>CM066734.1:82917500-84313000 GCA_033961575.1 Aselliscus stoliczkanus | reverse complement strand
CATTAAATAAGTTAGTACATATGATGTATAACAATGTCTGGGACATTAGAAAACTCAAACATTAGTTATTAAATTCCTATTAATTGATCAAGATGTGTTTTAGTCATATAGTATAATAGATATTAGTGACAAGTTTCACTTCCTTTCTCCCTCTCTCAAGATTATATCTCCCTTCACTTAGGATCCAAGAGAAAAACAAATGTTATACACTTAATGATGAATAATGCTCTTCACCACTCAGCTCTGAGGGAATAGAATTTAGGCTATTTTCGTTGAGATGAAATGGTTGTCATTACGGTGTAAACAGTATCCCATTAGTCTTCATAGTAGTCTACCAGAGAACTGGATGATAAATACATCTCTAGATTCCTCTTTTAAAATGCATTGAAGCAAGAGATAGTTGAATCAATTGTATACTTAAAAAAATCACAATGCAAGATTGGTAGCAGATCTGAGCTTAGTTCAGAGCAAGTGTTTTATTTCTGGACTCTGGCTTCCTTAAAGTATTTTCCTACTAATCACCAAATTTCAGATTTCTCAGCAGACTTGAATAAGGTTGACATAATGTTTAAACGATGTATTGATTACATGTGATATGTTACAATTTAATTTTTGATAATTAAAGAAGGTATGAGGATTTATGTTGAGCATTATTTTTCATACCCATGAAGAGTTCCCAATAATATGTAAATGAAGAAATATGAAAATTTTTAAAGGTTTAAAAAACAATTAGCTAATATTTCTCTTTTTTGCATGTTGCTAACATTGGACATGGACTACAGAAGTAGAAAGAAATTTTAATGCAATTACAAGGTCTGACAATTAGGTTCACAAACTCATCCTAGAAAAAGTACTACATGCCTCATTGCTGAATATCACCATGGTCACCTTTGAAGTGCTCCCCTTGGGAAGTTATGCACCAACACCAGCTCCTGGTCCATCCATTAAGGCAATTTTGGAACTCTTTCTGGAATGGCCATGAGAGCTGTCATCATATTACTCTTGATGTCCTGAATGTTGTCAAAATGTCTTCCTTTCAATATTTCCATTATAGTCAGATAAGAAAGAAGTCATTGGAGCCAGATCAGGTGAGTAGAGAGGGTGTTCCAATACAGTTATTTTTGACGGTGTAAAAACTCCCTCATAGATAGTGTGGTGTGAGCTGGTGCATTGTCGTGATGCAAGAGCCATGAATTGTTGGCAAAACGTTCAGGTAGTCTAATTTTTTCATGCAGCCTTTTCAGCACTTCCAAATAGTAAACTTGGTTAACTGTTTGTCCAGTTGGCACAAATTCATAATGAATAATCCCTCTGATATCAAAAAAGGTTAGCAACATCATTGTAACATGTTTGCAAACTTAATTGTCAGGCTTTGTATAATTAGATTATGGTTTAACATACTTTTTAGGAAGTGACTTATTCATAACTAACTTACATATAATTTTGTATAGGGTTCTTCCTGACAAATTCATTTAGAAATAAATCAAGATATCAAGATGTTCTATTAAAATATGGCTCCACTCCAAATTTGAAAGACATCATTTATTGAATATATTCATTATTTTGACATTTTCAGTGAAATATAAATACTAAAATTATTTAAAAATAACATATTGGTCCATGTTGACTACACAGAACAGGAAAATGGAAGATTAATTGATCAATCCATTTATACTCTGTTTATTTTCAATAACATCAATTCTCAAAACTTCTAAAGAATTAGATAAATGTAAATATTCTCAATTTAGATAAAAAACAAAGTATTCTATCTTAAAAAGTATATCCATTTAACATGTCCCAAAATACTAACTTTATCAGATGGATGTTTCTAATATTAAATGATTATATTGGAATTACAAAAAAACAGGCAGTTGTACAGTCTTTGAGTCCTGTGTTTTAAGAAAGCATATAATATCACTTTCTTTTGGGGACAGCAAAAGAGTCTTCTAGGCCAGACAATAATCTATATCTTAATATTGAATTTCAATGGACTGTTACAGCATTATTCACTAAAATCTATTGATCAACCTATGTATACACAGTTCATATTGATTATGAAATTGTCATCACTAGAGCATTTGTCATAATTTATTTGTTATAATGTTTAAAATTTTTTAGAAAGTCTCTCAGAGACTTTTCTCAGATAAAGTTGTTTCTTTCAACTCAAGAAAAGAATATCCTCTGAATAAGCTAATGGTCTTGAGTTTTCCAGTGGAAGAAAGATTGATGATTTTTAACACACAATTATTATCCAAGAATCAGGGTGTCATATGGGGACAAAGTGAAATGTCATTTATTTGTGCAGGAAAGAATATAATTGGTATAAAGAACAAAAAAATCCACTCTGGGGCCAGCTGAGTGGCGCGGTGGTTAAGCGCTGGCTTGGGAAGCCAGCGGCCCTGGTTCGGGTCCACATATGAGGGCCAGTGACACTGCTCTCAAAAAAAAAAAAAAAAAAAAAATGTCCATTCTGAACATTGATTCTAGAAATATGTAAAAGTAGTTTAGATGGAGGACAGTAGAGGCAGAGGGGGAAGTCACTTTGTAAGGGGTGAAAAGGATAATTATTGCATTGCTTTGTACATCTGTAACTAATAATAATAATAATAAAAAGTAATTTAGATGAAATAATGACATCAAAGAAAATTAAATGTATGAGAGCTAGCAAAAAAAAAAAAAGACGCAATAGCTTCTTTGACCTAATGTCCTAATGGGTTCACTGAGGATTTCAAATTCTTACTAACACATCAAAGTATTATTATGTTTTATGAGAGTGTTTGTTAATTATTAACCAACGGTTAGAAAATTAGTGAGCATCAACACTCTGTAAAATTAGTAACAGTATGATTTCAAGCTGTGACACATGTTTCTTCATAATCTTCAACAAGTAAAAGAGGAAAATCAGAGAAAAGCACATGAGAGTTTCCATTTGAGCAGTTTTGTGAAGTGAATATTCTAAAATTCCGTCCCATTTTTAAAAAGGTTGTTAATGATGAATACAATGTAAAAACTATGATTTGAAATGTGTATCTGAGTACAAGAATAGGAAAATCCCAGGGATCAAAAATGAAGAAGGTGGTAGGAAGCACAGCTGAAGTCACAGCTCTCCTGAGAACCTTTGCCAATGACTGTCCTTGTATTTTAATGACCACAAAAAGAACAAAAGACATAGATGCAGATTCATGCACATAAGTTGGAACTGGACACCACCATTAAAGCTAGGATTCTGTAAAAGTTATAAAAAGTAATTCTTTTAGTATAAGGGGTTAGGGGAGAGTCTAAGAAAAATGGCATTAGCAAAAAACAGGGAAAGAAGTCTGTCTAAGCCTGTGCTCTAGAGAGAAAAATAATTCCCTTAAGAAATTAAAGCCATAGTCCGATCCTTTGGAAAGGTTTAGTATTTGAACTTGTGTTCCCTGGTTGGTTCTATTCACATAAGCAAATGAATCTATTGATGTCTCAGATTAATATAATAACACTGGTGACTTCATGGAAGAAGTGAAAACAAATGTCTCTTTATAAAGCCAGGCCTTGCCAGTATTCCCTTAGATTAAGATCAGCCAAACAAAAGCTCACAGTCTAAAATTATACCAAACAAAAGGATGGAGTCATCAAATGAGACTCAGAAGAAATAAGTTTAAGGCAATCAGATCCTCGAGAACTTCTGATAGTGGAATTATTGAAAACCCTATATAAAAAAATATGTGCTAGAAATGATTAAGGAAGTAAAACAGTGTACCCAAAATATTAGCAAAAAAAAAAAGACTATAAATGATAGTACAGAAAAAGTATGAGTCTTGAACTTAGCAGAGGCAATGAAAATAGAGAAGCCAAAACAGATTAAAGAGCATTTTAGGGGACTGGATGTGATTCCTATCAAAAATGAGGGAAATAGGGGAATTAAAGTGTCTCTTCTGATATAAAAAATTTTCTGCATTCTCAATGGAATCCTTCCTTCCATTACTCTGGACTTTACAAGGTTATGTAGATGTGATTGTCTTGACTTCAGAATCTAATCTCTTGCATGCTTTCTGAATGATTCTGTCCTTTTCTCATCTCTGAGATTACACTTCTTGATTTTAGATTTATGACAAAGGGATGGACCTAGGGGAAATTATGCTAAGTGAAATAAGTCAGAGAAAGACAAACACCAGTTGATCTCACTTACATGTGGAATCTAAAGAACCAAATAAATGAACAAACAAAACAGAAACAGACAAATAGATACAGAGAACAAACTGATGATTGCCAGATGTGAGGGGAGTTGGAAGGGCAGGGTGAAAAAGGTGAAGGGATTAAGAAATACAAATTGGTAGTTACAAAACAGTCTCGGGGATATAAGGTACAGCATAGAGAATATAGCCAATAATGTTGCAACAACTAAGTATAGTACTAGGTGGGTACTAGACTAATCAGAGAGATCACTGCATAAATTATTAAATGTCTAACCACTATGCTGTACACCTGAAAGTAATATAAAACAATATTGAATGTCAACTGTAACTGAAAAAAGTAAATAATTAAAAAATAAATTTATAAAATTAAAAAAATAAATAAAAATATGACCAGAATAATGGCAAGGAAGTGCTCTAAGTAGATTTTTGAATAATTAAAGCCATATATTTCTGTTTCAACCATATTCCAAGAACAACACTACAGTCCAGACAGCTACTAAGCCTGTCATCCACAAGCAGGCACAAATCTGTGAAATGTTTGTTACTTGTGATAAATATTTGTTCCTTGAGATAAAATGAGGAGGATATGCATATATCAGAATGTAAGTCAAATATGTCACTAAACACACTGTATCGTTAATCTGACACTTCTTTATAACAAGACTTTCTTGATGAAGGTAACTATGCCTCAGTTTATATCCTAGTTAAAACCCCTTAGCTCACTGAGGACTGACACATTGAGTAGCCTGCCCTGGACTCTGCAGTATTTAGATGTGTCTGACACAATATAGCTGATGAGTATGTATTTGTTGAATGAGAACTTCGACTTGATACCCAGTGTTGAAACATGCAAAATTTAATAGTAAGCATTTTTACTTTATATCAACACTTCATTACTAATGCACCTGGCAACTAAGATTGTTAGAATCCTTTGAGACGTACAAAAATACCCTCAAAGGAATATTGCATTCAAAACATTATGAATAATTTGTCTGATTGAAAGCTGTTTATTCCCAAAACTAATGTTGACATACTCACTGTAGCAGAAATGTGTTATGCTTGCTTTTTTTTTTTTCCAGAGCAGTGTCACTGGCCCTCGTATGTGGGGCCCGAACTGGGGCCACTGGCTTCCCAAGCCAGCGCTTAACCACCGCACTGCACAGCAGGCCCATGTTATGCTTGCTTTAACGGTCTTATTAAAAGCAAAGAAGATAAAGACCATCCCACCCCTCTCCCTAAAATTTAGAAGACTAAATTGTGCCATCTTAGGCTATAATTCCACTAATTTTTACAGTGAAATGGCTGAGAACTTGGTCCTTATTGCTAATTGCATGATCAATGGATCTGACACAGCTGTTTCATCTGAACCTTTTATATTTGTGCTATTAAGATTTTCTTAATCACCCATGCATATGAGGAACATGGGACAATTCCATCATATGAATACCTAATTTTTCTTCTAGTCCCTTTTCAGGGAAGGGAACTCCTTGGGGTTTTAAACATTGCATGATGCTGATATATCCTTTCATGCTGTGGAGTGCAATGGCTATTTCTAATTTGCAGGGATAGGATAAGAGAGCTTTTGCTGATTTATGATTTTTAAAAATTTGAATTACAGAAACCAGTAATTACTTTTATGCAAAGTTATAGTGGAATAAGCCACAGGCATACTGCAATTCATTTACGTTAAATGAGAGAAATAGCCAAGATGAACACAAAAAATTTTCTAGAGTAGACTGAGGTCAGCCATCCTATTGCTCAAATAAGTAGCAATACCTTTAATCCTGTAGACTTATAATATATAGGCTTTAAAATCAGTAGAGCATCCACACTCTTTAAGTATGAACTTCACATAGGACTTCTTTCCATAGAGTGCGGTATGAAAAGACGATGGGGCAAGAGCAATTTTCCAATAAAGAAAACTGACAAACACTTCAGCCAGGTGACTGAGGTCAACATCAATAGTAATCCATCATGTTGATAATATGTACCCTTGGCATGAGATGAAAACTGCATTTTACCTTTGCAGTCTTCCTCTTCAAAACGTCTAATCAAGAGAAAATCGTCAGATAAATACCTATAGCAGGACATTCTACAAAACACCTGACTAGGACTTTGCAAAACTGTCCAAAGTTATCCAAAGCAAGCAAAGTTTAAAAAACTGTCACAGCCAAGAGGAGTCTAAGAAGACAACTGAAAGTAATGTAGCATCTGGATGGGATCGGGGAACAGGAAAAGAATATCTGGTAAAAGCTAAAGGAATTTGAATGAAGTATGGACTTTAGTCAACAATAATATGTTAATGTCTACTAATTGATTATTGAATATTGACTACTGATTGTTACAAATATACCACATTAATGTAAGATGTTCATAATAGAAGAAACTGCATGCAGGGTATTTGGGAACTGTTTGCACTATCTTCAGAAATTTTCTATAAATCCGTGACTTCTAAAAAATAAATTTATTTTAAAAAATCAATAGAGAGAAACCAAACAATATATAAATCAGGGTAAATAAAACTACTGGAGCTAATTTAATCAGAAAGAATTTAATATCAAGAATAGGTCACACAGTGATGGAAGAGCTAAGAAACCAAACAGAAAAGAGCTGTGAGCTGCTACCGCTCCAAGTGCTGAAGGGTTATGGGGAAGAAGTAGCATTAGCAGAGCTCAGGAGGTGGCCACCCAGAAGGAGCTGGAACAATAGTGAAAGCTAGAACCACAGAGGGAGGGACAATCCGTTGGGGAACTGGAGCCATGAAGGGATGCAGATGTACAGGAATTTCCATCAGTGGCAGAAAGAAAAGAGAAGGAATAGTCTGGCTTTTCTCCTAACACTTCTAGTCTTCTGCTAGTGCTCCCCATTGATTAAACCAACTAGAAGCCAAAGGGGCATGGAATCTTTTGGAATGTAGTCACTTGAGATAGAGAACATATGAGGTGAAGGAGGGCAAACATGGATCTGAGAGCAATGAAACATATAACAAATGCTCCAATCTTTCCTTTAATCCAATCTTTTATATACTACACTGAAAATGAAAAGATTGCCTATTTTTAAAAACTCTATTTAATCTTTTTTTCTGCTCTAAACAAGAAGTCCATATGTATAATATTTGCATCTAAGTGACTCAGCAGACTTCAATTAGTATTTAATATTCTTTCATTTTTACTCTCTCCCTTCTCACTTCTTTTATTTTTTTTAAGTTATAAGTTTCACCATTCTATTATTCAGGATTAGCATTTCTCTTCATAATCGGTTTTACTTCATGTGCTTTATCTTCCTGAATCAATTGAAATATTTCCTGAAATATTTTTACTCTAAAGCCCCCTCATCTCATTGTGTAAAACAAATGTCAAAAGACTTGTTAGCTTAATATGATCTTCTTGCACCAACGTTTTGAAAATCATGCTTTTTGTTATTTTATTGAAATAGAGAAAAGCAGATGAACTGTTAGTGATCAGAGACCAGTTGAATATTATGAATTTTCCATTATAGCCAAACAAGTTGCATGTCTGGGATTGAGCAGCATTTTCAAAGGGAAAGAGTGTCAGTGATTTTGGTGGGTGGGGCATATCAGAAAGAACCAAACTCATATAGTTTCCTTGAGGTTTCTTTAGTTAAAGTGACTAGATGTTCTGGTTTCTGCAAATTTTAATTTTCATTAAGATTGAGAAATAGCACTACCATCCATGGATTCTCTGGATCAAGTTTTTAATTGAGAGACTGAATGAGTTATGTTGTGATCCAGCATATCTAAAACAAGACATGATACACAGAGAAAGAAATTCCTTTCTGCAGTCTTTGATGACATCTCACTTCCCCAGAACTTTTGTTGGAAGCCCTTAGTTAGAGTTCTTTCAATAGCAGGAGTTCCTTATGCCCAAGAAAATGGAAGGTAAAGCTAATTTTAGGGTAACACAGTTAAAGCAAAGTTAACACTCATACCAAATTAAGATTCAAAATACACAAAAATAGGCAGATGACTTTCAAGTCAATAAAGAGTTGAATGGTAAGACAGATGATAGATAGATAGATAGATAGATAGATAGATAGATAGATAGATTTTTTTTTTTTAATCCAAAGATTGTTGTTTAGGTATCCATGGGCTGAAACACAAATTTTAAGGTATCCATGCTGCATCCTCTCTTCGCCCCCACCTCTAGGAGGCACTGAAGACAAAATGGTGACTACAACGCTCCACTTTCAGGACTAATTTCAGCACCACGAGGGATGTCATCATTACTTTGAAATATGCCAAGGCAAATTTAACAACATGATTTAAGCAGAATGGCTGTGCATCAGTTAATTAAAAGAAAATAAATACGTTTTACCATCGGGTAACTCACACGGGTAAGAGGAGGGGAAAGGGTACACACAGTAGCAGAGGTGCACCAGCTGCAGTTGGAGCTGTGAGAGGGGAAGCAAAACAGATGCCTTAAAATAAAAATGCTCACTGGTGGTGAGTGCTTTGTCTCTCCAACATTAGCCATCAGCGAGATTGATGTGTAGTGTAAAATCTCTTCCCAGTGGAAAAGTTAATCTTGTTAGTACACAAAGTAATGACTTTTTCTCTGGTGTTCCCCAAGTTCCAAAGAGTATGTGATCACACAAACTAAAGACATATTAAATGCTCTAACTGGTAGATAGTTATCTTTTCTAAACCTCTAAAGAGCCTTTGATCTTCTCAGTTTTCCCATCCCTCCTGCATACTGCTTCCAGCTTAATCTACCTGAAAAAGCAAGCAAACCAAAACCCTTTATGTACCGTGTAAATCACCCAAGCTCAGAAAGGGAAAACAACAACAACAATCCTCTCAATCTGCATTATATGTTACCTTTTTGTTTTCTCATTCTGGACACTAGAACTGGGATTGCATTTGTTGATTGGGGTCAGGGTCCAGACTTTTCAGTTGTCTGCAACTACCTGTCTCAGAGGTGGGGAAAAAAGCTGTGGATGGACACTGTGAAAGGGAATGAACAAGAATGGGGTTTGAAAGTTTGAGAAGTGGAATCCACCTGAAAACAGGAGCCAGGGGCCTTTCATTACCTTAAAGAACAGGAGATGGAGAGACTTGAGAGTGGAGCTAGATCAGAAACAGCGTAGGAAAGTGATAATCTAAATGCAGTCAAGGGCAATGGCTAGACAGAAAAGGCAGGAAGCAGGGAGTAAAGTCAGTGAGCTCATTAAGGCCATGTATTCACAACCATCTCAAGCTGGTGATAACATCCAGTCCTTCCTGACTAGGTAGTATTGATTCCTAGTCAAGTATTGACCAGCTGAGGCTCAGGAGTGTCAGCTCAGCCCTGTTCAATTTCTTGATCTTCACTTTCTTGTGTTGCATTATTACCAGTCTTCCCTGTGTTCCAATGTTATCTTTACTGGGAATGGATTCTTCCTTGGATTTGAGTTTGTATAGTAATTACAGTGTGTTCTCAAAGCCATGCATTCAATTTATTAATTGAATTAGTGAGGTGGAGTTAAAGTTGCAACCACTTCAGATTTAGGAAAGGATAGCATCACATTATTGCCAAAAGTCTTTGGGTTAATCTTTAGTCTACCAGCCTAGTCCATAATTAGTGTTTGCTTTATATCTTGAAGCCACTAATCTCTATAGACTATATACTATTATTTTGTAAACAAAAATTCAAAAGAAATAAAGTATAAAGGGAGAAATTATGTAATAAAGTTATACGTTTTAAACAGTAAAATACTGAGAAAATTTGAAAGAGTTAATTGCAATGTCTGCATAAATAATGGCAACTAGGACACGTTTATTCTTTTGTTGCTGCTGCCACTATGTTTTTTTCAAACCAATACCTACTACTTAAAACACTATACTCCCCTAAACTTGAAGGTACAGTAGACTGATTGTATTTGGACTTTCTTTGAGTACATAGGATGCCAAGGAGTTTCAGGGCTCTGCTTATGAAGATCATTTTACAGTAAAATAAATGTATTAATGCTTAACACAGGCAGTAGCATTGTGCTATGTAAACAACAGAGTCATATTATTGCAGATAAGATATAAATATCATTAATACAGATATAGGAAAGTAATTTATTAAGAAATGTCCAGTCTATGCCAATTATTCAAACTTAACTTCTTAAGAATTGTTTAAAATAAAAACAAAGAATGGAATACACAAGGAAAAATGTACTCATTTACGAAGTTCTGTTTTATTGAGCTCTTATGGATGACCACTGTGATATGATTAATGCGTTAAAAGTTACAGCTGGTATTATTTAAAATCTTGGTTTGCACACTGTGCCTCACTGAATCAGAGGTGTTTTCAAAGATTCTGAAACCATACAGTATTCTCTCTCAAACAACAACATTTAAATTGCCTGAAGAAACAGGCTAACATTGAAATTCTTAGCAAATGTTCAGTTAAAAATATTATACTGCACTAATGATGTGTCAGAGTAGGACCACTGAGTGTAACAAATGCAACACTCTGGTGCGAGATGCTGGGAGTGGGGGAGGTTGTGCATGCGTGCATGTAAGGAGTATATACGAACTCTGTGCTTTCTGCTCAATATTGCTGATCTAAAAGTAAAATTTATAAATAAATAAGTTATACTGCCTACTAAAAGAGTTTGAAACTACTGATTATGAATATTTGGTTTGCTTTTTACTTCTGCATACAAATCAGTAACTATTGTTAAGAAATAAGACTTAAAGTGGAAGGAAACTTTTTTTCCCCTTAAGGCAGAGTGGGGAAAAAAAAAGAGTAAAAATTGGAAAGTTTGTGAATGCACAAATAAATGAGTCAAATTTAGAAGAAAAGAAGTCATTGAAAAGCTAAGATTGAAAGAGATACACCTGGATGATAGAATATAAACAATACTTAGGGAAAAGTCTTCAATGTAATCACCCTGTCAGATTGCCCACCTTGGTAATGCTTAATCCTGTTTGTACCTAAGGCACAGGCACTAAAATCAAAAGAATGGAAAATTCCTGTATTACCCCATGACCTAGAATTTTTGCGGTTAATATTTATGATAAACATCGAAGCAATGAGCTCCAGCTTCAGTTGGAACAGACATAGATGATGTTTAATGGAATTAAACTGATCTAATTTTAATGCCAAATCTATTCATTAAGCAACATATCTGGTTATGTGAATCACTGTTAATTTCTCTTCATCAAATCCTGATGAATCTTTAAAAGTACATTGAGATTTTTGGTGATGTTATTTCATTCTAAATATTCTTTTAATACAAACTTTTATAACTACTCATTTTTAAAAGATGATATCCATGCTTTGTTAGCCATTGTATTAAGGACAACAAAAATAGTAATACTTATTCTAGTTTATCTGCTTTAGAAGGATTTGCCCTGAACGTGATTCATTTTTTGGTGTTCTTTGAGGGGGTCTGAATTTTGATTGGTGTTTTCACAGTTTACATAGAGCTGACTAGTGTGTATTATTGATAGTCAATAATGACCTACCATTACCTGTGCCCTAAAGACAGGTGAGGCAGGGCTTGCTTTAAAGTTACTGTTCAATACACACACATCTATTTTACTTCCAGCATCATAATGTGCTTTCTGTCTATCTAGTCTATTCCCAAGGTTCCCCAGGATTCCTGGTATACCTAGCTAGCTGCTTGCCCAAATTATGAGAATTTTCACAGGGGAAAACAAAAACAAAAACAAAAAAACAAGTAGCCCATGCAAAAGAAAACTACTTAAGGCCTTTTAAAAGTAATTATGGCTGTAGAAAAATACATCTATATTAAAAAGTCCATAAATTATAAATGTACAGTTCAATGAGTTATCACAATGTGAACTCACTCATGCAACAGTTACCTATGTCAAAAAATAATCATTCAAGTTTAAAGTCACATCACAGTAATCATAGTTAAAAATACCATTCAAGTTCTGGTGTTTGCAATAAGAATTTTAACAATGTTTACATCATTTTAGTTTCAAGCTATACATAGATAAAAGGGTTTTAAGTCTTACATGTGCATTGATAAAATGCTCCATTTTGAAGTGTGAAAAATGAATAACAATATAAAATTTTCTTTGTTATGGTAATGTTGTGATGTGAAAACAAAACAAAAAAATAGTCCTTATGATTCATATCCTGCAATAATCCCAGAGTTGAATTAAAAATACAACAATGGTTTGTACACATCCCATTAAGAAAAGGGATCAAATATATGGTGATGGTGAGCCAGCCGAGTGGCTCAGTTGGTTAAGAGCTCGCTCAAGAGTGCAAGCTGAGCTCTGAGCAACAGCAGTTCAATGCCCAGCCCAAGCTGAGCTGCTGCTGAGCTGCCAACAGGTGGCAGAATGGCTCAGCTAAAAAAATATATATATATATATATATATATATATATATAGTGATGGAAGAGGAACTGACTCTGGGTGGTGAACACACAATGTGATATATAGATGCTGTATTACAGGGTTGTATACCTGAAGCCTATGTAACTTTACTAACAATTGTCATCCCCAAAAAAATTTTATTTTTTTTTAAAAAAAGAATGTGATGTTTTCTTCAAAAGAATGCTCTTTAAAAAAATCTTTTGAATGTTTTGGCAATTTGTTTTTTGTTCATTTACAGAACTTTTGCATAGGTACCATGTCCTTAATTTCCTTCATTTCTTCCTTCCTTCCCCGCTTGCCTTCTCATTCCTTTTTCCTCATCTTTAAATGGGAGTAGGTTTATATAGCACTGCTATTTGTCTTAAAATCATCAAGGTGGATCATCCAAGGGTAGATACAAGTTTACTAAGTAAGGTTAAAAATGTCAGAATTGAAGCTGAAGGCCTGATTCATATTTTTCCGTTATTTTTTATCTTTTCAGTCACCCTAATAGCCTGCAGGTATGAATAGAGTCAGGTCATTTTAGGTATTTTTTACTTTTTCTCCCTGTATTAAAAGCACGGCCCCAATAATCATCTCTAAGTCTGCTCAGCTTGTTTTCTTCTCCAAGTATACAATGTAACTGTGTCTTTTAGTCTTTGTTTTTTACCTGCCTTGTAGATGGATTAAGCTCTTTCTTCAACAGGTTGTACATCAGTTACCCTGCTTTGCAGTAGAACAGAGGAGTTAATCGAATTAGAGAAATGCCCTAATACCTATCTATGGCTTTCTGTTAGAGTGGTTCTCTGTGTTGCATACTAAGTCTCTCATATTTTGACTATTGGTCAATATCTTCAAATTGCCTTCAAGTGTATCAATCCCATCTCTTTCTTAGGCTTGGATGGCCTCCAGACATCCCCCTCAATATAAGGATGGCTCCCCCTTACTGAAGTAAGTCTATTCTACTATTAACAGACCTAGCTGGTGAACAAGTATACATTAATTCTCTTTACTTCCAGGATCCACTTTGCCAAAGAACCATGGACAATTGCGTCTTAGCAAACTAATGGGGCATGGGTCTCTTGTGCCAATTTCTAGGTGATAATGCATCCTTCTTTGTGAACATAAGGATCTTGTGAGCTCCTACTTGGACAGCATGAATCAGCAATGCTATATTGTTCTGTTCCCTCTTGATTAATTTATGCAAGTTTTGACAAGGGCACAGAGTAAAAGCATAGTGTATTCTGTGGTTTTATGGATTACAATTGTGATAACTCTTTTTCCTGCCTGTCATTGTGTAAGAGCTCTGTTAGAGAACATGAAGCCGGCCTCTCTATGCTCAAAATGAGAAAGAACAAGTAGGATTCTGAATTTTAAAAAAATCACTTTGTGTAAAGAGGGAAGTAGGATACCTTTGCCTCGACCCCTCCTAAAACTGTGATGGGGTGAGGAGTTAGGAAAAGGTCTCAAGTCTCTGTTAGAAAGTCAAAGTACATAGTGTCACCATTAAGGACAGAAACCTCACCATAAAGAAAGAGTTCAGGTAATATCTAATTATTATCTATTAGACAGAAAGTAAGGGGACTTGAGTGAAAAGACATACTGATTTGGAGTTTGTTGTTTTGTTATTTTGTATGTGGTAAAGAGGGGATCACACTCGACTTTGGTGAAAGCTCATCCATGCCTCTGTCTTTGACTCTGTACATTAAAGGAGATTGGTGAGCTTTGTCAGAACTGGCTTCACTTTCTACAATAGAAAATTGGCATGTTGGGAAGAGGAATGCGAGTTGGTTCCCAGGGTTTGCTAACATTGCTTATAAATTTTGTTCTCTCTGACAGAACTGCCTCAGAGTTTGTATTAATAGAGTTGTAAATTGATAGTTTCACCACTAATAACCACAGCCACCTCCAAACCTAAGATTTTTCACTTTGATTGTTTCCATCATACTCTGGAATTTGATGGGGTGTGTAGGAAAGGGAGGTTGATTGGTATTGTAAACCTGCTGTTATTCGGCTTCCTGAACATCTCTACATGTTTTAAATTTGCTATTTTTTCAACTGTCTATAAGAGAGCGATAAGGACTTTAGTCAACATAACTAGATGCAAAAACCTTATTGATATGATCTCCTTTAATAACAAGTAGATTGATAAACTGATGGCAAGTGAAACTATGTTTTTTATGTTACTATGCATTTATTTTATTTACTGCTCAAATATTTATTGCTTTCACTTGGCATCTGAATTTTTTTTCCTTATTTCTACAGCTGTTTTCCTATCAACTAAAGTGTGGAGTAAATGATGATTCTTTGTAAGTAAGATTCGACAAAGCTGTACATAAGGATCCATATACTTTAATAATGTGACCACACTAAGAGCAAATAGCGAATTGCTTAAGTTTTTATTACATTTAGGATTATTTAAAATTTTGATTTTGGACATGGACACACTGACTCTAAATAAGTAAAATCAGCAAAATGGAAAAAGTGTTTGAAATGAACTGAGTAAATTATATCTTTCACTTTTGTACAAGAAAATTGTATAATCAGTACAAAATATGGAAAATATCTGGTTTAGTTAGACTATTCTTATTAAGCACCAACTATGCATCAGCTACTGTCCTTACCCATCCACCCCCACTACCCCTCCTTCACCCCTAGTGAGAAAGGTAGAAATAGTCAAGTAAACAAACACATGACGTAATATCCAATAGTGATAGATGCTATATGAAAAAAACAGAATGAATTGTTTGAAAGTGATTAGGGGGAGGGACACTTTTAAATGGGTGGTAGAAAAGAGTTTTCTAAAGAGGAGACATATTTAAAATCAAAAGAGGAGCCAATGACTTTTTTTTTTAAATTAGAAAATGAGTTAGAGAAAACAGTCAGGACTAGATCTTGTAGGCTATTATAAAGAGTTTGGATCTTATTTTAAGTTTACTGAGAGACAACTGGAAAAGTTTTAAGCAGGGAAGTTACATGATTATAATTTATGTTTTAAAAGTTCATTCCCTCTACTAGGTAGAAAAATACGGTCAGAGGACAAATACTGGAAACAGAAAAATCAATTAGGAGGTATTTGTGACAGTTCTGGTTAGAGGGGGACATGATTTGACCTAAGGTGGTTCACATAGAGATGAAGATAAATTATCTGGACATGATGCTCTTTAAAGAATTTACTGTTAGCGAGGGAAAGAAAGGAACTAGGGAAAATTTATAGGTTAACAGCCTAAGCAATTGAAAGAATGAATGAAAAAAATCACAGTGAGCTATGTGCAAAATAGAAACAGAATTGGAGCCATACAGAATAGGGGTCGAGCTAAAAATAACCCTCCCTGTTTGGATGTTTCACTCTTTTCTGGGATATTCTGTGCATTGTTACATTCTAAAGTATAAAATAGAAATATGGAAACTGAAAATTTTCTACACATTATTGGTGTTAAAATTAAAGAAATTGAGGTAATTTAAAATAATATGTCTAAAGGGTAAACACAGTACACATAAACATATTAAGTTATAATATTAAAGTAGCTCATTTTTTAAAAATATTGACTTACACAGCAGAACTCAGACAATTTAGACATTGGAGAGACTGTGTATCCATGAATTCAGATAGGTCATGAAAAAATGTCTTACACAGATAACTGAATATAATTACAATAATAAGAAAGAAATCAACAACAGCCATTCAAGTACCACTTCCTGAGCAATTACTACATAATAGGAATAGTACTAAATATTTTCTTTATAATATCTCATTTAATTGTTACCAAATTCTCCTCATTAAGTATTATTCTCTAGACTTTACAGTTGAAAGAATTAAAATTTAAGAGGTTAAGTAATTTCTCAAAATTAAGATTACACAGCTATTTAATGTCAGGGCATGGAGATCCTAAACACCAGAAAATACCACAACCAGCTATTTAAGAATGATTTAATCATGACAAGATGAATAAAAAATCTTCAGTGGGCAAAACCATAGAGATAAATATGTCCATTTGAAAAACCCTCAGCATTGTCAGCGCTCTCCAGCCAAACACCATCTGGGACACACACTTTTATTGCTGCTACAGTGAGTGAGGATGAAGCCTCCAGGGCAAACCCTGGGGCAGCTTAGGGAAGAGCATGAGAAAGGCTTACTTTAGAATCTGGGTTTTGTGTTAGGTGATCTGGGGAAGAGTTTTAAAAAGCAGGGCTTTGGGCTGGCTGAGTGGCTCATTGGTTAAGAGTTGGCTTAGGAGTGCAACCTCTGAGCAGCAGGGCCACCGGTTCAGATCCCACATGGGCCAGTGACTCTGCGCCCTCTACAGCTAAGATGGTGAACAATAGCTCGACCTGGAGCTGGGCTGCCGTGAGTATCCAGGGACAGCGTAGGCTGCACTGGGGCTGCAGTGGGCTGCCGCAAGCTCTAGTGAGTAGCGGGCAGCCACCGTAAGTGGCTGACAGCTGGCGTGAGCTACCGTGAACCACCGTGAGCGGCTGTCCAATGGCCAGCGACCTATCAGCCTCAGCCAGAAAGAGCACTATGATCACAAGACCAACATGGGTCAGTGAAGCGACGTCCTCCACAACTAGACTGAAGAACCAAAGGACATCAACTTGGCTGTTCCCCTTCCCTGATTCCCCAATGCTGCTCCCTCCCCCCATTCCCCAATAAAATCTTCAAAAAATTTTTTTAAAAAAGCAGGATTTTGCTCTGGCTAAGATTCTGTCAATAAGTGGAGAATAAGTCTATGACTGGATATTTAATAAACCTTATCATAGCAGGTAGGAAGAATGAAATGAAGCTAAAGCTTAATTGATAAAGAAGCAACAGTCACACATAATAGACTGCCTATGAGGGCATTTGATCATATTTGTGGTTTAGACAAGATTTATATTTTTGTCTGTGTTTAGACATGATTACACAGTGGTCTCATTTTTACCTTCTCTGATATCAGTGCTCTGGGAAATGGTTCATGCATTCCAACAGGAGACTGCCAAGACCCTCACTGTGAGGGCCAGGCCCGCTACTGGGTGTCAGGAGCAGTTTTGCTTTCTAGCATTAATAAGATAACTAATTTCTCCACAGCATGTGTTTCCTATCCAATCTTTGCATAGATTCCTCTTAGGTAAAGGTGGGATATTGAATGATACCCCCCCATAGTGTTATAGAGCCAACAATACATCTTTACTTACAAAAAGGGCAAGTTTTCACTTAAATATAGTGCTACTCAAAAAAATATTTTTGTACTTGGTATTTTTTTTTTTTTAAGATTTTATTGGGGAATTCTGGGAGGGAAACAGCATTGGGGAATCGGGGGAAGGGGAACAAACAAGTTGCTGTCCTTTTGTTCTTCAGTCTAGTTGTGGAGGACGTCGCTTCACTGGCCCATGTTGGTACTATCATTGCGCTCTTCCCAGGTGAGGCAGTCACTCACCGGCCATTGGACAGCTGCTCACAGCAGCTCACAGCAGTTCACGAAAGCGCACGCCAGCTGTTGGCCAGCCCCACTGCAGCCTACACTATCGCCTGCTACTCATAGCAGCCCAGCTCCAGGTGGAGATGTTGTTCACCATCTTAGCTGTAGAGGGCGCAGTATCACTGGCCCTAATGTGGGATCCGAACCAAGGCCCTGCTGCTCAGAGCTGGCATCCTAAGCCAATTCTTAATCAATGCACCACTTGGCCGGCCCCACTTTATTTTTTTATCTGTAAAATATTGTTTTGAAATGTAAGAGGCAATTGTGTGTGAAAATTAATTTTAAGAAAATGTCTGATAACATAGCAGCTGGACGACTAAGACTTATTCTCTTTCTTTCCAGTTCTTTTCTGGAATCTACTGAAATAACATTCAAAAAAGTAAAAATATATAATATATAAAAAGTATGATTTCCTATGTTGGAAATTTAGTATGTATGGTCTTTTATAAAAGTATATGATTATTTTAAGAAATTCAAACTAGTTATACAACATAATAATTTAAAAAATGAAAATCCCCTTACTCCCTTCCCTCAGAGAAAACAATTGTAAGTATTTTGTGGAATATGTAATACACATATGTATATATTTATGCCTACAAATATAAAAAGGAATCAGACTATCCATAGTGCTATATACCATTTTATATATAAATATACCACAGCCAATGAAATTTTGTTGATATATTTAGATTATTGACCCAATTCCTTATTGTATAGGTTTAATTAGATATTTGGGCCAATTTTCACTAACATCAATAGTGTTTTAATGATTATATATATTCAATTTCTAAGAAAATAATCAGACAAAAATACAGAAATACGTATCTTTGCATTTTTGTCTAATTATTTTCTTAAAAGTTGAATTGCTGGATCAAAGCATTTCCATGATTTAGATTTAGAAACTCATTGTCAGATTTCACCCCAGAAAGGTCCTATAATATGCAGTTAGACATATAAAGGAGTGCTTACATCCTCATTTACTAATATTTGTGAATATATTTGCAAGTACTCACTAATCTTTGTCAATATGTGGACATAAATGAAACCAAATGGCCTCTTAGCACATATATTCTGCTTTCATAAGGAGAAACTTGTTGATACAGGAGAACAGCAATTGTAGGTCTTTCCCTAGGCTGCCCCCCTCCCCCCACACACACACCTTGACCTCATGACCTCACTGCAAGCAGGGGCAGTGGACAGCAGTCTGACAGGAAGGAACATCACATTCTGATCCATGGACTATGTGGTCCTTAAGTCCATGATCAGGGGAACCATCAACCCCTCCTCTGGTGCGGTCAGGGACTGGGCTATAGTAGCAAAATGATATTTCAGATCCTTAGCTGCAGCCCTATCCTGCCTCTTCTGGGTGTATTCCTGTGTCTGGGATAAAGCTTTGCTGTACAGGTAGATATCAGAGCAAGCTGGTGACAAGACTTGCCATACCACCATACCAGCCGCCATGACTGGGCAAATACCAGCCTCTGCCTTAGTGTGTAGGGCCAGGGTCCAGTTCCTGGGGTGGATCAGGGCTGATTGCCTTCCAAACTAGACAACACCCATTTTTTCCATGAAACTTTGCAGGAACAGGTGGGGGTTGACTCTGGAAGGCCAAACTGCAGAGAACAGCCTAGGACAAGTTTACCCTTATCTTTGAATGTTAGAAACAATAAATAATATTTGATTATTAAAATTTCCACTTCTTATATGTAATTGGTTAATCATATATGTTTAAATAATTGATTGAATTTCTCCTTTGCCTCTAATTCCTCTTTCTGCCTGTCGGTCCCAGCCATTATCCTGCAATAACCTCCTAACCAGCCATCCCACTTTCATTCTTACAGCTCCACCTGAACTTCCATTTTCACAGGGCAACCTGAGTTACACCTTTGCCCTCTGCTCCTCAGGATATCTCTGCCTCGGCGCTATCACCGTCCAAGACTAGATGATTCTGTGTTGTTGAAGGCTGTTCTGTGCATCGTTGGGTATTTGGCAATATCCCAGGCTTCTACCCACTAATACCAACACCAAGTTCTCAGTAGTATATGTGCTGCCAAAGTAAATATAGAAGTCCCCAGTTGTGATAACCAAAAATTTTTCCAGACATTGCCACAAGTCCCCTGGGAGCAAATTTTTTTTAATTACTTTCAGGTGTACAACACAGTGCAATAGTTATACATTTTACACCTCAAAGTGACAACCCCCCTCCCCCAATTCGCCACCCCACTCCTCCCCCCCATATCATATATATCTATTACTCTTCCTCTGACTCCCTTCCACAGTATAATCCACATCCTGCGACTATCTATATATATTCAATTACAGTTGGTATACAACCTCCACTTCAGGTATACAGTGCAGTGATCAAACCTCTACTCCATCCATGCAATGGTCTCCCCAACAAGACGTGACCATCTGATGCCCCACAAAATATTTACACCAGTATTAATTATATTCCCTGAACTTTCTTTCATTATCCCTGTGGCAATATTGTAGTTGCCCATTTTTGCTGTCTAATCCTTTCCCCTTCTCCCTCATCCCCACCCCCTTCCTAACTAGCAACCTTGTTTTTCCTCTATATATATATGAGACAGTTTTGTTTACATTGCTCATTCATTCAGTTTTTCAGATTCCACTTAAAAGTGAGATCATATGGTATTTGTCTTTCTCTGTCTGACTTATTTCACTTAACATAATAGTCTCTAAGTCCATCCATATCATTGTAAATGGTACGATTTCATTCTTCTTTATAGTGGAGTAATATTCCATTGTATAAATGTACCACAGTTTCTTAATCCAGTCATCTACCGATGGGCATTTCGGGCATTTCCAAGTCTTGGCTATTGTAAATAGCACTGCAATTAACATACGGGTGCATTCATTTTTTTGAATCAGTGTCTTGGGTTTTTCAGGATAAATACCTAGGAGTGGAATTGCTGGGTCAAAAGGTAATTCCATTTCCAGATTTTTGAGATACCTCCATACTGACTTCCATAGTGGCTGCACTAATCTGCAATTCCACCAACAGTGCAGCAGGGTCCCCTTTTCCCCACAGCCCCGCCAGCACTTGTTGTTTGTTGATTTATTGATGATAGCCATTCTGACTGGAGTGAGGTAGTATCTCATAGTGGTTTTTATTTGCATTTCCCTAATGACCAGTGACATTGAACATTTTTTCATATGCCTGTTGGCCTTCTGTATGTCCTCTTTAGAGAAATGTCTCTTCATATCTTCTGCCCATTTTCTTATTGGGTTGTTTGTTTTTTTGGTGTTGAGTTGCATGAGTATTTTATAAATTTTGGATATTAACCCCTTATCATATATATCATTGGTGAACATATTCTCCCAATCAGTAGGCTTCCTTTTTATTTTATTGATGGTTTCCTTTATTGTGAAAAAACTTTTAAGTCTGATATAATCCCATATGTTCATTTTTTCTTTTACTTCCCTTGCCCGCAAGGATGTATCAGTAAAAATATTGCTCCGGGTAATGTCTGCAAATGTACTCCCTATATTTTCTTTTAGAAGTTTTATGGTTTCAGGTCTTACATTTAAGTCTTTAATTCATTTTGAATTTGTTCTTTTGTATGGCGTAAGGAGGTGGTCCAGTTTCATTCTTTTGCATGTATCAGTCCAATTTTCCCAGCACCATTTATTGAATAGACTATCTTTACTCCAATGTAAATTCTTGCTTCCCTTGTCATAGATTAACTGTCCGTAAATGTCTGGATTTATTTCTGGGCTCTCTATTCTGTTCCACTGATCTATGTGACTGTTTTTATGCCAAAACCATACTGTTTTGATTACTGTAGCCTTGTAGTATGTTTTGATGTCTGGTAGCATGATACCCCCGACTTTGTTCTTATTTGTCAGGATTGCTGAGGCTATTTGGGGTCTTTTATGGTTCCATATAAATTTTAGGATTATATTTTCTATTTCTATGAAAAATGCCCTTGGTAGTTTGATAGGAATTACATTGAATCTATATATTGCTTTAGGCAGTATGGACATTTTAACTATATTAATTCTTCCTATCCATGAGCATGGTAGGTGTTTCCATTTATTTGTATCTTCTTTGATTTCTTTCTTCAGTGTCTTATAATTTTCTGAGTACAGATCTTTTACTTCTTTTATTCCTAGGTATTTTATAGTCTGTGTAGCAATTGTAAATGGGACAGTTTTCTTAATTTCTCCTTCCATTAGTTTATTATTGGTATATGTAAATGCCACTGATTTCTGAACATTGATTTTATATCCTGCTACCTTACTGAACTCGTCTATCAGTTCCAATAGTTTCTTGATGGAGTCTTTGGGGTTCTTTATATACAGTATCATGTTATCTGCATATAATGACAATTTTACTTCTTCCTTGCCAATTTGGATGGCTTTTATTCCTTATTCTTGTCTGATTCCTGTGGCTAGAACTTCCAGAACTATGTTGAATAAAAGAGGAGAAAGTGGGCAGCCTTGTCTTGTTCCTGATCTTAAGGAGAATGGTTTTAGCTTTTCCCCATTGAGTATGATATTAGCTGTAGGTTTATCATACATGGCCTTTATTATGTTGAGATATAATCCCTGTATTCCCACTTTGCTAAGGGTTTTTAACATAAATGGCTGTTGGATTTTGTCAAATGTTTTTTCTGCATCTATTGATATGACCATGTGATTTTTATTCTTCATTTTGTTGATGTGGTGTATCACATTAACTGATTTACAGATGTTGAACCAGCATACTCAGGATGAAACCCACTTGATCATGATACATGATCTTCTTAATATATTGCTGAATTCTGTTTGCTAATATTTTATTCAGAATTTTTACATCTATATTCATCAGGGAGATTGGCCTTTAGTTTTCCTTTTTTGTGCTGTCCATCTGGTTTTGGAATCAGGGTGATAGTGGCTTCATAAAAAGAGTTTGGGAGCCTTCCCTCCTTCTGGAGTTTTTGGAATAGTTTGAGAAGAATAGGTGATAGTTCTTTTTTGAATGTTTGACAAAATTCACTTGTGAAGCCGTCTGGTCCAGGGCTTTTGTTTTTTGGGAGCTTGTCAATTACTGATTCAATTTCCTTGGTAGTAATCAGACCATTTAGATTTTCTGTTTCTTCTTGAGTTAGCTTTGGAAGGTTATATGCTTCTAGAAAATTATCCATTTCTTCCAGATTGTCAAATTTTTTGGCATATAGTTGCTCATAGTAATTTCTTAGAATTTTTTGTATTTCTGTGATGTCTGTAGTCATTTCCCCTCTTTCGTTCCTGATTTTACTAATTTGAGTACTCTCTCTATTTTTTTTTTTTTTTGATGAGCCTAGCTAGAGGTTTGTCAATTTTGTTTATCTTCTCAAAAAAACAGCTGTTGGTTTCACTGATCTTTTGTATTGTTTTTCTTTTCTCTATATTGTTTATTTCCGCTCTGGTCTGTGTTATCTCCTTTCTTGTATTCCCCTTGGGCTTCTTTTGCTGTTCTTTTTCCAGTTCCCTTAGGTATAAGGATAACCTGTTGATTTGAGATTTTTCTTCCTTCTCTAGGTAGGCCTGCACTGCTATAAACTTCCCTCTTAGGACTGCTTTAGCTGCATCCCAGAGATTTTGGGTCGTGGTGTTTTCATTTTCATTTGTCTCGAGGTATCTTTTGATTTCCTCCTTGATCTCACTTGTGACCCACTCACTATTTAGTAGCATGTTGTTTAGCCTCCATTTATTTGTCAGCTTCCCGGATTTCTTCTTATAATTGATTTCTAGTTTCATAGTATTGTGGTCAGAGAATACACTTGAAATGATTTCAATCTTCTTAAATTTATTGAGACTTGTTTTATGGCCTAAAACGTGGACTATCTTAGAAAATGTTCCATGTGCACTTGAAAAGAACGTATATTCTGTAGCTTTGGGGTGAAATGCTCTGAATATATCAATTAAATCCAGCTGTTCTAATGTGTCATTTAAGGTCGCTGTTTCCGCATAGATTTTCTGTCTGGAGGATCTGTCCATTGTTGACATTGGTGTGTTGAAGTCCCCTACTATGATAGTGTTACTGTTAATCTCTGTCTTTATGTCTGACAATATCTGTTTTATGTATTTAGGAGCTCCTATATTAGGTGCATAGATGTTTACTAGGGTTATGTACTCTTGATGGACCGATCCCTTCATTACTATGAAGTGTCCTTCTTTGTCCTTTGTTATATTCAATTTAAAGTCCATTTTATCTGATATAAGTATCACTACTCCAGCTTTTTTCTCAGTTCCATTTGCATGAAATATTTTACTCCATCCCTTTACTTTCAGCCTGTTTATGTCTTTTGATCTGATGTGAGTCTCTTGTATACAGCATATGCAGGGGTCTTGCTTTCTTATCCATTCAGCCACACTATGTCTTTTGATTGGAGCATTTAATCGATGACATTTAATGTGATTATTGATAGGTGCATATTTATTGCCATTTTGTTATTTGTGTTCCTAGTCTTTCTTAGTTAGGTTGTTTTTCTCTTCTACTTAAAGAAGCCCTTTTAACATTTCCTGCAAAGCTGGCTTGGTGGTAATGAATTCCCTTAACTTATTCTTTTCTGGAAAGCTCCTTATCTCGCCTTCAATTTTAAATGATAACCTTGTTGGATACAGCAATCTCGGTTGTAGGCCTTTATTTTTCATCACTTTGAAAACCTCCTGCCACTTCCTTCTGGCCTGAAAAGTTTCTATAGAAAAGTCAGCTGATACTCTTATGGGGGTACCCTTGTAAGTAACTCGCTGCCTTTCCCTTGCTGCTTTAAGGATTCTGTCTTTGTCCTTAACCCTTGCCATTTTCACTATAATGTGTCTTGGTGTGGGCCTGTTTGGAATCAACCTGGTTGGAACTCTCTGCACTTCCTGGGCTTGTACTTCAATGTCCTTTGCCAGGTTAGGGAAGTTTTCAGACATTATTACTTCAAATATGTTCTCAATCCCTTGCTCCCTCTCTTCTCCTTCTGGTATTTCCTGGGAGCAAAATTACCTCTGGTTGTGAACCACTGCTAGGGGTCTTCCTTGGCACTCTGAAAAAAATCCCAGTTCTTGATTAACCCACCCTGATCACATACCCCCTTTTTCCACCCTTGTCATTCTGCTGCAGGACCCTAGCCTCCTTGCTTTTCTGTGAATGCACCAATCTCTCCTTTTTCAGTCTTTTGCTTGCTCTTCCATCTACCTTAAATGTTATTTCTTCCCCAAACCAATTCATGGCTTACTCTTTCACTTCATGAGTCTCTGCTAAGATGTCATTAGGAGAGAAGTCTTCCCCATTACGCTATATAAAATGTCCTTTCATTTTCAATCATTCTCCCTTTAACCCCACTTTATTTTTTAATGTAATTGTCTATTTTATATTTTATTATGTAAATATCTGCTTATCATTTGTCTCTCTCATGCAATGTAGGCTCCATAGGAAATAAAGTCTTCCTCATGCCCATTCAACTATTACCCAGCACTTGCCAGCTATTGGGTAAACAGTTGTATAATAAATTAATAGATAAAATAATTAATGCTTTCAAAATATTTTCTTCATTGTGTAAACACAAGTGAGGAAGATATATAAAGTCATTTGCTTATCTACCTCAAAGGTGGACAGGCAATTAATTTTTTTTTTTTACATTGTCTACCTTGGGAGAAAGAACTGAGAAAAAAATATTATTTTCAAACCATGACTAAGAGAGTGGTTCAAATATAAAATTATCACTCCTACCCCTAAATAACACATGCCAAAATACTCCTGCAATCTATCTTTTGTGATTACAGAATTGTATTTCAGTAGTGATTTAGTTACAAATCTTTACATTTCTGGTATATGTGCTAAGAACAGGGAAGAAATAATTTTGCAAATAGAAATAGATCATTTCATTTTGTTAGTCTATCACTGGTGGAAAGTTTCCATGAAGTTTATCAAAACCTCCAGAATATTATGTTGCTTTCAAATCTAGTTATGATTATTCATTGAAAGCTTTTTAGCATAGCCATTTCCTCCTGATTATCAAATAATTAGGATGATTCAGGCTCATTTAAAATGGTGATACATGAAATTCTATAAAAATTATTTTTATGGAACTAACTATATATGATATGCATGCTGCCCTATTCATGCTCATAAGCAGATTAATTGGTAATTTTACCTTCTCATTAAAAATGAAAAGAGAACTGATTCTGGGTGGTGAACACACAAAGTGATATATAGATGATGATTTACAGATTTGTACACCTGAAATCTATGTAACTTTGCTAACAATTGTCACCCCAATAAACTTTAATAAGAATAAGAATCAAAATTACATCAGTAAAAAATAAATGTAATTTTGCAACTAAATTTATCTTAAGTATATACATTCTTTGTCTTTTTCATTGAATGTCATCATTCTATGATTTTTAGTATAACTTTTTTCATTAAAAAGAAATTAGTTTAATGTAGCAAAGTTATAATAACTAAGATTCAGATTAAAATTATGAATTACCTCTAAATTTACATGCTTTTTTTTAAATTTTTTTTTTAAAGATTTTATTGGGGAATTGGGGGAGGAGAACAGCGCTGGGGAATCGGGGAAGGGGAACAGACAAGTTGCTGTCTTTTTGTTCTTCAGTCTAGTTGCGGAGGATGTTGCTTCACTGGCCCATGTTGGTATCATCATTGCGCTCTTCCTGGATAAGGCAGATCGGTCGCCGGCCTCTGGATGGTCACTCACCGCGGCTATTGGCAGCTCATGCTGGCTGCCGGCAACTCACTGTAGCCTATGGCAGCCCACTGCAGCAGGGGCTGCAGCCTACACCGTTGCTGGGGCTCACACAGCCCAGCTCCAGGTGGAGCTGTTGTTAGCTGTAGAGGGCAGTGTCACTGGCCCTCATATGTGGGATCCGAACTGGGGTGGCTGGCATCCCAAAACCAGCTCTTAACCACTGCGCCACTCAGCCGGCCCTAAATTTACATGCTTCTTAATAAAATAGAGAAACTCAAAAGTATATTTCTATATTTATCATTCTTTGAGAAATGCCTTTACTTGGTATTATTACACAGTACAAAATAAATAATTGGAATTCATAAATTGTACTTTCTTCCACTTAACCACAATTATCAATTTTAGCCTCACTAGTAGTATGACAATCTAACATTATATACTTTATGTTGTGATGCCATAAGAAATACACAGTGTCATTAACATAGTATTCTTGCCAAAAATGTCTAGCCTTAATCTAATATTGAGGAGCTATTAGGCCAATCCAGAATATGGCACATTTTAAAGGAAACTGGCTTGGGGCCTTTAAAAGTACTAAATACCATGAAAAAAAATGATTGGGGTTTTTTGACTGTTACATATTAAATTTGAAGACATATAAAACCAAAATGTGGGGAGGAATATCGGTTAGAATTTATAGATCTTATTACCTAAAATAAATGAAAAAACAGGATTGAATGAAGTAATAACTAACTATTAAAATACATGGCTTGTGAAATTGGGAATATTTAAATATGGATTAGGTACATATTTTTGTATTAGTGATAATTTTCTTAGGCTAATTTAGAAGACTGCTATATTTTTTGCAGATAAATGCTGAAGATGAAATGTCATGATGTCAGCAACTCGAGTTGCTGATTCAACCAAATGATTGAATTCGGTTGAAATGATTCAACCAAAAAGCGTGTGTGTCTGTGTGTGTGTGTGTGTGTGTGTGTGTGTGTGTGTGTGTGTGTGTGTAGAGAAAGAGAGACAGAGAGAGAGAGGGCAAAAATGTGGCAAAATTGCTGAACTATGAGTGAATTTATGTGAAGGATATGTGGATACTGATGAGAAAAAAATTCTGAGGTGTTCTAAATTAAAAAATTACAGTGGTCAGAGAGTGAGGGAAAGAGACAGAGCAATAAGCTTGTTAATAGTGCTAACAAAAGACTGCTCACATTCCTATATATCTGTTAGATTTAAGATTAATGTCCAAGACTACTAGATTTCAAACAAAATGGTGTAGTAGGTGAATGCTGTGCTTACATTCTCTCCTGACCACATCCAAATTACAACTAAACTACAGTACAACTATTACTGAGAATCTCTTGAAGTCTAGCTGAACCAAAGCCCTACAACTAAGGACATACAGAAGAAGCCACCTCATGAGTAGTAGGGGCACAGACACAGAAAGGACTGGTTCCACATCCAAGTGTGACAAAAAATAGGGAGTGGTATCTTAGCTGCACAGGCATCCCTAGAGGAGCCCCACACCAGGATCCCCAGCCAGAGCTCTAGGGCTGGAGAGATAAGTACCTCTAAGTTCTGACTGTGAAAACAAGAGCATATTGTGACTGAGTGAGACAGAGGGTGGTTGCAGTCCCAGGTGCTCCTCTTAAAAGGCCTTCATGTGGACTTACTTGCCAATGGACTCCCTTGCTCTGAGCTCTAGCACTGGGGCAACAGCTTGAAAGGTACCAGGGACATATGGGAAGGGACTGAATTATCTTCAGGGAGAGGGTGGAGAGGCAGCTTTCTCCCAGAAGGAGGAGCTGACAGAAACCATTATTTCTTTGTTGAGCCCTGGTTCTTCCCTGATACCCTGCCCCACCCACATTCAGGGACACCCAAGCCTCTTCCAGGGGCTTTTCATACAAACTGCCTGTCTTGGCTCAGCTGTGGACTTCCTTAAAATCTTTCAAAATTCACAAAATCCAAACAGCCAGAATCTGGCTTTGGCATGCTCTGTAGCTCTGGCTGAGCAGCTTGAAGCCCGGCACTAGTGACAGCCAGCCTTAGTTCACAGCTTGGCCTCTTGAGGCATTTCCAAGCCCAGAACAGGTGGTGGCCATATGTGGATTGTTTGTGGCTCATGCCAGGTAGCCCCAGGCAGGACACAGGCTACAGCTGAACTTGGCCTGTGGTGGGTCCCATCCTAACTTCAGACCAAGCTGGAGCATCACCTAACCACCTCCAAGGATGACACATCCAAAGGGCAGATTGGGCAGGCACCAGAGCCCTGATAAAGAAAATCCTGCTCTGTAGGGTCAGTCTCTACACAACAGCTCCTTAACTGTAGCCACAGCCAGTCCTCACAACCAATTCAGCCCTAAAGTCAATCCCTTCTACTCACGTGCAAACAGCAACAAAGGCTCAACTACAACTGTTCTGTTTTCTTTTTGCTGTTCTGTTCCACAATCAAGTCTACTTCACCCAGCAGAACTATTATTTATTGGATTGTCAGAAAAGTCATGATGTATTTTTTCTATGTTTTTCATTGCAAAAATGCATCATGACTTTTCTGACAGCCCAATAGAATTGAAAGACAGATAAAGAGCTTCCCAGACAAGAAAAAGCTAAAGGAATTCATCACCACTACACCAGTATTAAAAGGAATGTTAGAGAGAATAATAAAATGATGATAACTACATATCTACCAACAATTAGTTTAAATATAAATGGATTAAATGCTCCAGTCAAAAGAGAGGATGGCTAAATGGATAAGAAAATAAGACCCAGTAATCTGCTGCCTACAAGATACTTCAGATTGAAAGATACACACAGACTGAAATAAAGGGATGAGAAAAAGATAGTTTACTAAAATGAAACAAACAAACAAGCAAAAAAGCTGGGGCAGCAATACTTATATCAGACAAAACAGACTTTAAAACAAAGGCTATAAAAAGGGACAAACAAGGACCCAGTAATACCACTTCTGGGTATTTGTCTGAAGAAACCCAAAACACTACTTCAAGGGACATATGTATCCATATACTCATTGCAGTATTATTTACAATAGCCAAGATGTGGAGGCAGCCTTGGTATCCCTCAATGGATAATTAGATAAAGAGGAGGTGGTACATATAAACAATGGAATATTGCTCAGTCATGGAAGGGAATGGGTTCTTGCCATCTGCTGCAGCATGGATGCACCTGGAGGATATTGTGCTGAGTGGAGTATGTCAGACAGAGAAAGACAGATGCAATGTGATTTTGTGTATATGTGAAATCTAAAGAACAAAAACAAACAAACAAACAAACAAAAACAGAAACAAACTCATAAATGCAAAGAACACTTTGATGGTTGCCAGATGGGAGGAGGTATAGGGTGGGTAAAAAGGAGAAGGGATTAAGAAGTACAAAGTGGTTGTTTCAAAGTAGTTATGGGGATGTGGGGTATATAGAATTGTATTGTGGGGTGTATATTGACTATAAGGAATATAGTCAATAATACTGTAATAACTATATATGGTGTCAGATGGCTACTAGATTTACCCAGGAGATGGAAGGAGATTGGAGGACAGGGTGAAAAATGTGAAGGGATTAAGAAGCACAAATTGGTAGTCACAAAATAGTCATGGGGATGTAAAGTAAAGCATAGGGAATATAGTTAACAATACAGTAATAGCTATGTATAGTGCCAGCTTCTTAAATTATATAAATGTCTAACCACTACACCTGAAATTAATATAAAATATTAAATGTTAATTGTAATGGAAAAATTTTAAAAGTGAGACGAGGTGAAGGGGATTAAGAGGTTCAAATTTCCAGGTATAAAACAAGTAAGTCTTGAGGATGTAATGTACAGCATAGGGAATATAGTTAATAATTTTGTGCTAACATGTTGCTGTGTGAGATGATTGCTGAACTTATCATGGTGATCACTCCTTTAGACATATAAATGATAGGGCCGACCGAGTGGCTCAGTTGGTTAAGAGCTCGCTCAAGAGTGCGAGCTGAGCTCTGAGCAACAGCTGTTCGAGGCCAGCCCGAGCTGAGTTGCCGTTGAGCTGCCAACAGGTGGCAGGATGGCTCAGCTAAAAAAAAAAAAAAAAAAAAAAAAAGATAGATATATAAATGTTGAATAACTATGGTATATACCTCAAACTAATATAATATTGTATGTTAGCTACATTTTAATGAAAATATTTAAAAGTAAAATAAAATAAATAATCAAAAAAGATTAATTTCCTGTGGCTATTTCTGATTACTAACTCCAGGAGCCTCTGCCATCCTGACCCCAGGAACTCCCACTTTTTTTTACACATGAACTTCCCGATCTGCTGCCCATAGGAATCCACAGGAATGACATTTTTTTCCTCTGTTGCACCTATCCCAGAACTAGACCCACTTCACCTTCTCCCATCCCCTTTGTCTACACATAATGTAAATTCTTTCAGAAGGGTGCACAGCTTCTTCCCCTCTACTTGATGTATAAAAATGCTTGTAAAACTCCAGGACTACCACTCTGTTGTTTCCCACCTAGCCATGCTGTTGGTGGTCTAGATTCCATGCCCCAAACTTATTTGTTTTGTTTTGTTTTGCTAGCAGTGACCTAATAAATCCTTTAAAAAAAAAAAAAAAAAAGACTTTCAGCTGTGCATGTTAAGATTTTTGTTTAGCAATATTTTTTTGTATTAGTCTTTCGATTTCTTTGTAGATTTGAAAATTTAATAATAAAATCTTTGGGCAGCAATAAAGCTAACTTTTAAAATATAGCACTATAATTTTTTTTGTATCTCCACGTACTATATAACATCCTTTTTTTCTTTAAAAATTACCTTGATTCCTTTTTTGTTAGCTGAAAGCTAACAAGTAGGTGACTTTGTGTGACTGCATCACTGATTTTGGGATTAGGATTTTTTCCCCTTTTCTATCTAGTTATTTTCTATTGTTGTGTATATTGTATCTATTATTCATTCATTTATTCACTTATTAATTCGAGAAACATTAATCCAACACTTACTGTGGGCCAAGCATAGCAATTAGCCCCGAGGGCAGAGGAAAGCAGATTCCCAAAGGACTCATAATATTGGCTTTCAGGGGAATATTTTGGAAACCAACAATACCAGTTTCATAGATCACAGAGTATAAACGCTTCCACAGGAAAATGTGCTTGTGAACTGAATGATGAAACATTCATCTATTGATGCTTAAGGCACCTTTATCAGGGAGGGTAGCTGACTGACCCAGGGCAGCTAGCTGTCCAGGCAGGCCACAGAGATCACCGTGGTAAATTTACCGAGGTCTAGGTTATTTCTCTCAACTTCACCTCCGATAAAGACAATATTGTCAGTGCCTTAAACTTAACCATCTCAAGGATCCTGACTCATCAGTTGACAGTGCTCACAGAAGCAGGCATATAAACTGAAATGTAAACTTGTTCTGTCACCCTGAGAAATGGAACTTGCAGGCAGAACAGTTGTGACAGCGTCTACATACTATGTGGGAAGCTACATGATCACAAAGTAAGGTGATAAACAGCTGAAACCTCGTCCTTCGGAATCACTGCAAATATAGTTCTTCCATGTTCCTGCATTTTCTAATGCCTTCATCACTGACCAAACCTTCTTATCTTCAGTCTTTTATGCAGATTTGGTGATTACACCCTAGTCCTAACTGGCCAGGAAATCATTTGAGATGATACTATATAGCATTTCACTAACTGAAAACTATCTAACTCCTTTTGTTTCCAAGACTTTCTTCTCAACTTATTGTCTATCAAGAGTATCTCATAATCACTATTTCAGATTCATTTAGGGGAAAATAGAAAATAAATAGATATCATGAGCATCCACTTGAATTGATTTAAATTGGCCATAAAAAGCTAATTATTTAATTAATTTAATGCATTTAGTAAATGCTATGCCTATTTCCTCTTAACTCCCTAAATTCACTTCAAAATAAATCTCTAATTGTAAAAGAGAAAAAAAGAAGAGTAACATTTTAAAAATATATTATCTCTAGAAGTTGCCTTTTGCGTTCTTATCACAGGGACGATCTTCTCCATTTCTTCGTTTTCTGTGGGTAGTTCAGGAGAAAATAATCTGTCATCCATGGAAATCTTAAATTTTCTGCTTGCAGCAGCAAAACTGTTTATTTTAGCAGCAACATTTCCTCTGTTTCAGGGGACATTAAGCACAGCAGAAAACCTAAGCATTTTTCAGATCCTAGCACAATAAATCCTTTCCTAAAAATTATATAAAGCCAACTTTTTCACTTGGGTAAAGATGATCTAAAGTTTTCTGTTTCAAAAAAAAAAAAAAAGAAAAGAAAGAAAACCTTAAACCATTTACAGAAATTGAATAACTGTGAGTACAAAGACTTCAAGAATAAAATTATTAATTCTCTATTAATTTTTCCATTGCCTTTGCTGTATGAAGGTAAATGGGGGTCATTTCCAACAAAATAATTAAAATGCTCAAATTAGCCACAGTGAAATTATAAGGGTGACATTGTATCTTCTACTTTGAGATTTAATCCTCTACTGTAATTCTATTTAACAATGTAATTTAGTTTAGGACTTTTTAAAAGTTCTTTTTCTTTTCTTTGCTCTCCTCCCCTCCTGCTATCTTTAATGACTCTGTTTACTCAAGAGCTGTATGTCTGTCTGCTTACCAGTTTCACTGATTCTTTACTTAAAACGGAATGCCTGCCTCACTAATTTACAGGACAACTAGCCTTAATAATTTGTTTTCTCATGACTGCAGGCTACCTCTTAAATCCATTTACACTGACTTGAAGTTACAGCTTTGGGACACCTGCTTCTTTAACAACCCATGTTGAGTCCCGCACAACAGGGCCGTGGACTTTCGGAAGGGACAGCGAGGGTTGAGAAACAGAAAAATATAGACAAGAGACAAAGGATAGTTTAAAAGCAGTGCTAGCCAGGGGACTCAGTGCTTCTAGGACAAAGAGTCCTGAATGGGGCCTGACTGTTCCTTTTATTTCTCTTACACATCAAAGGATCAATGTATCTTCCCAGGTCTGTGTGTCTCACACCCAAGAATTAATCTCTGGGCCAAATCACCCATGCCTGCAGGCTGCCATTACTGAAAGTCCCATGATCTGCTTACATGCACCTCCCTAAGGGACAGAAACCTCTAATGCTGAAACTCACTGATAGTAATACACAGAGGACAGATGTTAGCATATCAATAGGTTATTTCACAGGCACCTGTCAGACCCTGAAGCAAGGGGTTCATGTCCTATTTCTGTCAACTCCTATTGCACCCACTGGTACCCATTGGCCCCCACGGGCAACCAGAGGCACCCACGCAACTGTGTCTGGCTTGGGTTGTCCCTCTTGCGGGATCTTACCCGTCTCTGACTAACCGACCATCCTTTGGTGCCAAACAGGGATATATACAGTAAGCATAATATTGAAGTTATGATCTGTCTTTATGGAGAGGTGTATGTATGAGGGCAGACAGGCAGGCTATAACGTGACAAACCCAAATTTCCCTCCTTCAACAGAGACTAGGATAATTTTATCTCTGAGACAAATCAGGCTCACAGAAGCTCTTTTTTTCTTCTTTGCAGATCTGTGCCCAGAATTGCCTGACCACCTTCCCCTTTCCTTTGTTCTGCCTCTCCTTGCCTGCCTATAAAATCGTTCCACCTTGTGGAGATTGGGGAAGGCACTCTTTGTGGCAGGAGTCCCCAGCTTTCCCTGAATGCTGGGAGTTTGGAATAAACCTGCTTTTATTTCCACCAACCCTGGCCCTCGTTCTTTGGCTTACCAGTGACAGGTAGCCAGACCTTAACCAGGTAACATAATGAAGAGTATATTTATCATGTTTTAAATCAAAAGATTTGGGTTTGAATGTCTTGTGAATGACACTGATAATTAAATTATATGAACCTCAGTACATTCATTTATAAAATGGGCAAATTATGCTAAGATTCAAGACATTGTACTGCAGTTATTAAGGCCCATGTGTTTGGCACATCAAATGTTTAATATTGATAGATCACAGTTTGGAATAAGGAAAGGTTTATTTATCGAAACTGGTGCTATAACAAGAAGATGGGAGATTTCTAGTTTTTCAATATCCATCTTAAGAGCTCCCCAAGTTCTGGAGCCCTATACATCAGGAAAGGGAGAAGAGGGGGCAAGAGGTGGGGTACAAAGAAGAGGTGGGTGGGAGGGAAATCTCCAAATCTCTATGTTCCATTCTAACTTTGATCTTTTCTAACTTGGGTCAGAAGTTACTCAAGTCTCTGGCAGAACTCCTCCAGTCAATCAGCATATCTATAGAAAGGCACGCTGGAATTAAGGTGGAGTCAGGAGAAAAGCATTTCACCCTGTTACAAATGTATAAGAATTAAATGAGATAACCTAAGTGGCATATAAGAATATACATACAACACCTGAAATGAATAATAAAAATTTTTTTAAAAAAAGAATATACATACAGCATGGTGTTTGACTCATCGTAAGTACCCACTAAAAGATCATGCATGCACTTGTTCCTATTTCTTCACACAGGTATGTTGAATATTTTTTTTATTTTCATACTGTGATAATAGCAACTTGCCTGGATTTGGAACTCAATAGTAACTACTTCACAGCAACAGTGATTTTGATGGCTGCATCAGGACATATTAATATCACTAGAAATTAGTAAATTTTATGGTTATCAATGCAGACCATTTTAAACTAATATCACTAACAAAAATAGCTAAAGTATAATATTCCATATTTTGCTTTTACTTTTTAAATAAATTCCCTTGGCAAATAATTGCTAACTATTGCTTAACATTGCTATTATTTTAAAAATATTTATTACCTTTGGGGAGAAGAGGTAGAAGTGTTACTGCAGGCAGGAAGAATAGGGCTGTGGGAGAGAGGGGAGAGGAAAAAAAGAAGGATATGAGGGGAGACAAAGGAAGGATGGAGATGAGCTCATTTTTAAGAAAAGGTGCAGCTACAGCTAATTATAATGGATTATTACATTATTAGCATTGCAGGCAGGGAAAAATCTTCACCTGCTGTGGGGCCATGACAGTTTTGACAAAGGCCAAGTGAGGACAAGGGAATCCCACCTCCTGGCGGGAAGAGTGGTCATTGAGGACCTGCCTTAGGAATGCCTATAACACCACCACTAAATTTTGAATATCTCATGCTCTCATTCCAATAGAATTCTAAGCCTCTTTGTTCTTTGAAGGAGTTGCTCTTTTCCTGCCTGCCTGCTCCAGCCATCTTGAGAGTGTACTATACTATTCCCTTTCTTTAAATAAATTCACTGCTTGCTTGGCTTATTTGGAGTGCCTTTGAATTCTTTCCTGTGATGATACCAAGGATCCATTCTCCAGTGACAGAAGATGATTAAGGATTCATTTTACCTCAGAAAGTGGTGTCACTGAATCAGTTTATAATTTTGTTATGATATTAATAATATTTTGCTATTCCTGGCTTTTATACTTCTGAAAATACTTATAAAAATTTCAGTTTTGTCGAATTCACTGTTGTTAATTAGTCATCGTAGAGTGTGTGCGTGTGTGTTTGTGTGTGTGTCTGTTTATGTATGTGTGTTCAGGTTTAATGGCGGATGCACCAAAATGCCTCATAATCAGAACTACACAACTTGGATTTCTTAAAACTGCATTTTTTAACAGATATACATCACTACTATAATAAATCTCACTCTATATACCAATGATATTTAATAACCAAATCAAATAAAATGTATTTTTATACCTGTTTTACATATCCTAAAGTTTTCTTTTTATCATATTTTTTAAAACACTGATAATGATTATTACTCTTTCTGACGTGGGTTTACCCTTTTTCATTGACAACAAAACTGCCTAACACAGGGAGGACATGAGAAAGCTATAGATTTTGTATTTTTCTATTTTTGAGACTCTAAGCTAAATGTTTCTATCATTATCTTCAACTTCTCCTGGAAATGGAGGAGGAAATCGTTGTTGGATTACCTCTTCATCATTCCTCCTCTTTCAGAATACATCAAGACATGGAAAAGTTAACCACTGAGTTTACTCTTGATAGTGACAGAAAGAGAGCAAAAAGGCTATGAATTATAATGAGAATATGACCAAGAATGAAATTTATTTTTGATAATCATTTAGGTTAATTTTTCATTAAATTAGTTGTAATGAAATTAAAGAGATTGCATACTTTTAACTATTTTGACATATGGTAAATATCTCCTTTATACAATTTCTTAAAATTAATATTAAAAATATTAAATTTATAATACTAAGCTCAACTAACTAGGCCTAATATTAATGGTGGGCAATGAGGGATATTATCTGGAAATGTATATTGGTGTCTATTGTCTTTTCACAAAAAGATAGTGGAGGTGTTAAAAAAAGTTTTCTCTCTTTGCTCAACCTTAACCTATATATTGATAAGTTCCTCACTCTATAAGAATGCTCTAGTCTTTTCCTGTGTTTAAAAATTCTTTCAGCACAATACTGAAAAATAACAAAGTTGGAAGACTGGCACTACTCAATTTCAAGATTTATTACACAGGTACAGTCATTAAAACAGTGGAGTACTGGAGAAAGATTAGACAAATACAGAATAGAAAGCCCAGAAATGGACCCCTATAAATACAGTCCACTCATCTTTGACAAAGGAATAAAAGGCAAAAGAATGGAGAAAGGATAGACTGTTTGATGGTGCTGGAACAAATGGACACCTACATGCGAAAAAAGAGAACCTAGACAGAGACCTCACATCGTCACAAAAACTAACTCAAAATGGATCAGTGTGAAATTCAAAACTAGAAAGCTTCCAGAAGATAACCTAAAAAAAATTTAGAGACGCTTAGGTATGGATATAACTTTTTAGACACAATATCAAAGGCACAATCCATGAGAAGAAATAACTGATAAACTGGACTTCATTAAAATTAAAAACATCCGCTGTGTAAAATATAATGTCAAGAGAATGAAAAGACAAACCACAGAGTGGCACAAAATATTTGCAAAAGACCTGTCTGATAAAGGACTGTTATCCAAGATAAACAAAGAAGTCTTAAAACTCAACAATAAGAATATAAACAACTGGATTAAAAGCTGGGCAAAAGACTTGAACAGACATTTTACCAAAGAGATAGAGATGGAAAAATAAGTATATGAAAACATGCTCCACATCATGTATCATTAGGGAATTGCAAATTAAAACAAGAGTGAGACACCACTACACACCTATTAGAATGATCAAAATCCAAAACATTTGATGTCAAATACTGGTGAGGATGAGGAGCAACAGGCACTCTTATTCACTGCTAGTGGTAGTGTCCCAGTGGTATAGCCACTTTGATGATAGCTTGACATTTTCTTACAAAACTAAACATACTGTCACCTTATGATCCAGCAATCAAACTCATTGGTATTTACCCAAAAGAACCGAAAACTCATTTCCACACAAAATCCTGCATGCAGATATTTATAACAGCTTTATTCATGATTGCCAAAACTTGGAAGCAACCAAAATGTTCTTTAGTAAGTGAATGGATAAATAAACTTTAGTACTCCAGCCAATGGAATACTATTCAGCACTAAAATAAATGAGGTATCAAGCCACAAAAAGACATGAAGAAATCTTAAATGCATATTACTAAGTAAAAGAAGCCGATCTGAAAAGATTACATACTGTATGATTCCAATTATATGACATTCTGGAAAAAACAACACTATGGAGACAGTAAAAAGATCAGTGGTTGCCAGGGACAGGGGAGGTAGGAAGTTTGAATTGGAAGGGCAGAAGATTTTTAGGGCAGTGAAATTATTCTGTCTGGACTATATACTATAATGATGGGTACATGTTATTATACATTTGTCCAAACCCACAGAAGGCACAACATTAAAATAAAGCCTTAATGTGAACTATGGGCTTTGGGTGATAATAATGTGTCATGTCACATTATTGATTATAACAAATGTACATTCTGGTGTGAGATGTGGGAGATGGGGAGGGGAGCAGTGCTTGTATGGGGGGCAGGAGGTATATGGGAACTCTCTGGACCTCCCACTCAGTTTTTGCTGTGGACCTAAAACTACTCTAAAAGATAAAGTTAAAATAAATAAATAAAATTTAAATTCATTAAACTGCACAATTGAAGAGTTTTCACCTAACCTTCAATTGGAAGCAACTAATCTGCATTTTAATAATATGCTAAAAGGCAAATATCAAGAAGCTGATAGAATTCTTAAATGCTGCCTTCCAAATGATTAATATTTTCAATCAAAATTATATGGTCACAGACTGAGATTATTTGGTAATATCTATCTATGTGAAAAGACATTTACAAAGATGAAACATGTAAAATCTCATTACAGATCAGCACTAAGAGGTGAATATTTGCAATTGGTTTTGTTGATAGAGAATACTAACTTTGAATCCCAGTTAAGCAAAATGTTATCCTCCCCAAAAAGACCTCTCCTCTTCTCATTAGTAGACCTGTATTTTTAAAATGGTACCCAATTATTATTTGAATTTTATTAATTAAAAATTTGTGGAAATTAAGAAAAAAAAATGCTCTTTGCAGCCATTTGTGTCATCATTTCTTAAAGAGCAGTCTTTATTCTCCTCACTTGTCACTGTCAACCCGGTCCCTGTGTCTTTGACCCCGTCATCTGCACAACATGGGTGTGGTTCCTAACAAGGTCCTGGGAACCTTCCTGCCCTGTCACTACAGCCAGTGGATATTACCAGTTTTATTTCATTTGATGTGTCACAAGCATTCCTCCCTGAAAGACCTTCTTTTCATGGCACCCTAATACATACCCAGGACTTTCATGCCCTCTCTTAGGCTCCTTTGTGGGCTTCTTTTCCCTAGCCTGCCTCTTCATTTACCTGTTCTCCAGGGATCTCTTTTCCGCTCTCCTGACAGATTTCATAATTCCAAAAGCCTCAATTTCCATCTTAATTGCAATGAATCTCAATGACATCTTTTCAGAATGTAACACAGTTTTTGCTTGCTAAAATATCATATTATTGTTATGTCTAGCAGTCTCATTGTTATCTCTCTTTGGGTGTCCCATAGAATTCCAAGTGTGGTATATCCAAATTATGAGCTTATCAGTCTCATCCAGGAATGGCTATTCCTCCTCTATTTCCCAAGTGACGGACATTTTTATCTCTTGTTATACAAAACAGCAACCTGCAGGCACCCCCTACTTCTTTCTCTGTCTCACCACCAACATCCACCCTGATCCTATTAATTCTTCCTCCTAGATATGACACACCTGCCAGTTCGTTTTTCCTACATTCCCAGGATGTGGGCAAACCATGGTCACCTTTGATCCAGATCATGGACATTGGCTACTGACTGGTGTCTCTGCCTCGAGCACATTCTCCAGGTTACATTCAGAGTGATCATTCTAAAAATTGAATCCTGTGCAGGCCATGCCACTTCAAGGGGACATTACAGGGGAGGGAAGATTTATTTTTCACTCCTATGGTTGCCATGTAGAAGAATTTTCCCAATTAAGATTTCCCCACTCTCTGGAAGTAAAAGCATTCCCATGATACTTTTTGTAAGCCGAAATGGCATAAAGAAGCAGTTACTATTAATGTATATGGAAAAAACTTTTGAGCATTCCCAGACCCCCAAAATAACCTACCAAATCATACCAAATAACACATAAAACCTAAAATAACACTAACTTATAGTAAAATCAATAATGATATGATAAACACGCAGCCTACATAAAGTAGAAATAATGTATGTTCACTGTGGTTTCACTTACCAGTGCATGCTGCCTCTCTAATGGCTGCAAAACACACTGAACACTAATTTTGCTTTCTATCTTTCTTTGTAAAATACGAAATCCTCTTTGGATTTCTATCAGTTAGAAAAATCAGGTACTGATTTAAGTAGGTCTTTTATAAAAGCCAAGTGGCAAAAAGCAGAGGATACCTGTACATCCTTGAGCTCTTGAGCCAAGGTACTATGGTATTCACTTCTCTGAAAAAGGATGGAATTTGTTTCATTGGTGACTTTGGAAAAACAACTGCTCAGATGATTCTCTTCTTGTCCTCTTGGAAGTTAGCTTCTTATCAAAAGCATCCCTGAGGGTCTGTTCCTCCAATCCTGCCCCTCTAGGAAACTGTAGTTTTCTAGAACTGCCTTAGGTTTGTACATCCAATTCTGGGATTCAGAATGAGGAAGTATATTATGTGTATCTGCATACCTGAGCACCATTTGCCAATCTAGCCGTTAAGTAATAAAGGGAACATTTCGTTTTCGGTCTATATTATTCTGTGACCTAGCTCTCAATGTGTTCAGAAATTCTGTGGAAAAAGTTTTCCTATGTATTGGATCCATACAAGCCCCAGCACCTTCTGTTTTGGCTAGTAAAATAAGAGTCAGACAAGAAATGGCACTTGAGGACAAAATAAAAGATTGGGACTCATGGCAGGGTCCTGATGTCTTGGGGGTTGTTTAATAAGTGGGACATTTTTTACTTTAGCTGTTTGCAGAACTTATTGTTACTTGTGGGTATTGTTCCCAGGTGTGGTCCTGGCTTTTATCTGTTATGTCCTGACCAGGCTGTTTTAGACAGCTAACCAACAGCTGTTTTCCTGGAGTCAGAACTGAACTCTTAGGGAAACAGCAGGTCTATTAAAACTTTAGCAGATATGAGCCATAGTACAGTATATGTACTATGTACATGTACATAGTACAGTACATGTAGGAGGTGCAGAAAGCCTGCCCACATTCCACCACTTTGTGAATACTTTGAGAGCATATTCTGGGGCAAAAGAAGGGACAGTAGAACATGTAATTGTACAGATTCCAGTCATTGAAGGGCCATTGCCTACCATATATTTCAGACTGGCTCTTGGTTTCTTAATTATAAAATATCTGACCATGGTACTGGGATTCAATGATCTGACATTGGTTTTACCCACAGGTTGGCTGATTTTATCAATAAACAAACAAACAATCCAGTTCTTTGTTTTGAAAATAATCTGTTATTTCCATGTTGTAATTATAACAGGAAGGTTAAGAAGGCCTTCCAAAGCCTTTGCTGGAAATGCTTGCTTTCTCTTTGATGGTTTTTAAAAATATGCTTCTGTTTTACTATCAGAACAAGAGAATAAAAAAATTTAAATCAAAATAGGAGGAAGCGAAATCTTTATTTAGGACAAAGGTTGAAATCTTAAGGAATAGATTAGATTGATCACAATGAGGTTGTACAGTGCCAAGATGGACCTGATAGGCAAATATAACGGGGAAGAGAAAAGAAGAAATGTACTACGAAAAACTGGTCTTAACAAACCTTTTAGAAAAGGAGAATATTTCTTCCTATTTCTAGGTCAGTAATAAATTTGAGAACTAAATAAATCTAACAGGAAAAAAAAAAAAAAAGCAAAATCTCTGAGAGCAGCAAAATGGAACACTTCTCCCCACAGCAGTCAGAATCAAGAACACAACTGAAAGTATGCTCTTAACACCACAAAGGATTTTATAGTAATAGTTATTGGGGGAACCATCCTTCAAAGAGTGAATCAGTTATAACAAGTGGTTACAAAACATCAGGCCGATAACTTGTGAGGGGAACACAAAGAATATCAGCATAATATATTCAAAGTAATATAAGATGCATTTTAAAAGTAATACAGTTGTTGTAAATGGAATTTATATTTCTAGTCTGCATCTCATCCTGGAACTCTAGATTCATATTAAATGGACAGTTTACATTTCCCCTTAATGTCAAATAGACACCCCAAATTTAACATGTCTTAAACAGAACATCTGATCACATCCACACTTTCTTCCTCATTTGTCATCGCTGTTAGGTAGTTGATCAGAAAAAATTGTTAGACTCAGCCTTAACCCTTCCTTTCATACACCATATCCAATCTGTCAGCAAGGCCTATTGACTATGCCTTTAAAATGTGTCCAGAATCTAACCACTTCACCCCATCTCCACTGGTCATTCTGGTCAAAGCCTAGATGACTACAGATGTTCCCTAATTGCTCTCCCTGATCCCACCTTTGCACCCACATAATTCATTTTCAGCTGAGTAGCCAGAGTGAAACTTTGAAAACAGATGATGAAACTCATCGCTCAGTACCCTCTAAATCCTTCTATAACTCTCAAACATATACGAGGTACGACAATTAAGTTCACAACTCATCCTAGAAAAAGTGCCACATATCTCATTGGTGAATATCACTATGGTCACCTTCAAAGTACTCCCCTTGGGAAGCTATGCGACTCCAGCACCTAGTCCACCCTTCAAAGCAATTTTGGAACTCTTTTTCTGGAATGGCCATCAGAGCTGTCACAGTATTACCCTTGATGTCCTGAATGTCATCAAAATGTCTTCCTTTCAATATTTCCTTTATCTTTGGGCAAAAAAAGAAGTCACTGGGGACCAGGTGAGTAGGGAGGGTGTTCCAATACAATTATTTGTTGACTGGCTAAAAACTCCCTCACAGGCAGTGCCATGTGAGCTGGTGCATTGTCGTGATGCAAGAGCCATGCATTGGCAAAAGGTTCAGGTAGTTTTCATAAACTTTTCATGCAGCCTTTTCAGCACTACCAAATAGTAAATTTGGTTAACTATTTGTTCAATTGGTACAAATCCATAATAAATAATCCCTCTCATATCAAAAAAGGTTAGCAACATCATTGCAACAAGCTCGCAAATTTAACTGTCAACCTTATGTAGGAGGAAGTGTAAGTTTGTGAAACCAATTTGTTAAGCATTTTAACAATGTCTACAAAAGATAAAGCAGCTGCTTACTCTTTGACTCAGCACATCCACCCCTAGGTGTATAGCCAAAGAAAATTTGTACAAAAGAAATGTTAAGACTATCCATAGCATCACTGATACTACTAAACTGAAAAAATTCATTTGTAGAATATATCTTAATTAAGGTCTGGTAATTGGGACAGTCACCTATAAAACATCTAAAGATCAATAAAGCAGATGCTGTTCTTTGACAAAAAAAGAACATACAGACAGTATACAGATAGATGTTTTTTCTCTCTAGAAATTTCTAATATGTTAAATTTCTAATATAAATGTAGCATCTTGATATGTTTCTACACTGAGTTTAAGTTCACTGGGCATAGACACCAGACATCTGCCAAAGTTGAACAGAGATTTTCTCATTTATCCCCATGTTCTCCTCATTAGTACACATTTAAAATCAACAACTATAAATGCAACATAGCTGTTGTCATGGTGACAGAGAACAAAGGATGGTGTTGGGGGAAGACTGTTTATGTGACTATTTCATGAGTAGCCACTAAGCCATAACTTATATTACATTAACCAGAAATAGTGGAAGATGAATAAGCATTGCCATGGCTCAGGATTTCATTATACATCATTACTCATATGTATGCCATAGAGAAGTGAACATTTGCATTTTACAAACTAAATAACTCCAAATTATGACTGGTAATAAACCAGTAGTCTGTTGTTAGAGTGATATCACACAGCAATTGCCATATGATCTAAATTTCTCTTTTCCTTTTCCTTTTATACATGTGGTTTTGCCATCTGGAGAACAAGATTATTAAGCAAATGATATGGAAATTTACTTAATCATTTGAAAGCCTTTTTACAAATCTACGTAATATTAAAATAAATAAAATCTCATATTTTCCTAATCAGTGTGAAAATAAATAAAACTTAACACTATAGGGTTTGGCAATTAAGAGATTAGAAATCTTCATTTTCTTATCTAAACACTAATTTGCATACATTTTCTTAGTATTCTATTTCATGTACACATATAAATTTATATTCATGTTCATTTCAGGAATGAACCTCTTACAGAATTACTTTGACATCTAAAATAAACATGGATTTATGTAATATATGCTAAAATAAAACAAATGCATATAATTTTAAAGTTTACTGATATATTTATAACTATTATTACTGACAAATTACTGATAAAATATTTTAATAAATTAATGATATTCTAACATAGATGACATTATAACCTCTGTTTGAAAGCTATGCAGTTTTCCAATATTGAAATCATGCTTTTTTTCCCCAGATGCAAAATCTGAGGAGGTACCAAAAAACTCAATAGTCAAGATAAATAATATTATAATGCATTTTTTAAAAAAACATTAAAATATAAAAATTGCATGATGAACAAAGCATCAAAATTTCAATAAAGACAGGATCAATAAAGTGCCATGCTAAGCCATACTGGAGCTTGAGAAAAAAGGAAAAAAAATCATTAATAACTGATCTTTTTTGTCTCCACCCACTGTCAGGTGATCTTGCCAACAAGACTGAATTCATCTAATCTAAACCCCTTTCCATTTCTTCATCTTCACCTCAGACCTCTCAGATTCTTCAGTTTTCCTTTACTTCTGTGTCTGAGATATTTCGCCTGGTTTGTTTAGACTCATCTTCTCTCCCAATATAGTTCTTTCCCTGATTATGTATTTCTTTTTTTATTTTTTTCTTGAGGGCAGTGTCACCATCCCTCACATGTGGGATCCGAACCGGGGCCACTGGCGTCCCAAACCAGCTCCCAACAAACGTGCCACTTGGCTGGCCCTATGTATTTCTTTTGAAGATACAACCACACTACCAGACGTTGAAGACTAAACTGGCGTGATAACTCCACCATCTCTGTCAACAGCTATATCCATTCAGTTGTGGATTCTAACTCATTCCGTCATTCCTATTCCTGCTTCTGCTTTCTCCTTATTTTTACATAACAGATGTGTTTGCAACTATAATCTGTTGCCAGTTAAATACCTTTAAAGTACTTTCTTTACCATTCTATGCCTTTATTGTTCAGTTCAGTCTCTGAAGAAGGTTTCTCTTTCTCTATATTTATGGACATTTTAGCCAGCTCTCAAAAGCAAGCCGCCTCTTCCATTAAATTATCAGTAATAAATAAAGATAGAAATAATCTTCCTGCCTTTACATGACTATGGAATTTCTGACAGTCAATGTCATATTTGAACCCCTAGTTTAGATCTTTATGATATGTCTTTCATCTCATAAATTCTAAGCTCTTAGAGAGCAAGGTCCATGTACTTACTTCAGTAAGGAGCAGAGTGGTCACACTTTCACATACTTTCTCTTCTGTCTCTCTCTCTCTCTCTCTCTCTCTCTCTCTCTCTCTCTCCATCTCTCTCTCTCTGATGATTGAATAATCAATTTCAATCTCTTTAACTAGTAATTTCTCTACATTAGGATTATATAATACTAGCCACTTAAATGTTGTTGGCCCTGAGGAGAAAACAGAAGAGGTTCATGAAACTTCACAAATAAAATGTCTCCCTAGGGGACTGAACATTTTTTATTTGTTTATAAGTTAGAAAGCTAAAATGTTCAACACGTTCTCAGCCTAAGGGAACCACTACAAAGCAACCAAATGTATTAACATTGTCACTTTAAATAAAGTGGATTTTTTTAAAAGTTTAGGATGATGATTATCTCAAGAGTGCTAAGAAGACCAAAAAATTTTTAATTTAACTAAACTCAATAATACCCTAATGAAGTTATTATTTTGAAAAAAATATTACCACGTAAAACACCCACCCTTAAATCTATACAAAACAAAAATATTTCTTTTTAATCCTCCATAGTTTTAAGTGGGCCTATATGCAGCTGGAGAAATAGCCTTTCTAGTTTCCCAGATACTCCAGGGGTGGGAGTAGGGAGAATCACTCCTAAGAAAAGAGACATCAAGAAAATGGCTTATAGACTTCTGTTGAAAAAAGTCATTTGACAAGTGTTTAATGAGCATCTACTCTGCTGAGCACTTTTCCAGGTTTGGGGGTATGTTGTGTGAGGAGAAGCTATGATTCCTGCTTTCAAAGGGCTTATAGATTAGGATAAACAAAGCTTTATAAATTGTATAAAAAATAAAGTGTAACATAACACATAGCCCAGTGCTAAATCACTTGATTCAGATTATAACTGCTCTAAGAATACAAATAAAGGTGAAACTCATAAAGGGTTGTAGGAGTTAGACAGGGCTTCATGGCACGGGCTATCTTTACAAAGAATATTGTTAGTCTTTATTAGGACAACAGTAGAGAAGAGAGGATTCTAGGGGGAAAAATCAGAGAATAAACCAAGCATACTTGAGCAGAGCAACACTATGGTGGAAAGCAAGTGGATTTGGAAATTCAAATGCAACTTGGGACAATTCAGGTACTAAGCTAAACAACAGAAGTAAGCTAACAGAAGTAAGCTGAAAGATATTTAGAATTTCCAAATTATATATGCTTTTTTATATAAGTATTATTATAGGAAACTATAACAATCCCCTATATATATTTAATTTATATCCTCTAGAACTTTGTCTCATGAAATCTGATTATATTTGTTGAGAGTTAATTCAAAAGTAATTGGAATTCCCTTAGTCTTATGGGTACAATCAGTCATACATCATTTCATTCAAGACATGTTTTAAAATGCTTACTATATATTCCAAAGTGGGGCCCAGGTATGAATGAATGTAAAAGCTCCCCAAGATATTTTGAAGTACAGTGAGGATTCAAGTTAACTGTTTAGGAAGGTGCAGACTTTTCCAACTTGAATGTTCAAGAATTAGCCCATAAACTTGTTAAAACTGCAACATTATAGTTCCTCCAGGTATTGAATAAATCTCAGTAATCTATAACCTGTTTGTTTGTTTGTTTGTTTGTTTGTTTGTTTGTTTGTTTTTGAGGGCAGTGTCACTGGCCCTCATATGTGGGATCCGAACCGGGGCCGCTGGCGTCCCAAGCCAGCTCTTAACCACCGCACCACTCGGCCGGCCGGCCCAGTAGTCTATAATCTTAACAAGCAACTCCAGTCCTTTTGTTTTAAGTGGTTGAACCAAATTCCACAATAAGAAACTTCCCTAGGATCAGAATTGAATGCAAAAGTAATTCCATTGCAGGCCACATTGAAATGTCTGGGACCTGATTTACTCTCTAACCATACACAATTAGACAACTGGGCAAAATAGATAAAACAACTGTTTTGAACATGAGATAACAGAGGTGAGATATGACAAGGAAAACCACCCCTACATCTCTTTGATATTTAATCTCCATCATCTCCCCTAGGCACAGTTAATGCTTTTGATTTCTATATTGGCTAGGGAAAAGGAATTTTCAGATATTTCACCTTAACTTTCCTACTAGTACAGCTCTGACCCCTCAAGCCATGAACCAAATGTGGGTCTTACTCCAACTGACAAGTATGTAAATCCCAATTATATACTCCTATCTCCAATTAAATTGACAGTCTGGTCACTGCAGAAAATGGACCCTTCAGAAAACAAGATGGCACATGGACAATGACTGTAGACAAGGCTATAGACAAGAGTCAAAGGACTATAGACAAGCAACATCCACTAAATAGTAATCTGGACATTGTATCACTGCTGGAGCAGAAAAATACGGTTACAAGTACATGGTATGTAACCATTACTTGAAAAATGCATTCTCTTCTATCCCAGTTAAAAAAAAAGAGGATCAAAAATTCAGGTGAGGGCCGGCCGAGTGGTGTGGTGGTTAAGTGCTGGCATGGGAAGCCAGCGGCTCCGGTTCGGGTCCCACATATGAGGGCCAGTGACACTGCTCTCAAAAAAAAAAAAAAATTCAGGTAATATAGACAACAATATTCATTTACAGTTTGCCCCAGGAATAAGGTTACTCTTTCTCCTGCATAATACATTCCAAAGAGATCGGGATGAACTGGATATCCTGTAGAACATCACCTTGAGCCATAAAATCAATGGAATCAAGCTGATTAGTTAGGAAGAGCAAGACAATGCTAGCAGAGGCAATGCATTGCACACCTAGGAATACTGCTCTGGCTCAAATATATGTGACATTAAAGGCTGCCAACTGAAGTACAGCCTAGAGCAGAAAAGGGTCCTGTGGTACTCAAAGTATAGTGAAAGGAGCCCTTTCACCTGGACCATACAATAGGGCAGAATCTATGGTGTCACCTGCTGCAGTGATGTCGAGACATCCAGTGCTGAGTTTATGGCAAGCCCTACTGGGAGAATCACTGTGCAGGCCTTAGGGTTATGAAGTGTTCTGCAGTAAAACTACCCCATCTGCAGAAGTGAATTAGATGCCTTTTGAGAAATAAATCCTGGCATGCTACTGGTCCTGTCAGAGGCTGATATCTGACCATGGAACGTGAAATCAACATGTAGCCAGAATGTCCATTTGAGCTGGATTATATTAGACTTGCCAAGTCATAATTATGGATATTCTAAACAACAGTCCATTGAAAAAAGTAAATAATAAATATGTCCAGAATTAAGTTTAAGCAGGAGCAGACGAATGACCTGCATGAGCAGATAGACTTCAGTTTTTTCTAATCTTCATTTTTTAGCAGAGTTTTAGGTTTATAGAAAAACATTTGAAGGTAGCACAGAAAGTTCCAATACATCCCACACCAATATTTACATTTGTATGGTAAATGTGTCATAATTAAAGAACCAATATTATTGATACATTATTATTGACTAAAATCCATATTCTATTTAGTTTTCCTTAGTTTTTACCTAATGTCCTTTTCATTACGTATGTAATACCATATTATATTCATTTGGCTTCATTGTTTTTTAAATTTTATTTCAGAATAAATATTATACAATTTACTAAAGTTACTAGAAGAGAATAACATTACTAAAAAGCAGGATTTGCCTTCTTAAAATTTCTCTAAGAATTGTAAATATGTAATTTCATTAACCTTGGTCTTCTATGTCAAAGAAACTCCTTCATATTTTGCGAAGAATGTGCGTCTAGTTTATCTGTTGCTACCCTAAGATCAGAGGAAGCATGCATTCTCTCATGTATGGCCAGTTACCTGTTTATCCACAGGCATCTCATCTAAGAGTAAAAGAGTGATGCTAATGCCCTCCCAACTCCTCTACCTTAGAAAGCCAAAGCTCTCCTTCCCAAATTTACCCAGACCTCATACCAGGCAGACATCACACCTGCTGTTATTTTACAGGATTTAGGTGCACATCCAATAGAAAGAGAATAAAATGACTTGTATTACAGAAATGAGAAAAGCAATCTCATAGCAGCTTCACCTTCCAGAAGATTGGTAGAAGTGGGTAAAGGGAGTCAAATATATGGTGATGGAAGGAGAGTCGACTCCAGATGGTAAAAACACAATGCAGTATATAGATGATATATTATATAATTTTATACTTGAAACCAATATAATTTGATTAACCAATGTCATCCCAATAAATTTAATTTAAAAAGTATTCTTTCTGATTCTAATCCTCTCTAGTTCTGTAATATGCATTGACGTCTATTTTGTCTGGGAATCAATATCAGGTTGTCTATAGGTCTAGAATCCTGGGTGTGGAGGACACAGGGAGGGCTCACTGCAACATCATTCCCTAATACCTGCAATTTCAGCACTCTTTTTCATTCTCTCCCTACCCACTCTGAGTTGTCTGTCTCTTAAAGGTTCTCTCAGGTAGATTAAATCCAAATTCCAATGTAGCACTTCTATATGTATTCAAATAGCTCAACTGAGCTATTTCATTTATAAAACAAATTTTCACCTGTTTTTCACTTTTCAGAAATTTGTTAAAATTCTTCAATAACTCAAAGGCCTCATCCCATTTTTACCATGATTTATTTTTCAATGTGTTTTTGAAATGATTACAAGTATATAAAGAATGGAGTTGATTTTTGTATAGGTATTTAACAAATGAAAAGACTACCTGAAAAACTTAAATTTTTTTCCTATTGTCTATATTTGCTTCTATAGATAATAATATTTTTTCGGGGAAATAATATTTTTCAAAATGTATTCATTATTTATCTTGTAATATTAATGAGATTAGTCAGTACCCCACCTATTATTTTAATATTATTATTTTACTGGAGGTCCTAGCAAATTTAATAAAATTAGAAAAAGGGATTAAAGAGTATAAAAATCAAAATTTAAGAAAGAAAAATATCCTAATATACAGATGATATAACATATAGAAAACCTAAAAATCTTCTATGGAAAACTATTGGAATTAATAAGAGAGTTTAGCAATGTTGAGCAATGTTGTTGGATATGAAATCAACATCAATAATTAGAGTCATTGTCGTTCAAACTTTAACTTCAACATGTGTGTGTGTTTAGAAATATAAATCAGAAAAAATATAATTTACAATAACAAAAGTTCATTCTTATTTTTAACAAATTGTTTCAGAAAATAAAAAAGGAATAAATGGTGCTCAATTCATTTAATGAGGCTAGTATATTCTTAGTTGTAAAATCAGATTAGACTATTTCAAGCAAATAAAATTATAGGCCAATTTCATATATATGTGTAGAACAAACATCCTAAATAAATATTATATGTATTGCAGCAGTATAGTAAACATAATTATTGCAATCAATAATAGCATTATTCCTGGAAATAAAGAATGGTTCTATATCACTCACACAAAAAAAAAATCTATTACTGTAATTCACCATTTTAATAGCCTAATAGGAAACCAGTATTTTCTCAACCAGTGTAGAACAGTTATTTCATAAAATTTAATACTTAAATATTCAAAATAAAATACATAACTTGTGAGAAACTAGGAAAAGAGGGAAACTTAGTTTGTCAAACATTGATACTAAGAGGATTCCTGCCCTGCTCTTATGGGAGAGTCTGACTCAGTCCCCTTGGGGCTCCAAAACTATATCAAGGTGAGAGATTTCAACTTTGGAGATGATTCCTCAGAAAAAAAACAGAGTTGTGAACTAAAGCCTGACAAAGATTATCACTTTAAAATGGATAATGATGAAAATTAGCATCAATTATCTTTAAGAACAGTCAGTTTAGAGGCTGGTGCAAAGGATGAATTGCATATTGTTGAAGCAGAGGCAACGAATTATGAAGACAGTCCAATTAAAGTAACACTGGCAACTTTGAAAATATCTGTACAGCCAACCGTTTCCCTTGGGGGCTTTGAAATAACACCACCTGTGGTCTTGAGGTTGAAGTGTGGTTGAGGGCCTGTGCATATTAGTGGACAGCACTTAGTAGCTGTAGAGGAAGATGCAGAGTCAGAAGATGAGGATGAGGAGGAGGATGTGAACCTAAGTATATCTGGAAAGCGTTCTGCCCCTGGAAGTGGTAGCAAAGTTCCACAGAAAAAAGTAAAACTTTCTGCTGATGAAGATGATGACGACAATGAGGATGAGGATGATGAGGAGGAAGCTGAAGCAAAAGCTCCTATAAAGAAATCTAGTCGAGATACTCAAGGCAAAAATGCACAAAAATCAAACCAGAATGGAAAAGATTCAAAACCATCAACACCAAGATCAAAAGGTCAAGAATCCTTCAAAAAAACAGGAAAAAACTCCTAAAACACCGAAAGGGCCTAGTTCTGTAGAAAATTTTAAAGCAAAAATGCAAGCAAGTATAAAAAAGATGGTTCTCTTCCTAAAGTGAAAGCCAAGTTCATCAATTATGTGAAGAATTGCTTCCGGATGACCGACCAGGAGGCTAGTCAAGATCTCTGGCAGTGGAGGAAGTCTCTTTAAGAAATTTAAACAGTTTGTCAAAATTTTCCATCTTATTTCATTTCTGTAACGTTGATAACTGGCTGTCCTTTTTATAATGCAGAGTGAGAACTTTCCCTACCGTGTCTGATAAATGTTGTCCAGGTTCCATTGCCAAGAATGTGTTGTCCAAAATGCCTTTTTTAGTTTTTAAGGATGGAACTCTACCCTTTGCTTGGTTTTAAGTATGTATGGAATGTTATGATAAGACATAGCAGTAACGATGGTTAGACAAATGGAAATGGTGGGGAGACAAAAATATACATGTGAAATAAACTCGGTATGTTAATAAGGTAAAAAAAAAGATTGATACTAAGAACACAGTAAATATTATATTTAATAGAAAACTGTTGCACTCATTTTGTTTGAGATCAGAAAAAATCAAGATGCCCACTGTTAATTCTATTGAATCTCTGTTGGAGAGTAAGCCCTGCAACTAGACCAAAAAAAAAAAAAAAATACAAATAAGAACTAGAAAGAGTTGTATGTGTAGTTGGATTGAGGAGTGCATTCTATTGGGAGAAGGGGGAATTTTTTAAACCATGCATCAATGAGAGAAAGAAAGACAGAGATCTGACATCTTTGCTCACTGAATTTGCACTAAGTCTCTCATAGAGCAAAGGCTTAGTGTAAGAACAGCCCTAACCTTGGAAAGATGTTTAATATGCACACCAGGCAATCTTTACTTGGAGACAGTTATTATTAGGTGTTGTCTGGAAAATGAGTTGCTTGCAACTAGGCAAGAATGTGTTACAGTAGAGGAAGTGACACCATGAAGAGTTACAAGAGGGAAAGGAAAGGCCTTATAGAGATCTATGCATAACTTCAGCCCAAGTTAAAGAAGAGAGGTAGACTTCCAAGAGGCCCCAGCTGTTTATTGTCCTTTTGACCTTCCGATTTAAATACTGACTTTATGACTGCCTCCCTCCCAGCTCCTTTCTTTTCTTAGTTGCTACAGTATAATTGTGAATACATCCTTTCATTTTCTTAGTTGCTACTGTATAATTGTCTTAGCATGTAGCAGAATCTAAAATTAATTCATACAATTATCTACATATAAAATCAGAGACACTCAAGGGACCAAATGTCAGAACTAGTAAGAGAATTCCTTAATAGGTCCAATTATAAGAACACAGAAAACTCAATAGCATTCTTATATACAAGTAACACATGTTTAAAATGTAATATAAAAAGTATCCATTGTCAAAAGCAGCAAAAATTGTTTATATTAGAATAAAATCACACAAAGTTGTTTGAAATGTTTACAAAAATAGTACCAAATTTACCGAATAACAAAAAGATCTTGATACATGGGGAAATATACCATGTTCATGGATAATAAATTGATGTTATAAAACTTTAATTCTCTCTAGATAAATCTCTAAAATTAATGCAATTTCAATAAAAATACCAAAAAGACTTTACATGGACCTATAACAGATTATCTTTAAAATTTATATAAAAACATGAAAGATCTGATAGAGACAAGAACATTTTGAAGAAGATCAAAGCTGACTATTAAGCTACAGTAATTAAAAGTAGCATGGTGTTCTTGTAGGGATAGACAAAATGATCATTAGAATGGAATAGAGAACCCAGAAATAGATCTTACTTCATACCAAACACAAATATTAATTTTATGTGGCCTAATGACCAATGAGAAGAACAAAACTTTAAAATGCAGAAAAACTATAGGAGAATAGCTTTATGTCTGTCTTTAGGATAACAAGGAATTCTTACACAAGTCACAAGACATATACTGAAAGAAAAATATTGATATATTTCACCATTTTAAATTTGAAATTTCTACAAAAGAACACAATATGGAAAATGGAAACACAAGTGGCAGAATGAAAGCTTATTTGCAATGCATAAAATTAACAAAGGATTGGTATCCAGAATACATATAGGATATCTGTTTATCAATAAGAAAAAGACAAAAATAACTTAAAAAAACTTGACAAAGGATATTGAGGCAATTTACAGAAGATAAAAGGTCATTGGCCAATAAGAAAAACCATGCTTATTTGTTTTCACATCACAAAGTGTGAAGATAGATGTTGTTTTAAAATTAGATCAACAACTCAATGAATTTAGATCTAACATCTCCCTTATTAAAAATTACAGATCTTCCCAAAAGCTCCAACAGACTTCTGCTTACATTATATTGGCCAGTTCTCAAGATCCATACTATTGCTAGCTGTAAGGAAAGATGGCAAAATGGGTATAGAGCTAGATATATGCTTTCTTTCCCCACCAGAAATATAATTTTTATTCAAGAAGACAGACTTATTCATAAGTGTCTGCCATAATGGAATACTTTTTATTCAAGATTTAATAAATAAGAAAATTCATGGAAAAACAGTATTAAGAATTCACCCAAATACCTTGAAGAATAATGAATAATCTAAATTTAAGACATATGTAGAAGAGATTGAGAAGCTCCAATATACATCTAACATTCCAGAAGTAAGAAATAAATGCAAGGGATATATGAAAAAAATAGTCTAGTAGACTGATTTTTCTGGAAGTGAAGAGAAATATGAGTCTTTTTCTTTTTTTAGAATAATAAGTAGGAGTGTTTTCCCTCTTTCAGATGACAGGAAATCAATAGAATAGTATCTCTGCCTTCTTTCGGTTCCTTTACTTACTACTCCACCTTTAAAAAGTAGAGTGATTGGGACGGCTGAGTGGCACAGTGGTTAAGCGCTGACTTGGGAAGCCAGCGGCCCCGGTTCAGGTTCCACATAGGAGGGCCAGTGACACCGTCCTCAAAAAAAAAAAAAAAAGTAGAGTGATTTATCTACTGAGTTTACTTGCAGAAAATGACATGGCATATGTTCAAGTCAGCAACTGTTCTCCACTGCCTTCCCAGGCGTGGACTCTTCTTATGGGGATGTACTCCTGTCTGGGCCTGAAGGGGTAAATATGGCCAGTTTTCAAGTTCAATAATTACCACACATGCTAGAGTAACTAACCTAAAATTAACTACCTCTAACTTGGAATTTACCTATAATAAAGATGACATTTTGTCCTCCAATGTTACTTTTTGTTACTTGGAGGCTATTCATGTGAGGTAGAGATCAGCTACTTATTGGGGCTGTTTTAGAGACCTCAAGATACTCTTCAAATTCAGAGTTTAAATCTAGTGTGCAATAAATAAAAATAATCCTTTGACACACAGTGAAATGTAGTACATCAATTATAAAATCTTAGAAACTACCAGAAAGGAAAGGGAGATTATGGTTAAAGCAATGACTATGTAACAGCTGGTGAAATGAAATGTAAAAGTAAAAGCACAGAGTCAGGAATGAAGAAGGCTAATTTTCAGATTATCAAATATTTTGTGTAATATTATATAATTTACATTGGGCAAGCAGTGGGGAAAAAAGATGCCAAAGTAAACCACATCACTGTCACCTTAAATGCCAAGATCCTTTGCTGGTAACAATGGAAAAACACAAAAGGCTTTTAAGTACAGGAATGAGGATGGCAGCAAGGGGGAAGATGATCTGCAATAGGGAGGGATAAGGAGATTATTTCATGACAGAGCTTTCTAGTCCAAACTAGAAAAGCATCTGTGGGAAAGAAACGGCACGGATGGATAGAAGAGATACAGTAATATTAGCAATGTGTTTTCACTAACGTATTTTTAGACTTTTGAATGTTCTAATCCATAAATTATCCTCAATTTATGTAGGTCATCTTTCTCTCAAATAGTAGGAATTCGACATTTTTTAACACATTGTAATAGCATTTTTGTTTGCTAAATCTTTGTTGCTGCAATGTCAAAGTACAATGGATTTTTTCTTTTTTGCATACTCACCTTTTACCAAGTAGCTTTGCTAAAAGAATGCATATATAATAACTGTAGAATCTATGTATAGATTCTTTTGTTTTTTATATACAAAATAGTATCTTCTTTGAATACTAATAGTTTTATTTCTTTCTTTTTGTACATTTTTCCTTTTGTGTTATTTTCTTGACTTCTTGCACTGGTTAGATCTTCAGTGTGTTATTGAATAGAGAGGGTGATAGCAAGCATTCTTGTCCATTATTGGTATCAGAGGGAAAGCTTTGTGTATGATTATTTCTTCCTTAAATGTTTGATATATTTTTTTCTCAAGATGATCCTTGAATCATGTTGTTGGGAAAGTTTTAAATTTTGGATTCATTTTAAAAATAATTTCTAGATAATTCAGATTTTTGTATTTCTTTTTGTATCAGTTTTGATAATGTGTATGGTACTATAAATATTTAGGGAATCTTCTATTTAAATGTTTTGACAAAAAATGTTCATAATAATTGCTTAATTTAAATTGTATAGGCTTTGTGGTTATATGCTGTTTTCTTCCTGATGTTTCTAATTGGTATCTTCTGTCTTTTTAAAAAAATCAGTTTTACAAGTGGTTTATTAATGTTATCTTTTTAATTTTAAAATTTTCTCTATCACTACCACTCTGCCTGTTCTTAGGAACCTATTTAGGAACATTGTTACTTTATCATTTGCATGAGAACAGCCCTTGGTCTTCTAGATTTTTTATTGCTATAGAAATATCACTATATTTATAGCCTTGATAAAAACAAGGAAAAATTCCTTACTGAAACTTTGATTCATTATTAACACACATAGCATATATTTTACAAAAGATAAATGTGTCATAAAAATAATTTTTTCATATACAAATTGCCAGTTATAAAAATAGTCATGGGGATGTAAAGTACAGCAGGAAATATAGTCAATAATATTGTAATAATTAAGTATGGTGTCAGATGGGTACTAGACTTACCAGGGTGAGCACTGTGTAAGTTACATAAATGTCTAATCCTTATGTTGTACACCTGAAACTAACACACATCATGCCAAAACAATGTATACACATCTAAAGAGAGGAAAAAACTATTATAATTGCAATACTCAATATATACAAAAAACAAAAGATGAATACAAGTTACATTTGACTTTTGCAATTACAAGAGGTGCTCAAAGTGGTTACCATCAGTGTCCAGACACTTCTGATTATGGCAAACTACTGCTTGAGCAACGCTGACCAAAGTGTCCACTTGCATACATTTTTTTGGCACCCCTGGTATAATACTGTATGTCAACTTTAATTGAAAAATACATCTTAAAAAATAAAAAATACATTTTCTTCATAAAATTTGCATGTTTTTATCTAAATGTCTCATTATTTTCTATAATCTTTGGCTCAGACTTCCTCCTTTCATGAGGATAAGTTGAAGTCATTTGACAACAGATGAGAACTGGGATGTGTATTAGTCATGATATGCTGTTTTGCTATGGTAACAAATCTCAAAATCCTAATGGCTGAAAACAATACAGGTTTATTTCTTAGTAATAGTTCATGTCCTCAGTTGATCTGGAGGGGGCTCTGTTTATTTTAGTGAATCACAGATTCAAACCAATGGAACAGCCTTCATTTAAAATGCTATTGTTTGCTTGTTGGTTTGTAAGGAACTCGAGAGCCACCCAGTTACAAACAAAGACCAGACTCCGTAATGGCATACACCACTTCTGATAGTAACTCATTGTTCAGAACTTTTCATACATGACTTATGTGACTAAAGATAAGCAAAAAGTAAAATACTCCCATATGCTCAGAAGTGAAGTGAACTAAAATTATTTGGCAAACAGCACTTAATAGTTAAAAAAGGTACACTTTTGTTTCACTTAGGAAAAGAGAGTGAATGAGATAATAAAAAGTAATGTGCTCACTAATTAACATTAACTGTTGTCTATGTTCATGAATATTTTTGTAAAAATGATCTTTACGGGTTAAGAGAAAAACGGAAGTTAAAACCATTGTGTTAGTAATTATTTTTGTTAGAGGTATTAGTGATATATATCTTATCTTTGCTTATGTGTTTTCTACATTTTTTTAATACATTAGTTTTTAAAAATAAACAAAGTTAAAATACAAAAAAGAGATCAGCAGAATTGACAGTGAAATCAAGTGTTCAGTTGTTCTGCATACTTCTCCATTCCTCTCCTTTCATCATCCTAACTTTAATCAATTTTAACCACTGGGGTAGCCTGCAGAATGGAGGAAATCCCCAGGCATAGATTCAAAAGCCATCAATGGTTTATGTGGATAATAAAAATTCATTTTCATGAATTTCATCCACCATTATATATAAAGAATATTCAAGAAAAGTATTATTTTCTATTTCAGGTACATTTATAATTGAAATTGCATTGATATGAGCTCAAGAGAAACATCAAGTATTATAAATGTAATTAATTCATAGTAAAAATTGAGAACAACTAAAAAGATGTTGAGATGTTTTACATTTGAATGAAAATTGAATGTCATCTACTAACTGCTGTTTAATGAGTAGTTAACACTGTTAAAGACATATTAAAATTCAGATTTACATATTGGTCCTTTAACTACTCACTGAGCTATAAATAGTGGGGATTTTCATTGAGCCAAATGCACATTCTCAGCATTAATTTTAGAGGCTGATAACTGCAATATATGAGCCTCCTAAGAATAGTCTTATTCTGAAATACGGAAACACTATGCATTAATTTCATAGAAAATTATATATCTTTTTAATTTTAAGGGAAATATAAATTTGTCCTTTCCACACTCATCAAGTTTTATTCAACTTTGGACTTAACATTGAATTTTGTACCCCTGACAAAGATTTCCAAATATCCATCTAAACTTTTGGCATACCCAACTGGAGTTAAAGCCACTTGAATGGGTCAGTAAGACCTTAGTCTCTAAGTTCCTTTCACCATTATTTTATGGTTATGTCTGTGTGTAAAATGATAATTTGAGTTTACTTATGAGGCTGTAGTTTTTACTGCTATTTGGAGGTGCATGGATTTTCCTACCAATAGCCTCCATGACCATATCAAACAGATTTGAGTTCAAGTCCTCTGGCTCTATAACTTACAAGCTAGAAAAAGTTATTTAACCTCCTGGAATCCTATAAGGGGGAAATAGTTAATCTGCTTCACTGATTTCAAAATATTAACATAAAATACATTATATACTTATTGTGGTACCTAGAATTGACTAAGTACTCAATATGTTTTATCTATACACTAATAAAAAAAACAATCATTTTTATTAATAGGCTGTAAAATGTTCTTGGTGGTTTGTTAAAGCCCATAAGGTGCATATTTTTTTCAGTCTCTTAATACATATTTAAGGAGCAAAACAAAGACAAAGTTGTTTCCAATGTATGGCATTGCTTTTTTTTCTGTAAGTAATAGTATAAGTATTTTTGTTTGTTTGTTTTCTAAAGATTTTATTGGGGAATTGGAGGAGGGGAACAGCATTGGAGAACCAGGGAAGGGAACAGACAAGTTGCTGTCCTTTTGTTCTTCAGTCTAGTTGCAGAGGACATTGCTTCACTGGCCCATGTTGGTATCGTCAATGCGCTCTTCCCGGATGAGGCAGATTGGTCACCAGCCTCTGGATGGCCGCTCACAGCAGCTCTTAGCAGCTCACACCAGCTGCCAGCCACTCACTGTAGCCTATGGCAGCCCACTGCAGCAGGGGCTGCAGCTATGCCGTCCGGGGACTCACAGCAGCTCAGCTCCAGGTGGAGCTGTTATTCACCATCTTAGCTGTAGAGGGCAGTGTCACTAGCCCTCATATGTGGGACCCGAACCAGGGCCGCTGGTGTCCCAACCCAGCTCTTAACCAACGCACCACTTGGCCAGCCCAATAGTATAAGTTTTGATTATCTTTTTCTGATCCATCTCTGATTAATTGGGATGTCTACAAACATTTCCCTATTTTAAACCCTTAAACTATTAAATGACTGCACAAATGACTATTATGAAGACATTTTAAGGCACACTCAAGCAAATTTATGCATACAGATGCTATGTTGATTTCATGCAGAAAGAACCACTCCTGACCAGGGAAGAATGGTTGTTTAATAGAATGTTCAAAAGTGATTTAGAGTTTCTGAAGAAAAGTTACCAATTTTAATCATGATTCCATAAATACTGCCTCTTTTATTCATTTGCCCACCAGAAATGTGTTTTTCTTTTCCTTTTAACCTAGTTTCTAGAAATGAAATTGATTTTGCTTTATGTCACTGCCACAGCTAGAATGCTCCTAGGATCAGAACCCCTCAGTTAATTTTGCTCTTGATTAAATCAAATCAAACAGGAGGTTATCTTGCCACTGTGTGCCAATGCTGACTCTGATATGATGGCAATTTTCTATAATATTTTTTCAGTAAACTATAATGGAGAAATCAGAAATTGAAATTTTATAGATTTTTATACTGCTTAGATTATGATATCATCCACAGCTTTCCTCAGTTTTCATGTCTATTTTAAAAATAAACAGAATTCAAGGATCATCCAATCACTGAACAAATTACTGAGCACTTGTGTTGGGCACAGTACTAGGTAGGCTCTGTGACTGCAAAAATGAATAAAGCCACAACCCTTGCCCTGGAGTTATTATGGCATCATGGAGTGGACTGAACTCCAGTGGTTTTTGATGCAAACAATGTTGTGAGCATATAAACAATCTAAAGATTCCTCTTGAATCCCAGCAGTGAAAAAATAAAAGGCATAGAAGGTAAGAAAAAATAAAATTGTTGAAAATTGCTATATGTTTCTTAAGAACTATGCTAAGTGTTTTAAATGTAATATTTCAATTAATCCTTATGGCAACATTGCATGAAAAAGATTATTCTTGTTTAATAAATAAATAAACTTCCTTATTTAATAAATGAGGAAACAAAGGCTCAGAGGATTAAGTTGCTTGCCAAAGATCAGGAAGCTAGTAAATGGTAGCTTGAGAATTTGAACAGAAGGCATGGTTTAGTAATAGAAGAAATTAGGTTATAATGTCTGCAATCGTGCATGAGGACAGAGGAATAATGGAAATAAGCCACCAATTATTCTCCCAAAGCACAGGAGTCACTCATCCTGTTGTCAAGTACTTAGATCATTGAATTATTAACTTTTTGGTTTATACTAGATTATAAACTCTCCAAAAGCTTTCGGAGAGTTTATAATCTGGTATAAACTTGGTCATGTTCATCTTTGTATTGCTTTGCCTTGAATTCTGCTCAGTAATAGCTAGTGAATAACATTTGAAAGAGTTAAGCATATCCCATATAAGGGCTATCCTTAGATATTTCAAAGCAACCACTTGAAGGTAAGTGACGCCAGTTTCAGAAGGCCAATTTTGGGGTCACAAATCTTTTCTACTGTACCACTTAAATGCATAATTAAAATGAAGCATAGCAGTTCCAAATTCCAAAATAAAAGGAAGTAGAATACTTAATGAAATATGAGAAGAATCCAGTTCATTTGTTTAGTTCTATACTTATTACATCCAACAGTCACTATTTGTGCTACAAATTTAACTTAAAGTTTCACTATTTTAAAAATTCTTGATGTTAAAGCTTTAATTTTTTTATTGATTAAATGAGGACTGATATATATTTCTCATTCTCAATTCTCTTCCATACCTTTTGTATTACAAAAATAATTAGATCCAAATCTTTAAGAGGTTCTTATAGGAAGGGTTTCAATAAGGCAAAGTCATGGAATTTAAGTAGATGTCTCTATAATTCCCTATAGTTCTACATTTTCTTATTATTTCCACTGATAATTTTGAATCCATTCATATATCAAACATTTTATTGTGCTTTTCTATAGATGGAGCAAGGAAAAGACATTTTCCTGCCTTAAATAAGTTCACAATACGGTTACAGAAGCCAAAAAAAAAACAAAAAAAAAAAACTAAAAAATGAGTTGCAATATATTGAATGCTGTAAGGTATGTGAATAAAAAACTGAGAGGAACATACATGCAAGAGTCCCAAACTTGATAGGGGATTTAGGGAGATTCCAAAGAATAAACAATTCAGTTGGGTCTTGGAGAATGAATAGGAGTATTATAGTTAATAAAAGCAGATAAATGTAGTCTAAACAAAAGGATCAGAATGCACAAAGGCATGGTGAAAAAAAACCATGAGACATAAAAGATGAGATACTGTCATTCTGAGCAGGTGGTTTCCTTGGAGTGCAGGCCTTTTGCATTCCTTACATATAAAAGACAGGTATTTTTCTCATCTCATTGTGAGTCTTAATAGATTTGTAGCAAAGGAAACCCACAAATGTGAAGATATTATGATCCCCCTTATTTTCACAGGCATGAAGCAGAAGTGACAGCCAGGAAATGGACATGTGCTACTTTAAAGGCTCTCTCCTTCAAGCCTCCTTGGAGAACCGCTACACTGGTGCAACAACTAACAGATGAACCATTGTTCCTGCCAGGCTCTCTTGCTCTCCTTTCCGTGTCAAACCATCCAGAGTTTACCAAACAGTGAAGACTACTCTCGGTAGACTTCAGAACTGCACTATCCATCCTGGTGTGGCCACCTAAATCAATGGTTCACTCAATACACTGCAATGTACCAAACCCTGTACTTGATACTGGAGCCAGGGACTATTGCGGCATTTACAGGTTAGTAGAGGATATAGAAAACTAAACAGGAAATCACAGTGTCATGTGAAAGTATCAGAGGAGTTTTGAGAAGTCAGGAAATGCTTCACAGAGGAAATCACATCTAAACTGGGACCTAAACATAGTTATAGATTAGCTAAGGGAAGAGATGTGTGGAGGAGAACAGGAAAGAAAAGCAATAAGTTTACAAGGTCAATGAGAAAGTATCGAAATTTATGTCAATTTACTTGACATAAAACAGAAAAATCATTTAGCTAATTTTTTTTTTAATAGGCTGGCTTCCCTTTCAAATAGGCAGGCACTATATAAAGACACTTTGATAGGCATTAGTGGTCTGCAGTGGAGGACGCCAGATTCCAGAAAGCCTGAATTAATAAAAAACACAAAACATATCCATAAAAAATGCAAATGCATAAACTATAGAGTGACAGAAATGTGTGTTATAAGGTCAGGGGTTGATCAGACGTGGAGTTTTTTATGGAGACACAGGTTAGTTCACCTACAGTGTATGAGACCAAACTCTTCCCTACTTAAGAAACTTAACCACATGGAGAAGTGACCAGGACATAAAAGCACAAGGCCATCACTACTTTATCATGGTAAGTAGTAGCAAAAAGATATAAATGGATACTTATTTTAGAAGTTGAAATTTTTGGCTTTTGAATTACTCCCAAGTGACAGGGAAATAGGGTGATAATATAATTTGTCATCTGAACTAGTGTGATGTTAAGAGTTAAAGGACATTATATTAATAAAAAGGGTAGGAAAACAGGCAGGCAGTGGGAACGTCCCAAGCAAAGCAGCGCATATAGTCTTCTATAGAACAGTTATTTGTAATGAATATGTAATGCTGAAGATTTTAGATTTCACAGATGATGTTTTAATTAGACCTAAACATTACCAAAATACATATACTTTAAATTTTTCTGAAACTACATCCATAAATTACGATCACATGACAATATCTAAATTCTACTACAAATGTGTCAATGTCAAAAGTCCAATGAAGTGTATATATAATACAAGTTTAAGGATGAAATTTAGTTCCCTATCTCTTCAAGGGAAAAAAAATTGTTATGCTAACTTAATTTCATGCAAAGTACAATTATGTTCAAAATGCATCATAGGCACATTAAAATATGTGCCTACTGTGTGCCAAGCATATTTTAGGGCCTAGAGATATAACAAAGAATGAAAACAAACAAAAATCTCTACCCAATGGAGCTTAAACTTTTAAAATCAAAAAGTAAATTATGTAATATGATAGAAAGAACTAACTGATCTATATAAATATTTTATTAAAAGTTATAATTAAATAAGAAGAAAACAAAATCAAATTACTAAAGCTTGGAAAGGAAGAAATACAACTGTAATTTATTTATATCATCAAGATAAAGAAGGAAAAAAAGATTTGTATAGTAATAGAGGTACCAGAGGCATTGGATAAAATGCTACTAACATCCATAAAAGAAACTCTAAGTAGATATAAAAAAAAAAATAATCAAAATTATCTGTGATATTGTTTTACTTCTCATTATTTCTAAATCACAATTGTCTCTCATCTTCTTAAGGTTTCTAAATAAATATTCCCCTAGATAAAGCAACCCTTTTGTATTGTCTTCTAAATGGAAAATTGGGAGGAATTTCTATGAGTTTTCTGTAAATATGCTCTGGATTACCTTTAAACAGAAATAAATACAATTAAAGAGCTTGGAGTTTAAGCAATCATATGGATTGGCATCAATCAAATATTGGCAAGGTGAACACAAATGCTGAAAGTAGAATAGAAATTGTGAGGGCCCAGTGATTAATTAAACAGTGGGGTGTCAATCACATTAGTAGCAAAGATTATTTTTTATCCTGTGTAAGAAAAATTAGAAAACACAGCATCATATAGTACATGTACTTTAGGAAAGATACTAGTTGTTTTGCATCTGAAAGTTTAAACTTAAAATGATGTCATGAAAATGAAAGATCTGAGAAATGAAATACATACATACCATGCTCTTCAAAGTCAAAAATTACAGATTAACCACAAGGAAGGTTGTTCCCCATCTAACACCAACTGCTCCCTTCTTTCTAGTGTACAAAACAGTGTACAAGAAAGAACATAGGCTATGTAATGACACAAACTGTGCTTAAATTTTGCCTCCAGAATGTATTAAGTATACTATAAATCTTAGTATTTAAGCGAACTCTCTGAATATCAATTTATTTATCAGTAAAATGGGTATATTTATATCCACTTGGTAGAGTTATCATAACATTAGTAATAAATCATATAAAGTACTTAACAAAATGTCTGAGACAAGATAGGTGTTAATACTTTTAGTTGAACACAGTATAACTACAAGGCTCTGTGTCACACATCACGTCTAGTACGGCAATTTCTGTCAAAGAAAAACATTACAGCATGTCTTCATCCACTTTATTTATGGGACCTGGCACCGTGTGACTTCTGTATCTTCCTCAGAGTCAAAATGATTCAGGACATCAAAGCAGCCACAATAGTGCAACTAAAGACACTCCCGAAAGAGGACTTTCAAAACTGCTTCAGAAAGTGGCAAGAATGATGGAATAAGTGTGTTTGAAGTGAGAGGGAGTATTTTGAGGGGGGGTTCATGGCAATGTGTCTTTTATTCTAATAATTGTTTTTTATTTAAACATTCACCATATTGTTTGATCATACCTCATATATCATGTATATAGATGATATAACCAAAGTTCTATGCTGAAGACAGAAGAATAATTTTATTTATTATTATTTTTATACATAAAGCTAATGAGTGGCAAACTGGGAAATAGTATTGAAAAAGGCCACTTCTGCTGGTGGATAACCACTAATATTATAATAGCACTTACAGGCTATTCATTATGTGCTGGGCACTGTCCAAAGCACTTTACATTTATCAATTCATTTAATCCTCACAACTTCTTATATGGTAATTACTATGATTCCCCAACATTACAGATGAGGAAATGAAGGCACAGGAGTTTAGTAGTGGCCATTGGGAGTCTGGCTCCAGAGCCTTCACCCCTGATCATTATAGTACCACTATGTTTGTCTTTCATGATTTAACCCAAATGATGCAACGTATCATAAAATGTAAAGCTAGAATTTCCTAAGAACATAATTTTTATGTCTCTTTGTGTAAAATACAATATGAACTGAAGGGAGGAAATTCTGTAGCTTGCATAGTTATTGTGTGAAAATTAAAATGTCTTCTGAGAAATGAGATCACTATCTCAAAGAGCTACCTTAACCCTCATGTTCATTGCAGCACCATTTACAAGAGACAAGACAAAGAAAGAGCTTACACGTCCATCAATGGACGAAAGGGTAAAGAAAATGTAGAGTATATGTGTGTGTGCACGCACACACGAAAGGGTAAAGAAAATGTAGAGTATGCACACACACACACACACACACACACACACACACACACACACATACACAAAGGAATACTATTCAGCCAAAGAAGGAAGGAAATCTTGTCTTGTGCGACAAGAAGGCGACAAGAAGAATGGACTTTGATGGTATTATGCTAAGTGAGATATCACATAGAGAAAGACAAACACTGTATGTTCTTACTTACAAGTGGAATGTTAAAAGGCTGAATTCATAAAAATAAAAGAGTAGAATGATGGTTGCTAGAGGCTGGAGGATGGGGAAAATAAGGAGATATTGGTCAAAGGTACAAACATCTACCTATAAGATAAATTTTGAGGATCTAATGTATAGTATTATGAGTATGATGAACAGCCATCATTGTATACTTGAAAGTTGTTAAGAGAGTAGATCTTAAATGTTATATACACACAAACACAGAAATAATAATTGTGTGAAGGGATGGAGGTGTTAACCAACCTTATTGTGGTAATCACATCACAATACATAAGTGTATCAAATCATCACATGGTACACCTTAAACTTACATATGTTATATGTCAATAATATCTCAATAAATTGGGGGAAAAAATGTTTTCTGAAGATGTTGCTTTTATATTTTGTGAGAGACTATAGCTTTTCCAAAATGTTACCAACAGATACTTTTAGTGTTTTCTGCTTCAGCCTGCCAAGAAAAGCAGATGAGGAAAGGATGAATTTGTATCTGATTTCATTTTGTTTTAGGCTACCTTTAATTATTTAGAAAGCATAAGTCCCTTCAGACAGAAACTGGTATATACAAATAGTAGTTAAAGTACTATTGCTCTTCATTACATTTGGTTTTTGTGTCTTTGGTCATTTTAGTAGTCCTTTTTCTATATTATCTATTATACTTTTATTAATAATTGCTTTCCTTTTGATTGCTTATCATTTGTCATTTTTGCTTTCCTTCTTATATTTTAAACATGAAACACATTAAATTTGATTGGTTCAATAGCCAAACTACCATCCACTACTTTAGTTCTAATATAGAGTATTTTTCATTTCTAATTCTAAAGGATGTAATTGCTGACAGAGTCATTTCTAAGCAATGGAGACTTGGCATTTTTCTTAGTTTCACTTAATCTCATCTAGGACATGTTATTTTTGCTTGTTTTTTTGATCTGTCCACAGATTAATACCCCTAAGAATTTCATATGTGTACCATTTTGCAGAGATCAAAATATTTAGTCTCTTTCTGCTTACAATTTATCGCTTATGACCAAATTTGGGTAAATTTCTAGTTTCTCTCTCAAGATATGATATGAGATAAAAACATGGAAGAATATAAGTGAAAAAGTATTAAAACTTAAAGTCAACATTTTTGTGAGCCTTTTATAACAGAAAACTAGGAGGTAGGCCATTACACATTTAAGCTCTGAATCCTTGGATGCCATGCTGTATTATCCACTTAGAACCAGCTCAAAATTCCAGCAGTGCGGAATGGGGATGGGGGTGTTTGATGCCAAGTTAACTGCAAAATTCCGATCAGTTTACTCTAAAAAAGATTCTGCAATCTATATGTCTCACAGTGTAAGGTCAGACCCTGAGTACAGGATTTTTGTGAATGTTATGTATTAAGATGTATCCCAAAGAAATATTGCTAAAGAAGTGAGAAGGTCAGACAGAGAACAGAAAGACTTGGCAAGCAAAGTTTCACAGGGGGTAGCTCCGGATCCAACTCCACAGGGTTCTCTGGAAGCATTGCACATCACATTTCAGAGTCACCTGGTTCTGGGAAGGAAGCTAAAGTATCTGATTTCCAATCAGGAAAGAGAAACAGTGAACAAATCATCATATTTAACTGGGAAGGAAGGAAGCATTAAAGGATAAGAAATTGCTGCACATTTTAAGATTGTATCTTCATTCTCAGATATCCCCCAGAACTGAGTAAAAATCACATGGAGTTTCTTTCGTGATAGTTCATATACTTAATTTTGTTGTCTAAAGTTATAAAATATACATTTGAGAATATATAAAAATTAGGTAATATAGTCCATATTATTCTGCTTGGAATTTTTTTGTTTGTTTTTTATTTTTATTTTTTTTTTTTAAGATTTTATTGGGGTATTGAGGGAGGGAACAGCATTGGGGAATCGGGGAAGGGAAACAGACAAGTTGCTGTCCTTTTGTTCTTCAGTCTAGTTGTGGAGGATGTCACTTCACTGGCCCATGTTGGTATTGTGATCATTGCGCTCTTCCAGGCTGAGGCAGATCAGTTGCCAGCCATTGGATGGTTGATCTCAGCAGCACATGGCAGCCCACTGCAGTCCCACTGCAGCCTATGCCATCCCTAGTGACTCACAGCAGTCCAGCTCAAGGTTGAGCTGTTGTTCACCATTTTAGCTGTAAAGCATGCAGCATCACTGGCCCATGTGGAATCTGAATCAGGACCCTGCTGCTCAGAGATCATGCTCCCAAGCCAACTCTTAACCAAGCAGCCACTTGGCCAGCCCCCTGCTGTTTTTTAAACACCCACAGATTTTTTTAATTTTGTCCACATATTAGTATTTATTTATCCCTGCTCCTTCTTAAGGTTCTCAGAGTATTCTATAAATCTTAGTAATTTAAGAAAGAGTTTGCTGTTTACAATTATCTATCTATGCATTTCATCAAAAATCTCAATTTGATTCCAATTTGTAATTTTGCCAAAGGATGAAAAATTAATTTTTCAATTCATGGCTCTTCTTAATAGTCTTGAAAGAATCTTACAGTTTAATAGAATAAAGGCATTTGAGCATACGTTCTATATGTATCATGTGAACAAGAATATCAAACTACCTATTAAAATAAATTCAGGAAATTCTATTTGCTAGTTAAAACTCAGAAACTATTTTCTAGTCAATGCCTTAAAAAAAACATAAACAGCTCAAGAATCATGCTAACTTTTTTTTTTTTTAACATCATTTTTTTTTTTTTTAGGATTTTATTGGGGAATTGGTGGAGGGGAACAGCGTTGGGGAATCAGGAAAGGGGAACAGACAAGTTGCCGTCTTCTTGTTCTTCAGTTTAGCTGCGGAGGACGCCGCCTCACTGTTGGTATCGTCACTGCGCTCCTCCCGGATGAGGCAGATGGGTCGCTGGCCTCTAGATGTCGCTCATCGCAGCTATTGGCAGCTCACGCTTGGCTGTCAGCCAGCCGCTCACGCTGGCTGCCGGCCACTCACGCTGGCTGCGGGCCACTCACTGCAGCCTATGGCAGCCCACTGCAGCAGGGGCTGCAGCCCACACCATCACCGGGGCTCGCACAGCCCAGCTCCAGGTGGAGCTGCTGTTAGCTGTAGAGGGCAGCGTCACTGGCCCTCACGTGGGATCCGAACCGGGGCCGCTGGCATCCCAAAACCAGCGCTCAACCAATGCGCCATTCGGCCGGCCCAAGGCTAACTTTTTAATTAGTGCCACTTCTAGCTGCTGGTTTTCAAAGAGTCATAAATATGGATATCTTTGATGTGACATCTCTAAATGACTAATTGATGATTAAAAATAGTATCTTTTCCCCTAAAGAGCAGAAAGGACTGGAGACTTTTTTCTAATTAGCCCTAGCATGTAAATTTAATGAAATATGTGATACCAATGCTCCATACATAAGAAGAAGTTAAGGCAGGACCTACTCTGCAACTTACTGTGCTAAGATCAGGTATGAAGAACCGTAAAATAGTGCCTCAGTCTTCCGTTCTCAATGCTGTGAAAATTCCTATATTATATGTAGAGATGTAGTACAGCACAGTGGTTAAGAGCATAATTTCTGTAGGCAGGCTGCCTGAAGTTGATTCCTGGATCTCTTATCAGCATGACTTCAGACAAATAACTTAGCTCTGTGCCCTACACGTTCCAAATATGTACTCAATGATATGTACCTCAGTGTTTTAGTCAGGAATAGATGAGCTAACAATACATGTAAAGTGCTTCTAACCTTTGCATCCCTAATATTTTTAAATTATGTATAGATTATGTATAAAATTTACAGTGTTAAAAGATGTCATATCGTTCCCCTATGTAGATACTCATAGGGCAGAGGTTCCCTGAGTAGGGTACCCAGGTCAGCTGGATCAGTGTCACCTGAGAAGCTGAGAGCCAATGTACAGCATACCCTTGCCTTCGGAGTATTCTTCAAGCTAAGATGGCATGTACCTATCAGCAACTAATAGCAAAAGAATAGTAAAACTAATACGCAGTAATCTATAATAGAAAAGAAGAACAAAACTTTCCAATAATAAAACCAAAATTTGAGGCTAATTCTTGTGTGGGTTTTTTTTTTTGTTGTTGTTTTTTTTGAGGGCAGTGTCACTGGCCCTCATATGTGCGACCCGAACCGGGGCCGCCGGCTTCCCAAGCCAGCGCTTAACCACCGCGCCACTCGGCCGGCCCGAGGCTAATTCTTGAAAAGGATTTTTTGCAAACAGAAGAACTTAGGGAAAACGTACAGACCTCAGGCCCCAAGCACTGTTACTACGTGTTCAATAGTAACAGTTGCTCAAACTACTTCAAAATAAAATACCTTGTGCAAAAAGCACTGAGTACATATCTGGTAAGCAGTAGCCCTTAAGGATGGTATTTACTACTACTACTTGCCTGGCATAGTTCTATACATAGAGCCATGAGAAATATTCAAACATTGAATCATAGACTCAACTAGAAATCACCTGGAAACTTTGTCAAAATTTGGTTTATTCTAACCTGTATTTTTGCAGAACCATATCCAAACCATGTCAATTTTAGCTTAAATAATGTATGTTGATTTCATTTCATTATGAAAAATAGAATCATTTACATCCATGATTGTATTTTTCAATATTCAACTTGTAGTCCATCTTAAATTTATTCAAAGAAAGCCAATCAACATGTTTCTTAATACAATGCATTTTTAAACTTCTAAAAAAAAATACTGTATCATGCAATTATGGTGCTATTCAGAAACATCAGTAATATTTAACTAAATTCTTAATTTTAAAAAAATATGAAGATACCATCCCAGTAAATTAAATACATGGTTAGCCTAACACCCATGTCTAAAAACAGGAAAGGATGGACATAAACCAAATCAGAAAGAGATAATTAACTTAAAAATTATCCTAGTGTCATCCTGACAATGCTGGCGAAAAACTAGTAGCATTTGATGTGAGATCTTAAATGATATTTCTAAAAGTCCCACATGTGCTGCAAAATTGATAATTCCTTTTACATTACAAAGATAGCCGGTATTTCCTACTTGGGCTGACCACTTCAAAACAATGTAGCACATTTCTTAAGGAAGTCTCATATTATTATGCCCTGTTCCACTGGGGCATTTTCCATCTTCAAATATACTGGTCTTCTAATGCACATTCCTAAACTGAAATAACCATCCAAACACGCATAGACAAAGACAATAGTTTAGTAGTTACCTGAGTGATACACAGATGATGTATTACAGAATTGTACACCTGAAATTGATGTAACTTTACCCCAATAAAATTTAATTTAAAAAAAAGGAACTTTCATTAATGATATATGGATATCTCGCATCACTTCTACAAATAGTCCTTTTGACTTGATTACAATGTGTCCAAAGAAAAAGAAAAAGAAAAAAAACACAGAATAATTTCTTTCATTATAGTAACCTAGCATGACAATGGACCAAAAATTCCATTTAAATCAGTTTAGTATTTTTTTCAGTGGCATAGTTTTGTTTTCCTGACAGGATTATAGATGAGCTCTAGTTATCAAAATTAAGTTCCTTTCAATCATAAAGTAGTCTTATGTACAGTGATTTATTTGTCCTTAAAATAGATTTATAGAAGTTAAAGGGCTACTTATGTTAGCACATTTTAGTTTTCTTAATATTTTGGTTTCTTATTGAAAAGATAGATTGCTATATGATATCTTTTATAAGAAAAAGCCTGGTCATTTTATTTATTATATCTGAGATTTTTAAACTTCATTTTCACAAAAAACTCCTAACAGACTCAACAGGTTCCTACAGACATATAGAGGGTGCCAAAAAAAAATGTATATACATTTTAAGAGATGTTATCTATGTAACAGTAGTTCCCTATAATCAGAAATGTCTGGACACTGATGGTAACCACTTTGAGCACCTCTTGTAATTGCAGAAGTCAAACATGACTATATATTGAGAATTACGATTTTAATACAGTTTTTTTCCCTTTCTTAAAATGTGTATACATATTTTTTGGCACCCTTTGTATTTATTTTAAAAAACTACTTTATGGAAAAAAATTTTATAAGCCCTTTGAGGTGGTCTGGACATGGAATTAATTAATAAATGTATTTTTATAAGGATATGAATATAGAAATTTACTATTTAAAATCTGAAAAACATATTAATGTGCAAGAAAAGATAAGTAACTTTAAAAACACAACCTCTGTTTAGAAAATATTAACAATGATGACTTGTCAATGATAGAAATAAGATTTTTTTCTAGGCACTTCCTTAACAGCAATTAGGCCACTAAATTAGGGCCTCTTAGAGGGAAACTGCAAGCTTTAGAAAAATATAGACCTTTTTTTAGATTTAAGAGGTACTAATCTATTTTTAAAATTTGATGTAATTTTAAAGGAGAACCACTAAATTCCAACTAATTTTGAATATAATTGAAGAGGCATTTCTTAAGATATTAATCAAATAATTTTTGTGTGCCCTAACTCTTATGTAGCAGACTGCTGAGCACATAGTAAAATTAAGTAAGTACTTACTGAGTGATTTTATTACTCATAAAATAAAATTCTTAATAAACAAGGATGCCAATGAACTTCATTTCATATTTTTTATTTGAGATATTAGATGCCTTTAATGTATATGCCTAGCATAGTACCTGATAATTACACATATTGCTTCTAATACAACAATCTAGGGAGAATTTATTATTATCCTTGTTTTAACCTAAGAGAAGTTAATTAACTTTCTCAGGTTTGCACAGCTGGGAAAAGACTAGGAAAGCATTCAAATATAGCTCAACATGCTGGAATTTAAAATCTCTGTTTATAAAAAATGCTGCCTCAGCCAGTGTCCCAGAACCCAGGGTACTTCTATATAGTTTTACTTGACATGCCACAAAGTACTTTATAAGAAACAATTTTTTTATAGAAACAATTTTGATTTTACCAATAAATTATTTGATTTTTACCAATATGGGGCACATAAAACAGAGTAAATCACTTGAGAAATATAATCATTTTATTTTATTTTATTGCCTTTTGCTGACAATATCAGTATGCAATTTTGTCTGTAAATCTCTCTTCGAAGTCCTAACCTTCTACTGTCCCAATTGCAAATACTATGTAGTCTAAAATCCTAACTGAAGCATGTAACTTAAATCATGCCTATAACTAAACCAAGAATCACACTTAAAGAGATAATGTAGGGCCGGCCAAGTGGCGCATTGGTTAAGAGCTGGTTTTGGGATGCCAGCGGCCCAGTTCGGATCCCACATGAAGGCCAGTGACACTGCCCTCTACAGCTAACAACAGCTCCACTTGGAGCTGGGCTGTGAGCCTCGGCGATGGTGTAGGCTGCAGCCCCTGCTGCAGTGGGCTGCCATAGGCTACAGTGATTGGCCGGCAGCCAGCGTGAGCGGCTGACCAGCGTGAGCTGCCAATAGCCGTGGTGAGCGACATCCAGAGGCCATGGACCGATCTAACTCATCTGGGAAGAGCACAATGACGATACCAACATGGGCCAGTGAAGCAACATCCTCTGCAACTAGACTGAAGAACAAAAGGAGGGCAACTTGTCTGTTCCCCTTCCCCCATTCCCCAATGCTGTTCCCCTCCCCCAATTCCCCAATAAAATCTTTAAAAAAAAAAAAAAGAGATAATGTATTCTGTCCTTTGCCTCACAAACATATCAATCACCTTTCTAGCGGAAAAGAATCACTATGAATTACTTACATATCCAGAAGTTTTCAAAACTCTTATTTTTTAGTATATAATATTTTAATGACAAATAAGGAGTTAACCAAACCAGGAGGCCTTCACTGTATCTCTATTAAAAAGGAACTTTTGAAATAAATCTGCAAAATGAATGATTCAATGGTGAAAATAGTCTGTCACCAATCAGATGTTGATTTATTGAGTGGTCATCACTGAAACTCTACGAATGGGTTACCCATGTGGTCCTACCTGGTTGGGCTAACTAATGTCCATCCAACATCATAACACTCATGGCTATTTTTAAGCTAAACACACACAATATGAAATTTTTTCCCTTATAAAATTAGATCTCTAATTTTCATAGATAAACATTATAAATTATTCATAAGCTTAAGAAACTTCCTAAACAATGAGTCTCTCAAATGTAATTTTTTTCTTTTCTGCAGCTGAAAGTTTTACTCATTCATTTACATCAATATCTGGAGAAAAGAAAATTCATTTTCTATGCACCATTTCAGAAACAAATGGAAATTGAATCAAGGTGGGAAAAAGTTAATAAAATAGTGGTTTAAAAGTCTTTTCAGATTCACAAATTACCTAGTAATACTTGCTGAATCTTTAATACCTGCTCAGTAACTAACAGAAAAGTTAAAAAAAAATATTCTTTTCCATTGAATTATAGCTTACATAAATATTATATTAGTTTCAATTGTGTAACAGTGATTTGGTATATTTCTACATTACGAAATGATCACCACAATAAGTCTAGTTACCATCTGTCACCATAAAAGGTTATTACAACATTATTGACTGTATTCCCTATGCTGTACATTACATCCTGTGATTTACTTATTTTATAACAAAGTTTGCAATTCTTAATTCCCTTCACCTATTTCACCTGTAAGATGTTCCTAATAAGACTTTATTTATGAAACATTTTTAAAAATGCATCCCCAATGAGTAGGTTGTTATTTCCCTTTTTTCCAATAGGTGTACCAGGGTCACACTCCTATTTCAGAGTATTTTTCATTCTGGCCTTGCTTTTCATCCTAAGAATCAAATCCTTAATATTTCAAAGAGAACCATTGACCTTCACCTTGCCCAAAACCATGCTTCCTCCATTCTTCCATATCCCAGTAAATGACAACATCATCCACTTGGTTGCTTAAGTCAAAACACAGAAACCAAATTTAATCCTTCTCTTTTTCACAAACCCCATATCTCAGTACATTAATACAGTCTGTCAATTCTAATATTAAAATATATCCAAAATTTTCCATGCTTATGTCTCCATTGATACTTTCGTAGACTGGGGCAACACATTTCTCAAATTCTTAAATTGTTTCTCTCCTTGTTGTCTTACATTCCCCTCCTCATTCTCCATACAACAGCAAGTGTGGTGTTCTTGAAATATACGTTAGGTCACCTCACTCCCATTAAGGAACTTAGGTAGAACTCAAGCTCCTTACCATGTGTACATTTTGGTCCCTGCCTGCCTCTCCAAGTTCCTCTCAGCAACTTTCCTTCTCCCTCGCTGTACATAGTGACTCTGTTCTTACCGTTTCTTAGTTCTATCAGGATCTTTCTTGAACTTACTATTCTTTTTATACATCTATAGTTCTTCTATTAGTTTAAAAATATCAAGAAAACAAGACACCTTGCAATAGCATCAATAAGTTTTATAGTTAACGTGTCAAGAGAAATTATTGAAAAGAAGGCAATGGAATGACATTATTAAAGTCTTGACAGAAAATAACTCCCAACTTGAATTCTAAAACTAAAGGAAGTATTCTTTTACAATGATGGTTAAAAGAGACATTTTTAGACAAATAGAAACTGAGAGAAAAAGCATTTGACAAAACCCCATACCCTTTCATGATAAAAACACTCAACAGATTATGAGGAATATCAGAAATCTAACTGAACATCATAAAAGCTATATATGAAAAACTCACAGCAGACAACATATTCAATGGCAAAAGACTGAAAGCTTTTCCTCTAAGGTCAGGAACAAAGAGATGATGCCTGCTTTACCACTTCTGTCAAAAAACTAACACTGCAAGTTTTAGCAAGAGCAATTAAGCAAGAAAAAGAAACAAAAGGCATCCAAATTGGAAAGGAAGAAGTATAATTATTTGTTTGCAGATAATATTATATAGAAAACCCTAAAGATTTTACACACACACACACACACACACACAAAATGATTAGAGCTATAAATGAATTCTACAAAGCAGTGGGACACAAAGTCAACACTCATAAATAGTTGCATTCCTATACACAATAAATAGTCTGAAAAAGAAATTACAAAGACAATTTAATTTACAATAGTATATTATGATATTGTTAAAATATCAATACTACCCAAAATGATCTACAGACTCAATACAATCCCTATCATAATCCCAATTGCAGTTTTTGAAGACTAGACTAATCCACCCTAAAATTTATATGGAATCTCAAGGGACCCTGAATAGGCAAAACAACCTTGAAAATGAACAAAACTGGAGGACCGACTTCCTGATTTTAATTTTTATGTCAAATCTACAATGATGAAAACAGGGTGATATTGGCATAGAGAACGACATATTGACTAATAGAATAGATAGCCTAGAAATAAACCCTCACATATACGGTCAAATGATTTTTCACAAGAGGACCAAGACCATTCACAGGGAAAGGACAGGATTTTAAACAAATAGTGCTGTGAAAACTGGATATCCACATGCAAAAGAATGAAGTTGGACCCTTATCTAACACCACATACAAAAATTAACTCAAAATGGGCCAAGGACCTAAAAGTAAGACCCAAAACAATAAAACTTGTAGACGAAAACGTGGGACAAAAGCTTCACAACAGTGAAAATGGTAATGATTTCTTGGAAGTGACACCAAAGGCACAGGTAGCAAAAGAAAAAATAGCAAATTGGATTTCATGAAAATTAAAAACAACTTGTTCATCAAACAACACTATTAACACAGTAAAAAGGCAACCTGTGAAGAAGATATGCAAATCATATATCTAATAAGGGATTAATATCCAGAATATATAGACAACTTCTAAAACTCAACAACAATAAAAACAACCCAATTTTAAAATGGGCAAAGGACTTGAATAGACATTTCTCCAAAGAAGACATATAAGTGATCAATAAGCATATGAAAAGATGATCAACATCACTAATCATAACAGAAATGTAAATCAAAGCCATGAGATGTCACCTTACAGCCATTAGGATGGCCAATATAAAAAGAACAGGAAACAAGTGGAATCTATTATAAGAAGTGTTAAAACCTTAGGAATTGCCAACAATACATTTTAACCGGGAAAAATGATAGAAACTTATCTCACAGTTAATCAGAATCAGGAAGACACACATTTGTTGTACAAATACAGAAACACCTGCATAGAAAATTCTCACTTTTAATGGAGAATATTTCAGCCTTTTTTTTTTTTTTTTTTGCCTTTAGTATGTGTACAAGAAATTTCCCTTCAGTATACCAGGTCTGACAATTAGGTTCGTGAACTCATCCTAGAAAAAGTACTACACACCTCATTGCTGAATATCACTATGGTCACTTTCAAAGTACCCCTTGAGAAGCTATGCACTGATGCCAGTGCCTAGTTCACCCTTCAAGGCAATTTTGCAACTCTTTTTCTGGAATGGCCATCAGAATAGCTATCAGGCTGTTGTCATATTACCCTTGGTGTCCTGAATGTCATCAAAATGTCTTCATTTCAATATTCACTTTAATTTTGGGTAAGAAAGAAGTCACTGGTGGGCAGACCAGGTGAGTAGGGAGGGGGTTCCAACACAGTTATTGGTTTACCAGCCAAAAACTCCTTCACAGACAGTGCCCTGTGAGCCGGTGCATTGTTGTGATGCAAGAGCCATGAATTGTTGGTGAAAAGTTCAGGTCATTTTCATCTAATTTTTTCACGCAGCCTTTTCAGCACTTCCAACTAGTAAATTTGATTAAACGTTTGTCCAGTTGGTAAAAATGCAAAATGAATAATTCCACTGATATCTAAAAAGGTTAGCAACATCATTTTGACTCTTGATTTGGACTGATGGAATTTTTTTGGTTGTGGATAATTGGCTGACTTCCATTGTACACTTTGAGGCTTTGTTTCAGGATCGTATTGGTAGATCCATGTTTCACCACCAGTAATAGCAGACCCAAACATCATCTTGCCTCTCCAAAAGGTCTTGGCAAATTTCAACTCTCCTTTGCTTTTGTTCAACAGTGAGCTCCTTCAGGACCATTTTTGCACACACCTTTCCCATGCCAAGATTTTCAGTTAAAATTTTCCTAACTGTTTCTCTACCGATGTTTATTTGTCTGCTATGCTTCTCACAGCCAGCTGATGATTTTGCCACACAATTTGATGAATTTTTTCAATGTTTTCATCAGTTCTGTTCGTTACTGGCCACCCTGACCTCTTTTCATCAGTGACGCATTCTCTGCCCTCAGAAATACATTTAATACATTTGTACATTTCATGACATTATCCCCATAAACTTGGACTAACATGTCCCTAATTTCACTTCCACTCTTGCCAAATTTAACAAGAAATTTAACGTTTGTTCATTGCTCTAACTCAAGCTCAGACATTCTCACAACAGCACACAAAAGCACACAGCAACAATAATGAACACTACTCAACAAGACACCGCCACACGTCGACATGAACACAGCTGTGAGACACTGATATACCAAGGTTCTGAAATCTTACCTAGCTGTTTCTACAGTGCCGCCAAGATCAGCACATGGAGGGAATTTCTCAAACTGCATTGTCAGGCTTCATAATAATAGTTATAATAATAATCACTGATTTGAGTGACCCTAATATGTACAGACATAATTTAGTTCTCACAACAAACCCCTAAAGGTGATATATTTAGATGATTTACTGAAATGGAAACTGATGTTCAAGTTGAATTTTATTTTAATCAATATACATAGTAAGAGTCAGAACCATAAATTAAGCCATGACTATCTGATTCCAAAGACTTTAGTCTTCTAAATTTTTTACACTAAAAACATGGAGACGCTATCTTAAAAAAATATTGTGTAGGGGCCGGCCGATTGGCTCAGTTGGTTAGGAGCTCACTCAAGAGTGCGAGCTGAGCTCTGAGCAATGGCGGTTCGATGCCAGCCCGAGCTGAGTTGCTGTTGAGCTGCCAACAGGTGGCAGGATGGCTCAGCTAAAAAAAAAAAAAAAAAAAGAAAAAAAAAATTTTGTATCTGTCAATAGAAGTTTATAGGTTTACATTACATGACCACTTATAAAGGAAATTTTAATAAAATATACTTGGTTGGCCTATATGACCTAAAATATTCTTTATAACCATGATTTTATAAATGACATAGTATTTTGGCTAGAATAATACTGAGACTTTGATGCAAGGACACACAAAATTAAGCAAAACCCCATCAGGGGTTGTCTATGAGTATATGGTATGTCTGTATCACAGAATGCCTTGGTATACTGTCTAGCCCCCAGCCCTGATTTGATTAGAAGTCAAGAGCTCAATGGGGAAAAAACTTGAATCTTGTCAACAAACTGGTTTCAGATATATACAGACATACTCAGGAATTAACTGAAGGGCATCTGATGAAGAGTCCAACTGCAGAGAGGTCCAATGGGGCATCATGCTGAGGACTCTTACCATTCCAAAAGTGCTTGGTGAAAAACCATCACTAGAGGTCCTATGTCTACTGTAAGAACTTCCCCACCAACAAAAGGTTTAAAAAAAAAAGGTGGGGTGGGGGGTCGAGGAGTTTCCTGCCAGCTGAAGAAGGAATGAATGCTAACGATAAATGGGAGGAGATGGCAAGAAACTCTAGGTAGCATGAACAGACACAAGTAGGTATAATGGAGAGTAATAAAGGTCAAGGGCAACAGGAGATTCAGTGGCAGCCAAAGCATCAGCAGATCTCGCTGCAGCAATTAAAAGTCTACAGGCAGAGGCTCAGATCCTGTGCTTCCATCCCTGACACTGGAAATCTTAGTAGAAAGTTAAGATTCTTCCAGTTGGCCAGGAAAAGCTTCTAATTCAATGGCCCCATTAGCCAGATGTTAAAATGTCCTCAACTAGGATCCACAAATATTTCAGTCTTGGAGACATTTGAAATATAAATATAAGCACTCCTTGAGATGATCATCAAACAGTTCAGTGTTGGCCAGCTGAGTGGCTCAGTTGATTAAAAGCACAAGCTTTGAGCAACAGAGTCACCGGTTCAATTCCCACATGGGCCAGTGAGCCGTGCTCAAGCTGAGATGCCACTGAGCTGCCAACAGGTGGCAGGATGGCTCAGCTGGTGAGAGCACGTGCTCCTAGCCACAACGTTGCTGGTTCGACTCCCACATGGAATGGTCGGTTGTGCCCACCTGCAACCTAAGATTAAACACATCACCTAGAGCTGAGTGGCCACAAGCTGCCAAAGGGTAGCCAGATGGTGACTAGACTTGGAGCTAAGCTAGTTGTACCCTCCACAACTAAGATAGAAGAACAACAACTTGGCTGTTCCCCTTCCCCAATTCCCCAACACTGTTGCCTTTCCCCAATTCCCCAATAAAATCTTAAAAAAATAAAAAATTCAATATTAATATGTTAAGTACAAACTCATTTAGATTTATTAATTGTACAAAGTAGACAGAAATAGACATATATTTTAAATTTTCAAAAGTCAATTCAGCAAATATTTGCTGATATCTTACTAAGTGCAATTCATCATACTAAGTGTTTAATGAATTAAAGACAAATAAGTTAGTATTTTTGCCCTCAAAATACTTATCAGTGGTTACAAATAGACACACAAACAATCAATACACAAAATGAGAATATAATAACTATAATAGAAGCATAGACTAAACATTATAAAACACAAAGGATGGAATATCTCAAACCAGAAATATAAGAGAAGATTCAAAATTAAGTTGGCATTTGAGCCAAAGGAAAGTAAGATTTCAACAAGTGGAGAAAGGAAGGGGGCTATTCCGTGGAAACGGGAAACAAGATGCCTTTCAACAAGGTAACACAAATTGGATTGTCCCGAGAAAGGTATAGTGCAGAATGGAAAGTGGCAAAAGGTGGAAGGTAATCTGGGATTCAATTCTGTAGAGCACTGCAATGCCCATCTGAGATTCTGAACTTTAATCTTTCAATAATGGTGAATAAGTGAGGTTGCTTAAATAAGGGAATGGTTTGATCATATTTGTGTTTTTTTTAAACAATATATGTTAACATTAATGTAAAATTTGTATATATAAATGTGTGTGTGTGTGTGTGTGTGTGTGTGTGTACAGACCTGTGGCCTGCTCACCTAAACACCTAAATGTTTCTAGAGATCACAGTACATAGTAGATGTTTAATAAATAATTGGTGGTGGTATTAGTGGTATTTCCTGAGATTTTATTCTTTGTTATATTCACTGCTGTTTGATTATTTTGTAATATGTATTATCATGTTTTTAAATTAAGATTATTAAACTAAATCTATAAATAGTGTGAATACTGGAGAGAACATATTTATGGGGAGAAGCAAGATTCAGGGAAACTGGTTAAAAACTATTGTAGTGGTCTGGGCAAGAGACAATAATCTCAACCAGGAGAATTATGCTGGTCATAGAAAAGTGGATTCCTGGAGAAGTAAAAGTGATTAGACTTGATAATTAGATATGAATGATAAAGAGAAGGGAATCAAGGGCTCAGGGAAAGGAAACTTTCAGGGAACCGTCAAGAAAACCAATAAAAGAGCTATTCAAAAAGGAGTCAGTGGTTACTTGGCTTGCAGAGAGTTCTAGCAATTGAGAACTGTAGAGATATTCTAGACTTTGTGAAATGGAAATCATTCTTGACATTTGAGAGACCCTTTTCAGAATGGTGAGAACAGAAGTTGGATTGTAGTCAAGTGGTGTATGGATACATGGACTGGAAAGTACTTTCAATGAAGCTGTATAGTTTGGAAAAGAGAGATTAGCTAACAGCTGGAGGTGAACTCAGCATAAACAAAGGTTTTAATTTAGGATGAGAAAGGGTCAATCCAAACTACAAGAGAGAAAATAGGATATTGATTAAACAATTTTCCAGAAAAGTCAGGAGATTGGTACAAAAAGAGAGACTCACTTGGCTTTGAAAACCACCTTCTCCCCAGATAAAGAAAATAAGAAAACACTTAAGGAACTTATGGGTACATTTTGAGGCAGAGGTTGTATATTTTGAAAGGGTTCTGTCTGAGAATCTTTATTTTCACACTGAAGTGGGTTTTAAGATCATTCATGGAGAATGATGACGTGGGATGAGGTTGGGGATTGAGGTGAACGATATATTTGCAAACAAAGTGTTATGGAAAATGGAAAATGAAGTCACTATGATTGAGAAAAATATTTTCCCAGTAGTACTGAGATCTCAGCTCAAATGAGGGAGTTGGATTTTTAATAAATCAAACTAGATTAATTCCATGATATTAGTATACACTATAGAGGCTGGGAAGACGGAGAAGAATGCTGACCCCTCTCTTTGGCCAAGAGGCCTAGGCCTCCAACTTAATGAGGACCTAAAGGTCACTATTTAAATATCTCTGTGCAATTTTCTTACTAATTGTTAGTACTTTTCCTTATTTGAGCTTAAGGAATGAACTATTCTGAAAAAAACAAAGAGGTGTAAGTACAATTAATAAAGTGTCTTTGCTCAGTAGACAAGGTTTCCAGATGTATCATTTGAAAAGCACAGAATCAAATCTTAATCATTCATTGCAGAAACTTAGAAAGAAATAACATACTGCTTTTGTGATATCTCAGGATCATTTTTAGGCAAATAGGTCATAAATATATTGATTCCAAGCATTACCTACAAATGACAATACTTAGTCTAATATCAAAAAAAGAGAGAAGTTTGATATGGCTCTCAGTATGTCAAGTTTGAAATCGTTAGGTAGAGTTAATTTTCCTTAATCCAGAGGAGGAATACATATGAATTTTGATTCTTTCCTTTGGTTGTCAAATTGCAAATCTCACTTCAATGCACTGCTTACTAGCACCTCTGTGGGAGTGTCTCATAGACCAGAAGGCAGAAGGATATAAAATCAGTCACTTCTGTAAAAGGGTATGTACAGTTGGGTTTGAGTAATAAGTTGACTCAGGGGCTAAACATGTTGAATAATAATCTAGGATCTGCTTTCTCTGAGCTAAAAAGGACAAGAATAGTATATTTGGTGGATTCTTCTCTGGAACCTAAACTGCTTCACTCCAAACCTGCTAATTACCTCCTGAATTGCCTCTGGATCTGACAGAAAGAGAAATGGAAGCAGCACTGATCTGGGAGTGTTCAGTCCTCCATGTTTTTTCGTATTTCTTCTCTATAATGAGAACTTTTAAATGTATTATATATCTTTTTTATATCCTGACTGCAGAAGAACTAAATTTACTATTCAAATATAACATTTATGGTTATCATTTTAACAACATGCTTCTACAGGAGAGACTACTTTTATACCTGAATTTCAAAAACTCAATGGTGGGCCGGCCGAGTGGCACGGTGAGTAAGCCAGTGGCGCTGGCTTCGGAAGCCAGCAGCCTCGGTTCGGTCCCACATATGAGGGCCAGTGACACTGCCCTCAAAAAAAAGCAACAAAAAAAAACAACTCAATGGTACTTTTGATAAGAAACTGAGTGTATCTAAAAAGTTTAAACTGTGGGTAGCAAAGGAAAACACCATAAAATAATCACTTTAATACGCAAACATATTTAGTCATCCAGAGAGATTGCTGCTCTTTCTAATGCAGCAATTCGTATTCTGACAAAAGAAAGCATCCCTTCCTTCATGTTCTTAGTCCATATTATGAAATCATCTCTCAAAAATGCATATGGCGGGCCAGCCGAGTGGCCCATCGGTTAAGCGCTGGTTTTGGGATGCCAGCGGCCCCAGTTCGGATCCCACATGAGGGCCAGTGACACTGCCCTCTACAGCTAACAACAGCTCCACCTGGAGCTGGGCTGTGCGAGCCCCGGTGATGGTGTGGGCTGCAGCCCCTGCTGCAGTGGGCTGCCATAGGCTACAGTGAGTGGCCCGCAACCAGCGTGAGCGGCTGGCAGCCAAGCGTGAGCTGCCAATAGCCGCGGTGAGCGACATCCAGAGGCCAGCGACCGATCTGCCTAATCCGGGAAGAGCGCAATGACATACCAGCAGTGAAGCAACATCCTCCACAACTAAGCTGAAGAACAAAAAGACAGCAACTTGTCTGTTCCCCTTCCTCAATTCCCCAACGTTGTTCCCCTCCACCAATTCCCCAATAAAATCTTTTTTTAAAAAAAATGCATATGGTTAGGAAGAGCTAGGGAGAAAACAGGAAACTAAGATCTCCTTAAGAACTTTCTTAACCTTATTAAGAAATAGCTTATTGACTCCTAGAGGATCCTGATAGGAGTTTTGGCTGGTTCTCCAAGCTGTATATACAAATATGATTTTGGCAACTATACATCGCACATCCTGACAATATTGGCTTCTTCTTTTGTCAGGCCCAGGTTTGAAGCTACTCATAGACATGCTTGAAAACTGGCATGTAAATGGGAGGCATGTTTCCTTTTACATCTATGGAAGGGCATTGCTAGATATAGTATTTCCAAACCAGAAGAAAAATCAACTCAATGATATGTTCTATTTTCAGACAACTTTATTTTTAAACTGATCCATTCAATGTGTCTACTCAAACAACAGGCCCTATGTGTGTATTGCAGGGAAGTTGAGGTTAGAAAGCACTGATCTGAATCCGGTCTTGGCTGCTTGCTGGTTGTGAAATTTAAGGTTATTCTCTTGAGCTCTCTGAGCACAAGTTTCCTAATCCATAAAATATATGATAACAGTCATAGTATTCCTGGCATAACCTGAATTAACCCTCAAACTCAACTTCATTCTAGAATCAACCAGATAGGCTAATGAATACAGATTTTATTTGTTTATTGATTGATCTTTTGTCTTTATCTTGGTAATGTCTGGTACATTTTTTTATGCACTTGTAAATCACTCCATTGCTCTCCTCCTCTTCCCTGCCTCTATCAGAAGTGGTTTTCATTCAAATTAAATTTGTTCCTTCTTTAATGAACTTCAATTCTGAGGCTAAATAACTTTAAACAAACCATCCAAAATCATGCATACTCATATTCTTAAAGCTTCACTTCCAGAATGAGTTTTGGAAAGCTTATGTGGGAGGAATCTAATATTTTGATCTTAGCCTGTCAGTGTTTAACATCTATATTATAAAGTATAACTATAAAGTAGTAAAATTAATTTTACTGTTTGACTTGCACAGTGTTTCTAAATTCATTTCAAAGAATAGCATCAAGGGCATTTTGAGCAATTTAATAAGTGCTAAAATGTATGAGTTCATGGTGAGTATATTATATAACATTTAACATTTATGGGATCTACTTGTGTGTGAGTATATGTGGTGTTTATAAAATCTCAGTGCTTAATAGAAGAAATCAATATTTGCAAGACACTAAAGAGTGTGTATGTATGTGTGTGTGTGTGTGTGTGTATTCCACACAGCAATCCTGTGTAGTTTATCATAAGTAATATTAGTAAATAAAAGTTCATAGAGTCTGATTTTTCAATGAGTATATAGAGAGGCTAAGACCTGACCCTAAGTATTCTAATTCCAACTCCCACATTGTTTCTATCCAACAAAATTTAGAATTCAACATATATTATTACTAACTATAAATTTTATACTAACTACAAAGTTTACACATTTAACTTCACAAATAGCAAAAGCTGTACTGAAGTTCAGGTTTTCCAAACTTACTTACAGAGCTCACTATTCTAGACATGATTATGAAAGGTATTTTTTTGCATTTGTTCTGAAAAAAAAGATACCTTACTTTACATGACTATCCTCACGTAGTTCAGGGAATTTAATGCATTAGTTGATATCCATATTCAATATGACCCCGAGATATTTATGTCTTTCAATTACAAGTTGGCATTTTTTGCTGTAGCTTCACAGCAAAAATGAGATTGGAATGAGACTAAATCCTACAGAACATTAGAAATAAAAATCTCTGAATACAAGCAAAAAAAAAAATCAAATCACAAAAAAGAAATTAGCACAAACCCCAAACAAAAAGAGACCTCATTTTTCCTATTTTCATACAGACCTCCATACGTTAATGTGGATTTATTACCACATTAAGGGCTTTTAAAAGTCAGCAAGACATAATTTACTGTTTAGTTTGCTGGTTATATGCAAATTCAAATTCAGGAGTTTATATACAATTTTTTTTCTTGAAGTTTGCCTTGTGTTTTTTGATGGAAGAAGGCATACAATCTGAGAAAGCTATTCCTGACTTTTTGGGTCTGTTTTTATCACCTATACTTTTAACACTAAGATACCTTTTACTAAAGCATTTTAGTTACCAACTAAACAGAATAATCTTTATTACCTGGTAAACACCATCTATTTCTCTTTCTTAGAAGCTATATTTTACTATCTCAGAAGTTCTTATGTCTTTGTGTATAGCATAGGAAAATTTATTCTAAAGTTCAGTAGAAAAAGAAATGGAAGAAAACTCACATTTCTTTCCCCTCCCCTCTCTTCTATTTTCCAAACCATGAATGTCTTTTATTAGCCATGAAAACAATGGTGGACATACAGGTTATCTGCATACAATGATTAGGATATCCATATATAGTTTCAACATCCAGTTAACCAGTAGAACAACTATTAAGCTCGATAATATTAAAATTCAGTTTAACAAGATATATGGTGTGAAAGAACAACTGGCCTAGTGGCGCGCTGGTTAAGCGCTGGCTTGGGAAGCCAGCGGCCCCGGTTCGGTCCCACATGTGAGGGCCAGTGACACTGTCCTCAAAAAAAAAAACACAAAAAAACCAACTGATCTTATAACCGGAGGCCAAACGAGTCTGGGGTTCCTGCTGCTTGCGTCTCTCAGACAATAGATCGACACAGGAGTTGGGTCAAAAAATAAGCTGGACCCCTGTTTCAATCTGGAGCCAGAAAACCAGGACATTAGAACTGGCTTTGCATCTCCCTTCCTGTGTTCTCTCTTAGCCCTCTTCCCTTGTCTATGAACAGGATAAGAGGTCTATTCTTTTTAGTTAAATACTGTGTGGCCTTTGCACTGTACTGATTGTTGAAACATGACCCACCACCAGTATTTCCTCTGTCTAATTTTGCTCACAGATAAATTATATTTAAAAGAAAGTGGGTTTACAAGCACAATGCCTGGTTATAGTTAAGATTTATTTGGCTTCTTTGTAAAGCTATTGTTTTTCTTTTAATTTGTTAAGGATTTGTGTGTCATTTGAAAAGCTGCTAAACTCAGTTTCTTACAGCCGATTCTATTATAGCTTATTACATCTGACATCACATCCTATTAAACATGATTATAAGTTGGAAGGTATCCTTTAAAAACTACATAGGATATAACTGGCGGCTTTCACTTGTAGACTGTAGTGAAGCTGATAGACTGTAGTGAAGAAGAATAAAAAGTGGAATCAGGAATTTATGTTACGATAAATAGGAAAAGCATCTCAACACATTCTTGTCAAAACAGCCATACAAATAGAGGACTAAATCGATAAACTCATTCTCTTTTTTAAGGCAAAGAGATATGCTAGATGAGACAAAGAATTCAATTAAGTGGGAACGGAGACCACCTTGACCAGACCCTACTGGACAAATGTACTTGGTTGATTCAAAACCTAGGATGACTTTGTCACAGATCCCTGTAGCAAGCAGTAGATTTCTCTTCTTGTCTCCAAGAGATCTTCATGTATCCTGAAGACAAGCATTGTCTTCTTGACTAAGGATATTAAAGAGTCTAATAGAAACTGTCACTACAAAGAGGATAACTTAGAAGAGAGCTTACACAGCCACATGCAGGCTAATCTTTACTGACAAAGAATCCCAGTTGCTCAGGTAGAGAAATAACGGACGGTAATCAAGGCAGATTACATACAGAGATAACGACACAGTGACTTGAAGTATATTGCCTGGGCCTTTGCCAAGTCTAAGGCACAAGTCACTGATTAATGTATGTGGCCTTTAATTTTTGGCTCTTGGTTTCTGCTTTAGAGATTATGTTTTATCAAGACAGGTCAAGGATAAAAATCTGAACAAGTAATGAGTGAATCTGATTATAGGTAATCAGGACAGAAGAAATAAGCAAGACAAATCTGTTTTTAATTTAGGCACATGGCCAAAGTTCTACGAGAGGCAAGTTCACAATGTGATTCAAAGACATTAGCAATTAGTTATGATGTTGAAATTTCCACAGGCAAAGAACTCATGCATTCAGAGAGTTCCTGTCATTTCAATCTGCCTTTTCTCAGGTTGCCAGGCGAATTTTACATTCTAATTTGCATGGATTGAATCATTTATGCCTTCAAATAAGGTTCAAAATAAACTGATCCATTTGCTAACAAAATTCAACGAACACATTTATGTGTGAAGATTTCTATTAGCCAAGCAATCATATAGGGAATTCATAAATAAAATTTAGGGAGTTATTTTTCTTATTCAAAGCTTGTAAAATAGATCCTTCCCTTTATTTCCTGCTACTATGAAATTTTATGATTGTGGAAATAGTATCTAAAATGACTTCTTATGTTTAAAGAGAAGTATGATGCTTTAAAATAGACAAAACTACATGCTATAATCATAGCAAAACAGTTGCTGAATATAATGTTCTCCAATCTAAGGGCAGACACAGATAAATCGCATCTTGACAGGTATTTGGGAAGAGATTTGCCAAAAGAATAGAAAAAAATACTAGAAAAATGAGTACCAGGGAAGGATGTATCTTGATTATTTTGGGCCAGAAATAAAAGATACAGTCAGAGAGCTTCACAGGTCATTACCCACTCACTCTGACAAGTGTAACTTGTCCTTGTGTTATATAGGCCCCATACTCTGCAGTTACTCCGGAGATGGCAAAAGATGGCAAAGAAAGGTTTTGCACCATATCAAAGAGAATCTGTATCACCTTTATTGCAGCTAAAATAATAAAGTCAGATTTATAACATAATTATTCAAAAAATGTAGTTAACTGTTTGAACAAATGGTGCTGGAAAAATTGGATACACATTGGCAAAAATAAGTAAATAAAATAAACCTTGACCTAAGTGTCACAACTTATACAATAATTAACTCAAAATGGGTATAAACTTAAATGTAAAATACAAACTATAGATATTAGAAAACACGAGAGAGAATATTCAGAAGTTAGTGCTAGACAAAGTATTCTTAGTTTTGACACCAAAAGTATAATCCATAAAAGGAAAAATTGATAAACTGAGCCTCATTAAAGTTTAAAACTTTGCTGTGTGAAAGTTCACATGAAGATGAAAAAAATAAGTTACAAACTTCTTTGTAAATATTAGAAAATAGTTACAAACCATATATCTAACAAAGCACTCTTATCAAGTTATATATAAAAATTCTCAAAATTTAACATTAAAAACAAAACAACCTAATTAGAAAATTGGAAAAAGATCTGAGTAGACATTTCACTAACAAAGATATATAAAAGCCAAATAAGCATATCAAAAAATATTGCATATCACTAACCAATAGGGAAATTCAAATGAAAACCACAGTGAGATATTTTTATACACTTATCACACTAAAATTTAAAATGGTGACAACACCAAATGCTACCAAAGATACAAAGAAACTAAATCAGTCACATTTTGCTGATAGAAATGTAAAATGGTACAGCCACACTGGAAAATAGTTTGACAGTTTCTTATAAAATTGTACATGTAATCACATACAACCCAAATAAGTGAAAACTTAGGTTCATATGAAAAGCAATATGCAAATGCACATAGAAGCTTTATTTGTAATAGCCAAAAACTGTAAACAACTCAAATTCCTTTAATAGGTGAATGGTTAAACAAACTGTGTACATCCAACCATGGAACACTACTCAGCAATAAAAAAAATTAATTATTGATACACTCAACAATCTGAATTATGCTGTCTGGAAAAGGTCCATCATAAAACATTACATACTGTATGGTTACATTTACAAGACATTGTTGAAAAAAACAAAATTGCAGAAATAAAAGAAAGATTAGTGGCTGTCAGAGCTTAGGGATAGGAGGAGGGTAAGAGAATGATGGATGTATTTTATAAACAGACAACAAGCAGGATCCTTGTTGCTATGACCAAATATTTACATATTGAAGCCTAATCCCCAATAGTATTTGATGATGGGGCCTTTGGGAGGTAATTAGGTACGGATGGAGTAGAGCCTCATGACAGGACTGGTGTCTTTAGAAGAGGATGAAAAACCCAGAGCGCATGCACATGCTCGCTCTCTCTCTCTCTCTCTCTCTCTCTCTGCCATTTGAGGACACAACAGAATATGATCTCTATGAACCATGAAGCAGGCTCTCACCAGACAATCTGCCAGCACCTTGATCTTGGACTTCTCAGCCTCTGGAACTAGGAGAAATAAATGTTAGCTGTTTAACCAGCCAGCCTATAGTATTTTTGTAATAGCAGTTCCAACTTACCAAGACACTTGTGGTGTTAGAATTGTTGTTCAGTATCTTGACTATGATACATAGGCAATAAAATTATGTAGAACTTAATACACAGACATACGTACATAAATGACTGTATGTAAAACTGGGTAAATCTGAGTAAGATCAGATTATATCAATGTCAATATCTTGGTTGTGATATTATATTATAGTTTTGTAAAATATTACGATTGGGGAAACTGGGTTAAGTGTACATAGAATCTCTTTGTATTATTACTTAAAATTGCATGTGAGTCTACAATTATCTCAAAAATACCAATTACAAAACATAGTAATGATTAACAGCATATGCACTAGAGATAAATCCTATTTCTAACTTTTACTGTTATCTTGACCTTCAATTTCTTTTTTGGTAAATTGGTCAATAACAATCGTACCAACTTCATAAGACTGTTATTAGAATTAAATGAGATAATTCACACAATGAATCTAACATATTAGATGGCACATCGAGAGCACTAAATAAAAAGTTCTGTGCTTACTGAAATTATTTTCTCATTATTATTATTATGACTTAAAGTATTCTTTGAATACAGATAATAGAGATGAGAGAGAGAGAGAGAGAGAGAGAGAGAGAGAGAGAGAGAGAGAGAAATATGGCAGGAGGATAATGTGTCTTCAGAACACGGAAGCTTTATATTTGGCACTCTTAATGAACTTAACCCTATATTTCTTTTCATTTGGCTGGTCCTGATTTGTATCCTTTAAAATAAAATTATAATCATACATAAAAAAAAAAATAAAGTATTCTTTGAAGTGAGAAGATATAAATAGTCTGATCTGAGAATCAAATTTTAGGCCACGTCCATTTGCGGACTGATTGTAGAAGATCTCTTTTGAAGTGCAACATTACTGAATGTTAAGGGTCTTGTTGGATAGTATTCATGCCTGCTGGTTTACATAATATCTTTTCAGAATCAGCCTCTGTGGAGATGTTTTGAGAGACTTCACAGCAAATAGACTGTAGAAAATCAACATCTCCCTACCCCCACAAGTCACTAAAAGTCTCTAATTGTCTCTTCACATTAAATGATCAATCTGTCAGCCTTACTGCATCCTACAACTGCAGAATTTAATAAAAAGAATAATTAAGTCATTTTATGTTATGTATATTTTTTACATGCGACACTGGTTCATCAACTATTTTTTAATAATTTATCTTCAAAGCACATTTTCTATGAGTATATACGTCTATAAGCCTTTTCATCTAATGGATTCTCTAGAAAGTGTCACGTTAAAACAGCTTTTCATGGCTGGCCAAGTGGCATGTTGGTTAAGAGTTGGCTTGGAGCACCAGCTCTGAGCAACAGGGCCCCAGTTCGGATCCCATGTTAGGGCCAGTGATCCTGCACCCTCTAAGATGGTGAAAAACAGCTCAACCTGGAGTTGGGCTGCCGTAATTCGCCAGCAATGGTGTAAGCTGCAGTGGGGCTGGCTGGCAGCTTGTGTGCGCTTTCATGAGCTGCCATGAGCCTCCGTAAGTGGCAGTCCAATGGCCAGTGAGTGACTGCCTCACCCGGGAAGAGCACAATGTAAACAGGGGTCAGTGAAGCGACGTCCTCCACAACTAGACTGAAGAACAAAAGGACAGCAACTTGTCTGTTCTCCTTCCCCGATTCCCCAAGGCTGTTCCCCTCTCCAAATTCCCCAATAAAATCTTTTTTTTAAAATAAAAATAAAACAAAAAGCCTTCTCAAAAAAAAACAAACAAACCTCATTTTCTGCTTGATTTCACTTCTATGCCATAAATACTTTATAGGTAATGAGATGTGAAGAAATAATATTTTACAGCTATAGAAAGTAAAATAATGGATTTGATTTACTTAAATATTATGTTTGGAATTCAGTAATGGAGTACTTTGTTTACTGCCAAAAAATAATAAGAAATACAATGTTGCTACTGTTCAATGAAATTTCAAACTGAAAACGTAATTGGGAAAGCGATAACCACCAAATGAGGACATCAGACACCAGCCAGGTACTGCAACACACCAGACTCCCTGGATGGAGACTCAGTCTTCAGTCTGACAAATCTTTCTTATTGTCATAATGTCATATAAATGTATTGACACCTTGGAGAAAGAAGTAGAAAAATTTGAAAGATTCAGAATTTACTCAAAAAGAAATCAGAAGTACCAAAAAGACAATGTTTCAAAATAAATTTTAAAGTCAGAGACAAAATATACTAATTGGAAAGTTTAATACATTCCCTTCACTAATCCTCACCACCATTCATTTAATTAGTCCCAGTACTTGAGAAAGGGAATGGAGTTAAAAACCAGCGAAGGGTTGGCTAGGACCTCATACAAAAGAATCACCCAAGGGAATTATATTTTCTTCATACATCATTACTCATCTAAATATAATGTACAAAAATTACCTTAATGCCAAAGGTAATAAAACATCTTGAAGGGTTCAATAAATAAAAAACAGAAATATCTAATTGCAATGGCAATATATATAAAAATCAAGGTACAGAAATCAGTTGCATTTCTATATACTAACAATGAATACCTGAAATATATATATAAGCAAAACAATTCCATTCACAGCAGCAGCAAAACCAATAAAATACTTAGGAATAAATTTAACCAAGAAGAGAAAGATTTGTACAATGAAAACCACAAGATTTTGATGGAAGAAATGGAAGAGAACACAAATGGAAAGGTATCTCATGTTCATGGACTGGAAAAATTGATATTGTTAAAATGTCCACACTACCTAACGCAATCTAAATATTCAATGCAATCTCTATCAAAATTCCAATGACATTTTTCACAGAGACAGAACACAATCCCAAAATTTGTATGGAAATCATGAAAGACCCTGAATATCCAAAAAGCAGTTATGAGAAACAACAAAGCTGGAGGCATCACATTTCCTGATTTCAAACTATATAGTAATCAAAACAGCATGGTACTGGCATAAAAAGAGAAGCATAGACCAACGGAACACAGCATAGAGAGCCCAGAAATAAATACCCCCTTTATATGGTCAACTAATATTTGGCAAGAGAACCAAGAATACTCAATGGGAAAAGGACAGTCTCTTTAATAATAAATGGTGTCAGGAAAACTGGATAACCACATGCAGAAAAGTGAAATTGGACCCCTGTCTCACACTATTCACAAAAATGACCTTGAAATGGGTTAAAGATTTAAACTTGAAACCATGAACCTCCTAGGAGGAAACATAGGGGAAAAAGCTCCTTGACATTGTTCTTGGCAAATTGGATTATGGCACCAAAAACATGAGTAACAAAAAGTAAAAATTAACAGTTGGGACTACATCAAACGAAAAGGCTTCCGTACCGCAAAAGAAACAATTAACGAAATTAAAAGGTCACCTAAGGCATGGGAGAAAATATTTGCAAACCATGTATGTGATAAAGGATTAATGTCCAAAATATATAAAGAACTCAGAAAACTCATTAACAAAAACAAATAATCCAATTTAAAAATGGGCAGGACTTGAATAAACATTTTTCCAAAGAAGATATACAACAGGCCAATAGTACATGAAAAGAAAACATTACTCATTACAGAAATACAAATTAAACCCACAATAAATATTACCTCACACCTGTTAAAATGGCCATCATCAAAAGGACAAGAGATTAAAAAGGTTGGGGTGGATGTGGAGAAAAGGGAATCTTTGTGCACCATTGGTGGGACTACAAATTGGTGCAGCAACTATGAAAAACAGTATGGAGGTATCTCAAAAAATTAAAAATAGAATTACCATATGATCCAGCAATCCCACTTCCGGGTATACATATACAAAGTAAATAAAAACAGAGTATCGAAAATATATATGACCTTTCATGTTCATTGAAGCATTATTTATAACAGCCAAGATATGAAAACAACCTCAGTATCAACTGATGAATGAATAACGATGTGGTATGTATGTATACACACACACACACACACACACACACACACACACACACACACACACACACGTAAACAATGGAATATTATTCAGCCATGAGAAAGAGGGAAATCCTGCCATTTGCGGCAACATGGATGGACCTTGAGAGCATTATGCTAAGTGAGATAAGTCGGAGAGAGAAAACCATGCTCTATGATATCACTTATATGTGGAATTTTTAGAAAGTTGAGCTCATATAAACAGAATAAGATGGTGGTTACCAGGGGCTGAGGGGTGGGAAAACTGGGGAGATGTTGGTGAAAGGATACAAACTTGCAGTTAGAAGATACACAAGATTTGGTGACCTAAGCAGAGCATTGTGATTAAACAATACTGTATTACATATCTTAAAGTTGCTAAGAAACTAGATCTTACATGTTCTCATCACAAGAAAGAAATGATAATTAAGTGCCATGATGGAGATGTTAGCTAACACTATGGTGGTTATTATATTGCAATATATAAATATGCATATATCAGATCAACAGACTGCACACCTTAAACTTACACAATGTTATATGTCAATTATAGCTCAATTTTAAAAAGGAGGCAAAAAAATACATTGAAACTTAAGTGTAAAAATGTGTTATTTAACAAACATTGAGTTGCTTACAAAAATATACAAAGTAATAGGATTGCTTCTTTTTTTCAAATCCCTTGAAATGGTTACTTCAATCATTGATTTTCAGCCATTTTTTTTTCTCATGTATGCATTTAAGGCTATAACTTTTTCACTAAGCACAACTTTAGCTCTATTTTGCCTTTTGTATAATGTTTAGTTTTATTAACTAGCATTTTCTAATTATCATATAAAATAAGTGCTTACTCAGAGGTGATATAATATGATGAATAATAATTTCTTCTTCAGTAGTATCACATTGTTTCCACAAGGACATAAATTTTTTAGTTGCTTAGTGTGGAAGTGTTATTGTAACTTATAAACATAAGGATTTTTTTCATTGCCAGCACCCTTTCGAGTTTCTTTTTCTCCAAATAATGTGTCTGCTTCACAAGGTTCCTCCCAACAGAAAGAAGGCCAATTCAACAATAGATTCAAAGAAACTTCTTGAGTATGTATTTCCCCTAGCAGAAGTGTTTGCCTAAAAAACAAAGAAATGAACAAACAAACAAACAAACAAAAAAAACACTTCACTGAACAAGGAAGATGCTAACCTAACACAAAATAATCATTCTCATCTGGTAGAACTTCAGACGCTGAAATACATAGGAAAGCCATTTGGAGGCAGCGAGGGGTGTGTCCATGTACATTCCTGCATTTCTAGCGCACCTCAAGCCACCCTGTATATACCTGCATATACGCTACTCAAAAATTCAGGCCTAATCTCTAGAATTTCCATAAAAAAGACCATGTATTTGCTTTTCTCTGTCTAAAATATAAGCAGGTTTGTTTTCAGGATCTCCAATATGCACTAGCTACTAATTGGAGACAATTAAAGGTACAGTTCTGATATGTTTTTATTGTCAGGCCATTCCTTTTTGTGTGTCTTCTTTTAACTAACAAGCAATTATTTATATTTATATTTATATACTGATTTATTCAAAATAATATCAAGTCTTTTACTCTGGAGGAATTAGTTTATTCCTAAAATGTGAGAAAAAGAACTGAACTCTTACACACCGACTTTTTCCAAAAACCAATAAAACATAACAGTTAAAAATCTTACCTTGTGCATTTTATCAAATATTTTAAAAACATAATATTGAAGTCATTTTCTATTCTTTTGACAGGAAATAGATACCATTTTGTGAAGTCTCTGAAATAAAATAATCCATACACTAATAGACACTTTTGGTAACAAACAATGTGCAAAATAACTATCCTCATATTCTCAAGACTTAAAAACCTCAAACCAATTTGACATTTATGATTGGTCTTTGCAGAGCAATTAACCATCTGCTTCTCCAGGAAAAGACTAAGAAAAGTCAGAAACAGCAAAAAGTCAAGGACTGACAAGAGAGAAATTTGTATACAAATTAGTAACTGCTGGAAAATAAGCTGGGGCTGTGGCTTGGCATGTTTATCAGAAATAATCAAACCTCAACATCACTTTCCACTTCTGATGGCTTCAGCAGGCAATGAAGTAGTTTGACCATAAAACTGAAGTTCCACTCAAAATTTTGTCCACATGAATATAGAAAGGATCGCTTTATTCTGGTCATTGTTGTGCTTCTACTGATTACTAGAGGATAAAACTATGCATTTAACATGTTGAAGCATGCATTCCTTAGGCTGTATTCTCCAGTACAGTAGCCACTAGCCACATGAGGCTATGTAAATTTAAATTTATATTTACATGAATCAAAATGAAATAAAATCTAATATTTAGTTCTTCAGCCACATTAGCTATGTTTTAGTACTCAACAGCTTCACATGGTTAGTGGCCACAATACTGGACAGCACGTATTTTAAAACATCTTCATCATTACAAATTTCTTTTGACTGGTACTGCCTTGGAGATCAAAATTCAACTAACAGAGTTGAACTGAGAAAAACCAGTAACATACTTCCCTTCTTCCTATGACCATACATTTTCTATAGTAGTTTCTTCAGCCAAAAATATTTATTAGATGCCTATTATGTGCCAGGCGCTATTCTAAGTATAAGACATAAAGTGGTGAAAAAGGAAGTCAAGTTTTCTGCCTTATAGCTTCTGTTTTCTAGACGAAGGGACAGTAAAGAAACATTCAAGCAACCAAATAAATCAAGGATTTATTAGTAAGTACTATGTAGCCAATGAAATAAGATGTTGTAACAGAGTGACTAGGGGAAGCAGAGGGGGCAGGGTTGTGGCAAGAGACACTTTCTAATGTTAGATAGTGAAGGCCTCTCGAAAGGGGTTACAATCAGAATGAAACCTGAGTGACAAGAGGGAGCCCACCATACCAAGACCTCAGGAAGGAACACTCTTGGTAATTAAACAGCTACTGCAAATGACCTAAAGCAGGAATAGGTCTAGCTCATTCTAAGCTGTGGAGAGCTCATATGGTTAAAAAAAAAAATGAAATGGGAAAAATAGTACAGGATAGGGTAACAAATAAGCAGGGCCACATCATTCAGGATCTCAGGGTCTCACAGGCTGTACCTTATTTTTCCAAGTCTGGTGAGAATTGGAACGTTTCCAGCAGGGCCATGACCTGATTTTAAATGGTGGCTTTCATGGTTGTGTGTGGATTTTTGCCCTCACTGAAGAAGAAGAACTCACTCTTTATGCAGAACATCTGCTTAACTTATTCTTTAAATTATTACAAAGTCCTTGCCTTCAAGCCAGCTGTCATATGATCAATCCCGAAAGGAATTTAATGTTATTCTTCATATGCTCTTAGTACCACAGAAATATTATTGAGAGCTCAGGATACGTCTCCAATAACAGGAATAATCCATCCACTCCACTACTTGCTAGTCATATGATACTGCGTAAGCTATAAAATGTCTATGAATCTCATTTTCCTGATCTGTAAATGGGGCATAAAGCCTGAAACAGTTATCACCCAAGGTGATTAGGGGAGAAAATAAATAAATAAAACTGAGTGTGTGCTATGTGAAATGAAATGCTTTAGTCATATCACATTATCATATCACAGTCTCATATTCGAAGTTAAGTTTGTTTTTTTAAGCACATTATTTTTTTTATTATTAGTTTCAGGTGTACAAAGCAGTGTAATAGACATTTACACCCCTCAAAAATAGTGATAACCCCCCTCCCCAAAGCTACTACGCCTCTAACAGCTTATATAACTGTTATAATACCATTGACATCTTTCCTTATGCTACACTCTACATCCTGTGTGTATGTATGTATGTGTGTGTGTGTATATATATATATATATATATATATATATATATTTAATTATATATGTATATTTATAGTTCACATACAATATTATTCTACTTCAGCTTTAGGTGTACAGTGCATTATTCATGGATCTATACAGTCTATGAAGTGATCCCCCTGATAAGTCCAGTACCCATCTGGCACCTTACATAATCTTTAAAACAACATTGTTGGTTATATTCCCCATACTGTATTTCACATCCCCATAACTATATTATGTCTACTAATTTGTACTTTCTAATCCTTTTGCATACCCCCCCACCACCTCCCCCATCCCATCTTGCAACCAACAGTTTTTTTTTTCCTGTATGTCTGAGTCCATTTCTGTTTTGTTTGCTCATTTATTCTGTTCTTCAGATTCCACATATAAGTGAGATCATATGATATTTGTCTTTCTCGGTCTGATTTATTTCACTTAACATAATATCCTCTAGGCTCATCCATGTTGTCACAAAATGGTAAGATTTCATTCTTTTTTATAGCCGAGTAATACTCCATTGTATAAATGTATAGTTTCTTTATCCAATCATCTATTAATGAGCATTTCAGTTGTTTATTGCAGCACTAGTCACAATAGCCAATATGGAAACAATCGAGATTCAGTTTTGAACATTAAACTATTTTCAAAGTTCTAAAGCTAGAAATGGACGTATGAACTCTCACCAATACAAATAGCCTAGCCAAAACCGATATATACTGTAATTTCCCTCCCACCCCAAATACATACTTAAGTCCCAGGAAAGATAGAGGGGTATGGACATTTATCATTCTGATATGTCTCCCAAACTGTTATATAAAATTTCTATGTAGCTATTACTTATTTTAACCTTAAAAATATTCAACTTAGTCCTTAGAGCAAACTGTATGTATGGTGGAGTATTTTCTCAAATTTGAACTGAAGTGCTAACAAATAAATAAATACATACAACCTAAGCAGTCTATTTGACATTAAGTTGACATTTCATTTTGGATTCAATACATTTTTAAATTCAATACATTTATTTCAATTGATAAGAATCAGCTAGAAACATTTGCTTTCATTTTCTTCATTTGCTGTTTCTCTCTGCTTACAAGCATAGATGAAAACAGCTTTTGAATGTCAGGGAAGTAGAAGTCTGTTTCCTGAGGCTATTTTAGATTTTTGTTTTGCTCTCTTAGTTTGTGGCCATAGAATCTTGAGCACTTTCAGTAATTTCAAATATATACATCTTCTACCACCAATTAAGATCAAATAATATATTTCTATTTCATTCTATGAGAGCTTTAAGAAATGAACCCTATATATTCTACTTAAAATGTTTCCCAAAAATCTCATAATAACTTAATTAAAACAAATAACTTCTTGTTTCATCACAGCAATAGTAGAATTTGCATTTTAACAAATTCTTATATAGACTGTTTTAAATGGTTTCAAATATTAACTTATTTAATTTCCATGTCAACTGTAGTAGGTACTACAATTATCCTTATTTTACCACTGAGAATAAATTGAACAAGTAGAAGTCAAATAACTTGCCTAAGGTAAACAGCTATAAATGACAAAGCTGAGATTTGAACCCAGGACTTCTGTGCTCTTAACCTTTACACTAAAATATTCTATATTTTTGAGCAGCTGGTTAGCTCAGTTAGAGTACAGTGCTCACAACATCAAGGTTGCCGGTTTGATCCCCACATTGACCACTAAGTTGTCCCTTTACAACTAGATTAAAACAACTACTTGATTTGGAGCTGATGGGTCCTGGAAAAATACATTGTTCCCCAATAAAAATTTTTCAAAAATCTTTAAAATATTCTACATTTCATGGAGGGAGACATCAAGGACCATACTGTCAAAGTCAGTGTAAAAGACTAAGTGTAGCAAAACTGGACCTAAGTCAATGTTTTCATATATAACTGTTAGATTTTTTTTGTTGGGGGGGAGGAGGTGGCAAATGTCCATATTTAGAGGTAGATGATAGCTACAGGTTACCTCTTCATAGCACCCCTACCAGGTTACAAAGAAGGCAAGTCTCAGATGAAATTATTCCACATGTACAGACACTTATTACCAATAGGAACCATAAAATGAAGCTCAGCTCTGTCCTTTTAGATGCTCCAGCAGCACCATGCCTGAATGATACATGCATGGTAATTATAACAGACGATACTCTAGACACAGACTTTGACAAATTATCTAGGCAGAGGCAGGAGTCCAAGAAAACTCTGAATTAGCAGCTGAGTCCAGAATTATTTAGAAACCAGTCATTGAGTTCACAAGATTCTTATGTCCTACTGGGATTCTTATATCCTGCTGGGAGTGTTTCTACATTATTCCTGGCAAAGCTACATATGGTGAATATTATGAATTTCACCAATCAAAAGCCACTTCTACCAATTGCTAAAATAATAACAAAGCCTTTGGTGCAGATGGTAAAGAGAAATAACTGAAACACTTGTAGTAGCCTCCTCAAGTGCGTACTTTATATTAAATGCCAGCCAACCACCTGTTGAGTATGAACCCCCTATTAGAGAAAGTGACATTTTTCTGGGTATAAATTAGAATTTATGCCAAATTATAAATGTTGAAGTATATTAAAAATAAATTCTAAAACATCTCCTATTAGGTTTGTCTCCCATTTCCCTTAGTAATTCTGGAATCAGGCAGTGCCAGTATAAACACCCATCAGGTAAACTAAGCATGCGCCTATATTGCCAGCAGTTGGGTCCCAGGAGAATGAGAAAACTGTTTTTTCAAACCCTGGTGTTCATCATTATGAGAATGACTAAACAAACTCATGTGTTCATACAACAGGCAATACAAAGTAAAACCAGAATGATAATACCACTACAATCCCAATGGCTAAAATTAAATTTAAAAGATTGAAAATACCAAGCAGTGGGCCGGCTGAGTGGCTCAGTTGGTTAAGAGCTCGCTCAAGAGTGCCAGCTGAGCTCTGAGCAACAGCAGTTCGATGCCCAGCCCAAGCTGAGTTGCCACTGAGCTGCCAACAGGTAGCAGGATGGCTCCACTACAAAAAGAAAATACCAAGCAGTGACAAGGGTTTAGAACAATGGAACTTTCATATATTATTTATGGGAGTGTAACACGATACAACCACTTGGAAAAATTCTTTGCAATTTTTTCATAAAATGAAATCTATCACAGGAACAAGTAATTCCATTTCTAGGTACTTATCCAAAAAAACCAGAAAGATATGTTCACAAAAATACTTGAATAATATGCATAGCAGCTTTATTTGTAACAACCCAAACCTAAAACAGAGACCTGGTGTTCATTATTGTGGGAATGAGTGAATAAACTAATGCTTTCATACAACTGTCAGTAAAAAGTAAAACATGACTGATACATACAACATAGGTAGGCTCAAAAGCATTACGCTGTCTAAAAACAGTCTTACAGAAAAGACGACAGCTGTGATTCCTTTTACTTGAAATTCTAAAAGTAATAATGGAAAAAATAATCAGGGCATTGGTAGCCACAGGTGCAGAATGGGAAATTGGGAAGGGTGTGAAAGAATTTCCAGAAATGATGATGATATTCTGTATCTTATAGGAGTTTGGGTTACACAGGTCAAAATTTAGTGAAAGTATCCTTCAGATTTATCCATTTAATTATACAGAAATTTTACAGCACAGGAAAAACAACTATAGATAAATATTTAACTTAAGTTAATAAATTTCATGCTGAATTAAGGGGAAGTGTACAAAGGCCTCGTAGTTTGCATTGAAATATGTCCAAAAATAAGGTGGATAAATAGATGGATAAGGAAAAAAATAGCTACACAGATATGTGAAGAAAATAAGCATAGTAAAATGTTAATGGAAAAAAATCTAGGTGTTGAAAATATGTGCTTAATGTAAAAGTCTTTCAATTTTGTGCTATGTGTACAAATGTTAAAAAATAAAACCAAAACAGAGCACCTTCATAATTTTTAAGATCTGTACATTCAACAAACATTTTTTGAGCTCTTGATATGGGTCAAGTATTATTCAAGGTGTTGGCAACATGGTAGTGAATAAAACAACGAAATCTTTGCTCTAATGATGCTTACATTACTATTCTAGAGAAATAATAACTAAACACATACATAGTAATTTGTCAGGTGATAAATTCTAAGAAAAATGATGCATAATAAGGGGAGAAGTTGCTAATTAGGTACTCTTAAGGGGAAAGAAAACTCTGATAAAGTCATATTTTAGTAGGGACAAGAACGAAGTAAGGAAGTATCTGGGTTAACAGCATTCCAGGCAGAGGAAACAGCAAATGAAAAGGCTTTTAGGCACATCTATATATGACCTATTTAAAAAATCAAGGGGACCAGTGTGGCTGGAGCAAAGCAGAAATGAGTAGAAAATAAGATCAGATAGATAGGGGTAGACAGAAGGATAGGGTAGAGGAAAAGCTTACATAGGGCTTATATACTATAGTATACATAGTATATACTATAGTTAGAAATTCAGATTTCATTCTGAGTAATATGGGAGGCTACTGTAAGACTTTGAAGAGAGGAGTGATGGGATCTGACTTATATTCTGTAAGGATCAACCTAACTGTTATCTTGGTAATAGAATATAAAGAGACAGGTTTGATAGTAGATCCAAGAGGGTACGGATATTAGGGAGACCAATTAGTCATCTATACAGCCAAAGTCCAGTCAAAAGTAAAGGAGGGTTTAGTTAGAATAGTTTTGATGGAGGTGGTGAGATTATACACATCCAGAATTGTTTCTAGACATATGTAGATGGTAGAGTTGACAGATTTTCCTTATGGGTTGAACATAATGTGTGAGAGAAAGAGAGGGGAGAAGTAAAAATAACAAATGTCGTTGTCACATACTAAAATGGGGACTAATGAAAGAAAGAGCAGGTCTGGAGTGGGGAGGATATGATGAATTTACATTCAAGTCTGTCAAATTTGACATGACTTAGACTTCCAAATGAGAGGTCAATAGGCAGTTGTCAAAGTCCTGAAGGTCAAAGGAGTGGTTGGTGTTGAAGCCATGGAACTGGGTGAGATCAGCTGGGTGAATAGAGGGGAGGCCCAGGTCTAACATAGCTCCAAGGCACGTCAACCTTAAAGTCAGGAGGATGAAATCACACCCTGCCCCCACAGAGATGAAGGAATGACCAGCACAAAAGTGAAGTAAGAAAGCAGGTCCTGAAGTTAAGGATAGGTTTCAAGAAATGAAGGCATGAAGAAATGTGCCCAGTGCTGCCTACAGATCAGGAGAGGACTGATAATTGACCTCAGGCTGACATTTAAAGGTTATCAGTGACAGTAAATGAAAATAACTACAGTACATGCCTTTAAGTCCATTTTTTAAATTCTTTGCCCCTTACTTTTCAATATTGTACATTTAGAGGTTCGTTGGCCTGATTTTTTCTTTAGTTCAAACTATATTAATTGTAGTGCTTACCCTTGAAACTGCAGTCCTCCCAAATGACGGTGAAATGAATCTCAAAATAAGGTGGCTAGAAAATAATGTTTTGCCTTCCCCTAGAGCAGCAGGAAAGCAGACAATATTCTGCATCATAAAACCCGTTATGATAAGCTAATAACTTATCACAAAAAGATCCATCTTCCTACCTTCACTCCCATGTGAAGTCTTGTATGAACGTGTATTTCTCCTCTGTTTTTCTAACATCACAAAACTGTCCTTGAAGTATTATTTACATAAAAGTATACAAAAAGTATGCCAACATGTTGCTGGAAATTATTCATAATGTCCTGAGAACTGTTGCCTTTAATATCTAAAATTCTACAGTCCTTTGTTGTTATTTTAATTTTTCTATTATAAGAATATTAAAATAACCTCTACTTTCCAGTAACTTAAATAAAAACGGCTCTTTTTAAGCCAAAAGGGCTGCAAGATTTCCTTCTTGTATTGGTAAAAATATAATAACATTTCATGTCCTGCTGAATTCCTTCACCAAACAAAGAACTGAGTCTCTGTGTCCCTTAAATTAGCAATGCCCTCTATCAGAGCTTTTAGGTGTAAGGAGGATGTAAAAGCCTGATTGACATGGACGCATGAGAATGGGAAGAAAGGAATCAGAGACAGTAGGTAAAGGCAACTTGTTCCAGGGGTTTTGCTCAAAGAGGGAACAGAGAAATGCGACATTAACTGAAAGAGAACGTAGATCAAGAGAGATTTTATTTTTTTAAGATGTGAATAACTACATCATTTTTGCATACAGTGGAGGCAGAAATTCTGAAGATGCAGAAGGGGTGGAAAATTGAAGGGAAAGTATCTTTTGAGGAGATTAGGGAACAGAGCACAAATGGAGCAGTTGGCTTTAGGTAGGATTACAGACTCCATTTAGCTTTAACAGGAAAAAAGCAAAGAATCGAATTACAGATGCCATAGATTGCTAGATTTTGTGGTGAGAGCATATGGCCGTTGTCTTTGCATTTTTCCGATTTTCTTCATGAAAAAAGAAATATGTTCACCAGCTGATATCAGGGGAAAACAAGGTGTTTCAAGTTTAGGGTGACAGAAGAGATTAGGAAATAGATATGTAGGATTGAGGAAGAATATGTTGACAAGGGAAAAGTCACAGTACCGTTAGCTTCCCTTAGGGACTAATACAGATGTTTGATCACAGATTTAAGGTGACACCCAGCAACACCTTGGAGATTTAACTAAACATAAATGCCAAGTGAAATTGTGCTACAAAGGAAGTAGCATAAATTCATAGTGTGCATATTTATCTTTACTTCTCTTCCTCTGATGCAGGTGTAGAGGGATGGGTGGATGGATGGACAGATGGATGGATGGATGATGGATGGATACAGAAAACACATACACAGGTATGGTAGCGCGTGCACGCACGCGCGCACACACACACACACACACACACACACACACTTTTTTTTAAATTTAAAACCCTGAATGATCCAGAACCCCATCAGTCGGCCACTCCTTTACCTGGATAACTCTTACTTAACTTTCCAATTTTAGCTTAAAGTTCACACCCTCAGAAAAGTATTCTGACTATCCTGCTACATCCATCACTCACATAATCTCCAATTACACCCTGTACCTCTCTGCAGCGCTTACCCAATTACATAAATGAATTCTCATGTAATATGTGTCTTTCCTTGTGAGCTGTAAGCTTCATGAGGGCAAGAGACCATGTCAGCCTTGGTTATTATGTTCCCACTGGATTGCCAGCAGCAATAAAGCTTGACACTCTAAATATGTCATTCATTCATACATTTAGTCACCAAATATGTGTGAGTGCCCACTGTGAACCATAAATGCAATGTACTGTCACACAGACTTTATAGCCTCAGCAAGAAAAGATTGAACAAATCACCACACAAATATCCAATTACTAACTATGATAAGTAACATATGTAAATATAGAATTCTATATTTAGGAGACTTGACCTGATCTAGGGAGTAGGAGAAATGTATTTTAAGCTAATATTTGAAAGGTTTAAGTAAAAATTAAGTAGATTGAGAGTGGAAGAAAAGCACTGTAGGCAGAGAAAACAGTAGGCACTAAGGCACTGTGGCACAAGTATACATGGTATGTTCAAGCAACCAAAAGAAAGGAAGTGATAAGTGAGCTACAGCACACACAGGGAGACAGGGAGAGGGGAAGCAGATAGTAATAGATGAGTCTGGAGAAGTGGCATGCACTAAATGCAAAAATGAATACACACGTACATCAATATATATACATGCACACACACATATGTATACACAAATCTTGATTTATAAACCAATTAATGGATATAAATAAATCCCTCAGAGAGCAAAATAATTGCTCTTATAATGTGGCTGTGTCCAGATTTTCACATTAAAATCTTTCACAATGTTTCCCACTCCTCAAAAAATGTTCATGTAAATCTAATAGGCAAATACTATATTTTTGCCAAAGGAAGATCAAATGATATCACAATCAGTAGTAAATAAAAATTAGAAAAAAATAAATGTGAAAGGAAAAGAGTCAAAATAAAATCAACATACATCACACAGGAGTATAAGCAAGCCAAATTCAAAAGAACCCATAAGTAGCAGTTAGAAGGATATTTATATTACAAGCCCCTAATTTGTTTCAGCAAAACAACCATCCATTAAATTACATTACATTAAAACTTTTTAATTTTATTACATTTACATTTATGTGTGCCTTAAATTCATTTTATTACTTAATAGTTCTTTAGAACCATATAAGCATAAGGGATTTATACCTAGCTTTATGATTGCACAGAGATAAATAGAATTATAATCAAATAAACTAATCAAGTAGAAATCTATATTATTCTTTTACAGGTATCTATTCACTAATTATATTTGAACGACACTGAAATTAAAAATATCCATAAAAATTTCCTATTCAAATGGACATTTGCGCCAAATGGGGCATTTTTTTATTCCTTTTAAGCAAGGTTCATTATGAAATTAGGGAGGAATGACCTAGATATTTAGAAAAGAAAGTAAGAGTTGAAGAGCCCCATCCAGTATAGGAAAAATAAACTAATTGACCTCTACAAAGTGGGCATTTTACATGCATTAGCTCTTACATGTTTACAATAAAAATAGTATCAATAAATACCACCACCACCACCATCTGGACACCTGCTATTTACTAAGCATATTTCATGTGCTACAGCACAGGCACTTTGTAAATATATTTAATTTTCAAATGTCATTTAATTAAACTGTAAAAATGATATAGGATAGTTATTGCTCCCATTTTATGGATGAAGAAACTGAGTCCTAGGTAGACTGTCGAAGATCACCAACTGCACTGTGTCCAAGCTCAGAGTAAGTTACGAGTTTCAAGGTAGAAAGGAGTTTGCCCTACGCCACACAGTTTGTGGGTGGGCAGCTAAAGCTAAAGTCTGATGTTTCACACTGTATCTCAAACCCCTGAGGTCACAGCACAGGGATCCAGGTGACAGGTCAGAGGACACAAATAAAGGAGAGGGACATGGAATGCTAATGAACACTGGGCAGTGTGCCCCAAAGACAAACCTCCCCTTTGACAAGTTCGCTTGGGTCCCCTGTCTTCTGAAAACCAGGCCACCCACGCTGTGAGAGGGCAGCCTACCCATAATTGTGGTATGTTATGGAGACCTATACTGAAGATAAAATATAGCAGGTTAATGATTTCACAATAAAATTCTTATACTAGCAGCTGTGTTGGTGTGTCAGAAATGTCTGAAGCAAAAGAAACTATCACAAAGAACAAGGCATGACATTCACTCCATATCAGACGCCTACCCCACCATATACGTTCAATACATTTTAATATATTGGGTTGTCAAAAAAGTCATGACACATTTTTGCAACAAAAAACATAGAGAAAATACATCATGACTTTTCCGACAACCCAAAATAAATGAAATTCTTTTAAGAAGATTAAATGTGTGTGATAAATACAAAGGGATCCTACAAAGATAAAACTGCATGTAAAGCCCACTCAATTACCTGCTTCACAATGAGCTTATTAAGAGAACTTCTGTCACTCAAAATAAATGACCCTTTAAATCTGCTTTTCAAGGTGCTTGCTACCAAAAATGGCTTGGATGAGATTCAAAATGCAGACTCTGGCCGGCCGAGTGGCACGGTGGTTAAGCACTGGCTTCGGAAGCCAGTGGCCCTGGTTCGGGTCCCACATATGAGGACCAGTGACATTGCCCTCAAAACAAACAAACAAACAAAAAACAGTATCCAGGGCCGGCCGAGTGGTGCGGTGGTTAAGCGCTGGCTTGGGAAGCCAGCGGCCCCGGTTCGGTCCCACATGTGAGGGCCAGTGACACTGCCCTCAAAAAAAAAATAAATAAAATAAAAAAACAGTATCCAAAATGCAGACTCTTAGGGCTCCATCCCAGATCCACTCAATCAAAGTCAAGTAGACATGACCCACTAGTACCCAGTTTCCTGAGATGTGTATGTAAGTACACACACACACACACACACACACACACACACACACACGCCTAAAATTAAAGCTAGAAAGCCCCAATCATCATTCAGATGTATAAAGAAGAAAAAATAAAACTATAGTTAGAAAAGGTCAGAGAGAAAGAGAAAATAGAGCACTTATGAAACACTTTCTGCAGCAGAAACACTTGCAAAGAAGGGATTTTTCCTTTATAAACTAGGTTAAACTCTACTCTTATAATCAACATACATTTATACACTGCCTACTGGTACACAAATTCAAAATGTGTTTCCTTCTACTTACGTTGGAAAATTCCCAAGAGCAACTAATGAGTTATAACCCTCATACATCACCTTACATAGGATTAAAGAGGATAGGCATTTTCTTTGTAGGAAGAACAGACACCTAGAGGAAAAGATGAAGGACAGAAGACTCTATGGTTTGAATTACAAAGAGAAAGACAATAGCACAGAAAATTGGCCAATGCTCTCAGACTTGAGAACTCGCAAACAAGAACAGGCAATGCTTCAAAGATTTAAGACTAAAATCTATAGTTCCTAATCTATTCACATGGGTTTGTTCGTGAATGCATCCTGGAAACAGAATGGGCTTCACATTAATCACAATCACAAATACTATGTAAATCAGAAAGGTTACATTTCTAAAAACTTTTAGCCTCAATCTATGGTTTATTTGAACATGTTTTTATATTGCTAACTTCATACCTGACCTAAAGCCATAAAACACTCTCTATACCCAAAGACTTCAAATATTTAATTTACTAAGAATATAACACTGACATAGAAATTGCTTTTATTAGTTATATGTAAGTTAATTTGCTTGACATGTTAATGTATTAAATTATTGGAATATGGTATGGGAAATTTTCAAATAAGATATAAAAGAAATTCTCAAATCATACACTTGCCCATCTAGAATAAAAGAGATTTCAAAATAGGAAGTTGTATGTATTTCCAAAAGATTATGTAACTGATTTTCATTTCAAAGTTACATTTTTTGTTATACCAAGTGTTAATGCCATATTTTAAGTATAAATGTTTTCTAAACATCCATACCACAAAATAGCTTCTTCTAAAGTTAAAAAATTAAATTGATGTTTTATGAGAACTTCTTTATGTTTGAAAATTATCACTCCTTAGGAGACTAGAAGTCAATGATGCCTAAAATATATGATTTCCTTTTTTCATTTAAACCTTGCTTCAAGATTGCAAAACATAAGCCTTTTATAAGGAGTCACCACAGGAAATCAATTTAGCTAAGAAAAAGAGACATGAAAATATTCAACCAAAAGGTATATAAACCTCAAGTTGAAAAAAGAATCTTTTTCCAAAAAAATATTATTCTATCATGTTTGTAAGAGCTGACCAGAAAGATGACCTGGCTACCTATTCCATGAATTTAAATAGTTTATCAGCCAGGAGATAATCAGTAACATATGGAAGCTCCTAGAGCTCTTTAGAAAACACACAGGTACATATATCTAAGAAAGATGACTCATAGGGGAATAGCTGTAGTTACATACAAAACAAGTACTGCCACAAAAATGGAAGATGAGGCACCTCAGAAAATAATCTGAAGTTCAACAGGTAAGTCTGATTGAAGAACCAGACAAATCAATATGGGACACTTTACAGAAATTAGAGGGGAAACTTTATTTAAATGCAAAGGAAATTATTTTGTGGGTGAGAGAGATAAAGGATTTCTGTTCCATTTTCTTTTTACTCTTCAAAAGCACATAAAGCAATGAATTCCATTCTTTCCAATTTCCTACATACTAGAGGAAAGTAAAAGGTTTGCTACTATGAAACATTTTATCTGTCCATAGCTTACATAGTGAAGTTTTACACTGCAGTAGCCAAAGTACCCCTGGACAGAAACAGTTCAGAATACTCCCTCACCAAAATTCAATCTGAAACAGTGAAGTCCAGACTATGAAATGGACTCTATGTTCTCTCAAATCCCGCAAGCAGGCTATATATAGCAGCCATGTTCACATAGCAAGGTTGAGGTGTAATAGCAAGCAAGTCCACTCGAGTCTAAGAGCAAGAAGTACACACAGGCTCAGACTGGCACATGTCACCTCTGCCATACATATGCTGTCAGCCAAAGTAAGTCATATACCATCTCTACAAAGCTATAGGGCAACATTACAAAATATATAAGGAGGCCTTTAGTTGGGACCACCAATGTAATCAAAGTACAAGAAAATCATAGTTCTATAGGCTAGCCACCTAACTTAAATAAATCACAATATCTTCATTTATAATACACCCAAAGGGGTGATCTGAGAATAAAATACAAAAAACTATTATGTAAATTATGTAAAATATATATATAATATATATAATATGTAAATTATTATATATGAGTTTTTATATAATATCTGACACACAGTAGACCCTAAAAAAGTGATTTCCCTCTTTTTTAAAAAAAATATCTAAGAACCTGCTGCACTTTTGATACAAGTACTCTCCCTTTTGACCAAGCTAAATGAAGCAGATGTAGGCATTTGCTGCATGCCAGTCCAATTACTACTGCTTCTTCAGTTTGGAGATTTTTTGTTTTTTCTTTTTAAATTTAAGTTAATGATGAGAGTCAGTGCTGGTCTAATTATTAGGGCCAGGGCCATGAAACAGAAAGCTTGGGAGCTATGAGTGACCCATCTAGAAGAAGCAATCTAGAGTACAAAAAGATAAAGTTCACACAGAGAATATTTTTGTGGACCAATGATGAAGATAAAAAGGGTCTTGGAGGAGATTCTAGTGTTTTCTAGTTTTCCTTGGAAACCATCTGCCCCAATACCCTCCCTTAGTTATGTGAGATACTCCTATATACCTTCAACAAATCCTCCTTTTAACCCAGAAATTTCAAGGTGGGCTTTTTACAGCTACAAAAAGAACTGATTAATACACACAGGTATACCTGAGTCCCAGTCAAAAATTCTAATTGGAGGGCCGGCCGAGTGGCGCAGTGGTTAAGCGCTGGCTTGGGAAGCCAGCGGCCGCGGTTCGGGTCCCACATATGAGGACTAGTGACACTGCCCTCAAAAAACCAAAACAAAACCCAAACAAACAAACAAAAAACATACAAAAAAATTCTAATTGGAACTACTGCACATGTAAACAAGAAGATCTAGGAACTGTGTTTGATAGCTTTCAAGCATAAGCAAAAGAGCAGAAGACAAATAATTTAGGTGAAAATAAAATGATTTAAAAGTATTTCAAACAAAATACTGTTTGCATTTTATATTTAATTGAATTTTTAAATTTGATATAACATGCTATGAAAATAATATAATTTTGTTTTATATATAAGATTTGAAATAATATAAATTCCCTCAAATGAAAAATGCATCATGAATTTCAGTTTCCAGCTGTCTTTAACACATGTTCTTGACACATGGCAGTGCCAATTTAACTGAGAAACACAAATATCGATTGTCCTTCATAATTAAATTTTGCAAAATTTTTATTATGCAAGTTTTGAAGGCTGCAACCTTCATGCATAAAATATCATATCATAAAATATGATATTGTGTTATTAACTAATAAGCAGCATGGTTGAGCCTTGAAAATTGATACATGCTAGTTAAGGAACTTAAGAGTAGCATCCGGAGGGGAGTTATCACTTTGTGAGGGGTGAAATGTCTAACTATTACATTGTTTTGTACACCTGAAACTAATAAAAAATAGAATAGCATCATAAAAGCTGAACTTGATTTTAAAATAGTCAGACGCTGATTTTAAAATCATTGGGTACAAAAAATTTATAATTAACAAAAACTTTAGACTACTAAAATTTTTTATTTTAATATAATCAATTATATATTTTAAGCATTTGTTATTAGGGCATAATACATGATTTATTAAGAGACTGGACATCCTCTAAGATCCTTAAATATGAACAAAGATGTTTAGTTAAAATTCTTTTTGTATTTACAACAAAGATGCACCAGTATGTGGTACATACAATAACTGATTAGATAGCTAGTAAGAGTATACACTGTAAAACATTTAAACTGAATCAGAAATATAAAATATGACATGCAATGCTAATAACTAAAACATATTAAGTGCCCAAATAGCTTTCAGTGTGTTGTGTCTGCATTGACTCATTTAATCCTTAAAAACGTATGTAGCAGATATTATAATAATAATTTTAAGATGAAGAAATTGATGCATGGAGGTGCTAAGTAACTACACCAAGGTCAGACAATTACTTAGTGGCCAGTATTTCGACTGGGTAATCTGGTTCTGTGGATATGCACTCTGAACCACTATTCTACTCAGTCTCTCAATATGCCACTAGCCAGGAATTTTAGAAATTAAGGTGCTATGAACTCAATATTTGTGTCCCCTCAAAATTCACATACAGTAAAACCTTGGATTGAGAGTAACTTGGTTTGCGAGTGTTCCGCAAACATTTCTAATCTTGGGTTGTCGGAAAAGTCATGACTCATTTTTGCAATGAAACACAGAAAAAATATGTCATGACTTTTTCCAAAAACCCAATACATTTTAACGTGGTAAATGAGCGATGTCTTGCAATATGAGTAGTTTGTTTCTGGAACAAATTATGCTTGCAAACCAAGGTATTATTATATTGAAGTTTTAACCCCCAATGTGATGGCATTAGGAGTGGGCCTTTGGAGGTGATGAGGTCATGAGGGTAGAGCCCTATGAATGGGCTTAGAACTCCCTCATCCTTCCTCCATGTGAAGGCACAGCAAGATGATGGCCTTCTAATTAGGAAACGGGGCCCTCACCAGATGCCAAATCTGCTAGCACCTTGACCTTAGATTTCCCAGCCTTCAGAACTGATAACAAATATGTTCTGTGTCAACCACCCAGTCTATGGTTATTTTGTTATAGGAGTCTGAACAGACCAAGGCATAGATAACACTGCCGGTCTTGGCAGCAAGAATAAACTCTATACCTAGATTCAGCATGAAGCCAACTGTTGTGTACTGTTTGGAAGAATGAGGGTAGTGGAGATGAGGAGGGTTGGGACAACAGTGGAGCATTTTGATCACAAAGAAGCAGACACTGAAACTCATGATATTCTGAATGACAGTAAAACCATAGGTCAGTCGTTCTGGGATACTGGCTCACAGGCTCATCAGGGGGTAAGGTGACAGGTGATGCTTCTTCTAATAAAAGAGCAGTTCAGAACAAAGAACATTTCTATTCAGAAGCTATTTAAAAGTACCTGGAATGTAGATGTTATGAAAGCTGGGACAAAAATAAAAAAATAAAAAAAGAGATAAGTAAGCAGTGTATGAAATGAAATCACATGTAGTTCTGTGCCCTAAGTAAAGGAATCTATGTCTGTAGGACTGACTGATGCACTAAGGAATGTTGAAGGAAGCTTCAGAAGTCAGGGCCTCCCCAGAGTGGGCGGGTCCTGCAGGCTGCCTGCAGCAGTGTTAAGGAGAGAGTAGGGAAACTGCATGGCTCCTGGATACAAAGACAATGCCTTCAGACTCTGTTTGAAGGGAGTAGAAATGAAATACCATGTACCAGTTTCAATAACTGAGAGCACAATGAAATGAGACTCAAGAAATAGCATGAAATTAATGGTTACTTTGAGAAATAAGATAATTATTAATTGTTATGCTCCTTTTACATGGTGGTGGGATGTCACCACATTGTAAATCAGAGAACAAATTTAGACACTTAGTCTGTTCAGGCTGCTATAATGTCACAGTCTAGGTAGTTTATAAACAACAGCAATTTATTTCTCACTGTTCTGAAGGTTGGAAAGTCTGAGATCAGGGTATCCACTTGGTTGGATGAGGGCACTCTTTGGGGGGCAGAACTTGTCCTCACATGTTGGAAGGGGCAAGGGATCTCTATGGGTTCTCTTTTAAAAGAACGTTAATGCAATTCATGAGGGACCCAACCCCATGACCTAATCACCTCCCAAAGCCCCCTCCTCCTACTACCATCACACCGGAGGTTAGAATTTCAACATATGAATTTTGGAGAGACAAACATTCAGACCAAAGCAACACTTATATGTACTTTCCAATGTATGTGACTTTGGAAGAAAGAAAAGCAAGGTGTTATTTCTGTAAGCAATTCACAAAATAGATGAGCCGCTTCTACACAACCTTGTTCTTTACAAAAGTTTCTAAAGTTATTTTGCAAGCATATGTCTTATTAGGATTCTCCAGAAAAGGTTAAAAGTAAATCTTGACTTCCTGACAAGAGAGGAACCCTAAAAATAGAGTGAAATTCAATTGCAGTAGGTCTTTTTTGGCTTTATTCTTCCTGAGCTGTAAAATGTCACACCCGCCCCACCTTCCTTACTTATGGATAAATGGTGGGACAGTGCAAAGCTCTGAGCACACCTCTGCATAGGTTCTGTGATTTATACACTAGTATCCTTTAGTAGAATTTAAATTCTTATTTTAATCAAACAACTGTGGGTAGAAATAGAAGGATCTGACTCTTCTTGCAGAGCCTATTGATCTCTCTATATATAGGCTAAAGGCCAAAGACACACAGGGGCCCCAAATATTCATATGCACCCATTTTGTGAGCACCCACTATGTAGAGGGCCCAATTCTAAGAATTTGTTAAACAGCAATACACAAAAAAGTCCTTTTTCGCACACAGCTTCATGTAGTGGGAAAACATAGCTAATAAAATATTCACATAAATGTATAATCTATCAAATGGTGATACATGTTATGAAGAAAACAGACAAAAGCAGGATCATAGCTAGCAATGAATGAAAGGGGGTTATTTTAGGTAGGGAGATGTGATGATTGCTCTGTTAAGGTGATAGTTGAGCAGAGTACTATAAGAAGTAGGAGAGGGGCCAGCCAAGTGGCGCATTGGTTAAGCGCTGGTTTTGGGATGCCAGCGGCCCCGGTTCGGATCCCACATGAGGGCCAGTGACACTGCCCTCTACAGCTAACAACAGCTCCACCTGGAGCTGGGCTGTGCGAGCCCCGGTGATGGTGTGGGCTGCAGCCCCCGCTGCAGTGGGTTGCCATAGGCTACACTGAGTGGCCCGCAGCCAGCGTGAGCGGCTGACCAGCATGAGCTGCCAATAGCAGCGGTGAGCGACATCCAGAGGCCAGCGATCGATCTGCCTCATCCGGGAAGAGCGCAATGACGATACCAACAGTGAAGCAACATCCTCCGCAACTAAACTGAAGAACAAAAAGACAGCAACTTGTCTGTTCCCCTTCCCCGATTCCCCAACGCTGTTCCCCTCCGCCAATTCCCCAATAAAAATCTTTAAAAAAAAAAAAAAAAAAAAGAAGAAGTAGGAGAGTAACCCAGAAAAATAGTGTCCCAGGCAAAAAGAAGAGTAAGCACAGAAACCCTGAAGTGGAAGCATGCTTGCTGAGTTTGAAGAACAACAGGGAGACTGGTGTGGTTGGAGTGGAGTGAGGGGAGCCACCAGAAAAACAGAAAATGAGCTCAGGGATGATGTTGAGCTAGAAGGGCTTGAGTGAGTTGGACAGCTGCGGTAAGGTAGGAGCAGAGGTGTAGACAATAACTTTGAATGGTACATGTATGCAGAGAGGGAGATGAGAGAAACAGAAGTCTATGGCAACCTATCTGGTACAAGATGATGCTGGCTTGTCCATGGTGATAACAGTGGAATGATGAGAAGCAGATTAGATTCTGGTTATATTTTGAAGTAGAACCAACAAGATTTGCTGATGGATTGAAATAGGTAGTAAAATAAACAAACAACAACAAAAACAAGTCAAGGTTCTTGGCCTGATAAAGAAAGTTTAGAGCACAGCAGACAATTCTAAGCTGAAGATATAAAGTTGAACTTCATTAAGCAGGTCGCCTAATGGGTACATGAAGAGGAGAGATGAGATTTGAGGACAAGGTCCTACTGCATGCCATGAAACTACATTAATTGTATGGATAATAATAATATTAGTAGAAGTTGTTGTGAGAGTTTAATATGATTCCTATTTTGATTCCTTGCTGAGCTACAGTGTGAAGCCTTACCTAATAGGCACATTTTTTTGGATTTTACAGTTACACATCTGCATAAACCAGTTTTGATTTAAGTTCTATTATTTGCCACCACAGACTGCTAAATGAAACAGAATCATAAGAACAAAAATGGTGAAGTGAAGTTTATGCATTCTCCTCAGTGTTCTCTTGCATGAGGCATCAAGGGAATAAGTTACCTTTTCTTATTAGAAACATTGAAATCATTAATTGTGAAAGTAACAAGCCTTGAGCTCTTGCTTTTTTATAGATTAAAAAAGCATATATTCTAATACATTAACTAGCAATGTTTTTATATAGTCCAGGAGATAATCTTATCAAGGAAACATGACTAAAAGCTATAATCGATCATGCAATGAGTGCTCACCACTGAACACTTAGGGCTTATGCATTTTTAGTTTAATGATCATTAGTGCTTCTAAACCAAGCATTTCCTAAAAGAGATGGAATGATCATGCCCTTCTTTTTGCATTCCATTTGGCTAAATTCATTTTAAAAATTAGAACTGTGATTTAATAGCTTGACTATACAATTAAAAATTAGACCAATTAATAAGAAACTATAACCTTCATTGTTTCTGGAGAGGGAAATATGCTAACTGGGGCATGAGGATATGATACAACCCTGCTATTCACTCTATACCTTTTTATAGCTTTTCAATTTTTTCATCATGGACGTATATCACCTATTCAAAAAATCATTTTATTTTAAAAGATGAATTTTAAAGATTCAACTTGAAAATAGAACATTCCTCTCTGATACAAGCAATACTCTTAATACGCACAACACTGTAAGGAAAAAAAATATTCTATTCTCCTAAAATATTAAATAGTATTAAGTTAATTAATCCCATTTATATATTTGATTTCCCAACAGAAAGGAAAAATTTATCTTATGCCTGAGTCTTTCTGCTTAATAAAGTTTGTTGTCAAAAGCCAACACACATTTTCACATCACTGAGATAAGGCTTCATGTGTAAACTAACTATTCTTATTGGCCAAATAAGAAAATTATAGTTGGTGAACATACTTTCTCTGCAGGCTGCACACTGAGATAGGAAATGCCATGGTAACAATTTGAACATTACCTCAACATACCATCAAAAAAAGGAAAGATTGAAAAAATATTTGACCAATCACTCTTTATTGATGCACTATAGCCTACTATTTAAACATGAACTCTGAAACTAAGCTGCCCTCTGCCACTTACACTCTGTAGGACCCTCAGCTTTGTTTCAGCCTCTTTTATGGACTAAATTGTATCCCCCTAAAATGCCTATATCGAAACCCCCAATGTGTCTGTATTTGGAATTGGGTCTTTAGAAAGGTAATTGGGGTCTATATGAAGTCATAAAGATGGGGTCCTTAGTCACATAGGACTGGTGTCTCCACAAGAGGAAAGGACACAAGATCTCTCTCTCTTTCCAAGTGTGAACAGAGGAAAGGCCATGTGACACGAGAAAGTGGCCAGCTGCAAGCCAGCAAGAGTCTCACCAGAAACGAAATCTGTCAGCACCTCAATCTGCAACTTCTAGACTCCAGAACTGAGAAAATAAATTGCTGTTTAATACCCAGTCTGTAGTATTTTGTTATGGAAGCCCAAAGTGACTAACACAGACCCCTTATCTGTAAATCAGAGATACCAATTAGACCTACCTTAGAGATATATGTGAGTTAATAAAATCTAAAGTACCTGGCAATTGTTAAGTGTTTTTCATGTTTTGTCCACTGATGTATTTTTTAAGCTATGTTACAGCTTCAGATAGACAAAATTTCACAGCTCTTCTATATTAAAATATAAAACCATAAGGCTGTATTGTTTAGGCATTGGAGAGAAACAAAAAAATAAATAAATAAACACTTTGGGTTCATTATTGGCAGTTCACATTATGGGACTTAGGCAAGTCTAATTATAGCCTTAAATATTTTATTTAAAAAACTCTAGAATAGGTTGCCATTTGATGAAGTTATCCTCTTATTTTATTAGACAGCTCTAGTTGCTATGGTACAATGGTCTATTTGAACAACAATGTTTTCCTTATACTAGAGGTTAAACACATAGATTGACCTCATGAATCACCACCCATTGGTGACTTATTCACCAAAAAAGAGGCTTTTTTTTTTAAGCTTTAAATACCTAAAGACAAATACACTAGGAGAAAAAGTAACATGAGATAAAGTTGGCAACAATTTTTGTAAGATGGAAAAGTAGATGAGTGACTTCTAACCTCACTTTGCAAGGCAGAAAGAGCTAGAATTTTCCTTCCAACAGAGGCAAACCAGCAGCAGCAAGCAGGTTTCTGGAAAGACTCAGATTGAAAGTATCACGTGTCTGAAGATAGGATGCAAGATTGGCTGAAAAACCAGGATTTTCTGAATATTGGTATATGGAGCAGGTAAACCTTTGGATTGCCTCCCCAACCTGTGCAGGCAGGCAACTGAACTTCCCTTCCCAGCAACAGTGATTTCTGGAATGAGGCCATCAGACACTGCAGAGGACAGAAGTCAGTCACCAGTCAAAATGGGAGGATTAAAAAAATACTACATGGACAGTATCGATGCCTGACCAATGCACTGTACTCCTGAAGCTGAAGATGAATAATATTGCATGTCAACTATAATTTAATATATATATATAATCACAGGATATGGAGGATAGTATAAGTAATAGAGTCAATGGAATTGTAACAGCTATATACGATGTCAGAGGGATAGTAGATTGGGGGAGGGCGTTTATCACTTTGTGGGGTGAAATGTCTATTACATTGTTTTGTACAACTGAAACTAATTTTTTTTAAAAAGGATACTAAGTATTTCAATGCTTTCCCCTCTCGGCAATCTGAATATCGGTAGCCAGGCTTATACCACCTGGACAAGAAAATTTCTCTCTGCAGAACTTGATTCTCCCAAGAGAGATAACCTATAGATACGTTGCAGCTCTTATGAATACTGTAGTCCATGAGACTTGCACACATACCCAGAACATCCATGTAGCTTTTTAGTTCCTGGTTCTTAAATATAAATGAAGACTTGTGGATCATGAGACCTTAGGAGAAGACTTTTATAGGAGTTGGAGAAACTCAAAAAGGAGGGAAAAAGAATGTGTAGTAAACAGAAACAATGTAGGAAAAATAAAAGAATACTCTCAGTAATGTGTTAGGGTTTTCCAGAGAAACAGAACTTATAGGAGTATAAGTGTGTGTGTGGGTGTGTGTGCGCGCGTGCGCGCTCACACACATGTACATGAGCATATGTGCATATATGTATATGTAGATATTGACTCACATAGCTATTAATACTGACAACACCCACAACCTGCCATCTGCAAGCTGAAGAAGTAGGAAAGCTGGTGGTAGTATAATTAGTCTGAGTCTGAAGGCCCAAGCATCAGGAGCTCCAATGGTCAGGGCAGGAAGAATGGACGTCCTACTTCACGGAGAGAGGAAACTCACTCTTCCTTTGCCCTTTTGTTCTATTTGGGTCCTCAGCAAAGAATGATCCCACGTACATTGGTGGGGTAGATCTTTTCTCAGTCTGCTGAATCAGATGTTAATCTCTTCCAGAAACACCCTCATAGACACACCCAGCAATGTTTTACCAGCTATCTAGGCATTTCTAAGTTCAGTCAAGTACAATATGAAATTAATCATCACAAATAAACACTACAATTAATATTCACAGAGAAGTTAGAATATGTTGCACATGAAAATAGAATTGGGAGAAAATAAAAAACTTAAATGAATTATAAAATGCTAGAAAAATTAAAAAGATTGTATGTAGAAATAAAAAAAATCAGTAGATATGTTTTTAAAAATTAAGAAAGTAAGATAAAGTTAAGGAAGTCTCACAGAGCAAAGAAGAAGATGAAAGAATTACAGGATAAAAGTCCGAAGGTAGAAGATTAATAAGAGATTCAATATGTATGTAAAAGGAGTTCAAAAAGAACAGAAAAACAGAATACAGGAAATTATCAAACCAACATTAAGAGAAAAATTTCCATGATTTCCCATTGCTATGGATAAAAGATCCATGCCAAGGCTCCATTTTGGCATGCATCTTATTTCATCTCATTGATGAAAGGCCAGCATCCTTCCCCAGATCTTCATGTCCCCATCTCTCCAACATCACTGGTTCCCCCTTAGTGGTTGATAACAGTATATCAACACACTGTTATTTTTCTCATACTTCTCCAACTACTGTCCCATATCCAAATTCTCTTATAGCAAAACTCTATATTCACTCTATTTCTACTCTTTCCAATCTTTCTTGAATTTTACCCAATTGAGTTTCTATCACTAACTTTCCACCAAAAGCAATTCTTACCAGAGTTATCAATGGCCTCCAACATTGATAAATTCTGTCAATTTTAAATTCTTATGTTATTACTATGACCCCAAAATTGTACTAGTAGATATATTTCTCAGAAAATGACTAATATTCCCCTCTCCCCTCAGGTAACCTGTACATGAATTTTTACAACAGCTTTACTCATAATAGCCAAAAACTGAAAACCCAGATTTCCTTTAATGGATGAATGGTTAAACAGACTGTGGTACATTCACACCATAGAATACTACTCAGTCATAAAGAAGAACTACCAATACATAACACAAATTGGATGAATCTCTAGACAATTATGTTCAGGGAATAAAAGCCAATTCCAAAAGGTTACAAAGTATGATTCCATTTATATGACATTCTTGAAAAAAGGAATGAGTGGGGTAGGATGGAAGTGAGTATGAGTATAAAGGAGCATCACAAGGGATCCTTGTGATGAGGGAAATGTTCTATATCTTGGCTTCATCGATGCCCATATCCTGGTTGTGATACTATACTACACAGTATTACAAGACACTATCACTGGGGGAAACTACATAATACCTCTCTCTATTATGTCCTCCAACTACATATAAATCTGCAATTATTTCAAAAATAAAGGAGAAAATAAAAAATTAAGTTGGATTTCATGCTGTTTTTCACTATTTTGGGAAGAACATTTAAAGAAAGTCACCCATATGGTACTTGGAAGGTGACTCACACAGATGATACAACAACAGACTGCTGCTCCTCTCACAGTGAGTTTGTGGCCTCACAGTAGCCTTGCCATTTGCCTCCCTGCATTTGCCCATAAGGGCAGGGCCTCACGGGGACAGGATATTCACTATGTTTATGGCAAAACCCCATGGGACCCTAAGAGAGAGGGCAGGTCAGCCAATGATGGGCTAAGACCCTAAAATATGTGCAATAGGGCTGTCTAAGACAGGCGCTGTCCTTGGGTACTTTGGGAGGAATCAAGGAGGTGAAGCATATGGGGCCTAAGGGCCTGTGAACTCTTATCTGCAGCGCTAGCAGCCTGCCAAAGAAGAGAGAAATCTTCCTAAGAAGATAACAGCAGTCCTCCTTGCATTCTTGCCTCTAAGTCTCATTATCTGTCCCCGTAGGAGGCAAGGTCGTATTGTACTAAGGGTCTTTTGGCTGAGGGAGCCTGTGAAGCATAGGGAGATTTGGCTAAATTCTTGGGTGACGCATGTGATTTACAGACCTCGGAAAGAACAAAGCCCCTTCCCTGATTGTACTCAATAAAAGCTGCAAGCTGACCAGATTCAGGGCTCTTGTCCATCAGACAGAGTCCCCTGGCTCACATTGCTTTTTAAACTATCCCTGTCTCTTGCTCTTTATTTCTTTTTCTGAGTCCCCGCCGGTCCTCTCGAGGAAGCTAGACCCAGCCGCGCAGAGATGCGACAGGTGGCGCCCAGACTTGGGGCTCCAGAGGATACACCAGCTATCAGCTAGGAAGGGTGAGTAATGCCGGTGATAGGGACCCTCGAGGCGCTGTGGCCACATCTACTCCAGTGGAGTAGGAAAGGCCTCGAGAAGTAACATTATTACCAGAGTAATACTAACATTTTTCGTGTGACAGTGCGTGATTGTGTGTGTGAATGCTTTATAGTTCCATGGCTTCGGCTACGGAACTTGAGTGGGCTCTAATCTGCGGTTCCGTTGGTCAAAGGCCGTAAAGATATGTGGTAACTGGACACCGACTGTAAGGTGTTTCACCAGGCCTGGGATTTATACATGAGTTAACAAGCTTTTCTTGAATCCTTGAAGTCATTCAAACTCCATTTTCCAAAAAGGTTATAATATATGATTCCCCTGTTTTAAAAACTTCAAAAGAAGATTCTACCAAGCAGATATGGATGGGTCTGACCCTAGCAACTGCACAGGTAGCCATCTTAGAATATTTTCACTGTCCAAGAGGAAAGTGGAATGAACAATTTGCTTTCAGAGACTAAAACGGAAAGCTGTCTGACCCCAAAACATTCCAGGAACTGAAAATATGGATATGAATGCGGATCCATGAACCCAATGCAGGCACCATGTTTCTGGATAGGCTGGCGCTTTCATAGGGAATGACTATGGTTTTTACTAAAGAGATTGGGGTCTAAGTTGGGAAGCTGTATGGGGCAGCTCAGCTATGTCTAACATTAAAAAAAAGAGACTACTGCTTAAAGAGTCATGTGTCTCAAAAGACCAAACTTGTCTGTACTGGAAGCTGGGCAGGCAAGATACAACTTGCAAGATTTTCATACTATAAATGACCTTTAGTCAAAGGAAACATTGTATAATAGGAAGAGGCCAGAGTATCACAGGTGGTGACAAACAGCTTAGGAATTAGGGCACTCTCTACTTGGGTACAGCTTTCAGATGCACTTACTTATAAACTGTGAAAACCCCAGACTTTAGGAAATGAATGAGAAGGGAGACAGACTTCCTACTCATCAAACTAGCATACTGATTTTTAAAATAGCATTAATTTAATTTGTAGAAATAGGAGATGTGACCAAATCTGCACATGTGAAGAGCAATATTTAAAAATAAACAAATTTGCATAGGAGGATAAGTAAAGCAAATGCACTAAAACATTAATGGTAGGTAATATCTTTTCCTTTGTTTTTTTAAATTATCTTTAGGACAGTAGTATTAATTGTTTAATGGAATAATAAACTTTGGAGAATATGCAAAATGCAAATTGTAAAAGAAAGTAAAAAATAAAGTATATAGAAGAAAAAAGTTTACTCCTATCTCTTTGAAGCAATTAAGTAAAAGTCTGACTTTGTGCCTGCAATATAATTGAGTATCACAGTGCCATATTCTTGGAAACTCATATTGATTATTTTTACAACCCTTTGTTTTTAAAATTCTTACCCAAAAGATTACTATACTTTATTTTCTGGAAAACAAGGTGGTCATTTACCAATGATGGTCTTCTTTTTCAAATTGTCCTTGCAAAAATGAAGTCCAACATGGAATGCTTTCAGTTTTATACATTGCATTTATTTTTGTGAAACAATTTAATCAAATCTGTCTAATTATTAACATTCCTCCCAACTGGTAGGCTCAGATAATGTTTCTGAAGTGCAATTGCTTCAAAGACAATGGAGTCATTATGCAGAAAGGTTAAACTCAACTAAGATGATTTATGTACAAGAATTGATATCTTCAAGGTGGAAAATGAAGTTGAATTTACCACTTAGACAAGGACACCACAAAAGGCAATTCAGAACATAAGGCATAATGTAAGCACAGGTTGATGGCACCCAAAGCTGTGAGACCTGAGAGCTCTGTATTGAAGTAAGCTGTACCTCAGACTGTGGAGCTCAGAGGTAAGTGGTGAAACTAGCAGAGTGGCAAGGAGAAACTGAGACTCAGGGGAAGGTAGACACTATCAGTGTATCTATCTCAATAACATTCCCACAAAATTAAATATACTCGTGTGTGTGTGTGTGTGTGTGTGTGTGTGTGTGTATAGAGTATGTGGATAAGAAGATGGTCATACATGTAATTAAAGTTGATGGATGCTGTTTTAGTTTTTAAGCTGCTATAATAAATTATCATAGACTAGGTATTTTATAAACACCATAATAATAAATTTATTTCTTATAGTTCTGGAGGCTGGAAGTTCAAGATCATTTTCATTTTCTGAAGAGAGCCCTCTTCTAGGTTACAGACTGCCAACTTCTCATTGCATCCTCACATATCAGACAAGAGAAGTGAGATCTCTCATGGCCCTTATAAGGGCATTAATTTAAATAATTAGAATAAATTTGGGGTGAGGGGGATACACACTATCTATAGCAGATGCTGAATGGTATGACTTCAGGGACACCAGGAAAAAATAAAATATTCTTGAAATACTTGATCCTCCAATGATTAGAGAGATATTTATATGATTCAAAAGTCTCCCATTAAAGTGAAAATCACCTCAAAGAAGCAATCTTTCTTCTGGATCAAATCCTCTCCTGAAAACAGCTAAAGCTTTAAGCTGTTAAGCTTCAGTACATGAAGGGAATATAGTCAAAACTCAAGAAAAGGGTTAAAAAGAGAGGGGGGAAAAAAGACAAAATTATAAGAAATCAAAAATAACTTGTTCCTCATTGACATAAATCTGCATGTTTGCCACTATTTTCATTAGGGTGCATAGAGCTTTGATATTCTCTGATATAAAGACAAATCTCTGATCCATAGGCCATACACAAAATAAATATTGTAATATAAGATAAACAAGTACCTTAAGATCGGCAATAAACTTTTACATTTCTGTTCACTAGGATCCGCTAACTCTCTGACATTCCAGATTTAGAGTCCACGTGCAGAATCATTTGAGATTAAATGAGCATATTTCTGCCTCAACTTCATTCTTAACATTACTTTTGCTGACATGATCCTCTAATCATTTTACGCCTGTCTAACTTTCTTTATTTGACCTACAACCTGCCTGATCTGCGTATGACAACAGCCAGGTTTTCTCTCACTCATTTTCCTTGCACCTAGCTACATTGCCTGTTTAAAAGAAAATTCTAGATTTCCCCCTTTAAACACCCATGTACATGTCCTCATACTCCCTAACACAATGGTTCTCAATTCTAGTTACGCATTATAATTACTTGAAAGGTCTAAAAATACAAATGCCCCAAGCTCCAAACCAAGTCAATTAAATCAAAGCTTTTATTCATTGGGCCCAGGTACCAGTATTTTTTTAAAAACCTCCAGATGATTTTAGTGTACAGTGATGGTTCAGACCACTGACTGGATGAGGCACAGGTTGTCCAATTAGAGTGTACCTAAGAGCCAGTTGAAGATCTTGATAAAAATGGAAATTTATAGATTCTCTAAATCTGAGATAGGTCCCAGTAATCTACATTCTTAACAAGCAACTATAAGTAATTCTGTGGCAGGTAGGTTTAATCCTTAGATCATGTCAGAAATATACATACTTAGAAGTAGCCCTAATGCAAAACTGAAATTTAAAAGAAAATAAATCTAAATAGGACATACCATTAATTTACCATTTATTAGAGAGACAATCCTCAGCCTAAAAAACAGTGAGTAAAAAATTAATATAAAGGAAGACATATTGCTGGCAAAGTTATGCATTGCATGTCAAGAAACACCTTGTTTTATAGGATATCTAAAAATTCTAGAGAACAGAAATATTTGTTTTTGTTAATATAAGATGACTGTAGAGCATGGAAAACATTAAGACACTAGAATAATTGCATTTCTCTGCCTTCTCTTCTGGCTTCTCTTTTTCATATCCCAGCCTCTTAATTTTGGAGTACCACAGGGCTCAACATCTTAGTCTCTCTCTTCCCTGTCAACACTAACTCCCTTGGTAATGTCATGCTGTCCCACAGCTTCAAATATACTATATATACAGGTATTTTTACAATGCCTAACTTTATATTTCAATCAAATAATCTAACTTGAACTCTAGGCTCCATCTAATGGTTATCTAAACTCAACATGGGGAGAACAAAGCAGCTAGACTTCTCAGTAAAGAGGACAAAAAAGAAAACAATTCCACACAGAGAGAACATGTAAGAATTGCAGATCTTCACTGGGCCTCACTACCAAACATTTAAGGAAGAAATATTACCAATACTACACAGACGCTTCTAGAAAATGGAAAAGGAGGGAAGACTTACCAACTCATTTTTTAAGCCAGAATTACACTGATACTAAGACCAGAAAAAGACATTACAAGAAAACAACATAAAAATATCCCTCATGAATACAGATGTAAAAACACTTAACAAAATTTTACAAATTGAATCCAAAATCTATAAAAAGGATAGTACATCATGACTATGTCAGGTTTATCCCAGAAATGCAAGGTTAGCTTGCCATTAGAATTTCAGTGTTTTCCCCATATTCACCAGACTAGAAACGAAAACATGATCATCTCAATAGATTCAGAAAAACATTAGACAAACCCAACATCCAGTTCTGCTCCCCTCCCCAAAAAATACCTCAGCAAACTTGAAATAGAATTTAACTTGTTCCAAAAAAAAAAAAAAAAAAAGGCAACAAACTTGCTCCATGATAAGACAGTGTTTTTTTTTTCACTATGATCTGGAACGATGCCAGAATGTTTCCTCTCATCACTTCTATTAAACTTTGTACTGAAAGTTTTAGCCAGTGAAAAAAGCAACAAGAAAAAATACTCATAAAAGACTTTCAGACTAGAAAGGAAGAAGTAAAACTGCCTTTATTTGTAGGCAACATGATCATCTATATAGAAAATTCCATAGACTATTTGAAAATGCTACTAAAACTAAGGGAGTTTAGCAAATTTACAGGTTATAAAAGCAAGATTTAAAATATCCTTTTTAATTCTCTATATTAACAAATAATCAGATATTGACAAAACATCATTAGAATAAGTAAAGAAGAGCTAAATAAATCAGGAGATTTCATATTAATGGATTAAAAGATACAATATAATAAAGACTATCAATTCCTTCAAAATGTCCTATAGATTTTATGCAGTCTTAATCAAATCCCCCTTTCAGAGGATTTTTTTAAAAGAAATTAACATACTAATTATAAAACTAAAATAGACAAGCAAAGGAGCCAAACTTTGCTTGTTTGACAAAGAACAAAGTTGGAGGACAAAGAATGAAGAAAATGTGGTGTTGTCATCAACATGGACAATAATGGAACACAACAAAGAAGACAGAAATAGATCCACACATATATACTTAATTGATTTTTGACCAAGGTGAAAAGGCAATTGTATGGGAAAAGGATGTTTTCAACAAATCATTCTGAAACCATTCGATAGTCATGTGCACAAAAACTTCAAACCATACATCACAGCTTATAAAAATAACTCTAATCAGAACTAAATGTAAAACCTAAAACTATATTGCTTTTAATAGAAAACCTCTGTCACCTTGGGTTAGGCAAAGATTTCTTAGTTACAACTTCAAAAATATGATTCATTAAAATAAATTTATATAGTAGACCTCAAGAAAATTAAAAATGTCTGTTTTTTGGAAAACACTATTAAGGAAATTAAAAGACAAGTCAAAAACTAGGAGAAAATATTGAAAATATATATGAAAAAAAACTTCTATCCAGAATATATAAATAATTCAAATCCACTACAATAATGGGCAAAAGATTTGAACAGATGTTTCACCAAAGAAAAGATACAGATGTCAAATAAACAAATGAAAATACAGGCAACCTCAATCATTAGGGAAATGCAATTTAAACCCATTTTAAACCCAATTTAAACCCAAATTTAAACCAATTTAAAATTAAAACCAATTTAAACCCAAAGAGATATCACCATACTCTTAGCCAGTGGTACTACCTAGCTGGTGTTACAAAGAACCACAAATCATCCCATAAACCAAGTAAGAGTTGGTGGGCTTGCCTCTCTCTAGTTACACACATACACAGAGCATGCATATATACATGAATGAATATATGACTATTTAATTTTGTCTACAGAAAAATACTAAGAAGTGGGATCTATGTGCTCTTACCACCTTCTAAAAATTGTCTTGAGAATTGCACCATCCCAAGGATGGCCTTTCCAAATATCAATTTCTGTATGAAGGAAAATGCTATCGGACACACCTCTGTCTTGAAGAATCACAAAGGCATATTCAAATATTAAAAGTTTTGAGTATACATTTAACTTTGTTGAAACCAGATTCCCCAAACATTAAACCCCAGAACACATTGTTTATGTAACACCTAGTAATATTTGACTAAATTAGTATTCATAGGACACACCATGGAAAAGAGGGTTTTACAATTGCTATCTGGATTTAGATGGTTGCAATTGGAAGTATATTATTTCTTACCATTAGAAGCAAGCTAGATTCAGTTGACTCCCGTTTCTGGTACTTTAGCCACTATTATCCTAGCTTCTCTGGGAGAACATTCTGAACCAAAACGAGGGGGGGAAGATAAAATTGTAGAACTTAAGCTAATGGGATTTTTACTAACATTTCATTCTTGCAAGGCCAGTTCAACTGCACTCAGTTTCAGTTTCTTGCTATAGTTACCAAAAGTTGTTGTTCGGCTCTGAATATTTATTTGTCGGAAAGATATTTCAACAATACCATTTTAAATCATCTCACTTGAACACGTGGGAACTAGAATATACTCAACGCTAGGCTGCACATTTTAGCCTCATTTGACAGCTAGTTGCATTGTGGATATAACCAACAGTTTTTTCATATTTTTTTAGTGAAAAGGTTGCTGAAAGCTTGAGCTAGCATTTTCAAATACAATGTGCAGTTTTATACTCTGTTATAATATGGTTTTTAGTCCTCTCAAATTTTCCACTGGCATCTGTCCATTATAAAATTCAAAGGAGAATCCTCACATAATAGAAAACAAAAAGCATAAGAAAAGGTGACACAAATGAGCTTTTCCATGCTAAGAAACCTAGTGGTCTCTAGTGGGAAGAAGCCGAGGGGAATTAGTCGAATTAGCAAGCCCTATTTCTGGGTTTTGTGGAGTAGCTTGGATTACAAAAAAGAAAAAAGAAAAAACTTAATTTAGAATACTAAGTGAATTAGAATACTGAGTGATTAAAAAGACAAGGAGTGGAAGGAAGCAAGCCAGCTGCACAAGTTTACATCTGAGGAAGGCCAGAGATCAGGAAAAACCTCTATTGTATGCAATTGTCATGTGATAAGGCAACTTGTTCGGAGTCTACTGGACTTTAAAAAGCCTAGAATGGATAGAAAAAAAAAAAGAAAGAAGAAGAAAAACAGATTTGAACTGAAAGTCTCTGCTTTACCACTGACAACTCTCTGGTTCTGGACAGGTCACTTAACTTCTGAGACTTAGCTTCTGCATCCATAAGGCATATGTAAAGAAAAGAAAATTTCTTAAGAACATACTGATCTAGAAACTTAATATTTTATCTCATTATTCTCATTTAATTTTATACTCCCAGAAGAACTGTGAAGTAAACATTATTAGCTCTACTATAAAAATGTGGAAATGGCAGTTCAAAATAAAATTATTTCCCCAAGACTTCTGTGTCAGTAAGTAGCAAACATGAGATTCAAACCTTCACATTGTATCACCCTGTAAGCCAACAGTCAGCAAATTGCAACTCAGAGGCCAAAAGTGGCCTGCTGCCAGTTTTTCTATGGCCCATGAACTAAGGATAGTTGAAAAAAATCTTAAGAATATTAAATCATGACTCAGGAAAAATATGAAATTCAAATTTCAGTGTCCATGAATAACATTTTATTGAAATACACTCATGTTCATTCATTTACGTATTTACGCATGTGGCTTTTTATCATGATACAAAACCAGAGTTGAGTTCACAGAGACCTATGGCACAGAAAACATAAAATATTCACTATCTGTTCCTTTACAGAAGTTTGCAGACTCCTGCTGTTGATTACCTCACATGGTGTTAATGTAATTATCAAATGAGATAACATAAACAAAAGCTTTGCAACCTGTAGAGCTCAGAGGGATTAGTGTTCTGAGAAATAAGCAGGAAATCACAACAAACAGAAAGAAGCCAGCCAATAACAACAAAAAGATGAAACATTTAAAAGGCAAATACTATAAACAGCAGAACTCTTTGTGACTTGCAGTAAAACAGCTATTTTAATTAATAGAATGGTTTAGAAGCCTAGGTTAGGTTGACTCTGTTACATGCTAATCAATGAGGTTACCATTATGATTGAAATCCTGCTAAAATGCTCCTACCTAGAAAGCACAATATAGTTAATATAACTGCATAATTCTTTGAAAAAGGGGGTCTTACATTGGTTTGACAACATTGAACTTGACCTTGTGCTCCCTGAATGGGATGGTTTAGAAATAGAGGATTAAAATAGTCCTCCATCCTTTTGTGTTCTGAGAAATGGCCTTTATGTATTCTGAGATAGGTCTCAGTAAGTGAAGACCGACCTCCACCCTCCCTCAGTGAGTCTCCTGCTTTATGAAACCCCAAGCTTTCTCCCTCTACTTTGAGACTTTCCTGATCAAAGCACCCTTAAATGTCCTCTCAATTTAACTAAATTTAGACAGGTTTGTTCCTGATCATAAGCTCCTGACCTCCTTTTTTCAGAGCACCTTAGATAATTTGCAATTATAAAATGTTTCTGTGCCCCTTTGAGATGTAAATCTTTTCCCAGACTTGCCAGTTTTATGACCTAGAAAGTCTTTTACAAGGACCTGGGCCATCCCTTTGAAATATAAACATCAAGATAGAACCCCTATCTCCCAGTCTCTGTGGGAGGTGGAAACCTCCTACTAACTTTGACAAGTGCCTATTTGCGAACAGAGTTCATCCAATCATAGAGACCAATCTCCCTCTAAGTTCCTCCAGTACTTTTCTACTAGCTCACTCCAGCATGGAAAAACTCTCACCTTTTGTTTCAGTAGATTTGAGTTCAGTCTCTGCTCTACTGCAATAGTCTCTCTCTCCTATTGCAATAGTCTTGAACAAAGTCTTCCCTGCCTATTTAATTGTATCAGGGGTAATTTCTCCTGAATGTTACTTTATTACTTTTTAATAAACATACTCTTTATTGCAATATTTTGAATAAAAATATCTCAACTGTTTAGTGTGTTTTGTCTTTCAAAACTTCAAAATTATCATTATGAAAAGAAATTCTTCCTGTATAAAATTGTAGGTATAGATTTGGGAAGATATAGGAATTGGAAGCAAATCTGTACTTACACAACAATAAATCTTAAAAGTGGATAAAAAGATAAAATCAGAACTTTTTTTTTTTTCTTGACACCTGCTCCTTCCAACAGACAGTCCCTTCTATAACAAAGGTTTGCTGGAGTTCAATCAGTCTCTAGTACTGCAGGATAAGTAGTAAAAGTAGAAATCTTTCACTCTAGTAGCATGGATGACAAAATTCAGGACAGATGCTAATAACTTGAACAGCTCCATTTGCTAGATAACACTGCTCATATGTAAGAGACCCCCTTCAATTATTTATAATGCCTCTTTAGAGACAGAAAATAAAGAAGTCTTCCATGAAATGGGTGAAAAAGAAGTCTTCCATGAAATGTGGGAAATGAATTCAATTAAATTAAACCCACGCTTTTTCTCATAAAACAAAACAAAAAGAGTGCTTTCTGTTAATACTAAACAGATTGAATTGGCTGTCTCTAGCCAAACTTAATTAACATGAAACTGTCCTGTGCATTATCTGTTGAAAGGTTAAGAGGTTTCCTCATTAGCATTTTAATAATTGAATGTTCAATGAAATTACTGTTGGCCATTTTCCTTCTATCATCTTATTTTAATAGGTACTTGAAAGACTTTTGAGAAAAAATAACTTTTAAAGCTGCCATTTAATATTAGGCATTTGTAACATTTGCCATTAGAGTGGAACTATTAACCACACAGGTAGCAATTAACAGGATAGAAATGAATTGGCTTTATGTTACTTTAATCAGCTAAAACTGTTCATAATATTGACAACTCAACCTCACCTTTCTACTTATCTGTCTTTGTCTCTTTAGTTTCCTTTTTGCAAACTTCCTTTCTGGCATTCTGACATTTCTTATCTAGGCAAAAAGTCCATCCTCAGAAGAGGTATGGATATCTTCAAATCTAACTCTGAGCCTCCTATTCCTCCATTTCGGCTGCGTTTGTCAGGCTTCTGGGAAAGTGGGGCCTTCCTCTCGCTGTGTGAGGAAGGCCCCACTGTGGACCAGACGAACTTGGAAAGGATTCTGAAAGAAATGAAGAAAACCATCAGAAATGAAGTCAGTTGCCTCGTAGCCTTCTGTTGACTTGACTAGAGTCTTATTACTACAATTCTTTGCAACGACACTACAACATGACTGCTGAGGTCATCCATCAGGTTGAAGAGGCACTTGATGAGGATGAGAAGGAGATGCTTCTGTTTTTGTGCTGGGACATTGCTACAGATGTGACTCCACTTAACATGAGGGACCTTTTGAATATTTTACGTGAGAGAGGAATGCTGTCTGTCATGGACTTGGCTGAACTGCTCTACTTGGCTGAGTGAGGCGGTTAGACTTGCTCAAACGGATCTTGAAGATGGACAGAATGGCAGTAGAGGCACACCTGCTCAGGCATCCTCATCTTATTTCAGCCTATAGGGTGCTGATGACTGAGACTGGTGAAGATTTGGATAAAACTGATATGTCCTCATTATTTTTTCTCATAAGGGATTATATGGGCCAAGGCAAGATAGCCAAGGATAAGAGTTTCTTCAATCTTGTGATGGAATTGGAGAAACTAAAGCTGGTTGCTCCAGATCAACTGGATTTCTTAGAAAAATTCCTAAAGAACATCCGCAGAATAGACCTGAAGACAAAAATCCAGAAATACAAGCAGTCTGCTCAAGTTATATCAATGCTCTCCAGGCATCTCTCCCAAACTTGAGTCTCCAGGATCCTTCATATAACTTAAGAGTAAGTCTGAAGCAAATGTATGGAATCCCAGTATGAAATAGCTTCAGAACTTTGATTAAAAATATACATATTATTGCAGCGTACACCTTTTATAATATCTGAAAAAAATTGTAATAGAAATGTGCATTTCTGTTTAAAATATATATATAACTTCTTATGATTATAAAGCTAATGTGTGTTTATTGAGATAATTTGGAAAATACAGAGAAATATAAAAGAGGGAAAATAGATCACCTCTATCCTATCACCCAAAGACAACCACTGTTAACATCTTTTTATATTTCTTTCAAGTCTTTTTTCTTTTTGCTTGTGTATTACATGTACAATTGAATGTTGTTTTCAGTGTTCATTTGTCCCTTTGAAAATTTAGCTTTTTAAATAAAAATTAGGTAGGACATGCCCATGGAGAAAATAATTCAAAATGTACTAAAAGAATTTTTGAAGTATGTTGTCTCCTACCCTAGTTCCTTTGCCCAGAGGCAGTTATAATTAACTGTTTTCTTCTCTAACCATCCAGAAATGTCTATGCACATATCATGTTTCATTTTTCTTTTGTACAAATGGTAGTACACTATGCCCATTGTCCTGATCTGAGAATTCTTCGAAATTATTCCATGTGCATCCTATGAAACTGCCTCCATTTAATCATTGTTTGTCATAGTTGAACATGATTCTACTTTCTAGATGTATAATATGTTTAGCCTTTTCTTGTGTATATGTATTTAGATTGTTTCCAGTCTTTTGTTATTAAAAATAGTACTTCAAAATAAATACATTTGTATTTTAAAAAATAAATAAATAAATCTAACTCTGAGCTCAAACTATTGTTTCCTAAATGACCCTGTATTAATTCACAAATTTTAACTTACTTCATATGCCTTAACTGTTGTTGTTTTTTTCAGTTGAACCATCTGCCACCTGTTGGCAGCTTAGAGGCAACTTAGCTCAGGCAGAGAATCAAACTGTTGTTGCTCTGAGCTCACACTCTTGAGCGAGCTCTTAACCAACTGAGCCACTGGGCCAACCCACCTTATCTTCTTGACTCACCTCCTTTTGTTATGTAAAGTTATTCAGAGGGCAAAAATATATATATGTTTTAATTATCTCGATGGATATGATCAAGTACTCTATATCTCCCACTGCCACAACAAAGAATATGTTCTCAGGATCAAAAGGCCCATTTTTCAGATGAGTAAAATTTATCCCAACAGTTTTCTCTCATTTTTATTCTATTAAAATATCCTCATTTATAAACTTATAAGTTACCTTGAAAATCTGTTGAATTTTGTTTCTAATGCAAAATGACTTTTTGGTTAAAATCAAATGATTTTTTTTAAAAAAGTGATTTTGGTTACTTCTACATAAATAAAAATAAAGATAATCTCATAATAAAAGGCAGCTGGATTGCTGGTTTGTTGGTGGTAAATTAACTAACAGTGCACATAAAATTACAAATTACATTTGCAACTATTCTTTCTGCAAATGGATTTCTTTTACATAACATATAATGCATAATAACAACCATAATGATCCTCTTTTCAGAAGTCCCTAAAGGGAGCCAATTTGCTTAATTTCATCCTAATTGCAGGGACAAGAGAGGCATATCTCTAGCATATATAAATTAAGTACTTAGCAGATTCACTAATCCCAACAATTTAAATACTTTATTGGATTATGATACTTGGTTTCACCATGAAAAACATAGTGATCACTCTACAATGAGGCTTCCCTGTCAAATCATTTTTTATGCCTAAAACCAATACAGTGTTATATGTCAATTTTATCTCAGTAAAACTGGGGAAGAGGGGAAAGAGAAAAGGTAACAAACAATTGATGAACAGTGAGATGTTGACTAAAGTTGTTTTGTTTCAATAGAAGATGACTGGCCATGTACAAAGCCATTGTGATAAACACAGGTGATGAGGTGAGACTGAATCTGTAAGAAAGGATAAATGTAAATTCTGTGAAAGTGGAAAGAGTAAGGAGATTAGCTTTTAAAATGTAAATCAAATGACAGGAAGTGATATTTTGCACAATGCCTTGCATACTGAGTGGTAGCTATTATATCAGTTGAAATGGTAGCTATTTTATCAGAGAGGATTCCTTTGACAGCACGAAACAAAAAATCCATTTAAACTGATTTTAAACAAAAAGAATAATTTATTAGCACATGTAGCTTAAGTATGTTTTGTTGTTGTTGTTGTTTGTTTTTTTTATCAGGGGTTCCAATTCCATTTGCTCTGTAATTTTCTTGGCTCTGCCCATCACCAAATATAACCTTCATGATAACAAAGGTCAAAATAGTTTCATATCTGTCATCTATAAACTATTTCTTTGGGACATCTCATTATGGCCTTACTCTGATTGGTTTAACTTAGGTTATATACCTTTCCCTGAAACAATCACTATGGGCAGGACAGCTTTTTAAACAGTGGCAATGGGGAGAGTTAATTATACTAATAAGCTATTTCCAAAAAGGGTTTACCAGGCATGAGACCAATCTCACCTGAATATAATAGGTGTTGTGCAATAAATGAAGGGTGAAACAAGCTGCAAGAAAACTGAAACTGTCTACTACATGAGGTATAATGAACAATCAGGATGGAACCATATAATGATTTCTCAAAAGAGTGGTATATCATTAAACTTCTTGCTGCTTTCCCTCCCCATTTCTCCCTTTGGAACCAATTGGGAAAAAAAAAAAAAAAAAAAAAAAAAAAAACTCTTTTCCAGTGGGACTAGAAGTTCATAAGGCAGAGAAACTGCAATTTTGTCTAGCAGGCATTACCACAACTAAATAGGTTGTTGGCTGAAGGAAACTTTACCAATAGAATTATCAAGAACCAGAGTTAGTAGTATCTGCTACTTGAAATCTGCCCAGAAAAAAAATCTCACACACATATAACACAATGCAGACAGTAAGTACATTTCCCCCCCTCATAAACTTAATAATTGGATTCCCAGGGTCATCAATTCAGTTCTTGTTATAAGCAGAATGTATTAGCTCCTAACAGTTACTATTTTAAGACTATAAGAAACAGAACATAAGTGATCAATCAAGATAGAAGTTGAAACACGGTACAATCTCTACATTGATTACACATAAATATTCTCATTCTGCTGTTCATGTAGTAGTTGTGCCATATTCTGCTATTATTTCCTTATTCTACACAATTTTAATGAGTCTTCTCAAAAGTCCCTTAAGGCTTTAGTTTAAGATTGAAACAGTTTTCATTAAATGTTCCCTCATATGGTCAATCATCTTATTATTCTATCTTTCATAAATTCTTCAAGCTATTGGCACTCATGAATATCTCTGAAGAGTAACATTTCCATTTCTGTACTTAGACACTGTTTATTCCTCTTCTTCCTTCATATTTGTTCTACATAAACACCAATTTTCTGTTTTCCTACCCTAGCTGAGTGTTTCCCAATTCATTATCAGATTAGACTCACCTGGGGAAATTTAATGGGAAGTGAGGGGAGGAGAGAAGGAAAGAGACCAAAAACCAGTGAACAATTATGTGACAAATGGTACTGTCAAGTCCTCTTACTTGAGAGCTAGCTATTGCTTTTCTTGAAAACATCTATGTAATAGGTTATATCTGGCTACATTAAAGGAGTGATATTTTTTTTCTGTCTTTGCAAACTCTTCAGCAGATTGTCTATGATGTGCATCACATTCTGGTTTAATGCTGATTCAGTGACAAAATTGTTTTATATCTCTTCTACCTCTGTGGAGATTTTTCTGGACTATGCATACCTTTTTCTGTATCCCTTCTTTCATCTTGATACCAGGAACATGAATGATGCCAACCTGGACTATAAAGGGAGGCCACACACAGCAGAATAACAAGATAGAAGGAACTCGGGCCCTGACACCATGGAGCCACAGGCCATTTACAAAAATTTCATGTGAGGTGAAATAGACTCCTATCTATTTAAGCTCTCCTAAACAGTTTAAGCTGCTGTTAGTTGGAAATTTCTGTCAATTTTTGCTGAACCTAATAGCAACCAGAATGGGAAGATAAACTGAAGCAATATTGGGTGCAAAGGTCCTAAGGCTATGCTTCCAGAATCAGAAGACTAGTTCTGCTAAAAATTAGCAAGCAAGGGAAGACATACTACACGATGACAATACACTGATGATATACATTGGGGATATAAACTGAGTCCAGACCACCATGGTAACAGAAAAGCAATAGGAAGTGCATGAGAGATCAAGAAAGTGATAGAATCCAATGTGCTTTCTAACAATTTGTTCTGGTTGTTCAATTTGTTCTGGTTGTTATGTGGGAAATGGACACAAGGCAGGCAAGACAGTACAGGAAGCCATTAGGAGGCTGCTGTAGCAATGAGGGAAAGAAATGGCTGGGTCCCGATTAAGATCGTAGCAAAGGATGTAAAAGGGAATGAATGAATTAAAGATTGGCAAGTTTCTCTCAGAGCCTCAATTTCCTCTTCTGGAAGATTGGGATATTAATGCACTCTTCCTCATAACACTTCTGTTAGGATTACATGAAATAATAATGCATGTAAAGTGATTAGAAGCATCCTTGGCACAGACGGAGACCTCAATAAAGGCTATCTATTGCCACCACTATTATAATGATCATCTTAGAAGTGGAAATGACAAGACTTGGTGATAGAGTTTTTAAAAAGATATAGGATCTACTATGTGCTGGGCACTTAATCAGAGAATGTGCCAACCTGATTGATTGGCTAGAGTCTAGTGGAGCAATGCCTATTAGTTTTACTTTAAGTCACAATTTCAGAGTGCATATTCACTTTTTATTGATTTTTATTGCATTTATTTTTTTCAACTATAGGAGCTATGAAATTTATTCCCCAACTCTCAGAGACAAAACAATGATATATTTATTTTCTAGATCTAATTAAATTTGTTGTAAATCTCCACACTCTTGACTAGGGAAAAATTCAATCTTGTTGTAGTTTGCAGGGCCCTACTCTAACATTATATAAGAGTTCCAGGGTCTTATTTACTCCAGAACACTCAAAGACCTTTCATTAGTCCACAGTTGAAAAGCCCTATGGTCACTATGAAGTAGGAACACTGCTGTTTGGTTGGGCATCTTGGGTACCACAGTCATTGCTAAGTACGGGAGTCAGGTCCCTGATAAGAAGCTTTTGAGGCAGAGTAGAGCATTGGTTAAGAGCTGGCTTGGGACGCCAGCGGCCCTGGTTCGGATCCCACATATGTGGGCCAGTAACACTGCCCTCTACAGCTAAGATGGTGAAGAACAGCTCCACCTGGAGCTGGGCTGCTATGAGTCCCTAAGACAGCATAGCTGCAGCTGCAGTGAACTGCCATAGGCTACAGTGAGTGGCTGGCAGCCGATGTGAGCTGCCAAGAACCACTGTGAGCGGCCATTCAGAGGCCAGTAACCGATCTGCCTCACCCGAGAAGAGCGTAATGACGATAGCAACATGGGCCAGTGAAGCAACGGCCTCCACAACTAGACTGAAGAACAAAAGGACAGCAACTTGTCTGTTCCCCTTCCCCGGTTCCCCAACGCTGTTCTCCTCCCCCAGTTCCCCAGTAAAAATCTTAAAAAAAGAAGAAGGAGAAGAAGAAGAAGAAGCTTTTGGTCCCTCTGATGTTCTGTATGGAAACAGATTGCTGAATTCCACAAATCCAGTGTCCTGTATAATGAGAGTCTTTGTCAGCTTCTAACTAAGGGGAAACTATTGACAACCCTCAGGACAATACTGTGGGGGCATGAAGGGGGTGTTTCTTGGTTATTAGCTATGTGACAAATGTCTTCATCTATGAATTTATGGCTTTGTAAACAGACCATGCAGATTCTTACAAGACTTTTACTCCCAGGAGATCATTTATGTAGGGTTACCCCCAGAGAGAGGAGGAAAGCGTGACATAATCTCTAGTATTTATATCTTGCACTGTATCATGGGAATATCTCCACATTTGCTCCTTTGATAGATTTATATCAATAATATCAAACAAAGGAAGACTACTTATCAGTGTCCTAGGTAAGGAAAAGAAAAGTTGTAAGAGAAATCAATCCTGCCAATGTGGATATCAAAGATGAAGACTAATTACTTTTCATTGAGAAGCACTGACCAGATTATGTCCACAAAGCTTGATGAAATACAAACAGCTTAAACAGCTTAACTTATTTCTGTTATTTTGTCCTAAGACTAAGCAAAGGAGGTAGAAATGTCTATTTAAGCTTAAATCATTGAAACAATTCAAACAATGAGAACTTGCAACAGAGCAGAGCCCTTACAACCCAATGGAAATACTACTAAATGGGTGGTTAGGTGCTGGCTTGGGAAGCCAGCGGTCCCAGTTCGGTCCCACATATGAGGGCCAGTGACACTGCCCTCAAAAAAAAAAAAAAGGAAATACTACTAAATGATTATTTAATGCTATCTTGAATGGAAAATAAAGACACAGTTACAAATCCCTCTGACAGATGGCTTGAAGAGTTTCTGAGCCTTTAAAAACAATAAACAGAACAGAGCGTCCCCTGATATTGGCCAAGCATTGTCCTGAAACATATATCCATTTTCAAACCCCACAAGCCGTTAACTCGCAGACCCTTAATGGTTCTAGCAGACCCTTCTCTTCCCCATCTCTTGCTCAGACCCCAATAGCATTTGGCCTCTGCCCCAATTCACAGGAACAGCTTTCACAAAGGTAAATGGTTTAATCCTCCTTAATGGGTATGAACCACAAAGCTCTTTACTTTCCCTGGGGAGGAGAACAAGGTATAAGAACAGCTCAGACTTTCAGCTCAATTCTGTAAACAACTTAAATGTCTAATGACAGAACAATGGATAAATAAAATATGGCATACCCATGTAATTGTTACATTGCTGTGAAAATGAGTGAGGTACAGTTTCTAGTATCAACCCAAGTAAATCTCAAAATCATTGTTTCAGAGGGAAGAAAAGGCATTTTGCAAAAAGTAGCCTATAGTGTTGGCAGCATGTAAGTATGGAAGCATGCAAATCAGTATTATTGTTTAGCAAATCATTCATTTACAATAAAAATATTAAGACATTTAGTGAAGTGAAAAAAATGCAAAAAAAAATTAATGATACTGGCTACCTCGAAGGTAGCAGAATGTTATCTGGGAAATCTGCTTCAGTGTACTTTCATGTGATTTGTACATGGACTTTAATTGATTCTCTGTACCTCTCAACATATTTGGAATAACTCATAATAAAGGAAGTGAGGGTAACGGTGGTTAGAGGAGATATTAGTGCTATTATGTTCCTTCTTCATAATGCACCCTGTTTGACTCATTGTTATTTAAACCATAACTAGCCAGAATGGCCTAGGTTATGCTTCACTAGCCCCAAAATGTTCATGACGTAAGTGAAGTTCAATTTCACTCTTGCAGAGCACCTGACTTCCTTGTGGTGGCTCCACATTCCGTTGGGCTTCATATCAACACAAGTTTATACAATTACCTTAACTAAGTGAATGGGACAATTAATTGTACAAAGGATCTCAAGTGCTTCTAAGCATAGCCAAATATGTCACATACCCCTCACTTCAAGGGGCTGTCTTAGCCTGCATTACCTTCCCCTGGAAAATCAGAGTCAAGTGCATGCCTGTCAGTCATTTATTATGTAAAGTAATCCTAGAAACAAGAGCAGACTGGGAAGAATAACACAGGGAAAGAGGGAAAGGCAATTGTGGGGTTTGTTAGCAAGCTGATTGTCTCTGTGAGGCTCAGTAATGCTGGAAAGACTCACAGGAGCCATACAAAATGTATCCAGAATTGCCTATCTCAGTGATAAACAAAAAGTATTTATCCACCTGCCTCCATCTTCTTCAGCCAAGAATTGTTCCATGGTAATAACTCTCACATACTTGCTGCTTGGTGTATGCATCAGAATAGTAGGCTGGTTCTTGCTGATGTTCTACAATGGTTCATAGAAACACACCAGGTCAAAAGGCAAGAGATATGCAGTGCAGCTGAGGCAAATTGTTGTCAAGTTACACCTCTCAGTAGTGGATTGCCACTGAAATAGCTAGAACAGAAAGAAGGGCTGAGAAGCAGAGCACAGGAGTCATCCAACACAGTTCACCACTTACACGGCTCACATCCACTTGTGACCTACATTAAATCCAGTATGTCACAGAGAAACTAGCTACGGTCCCCACAGCTGCAACTTGTCCCAAGGCTATCATTGGCATTTGTTATTTCTCTCCATTGCACATTTTAGATTTCCTTACTCCTTGGGCAACAATTCAGTAGTTTCCGATTTCTTGCTTAGTGGGATAATAGAGCCCTTCATGAGAAATCAAAGCCTTCACAATTACCACACTGTGGTTTCACCATGGTTACTGCAATTACCTGTAGAGAGTCATGGCTGAGCATAGAAGCACCTAGACATTCTCCTGGATTCCAGATGGACTTCTCTTGTCCCCATCATGTAACATCTCTATCATAGGTAATCAGGATCAATCATTCCCACCCATACAGTAACTCTTTCTATTGTCTGATGGTTCAACAGCATTAAGAGTTAGCATGAAAAGGCTGTAGTAGAACTTCAGGCCATTTGAATCCTTACTGCTGGCAGAAGTATTTTCCTGATAGAGGTCCTGGATCCTATTCCAACAGAGCCAAGGAAAGGGAAGCACAAATTCCAAGAGGCCACTTGGAATACTGGTGAGAGGAGACAAGCTTCCCTTTGGTTCCCATTCCCATATGTTCTAGTTATTGAGGACACAGTCTGTAAACCATAGTTTCAGTGTTTATAATGCGTCCTGAATGACAAACCCCAAACCAGAGGTAAGCTGGCTTCTTCTTAAAGACATCACTTGCTCTGGGCCCCATTAAACCTCGCACACTTTCAAACTACTAATAACTGAGTCAGAGATGTATTCCCATGTGCATTATATGCCACCTCCAAAATCCAGACAGACTTACCCAGTGCAGGGTCTCTTTTTTATAGCACTTCTAAACATTTTACTTATGTGACAGGCTCCTGAACCTTCCAGGAGTTTATCCCTCATGCTCTGCCATTCATACTCATACATCCTACTGACATATCAGAGTACATCCTACTTCCTATTCAACATATGCAGTTAGCCTGATGTCAATAATATAGTGAGCCAGCATGGTTTCCTGCACAGTGTCAATAACTTCATGGTATTCAGACTATAATTTTACAAAGAACAAGAGACTTAACATAACCCTGGGATAAGAGTGATTGGGAATGACTACAGGAAATATGGCTGTAAACACTGCATAGAGGCTTTTGAAATTTCACAGCATGGTTTGAATTGATAAATGGCAAAACTGACCCAGTCATTTTCCTTTTCAAAGTTTCTAAAGCAGTTAAAAACTAGCCAACTCCACAATTATTATTGCCATAATATTACTCAGTGCCATTGTTAGTATATAAGCCAATGACTTACCATCTCCTGGATCTCTTCTCAAACCATCATCAAAGTCTTATTTATACTAATGCTACTGTATGCCAAGGGTTACACAACCACACCACCAGCAGTAGGGGCTGACCACTGTGTGACCAGTTAATCACCCCTTCCACAATCCCATCATTAGGTCTGCTAGAAAAATATCACAGAGCTTATACTACCAACTGTCTTAGCCTGGGTTTCCCACATAAGCAGAGGCTGACAGGGCTTGCATACATGTGTTTTATCTTAGGACATGCTCACCTGCTAAAATGGTTCCCTCAGAGGAATGAATGAGAACCTCAAAATTCTCTGCCTATGAATGGAAAAGAGTAGTATTTACCTACTAACTCCTAGCCCCATTGTCCAAGCCTGTTTCATCGGGTAATAACTCTCTCACCCTTAGAGGTCTGAACATCATCCAAACAGCTGAAAGGATTTTCACAGGTGTCCCATGCAGAAGTGGCAGGGAAGCCCTGAAGCAGAAAATGAGAGATCCCCAATGCAGCGGAAATGGGGTGCTGTCAGGTTACAACTATTCACACCAAGTTTCTACGGCAATGTTTTTGGGTGGCTGGAGGTAGTGGGTTGAGAGGATGTGAGATAAGACACAATCAGGGTCCAGTGCAGGCCATGTTCCTGGATGGAAGGGGAGTCTAAAACCACTAGTAAACACTAGTTGGGTGTATCATAAAGCCCATTAACTACATAATAGGATCAGAGTCTGTACACTCCATGAAGCCAAGGACCTGGCGTGTTTTATCTTAGCAAGTGTTCAACAAATAGCTGTTGAATCAATGAGTAAAAGAACAAATTAATAAGTGAACAATGCTGCTTATAGTTGAATTCTTCATAAAATTTAAAAGCATGTTATTTTAGCTATGTAGATATAGGACCCCTCATTATCAAGTAACAGTGAACTAAAACATTCTATCATGCCTTATGAAACACATTATCCAGCAGTCGGTATCCATCATGTCTCAATAGTAGACAGACATTAGAGACAAGAGGCAGACTCACACTTCTGTAGGTTCAATTAATCTATGCTTATGGAACAAATGTGAAAAATTTAAATAATGACCCAGTGATTGTTCTTTAACGCAAGTTAACTTGAAACATATTTGAAATGAAGTAGACTTTAAGATAGCTCAGAAACCTTTACAGATGTAGTCAATTTTTGATTTTGGTTTTGGAAAATTTATGTTCTGTTCTGCCTAATCCAAAAGCAAAGTCACACTCAGTCTAGCATGATTACCACAAAGCTATATACAGCTTCTCTAGAATCCCTGCCTAATATGCATATTTTATGTATTTTGTGTATGTATTTATAGAGGGAATAATAGACACACAGAATGAAGGAGACAACAAAATGAGAAAAGGTTTCAGCTTACTCTCAACCAATTATTAAGAGCTGCCTCTTCTTCCAGGAGGTGTGGCATCGGTCATCCCGGGCCCCCCATATACTTTCAGAGTCCCCCTGGGGCTGAGGCCAGGGTACAGCTAGGCACCAAAACAAGGTCATGATCAAGTAAGACTGAGAGAAGCTAGAAAACATCCATCCTGAAGGAGTAGATCCTGGAGCAACGCACTCACCTCTGACTGCCAAGAAGAGGGGATCCTGGAGCTGGAGATGGATGTGGAGAATCTCATGGATGGGGAGAGTGACGATCTCCGGGCTGCCAGCATCAAGGAGCTGGGAGTTGACTGTTACAAGCCCACTGAGGCCTTCATTTCTGGCCTGTTGGACAAGATTTGGGACATGCAGAAGGTGAGCACATCCCAGAAGAAGTAATGGTACTTGCTGGATGCACTTGAACTGTGGCCCCCACTTCATAGCAACAAAGACACAGGAGGTCCCTGTGGCCAGGCCTTGTACTGTGAAGTAGGGGCCTCTACCCTGACCCCTTAGTTCTCCATTTTGTTTTTTTATTATTATTAAACTGATGGAACTTTTTGTGTTTTCATACTGACTCTGCAATGCAGAACTATTAATAAAGTAAAGATGTGCCTTTGGTACAGCTAAAACAAAAACAAAAACAAAACAAAAAGCTGTATTCATTCCCTGCCCTCGAATACAGATTTTATTCTAAAAAATTAAATTCAGATTGATTTCATATTTGCATTGATAAAAAGAAAAAGTTGGGTGCCATAAAGTTAGAAGTTGACAGTATTGATCTTGATGTCATTGGCTCAAAACTAAAACCAATTAGCACTAGTCTCATATAAAACACTCTATGGCTCTAGTTTCAGCGTAACTGGACATCTGAGATATGCAAGCTTTTTGTCTTAAAAGGGGCTGAAAAATTAGAGCACTCTGATGAAAATGTCAATTCAAGTCACTTGCAAATGATATAAGTTAATTCTGAAATCTTTCCATGTAATACAGGCAACTCTTTTTTAGAGGGAGGCAGCCTAAAAGATGACATTTTTCTTTTCTAAGTATGCTGCCCCTTTTTTGCTTTCAAAAAATTTATCAACATCTCCCACCCATGATGGTTACTCTTAATTCAGTTCTTTTAAATGAACTTTCATTTCAATAATAAGAGCACTAAATACAATTGAAAGTGTCTTATGAAAAATATATTTCGTTCCGTTTACAGTCGTTGCTTACTTGCTGATAGTAGACCACTGGTTTCACAGTGGCTCTGAATCAAAATGCTTGGCTTTAAAATTCAGATTCTACTTAGAAAACTCTCTAAGTTTCAGTTTCCTCATCTATAAAAAAGAGAATGACGTCACATTCTTCATATGCAGCTATAAATACTAAATTAGGAAATCCACATAAAGTGTTCAGCAGAGTACACGTGTTAAGCTCTCACTCCATATAAATGTTTTTAGTAGTTTGCATATGAATCTACTGCCTATTTGAAGTGACACTGATGCTATTTCCCAAAAAAAGACTGGGAAAAAACAGTTTTGTTAATTAGTCTACCCAGTCCAGGTTGCTGAGCAAAGGACACAATAGGTCACAATAGCAGGAACGTAGAAATAGAGATATTACTAATGTTTATGATGTATTGGAAATTTTTGGCTACTTCATTGAGAATTTTATTTAAATGCCAATTGATTTTATTGGAATTTGTAAACCTTGGAGTAAATTTAAGAATGACCCAAGATATGAGTTGATAATCAAAAGAAAAATTATTTGGAGCTGGCCGAGCAGCGTGGTGGTTAAGTGCTGCCTTGGGAAGCCAGTGGCCCCTGTTCGGGTCCCACATATGAGGGCCAGTGACACTGCCCTCAAAAAAAAAAAAAAAAGAAAAATTCTCTTTGAAAAAAATCCTTACCACATCTTTGCTTATACTATAAATTAGTCATCTTCTTAGTAAGAATTTTAGATTTGTTATTTGTAAAATTTATAATGTTCTGCCTACCAATGTGTATATAAGGAAAACAACAACCTTTCTTTTAGGTAACTTTGAAAAAGCTAATTTAAATTCTTAAGTATTGTATACATCTTAGGTAATATATTGTGAAGGTAATACAAGAGTTGAAATAAAAGGTGATAACAAGAAAAAATGGCAATTGTTTCCTTTTTCTTACTGTTAACTGGCTTCCCCCTAAGCCCCCCAAAAAAGAGATTTTTTTACCTAATGATTATATACTTTTCATGGGGCTATTCTTGTTGTTTCATATACTGCTAAATCCATGAGTGCTTTTATTTATTTTTCATTGCCCACAGCTGTTCTACTTTTTACTTTTGTGATTAAGTTAGAAATATTTTTTATTTTGACTAGAAGGGCAAAAACTATATAAAAGTATAGCAGAATCACAAGTCTAATTCTCCTTGGTACTCACTGACTTTATAATTTATAAAAAGTACAAAACTTTAAAAAAACAAATTGTATTGCGATGGACTGCTAATTACAAATCAATTTTCTTTGGGTAACAGTGGCTCAATTATCCTTCAAATTAAAAATTACATAATTGTATTTACTAGAGTACTGTAAGTGTCTGACTAAATACAACTCACCTAATTTAGAAACACATGGGCTTATCAGGTTTATCCCAGTGTAAATTATCTACATAAAGAGGATCCAATAAAAACTTTTAAGGGCCAGGCGAGTGGCTCGTTGGTTAAGAGTTGGCTTGGGAGCGCCAGGTCTGAGCAGCAGGGCTGCCAGTTCAGATCCCACATGGGCCAGTGACGCTGCGCCCTCTACAGCTAAGATGGTGAACAACAGCTCCACCTGGAGTTGGGCTGCCATGAGTCGCTGGCGATGGCATAGGCTTCAGTGGGCTGCCATAAGCTACCATGAGTGGCCAGCAGCCAGCATGAGCGGCCGGCAGCCAGCGTGAGCTGCTGTGAGCCGCTGTGAGTGGCCGTCCAATGGCCAGCAACTGAACTGCCTCAGCAGGGAAGAGCACAATGATCACAATAACAACATAGGCCAGTGAAGCAATGTCCTCCACAACTAGACTGAAGAACCAAAGGACAGCAACTTGTCTGTTCCCCTTCCCCAATTCTCCAAGGCTGTTCCCTCCCCCAATTCCCCAATAAAATCCTAAAAACAAAAACAAAACACAAAAACAACTTTTACATTAGGAAACAATGATTACTACTTAACATATAATTACTTATTAAAACATAATTAACATCTATTGTATCCCACTAGAATTATGCTCCATGAGGGCAAATACTTTTTTCTGCATTTTCATTACCTTCCCAAAAAAACTTGGAACAGTACCTGAATCAATAAAAATGCTTGAATGAATGAATATGCTATTAATGCAAGTCAAATTACTATAATTAACAATATAACAAGGACTATGTTATGAACAACATCTTACTATACTTAGGCCACACGACTACAGATTAAGTAGTTATGGGATTTTTTTAAAGGCGGACTTTTTATTCTATTTCTTCTTTTCACTTGTTTTATCAGTCAGCATTTGTAGAATTGAAAAGTTTAACACACTTCTCATAAATTAGCCACAATTGAAAAAAAAAATTCATTCTCAAAAAACAGAAATTATATGAGGTCTGACAATTATGTTCATGAATTTATTGCAACAATGTTGCTAACCATTTTTTATATCAGAGGGATTATACATTATGAATTTATACCAACTGGACAAACCACTAACCAAGTTTCCTATTTAGAGGTGCTGAAAAGGCTGCGTGAAAAAGTTAGACAACCTGAACTTTTTGTCAGCAATTCATGGCTCCTGCATCATGACATTGCACCAGCTTACACAGCACTGTCTGTGAGTTTTTAGCTAGTCAACAAATAACTATATTGAAACACACTCCCTGCTTATCTGATCTGGCCCCCAATGACTTCTTTCTTTACCCAAAGATAAAGGAAATATTGAAAGGAAGACATTTTAATGACATTCAGGAGATCAAGGGTAATACAACAACAGCTCTGACAGTCATTCCAGAAAAAGAGTTTCAAAATTGCTTTGAAGGGTGGACTCAGCATTGGCATAGGTGCATAGCTTCCCAAGGGGAATACTTCAAAGATGACTGTAGTGATATTCAGCAGTGAGTTATGTAGCACTTTTTTCTAGGGTGAGTTCATGAACTTAATTGTCATACCACATATTACAAGTGTGTTTTATAGATTGAATGTACGTGTTTGGCTAGATGCTTTAAGTAAATTTTTTCCATTAAAACTGCTATTATTAAACTCATTGTATTATTGCACTAATTGAGGTTTTTAGTAGAGTTTACACACAAATGTTTATCTACAACCAAAGTTCATGCTTCTTTTACTGTTCTAAGAGATTCCTTATTCTACCAGGAGAAAGTCATCTACCTCATCTACCAACGGTGATGATCTCAACTAATCCAGTTAGTGAAAAACACTCTGGCCTTGGAGTCAGATTCTATATTCTAATTTCAAAGAATTTCAAGTACCATTGGTATTCTCTGAGACTCAACTTCCTTATTTGTAAAATTTATAATGTTCTGCCTACCAATGCATAAATTACTGTCCAGAACAGATGAGTAAGTATAGAAATGTGAATATGAACTATAAAGCAACATTAAATTATATGATATGGGTGGTATTAGTACTCATCTCTATCCATTCATATTGTAAAAAAGATTTTATTTAAGAGTTACAACTTTGCACCAAATTTTCTTTGTGGGAATGCAGTAAAGTCCCACATATCTGAAGTAAGATGACAAGAAATATATATAAATAGAATAACATAAATAGTAAATAGCCAGTGTTTGTATTGCCTTCTTCTTTTTTTTTTTTTTTTTTTTTTTTGAGGGCAGAGTCACTGGCCCTCATATGTAGGACCTGAACCGGGGCCAATGGCTTCCCAAGCCAGCGCTTAACCACCACGCCACTCGGCTGGGCCATGTATTGTGTTCTATTCTGTTATATTTAATTGGACTTCTTTCTCAGAGTGCATCCTCATATAGAATTTACATGGCAGTAACTCGAATAAAGCAAAGAAGGGGAAATATGTGGTTATCTATCAATCATTGATTATGCATTAACCTCCTGTTTAAAGTCTCCACATTTGAAGTGAAAATCAGAAGTGAACTTTCTAATATATAATCAGAGATTCCATTTAAAACAAAAAATAAAAAAAACTTAGGTTGGTAAATAAAATGAGAATAAAAATTTCTATTACCAGGAAACAACTTGTCCACTTCTTTTTATCCCCAATCAAATTAATTTAGGTATGACATAAAACTGAGCTCATCAAATCCCTTTATATCTTATTCAAGGGGTCGGCCGAGTGGCGCGGTGGTTAAGCGCTGGCTTGGGAAGCCAGAGGCCCCGGTTCGGTCCCACATATGAGGGCTAGTGACACTGCCCTCAAAAAAAATATAGATAGATAGGTAGATAGATAGATAGATATGTCTTATTCACATATTTTAGTATTCCAAATGGTAGTTTGACTGAATTGGATAGCAATTTAACTGCTATCCAATCAATTCAATCAAAAGGATGTCTGAATGGCACTAATTAAACTCGAGGAATATCAAGAATGAGAAAAATAATGTGAAAACAACTTATGTTATAAAGAACTTTTAAAAAATTAAACCATACAAAATATCAAGTTTTCACATTGCTTGTCTAGTGTATAGTGAAAAAATTACTACATATGCAAAGAAATAGAAATATGTCACCCGTAATCCAGAAAAAAATAAGTCAATAGAAATCAACTCTGAGATGGCCCAAATACAGTATGTAGCAGACAAAGATTACAAAGAAACATTTATTAATTTGGAAAAAGATTTAAAGGATAATGCGTTCAAAGAATTAGAAGTAAACATACAAATAGTCTTAATGAGTAAACAGAATCTCAGAAGCAAAACAGGAACCTATTTAAAAAATCAAATAGAAATTTTAAAACTGAAAAATGCTAAATTCTTTTAATGAGATTAGAGATAGAAGAATAAGGAGCTAATGAACAAGAATTATCCAAACTGAAGAACAGAGAGAACAAAGTTTAAACAAACTGAGTAGAGCGCCGGCCGAGTGGCGCGGTGGTTAAGCGCTGGCTTGAGAAGCCAGCGGCCCCGGTTCGGTTCCCATATATGAGGGCCAGTCACACTGCCCTCAAAAACAAAACAAAAAAAGAAAGAAAAAAAAAAAAAAGAAACTGAGTAGAACCCCAGAAATGTGTAGGATAATATCAAATAGCCTAATGCACCTTTGGGAGCTTGAGTATTTAAAGTCCCAAACAGAAAAGAATGAGAGTGTGTCAGAAAAGTCCTTCAAAAATAACGGCTGAACAATTCACAAATTTGGTAAAAAACAACAACAACAAACACATTGACTTATAGATACAAGAAGTTCAATGAATGCTTATCAAGACAAATATGAAAAGCACAACACTATGTATAGAGGGTAACTACTGAAAACCAAAGGTAAAGCGATAATCTTGGATGCAATCAAAAAAAAAAAAGACACTATATACAGGATAGCAGTAGTATAATATAAGAGTTTTCAAGCAGCCTTGGCAGGAAGAGAAAAATGTGATAAGGGAAGACCTAACCATGGACTTTATCTTACAATTTTGCCTAGAACAAGCTTTATTTAGGGAAAATTGTAATTTCTTTCTGAAGCCAATAGCAAGATTAAAAAGGAGACTATTTCTAATCAGTTCTTTATAGGCAAAACAACTGTAAAATTCCATTGCTTAAATATTTAAGGAATAATTTTTAAAAAACTATTTCTGTAATAAATGTCTGAGTTGCTGTAACTACTGCTGTAACAGTGTAAGAACGCTCACCTTGGTCTTTTTCATCCTTTTTTTCAGTTAGAAAAAGGTAAATTCATTTGGCAGCTAGTGGAGAGATTTCTCAAGAGAACACCTAAATGAGATGTTGCAATTCTTGCTACATGTAGCTTATCATTAAACAAAAGTGGTTGAAGTTGTTGCAAAAGCAAAGATAATTATTTTAAAATATTTGAAGTCTGAAAAAGATGCTCAATGATGGTTCATAGCTTCCATTTGCATTCTCTTCTAACAACTAAAAAATTTCTAATTTCAAACCATTCAGTTAAAGAACAGGTTGGTCTTAAACTCTGTAGCAAAATCATAAGAAACAAGTAGCTAGCTGTATGTTTGAATGAATGAATCACCAGAAGATGAAATACCATTAAATAAAAAACTACAAAAGTGCGTATGTTGTATTATCTTAAATAACAATGAAAGCTATAATGTGTTAACACTTACTCTCTGAATTCTGGGTTTGTCAATTATTTTTAACCTCTTTGTCACTGTTAGAGTTTCTTTGTTTCCAAATAATTTATAGTAAAACTAAAGCATTTTTTTTAAATTAACGTAAAGTACACTAGGAGCTTAACCAAAGGAAAAGTTTAGAAGATTTGTGGAAGGCAGGAAGCTGATTTTTGAACAGCAAGATTATCTTCCCCTGTTCCCTCCAATAATGTTCACACTATCTGCTAATCTCCTTTACCACATGGGTTTCCATTTCCCTTACACAGATATCTCTGCTTTGATCTTGCTTATCTTTTTCCAACTAACTGTACTCTATTTTCAGAACCTAACACCCAAGTATTTTCAATATTGATGCAGGATCTGATGAAAAATGTAACTGCTTAGTGCAGCTTATCAAGATTTTGATGGAATCTGCCTGTGCTGTTATCCTTAGTTTACTAAATTGATAATGAAATTCTAATCACTTATCTGTGATGGTTCTAAACCTAGGATACAGGGCTGGTTTTAAATTTTCCACTGAGTTCCAGGTCTCATTAATTACAATTATCTTTTTAGATATTATAAATGAGGAAAGCCAGTGGATAAAGTGGTAATAACTAGAATAAGACTAATAGAAAACATTAAAACATGTTACTATGTGTTTGATGTTATGGTAAATCTTACACATGAATTATCTAAATTAAACTCACAACAATCTTATGACAAAGGTACTAAGAGTTATCACCACTTTGTATATGAGAAAAATAAGACTTAAAGAGACAAAATAATTTCCCAAGATTACATGGTCAGTAAGAGCTGAGTAGGGATTTGATTCTAGAGCCTGTATACCCAACCCCTACCTAATCCTACTCACAGAAAATAGGGCTATTGTAAGAACCAGGAGCTGACCTGATTCTAATGAACAGTAACTACTTGTGCTTCTCTGCGCAAGTCATAGAATCTATCCTGGGCTTTGTTCCCTGTTCTGTAAAACGAAGATGTTGAATTCCTAATCATACAAGGCCACTGTGAGCTCTCAAGTTATAGTATCCTAAAATAAACTAGTTGTATGGTTGATATGAAGAACTTTGAATTAGGTTTAGGAAGTCAAAGATTCACCACTAACTTTTGTGATTTAGGAAAAGTCATTTAACCTCTCCAGTTGTTTGCCTCACGGAAAACATTGTGTGTGTGTGTGTGTGTGTATCTCAGTAGCTTCAAAAAGTTTAATATAGCACATAAATATAAAGTAGTATCCCTTCCTCTTCAATACATTTTATAGCATTGAATTATGGATTTGAGCAATTGTGATCAATCGGCTTCTCACTCTTGGTTTTTCCCTTATTACTTAAAAAAACTACTCTGCAGTATTTTAAGGTAATCCTTATTTGTAGTAGGTTAAAACAGAGAAGGAGGGTGGGAGAGAAGGAGAAACACAAAAACCTCCAAGTTTCCATTTATATATGAGAAGGGTAGGGAATGTCCAAAAAAGACATACAACCTTATAAAAGGGAGCCAGGGTGTAGCCACTAATAAATTAAATAAATTTTAGTAAAAAAACACCAGTGGAAAATAAACTGTGTATACCCTGACTCTTTTTCAGTTTGACAAAGTTAATGATTAAACTCTTGTAGATTTGTCACTACATTTTCCCCAGGGTGTTTATTTGCCTTGATGGATATTATTTTATCTCTGTGGGCCAAGGATGGCTGCCCTTGCTTCTGTGTAGAGATTAATGATTGATTAGGTCATAGTTGGGAAATAGTCAAGGGGAATTGATTACTTTGGGCTGCCATTTTTTACTGGGTAACCTGCAGGAAACAGGGGTGCTGCAGGACTTGCCAGCAAGAAAATGATGAGGGTCTTGCTTCTCCTGCTTGCTGTAGCATTTGTGCATGCTCTAGAGAGAGGTAAGGTTTTCAGTGCTGGGATGATGTATGAGAATTCTTACTAGTCTAACTTTCTGTTACCATTTTCAAAAGTTATACAAAAGGTGAAACACAGAAGAATTTGTGAATATGTTGTGGAGAAAGGGAAGAATCAAAGAGAATTACGTCTGAGCTCATATGTGGTATATAGCATTCAGTTGGAATAGCCAAAATAATTAAGATAATCTCATGAAAGAGAAAAAAATTATATAATTTGTCAGTTATCCTTCCTTGCTTTTCTGATAACCAAAACCTGGAGAGAATGGCTTGAAATTAGAAATTTTTCAGTTGTTAAAAGATCATGCCAATGGAGGCTATGAACCATCATTGAGCATTTTTTTCAGACTTCAAATATTTATTGCCATTGAGAGCATAATATACCATATCAATGATGCATGAGGTCAACTGAGATTTCACAGATCCTCTTCAAGGAATCCGTCCTGTATGTGTAACATTTGAAAATGCATTATTGCTTCTAAAATATTCCACATAAAATAATTCAATAGCTATGAAACATGACTATTAAAAGATAATTGAACTATATTTTTATTAAGATTATTCTTCAAATGATGTTTCTATCTCTTAGCAATGTTTCAAACATTTTTAAATTATATAAGCTGAAATTATGCATATAAATTTGTAGAAAGTTCCCAAGCTGCAAAATTTATAATTAGTTTCAATTTACTTTTCTGGCTGATTCTTTAATGCTTCTAAGGGAATCTGCATTCATCCTGCTTTGAAAAATTAATTTTCATTTAGTGCCTTCAGTTAATTGTCTCAATTCATACATTAGTATTCATACTAATAATGTATTTAACCATTGGAATAAAATATGTGTATGTATGTACCAGGAATTATTGGTATTAACTACGACATGAATAATCTTACTGCTGACATTTTCTTATTCTGTTTACATTCTCTTTTCCTTGATCTTACTTTTATCATTAAAATTATTTAGAATTTTGTCTTATTTACCCATAGATTCTTAAATAAGCTATGGATCTTTCTTTATCTAAGACTACAAAGTCTGAGATATATTGGGGTATAAATAAGTAAAATAAATTGTGTCCCTTACAAGACCTCTGAATAGGCCAAGACCCAAGAAACCTTATAAGGTCACTCTTTTGCCCAAGGTTTTCCTGGAGTAGATCTGAACCTGAAAAATCCTACTGAAGCAGGTTTAGTTCAGAATGTTAAAAACACAGAAGGCCCAGACATGGCTAGGTCCTGGAATTATATGTGGGCGCCACAATGTGGGACGTGAGTCACCGTTGGACTGCTTACTCAATAAGTGTACATTGGTTTCACCTCAAAGAGTTGTGGTATCCTTTGAAAAATAGAGTATTCTGCAACCTCTGTTTTGACATCTTTCTGTATTCTCTGGCTCTGATGAAATGGATGCTAAAAACCTCAAGCCAGCTCCCTTAAAGGCCTAAACTTCACAATGAACTTAAAATTACCCATGTGCCATAGGTCCGATGATATTCCCTGAGGCATACAATACATTTGTAAGCAACAAATATTCAATATTTGGAGATGGTGTTCTGGACCCATCAGTCTATTCTGTAATGTCTGAGCATGACCCAAATACCCAAATAACAAGTTAGTGGTTTACTTGGAAGCTAGGTATGCGCCCTCCGGCAGGAAGCTACAAAGTGTATAGATAAAGGAGTTGAGAAAGCTTTGGATGGTGCGGGATTGGTCTGGTCTGCAGTTCTCTCTGCCTGGTTCCATTTTGGAGAGCTAACTGATCACCCGCAGCATTTGTTTAGAACACCTTTTCCAAAGTATATTTCACTCAAGACTCATCTTAGGAAAAAGTTTCTGTGGCCAAATACATTTAAGAAATAAAACATACATTTGTCCTTGGTAAGTTCATAATCAATGCCTTTGTTGTCCCAAAGGTCCTGTCTGAGAAGTCCTACAAGAAAGAAACCTTATTTAACTCAGAATTTCCCAAACATACTGGCTGTTTCGTAAAATGCCTATACCCCATGAAAGTATTCTTTGGAAAGTCACTATTCTAAAATGGATACAGCTGCAGCTCAACATGAGCATCAGTTCCAGTGAGGCCAATCTTCTTTGATCAAACAGCACTGGGGATTCAGTTCACATCTGGGGAGAGAAGGGCTTACCAAATATGCCAAATCTAGATGGTGTCATAAGAAAACATCCACTTTAGCTACCCCTTGAAAGGCAAAAAGGCAGTGTTTGCCAGTGGCCTCCACTTGGCTTCTTTCCCCAAGACTGAAATGGATGTAGCACTAATCTGCCATGTATCTATCTCTTTCCTCCCCCATTGCCACAACTGCAAAGAAACGCAAGCAACGAAGGCTGCTGACACAGCTATACAATTACCAAGACAATAATGCTAACAGGAAATAAACCATTATAGTTTATAAGAGCTGTTGGAAAGAGTAGGATATTTACTATGAACATGATTTTCATTTTTGCTTTAAACACTTCATTCTCAGCATACATTTTTACTAAACAATATCAAACACCAAGAAAGGCCCTCTGGGGTTGGTGGATGAGCTATATTTTTCCTTTTTTCCACTTGCTTGTCAAAACGGCCTTAGACAATGTGGGTTATCCCAATCTCCCTAGCCACCACTGAATCACTCCTCCTTTTTACAAGCTGCCCGCCCCTTCATCAGTAACCACTTGAGCAACAAAGTTGTCCTATGTTTGATTCAGGAACATCGCTGTACAGAATGCCAGAGAGAAGAAACTTAGGATAAGTAGATATCCTCTCTACTTTCCCAAATAACTTTATAAACTTTCTGCAAAACCTACATAATGGTTGCTGAGGGGGAGACACAGGATGTAAGAACTACATGATGAAAAGAAGACAGCTTTGCAAAGATCTAGAAGGGAGCTTGAAGTGGGAGGAACTCAGGTGGAAAAGTCCTGAGTTAGGAACAAGATGGTCTGATCCAAGTTCACAAAGAAGCCACAGTAAAAGCATAAAAGAGGTTTAGCCAAGAGGGGAAAGGAAAAGGAGCCAAGCCAGAGAAGTAGCTAACCTCATCATCAAAAGCAATGCTAACCTGACCACTGCACTGTACATCTGAAGCTGCTGCTGAATAATATTAGATGTTGACTATAATTTAACACATATATAGTCATGAGCTGTAGAATATAGTGTGGGGATGTAGTCAATGGAATTGCAATAGATATGTATGATATCAGGGTTGGGAGGTGAGGGGGGAAGGGGTAGTCACTTTGTAAGGGGTGAAAAAGATAGCTATTGCATTGTTTTGTACATCTGTAACTAATAATAATTTTTTTAAAAAAAATAATGCTAACCTTCCTAAACCTCAATAGCAATATCACATTTCATTGTTGTGATGTACAATGCCTAGTACACACTCACCATCACGTGTGTGGTGTGGGGATAAGTGTGCACACACTCTTTACAAGGCCACAGGATTAATCCATAAAGGGAGATGCAGAAATCCTTAAAATGAATTGATAACTCTTTCCTCCACTAGCTATGATCCCCTAACTTATTTATTCTGCCCACTGCAACCTTTCTTTCTCCTATTTTCCCCCAGTTCACCCTGCTCTGCCCACACTGTCCTGCACATTGTCCCATACCCTATGAACTCTGTACCTCAGGGCTTCGTACTCCCTCCTTTTAGAACACTGATCCCCCTGATATCCACATAGCTCCCTTCCTCACCTCCTTCTGGTGTTCGTTCCAAGTTCATGTGCAGAGAAGCCTGCCTTAACTAACCTATCTCAAATATAGTACCTACCACTCCATTTTCCTCTGTTCCCTTACCTTACCATGCCTTTTTTAAAAGTATTCATCACCTTACCTTATTAACCAGCTTTTCATTCGTTTATTGTAATGAATTAAAATATAGAATATAAAATGTAGAATTCAACCAGAATTTTTTGCTAATTAATTGTTTACAAAGACAATGCTATCACTGCATTGATGCCTTTATTAGGGATACCTCAAACAAAATCTTTTGCTAATATAAGACCAAGTATAAGAGAGAAATACCCATCTCTATCACCAATGTAGGGGAAATTAAGTGACATTCATGGTGCCTACCATGAATCAACTATAACTGGTCCAAACACCAGTTCATCCTTATCCCATGAAACTAGCTCTGTCTTCTAACTTCCCTATTTTCCCAGCATCATCATACCCAGATTATGTATGTTCAATCCTATACAGCCTTCTTGGACTTCTTTCTTCAACTTAATTCATATTTAATCATTTCCACATTCTACAAATTTCAGCCTTGAAATGGATCAGCCTTGTACAAAGAGTTTTACTGTAAAAACCTCCTCAGTGTTCCTTTTGTTTCTCCCCTTTACCTCCTGCATATGCCTGGTTCTCAAAATCTGTGAACACCACCTCTCAAACCTACTAGGTTTCCACTCCATTTCCACACTGTCCTAGTCTAGGCCTTTGTTCCCCTTTACCTGGCTATTATGTCTTCCTAACCAAATTACTACCTCCCATCCCTTGCCCAATTAATTATTATTAAAATACAATATAAAAACTTGACATGATGTGATAAATGAAGTCCAGAAATGAATTGATTGCATTAAAATGTCAGGATCACTATTGTGAGATTAATGAAATGATGGGGTTGAGCATGTGCAGCTGGCTGGTGGGATTCTAGGGATCAGACTGTCTGATATAGACCCACCCCAATTCTAATCTCTGTGTGGAGTCACCTGATGGTACCTCAGGCTTAAATATTAATGAGTGTGTGGTAGACAGAATGAACACCCTCCAAAAATGCCCACATCCTAATGCCCAGAAACTGAATAGGTTAGTTTACATTGCAAAGGAGAATTAAGGTTGTAGATGAAAGAGAAGTTGCTAATCAGCTGACAATTAAAGTAGAAAAACAATTGGGATTATCTAGGTAGAACCAATGTAATCACGAAGGTCTTTAATGTGGAAGAGAGAAGCAGAAGAGTGTTAGTCAGAGGAAAAGGTGACTTAAAAAAAGAGAAAGGCACAGAGACATACAAAGTTGCTGGCATAGAAGATAGAGGAAAGAGGACTGGGGCCAAGAAATGTATGGGCTGGCCGAGTGGCGCAGTGGTTAAGCACTGGCTTGGGAAGTCAGCAGCCCCGGTTCGGTCCCACATATGAGGGCCAGTGACACTACCCTCAAAAAAACAAACAAACAAAAAACCCAAACAAACAAAAAGAAAAACATACACTTTTGAAAAAAAAAAAGAAATGTAGGCCACCTTTAGAAGCTAGAAAAAGCAAAGAAATGGATCCTCCCCTAAAGCCTCCAGGAGGAACATAGCGCTGCTAATACACTGATTTTAGCCCACTGAGACCTGTGTCAGATTATCCAATAGAACTGTAAAGTATGAAAATCTATGCTGTTTCAGCCACTAAACTTGTGGTAGTTTGTTATAGTAGCAATAGAAATGTAATATGGTAGGTTTCTGGGTCCTGTGACTAGCTGGGACTTGCTGAAGAAAAGGAGCATTGAGTCAAGGCATCTCATTGTTGATAGACTATCATTTTATTGGCCAGATCCAATGAAGTGGAGAGAGTTGGCCAGGAGGTGACTGGGGTGTATATTAACTAACTTTCGTGCTCCCTGGGAGTTTTCTATTTTTGCCTTCTTTTCCATATTTCTCTGACCAGAAATAATTTAGCCTGCCACATGACAGGACTAGAGGGAATCATATATCCATATCACAAGGGAATATAAAACCTGATACTATATTTATCACTGGGTTTTACTATGAAAAGAGTTGCTAATATTTATTGTTTACCACATGTTAGGCAGGAGATGTGTTAAGCATTTTTATATAGATTAACTTGTTTCATATAACAGCCTTATGAAAAAGGTACCATTTATCTTAAATCCAAGATTTCTATTATTTGAACAGAGCTTGAGTTGGTCATTCCCCTACTTGAATATATTTCAATAGATAACCTATCACCTTAAAAAAAGAAGTAAAACTTTTATTATAAGTCTTTCCATGTTTAAGTCCCATACTCCAGTTTCCTTATCTGACTACTCATTAGCCTCTAGAAATGACTTGTGATTTTCCAACTTCAATTATATCTTCACATTGTCTTCTCCACTTAAAATTCCTCTTCTAATTCACTTATTCCAGTTGAAATTCCTCCCATCATTCATGATCCAGCTCCAATAATAGTTTCTTTTATGAAGCTTTCTAAAAGCCCTCTTCCCATTCTAAAATTTCATAATGCTTTGCTTCAATTTCTCCTATGACAATGATCACTATTGGCATTATCTCTACTTTCAGACTTCCTTTAACTATTGGTGGCTTTCGAGTTTTCTTTTGCATGATACCTTACTCTTGGAATATGGTCAATAGAGATTTTTCTCATGTAAATGTATAAAAAGTCACACACTGACTTGATTTAACTAATCATAATAGCTGACAAGTATATGCTGTTTACTGTGGAGGGGGCAGGCACTGTTCTAAGCATTTTACATATACAAGATGTGATCAAACAATATGACGAATACTTAAATAAAAAATTTATTTCAGTAAAAGACACATTGCCATTAATCCCCCTCAAAATAGTTGCCCTTGCTTCGAACACACTTATCCCCATGGTTCTTGCCACTTTCTGAAGCAGTTCTGGAAGACCTCCTTTGTGTCTTTAGTTGCGCTGTCATGGCTGCCTCAATGTCCTAAATCAATTCCATTCAAAATGTTTTCCTTTCATGGTCATTTTGACTTTGGGGAAGAGCCAGGAGTCACATGCCAGATCCAGTGAATAAGGGTTAGGACACACTGTAATTTTTTTTTGACAGGAATTGTCATACTAGAAGCGATGTGTGACATAGAGCCTTTCTGTTGTGATCACAAAAAACAGTGAATGCTGCTGCCGAGTGCCATCCAATGGAAAGGCAGGGATCTTCAATACTGGAAGTGGCACGTTGAACCTTATTAACAGTGTGTGACAAGTTTCAACTTGTTTACTGGAGTCAGTTGTGGTGAGCTTCTGTTGAGAAAAGGTGTGTTTTAAAGTGTGCCATAAATCATCCTCCATCATGACAATGCTCCGTGTCACACATCGCTTCTGGTATGGCAATTACTGTCAAATAAAAATGTTACAGTGTGTCCTCATCCACTTTATTCACCAAATCTGGCACGGTGTAGCTTCTGGCTCTTCTCCAATGTCAAAACGATTCAGGACATCAAGGCAGCCATGACCATACAACTAAAGACAGTCACAAAAGAGGACTTCTAGAACTGCTTCAGAAAGTGGAAAGAACGATGAGATAAGTGTGTTTGAAGTGAGTGGGACTATTTTAAAGGGGAATTAATGGCAATGTGTCTTTTACTATAATTTGTTTTTAATTTAAGCATTTGCTGTGTGTTTTGATCATACCTCTTCATATTAACTGATTTAATCTTCAGGACAATCTTACAAGATACAATTGTCTCCATTTTACAAATGAGAAGGCTGAGGAGGAACAGACAGGATAGAGAACCTGCCCTTGGTCTCACTATTAGCAGGGATTCAAATCCAGGTTGTCTGGATTCAGGATCTCATCCCTAAATCATGATAAAATATAAAATAATCATGATAAAGCAGCCATGGGTATTTTCTTTGGCTTCATGGTTTCGATCAGCAAGCTGTCTTTAAATTTTAATTTGATTTGTTGTCAACATTTTAAAATCTGAAGATTTCATGTAAAAATCCAGATTTCTACCTTCTCTAAAAGCATGAGAAGATGTAGCAATAGGGCTAGTTTTTCAACAATGACCTGGAGCTGAATTATGATTGATCCATATTCAAATAGAACCATGGAATCAATATTGGATATTTTCCTTTCTTCACTTGGATCAAATGTTAAATTACACAGTTCCTACATCCTAAAGGCATTTGATTTGCTATCCTTGGTGTCTTGGATAGTGTCCAATAATGAATCTTCATTTTCTCCCTGGAATTTTATAATTAGAAAATTGCATTCCATTGTTAAAAAAACATTGTTAGTACTTCAGCATAACAAATATGTACCATAGAATTGTTTTGGCCTTGTAAAAAGTTTATACAAATAGTTTTTATAGTAAAAAAGATGGTCACTAACCTTTGAAAAGGAATTTCCACATACAAAATAATGCCATTTATGGTGTAATCTGTTGGACTTAAAAATGCATTTAAAAGGCTCAAGAGAACTGTTTGACAGAAACCATGTATGATAACAGAGACAGATAGTGATTAAAAATGAATATGATAGACTTGTCATTGGATTAACTATGCATACGGAAATTATGTAGTTTTAATAGCCATTGAAATGTGTGGATTGATAGGAAACAGTGAAAGAAAATCAACCGTGTCCAATATTTTCTGAATTATTTTAATTAAAAGATAGAGTGCACAGTTAGCTAATGAGGCAGAATCATCACCTCTTCCTGTTTTATCAGCTCAAAGATATACAATACAGAAATATGACTTTGCCATTCCTTATTGAATAATACTTTCTTCAGATTTCATAATAAATGCTTAATGAATTGGCTTTTTGAATACTCATGTCTGTCCAGAATTGTGCCATGCACTCGGGACCTAACAATATGATCTTTACATTGAAAGAACTTTCATAGAAAATACGACAATTCTGCTTAAAGGGAACATGATTAGTATTGTGTTGCTCTCTCAAATCTATTAGCAAAGACCTATTCAGTATACTGTATATCCCTGTCTCTACAGAGACCAAAGCACTGGACTGAGACTTTCAGCCAAACTGCTCACCTTCCTATTTGCAAGGTTTAACAAAACTTGCAAGTGTTTTAAAAAAGAGAACATGAAGAGGAAGAATGAACGTTTCCAGGACTGGTAGTAATAAATGAAGACTTCAGAAGGGCAGAAATAAAAAAGAATCTTTTAACAGCATAAAAAGAATAATACTAAATTTCAATAGAATAATGCTCAAACACAGATAAAATGAAAAGCTCAGAAAGTTAATTGTTTGATTATTTGGATGTTAACACAATTTTCCATAGAAACAATTTATACATAGAGGTGAAGTTTTTAAAGTGACACACAAAAATATGTAGTAAATGTGGGAGGTGAGCTGTGATAACTACAAATCTCATAGGATTTTTGTGATTAAGATAATATGTAAAAATATTTGGAACAGTATCTGCCAAATTGTTGGCACTCAGATGTGAACCATTATCATGATATTATTTAGTCTTATATTGCTTTAAAATCTAAACCCTGCAATGCATTCTAAGTTTCCGAGTCAGGATTCAGAGGGCATCACCCTCATCCATCCCAAAGGTGGGAGAGGAAAACTTGTTCCCCTATTTTCAACCCTGCAAAAGCATTTGTAGATAACGAGATGCCCAACCTGTGAAGGAAAGGGGACGTGGAAAGAGAGATGTACTGAGGAAGAATGCCTCCTGTGGGACTTTGGTAAGTGCAGCATCTATATGTATAGCCTACCACCCATGGAGAACCCAAGGGCATTAGTTTGAGTGATTATCAGATCATCTATATTGCAACTGTAGTTTCTGGGCAATGGACCCATTGACCCTATATCTATTACTGTTTTCAGATTTTCAAGATTTGAAATGAAGCTCTATTTGTTCCACTGATGGCATCCTAAAAGTTACCTTTAATTTCTTCTATGCTTGTTAATATGGAGATGTCATGTAGCTCTCTAGGTTTAGTAATTGAAAGAACTGAATTTCTTTCTTGTGGCTCACACTCAGAAAACTGCACACCTAACATACATCAATATCTACATGAAAAGCCAGATTAACACTTTATATGATTAAAAATATCAATGGAGAGGAAACATTTTTAAATACTTGGAAGTGAAATAAATGTTAATTCAATTGCCACTTCTTCATTGACAATGTTTCTAGATCAACCATTTTGTTTAGCTCCAATAATCAGGTTGGCTTCCTAAACCAGCCAAGCAATGTTTAATTTCTCAAGTAAAACCACTACTCTGAAATCACCAATATCTAGCCTATTTGAATAAGCACTGCAAACCATATTCTTAAAAGGTTAAAGTTAAAAAAAAAAAGCAAAAACAAATATACTGACTTTTTCTGACACAGATGAACCTATCAGAAATAAAATGCCAAAGGAATAAAATTGCAAAACTATAAAATTCCAACAGAGCTCTAAAATCCCATGATTCTTCAGAAAATAGGAAATAGCTTAAGACAGTTCCTAGGATTCTTATAAGCATATTTCCAATTCAATGGTATATAAACAGCTTCTCTAGGTGACCAAATTGGTTTTATAGAAAGATTCTAACAAAAGTTAAAGCATTCAAAATACTTTTTTAATCAAGTTTGTACCAAGACAGTGAGTATCTTATTGACTATCTCCACTAGACTGAAAGTTTCATGAAGGCAGAGATATGTCTATTTTGCTTTCCATCTTATATTCAATACTGAACCCAATGCCTGGCACAGAGTATGTATGATGCATGTATGAGTGAATATTGTCAGCTGTGCTGGGAAAGGTGAGTTACATGGAGCACTAAAGATTTCCTGGAAGTAAATCAAATTTGTTTTCAAAAGCCCAGAATCAGACAGGATTTATCAGAATGTTTCACAATACAGATATAAATAAGACATGCTATTACAAAAAGCAAAAATTCTGTTAATGAAATTTGTAAACATTTACTGTTGAGATGTCACTGTGTGAAAAGGATTTCACCAGTGTCACTAACTAAGATTATGCAATGTTTACTGGGGCCATGTCAAAGTCCAGACCACCCTCTGTATAACCACATGACATTAACGAACAAAGTATGTCCTTTACAATTCATTCAAGATAGGATTTAATTATATGACTCAAAGCGAGCTCTACTGGCATGAAAAAAATATTAAGCAGTATTCCTTGAAATGAGAAATCAATTTGTAATAATCAGACTGCAAATTAACTTCAGTATTTGTTGTTGTTTGGAAGATGAGAAAATGATTAACATATTTGCTTAGTCTTGTAAGCTGTATATGCTCTCTTTGGATAAATGAATAAATGAAACTTTTAAAATCAAAAATATACTTCAAGTAATCCACCTGAAAAATACATGGTGCAACAGCTTCCTCTACAGGTCAGTTTTGTAAGAGCAGTTTTACCCTTATATTTTAATTCTAAACTTTCTCAGTGCCTCCTTTTTGGGCTTCCTTCTTGTTTCTGTCATGTCCAAGACTGAATGTTCCAGCAAAAATGGTTCCCAAACCATTTTAAGTCTTGCATAGTCAATCTAGTTTTCCACTTTTCTCTAATAATTTTGCATTCTAACTAACATTGTACATAATGCCTGTGGATTCTAATGTACTCCTGTGTAAACACAAGTAGTTGATTTAATTAAAGCTATTTAACAGGAGATAATCTGTAGTGTCCATTTTCACACATTCACATGTACTCACACATTCCTGTAACACACTGAATGAAAACCAATTTTTTGGTGAAGTGAGAAACCTGAACCTGGAAGGCTAGAAACAAAATACTTCTCAAAACCATCATCAGAGGTGCCCCCTTTGTATACACGCTCTCACTTTGAATGTTATTGAATGCTTACAATAAAAAGTATTAACAAACAATAATCTCCGCACTTTAATAGGGAGATTTTCTTTTTTTTCTTTTTTATTGGGGATTTGGGGGAGGGGGACAACGTTGGGGATTTGGGGAAGGGGAACAGACAAGTTGCTCTCTTTTTGTTCTTCAGTCTAGTTGTGGAGGACGTTGCTTCACTGGCCCATGTTGGTATCGTCATTGCGCTCTTCCCGGATGAGGCAGATCGGTCGCCGGCCTCTGGCTGGTTGCTCACCGAGGCTACTGACAGCGCACGCTGGCTGCCGGCCACTCACTGTAGCCTATGGCAGCCCACTGCAGCAGGGGCTGCAGCCAACACCATTGCCGGGGCTCGCAGCCCAGCTCCAGATGGAGCTGCTGTTATCTGTAGAGGGCAGTGTCACTGGCCCTCATATGTGGGATCAGAACCAGGGCCGCTGGCATCCAAAAACCAGCTCTTAATGACTGTGCCACTCGGCTGGCCCAATAAGGAGATTTTCTTAAACAAAGCTAGTTCCTATGCATTAAAAATAGAAAGACGTTCTTATTAGAGCTATTTTTTGTAAACACAGTAAGCTTTGGGGAAAAAACATTCCATATAATTTCTTACTACTTCTAAAAGAGATTATTTTATAATCCTTAAATTTCAAGAAGATACAATCTTGTACTAAAATCAGCAGTCTTTAATAAATATGGTTATTTAAACTCCATTTGAATATCTCCAGTAACAAAACAAACTCACTGCTTCAAGCTGTTCATCATTTCAGCTATTTCAGCTATTATTTAGCCATGATGACAGTAGAGTTCTCACATTGAACCAAAATCTATTTTTCCTAGCTCTAGTTAAGAGCAACATTAAATAGCTCTATCGACATTCTAATGTTACAGCTCTTTATTACAGGGGACATCTCTTCCTTAAATTCTTCCCCTCTATGCCTTAATCACCAATCCCACAGAACGCCATTAATGATTAATGGAAATTTTCTGCCTTCTTTTGACCTTTTGAAACAGACAATATTCCATCTGGTAAACTAGTCAATAAATTCCAGAAAGTGTGTACTAGACGTGAAGGTTCTCAGATATAACAGGTTTGCTGCAAGTGGCTTTTTGTACTCCACTATCAACTTTATCAATCCTACTGTGTTTGTCCTAGTTTCCAAGATAATGTGAGATTTGACATGTGGTTTCTTCTATGCGATTTTAATGGTATTTGGGTTGGTCCCTTATTACAAAACATAGCTTAAGAATGTCTTTGTTCCTCAATTCTGACTCTTCTCACCTGAGTTTTCCACCTGAAAGATACAGAGTGCAAAAGTGTCCTCTACAGGCAATTTTCACCGGTATCAGGCATTTTCACCATTAAATCTAATAAATCCTAAACAGAATTTTTTTTAAAGAAGAAGAAAAACCCTCTAGCCTATATCCAACCACCATCACCATGCATCCCAAACCATAAAATAAAATTTCCTACCCTGGCTCCTCTTCCACAGAACTGTAACTGTTAGGGAGGTGAGGACATTTGGGGGTAAAAAGGCATGATAGCAACTGCTGTCACCTGGGATGGATTTTCAAATAGTTGATGCCAGGAAGATAGGTTACTAAAAGTTAAAACCACTTATCTCAGAACAAAAACTGAGCCAATTATACGATATTTATTTGTTTTCCAAAGAAAATTTTCCTAGGTTTATTTGCATACAATATGTATCAGGGAAGAAAAACATTGACCACCTTCCATGTGTCCACCCATTATGTATGTAATAGGTGTGTTGAACAAGTGGGTTTCACAAACAGTAGAAAACTCATCTCCTTCTGTGCAAGAGAGATCTTCCCAGTCACATGAATGGACTGAAGGGTAGATTTTTCTTTTTCACAAACAAAAGGTCCTCGGGTCCTTCTGAAGCTTGAAATAACCACCTAATAACAGTCATGGGACTACCTGCTTATGTTATATAGTCAAAACTTTGTAAATTTGCTTAAAGTTGAAGCTACTGCCTCAGGTCGGGCCTGTTTCAGTCCTGTTGCCTGTGGTGGGAAACAGACACGTACACCTTCCTCCCTTTTTCTCTGCTTCCTCTCCTCTTCATCCCACTCTCTAGGCTACTTTTGGCTCCTCAAACACAGGGAAGGAAGAAGCTAACGGGAGAGGTAAGCAACAGGAAAACCTAATTCAGTAGGCAACTCTGTGAGCTAGTGTTTTATCCTCTGGCTATGACAGATGTTCCATGTTGACATTTTCTGTTTGTGGCTTTTTTGAAGACCCCTTTCCCATTAGCCCTGGGGATCTCTCCCATCCAGCTGGCCCCTTAACATTTTCCTTTGGTCCTCTGATTTTCAACTGGCTGCCCCTGCATAGTGGTATCCCACTGTTGGCAACCCTGCTGTCCTTTAGATAATCCTTTTTTGAAGGGGAGGGAGAGGGAAGTGAGGGGGAGACTTAGGGAGAGGAAGAAAGAGGGGAGAGGGGGAACATTTGAGACAACTCCAGGCCAGCTTTCTCTCCTGCTTTATCTACATCAGGTCCATAGGCCACAGCACAGCTTCCTATTCATAGCCTTCTTTTTTGTTGCCTCAAGCCACTGAATCAGTCCTCTCACTCTTTAGATTTCTCCAGTCTGAATCAGACACCTTTCATTGTACCCCAAATTCTAAGGGAAACCTATCACGAGCTGAATGTTTTCCTTGAAGTCCCTCTCACTATTCTTGATGTGAGGGGAAGTGCTCCCTACCATTCCTCCAAACCCACCACACTGCTAACTTTCTCCGAAAAACATTTTGCCTAATTTTCATCTCTTCCCTCAGCTGAATTCCTAGCTTTCCTTTATAGAGTCAGGAGGTGGGTAATGGAGCAAGCTTGGCAACACTCACTCTCACAAACCTCGTGGAAGGTCCCACTTAGTGGCGCCTAGCTCTTCACTTTGGAATGTGGACACACTCTCCATTTCTTGTTTGTTCTTGTTTCCTTCAAGGCCTTAGTTAAAACTGAGATAAAGAAGAGAGGGATAAAATGTCCCATTTTAGCATTATTATAACAATGTGACATAGGAGAATAATTGCCATATCAATAGGTCCTGATGCTTGACTGATCTACTTTGAGTGTTAGTTCACTCTTTTTTCCTACTGTCCGTTAAAATGTATAACATGCCATTAAATCCTGATCTGTTTTGATAAAACAGCTAGAAAGGCACCCCAAAATGGAATTGTATATAGCTATTGAAAAAAATGCTACTTTCACCATAGATAAGTCATGTGAAGGACTCCTTTATACATATGTATGTAATGTAACATTCACTAAAAGGGAATAGACACAAAATTTTCTATTTTTGGTTCCTAGGACGAGATTATGAGAAAGAAAAAGTCTGCAAGGAACTCACCAATCTGGGAAAAGATGACTTCACATCTTTGTAAGTAAGAGGTATTCACTCACTCTCTTGGTTACTTGACCTTGAATAAAAATGTGTGTGAGGTAACTTCAATTCAGCATGAAGGGCTGAACTGATCTCTGCTAAAATTAAGAGAAAAGAACCCAGGATCAATATGGGCAGAAATGTCAGGCAAATGGAAGATATCCAAAGATTCCAGTTGAAATGTCATTATTATGGTCTAAGAATTTGTTACCGGTATGTTTAGTAATGAGATGAAAGAGAATAAATATGCACAGTTTTTTAAGGTAAATTAAAATGCAGATAGCAGATGCTAGGCCTGGCAAACAAAGGCAACAAGGTACAGAACAGGTTCATTTGGGGAGGCTTCAGAGAGGAAAGAACATGAGGCTAGTTCAATGGAACCCTCAAGTCCAACTTCTGCTTTACAAGATCAACTTTCCTCTGACAAGAACTGATTTTAAAAAGCAGCCTTATATTCTTTTCAGTAGTCAAGAAAATGTGTGCAATGTTCCTTTAAAAAACTGAACACATTTTGTATTTTAACATGTGCATGTGTGAAAAAAATTAAATTCTAATTAATATATTGACTTTATATTTCCCCTCAGGTCGATGGTCCTATACAGCAGAAAATTTCCCAGTGGCACATTTGAACAGGTCAGTCATCTTGTGAAGGAAGTTGTCTCCTTGACAGAAGCATGCTGTGCTGAAGGGGCTGACCCTGACTGCTATGACAACAGGGTAAGTTTACTTGGCCTTGCCATGTTTATGGTGGCCATAGAAAGAAGCCAAGATAGCCCTTTATTCCATAGCTTGGGGAAATCCTAGAGAGCAACTCAACCTATTCCAATTTGGGGGGAAATATGAAGCCTATTATCCCTAGAGCACAGGTTTATTCTAGCATAATGAATCAATTTTGCTCATTAGTCATACAGGTTCAAATGAGAAAACAGGGGCATATATCAACTCATAAACCTCTTGAAATAATTCTAATGTATTCTGTGCATCTTAAAAGCCTACCCATACCTTTACTATGCCAAGCCAGGTACTGACTGCCCCAGAACAATATAGCGTTAGCTTCAAAATTCATTTGAGGTACAAAGGTTTTCATATATATACTACCAGGTTCTGTATTTTCTCCTCTGAAGTATATATGCAGAAATTAAAATGCTGCAATGACAGGGTTCAAAATATAGACTGAAATAATGCTGAAAAAAGTGAAAAAACAGGTGTTTCTAGCAATTTACTAATGTAGTCATCAGGCCTGATGCAAATGACATTTAGATGCATCTTGATAAAGGCCTCTGCAGTCAAATTGCTCCCTGGAGAAATAGTGTCGCAAAGATCTGATCAGAATATATTCTATACAATGATTATTCTTATTCATTAATTGCTTTATCTGATCCTTACCTACTTTCTAATCATTTTATAATCGTTTTCTCCCATCACTAAGTTCATAAACAACTGTCATTTCAAACCTGACCTTCTGAACCACCTTAAAATAAACAAACATCAAACTACCAATCATGATCAAAATAACAGAACACATTTTTATTTTATTTCCTGTATTTACTAACCAATCCATAGGTCAGAGGTAAGCTGTAGGATTGTAGAGACAGATCATAAAAGATCAGAATTGGAACTCACATTTTTCACACACCAACTTCCTCCTCCTGCTAGTTCAAAGCATATTTCTAATATGTTGACACTTTTTCTTTTTAAACGTCTTTTTTATTTGAAAGGAGGTAATAAAAAAATGGTAAAATGGGGAAGTTGTCAGAGAAAGAAATGGAAAGGAAAAGGACATTCACTGAAAAGAGAGATAATGATAAAAAAGAGAGTTCCTAAGAATTCCTAAGTTCTGAGAATCTGATGAAAGTAGATGCGGGAGATGAGAAGATGTTTACTTTTGGTTTATATAACTAATTCATCATGTTGTTTTTCTTCATTGATAAGAAAGACCTTTAGAAGTTTGCCCCTAAAAAGATAACTAACAAGTAAAAATAAGTGTGAGAATGTAAAAGTACTTTTTCCCATGTAAATCCCAAAACAATTTTTTCCACGATGACTATTTCTATTCTAGATTTTTTTTTCTAAATTCTTTCCGAAAAGAACGTTTTGTTACTACAATTACGCTGGTGGTACACTTACCATAGGTTTAGTCTGCCCACATATATCAGTGTATTAGTGTTGATGCAGTAGATTAAGTTCTACCAGTGGTTTTCAACCCATGCTAAATGTTAGAATAAGCTTTGGGGCTTTGGAGAAAAAAGAGAATGTCAGGCTTCATCTTCGACCTATTGAATCAGAATTTCTGCATTGTGCAGCCCAGGCATTTCTATTTTTATCCACGCTATGAGAGATCCTGATGCAAAAGCAGACTCAAGAACCACTAGGTAAAAGAATGCAAACCAATGGAGAAGACTAAAGCAGACAAGAGTTAAGAGTCTGCTCCTGTAATCAAGGGAAAGGGGGAGGGCAGAGGTAGGTCCTCATTCACCAGGAGTATTTGCAGCAGAAAGCAGGTAAGAGGTCATATCTGAGCTTTTTGAAATGACCTCCCTTATCCTCAAAGACATTAATATCCCCCATGGGGAGGCCTTTAGCTAGAGGATAAAGCTTTTAATGGCTACAATCAAACACAGTCCACCTATTAATGAATGTTCTGTTTTCATCCTACTCTGAGCAAAATCATTTATTAACATAAATAAGACCTTGTCCTTTCCTATAACTATTATTACGCAACCTGCCACATTGACAAATCATCTCATGAAACCTTTGGTATAGACCAGGGGTTGGCAAACTGTGGCTCGCGAGCCACATAGGGCTCCTTGGGTACAGTGTACGTTCTATCTCAAAAGTTTGCTGACCCCTTATATAGACAGTTGTTACTAACGAGAATTTTAAAATTTAAGACTAAAGATGTTACACTGATGAATGGAGAACTACAAGCCTGGAAACTTGTATACATATGAGTTTACTTGGTTTTCTTCTCTCATCCTAGACCTCAGCCTTGTCTGCTAGGTCCTGTGAAAGTGACTCTCCATTTCCAGTGCACCCAGGAACCTCTGAGTGCTGCACCAAAGAGGGCCTCGAAAAGAAACTCTGTATGGCTGCCCTGAAGCACCAGCCACAAGAATTTCCAACTTACATAGAGCCAACTAATGAGGAAATCTGTGAGGCATTCAGGAAAGATCCCAAGGGATTTGCTGACCAGTAAGCCGCTTTCATGAGAAGTAGAACTTGAAGGCATGAAATATCAGAAATGTATCTAATCGAACCCCCTATTCTATACAGACACCTCTTCTACAGCAACCTTGACAACTTTCAATAATAATAACGGTTTTCACTCAAGGCAGCCCGTCTCTGTCAGTCCTGATTGGTGTAAATACCTTTCTCAAACAGAGATGAAATTAACTTTCCAAAACTCCCAACCAACTCGTTCTATCTAGTATCTGAAGAAGAATTACTTGGATTCCCTGTCTTCAAGATATATTTTCAAATATTTGGCACCAGCTACTGTGACTCCCTTTAAGCTAGGGATATTTGTATACTCCAGCTGATAGAATTTTATTGCTGTGCACATTTTTAATACTTAATTTCTAGTAAATCTTGAGAAATAAATAGCTTTTTTCCTTATTCACAGTACATCCCCAGAAAGTTGTGAATATGATACATGTAATATATAAGTAAACATATTACTTTGACCTTCTCATTGTGTAACATTCATCAGAAGCCAGGTTATTCATTGCTTCGTTATATTAGCCTAAGAAGATCATAAAAATGGGGGGGGGGAATCAATGATAATAGAAATAAATATATACAAATATATAATAAATAATATATTGTATATATAAAGAAATGTCATTCAGACTGGCTTTAAAAGTATGAAATCAAGGTCACAATTTTACAAAAATTGGTTAGCTTGCCCTTTCCTGTAAATTTTCAGAAAGGATTTTGCCCAAAATTTCAGAGCCCAAAATTTTAGGCCCATAAGGGCTTATGTTCCTAAAAATTTTACAGATATCAATAAATAAAATTCCACATAGCCATTGTCTAGAACAGTAAACTGAGATAGATAATGAAAGGTAAATCCATTAATTACATTCATTTTAATTAGGTCAATCAATATTAAAAAGGCGAAAGATTTATGCGATCTGAAGAGAAACCAGAGTATAGGTCAATCAATATTAATAAGCAGCAACCATGGGCATGCACCAGAGACACTAAGTTATTAAAGGTAAAAATGGCCTTCCTCTCAAGCAATTCACATGGAAATTTAGAAAAGAACCTATTTTTATTTAATGTAAATATTGATTAAAAGTGACTGGTTATATATTATAACCTTTTCTGTAAATCCATAATGCTTTTTACATATCAAAACTATAAACTAACTTAACATGTATCCTTTCATCATCAAAATACTTAAGAAGGAGATTTTGTTTCCTAGAAATGTTTTGACAAATTCTACTATTTTTCTTCCCCACAGATTTATGTATGAATATTCCATTAATTATGGCCAAGCTCCTCTGTCCCTTTTAGTCAGTTACACCAAGAGTTATCTGTCTATGGTAGGGTCCTGTTGTACTTCACAAAGCTCAGCAGCATGCTTTTTCAAAGAGGTAAGCATCATTTATCACATAGTTACTTTTTTAGCCCCTCTATTAATGCTATTCCTTTTTTAAAATGGTAGAAGTTCAGATTCTGAAATCAGTAAGTTTGTAACATGCCTCTTTTGCGTTTTGTTAATTAGAAAAACATACCACCACCTCTGGTAAAGAAATATCAACAAATTCCTTTGATCAGAATTCAGTTTTGCCGTCATCAAAAAAAGTCATGATATTTTACATCCCTGTGACTATTTTTTTCAATTGTAATTGACATGCAATATTACATTAGTATCAAGTGTACAGAGTAGTGGTTACACATTTATATAATTTATGAGGTGATTCCTTCGATAAGTCCAACACCTACCAGCAGAGGGAATACAGTCAATAATGTTGTAATAACTATGTACAGTGTCATATGGGTAATAGACTTATTGGGGTGATCACTTTGTGAGGTATATAAATGTCTAATCACTATGTAGTTCTGTACATATGCAACTAATATAATATTATTGTCAATGTTAATTGAAAAATAAATTTTTTAATTAAAATAAAATTTCTAAAATGTGATGATACTAATAGTCTCTTTTTGACATTACTACACACTGCTTTCAATGAATCTAATAAGATTCTCTAACTTATTTTCTAGAGACTCCAGATTAAACATTTATCGCTTCTCACCACAATATCAAATAGACTCTGTTCACAATATGCTGCTTATGGAAAGGAGAAATCAAGGCTCAGGTAAAGATAAATTACCATTAGTATCGTTAACATATATATCTATATCTAGAGAGAGAGATAGAGATATATAGATATAGATATATAGATATATAGATATATAGATATAGATATAGATATCAGAATCACTAATTTCTACTTACATTATTGTCTAGGAATTTACCCCAAGGAAATAACCCTGAGTGTGAACAAAGATTTAGCTACAAATATTGCTTCTCTTTTTTTTAAATATGGAAAAATTAGAGACTTCCTAAGTGTCCCTAGAATTGAGCATACTTAAATCAATTATGGTATCTCATATGAAAGAATGCTATACAGTTTGTTATAATTATATTGTAAAGGAATATTTAATGAAAACTATAAAACATTGGCAAAAGAAATTGAAGATACAAAATAAACAGGAAGACATTGCATGCTTATAAATTGGAAGAATTAGTATTGTTGAAATGTCTATACTATCCAATGCAATCTACTGATTCAATGTAATTCCTATCAATATTCCAATGGCATTTTTTTTTTTTTTTTTTTTTTTTTTAGCTGAGCCATCCTTCCACCTATTGGCAGCTCAGCAGCAGCTCAGCTCGGGCTGGGCATCGAACTGCTGTTGTTCAGAGCTCAGATTGCACTCTTAAGTGAGCTCTTAACCAACTGAGCCACTCAGCCAGCCCACCAATGGCATATTTTTGTAGAAATAGAAAACAAGCATCCTAAATTCATATGACATATCAAGGGACTGCATATTGCCAAAATAATGGTGAAAAAGAACAAAGTTAGAGGCCTCATACTTTCCAATTTCAAAACATATTACAAAGCAACAATAATCTAGATGCAATGGTACTGTCATAAAAAGATATACAGACCAATTGAACAGAACAGGGAGCTCAGAAACAAACCCTTATGCATTTGGTCAAATGATTTTTGACCAAAAATCAAGGGTGACAAGGTGATGAGGGTGATGAGAGGGTGACAAGAATATACAATGGAAAACAAACAGTGCTGCAAAAATTGATATCCACTTGTAAAAGAATAAAGTTGAATTCTTACCTTATACCATATATTAAAACTAACCCAAAATATATTTTGTAAATAAAGACCTAAACATAAGATCTAAAACTATAAAACTTCCAGAAGAAAACATAAGGAAAAAGCATCAAGACATTAGATTTGGCAATGATTTCTTAACACCAAAGCACAAGCAACAAAAGTAAAAATACTCTGTCATAAGAAAAGATGAAATACTGCCATTTGCAACAACATGTATGGATCTTGAGATTATCATGCTAAATGAAATAAATCAGGCAGAAAAAGTTGAGCACCATATGATTTTAATCATGTGACATATAAAACTGAAAGCAAAAAACAAACCAGACAAACAAGCAAAAACTCAGACACAGGCAACAGTTTAGTGGTTACCAGAGGGTAAAAGGGGAGGGAGGTGGTAGAAGAGGGTAAAGGGAGTCAAATCGGTGTTGATGGAGAACTGTCTCTGGGTGGTGAACACACAGTACAATATATAGATGATGTATTATAGAATTGTACACTTGAAATCTATATAATTAACCAATGTCATTCCCATAAATTGAATTAAAATATAAACTTCTGGTAAAGGGTTTTAAAAAAGAATATTATGCAGTCTTAAAGAAGAAGAAAATCCTGTCACATACTATAATAGAAAATGGATAAACTTTGAGGAAACTATGAGAAGCAAAATACAGTCACAAAAGGACAAATACTGTATGATTCGTCATATGGAGTATCTAAAGTAGTAAAAATCATAAAAACAGAGAGTAAAAATGTGGTTGCCATGGGTGGGGGTACAAATCAGTGTTTAATGGTTATAAGGTTTCAGTTTTACAAGACAAAAGAAGTTCTATTGATCTGTTACCAAAACATAAATGTACTTATTATTGAACTGTACACATAAAAAATGATTAAGATGGTAAATTTAATGTTATATGTTTTTAACCACAATATAGAATATTTAATGATATAGAAAATATTCCTGATATAGCAAGTGAAAGGTAAATATGTCAATTATTAGAGCATAATCCCTTATAAAATACTTAATATACTATAAACCTTAAAAAATACTAAGGGTTTCACACCAAAATATCAACATCTATTAACTCTGTTGTTTAAGGCTGTATAGCTCCATTACTTCTTTTATTTTATTTGTACTGTAGTTTCTAAGTGAATTTACAAAAACATTTACAATGACTGTGATGAGCCCCCAAAACACAACATTGGCCTTATGAATAGAGAGACATTAGTCTCTTTCTTTACTACCATTTTAGATCTAACATTTTAAAAGTATGCTTCAACTATGTAGATCAGGCCAGGAGAGAAGATGTATATGAGTACCAACAATTTGAAAAGATTCATTGGCAATGATTGAATTTTGAGTAGTAGATTCAGCAGATAGGATCCATCACATAGCAGATCTGCTCCATGTAGATTCCTCCAGACTGTGTGTTCATAATGAAACCAAGAAAACTAAGAACCGGAGTAAGCTAACAAATTCTTTTTTAACTGTTTAGCCATCTCATAAAATTAGCCCAAAAAGCACCTACTGCTAATCTGGAGGAAGTTTTGCCACTAGCTGAAGGTGTTACCACAATCCTCTCCAAGTGCTGTGAGTCTACCTCTGAGGACTGCATGGCCAAGGAGGTAAGAAAATCCATCACCATCACCATGTACCATGCACTAAGTGGCAGGCAATCTTCTAAGCTGCTGTTTAAATGCATCTTAATTATCCTCACATGTATCCTATGAACTATAAATATCTTGTTAACTCCACTTTACAGTTGAAGAAACAGATTAGCAACGGTCAATAATTTCTAAGTCACACAACTCCATAAGTGGCAAAGCTCACACACGAGGAAAAGATTATCTGATTCCCAAGGACTCAGTCCACCTGTAGAGCCCAATACAGTATCCCGTAGCTATATATAGTTATTTAAGTTAATTATAATTAAACTGAAATAAAATTTAAACTTTGGTTCTTTAGTCACACTAACCACACTACAAATGCTCAATAGTATTAGTACAGATACAGATCATTTTCATCATCACCTAGTAAAGTTCTATTATACAAGACTGCAACCATTGTACTATTAGAAGCTACTATGTTTTTATTATACCTGTTATAATTTGATGTTCATCCCAATTTTTTCCAACATCTGTCACTCTCCAAGTCTGTGGACCTCTTTAGGAATAGATACGTTGTGCTGCCGGGTCTTTTTCCATTAAGAATATATGCCTGTGTTAATAGGTGTTTTTCTACAACCTGACTTACATTGGCTACTAGGACTCTACTGTATATACCTGTTGCACATACTGCATCTATCTACCATATTTTATTTAACTAGTCCTCTATTATTGGGCTTAGGTTGTTTTGGTTTTTGTATTATAAGCCATGTTGCTTCCCCATAATTATTTTCTGAGGATAAATTCTTGGAAGGCAAATTATACATTTTAGGGCTTTTAATACATACTGTCAAATTGTCCTTTGAAAATATTCTACCAATTTGCTTCCTGAGAACATTCACACTGACTTTTATATCTATCTCATCAGGACTGGTAAGCCTTCTTTACTTCTTTTTATTTTTTTGATTAAACAACAGAAATTTATTTTCTCACAGTTCTGGAAGCTAGAAGTCCAAGATCAAGGTGCCAGCAATATTGATTTCTTCTGAAGTTTCTCTCCTTGGCTTATAGATGGTCATCTTCTCTGTGTCTTCACATGGCCTTCCCTCTGTAACTGTCCAGGTCCAAATTTTTTTCTTAATAAGATTATCAGTCATATTGGATTAGGGCCACCCTAAAGGGCTCATTTTAACTTAATTACCTCTTTAAAGGAAACTTCCTTACGTTTAATTGGACCTACCAAGAAACTAACAATGCACAAAATCACAATTACTTTTGTAGCTGCCTGAACACACAGTAAAAATCTGTGACAACTTATCCACAAAGAATCCTAAGTTTAAAGATTGTTGTCAAGAGAAAACACCCATGGACATTCTTATGTGCACTTACTTCACACCAGCTGCTCAACCACTAGAGCTGCCGGCAGTAGAGCTGCCCACAAGTAAAGATGTGTGCGGTAAAGGAAACAGTAAAGCCATGGATAGGTAAGTAGAGCTGACCTATTTTTTTTCTTGTCAGTATTGATACTCACTAGCATTAAACAAAGAAATTAGGTGGGGAAGAAATGGTAAGCCTTTATCTGGTTTCAACCAACTAAGAAAAAAATTAAGATAAATACACCACTGGTTGCATACACTATGAGTAGTATAAGCATACTTATGGCATAAAAATGTTTCACAAGTATGTTGAATTAACAGGTCAGAATATAATTTATTAATATTATAGCGCTGAATTTAGACTGCATTGAAACTCTATATTTGTCTAAATACTCATTGTTTTTATAAATGCATAGACAACAATGGGATAGACAATCAAAGAATTTACACAAATCTATTTGCACAGAAAAGGCACTTCAAGTACCTACTTGATGCTTTATATGGAGTTAATTGTATTATTGTTACACAAAGGACAGTTCCATATGCATTTGAAGTAGGTATGTATATATAATATAGTATATGAATGTATATACAGTATATACAGAGCTGTCATTCAGTATTAACTAGTCACAATAACTTCAAAACAAATATTAATAACTCAGATTTCAATGAGGATATTTTTAAACCTAAACATGTTGATTTGAATTCAGTTTTAGCTAAATCTTTTGTTTTTATTTAAAGATGTAGCAACCAGGTGCTCTGCCTTTGTAATAGATATCAAATTTCAAACCATGGCACACATACACAAATATACCTATGCACATTAAAGTGTATCATCCTCTTTCTCTCTCATGCTAGGTATACATTTGAACTAAGTAGGAGGACTCATGTCCCAGAAGTCTTCCTCAGCAAAATACTTGAGCCAACACTGAAAAGCCTTCAAGAATGCTGTGACTCTGAACATACTACTGTCTGTTTTAATGCTAAGGTACAATTTGCTAGACTTCAACCCTGGTCTAGACAAGGGTTGGCAAACTATAGCTTACAGGCCACATCTGGACTGGAGCCTATTTTTGTATGGCCTGTGAGCTAAAATCATCTTCCTTTTTTTTTTTTAAAATTGGGGTTGGGGGAGGGGAACAGCATTGGGGAATCGGGGAAGGGGAACAGACAAGTTGCTGTCCTTTTGTTCTTCAGTCTAGTTGTGGAGGACATTGCTTCACTGGTCCACGTTGATATTATCATTGCACTCTTCCTGGGTGAGGCAGTTGCTCACCGGCCATTGGATTGCTGCTCACAGTAGCTCACAGCGGCTCACGAAAGCTCACGCCTGCTGCCGGCCTACCCAACTGCAGTTCCACTGCAGGCTATGCCGTTGCCAGCCAGGTCGAGCTGTTGTTCACCATCTTAGCTGTAGAGGGCAGCGTAACTGGCCCTAATGTGGGCTCTGAACCGGGGCCCTGATGCTCACAGGTGGCATACCAAGCTAACTCCTAACCAATGTGCCACTCGGCCAGCCCCATCGTCTCCCATTTTTAAATGGCTTAAAAAAAAAAAAAAAAGACTACATTTCATGACATTAAAATTATATGAAATTCAAATATCAGTGTTCATACATAAGCCAGGACCACTGTTTATGGCTGCTTTTGTGCCATAATGGCAGAGTTGAGTAGTTACAACAGAAACGATACGTGGCATACAAAAAATATTTACTATCTGGTCTTACACAGAAAATGTTTGCCATTGTCTATTGTAGATTAAACACTCATACTGACATGTTACATGAAACGCTGATTTGATGCCTCCTGGAACAGTCTTAAGAAATATATTTTAATGTACTTACTATTTTCTTACAGGTCCCTCAACTGAAGAAGGAGCTATCTTCTTTCATTGAGAAAGGACAAGAACTATGTGCAGATTATTCAGAAAACACATTTACTGAGTACAAGAAAAAGTAAGGGAACTGTTCTGGCCATATCCTACTGATTTATCAATATTACCCTGGTATTATGATTTGAAAGCATAGTTGAAGACTGAAGATATGCTAAGTGAGCAATATAAAAGGAGGTTCAATAAAAAGAATGTTAAAAAGTAGTTAGAATCTAATATCTGTATAAGAGGAAACTTTTTTCTGGGGTTGGGGGGAGTCATGTATATCAAATGAGAGGTAAATTAGAATACAGCCACAAAAATATAAATTACAAGACCCAGAGGGACTTGATTTAAAGAAATTAGTCCATAGCTTATCAATCTATAGATGTCACTATACGTAATTGAGAAACTATAAAACTGCTGGAAAATGTTTTCTAACTTAATGGCATATTGTCTGACAAGTGGACACAAACTTTCAATTACGAATGATATCACCTATCACTGGTATGTATTCTCTATAAAACGAAAAAAAAGTGTTAATTAACCATCTATAATGTTGCCAATAGTCATTTTTCTCAATTATGAGGAGAAAATATTTCTTTACAAATAGGTGTTAAATAGGCCATATTAAGGAAAGTAGTTTTACTGGGTTCCTGGAAAATGTCTCTGTTGAAAAGACCATGGCATTCTCTATTTCATTAAGTAAATGTCTAGATCCATTTCAAATCATCTTGAACAATATAGGCCTCAAGTAAGAACAAATAGAACTCCACAAAAAGACCTTTCTAAAGAATCCCCAAATCACCTCTTTCAATGACCTGCATGAATTCAACCTTAGCAGAGCTGTAAAAGAAAATGAAAACTGTGAAAGCCTTAAGTTCACAATTGTTATTTACCAGTTATCAGAAAATTGTATATTCGATACATTATAGAAGTAGTATAGGATCATGTTAAACAGATAATGCAAGATTAAGTTCTCTACCAACAGTTTTAAACTGCAGAATTGCATGGGGCAATTAAGTGATAGCTGATATAATCTCTATTCCAGATGAACATGTAGTAGAATTCACATTTAGGTTTATGAAATAAGAGAAGATAGAGACTATTCAGTCTACATATTTAAAATCCCACCACCTCTTTTCTCCCTGCTTCCTCTGAGTTCCTTCTGGTCTTACTCGCCTCCCCCACCCCCTGCCCCAGCTGGAATTGACCCATTTCAAAAATGTTTTAGGAGCAAATAAATCCCCCTGACCCTTTTGTCTCTTCCCAGCATCCATCTTGTCAACCCCAATGCTAGATAAACATGGGTCTCTTTTGCCTCCCATTGCCTTCTACTTGGCTGGCAAGTATTCTTGGAGAAAGTCATAAAACCAGGCTGAGTTGTCCACCATGAGGGTAGCGAGTTACCAAGATCATAGTTCAATCTGGGAAAGAGTCAAGAGAATTTAAATCCTAGCACCACATTGAAAGTGATATGAAGAGCTGTTAACAATAGAACTGAAAACAAGTATCAAAGGTCCCTAACTTTGAAAGGCATTTTCCAGCATTGCTAATTGAGAAGTAGGCAAACTGAGGGGAAACTTGTACAAAATATAAGAGAAGAGAAAAAGAATTACAGTAGCATGAATTTCTATATGGGAAACAGTCTTTAAGGAACTTGAAACTTAGAACTGGAGAGAAGATGAGAGGTCAGGGAAAATAGGAGAAGTTATCCAAGTTGACATAATTGAGCAAATCGAAGGAGAAAGACTGGAATTCAAATTCAGCAGCAATTTATATGTTTACTTTCATGATCTTAAAAGAGGTATAGATTTCACTTTCTAATCTCAAATTGAATCACTAAAAATAGTTCCACAGATACATAAAATTTTCTTGAGGACAAGTATTTCTATTTTCATTTTTCATTATAAAATATTTGAAGTGGCTATTATTTTCCATTAGAAATGTTTATGAAGTACATCTAGTAAAAACCTTAAAAAAAAAATGGTCTTTCAGACTAGCAGAACGATTGAGAACAAAATTGCCTGATGCCACAGACACAGAACTTGAAGGACTGGTTGGCAAGCACTCAGACTTTGCCTCCAAGTGCTGTTCCATAAACTCCCCTCCCCTCTACTGTGATTCTGAGGTAAGAACATTGACCCTTCAGTTGTCACTGCACAGTATTTGAAAGACTTATGTGCTCAGATTTACTCACTTCTTTTATGTTAGTAAAATGCCATTACATGGCAGTCTTTTCCTGGTGCTATTATGATTTTATCATCTTCACAATGGAAGAAAAACGACTGTTTTCATGTTATGCTAATTTGAAAGCAAAACTGAGGTAGTTGCAAAACTTATGAAATGTTAAACTTTTAAGGAAAAAAGTGTTTGTGAATATAAGCAGCAAAGCATAGTCAATGTTTTTCAAACTGTAGGTTGCAACCTATTAACAGTTTTTTTTAAATAAAAGAAAAAAAGATTATAAATATTAGTCCATCTAACATAGTGAAAATAAGTATTTCATGAAAATTTTATTTTTACATATGTATATATATATTATATATATATATAAATTGGGCTGTGTAAAATATGTACATAGGTATTAGTGAATAGATTAATGAAGATATACTATTAGAAAAATGGATTAACCACCCCTTCTAGTATAACTATAGAAGTAATTTAGCTTTACTATAACACAAGAAAAAGAAATGCAACTTAATTACTAAAGATCACAAATGTTTCTCTTTACCATAAGAGCTATTTTCTAGAAGTTAAAAAAATATATTAATATTAAACTGTTAGAGTCATTTTCAATTGTATGTTTTTCTTTTAGACATTATCAATTGGCTTTCAATTGTGAAATCATATTTTCTAATTTCCCTCCCTACTCAGCCTAATTTGTTAGTTCTTGGGTTCATCTTTCTTTAAATATGACACCCCCTACCCACCCACCCCTGTTTTTAGCCCCTGGCTCCCTCACATTTCCTGTCTTCCTCCTCTCTCACTCCTCTCCCCTTCTCTGTATTTCTCTCTCTCTCTCTTAAACATAGTTGCCAGACCTTTCATTTTCTCTGATAGTGTATCCCTTTCACCATATCTGAGCTATTAGTTTTCTCCTAAAAACCACAGTGTGAGGCTGGTACTTGATATTCTATCTTTATGTCAAATGAAGGTACGAAGGAGTGGAGGAGAGCCCAGTTTCAATTCTGTGGATTCTTTGTGAGTAGACCTGATCTGTGCTTCTCCTAACATTTTGTTACATGTCTTATACTAGGATTTCCTCTGCCCAGTCAGTATCTACCCTAAACTGTGGGAGATGTCTGGTTGGCCCTTTTCAGATACATTCATCCCAACTGTTCACATCCTCCATTGGACCTGTAACTCTCCAGCAGTCAATTCAATTATTTGGAAGAGTCAAATGATAAGGACAGCACTCTATTTCACTGCACTGCTAATTTGCAGATATTAGTGGCAATTCCAAGAATTTTCACCCATTCCATTTCTGGAATATAGAGGCAGGGTTAAGGACCAACTCTGCCATACCAAAGTGTGTTCTTCCTTTGCCGACCTCTTTCTGAAGTTCATGATATTAAGTTGGTGGCTGAGATTTTTTTTGACTGGATTTTATTATCATGTCATAAAGTAGTAAAAAAGAAGAAGCACTTATGATACATTTTTGACCCAGTATTTTTTTTGTCCATCAAGTAATTTAACTATTATATCAAGGTCAATGCCACTTAGGCTAATGATTCAATGCCAAATAAAAGTCCTTTACTATAAGTTAAAGAACATGTCTCTTTCTAAGATTCAAATGAATTTTTATTCATTTATTAAACCATGAAAGCAACAAAGCCTGGATTCATTTTATTGTTCTATTATTTTTCTATTTCTATTATTATTCTATTAGAGCACAATTGAAAATATCCAAGAACCTAAAAAAAAAAAATCACAAAAGTTTAAATGTGGGAAGACCATAAAAATCACCTAGTGTAATTTTTCACTCAACTAATTCCTTCCAATGATCATTCAGCCTCTATTTAAATACCTATAGTCAATTTATTTTCTCCCAGAAGTAGCCTATTACACTGGCAGGTAGCTTCACTTATGAGAATACTTCTACAGTTTGAGCCATGATAGTCCCCCTCATAATTCCTACTGAGTCTAGTCTGGCTTTCTCTATCAACTAGAAAATATCTATTCTCTGTTCTCAATAGCATTTTTATACTTGAAGTGGCTTTTTAAAAATTAGGCTGTGTAAAGTGTTTTTGAAAGTCTTGAGTTATGCATACCAATTCTGTTAATATTTTAGTGAAGTTTTGCTTATTTTTTTACTGGATAGTGCCTAATAAAGCCTTATTGACAAATTGAGCTACATCATCTTGTTCATTTTTCTTTATACCTTTAGAGATTCTGATTTCTCTTCCAATTTGTACATGTACACTTTAGTCCCAAACCTCATTGCTAATCTTGTTTGTAACGATTTGTGAAGTTAGAATTCCAGATGAAATGAGTACAATACAATGAACTCTTATTCTTTAAATTCTGCTGAGAAATATATAATGTTTATCTTTTATTAAAATTCAAACCAAGTAAGATTTTAAACAAAGAAACAAACAAAAAAAAACTCAAAGAGATGGAATGTTGGGGTATTTTGGTCATTATCGACATTAAAACATTTAGCATTAAACAATTAAATTGAGCAGTTACTTCCTTTACAAACATTTGCTTTTGGTAATACAACAGCTGAATTTAGGTTGCCTTGCCCCAGAAAAATAAAGTCATCTTACCCAGAAGTTGTTTGCTACCAGCAGAATTTGCTCTGATGGTCTAATTCAGTCATTTTAAAAAAGGAAAAAAAGTCTAAATATTGTTTTACATTCTGTTAAAATATCATTTTTTTTTTTTTTTTGAGGGCAGTGTCACTGGCCCTCATATGTGGGACTGAACCGGGGCCGCTGGCTTCCCAGGCCAGTGCTTAACCTCTGCGCCACTCGGCCGGCCCCTAAAATATCATTTTTATAATCCTTCCCTAGTCCCTTTATCTCTTTATCTAGATACACATTTCCTTTTTTGACATCATACATGACACACTGAGCTTTATTCACAAAATGCATGTTTCCTTCCTTCAAGCCTCTTACTTTTCATTTCCTTGAGCTTTTTTCAATATATTGTTCATTATAACATATTGCCATTTAAAAACTGTTATCTTCAACTACAATGATGAGAAGCCAGGTTTGTAACTTTCTATTTTCTTGCTTTATACCTGGTAAATTTATAGCAGTGCTGCTGCCAACTAGCCAATCTTTCAGTAATTGCTAAAGAAGAGTGAGATGAGGGAGTTTTTGAGATACTTGTACACATCTGATTATTTAGAGCATTCAGAGATTAGACCTTCTGGTGTTTCTATTAGCCATTTTGATTGTCTTTCTATGTTGATCTCATAGCTAGGTAAGTGAGCTCACCTCTGCTTTCTGACTTCATGTTAGGGCTAAATTTGTTAGAGCAGCATTCACTTCAAATCTCAATGCTTAATTGGAGTATTTGTCCCACTTACCCTATAATATTTGGATTATAATTATTGTTACACCTCCTTGTCCTATATTTGTTTGAAAATGTTTTTCCTAAAAGTAATGCCCATCCACTACATTCCCTCCAAGTCATTTATATCCAGAGATCCATCTCTATCTGCTGTTCTCAATATACTTGGCATAGTCACTAGAACAGTGGCAAAAGGGGCTTCTGAGTCATATTCGTGATTCATTATATGGTAATCTAGCCTTGCCCTCACCCTGATCTTGAAATGACTAGGAAATAGAACAACCAGTGTAATTTTCTTTTGGTTTCACCATGGCACTCTCAGAATTGGTTCGATTTACTATGCCACTGAGGTCCATTGACTGCAGAAAAACTTACAGTTGCTAAATTAGACTTGATTTTTTTTTTCTCTCCACCATCATTCAGGTAGGGCACCCCTGCACTCTTCTGAGAACTCATTACTATGCTTCCTCAAAAATGTCCCAACAGAGTGTTAGTGGGTATCAACTTGATTTCTCAAAGTATTCAGAAAACCATTATTATATGCTGGAATTGATTATTAAAATCTTGAAAACAAAAACAAATGCAAATAGCCAAGTGGAAGCTGGGCATAGAAGAGATTGACCCTCCTCTTTCCTCCACTCCCACCACCTCCCCTTTCTTCCTCTCTCGTATTTCAGGAAAAGCTGGCATATCCACTATAGTTTGTTATGTCCCTTAGTATATCTAGATTTTATGATCCTCCGTGTCATAGCTAGCATTTATGAAGCCAATACAATTTGTTAAGCAGAATATGAATAGCCTTATCTGTACATGTTTATAGAATAATCTAAAATAATTCTATCATCAAATAATTCTAAATGTTAGGTACCATTGTAATTCCCATTTTACAGATGAGCTGAATGAGATATAAAGAGGTTACATGATGTTAGGAAAATCATGAAGTTATTCCATAAGAATTACTCTCCACATCATTGTCAGACTTCAACCCTAATTTAATAACAAAAGCAAAATATTGATATCAAAAGACTATTAACTATTGACTGAAAGCCAAAATTGTTAAAATAGCAAAAAAGACACCAGGTCAGTAGTAATACTGAATTCCATTATCATATTCTACCTTTTATCCTTTTATTATGCTTCGCTTCTCATTCTGTTTCATATTGTCCTCTTCTTCTACTCACCTCCTAAATTTCTGTGTTTTCCAGAGTTTTTTCCATGGTCTTCTTCACTTTCCACATTACATTTTCCCTGAGTGTTCTCATCCATGGACGTGACTTTAATCTCCAAATTTCTACCTCCAGCCAGGATCTCTCCCTTCAGCATCAACCTTTTGTTCCAAATATTAAGGGCTCTTGCCCCACACAAAAATTCAAACTCAACATGCCCCAAATCTTCCCCTTAAAACCTCCTCTGGTATTCCCTAAATTTATGACTATCGACCATTTGCTCATTGTCCAGGATAAAAACAATGATCATTAATTTATCCTTTTTACCATACATACCAATCAAATTCCAAATCTTAACAATTCTGACTCCTCAGTGTCTCTCAATCTCCCCCAACCATCTTATACATTATCAGTACTTAAATTTGGCAAACTTTTACTTAGATTACAACCTCCCAAATGGTCTCTCATCTCCAGTCCTCTCCCGTGCCTCACACCAGATCCCATCACTATAGAGATGTCAAAATAACCTTTATAAAACACAAAATGGTTAATACATTCCTCTTATGTTCCCCATTGCTTCGAAATTAAAGTCCAATTTTTTTTTTTAAATCAAGAGAGTTTGGACCCTTAGTTTCCTCTCCAGCCTTATTTATCACTGCTTTTGGCTCCCCTGAACTACTTGCAGTTTTCCCAAGTACATTAAACTTGCTCTCACCTTAAGGCTTTTGCAAATGATGACTCATCCTGGGTTGCCCTAGCTAGAGGCTATAAACTGGCAATATCTTTCTTCAATCTTTCAGGGTCCACTTCCGACATCACCTCTGGGAATCCTTCCCTAGCCCTCAAGCTCTTCAGTTGTCCATTAACATTCTGGGCACACCCAACAATTAGCACTTACTAACTCTGTTGTTATGTTTTTCTTGTCTATTTTTCCTAGAGTGCTGTAAACTCTTTAAGGGCGGGGACAGTACAAAACTAAATAAATGTGAAGGGTAGCCAAAAAGAAGTTAAGTATAAAACTGCCTTTTAACAAGTATCCTTTACTCTAATCAAGGTTCAAATTTTATATACCTTCTTCATGACCTGGTAGTTTACAAATAAAATAGTTCATTAATAATTATATAATATTCTTTTTTCATTTCAGATTGATGCTGAAATGAAAAGTACCCTGCAGTCTTGATACATGTATATTGTGTTAGGTAAGTATTGCTTCTAAAGGCAGCAAAGAACCCAGCTTTGTGCAATGTATTTTAAAAATCATAGAATGAAGACTTTTAAATCATTTATTTTAACTATTATCTATTCAAACTCAATTTACAGATGAGAATATTAAGCATCCAGAAAAGTTAAGGAGCTTACACAAGTATATACAACCAACTTCTGACACATTTAGGACTAGAATCTATTTCCCCAGCCTGGTACTATATCCATCATAACATTACACATAAGATAATGACAGCATGAGATCATTTCAGGGATTTTGATGCACTCAATAGAAAAAATGTGAGTTCAAAGACAGAGTCTATCAAGTCTTAAAGATAACACAGTAGTGTTCTTAGGATGAAAGAGGTCTTCTTCAAATTAAAGCAATACTGTTGAAATATTATCACTTGCTTCTTTCAGATATTACATTTTCACCCATTTTAAAATGTCTGAAGATATCAAGAGCATAAAATAATTTAGACAGAATTCCATATCTTAAACTGAAGATGACCTCAACTCTGCTCATTTCGACAAAAAATGTTTTCTCTCCAGATTAATTGTCTTTATTTTTAAGATATTACTTCTGAGATTTAAAAATGGTGAAAACAATGGTTTTGGTTTATCTCAGATATTATTTAAGCTGAGGCTTTTCAATGATATAAAAATATTATTTTGCTAATTTACTAACGACTTTCCCCAAAATGATATGGAAGCAAAAGCCATTGACTAACGAAATTAAATTATTCAATCATATTCAGGTTTTCAATGACTATTTGAATCCTCTGAAACAGTAAAAAAGAAAATTAGCACTCTGAGAGGCAGTGCAATAGGGCTGGTCATGGAAACTCATTTTGGGAACTACCCACTCTGGATTAGAATCCCTACTCCAGCTATCTATCTTTGTGAACTTGAACAAGTTATTTATATTCCCTAAAGCTTGGGGGGGGGGTTGTAAAAAGAAAATGACAATATCCACCTCTCAGCACCGTTTTAATGGTTAAGTGAGATGACAATGTCTATAAAGTACCTAGAAAATAGTAGTCATCCTAGCAAAGTTGTTCCTGCTGCTGCTGCTACTGCCGCTGATAATATGAATCTAAAACACAAGTTTCCCTGCCTACATATGCCTGTGCTTCATCATAGAGATATAGTCTAAAGGGAAAGTAAATTCTCTGAATAATTTCTGGAGAAAAAAATTGAGATCTGAATTATTTGCAGTATAAATATTCTAGAGTTAAAATAGTATCTGGTCTCTGTTACTGATAAACTCTTCCCCTTCTCTTATTTAAAGTAATCCCGTCTCCATGTAATCTCTGGAGAGTTAAACATCTCAATAGCTCACATCCCACCCTTCAAGATATCTCAAGCTTTAATAAGAATCAGGGTTGTTTGGGACCTCTATGATAATTTTGCCTTTAGATTTGTTGTTACTGGGCTATGTTATTGTTTAGGAGCTCAGAGTGCACTTTCCAGTTTCTCATGTAATCCTTTCAGGCTAAGAAAAGGGGAGGCAACACTAATTTGATGGATTTCAAGAGATTGATTTTTTTTAACCTAACAACTTTCAGAAATACTTTTAATGCTAAGTCAATAGGTAACCTCAGGTTTTTCAGTGACAGATTGATGATTCTACTATACTAATGCTTCTGGTTCATAGTCATTGTTTTCACCTTCTACAAAAATGTTTTATCATTTATCCTGTTAGTCAATACTTTTCTATGGTCTTTAGTTAATCTTGCCACTTTTGCATGTCCCTGCTGTTTGTCTACCCAAGTACATTTTGATCAACTGGAAGGAAGCCCTAAAATAGCTCACATTCCTACCCTAGATTTCAACAATATGCGTTAACTCTTGGGGTCAATTTTATCCACTGCCTTTTTAATTATAGTGACAATCTGCAGTGGTAAAGGGCTACCTACCCTATTATACTAGAAGTAGTTATGTGGCTTTTAAAGAGCAAACTATACCTTGCTCACAGGGTTGTAGGACTAGGGCACGTGATATCCAGAAATAATGATGCCACAACCTAACGTTTTATTAGGTTTCCAAGACACAGTCAGCAGATTGTGATTCTTGAGCTCCAGAGAGAATTTCACAGCTCTATAGTACAAACCTCAATTCATTCAAATATCAGCAACGTTGCCCCAAAACAACACAGCTACTCTGGACCTAGGACTTGACTTAATGATACCACACTAAGTGGTGAGCACCTTTTCCCCCAGATAGACCAGATATTTTATCATATTTTAAATTGCTTTGGAATATATCCATTTTCTTCTATGATTTTTCTCTTACACTAACAGGTAAACTCTTCAGTGACAGAAGTGGTGCATGTTGTTTAGTGTGAAACAGTTCCTAAACCATTAAACCAATTTTGGCTGGCTATATATTAAGATTTCTTTCTAGTGAATGCCTACCCCTCTTTAGAGGTTTGAACAGCGTATAGAAACTGAAGCCTTTGGCCTTAGTGCTTTCATTCTTAGCTATCCCTACAATTCATGTCTTTTAGTCAACAGTTTGTTGATGCTATTCTTAACTAAAGTCTTATTATAAACCTGAGTTGTCAACCTGGTAGTTATTGATCTCCTTGATCAATTTTTTTTCTTCAAGCCCCCAAATTGATTTGCATGTCCATTGGAGAAGGAATTGCTGTCTCTTAATTAGTCCCACAAAGCCAGCTATCTTTTTTCCCCTTCAGCTTTAGACAGAATTAGTGTTCCCTGGGTTGCCTACAGATAAAAAGAGTTGGCTCACACTGTAGAATCAGTTTGGATGGAAAATACTTTCAATACCAGAATCACACTCAGCACAGCCAGGTGCTTATATTATAAGAGAAACATAAGTGGGGGAAGCACAGATGTGTCTCCTATCTCATCCTCACTGCAAAGGCATAAACTCACTGAGAACAATGAAAGGTAGAATTTCTTGCACTGTGCAAATAGAATTATGACACAACTCTGTTGTTGTATTCTCTTGGAAAAAGGTGAGGGGGGCAATCAAAGAGGGGACACATTTGCCTCATTACAAAGTAGAAGGTGATTTAATAAAAACTCACACTCAGTGTTTTACTAAAATACAACTACTGAACTATTATCTCAATTCCATGACAAGAAGTGGCAGGGGGAGGCTCATGTATCATTGGTTACTGCTTCCCTCCTCTATCCCCTTCCCACCCCAGCAGTGAGTATTCAGTCTCCTGAAGCAGAAAATTACATACATTATTAATTAAAAGAAAAAGCAAGTGTATGATATACCTTGGCATAACGACAGTGATAGCTTTATATGCAAGTCTTAGGAATTTCCTACATTTTTTATTCTGGACCTGCCTTGTGGGCCATCATGGATATATGGGTCATGCTAGGTAGGTTTATCTTTAAACATAAAAATAACTTGACCTTATATGCATCTGTTGAGCAGTATTATGATTGTTGCCCATTAACTCTGTTTTTCTAACATTTTCTATTATTCTCATAGATCTAGAGCTGGAACCAACCTGAGAATGACATCTGATGGCCTAACCTAGGCAAAACCAGAGCTCCTGGGGATACTTCTAGGATACTCCGCACTTTTTATCAACCACAATATAACATACACAATACAATGATCAGTATAATGATTTGATATCAAAATAAATTGAAATACAATGCAAACCATAAATGTTTCTGAGGATGATGTTACAAAATCTTCACACTATTCCTGTGACTCTCACAAGGATACTACAATAGGTAGCCTCATCTCACAAGCCCCTTTTTCCAGATCTCTGCTTTGTCTCTCTAAAAGAGTCACAACTTTGAGCATCCACTTTATAATTCCCAACACATTAAGTTCCACTCCTGCACCATAAGTAGCCTAAGATAGCTCACTTCTTAAAAACCAAACAAACAAGAAAACATTAGAGTGATGTCCTCTTATTGGATTGATCCCTTCATTATTATGTAATGTCCTCCTTTGTCTCTTATTATAGCCTTCATTTTAGAGTCCATTTTGTCCGATATAAGTATTGCTATTCCAGCTTTTTTCTTGTTTCCATTTGCATGAAATATCTTTTTCCATCCCTTTACTTTGAGTCTGTGTGTCTTTCCATCTGAGGTGGGTCTCTTGTAGACAGCATATGTATGGGTCTTGTTTTCTTATCCACTCAGCTACTCTATATCTTTTGATTGGAGCATTTTATCCATTTATATTTAAAGTGATTATTGATAGGTACATAGCTATTGCCATTTTATTATTATTTTTTAAATTTATTTATTTTATTAGTTTCAGGTGTACAACACAATGCAATAGTTATACTCTTTACCCCCCAAAGTGACAACCCCCCTCCCCCAGTTCACCACCCCACTCCCCCCTCTATCATACATATCTATCACAACTCCCCTGACTCCCCTCCACAGTATACTCCACATCCCGTGACCATCCACATATTCAGTTACAGTTGGCATACAATACCATACAACATCAGTTTCAGGTGTACAGTGCAGTGATCAAGCCTCTACTCCATCCATGAAGTGGTCTCCCTAACAAGACATGTGACTATCTGACACGCCACAAAATTTTTACAACATTATTATATTCCCCGAACTGTGTTTCATATCCCTGTGGCAATATTGTAGTTGTCTATTTATGCTGTCTAATCCCTTCCCCTTCCCCCTCATCCCCACCCCCCTCCCAACTAAGCCATTTTATTATTTATATTTTTCATCTTCGTTGTTTGTTTTCCCTTTTCTTCTGCTTAAAGAAATCCTTTTAACATTTCTTGTAATACTAGATTCAGGGTAATGAATTCCTTTAGCTCTTTCTTGTCTAGGAAGCTCTTTATCTCTCTTTCAATTTTAAATGATAGCCTTGCTGGGAAGAGCAGTCTTGGTTATAGGCCATTGTTTTTCATCACTTGAATATTTCCTGCCACTCCCTTCTGGCCTGCAAAGTTTCTGTTGAGAAATCAGCTGACAATTTATGGGAGCCCCGTTATGAGTAAATAGTTGTCTTTCTCTTGCTGCTTTTAGGATTCTCTCTTTGTTTTTAACCTTCGCCCATTTTAATTATGATGTGTCATGGTGTGGGCCTGTTTGGGTTCATCTTGTTTGGGATTCTCTGTGCTTCCTGGGCTTATATATCTATTTCCTTCCCCACGTTAGAGAAGTTTTCAGTCATTATTTCTTCAAATAAGTTCTCAATCCCTTGCTCCCTTTTTCCTCCTTCTGGTACTTTGATGATGTGAATATTGTTATGCTTAATATTGTTCCACAGGCCCTTATACTATCTTCACTGCTTATTTTTCTTTATTGTTCCAATTGGGTGTTTTCTACTACCTTGTCTTCTAAATCACTGATTTGATCCTTTGCTTCATCTAATCTGTTGTTGATTCCTTCTAGTGTATTCTTCATTTCAGTTACTGTATTCTTTATTTCTTTTTTTTTTTTTTTTTGAGGGTAGTGTCACTGGCCTTCTATGTGGGACACGAACCGGGGCCGCTGGCATCCCAAGCCAGCGCTTAACCACTGCGCCACTCCACTGGCCTTATTCTTTATCTCTGACTGGTTCTTTTTTATGGTTCTATGTCCTTCTTTTGTTGAAATTCTCACTACGTTCCTTAAGCATTCTTATAACCAGTGTTTTAAACTCTGTCTCTACTATGTTGGTTGCCTCCATTTCATTTAGTTCTATTTCTGGAGTTTCTCTTTTTCATTCATTTGGGACATTTTTCTTTGTTTCCTCATTCTGGCTGCCTCTCTGTGTTTGCTTCTATGTATTAGGTAAATCTCCTATGTCTCTCAGTCCCTGTTGGGTGGCCTGTGTATGTATTATGTGTTCTGTGTGGTCCAATGGTGCAGTCTCCCTGATCAACTGTGTATGTGTTTCAGAAGTGTCCCTTGAGTGTGTTGTGTGTGTTCCCCTGTTGTAATCAACATTTTGTTTTTGGCACATCAGTAGATGGGATTGACTCCCAGGCTGACTGACTGTGAGCACTTGCTATGTTCACAGTGTATGACCTGCTGTGTGGGGGCTGACCCCTCAGAGGAGGATTTGCCCCCATGGGCTCTTGTGCATATTGTGTACCGCGCCCCCCTGCCATTTTGTGTGACAATTGCAGGGCTAGTCAAGTTGTGTTCTGGTGTTGTCTGAAGCTGACCTCTGGGTGGGTTGTTTCTGGTGTCTCTTGGAGGGGCTCCCATGCAGGCCAATTTCCACTTTGCCTGTTACTGGCCCTCAGCTAACTTGTAGGTCTCACAAAGCTATATGTGGTTGGCTGCTACCTGTGCTGGTCCTGAAGGTATGTTGGGGTGGCCTCACTGTGAACTGAGGCTGGCTGCCTCCAATAATTGGCCTGAGGCAGCTTAGCAAAAGGCCCAGGGCCCCCAGGTTCATTGCCACCTATCAGCTGCCCATAAGGCCCAGCAGTTGAAAGATCCTCCTAGGTATACAGGCGGGACTGGTTGACCCGGTGTTAAGAGTGCTCACGGTGATGCCGCACTCCTGGATAAAGTGGAGTCCCAGGGTATAATGAAGTGTGGCCAGTGGTTTTTACAAAGTTAATGCAGATTCAGTTCTTAAGCCAGTGCCCGGCCTGTGACCACTTTGCACAGCACCCTGAGAACACCGCAGCCAGTCACCCCTCATCTCAGGGCAGTGCCTGTTCTGTAAAAACTTCGTGAAATACCCTTACAACACTGCAGCCAGTCACTGTTTGCTTCAGGCTCACAAATTCCCAAGAGCTACCAAAGAATGGCTGTGGTGCAGGTTTTGGGTCACTGTCTACCACCAAAATCTCCCTGAGCCATTGTGGACCCTCTGCTGCTACAAAAGGCTTCCTCAGCTTGTATGGCAGTGTTCACTACCCAGGCACCCAGAGTGCCCCTGGCCATGTAGCTGGGTGGGCAGAGTTCCAGGAGCTAAGGTGTGTAGTTGGTAGTTTCTACAAAGTCAATGCAGTTCCTGCACTTGTCCTGGGCCTGCAACCACCCCACAAAAATGCCTGGAAAACACAACAACCAGCCACCACCCATCTCAGGGCTTCAGGTTCCCAAGAGCTGCCGAGGGAAACTGCATCACAGGTCTTGGGTCACTGCCCACCAGCAATAGTTTCCTGGGCCACTGCAGATCATCCGCCAGCTGCAAAAAGGCTTCCACAGCCTGTGGGGTGGGACCAGCAGCTCAGTAATCAAGAGTGTCTGGGTGGGGGCAGGGCCAAAGGGTGTCACCAAGGTGGTGCACACATGCAGATTCCACCAGATCAATATGGTCCCAAACTTGGCCCTTTGGAGGAAGGTTTAACACTGGAAAGATGGTGCCCTCATGTAGAGCTGGCACATGGACTCGCTTGCTTGCAGGCACTTCCCTGGCCTCTGGTGAAGGGGTGACAGCTCAGGATGCCCACAGATATACAGGGAAGGAGTGAATTGTGTCTCTTCGGGGCAGGAGCTGGAGGAACAGGAGCCATTGTTGTCCCTATATGGAGCCTGACACATGTGTGGCCTTCCATCTGGGTTTCCAGCCACCCTCTGCCCTACCAGAAAGGGCAGAAAGAGTTCTTGCTTATTTTCACTGCCATATGCCATGGGAACTCCTTTTCCTGGCACAAGACCTCTGGGCTAGAGAGCCCAGCATGGGGCTGAGGCCACTCCCTCTTCACAGAGGACCTCTACCACCAAGCTGTCCCTCCCAGCATTCAACAACCATTCATGAGCTTGGAGTCAGCCCACTTCATGTCTCCCCACTCCTACAAATCTCAGTGTGGCCTCTTCTTTATATCCTTACTTATAGGTATTCTGTTCAGATGTTCTTGAGGTTGATTGTTCTATAATTTATTTGTAATTTTGGTGTTATCCTGGGATGCAATAGGCATAGTGTTTACCTAATCCTCCATCTTGGACCCAACCCTAGATTTTTAAAGTTCTTTTTCACTACCAAAATTACCTTGCTGAAACTTCAAAACCAACTTTGAGAAGTAGATACCATTGATAAAAAAAAAAAAAATGAGGAGAATGAGACACCATAAGGCAAATGAAGGTAATAGAGTTAGTAAAGAAAAAAAAAAAACAAAAACCCAGAGACTTAGCTTTCCATTCCAGCATGCCATGCAAGGTTAATCAGCACACTTGAAAAACACGTTACCTGATCAAATTGGTTTGGGGAACGAACAGTATATGTGACTTGAAGAATCACAATTTATTGTACAATTTAGTATACCCAAATTTAACCACTGACCCCTTTCCTTTGGATATCACCCAGAATTATTGCTCTATGAAATGAATTTTTAAGAATTCTGCTGTTCTTTTTGAGAAGTTACATTTACAAATTGTTTATGAACTACTAGAAACTGGACCATTCTGGTCAAGTATTTTTATTCCTGACCAGGTAGCACTGGGTTTCTTGCCATGAAGTATGTCATAAATACACATGATTGGTTGAAGCAGTGTTTTCACAGTTCCCCTGGGTATATTTTCCAGCAGTCTTTTGCCTTTTTTTATATTAAGAATCACTGACTCAAATATTCCATCATTTTACTACAAAAGTTTTAATGTTATACTTTATAGGTATAATTATGCCTGCATCTGTTCAATTTTATAGAAAGCAGAGCTCTTTTGAGAAAATATTGCCAAAATTTATGCTTGCTCCTTGTTTCCCAACATTAAAGAAATGCTTTCGAATTTCCATCTCCTATTATTAGCCATAGCTGATTTGACTGGTTAATGTCCATTATATAAGTAGTCCTCAATTTTTTACACCTTACATATCACCTTTATTCAAAAATCTGGATCCTCACCGTGATAGAAACAAATAAAACTCTACTTTGTTTCTAAGAATGGTATTTACAAACAGTATCAGTCAGGGTTCTCCAAGATAATACAAGTGATAGATAGAGAAGTGGAAATTTTATTTTAAGGAATTGGCTTACCCAATTGTGCAGCTGGCAAGTCTGAAGTCTGCAAGGCAGGCCGACAGTCTGGAAACTCACACAGCGTTTCTATGCCACAGTTGTGAGGTAGAATTCTCACGAAACTTCACTTTTTTGCTTTTAAAGCCTTCCACTGATTGGGTGAGACCCATGTACATCATGAAGGGTAATCTTCACTTAAAGTCAGCTGGTGGTTGATGTTAATCACATCTACAAAATACCTTTAGAACAATCTTTAGACTAATGTTTGACTAAACAAATGGGTACCATAGCCTAGTCAAGTTGGCACATAAAATTTAACAATCACACAAACCTTCTGTTATTTTTGTAGACCCTCACAAGGTTTAAAGTCTTTCAAGTTGCAGTACTAACTTCCTGTGGGTTTTTTTGGATTCCTAAGTCATCCCACAGGTGATTCTTAAATCATCACCTGAGAATTATCCCCTTAAGTGCTCTACACAGGATTAGTATATTAATCAATACTTCACCTAGAAATCCTTGAAAAGCAAAGTTTCTTTTTGTGCAGAATTAAAATTAAAGATATAACAAGAGAAAAGCATTTCCATTTTGTCATTTAATTCAACAGCAATATGCTCTAATAAAGCAGAAATTTAATCAACTTGATAGTTTACCCAATTTCAATTTGGAGATAAATAGCTGAAAATAAACAAGAAGGCTTAGAAGGTTGTCTTTTTATGCTTCTGGTCTCCTTTTGTGCACCTCTCCCCACCATATAAGTATCACCCCCACACAACCTATGGACCAGTGATTCTCAAACCTTGTTGCACATTAGAATTATCTAAGAAATTTTGAAGGAAAAAAAAACAAAAAACACAGAAGAGGGCCCAGGACCCCTTCTCAGAAATTTGTATTTAATCAATCTTGTCTTGAGTGAAAACTTCTGTGAAACAAAGCCTGCAAATGACTGTTTTGGCACCCTCACCCAAATTTGAAAAGAAAAGCATCTAAGATAAACCAGTTAAGCACCTGTTGGCTAAGTGACATATTATATCAAGGGTAAATTTCTAATACAGCTTTATCTCAATCTACCATTGCATTATGAGAATTGCATCAGTTATAGAATAAATTTTTTTGTCTCCCATTAAAGAAAATCCAGTCATAAATAATCAAAGCAAAAGATGGCCTTTCTCAGATGCTACTTCATCTTTGTCCATTTCTTCCAGGTTCTGAAATACTCTTTTCTGTATTAGGCCAAGAAAGTGTCTAACTTTTCCTTCCACCACAGCCACCACCACAAGGCTCCTACTTTCATAACTTATGCTTTTTAGCAAATTCTAGTTGGTTGGCACTTAAAGATAGTACCTGCTTATCATCCATAGATCAGGGGTTTGGGGTTCCTATATTGCATTTACCCCATTAAGAAAGTCTCTAACAATGAACTAGGTATCTGTGTCCTCACTCTTCAATATCAGACGTATAGATATTTGCATTCCTTGTATACTGCACCAGATGATTGGTATATATACACAATGGAATACTATTCTGTCATAAGAAAAATGAAATACCACCATTTGCAACAACATGGATGGATCTTGAGATCATTATGGTAAGTGAAATAAGTCAGACAGAAAAAGGCAAGAACCATATGACTTTACTCATATGTCGGGTATGAAACTGAAGGCAACAAAGGAATAAGACAAACAAATAAAGGAACCAAACTCATAGACACAGTCAATAGTTCAGTGGTTACCAGAGGGTAAACAGTGGGCAGGGAGATTGTAGGAAAGTGTAAAGGCTGTCGAATATATGAAGGAGAACTGACTCTGGGTGGTGAACAAACACTGCAATATATAGATGATGTATTATAGAATTGTACACTTGAAACCTATGTAGTTTTATTGACCATTGTCACCCCAATAAATTTTATTAAACAAGCAAGCAAGCAAGAAAGCTAGAGAGAAAGAGAGGAAGGAAGGAAGGAAGGAAGGAAGGAAGGAAAAGAAAGAAAGAAAGAAAGAAAGAAAGAAAGAAAGAAAGAAAGAAAGAAAGAAAGAAAGAAAGAAAGAAAGAAAGAAAAAAGGAAGGAAGGAAGGAAGGAAGGAAGGAAGGAAGGAAGGAAGGAAGGAAAAAACAATCTCAGGAAGGCATGCCTGTTTCAGATAAAATCTTTGCCTCCACCTTATGGATGTCAGGTCTAAATGCAGATAGCTGTGCAGTGATAGATTCTGAAACCAGATCTTAATAATATTGACTACATAATCACTTAGAATATGCTTACTTTGTGCTGCAGTTCTATTCAGAACAACACAAAAAGCTTGAAGCCAAGTTAACAAGACACAAAATTTTCAACTTTTATTCTCAGAGGTTTTAACAACTGTGTCAATTTGGCAACTTTGTACACACAGAACAAATGATTCATCTAAATTTTTCATTTGGTTTCTGAGAATGTTTAAACATTTGAGAAAATATTTGACCCATTTTACCTCTTAAAAGATAGCGTTAGTAATGGAGTATGAATATCTTCACAATATTAAACTCCTACTAAGATTAGGTAAGAAAAAGGACTTTTCAAAGGACTTTCCTTTATTTTTTCATCTAATCTTCATCACAATCACATGAGGCAGATAATCCAGGTCCTAATACATCTAATTTACAGATAAAATGGGTTCAGTGAAATGAACACACTAATAAGCTAACAGCAAAGACTGATCTAACAATAACAGACACACTTACGTATTGCTTAGTAAGATGCCACCCTTAAAAGCAGCTTAAAACAAATTTGCTAATGAATCTGGAGGTTGACAGGGCTCAGGGTTTTTCATGCAGTTGCAGTCAAGCAATGGCTGGGGTTGGGGCTATCTTGAAAGCTTTTTCAATCATACACAAGTAAGCTGGCCTGGGGCTTGGATAGGTGGGGCTCCTTGGGCATCTCTCTCTGGGTGGTCTATTCAGATGGTCTCCACATGGCAGCCTCAGGGCAGCCAGACTTTTCACATGGTGGCTGAAGGTTTTCAGATAGAGTTTCCCAAGATATACAGTAGTCCACCCTTATCCACAGTTTTGCTTTCCATTGTTTCAGTGACCCATGGTCCAAAAACATTAGATGGGAAATTCCAGAAATAAACAATTCATAAGTTTTAAATTGTGCACTGTTGTGAGTAACATGATGAATTCTCATGCCATACTGCTCTAGGATGTAAATCATTCCTTTGTCCAGAGTATCCATGCTGTATGTACTCCCCACCTTTAGTCACCTAGTAACCATCTAGGTTATCAGATCTTCTTTCTCAGTATCACAGTACTTGTGTTCAAGTAACCTTTATTTAACATAAGAGCAGCCCAAAGCTCAGGAAAAATGATGCTGGCAGATACACCAAAGAGAAACTGTAAAGTGCTTCCTTTCCATGAAAAGGTAAAAGCTCTTGTCTTAATAAGGAAAGAAAAAAATATTGGGTTGTCGGAAAAGTCATAACGTATTTTGTGTATGTTTTTCTAAGGTCATTTATTTATATAGAGAACAAAGATCAATCAATGATATATTGCCCATTTTGCTCTATAACCTTTTGTCATCTTTCAATGAGCTTCATAATTCCTCGTTCATAGAAGGACCTGTCTTTATTTGCAAAAAACTGAACAAGGTGCTGATTTACAGCCTCATCTGAATTGAATGTTACCATGCAAGGAGTTTTGAAGAGAGCAAAACAAGTGGAAGCCTGATGGCGCAAGGTCAGGCGAGTATGGTGGGTGTGGAAACACATCCCATCCAAGCTCCAATAATTTTTGACAAATGATCAAACTTGTGTGTGGTCTCACATTGTCATGATAGAACACAACTTCTTTACTATTAACAAGCTCTGGACATTTTTGGATGATGGATTCTTTCAAACTGTTCAATTGCTGACAGTACACATTTGAATGGATTGTTTGGTTCCTTGGTAGGAGCTCGAAAAACACGACACCTTTAAAATCTCACCACACTGAGAGCATAACCTTCCTCTGATGAATGTCTGCTTTCAGTGTCGTTTGAGGCAAATCATCACGTCAGGACCAAGACCTTTTGCACACCACATTGTTGTAAACAATTCACTTCTCATTACCAGTTATCAGTCACTTCAAAAAAGGATCACTTTCCTCATGTTTAATGAGCATATTGCAGATGTTTATATGCGCCGTCAAATGAACTTCTTTGAGTTCATGAGGAACCCAAATATCGAGTTTGCTTACGTATCCCAGCTTCTTCAGTGGCCGTGAACACTTTAATGATGAATGTTCAATGTTTCTGCAATCTCTTGTGTCGTGTAAGGTGAATTTGACTTAATCAATGCCTTTATTTTGTTGTCATCGACCTCAGTGGGTCTCCCTGACTGAGGAGCATCGTTGAGATCAAAATCACCAGCACGGAATTTCATGAACTGTCATTGGCACTGACATTCTTGTAGAGCATTGTCACTGTACTTTATGCAACTTTTCACAAGCTTGATGCGTGTTCTTCCTTTTATGGAAGTAAAACAGTAAAATATGGCAAAAATGCACAGTTTGGTCTTCCATCTTCAACTTGTAAAATCTCCAAAACTCAACCAAATGGCTCACTTTTTTTTTTAGAATGAAGCTAGAACTGTCAGCTGTCAAATGACATAGGAATAACATAGATGCGAATGACTCTCGTACTTCCAAAAATGAACTACTGCCATCTGTCGCAAACATGCATCATGACTTTTCCGACAACCCAATATGTTGAGGTTGCAAAGATCTACAGTAAAAATGAAACTTCTATCCATGAAATTGCCTAATTTATAAATTAAACTTTATTATAGATATATAGTAAAAAAAAACAAAAACCCACCATATATATATATATATATATATATGGTTTGTACTATCCACAATTTCAAGCCTCCACCGGGGGCCTTGGAACATGTCCTCCAAGGATATGGGAGAACTGCTGTAATGGCTGAAGCTGTCATTTCTAATCGACCCTCAGAAGTCTGACAGCATACATTCCCACCACATTCTATTCAACAGGCAGTGTAAAGAGTCATCCAGTTTCAAGAGGAGGTGAAATAGGCTGCATTTATTTTTTTTGAGGGCAGTGTCACTGGCCCTCATATGTGGGACCGAACGGGGGCCGCTGGCTTCCGAAGCCAGTGCTTAACCTCCGCGCCACTCGGCCGGCGGCCCCGGCTGCATTTTTTGATGAATGGAACATCAAATCATTTCCAGACAATTTAAAACCATCATCTATACATTAGTTGCAATGACTTCAATGAGGTAGGTACTACTACTTTTACAATTTACAGATGGGGAAGTTGAGGCACAGTGTAGTTTACCATCTCAAGGTCAACAACTGTTTACAGTGTTAGGATTTTTAAATCTGGATAGTTTCACTTCAGACTCCATATACTCTTAACCTCTATATATACCCTATTGACATTGAAATTGATAGCTGAATATACACTGGAAATTGTGAAGCGTTTTCCAACCATAACTATCAGGTTAAAAAAATAGAAGATCCTATATTTATATTTTCCTTTATCCCATTTCCACAAGAAAATCATATCTAGCCAGGCTATATTTTGCAGAATACAAGCATGTCATCTTTTAAATAAACATTTTTGAGCCTCTAGTCAGAATTTACAAAGCACAGCCCCTATCCTCAGAGGAACTTCCACTCTAATAGGAAAGACAGATATGCACTCAGATAAACTAGGAAGTAAATGATGGAGGCAGAGAAAAAGGAATCACTGATGTGGAGCTGAGAAGAAAACTCAGTGGGAAATTTCTGAATATCAGCACAGGCTCTTTAAGGGTGAATGCTGCTCTCTGCTATTAAGTCTGCTCCAGGACAGGTTACTTTGTAATGCTTCTTGCCCAATGTAAAGATCTCACCATCTGTCATTTCTCCTCCTGCATCTCACCAGCCAAATCAGCTTTCCTGAAATTCCATCTGGGAATTGAAGTTCAGAAGGACAACGGGAATGACACATCAGTCATTAGCTTCTAGTTCAAAAGTCACCATAAGTTGTTTGATTTTATATTTTTGCTTACTTTACCAATAGGTGGGAAGATGACACATAAAATAATAATTAAAATAAGTCACATTGCCTCCTCTACACTGTCATCTACCTGGGCAAATAGGTAGAAGACCAAATACATCTTCTAAGGCCCTCAGCAACCAGCTCTGGACTCTTTTGTACTTTTTACTTCATCCCCCTTTTTACTGAAACTCCCCTTAAGGCCAGTGCTCTGATAACAGTGATAATAACACCCTATGGTTACATATGTTTTTTTACTCTTTTCAGTGTATCTGTGTTTTAATTATTGTATTTGATATGTTTATCCAGTCTCCAAACTAAAAAAACAAAATAAAATCAGCTGATTTAATTTGGTATTCTCTCTCCCAGAAATATTTGTTTCCTTAAAAAACTATATTGGGTGACAAGGTTTACTGCTAATGGATTTATACTTGAGACATACATTTCAACAAAATATGGTCCTGTAATTTATAAGCAAAAAATTTGAAATTTTCTTCTGTCAACTTCTTTTGTATTACACTGTGTTTTAGTAGTTAGTTCTGTTAAAAATTACCTGGAAAACTGCAATAAAACACCCTAGAATTCAAGGCATTGTGATATAAGGCTTCAAATTTTGAGATCAGTTTCCTGGCTTTATAGAAACTAAAGCAGAAAGCTGTTATATATTTTTTTTTCCTTGAAAGGCTCTTGGTAGAGATTTTTAGAGTTTTATTTTAGTAGGTTTTATTTCTATGTAATACAGAATTGACAGTCCTTTATATTCTTACCTCACTTCCTGGTACACAGTATTACATGTTTTTAAGCAACAGTGATGCCTACAACAGCTTTTTTGAGGAATGTTACATTGATCTCTTAAATTACAAACACTACAAAATGTCAAAATAATGAGAACTGATACAACTTTGCCTTAAAGAGTACTAGATTGGAACTTGTCATCCTATGTTAAAGAAAGACTTAGAGTGTTCAATGATGTCCACAATTTTAGTATTTCTGAAAGCCATCATCACAGTAGCTAAAAGTGCTGAAAGCCAAACTTTTAATTTTGCGGGGGGAGGTTTAAACAAGAAATATTTTAAATAAATCTTATTTCAACACAGTGAAATTGTTGAAAACTGTCTCATAACAAAAGAAAAAAAAATCATATTTAGGTTTTTTTGTTTTAATGGTCAGTATTGGGGAATGAAAGTATCTATTGTTACACTTATAACTCGTTTGACAAATATTAGAGGTTAGCATTAAGTACAACAAAAAATTTAAAAAAGAAATTTCAATTTGAAGTATGATATTTAAATTGAGGTAAATAAGTTCAGACGTTGTGTGGCCGCATTCTGGTCATCAAAGATCTTAGAAAAATTCCCAGTTTACTTGTGCGTGCATTGTGACATCTCCAATGAGGCTGAGAACTCCAAGTTGAGAACTGTAAAATGTAAATATGAGATACACAGGACACAAAGCTGCCAACCTGTGAGATCTCTCAAGTGAATTGTATACTTGGACTTGGGAATATTTGCTGGCAGTATAATCTCTGATGAATTTCTCTCCAAAAGCAAACAAAGTCAGTAAACCTAAACAACATTTTTCATTTCCTCAGAAGATGGCCTCATCAGTTGGAAACAGAGATCAAACCGACCCCTTTCAACTACTTAGTCGTTTTCCTGAAATCGTGGGCTGTTTCCAAATGCTGTGGCATCCAGGTAGGTTGTGGCAGTACCAGCCACTTTGCTCTGAGTAGTCTGTCATATATCAAGGTTTTTTAATCCCATTTTTTATCTCCAAGAATGGGAAAAGCGGAATGTACAGATTGAAGTAGAATACACTGTTGGGATAAAACAACTATTTAATCTTTTTTTTTAAAGCAAAACACCCAATTTTCTAATTTTTATTTCATGGTAGTACTGAAAATTAGAAAGCATTTATTCTTATTTATTTATTTTTTTTTTTTTTGAGGGCAGTGTCACTGGCCCTCATATGTGGGACCTGAACTGGGGCTGCTGGCCACCCAAGCCAGCGCTTAATCACCGCACCACTCGGCCAGCCCAGAAAACGTTTAAATGTTAAAATACCTAATTGCTAAAGAGCACTGAGGAAATGGGAGGTAACCCTTTTTTTTTTTTTTTAATTTAAGTTTGTAACAGAGAACAGTTTATTAGAGTAGAAAATAACAGCTCTCGAGTGGGCCGAGTGGCGCAGTTGGTCAAGAGCTTGCTCAAGAGTGCGAGCTGAGCTCTGAGCAACAGCGGTTCCATGCCAGCCTGAGCTGAGTTGCTGTTGATCTTGCCAATAGATAGCTGAGCCATCAGCTAAAAAAATAAAAATAAAAAATAAAATAAAAAATAACAGCTCTCAACATGAGAGGGGGTCCCCACTGGGGTCCCTGGGAACTAGCACTTTTAATAAAAAAAAAGACAAATATATTGTTTTGAAAGAAAATATGTGATTGGGTATTTAGAAAACCAGCATCTACAATCTCCAAAAGATTACAGGAGTCAGGTTGTTAATACAGTAGATAGTAGGTTGAGTATTTTAATTCACTATTTAGAATTCTATAGGTCCTTTATCGCAAGAAGTCAACATAGTTAATTTACACTACAGGTGACGTGTGGAGGAGGCGCAGTAGCCCTGGCAACGTCACACAGCTGTGACGTGCTTCCTCTTTGAGCACAGGCTGAACAAGTCTTGCACCGTCCATTCACTCCAGTGCTTCTAGTGAGTACCTGCCGAGTGGGAATTGGGTTGCATCTTCCTCAGTCCCTATCTCTTTATCACTCTTCCTGCTTTCATGGTGGTTTATGTAATGCCATGCTAGTTTTACATTCTGATAACTGATGGCGTTATATGTGTAAGAGTCTCAAAGGTTGTAGGGGAAACGGCGTCCCTGCTCAGCTGAAACACCTGTCCCAGAGGATGGGCCTGTGGAACCTGATCCTGTCCGCCATCCTTTCCAAAGTGCAGATGACTCCCAAAGAATGAGTCGGGATATTTAACGCTATGAGTTCTAAATAAGCTCAATTATTGAAAAGTCCCACGGTTCTAAAGGAAAGTATCTTTAATCAACATTTACAAAACTACTACTGTGTTGGTTGAGGCCAGAGGTCAATGTTACTACACTGTAAAAGAAGAGAGGAGAGCACTGGTCCTCAAAGTCCTTAATTCGGGTTATTGTAACAAGCTCCTCGTATGCATAAATTTTTACATGCACAAAGGTACAGGATTTGGTACTGAAACTGAAGATCTTGTGTACTCAAGAATCTTCACAGCTTCTGCTAGACATATTTTCTTTTTAGGCATGAAGAAAAATTCTCTCGGGCCAGCCGAGTGGCGCGGTGGTTAAGCGCTGGCTTGGGAAGCCAGGGGCCCCAGTTCGGTCCCATATGAGGGCCAGTGACACTGCCCTCAAAAAAAAAAAAAAATTCTCTCATCTTTGAGCCATTCTTTTATGTCAATTCTACAAAATTGCATGTAACTTTATAAATATTTTTAAAGACACAGTTTTGTAAATATTTAATATTCTGTTAATTTGATTTTCAATTATAAATGTCAAGTATTCTGTTTGGGGGTTTTGTGTTTTATTGTACCTTGTTAAAGAGGAAAAATTGTACATTTTTAGAACGTTTTATGAGTCAATTTAACATACCGAAAATAAAAATTAAATATATATAGTAGAAGCCAAAGGACTCAATATGTAACTCAAATTTTAGAAACACATAGATGGGAGAAAATATTTGAGAACAGTAGACTCTCCGGGAGACCACATTGCAGCATGTGGACATGTCCTCTCTGCCTATCTGTGAGGCCGGCCAACCCTATAATGAACACACCCATTCTTCAAAATCACCCCTGCCTGAAACAAAACCATGTCAACCATTCTCCAAGTCAGTGCTCTTGAAAATATAAGACATTGATCCAAATTCATAGAAATATGTAAATAACTGATACCACAAATCCTTGCTTAAAAGCCAATTTTGTTAGAAAAGGAATGAGGCCAAAGTCTGTTAACAGGGATGAGATTCAAAATATTTAACAATTGGTATGACACAGGTCCTGACTAATCCGAACAGGACACCGAACAGTAAGGACAGATGATGGCCATGAACAACTGGCAACCAGCCCAGACATATTGGGGGATCCATCTGAACATCCCTTGGTCATTAGGAAATGGAGTAGCTCAGGTAATTGGGAAAAGCCTTGGAGAAGGAGAAGGGGTACCGAAAGACAGAGTGAGAGAAAAAGTCAAGAACAATATGATTTCAGGGATATGTGGGATATAAAACTGAATACAACAAAGAAACAAGACAAACAAATAAAGAAACAAAAACTCACAGACACAGACAATAGTTTACTGGTTACCAGAGGGTAAGGGGGAGGGGGGTGATAAATGAGGGTAAAGGGGGTTAAATACATCGTGATGGAAGGAGAACTGACTCTGAATGATGAATACACAACATGATATATAGATGATGTATTACAGAATTGTACACTTGAAACTTATGTAATTTTACTAACCATTGTCACCCCAATAAATTTTAATTAAAAAAAAAGATAGAGTGAGAGAGTCAAATATAAATTGTATTCTTTTGGAAATTTGTTAGATCAGCACATTTGTCATTACAGTGACCATGCAGAGTATGACAAAGCACTTGTAAGGCTGGCAAAACAATATAAATAGAAATCCAAGTTAAATGCAGACTTGCTGAGCAGAAATAAAATTGGCAGCATTTAAAAAAATTACTTTCTAAATCCATAATCTGAGAATTAGTTCATAAAATAAGCTTAGATATTATAAAATTTATCACATGAAAATAAGACACTGATATAAACTCAGAATAAGGCCAAAAGTGCTACAAACTTAACAGACGGATAAAAAGAATATAGATGTTAATCTACAATAAGTTTTTCACATCCAGTTTATCATTTATATGGCTCATTGTCATTCATATATTCCCAATTATGATATCTAATATACTCAAGTGAAACCAACAATTATACTCAGCCATCACTCTATTTATAATAGATTGTTTCTATGGAAAAAGCAGAGAGTCACAGTAATTGTGAAGAATCATCAATTATTAACTCAAAAGACTGCAATGATGAAACCTGCGGTTAATTTTGATTTAAATAAAATTAATATGCTCATCAATTGGCAATTATATAATGTCAATTACATAATTTTTAATTAGCACAACTATATTTCAAATTATTGTTGCTTTAAGCATTTCCATGGTTATAGAATGCAAACATTGAGAAAACTTTTCTGACATGTTAATTTTAAAACCGCATCATTATTGCCATAACTTTAGGAAAGATCATCATTCTGAAAATAGATCTTCCAAGATCTTTCTTCTATTTCTTAGCTATTTCTGAAAAACAACCATGAAGCTATGGTGTGCTGGGGTTTAAATACTTAACTAAAAAAAAAAAAGAGATAGTTCTCTCAGGAGCACATGTATGTGAAACTGGTCACAGCCTCTACTCCTCAGGTTAAGCTTATGAGCAGCATATAGGAAACATCAGACAGAAGACTGAGCTTCTGCTCAGAAACTCAGGCTATCCACCCATACTTCGGTTTATGCTATAAGTGCAAGGATGCTATCACTATTCATCATTGCTCTATTCACAAGAATTTGAGGCACAGAAAAGATGATAAAAATGACCATTTAAACTCCACTTTCTCTCCAACTTGCATTTTTATGAGACTTGAGCCTTTTCTTCTACTTTATGTGACATATGATACTGCTGACTCCTCCCAATCAGAGACTGATTTGTGCAACTGCCAGTCCAGAACACAATCTTTACAAAATAGAAATGGTTTATATCTTACCCTGTCCAACTTCCCCTCCTTAATAAATGACTAATTTTACCCTCTGAATAAAATGCTAAGAACATCAATGATGTGAGCTTTTCATGATTAGGCCCTTTTTTCCCATACACAATTCAGTAAACACATTATTTGATTTTAAACCCAACTACAAAAAATCTTTTAAACAACCATACTGTCCATACTTAGTGAATTTTCATTAAAACTTAGCCTGCTTTCTCCAATTTCAATCCATACTTCCCAGCCTCTGTTTTAAGTCACTGCATTCTCATTTAACAGCCAAGCTGAGAAAGAGAGAACTTGTGATTCATATCTGCTTTTGAAGTGGTGTGTGTGGAGGCAAAGAGTCAAACAAAAACTGGATATCTAGCCTTAGCCTAGAATAAACATGTAGAATATAATAGATGCATACTGTGGAATATTACACAGACATTAAAAATACCAGAAGATGTACATATAGCAACATGGATGGATCTTATAATCATAGTGCTGACAAAAAAAAATACAAGAAACACAATGATTTTTTTACACATTACCATCTTCTTAAATTAAAAATGCATGCATGCAAATCAAAATTTTACTTTTGATAAGGAGAGATACAATGAAAGTAAATACATAAACAGTACATGAAACTATTACTTATAGGCAAAGGGAAATGGGGTATGAGGAATGGGATAAATTAAAAAAGAGCTGGGTCTTACATAAACCAAAGATGATAATGTACATTAACTAAAGAGTATGATCAACATCATTAACTAACCTGCCACACTTAAGATCCAGCGAGAAAGAAAAAATATTCTAACTCAGATATGGAAGTAAGGCCTCAAAATGCTATGCCAGGATTTTTTCATTTCTACACCTGAGGTGTAGTCCAGGTCCACACTGTCCATGGCTATTTCCAAAACCTCTCCATTGGTATGTGACAATAGTTGAGAGAGATGAGGAAGCTATGATGTGGTATTTTAATGAGTTCTCCACTGTAAATCCAGGGCTCCCATGCCCATGTCTCCTTGGCGCAGGCCCCGCCTGCCATAAAGACATTACTCTCAGAGACCAGTTATGCCTGTTGCCTCCTGCCCAGGGACCAGTAAGCCAAGGACAGGGCCAGAAATGGGCATTATCCACATACTGTTGAAGAGCAGTCTACATCGTCTTTTACTCTTGTGATGCCAACCACTTCTAACAATCGTTGAGAAAGAGAGGGAATAATGGCTCCTCCCAACATTAAACTAATCTGCATAGCCCCACATAGTACAGAGTGGAGTCAGATTCAACACATTCAAAGGAAACATTGCTCTTTTCAAGACACTGAACACCTCTTCTCTATGGAACAGAATTCATTCTAAATGGTTAGAACACAGATTGGTTATCTGATTCATGGTCTCATGAGCTAGGCCTAGACTTAGATCTCTAACTAGAGCCCATTAATAAGTATTTTAATAGCTGAAAATTATTGTTTACTATGTGCCAAACACTATTCAAAACACTTTAACTTCACTATCTCATATTCACACACACAAAAATAAACCTCTATGAAATAGCTACAATAATTATGACAATTTTATAAATCAGAAAACTGATACACAAGGAGGTTTATTGGCTGAAGGCTATCCAGTAACAAATGGTGATGGAGGTGGTATTCAAGCTGGGCAATCTGACCTCAGAACCCATGTGCTCAATTTATACACCCTACTGTCTCTGCCCATCAGGCATAGTGGCTAATTAAGGAAGAGCAGCTTCTCGAAATTAGGCCCAAAATTATGTTAGAGGAAATTTTTCATGGTTTGGTCAGAAAGGCATTGTCTACCCTATATATTTTAATAGCTGGCTCATTTTATATATTTTTGTCTGGGTCCAAGGGTTTTAAAGATGTCTTTCTTTTAGGTATTATTATAAAATTGCTGACAATATACTGGAATTATTAAAGTGTGTCCAGCATCCTGAAAAACTGAAGATGATAACAAGTGATAAGATGCTTGATAGTGACTTCCACTTATGAGAATGGCTTAGACAAGCATATCCAAAAAGTATAGAAAAGAGGTGACAAATCAAGAAAGTCTCCAAAATCTCCCATATAGCCAAGATCATCCAAAAAAAGACACGAACCGATTTTTCCTGAGAGAAACCTATGTTTCTCTCTGTCCCATCTCCCCTGCTGTTTTTAAAAAGAACAACAGTTCTTTTAGATAAACAGTTCTCACTCCCCCAGATATTTAGTCCATCTCTTCAGGCAAAAGAACTGAAGAAACAAACTAGCAAGTGGGACAAAGAGAGAAGACTCCATATACTGTCCATTTCATGCATAGATTCAACAAACTAGTTTTTGAGGAATATTTAAAAGTTTATGGTGGTCATCTTGTATGCTACATGGTATGGAATATAAATTTATCAAAGGAACAAATAAAATTCTGTTTTTGAAATAAGCATCTTTGAAATTTATTACAAGATTCCTCTACTGCTATGACTATAATGGCATAAGGTATAGTTTATATAATGTCTACCACATATTCTATTAACCTTTTTACGTTTTATTAACTTTAAAAAAAATACTGACCAGCAGTCTAATGCTATCTAGTATATTTCTAGGCTATCATAAGTTATCAAGTGCCCAAGAAAAGGAAATTTATTCTAGTGTTAATCTAAGAAAAAAGATTATATATACAGGTAGAGGGATAGACATAGCCATAAAATATACAGATATGGAGATATATGTCCATATTACATATGCCAGTTTTCCTTTCCATTAATATAACTAAGAACTGACTGCAAACATGCAAGGTTCAGTAATATTATACACAATGAAAGCCTCACAATACTTCAAGAAAATACTTTGATTTTGGATTCTTTGAATTGAAAGGATCTTTTCTCCCCCCATGGATGGAATACCAGAAGGAAAAAGAAAAAGGAATGAACTGAAAGTAAAGAGACCAGGGTTTTATCACAGTTTTGCCACCTTATGTGACCTTGGAAATTCCGTTCAATATCCTTATACACCTATCTGTAAAGTGTTGGCAATAGACTAGATAATCTCTACAATTCCTTCCTTACTTACCCATATTCTCTGACAACGGTATACTTTGTGTTGGACAGTACTCTCTGTACACATTATGTGAAACTTTTTGAAAATATCAATTACTCAGTTGACCCACTAGATGGTAGCAGATTCTTGGTTACTATATGTTTGCACAAAGCCAAGTCAACTTTCCTGACAACTCTGAAATCTACTACCAAAAAGTTAATGGAAGGACTGTTCTTTGGTCAGCAAAAGACTTGCATTTTACTCTCAACTCTGCCATTTACTGTTTGTATGTCTCGGTTAAATGAGACTTTGGGGGTTTCTGATTATCTACCATAAAATCAAAGGACATCTTCCAGATCTAAAACTATGGCTGAATATTTATAGTTACTATTGTAAGAACAAGATAATGTAAATAGTATTGTCCTTTTTTTCCACCTTGAGTCATTTAAAGAGTCTGCATTTGTCACAAAGAAAAACTCCATTTTCCTTCTATGAGACCCAAGCAATTAATAGTTTTGTTTCCTCATTTGTAAATTTGCAAAAGGGGGGAAATAATAGTATCTCTAAGGGGTATTGTAATGAGTAAATAGACATAACAAGTAAAGCAGTTAAGTGTTTGTCATTGCTTTTTATTATTATTATGGTTTTGTTTCATGGGATTTAGACTCAGACCATTATTCCTACCATCATTCCTCTTGATATTTCAAGGTATAAGCCAGGGACTTTAGGCCAATTCTCATTTAAAGGTTTAGAGCCTACACAGAACAGCACATGGCTCCAGAAATACCTCATGGAACTCTCTCTAGTCTTAGTTGCTACAAAATGCTCCAGGCCTTGGATCTGTAAGCCCTAAAGGATTCTACGTGTTCTGCCTTAATCAATCCTCATGGGGACATTTTGAAAGAGCCCTCTAAGGGCCCTGATCTTCAGGTGTGGCCTGTAGTCTCTTGGATTCCCCCTCATAGAATAGGGATCCAATTTGAAGGCCTCCAGGGATGCATGGTGGGCTTCCAATGCTAGCAAAACACTGCAAATACTAGTAACCTAACCTAGATTGCAGAAGCCAGTGTGTCTGTTTCCTCTTTCAATTAGCTCTGTTTATTTACTACAATCATCAATTATATTACTTCTAAATAAAAATATTGTGTTATATATTGTATGACAAGAGTTGTCATGTTCTTTTAGGTTTTGGGTTAAAGCCTTAAAGACATAAAATACTGAAGAGGCCAAAGCCATCAAATCATTAAACAAATATAATTCCTAGGAGCCACCTTGCTTCTTTGACCTCATCAGCTATCATCACTTGAAAATATTTGATGTTATAACCCAGCAGATTTAAGGTGCAATGCAGAGCCAAAATAGTTCCTACCAGAAATCATCCCTTTAAATCACCTCACTTCTCTTTCCAAAGAACTACACTGCAACAAGTTTCTGTTTTTCCCTTTCTTTCTGTCTTTTGTAATTCAGTGTTTATCATATAATTTATTTAGTAGTACTATAGATGTATGCTGATAATTTAGTCCGTGTAACAGGGTGAATCCAGTCAAGATATCAGTGCTGACAGGGGGTGATGAATCAGAGAACATGGCCCAGCCCAGGTCAAATGTGATAGCGGCTGCAGCTCAGCCACTCAAAATCAGAGCAGGTGATGAGACAGCAGAGCCAGGGGTGAGCTGAGTCTAGAAATACCTAGCACCCTCTAGATGCTAGCAGGGATGAGGACAAAAACCTAGAGACTTAGGAGCACTCCAACACCTGAAGCTGCCAGGGGTATTAAAGAAACCAGAAAAAAACCATGGTTACCCCTTTAATGAGGCAGTATTAAGAATCTATCTGCTTATACCACTCGTTCTTTATTCACCAAAGATGGCTCAGGGTCTTCAAAAATGCAAGGAAGATTAAAATAGTTCTTAGATACATATCCCACATTTAGAAAAAATAATGAATACAAAATACAAGAAGAAAGAAAAGGAAAGAAAAAGGTTGACCTCTAATTATGCATTCTTTAGCTCAGGAAAAATTCTGCAGCTACAGACCACTCCACACTCAGCTCCTTGAGGGCCGACACTGAACCTGGTCTCCCTTCTTTATCAGCTGGGACCAATCTGATGCCTGGCAACACATGCTCTCAATAATTGTTTGCCCTCGTTACTGTTGTTGTAGACGACACTACTGAGTATGTACCAAAAACAGGAGCTTATGATAGTGTCTGCTGAGTGACCAAAGTGCAGTCATAAAACCCCTGACCCTGCCTCTCCTGACCTTTAAACTCAATGCATATAAAAACATTCAAAAGAATTCCACCAACCCTAACAAGATCTAAAGCCAGTATATAGGCTTCAAAAGGACATAAACTTCCTGCATGCCCCTGGCATTCTGAATCCTATTCCTGCTGATGTTGAGTTCTGCAGAATTGCTTCATGGTACAATAAGCTGAAAGTCGGAAGACTTGTATCTCAGGCCTGGTCTTGACATCGCCTAGCTGTGCAACCTGGAGCAAATCATTTAATTTTGTTTTTTCGTAAGTTAGATCAACAGTCTAATTTCAGCAATAATAATAGCACATTTCAGCAGTTATATTCTGATTCTAAGCTGATCATGAAGAAGACAAAATTGGATTCAACAGGGCCAGCCAGCATTCCTGATCTTTGTAAATTCCCACACAGTCTTTTACTTTCCCTAATCCACATACTCATACTTCTCAATGTGTGAATAACTAAACTGCTTACAGGAGATTTACTGGTGACATAAAAATAAGGAGGATTTCAGCAAATTATACATACAATCATCTTTCTGTGGGCTTTAAAGCAGTGTGAACTTTCACCATTTCAACATGCCCATGAATTGATTAACTAATAGTCAAAAAAAAATTTTTAATCACTTAAAGTGAAGCTATAAAAATATAAGAATCTTTCAGTTTCATCCAAGAAATTTTATATGCAATGGTCTATAAGTGTACTACAGATGTCACATGAAAATGACGATGAAATTAGCAAATGTTGACAAATGAAACCATCAGTGGACAACTGACTAGAAACATAGGGCGGTGGAGATGGAATTCTGTTATGCTCAGTTTGCAATCCTATGACACTGAGGTTTATGGTAAATGGTGTCCTTGAGTAGAAAAGGACTCCAACCCTTCAATACAGGGCCTTAAAGGAGGCCAGGGAGGGGCAGGAGCAGGGAATAATGAGTTTGAGAGCTGAGGCAGTTCTTGGTGAAGTTATGAGAAGAAGCTATTTAACTTTGATCTTCATACTCATATAGCCCCCTTATCATCACTACCCTATTAGGGCACAAGTGTCCTCCATCAAATTTGCAATTGCAAAGGTTGATCAATTCAAAGTGCATTACCATCCAATCTAATAAAAATTTTCTATCCAGTTCCAGTTTGGAGTAAGATATAATAAACACATTCTATCATATCGCTCTCACTAAATATAGACACAACACATAGAGCAGCTATTTGAAGACTGAGAGCAGGTGGGTTAGGAAAGAAGATAAGATTTGGAGTACCACTGAAACAACAGTGTGTTTACCTTTCTTTATCACTGGTATCTCCTGGCCTAAACGCCAAGCACCCTAAAATCCTGAAGTAAGCATCAGCGAAGACAGAAAAAGTTCCAGGAAAAGCGCTCTAGTTTAGGCTTAAGGAGTAGGTAACGGGTCACTTAACAGCACAGTGAATAAGGGCCTGCAGATGCCTAAAACCCTGAAGAAGGGGAGACTTTCTCCCCACTTGGAGGAGGAATGGAGTGGGGCAAATGCTCGCTGGCTTACTCCCTCTCTGCTTTTCAATTACCAAGCCACAAACACTGCTGAGTTCATGAGAAATGTCTGGCACAGAAGAGTAAATCAAGTTCCAGCTTTCTGGCAGCAGGACTGAAAAGGTGAGCCTTAGGGAACTGGAAGGTGAACAGGAAAATCACAGACAGGGAGGAGCTCAGAAAAGCAACCCTATAAAGCTAGCTGTGAACTTCACCCCCAAGCTGTTCATGCGTGGATCTGACCCTAGTCAGCATAAGAAAGACTCTGATAACTAAACTTAGAGTTAGATCATTACCCAGGTCTCAGACTTGCTACTGAATGACACACAGGCAGGTCAGATTCAGATAAGACTGTAAAGACTTTTAAAATAGAAATGAAAGAGGGGATGTCATGACAGACTCTGCAGACACTGAAAGCAAAATTAGGGAACACCATACGGAGGCCTACGCACATTTTGACAACATAGATGAAATAGACCATTTACTCAAAAACCACAAACCATTTAAATTCATCCAAGATAAAACAGAAAACTGGAATGATATTATGAGTATTAAGAAAATTAAATTTAAAGTTATAAACATTTTGGACAAGAAATCTCTAGGCCTAGATTGGTTCACTCAGGTTTGTCTAAAACATTGATAGAATAACAAAAATGCTACACAATCTCTTCCAAAAATTAAAAGACAAAGGAACACTTTCCAACTGATTTTGAGGCCAGCATTACTTTCATACCAAAACCAAACAAAGGTAATACAAGAAAAGGAAACTACAAACCAATATCTTTTGTGAACATAGATTTTAAAATCCTCAATAAAATATTTAGCAAATCTAATGCAGCAATATATATATAAGGTCTGACATTTAAGTTTGCAAACTTGTTGCAATGATGTTGCTAACCTTTTTTTGATATCAGAGAGATTATTCATTATGAATTTGTACCAACTGGACAGTTAAACAATTTTACTATTATATTTAAAAACGCTGAAAAGGCTTCATGGAAAAGTTAGACAACCTGAACTTCTCACCAACAATTCATGGCTCTTGCATCATGACAATGCACCAGCTTACATGGCACTGTCCATGAGGGAATTTTTTGCCAGTCAACAAACAACTGTATTGGACTACCTTCCTTACTCACTTGATCTGGTCCCCAATGACTTCTTTCTTTAACCAAAGATAAAGAAAATATTGAAAGGAAGACGTTTTTATGACATTCAGGACATCAAATGTAATACAATGACAACTCTGATGGCCATTCCAGAAAAACAGTTCCAAAATTGCTTTGAAGGTGGACTAGGTGCTGGCATCAGTGCATAGCTTTCCAAGGGGAGAACTTCAAGGGTCACCATAGTGATATTCAACAATAAGGAGGGCCGGCCGAGTGGCGCGGTGGTTAAGCGCTGGCCTGGGAAGCCAGCAGCCCCTGTTCAGTCCCACATATAAGGGCCAGTGACAGCGCCCTAAAAAAATAAAAAATAAAAAATAATAATAAGGTATGGAGTACTTTTTCTAGGATGAGTTCGGAAACTTAATTGTCTAACCTCGTAATAGTAGTAGTAGTAGTAGTAATATACCATGACGAAGTGTGATTTATCCCAAGAATAGAAGGCTGGTTCAATATTCAAAATTTAACCAATGTAATCCACCATATTAACAGCCTATAAGAATTTTAAAAACACAAAACTATATCAAGTAATGCAGAAAAAGCATTTGACAAAATTCAATACCCATTCACAATATATAAAAAATAATAACCCTCTAAGCAAACTAGAAATAGAAGGCAACTTTCTCATTGTAATACCACTAACGTTGTGCTTAACTGGAAAAGACTGAATGTTTTCCCAAGAATGGGGACAAGGCAAAGATATGACTTTTACTACTCATATTCATTACCACACTGGAAGTGCTAGACAGTGCAGTAAGGCAAGAAAAAGAAATAGAATGCATATGAATTGGAAGGGATAAACATTTTATATTTACAGATAACATTTATTCAGTTAGAAAATCTCTAGTGAACCATCAAAAAGAAAAACAAACAAACAAACTTGCATTAATAAGTGACTTTAGCAAAGTTTCAGTATACAGGATTAATGCACAAATATCAATCATATTTCTATACACTAGCAATCAATTGGAAAACAAAAATGTTTTAAATAAATTTATAATAACTAAAATAATGAAATACTAGGTATAAGTCTAACAAAAGATATACAGGAGCTGTATGCTGAAAATTACAAATGCTGGTGAAAGAAAGCAAAGAAGACAAAAAATTAAGAGATACACTGTGTTCATTAATTGGAAGACTCAGTGTAGTGAAAATGTCAATTTGATCTACTCAGATCTTCTGTCTCTTATGGGAGATGTCATTAAAGAAGCAGAGAATTTATGAACAGAAAGATGAGGCATCCAAAATATGAATGTCACAATCTTGCAAATGGCACATATTTTATTAGTTTTCCATTACTGCTCTGACAAATTAAAACAAATTTAGTAACTTAAAATGATTCAATGTGTTACCTAACTACTAACTATTCTGAAGTTCAGACGCTAAAAACAAGGTGTTGGCAGGTTTGCCTTTCTTTCTGAGGAGAATCTTTTTCCTTGTCCTTTCCAGTTTTTAGAGTCTGCCCACATTCCTTGGCTCATGGCCATCTTCCTGCATCTTCAAAGCCAGCAACACTGCCACTCCCCATACCTTTTCTGTAATTGCATTTCCCTCTGACTCTTCTGCTTTTTCCTTCCATTTTTAAGGACTCTTGTGATCATATTGGGCTGACCCAGATAATCCAGAATAATCTCCCTATTTTAAATCCAGTTGATTAGAAACCTTAATTCCATTAGTAACCTTAATTCCCCTTGCTATGTAACAGCATATTCACAGGTTCTGGAGATTAGAATGTGGATCAGAATTTTTGTTGGGGGGGGGGTGGTATTATGGTGCCTTTATTAACTGATGAATTTTAAGAATCTGACATGGAATTGAAAAAGATATTGAGATGTTTATGACAAAGCTGAAGCTAAAGAAGGGCTTCACATATAGGCCAAAGAAAACTTATTTATATATACCTAAAAGTTGAAATGTTTTTATTTTGTTCTTATAAGTTCTAAATGTCTCATTAATATTACCCAGAAGGTCAATAAATCCATAAGCATGAGATTGAACTAAAAGTCCATTTGCTGTTCTGTGTGGTTAGGAAACCAAATGAGTACATTCCATACTATAAAATATAAGCCTAAACGAAATTTGGAAGTTCATTTTAACATGATAAATATAATCAGAGAACACAAAAAGGCATTACTTATCGATGTAGTTGGAATAAAATGAATATAATTTTATTAGTGAAGAAAAACTCTGGAAAGAAAATAATGGATAGAAAAATATCATAATAACCAAAATTATTCATGCCTCCCCCCTACCCTACTATGTATATACTAAGTTGCCTTTGAATATTCCTTAATTCTATTTATTTTTTAAATAAGTCATATGCAAACAGCCCTGCGATAAAGGTTATTAGTAACATATTGCTAGTGATCTGTCCTCACAACCAGTGATCCATACCAATGTGTTGTGACACTTCAGTTGAGGGTACAAAGCAATAATTATAACCTAACATCTTCAGTCTCCCAACTTCATTCCCAAACTTACACATTATAGCATGGCAGTCAAGAGCACAGGTAGGTGTTTCATAGTACCTAAAATCCCAAAAGTTTTCATGATAATGATAATACAAGGTAGTAGTTAAATATACAGATTTTGGAATTGAATGACTTTAGATTCAAATCCAAGCTCTACCCTCATTTCTGTGATCTGAAGCAAGTGGGTCAGCTTTCTTGCCTGTAAATAGGCACATTAATACAGGCCTTAGAGGACTGTTGTTCAGTGACAGATATATGGTGGTGCTTCTAGAAAATTGAAGTCTCAACTCAGTTGGGCCTGCAATACCATCTTATAGCCTCTTTTACTCTGGTCCATTTGCTCTCTGATTTTTCCATAGCTACTGTTTCATACCTTTTCATTCTCCTCAAACCTGTACCTACATCTCACCTCCAATGATACTGAGTAAAAAAGAAGCCATCCTAAGTAGGGTGAATATATAATTTCTCATCTAGATTAAGACAATTTTGAGAGTAAAGGGGTATACTCTTATAATTACACCAGGACAGTAGGTTTCAACCAACATTTTCCCAGACAAATTAGGACATATGATAGTTTCTTTAACCATAAAGAAAGTTACTTAATTTCTAATCACCAATCTGAAAATAAGCTCACCTATATCTGCACCCATCCTTTCTTCTTTGCCTCCTGTTAGAGTGAAAAAAGTGTTGCCCTTTGTATCAACGGCAAATCCTTCTGCTTTGAAGGTAAGGTAGCAGAAAACACCCAATCAGAACAGCAAAAAGAAAAAAGAATCCAAAATATATGAGGATAATTTAAGGGGCCTCTGGGACAACATCAAGCATAACAACATTCGCAACATGGGGGAACCAGAGAAGAGAGGGAGCAAGGAACTAAGAAACTGTTTCAAGAAGTAATGATGGAAAACTTCCTTAACCTAGCAAAGGAAATAGTAATACAAATCAGGGAAGTACAGAGAGTCCCAAACAAGATGAATCTAAAGAGGCCCCTACCAAGACACATCATAATTAAAATGCCAAAGGTTACAAACAAAGAAAGAATCTTAAAAGCAACAAGAGAAAAGCAGTTAGTTACTTACAAGGGAGCTCCTATAGGACTTTGAGCTGATTTTTCAACAGAAACTTTGCAGGCCAGAAGGGAGTGGCACAAAATATTCAAAGTAATGAAAAGCAAGGACCTACAGCCAAGATTATTCTACAAGCAAAGCTATCATTTAGAATTGAAGGAGCGATAAAGATCTTCCCACACAAGAAAAAAAGTGGTCATCAATACCAGACCAGTATTACAAAAAATGTTAGAGGGACTTCTAGAAGAAGAAAAAGAGATCAAAAATATAAATAATAAAATGGCAATGATTACACATCTATTAATGATTACTTTAAAATTAAATGCTCTAATCAAAAGACATAGGATGGCTTAATGGATAAAAAAAATAAGACCCTTCCTTACATATGCTTCCTACAAAAGACTCACTTCAGATTGAAAAACATACAGATGTAAAGTAAAGGCAGGGAAAAAGATATTTCATGAGGAAAAAAAAAAAAAAAAGCTGGGTAGCAATACTTATTTATTCCAGACAAAATAGACTTGAAAACAAAGGCTGTAACAAGTGACAAAGAAGGGCCCAGTAATCCCACTACTGATTATTTATCTGAATAAACCCAAAACACTACTTTGAAGGGACATGTGCATCCATACGTTCATCTCAGCATTATTTACAGTAGTCAGGAGATGGAGGCAGCCTGGGTGTCCATCAATAGATGAGTGGATAAAGAAGAGGTGGTACATATACACAATGGAATATTACTCAGTCATAGAAAGGAATGAAATTTTGCCATCTGCAACAACATGGATGGACCTGGAGGGTATTGTGCTGAGTAGAGTAAGTCAGACAGAGAAAGACAAATGTCATAAGATTTCACTTATATTTGGAATCTAAAGAACAAAATAAACAAACCAACAAAATAGAAACAATCTAATAGATACGAAAACATTTTGATAGCTGCTAGATGGGACAGGAGTTGGGGGTGGTAGGAGAAGAAGAAGAAGGGATTAAGAAGCACAAATTGGTAGTTACAAAATAATCATGGGAATATAAAGTATAGCATAAGGAATATAGTCAATAATATTACAATAACTACACATGGTGTCAGGTGGGTACTAGATTTATTGGGGTGATCACTTCATAAGTTATATAAATGTCTAATCACTATGTTGTACACCTGAAACTAATATAATATTGTATGTCAACTGTATGTGAAAAATAAAAATAATATTTAAAAAAACAAGAAAAATTCAAATGTGTGAATCTGGGAATCGAATAATCTGAGCATTATTTTGAGTATCACCATTCTCACTTCTTAGAGTTATTCTTAAAGTTAGCAAGACTCAATAAGGCAATTTAAGAAATTTAAGGAAAGGAAAAGAAAAACTACCCTTACTGTATCTAAGGAAAACAAATCCTACTCTAACACTTATTTTCCCGAGGGCCTTTTAAAGACTTAATATTTAGTCACAGACACATCTTGAATCATTGTATAAAGGGATGTGTAGTATTGAACCATCTTCATTTCAGAAAGCTATAACCCCAGGGTTACTCCAGTGTGTAAGTGAGAAAGATCTTGTCTTTGGAGCTAAAACATTGCTATCCTGAAAAGGGGAAACAATCTTGCCAAGGACTGATCAAGAGAAAACATAATACAGAAATCTTATTACCTGACAAAGCCCCAGATAGCCTGAAGTGCTACTGCTTAGACACGAATTTTTTAAAGTGTAGTCAAAAATTCCCTCCAGGGAAATACGATACTAAGAATAAAAGAGGGATAAATTGGGTCTGCTTGAAAGTATTACATTTAATACTTAAGTTAAAAAAAAAAAAAAAGAATGAAATATAATTCTTTGTTTACACTTAACAAAACTTCATATCCAATACTAGCCTATTCAGTCTGCTTGATTCGTGTTGCTTTCAAAGAAATACTGGGGGAGATGTTACATGTGCTATTTTGTGTATCTGAGCAAATAGTGTGATAACCTCAGAATGGAAGACAATATGTGAAAAAGCTAATAGTGACAGGCTGCATCAGATAGTTGGATATTTATTTTGAAAATTTGTAAAAGAAGCAAAGATGGGTCAGCATGAATTTAGAGTTTAGAGCCACTCATTGGTATGGAGAAAACTAGTCTAGAGCAGGAAAGATAACTTTCCATTGTCTTTCTATTCTGACAAGCAGCTTAGAAACTTAAAGGGTTTTTCGGGCCAATACTTAATATTAGTTAATTCCTAGAAATCCATGGAAACCAAGTGGCAAACTCTTGACCTTTGTCCACAGTTCTTTTTAATATCAGCAATACGAAGGTCACAGGACACAAGGCAATTACCAGGAATATTTAGTAAGTTTGTCCTTTACTGGGAGTCTGAAAAATCTAAGTTTCAATAGCTGTGGGAATTTTGGCTAGTCATAATTCCTTCATTCAATGATGAAACCATTAATTGCCCCAGAATTTCTTTTAGTAATAAACCCCCCAACTTTCACTAGGCACAAAGGTGGCAAGCTACAAGCTATATTTCCAGGCTTCCTTTTAGCTAGGAGTAGTCATGAAATAGCAAAGATTTTTACAGTTCTTATGTTATTTCCTTATTTCCTACTTGACCTGGACTCTGCCTCCTTCCACTGGTTAGAAAATGACCACAAATGGGCCCATCACCTTAGACCCAGCCTGGGAGCTACATGTCTCGAATGGCAGAGTCTGCCCACCAGCCTGGGTTCCTGAGGGACATCACTGAACAAAGAAGTCCCAGCAACCCTGTACCACTTACCCCTGACTTACGTGAGAGAGGAGGGAAAAAAAAAAATAAAAAATAAAAATGGCTTCTCTTATTTAGACTTGGGTTTGGGTTCCCTTTGTTACATTAGCTTAGCCTGAACACTAGCTAATGCAGAAGGCTCTGAACAAATATTTGTTGAAGTATGTTTCCAGTTCTGAATGTTAATAATCGTAACAGGAGAAACAGAAGTTTTGCTTTAGGACTAAAACAAAAAGGAGAATAAACCCTGTTAGCCTGCCAGTGATGATCATAGAAGCACATGTTAAAGCTTAAGAACAATTTTCAAATGACGGTCTTTTCTTCTTTCTTAATAACTGGGTCTTTTTTTCTTTCTTAACAACTGAGCCGCAGAGCCCCTTCATTATGTCTTTTAATTGCTTTGTTAATCACTTTCAGTATCCTTCCATTTTACTAGCATGCAGTGTGACAATAGCTTTACCTCTACTACAAAGGCTATCTTTAAATTCCCACAGGCATTTAGTAAAGTTTTATTATCCCCAGACATAATCCTATGAGGAGATTAGATCTCTAAAAGTAGTTTTCTGCCTATCTGCATGAAGCAGTCAGGGAGAGCTTGCCAATGAGGTGGGGTTTGAAACCTGAAATCCTCGGCTTACACGGGGGAGTCAGAAGCAGCTCTGGGAAAGTCACCTAAAGCTGACTTGCCTTTGCTTATGCAACTCATTGACCAAAAAGAAGCTTCAGGAACTCTCTCTCATGGCTTTGCAAAAGCCTAGGCTGAAATACTTAATTTTACACAAATTTTATACCCACACAAATTCTTTTTATTTTTCAACATTTTGATAGTAATATCTTCATTTGAACTTGAATGTGAAGTCTCAAGGATCTGAAAAGATCAAGAATTATTTGATTTAATTAAATTCTTTGTGCAAATTTGAACTTTGTAATCTGTTGATGTCTAAAGGAGGAAAACACATTATGGATGACAGATGAATTCAGAAGCATAGAAAGTTTCCCAAGAGAACATTTCACAGATGGCCCCAAAAGCCAGCTAAATGACATTCATGGCCTTGGAGTACAGAGAAATATATCTAGGGCAAGGAGTAAATGAATGCTAAAAAAGAAAAATGGAGGGATACAATATAGTATTTCACCCTGCTATTTTTCTCACTGAAGACAGAGAAATCATTTTAAAACACAAATATGATTATTTTCATTCCCTCACTTAAAATTTATAAATGGTTCACCATGGCCCTTGGAGAAAAACACAAAATCCTAACTTGACCTAAAAATGTGTTGTGTGCCTGGACCCTAATAATCTTTTGGATATCACATCAAACCACAATCCTTAGTCCTCTCTCCAGGCTTGGCATACTGGGCATTACAGGTAGAATTATGTCCCCACAAAAGGTCATATGTTAAAGTTCTAACTCCCAGTTCCTCAGAATGTGATATTCTTTGAAAATAGGGTCATTGTAGATGTTAGTTCAAATGAGGTCATTCTAGAGTAGGGTGGGCCCCTAATCCAATTTGACCAGTGTTCTTACAAAGAGGGGAAATTTAGACATGCAGGGAGAAGGCCATGTGAAGATGTAGGCAGAAGTGGGAGTGATGCTTCTATAACAAAAAACACCAGAGATGGCTGCAATCTACCAGAAGCTAGGGGAGAGGTGTGGAACAAATTCTTCCTCTCAGCCCCCAAAGAAACCAACCCTGATGACACATTCATCTTGGACTTCTAGACTCCAGAATTGTGAGACAATAAATTTCTGCTGTTTAAGCTACCAAGTTGTGGAACTTTGTTCCAATAGCCCCTGGAAACTAATTCTCTCAACTCTCTGGCCCATGCTGTTCCCTTTGCCTAGATAAAGCCTCTTCCCTCTCCTCCTCAATCTACACTTACCATAAATTCGACAAGACCCTGAACTTCAAAGCACTGCACCCTCCTAAATTATTTACTTGCTTAATATCTGTTTTCTGCAACTGGTGATAAGCCCAGAGTTTGTTTCATTCACAGATATATCCTCTGTGACTGGCACATAATTAGTGCTCAAGAAATATTTATTGACTGGGTCCCTTGATTTTCACTTGGAATCCTCTGTTCCCAAATATTGTTTCAAAGATCCCACATCCTTAGTAATAATTCCCTCCAAATATTTCTTCTATCCTCATGTATATATTCATGTGCCTGAAGGCAGCCTCATATTTCTATAATTTGTTGTTGTCATACTTAACATTTTATTTCATTCCACCACACATCTGTATAAGCAATAATATTTGTAAATGTACTAGTCTCCAGGAATGTTTTTGATTTGGGTCCTATATTACAGAAAAGAATTTCAATTATTTGGCATGCTGACATCCTCATAAGATTCTATCTGTTCAGCAAGGCAAATGAGAGAAATTGTGTAAGAGAGAACACTAAAGAAATGAAGCATTTCTTTAAAGAAAACCTTTGTTGAACCTGTGTTTTCCGATATAAAAACTGTTGATGATGTACTAAAGTGAAAGTTTTGGTGAGAATTATCTAGAACCTATGAAAGTTAATCTCAAAACATGTATCTCCATATCTATCTATTTTTATAGGCATAGGTATATTTGTAAAAGGGTTTAAGAAAAGTGCAAATGGTTCTAGGTAGGTAATTGCTAACTCTCAGGTCAATTCTAATTTCATCTGACTTTGGACTCCCAAAGAATTGCACCAATCCTTGAAAAGAGTCTGTTCACACAGATCAGAAACCTCTATAGCAAAGTTCTTGGTGAGTGTATTCACTGAACCAGAAGCTTTTTGATTTACCCTACAGAGAAGTTTCTGAGTGAATGTGAGTTTAACAGATATTCTCTTAATAAGATAATAGCTGGAGATGCTACGTTATTCAGTATCACATCTTCAGATGAATTCTGCTAGTCACAGAGGAGCTAAAGGGCAAGTCTGTTTTGAATTCCATTGCATACTAACATAAACTATAATAAGGCCTGCTACTTGGGCCACAGTGACTAGACTTGTCTTAATCATTTATTTAGTAAATACTTCTTGAACATTTATTCTGTGTCAACTCTTGTGGCAACTACTAATACAAAGTTGAATACAAATAATAGTAACAATAAGAATGGCTTATTCTTATTGACTGCTGATTATATTTCTGGCACCTTACTAAATGCTTTATATACGAGTATGTTTTCTCTTTTAATCCTCATCATAGCCCTGGGACATAGGTACTAGCATTGTCCTCATTTTATGAAGAACTTATGTCCCAGAGAGATCTAGTAGTTTGAACAAGATCAAAGCACTAGGATTCAAGTACAGATATGTCTGACTGGCTCCAATGCCTAAATGCCTACAAAATGCATAAAACTACCTCACAGTATACAATGATTCAATTATTATAATTGTTTCCCAAAATCCATCTAATTCAGTCTGGGCTTCTGACCTGAGAAAGATAAAGTAAACGTGAGTTTGAGAAAACGGACTTAATTTCCCAGTAATACAGAAATGGCATTAGTAACCTTTTCTTAGAATGAGTTTACGGACCAATTCACATAAACTCTCCAAGTTCAAAATTCAGGATTGTGGTGATTTGGGCTCATCTCAAGTGAGCGTAAGAAAAAACATAAAAAAAGAAAAAAAGGGCCTTTAGAACCTGAAGTCCAACAGCAGTGTGTGTGTGTGTGCGTGCGTGCGTGTGTGTGTGTGTGTGTGTAAAACTGAATTTGCATACATTATGTTAGGGAAGAATCAACCCATAGCTTTCATGAGCTTCTCTAAAAATACTTTGACTGAAAATTTTGAGCCAAAACAGAAAAGGAAAACATTTTTCAAAGGTCCAGAGAGAAGATGGTGTACAAATGTAACCATTAGCTGAACTCAGAATTCTTAAAATAATTTTAGGACCACTCCCCAAAAAAGAGGATAATTGGCCTCTGTTTTATTACTGAATCTGTGTATTCCCTGACATGTGTAATTTTGGGATTTGCCTTTCATGTTAGGGAGGACATGCATCTTCCCCAACTCTGATCTTTCTTTGCATTAACTTACATTGCTGGCCTCTCTCTGCCTCCTCACTCATTCAGTTCTAGAAGAGTAGGAGTAACTGGTGAATTTGAAAGAGAAACTGTGAAAGCTTTCAGGAAACATGCCGTCTTCTACAGCTTGGGTAGAATCTGCTCTTGGAGAGCGAGGTGCCTGCTCTGCTCTAGTGCAGACAAAGCTAAACAGATGCACCTCCTAACTCTAGATGCAGGTAAATTCTCCAATACAGTTTCATCAGTAGTTAAGGGCGTTTTTGGCTTCTCTCTACTGATTTTTTCTTCTTATTTCTCAATTATTCTGAAACTGAATGAGGAAGCAGTGTGCTATTTATTAGGCCCCTTCAAAGACCCCAAAATTATAGATAAATAGAAAAGAGTAGCTAGCAAAAAAGATACAAAAGAAGAAAAAAGCTTCTCTTTGATATATCCTGGAAATAAAGGATTAGAATTGGATAGAAGTGGTTTAAAACTAATATTGGTCCAGTTTTTCCATCCCCAAGCGTTACTGATGTATCCTTGCTTGGCCAGATCCAATGTGACCCATTTTTAATTGTTAATATACCCATTTAGGGTATACTAACAATTTACCTGAAAAGACTAGAGAAGTGGCAAGAAGATGGCTAGTAACTAGTAACCCCAGTTTTGCAGCCAGTGGAAACATTTGATAGAGTAGAACTGGAATTAACCTTAGGAGATAATGCTGAGTAGTGGAGAAAACTCTGCTATGTATTGTTCAGATGTTTTGTTTTCTAGCCATCCTATCTTTTATCTTCCATTTTCTTGTCTGTCCATCGTAAGTGAAACAGGACTTGTACAAGGTGTGGGAGCATGGTAATATGTTTTGTCCACTACAGAGAGTGTAACTGACCATGGGCCCCAGCATGGAAATCCATACTAGTGTTTGCTCCAGGCTGCTCCCCCATGAACTGTTCCAGCTAATGACTGAGTGTAGCAATGATACTAAGGCAGATCCCATTCCAGAGAGACAGGAGATGTTTGTTGGCAACTTTGTCTGGAGGAATCACTGATGGATTTGCTGAAACTGTGGCACTCTACCCAACATTCTCTCCCTCTCTCCTTTACTCTAGATTGTACAGTGGTCAGGTGGTTCTTCCAGCCTTCTCTGAGTACTTCTCTACTTCCTTTCACATAGATATCTTCCCCTAATAGAACACTTACATGCATGTTTAATCCCATCTTGATTTCTGCTTCTTAGAGGACACTGAAGGAATATTTTACAGATAGCACAAATAAGTCCATTCCCATTGGAAAAGAGCCAGAGAACAGCACTTACACAGCTTTATGAAATGAGAAACGAACAGTTATCTAAAACTTTAGAATATAGTTAATGCACTCTATAGCCAATGCAGAGTGACTCTGTACTTTAAAGGATGGAGCAATGTCAGAAAAAGGTAATAGCATTTGGATTTGCCCTAATACTGACTTTTCAGCAAGCATGAGTATTGGAGAAGAATTAGCATGGGGTTTGGTTGAAAATGAATTTTCAGTGCAGACTCCAGTCAGAGACTTCCTTAGACACAGTGACTACAAGTTTTATCAATACTAAACTAAGAAGTAATACTAGAAATACATTATTTGGCTCTATGCAGTATTGTTTTCAGAGTGAATAGACCAAGAAGGAATATCCTTTACAAACTGGTACCTGAACAAGATATATTCTTGTGTGTGTGTGGTACCCTTCCAGAATAATGCTGACTTTTGCCAATCCCTCCACTGGCTCACAGCTCATAAACAAGAGGAAGTGCAAAATTTTGCACTTGGGCGATGGTGTATTCATAGGTAGATTCTAGAGCTATGTTGTCTAATATGGTAGCCATTAGCCACACATGGTTTTTTTAATTTATTTGTATTGAATTAAAATTTAAAATTCACTTCCTCATTGTACTATCCACATTTTAATGTTTAACAGCCATATGTGACTAGTGGTTCCTGCATTGGACAGGACAGATATAGAACATTTCCATCATTGAAGAAGTTTCTACTAAACACTGATGCTGTAAGGAAATTGCCTCTGGGAAACATTGTTATCTGATTTTTAAAAATTAATTCTGCTTCCTTTGGTGTGAGGAGAGTGTTATAAGGTCACTGTTGCAGTACAGTTCCTCCTCACAGCTACTAAAGAGGCTTAGAAACTATTAGAGGCTATTGAAATTGTTAGGAGCTACTGAGGAGGTCTTCAGTTTCATTGGTATGAGGATCAGTAACAAACATATTTCACTGATTCTTTAGCTAATTTGTGAGATTTTCATCCATTGATTAAAGAGATTAAGCTTTAGTGCAATAGAGTAGACTTATCAGCCCCTAGATAAGCAAACAATGGGCCTGAGGAAGGGATGCAAAACCCTACTGTTGAAAGAAAAGATGAACAGAGCAGTCAGCATGATGTTTAGGGTGCCTTAGAAGAGCCAGGGTTTGGGGGTCCCCTATAGCTAGGGGTAGAAATAGAACTTCAAATGGAGGTGGAAAGGTAGCATGCCTCGCTCTCCAGAATCACCATGTCTCTGCTTCTGAAAGGGTTCATGTGTGCAGGGCCTACTGGGCTTTAAACAGAGGGGTGGTACTCAAAAGAAAGGAATCCTTCTTCTAGAACTGTTGACTTTGCTGGGGAATAAAAGGTACTCAGTGACAAACACAACTGAGAAACTCCAAGGCTTCCCTGCGCATATCTAGGTGACCAGGGAGTGCTATCGGTGACCAAATGACTGAAAGCGCATTGCTTAGGCGCAGATGCTGGACCAGAAAAGCCGAGAACCACAGCACTGCACTTACAGCATCTAGGTATATGTTTGTCTGGCACTTTTCACGGGCTCCCATGACTTTAGCTGTAACGCTGACTTCAAATGAGATATGTAACTCCACTTACTCTTCTTCATCTTAACTGGGAAAGCCCATTCCTGATCTACTCCATTCCTGATCTAGCTTGAGTTCATTTCTGCTGCATTTTCCCCTTTAAAACAGGGTAGTTCTGTCCACTAAAGCCTGGGCCCATGATCACTTTCCTGCTCACTGTCTTCGCCACATTCTCAGCTCCATTCTGCTCAACCCTCTTGTCTTCCTCCAAGTCAGATTTGCATATGCTGCCACCAATTGGTTGTGTCCTTCCATCCAGAATTATATTTAAATGGAACAGGTTACATTTTCTAAGAATGGATGCATGTACTCCATTCACCTTCCAGAGGACTAAGAATGCTTTGGCTTCTTCAGCTCCTTTTACTATTTCAATCTTTCATTAAATTCACTCATTCAGTAAACATTTCTTGAGGGTACATGATGTGCCCACGCATTGGCTTAGCACTGAAGATACAATGGTGAATGAGATATACGGAGGTCTTGAAGAGAGCTGCTTACGTTTCAGTGAGGATAGACAGGCAGTGAACAACTAGAAATGCAAATTAAATTGTTTCTAATAGTAATAACTGTTATTTGAAAATAAGGTGGGCTAATTGTATTTACAATATCAAAGGAGAATGCTGATTTAGATAAGTTGATTAATGAATGTCTCTCAAAGGAGATGAAAATTGAACAGAAACATGAATGAAGAGAAAGAGCCAGTCATGTAAAGACCAAGCTTTGTCAGGTGGAGAGACCAGCAAGTGTACTGGCTCCAAGGCATGATAAATGAGCTTAGCATGTTCATGAGAAAGAAAGAAGAGCAGTGTCTCTCAAACAGGATAAGAGAGGGAGGGACTAGAACAAGATGAAATTGGGCAGTTAAAATCAAGGAGTTTGGATTTGGTTCTAATTGTAAAGGAAGATTTTTTAAAGAGTTTGAAATAGGGGCGTGACCTTATTTGACTTAGGTTTTAAAAAGAGCTCTCTGGACAATATATGGAAAGGGATTTATATCAGTCAGGGTCCTGGCAAAAAAAAAAAAAAAAAAGCGCCACAATCAAAAGGGTTTAATTGAAAAGAGTTTAATAAAGAAACCACTTTAAAGGCATGGGTAGGGTTAAGGCAGCCAACAAGGGATAGTGAATTACCCAGGGACTAGCAATAGACAAGAGTGTTATTACCCCAAAGCCTGGAGGGACAAACAGAAGGTGCCTGAGCCTAAGGAGAGCTGAAGCCTAAGAGGAAAATCACTCCACAACATCTACTCCTAGGCTATGGGAAGGAAGAGAGGTCAAAATACCCCTTCTTCTCTCTCTTTCTCCCTCCAGTCTTCTACTGGTACCGTCAGTTTTCTAGACCCAACCATCAAGGCAAGGGAGCCAGATATATATATGCCAGACAATGCCTTTTGTAAATTTGGTGGTCAAAGAAGGACTGAAAAAATTAGGGAGTGAATATGGAGGGTGGAGTAAAGAGCAAACAGGACAGGTTGCAGTGGAGTAGGAATGAATCTGTAAGAATCAATTGATTGCTTCTGGGGGCGGAGCCCCTCGGCTCTGCGCCAGCCGGACGGTGTTCGTGTTCGGTGTTCCGAGGGGTCACGCCTCTTCTGGCCCGCTGTGCTCTCTCTCGAGTGTGGGCAAAACATGTGGGTGTGGCTGATACTGTCTTAACTCCTGTGCTTGGTGGCCGAAGAGGCGAGATGGCGGCGGAAGTTTTGTCGAATGCAAAGTGGCTGTACTGTGGAGAGCCCGACAAGATCCAGAGAGATGCACTGGTCCAATTCTTCAATGGGAAGCTGCAGAATCCAGGCAACATGCGCTTTACCTTGTACAAGCACAATGACTCCATAAACCCTAGGAAGAGGAATCAGCGGATCCTGGCAGCTGAAACAGACAGACCGTCCTATGTGGGAAACAATTTGGGGATTGGATACCACATCATGAACCCTCCCTGACTTTCCTTCCCCATGTAGAGAATTGCTGCTCTAAGGGGTTATTGTTACTTCTGAGCAAGAGATGCATTCCTTAGGTGTACTGGGATAGAAAGAAGGTTGAGAACTTTGAAGCAGAAAAAAGAAAGTTGTGTAAACAATACCTATGGAATATCCATGGTCACTGGTATTAGTCCTTCTTTATTCAGGCACTTTGTGGGCATTTTGAACAAGACTTCTGGCCAAATGGAAGTATATGATGCTGAATTGTTCAACATGCAGCCACTGTTTTCAGATGAGTCAGTTGAGAATGAATTGACATTAGAGAGTGAGACCAAGACTTTTAGAGAGAAGATGCACTCTTGCGTTGAAGTCTTTGGAACGACCAAACATAAGCCGGCTCTGAACTCTAAGAGAATGAACACAGTTGGCTGTGAATCTTTGCATCGGGCAGTAGCTAAAGCTGCAGAGAATATTATTGATACGAAGAGTGTGACCGCTCTGGTCAAGGATGTCAAACGTGATGACGTGCAAGACGACTCCCTCTACCTTCCTCCCCGCCATGCTGATGCAGCCAAGCTGAAGACGTGTATGTATTTGAAGACATGTATGTATTTGAAGACATTCTTTCCCCTGCGGAGCATGACGCTCTTCAAAGCCCTTCTGAAGCTTTCAGGAATGTCACATCTGAAGAAATACTGAAGATGATTGAAGAGAACAGTCACTGTTCCTTTGTCATAGAAGCGTTGAAGTCTTTGCCATCAAATAAGGAGAGCCGAGACTGGCAGGCCAGTGCGTATGGTTTCTGGACACACTCATCAATTTCGAGCACAGAAAATGATTAAGTGGAAAAGTGCCCTGGGACCTGGAATTCCGTACATCATCAGCACCGAACTGTGGAAGCACTTTACCTGCTTGGCCTACAACAATGGCAGTTTGAGGAACTTGATTTCCAATTCTATGAGGGCAAAGATCACCGCGTATGTGATCGTACTAGCCTTGCACATAAACAACTTATAGATTGACCTGGCCACGTTACAAAGGGATCTGAAGCTCAGTAAGAAAAGGATGATTGAGATAGCGAAAGCGATGAGGCTGAAGATCTCTAAAAGAAAGGTGTCGCTGGCAGCCAGCAGGGAGGAGGAGCACAGACTGGGCACCCTGTGCATCCCGCTGCCCCCAGCCCAGACCTCAGACTGCCAGGCCAAGTGGAGGAGACTCACGGAGGAGTGTGCTTTCCAGACAGAGCATTTTGACCGTGTCAGAGCCACTAGTTCTATTCATTTCCATTCTTATTTTTTTTTTAGAAAGGAGGAAAAAGAAGTCTTGGTTTGGCACGGGTATGAAGCCGGAAGCCAGCACCTCAGTTGTGCTTGCCTTAAGCAGAAACATAAAGCGACCATCATATTGGACTTTACTTCCCTCCTTTGGTGTTACTGTGATTATAAATGGCAGATGGTTAAAAAATAAAATAAAATAAAAGATCAATTAATTATACAGCATGATAGTAAGTACTGTGGAAAATAAAATTACAATATAGTATAAAAACTTGTCAATACTAAATACTATTTTCTTAAAAATACAAGGGTGCAGAGATATTTATAAATATTATACTTAACTAGTTTAAGGCGACTTCACTCTACATAAAGATAACAGTGCTTACGAAAAATAATCTCAGGATAACTTTTGAGATAAATAAAGGAAGAACCAGTTATGTCAAAGTCATAAAATAAAAAAATTTTAAAAATCAGGCCATATGGGAGAAATCTAGTTTATCTTCTGGGTTTGTTCCCCAGGGTATTCGTTCTGGCCTCCCAAGTGCTTAAATACTCTCCCAGGTAGAAATGTGAATGATAAATGATTGTGGGCAGACATTAAAACTATGCTTCCATGAGAAGCAAACATTAGCTTCAAAAAGAATGTTCTCATAACCACAGAGCTTGAGACCCAGTTTTTCTTTCACTTTCGTAACGTCTTAATGTTGTTTTTTTTCACTCTTCACTACCTTCTGGGATACTGAGCCATAGGAAACTAACAAAATAACAAGAGTTTTTTTAAAACAGAAGGGGGAAAAGTCATAGATTCTTTTAGCATAGTAATATATCAGACTTATGAGAAGGAGACAATCTTAACAATATTAAATAAGGCTGAAAAGAGGGACAAAGAATATTTTAGCATAATAATGGCTGGGCATCTTGTTAATGGGGGAACCAATCTTAAAAGTAGAAAGATCTGCTTGCCTTGTAGATGCTTGGCTCTCTTTTCCTTATCTCCCTTTCCTTGTGCAAAAGATCTAAGTCCTTTCTACCTCACCCACCCAAAAAGAAAGATTAAAGTAAATGCTGAGGACTTAGGTAGAGAGGAAAAGAAGTGCGATAACAGGGAACAGGCTAAGGGCAAAGCGGCAACATAAACTTCCATTTCTTTCCATAAGAGAGTAAGGCAATTTGGAATTACACTTTAGGCCATTAGAAAACTGTACAAAATACAGGAAACAGCTATTTTCAGATACTGGATAATTGCCAGCATAAGCATTATGATCCTTGAGAAGTGGAGGTTATGTGGGAATAGAGAGAACTAGTTGAACCTTATCATCACTGAGTGATACACTGAAGAACCCAGGAGAGTCCAATACTTTCACTGTGTTAAGCTGACATAGACTGGAGTTCAGGGAAGCCAGAATTGCTAGAATTTGCAAGACAACATGCCTGAAAGTACAAAATCACATAGAGAAGAGCTCCAGAAATCTGTATAAGGCTCACTTGAGTCTCTGCCTAAATAGCAACCTGCCCATTTATAGGGTAAACTCCCATGAGGACAGACAAGAAATTTTTCTGAGGAAAATGCAATCACTAGGGATTGAAAGATGAACAGTTCCTGGAAATAAGCCAGGAAGAGTTTTAATTCCCTTCAGCGAGAATATACAGACTTCACTGAATACATAGGCATTTAGTAGACTGTAGAATCTATATTCCATGAAAATATCCTTGAAGGAAAAAATTAGAACTTTACCAGGAAAGCAAAAGCTAAGAGAGTCCAATGAATAAACCATTAGTGGAAGTAAAGTATAACCCTAAAAACATTTAAATTAATCCAAAATAAGGCAGGAAAAAATGAAAACAAACAGGGAAAACAAATACGAAGATGGTAGATTTAAATTCAACCATATCTATAATTACATTACATGTAAATAGTTGAAATATTTTAATTAAATGACAGAGTGTGAGACTGGATTATACTGTAAGACTCAACTCTATTGTTTACAACAAGCCTATTTTAAAGATAAGATACAGGTTAAAATTTAAAGCATGGAAGAAAGATATAGTATGCAAACATTAATCATTAGACACAGTAGAGCAAATATCATGCCATAAAAACTAGTTTCAACAAATTTAAAAGGATTACAATCATACCACATATATTACTTTACCACAACCAAATTGGAAATCCATAATAGAATAAACATCTACAAAGTCCCCAAATATTTAGAAATTAAACTTTCAAGCAACATATTGGTCAAAGAAAAAAATCACATAGGTAATTGTGTAATGTTTTTAAATAAATGAAAAATTAAAATCCAGTATATTGGAATTGGCAGGATGCAGCTAAAACAGTGCTTAGAGAGGAATTTATAGCTTTGTTTGGTTGCATGAGAAAAGATCTCAAATCAATGACTTAATCATTATCCTTAAGAAGCTAAAAAAATAAGAACCAATTAAACTCAACTAGAAGGAAGAAAAGACTAAATAATAGAAATCAAGAAAAATAGAAAAGTGAAAAGCCAATAGAGAAAATCAAAAAGGAAGTTGCCAAAAATAATTTAAAAATCAATGAAATTAATAAATTTCTGACTAGACTTATCAAGAAAAAGAAGAGAAAAACAAATTATCAAGAATGAAATACAGGAGATTATTATGTATTCTGCAACACTGAAAGAATAAAATGGGAATGTTACAAGAAATTTTTGGCAAAAAAATCGACGACTTAGATGAAATGGCCAAATTTCTTGAAAGACACAGATTACCATAACTGCCTAAAGATGCAGTAGAAAATCTCAATAACCCTAAGTCTATTAAAGAATGTAATATATAATTTGAAATCTTCCCACAAAGAAAACTCAAGGCACAATGGCTTCACTAGTGAATTCTAGTGGAATTCTAAAATTAACAGAAAAAAAAATACCAATTTTACACAGACTTTATCAGATAATAGAAGAGTAAGAATTAATTCCCAAACTGACTGTCCTCCCAGAAAATGTGAATACAAGGGTTCAGTGAATTCTTTCTAATACTTAGAGTTATGGCGTTGCACTCCCTCCAGGGCTGCCCAAGTGCCATCAGCCTCTTGTGGGTATGTTTTTTGCCATTGGTGTGAAGTGGCCAGACACATCAATGTCGTGCCTTTTGTTGTGTGACCGTTGTTAACATATGGTGCTGTGGGTCTGACTTACTCTTTCATACATCCTTTCCTGAAATGTCAGGTCCAGTCTGATTGCTGTTCTTGTCATTGTGAGCATTTGCTGCTAATCATGAAGCTGGTAGCGAAATGCACATAGCAAACTGCCCAGTGCAGTTTTTCAAACTGAAGGCGTCTCCTGGTGCAAATAAGTAGGAGAGCCCCTTGGGGGCAGGAGTCTCCCAGGGCTGAGAGGGATGGGAGCAGAAGACGTAGAGCTGCCAGCTCCAAGTGTGATTCCTGTTGCTTATTTTCCCTATTCCAATAAAGTAGAGTTTGACCCACACATTCACAAAAAGAACTGTTTAATGACCTTCAGAGGCCAGGATAACCCTGATACTTAATAGTAAAAGACTAAATGCTTTTGCATTAACATCAGGAGGCAGGTGAGAATGTCTACTACTACCTCTCCTACTCAAAATTGTATTGGCAGTTTTAGTGCAAAAAGGCAAGGGGGAAAAAGATATACCAAGTAAAACTTTGCAGAAAACATAATCATGTCCATTTTTCAGACTCCTAAGGAATCTACAAGAAAAAAAAAGTTACCAGAAGTAATAATCTAATTTAGCATGATACAATATCAACATACCCAAATCAATTACATTTCTATATACTAGCAACAAGCAATTAGAAATTGAAAATTAAAAACAATACCATATATGTAGCATCAGAAACATGAATAAAATTTAATAAAATATGTACAAGAACTGTTTAATAAAAACAACAAAACATGCTAAGAGAAGTTAAAGAGCATCAAAAGAAATGGAGATATATATCATAGAAATTTAGATATTATTTTTTTTTTCCAAATTGATCTTGTATACAAGTATTGTAATGGTGTTGCCCTCCTGAGTATGTCCTCTAAACTAACACCAGAGTGACCTTTTTAAATTATAAATTGAATCATATAATTCACCTATTAAAAAAACCTTTTATGGCTCCTCAGAGCTTATAGGATAAAGCCTAAACACCTTAGAATAGCATAGGAGGCCTTCATCCATTTTTGTTTCTCCAGCACTAGCATCATGCCTGGCACATAGTAGGCACTGAGATATTTTTGGAATGGATCATTACCTGATCCACTGACTGGATGAAAGAGAATAAGAATTCTTTCAAGGATGAAAGACTCAAAATAGGTTAAATTTTAGAAGTGAATAGGATACCTTCTCTAAGGTTAGCTAAAATAAATATGAAAAAAGGCATTTCATAACAGGAAGAATTATTAAACATGTTCATTCTGGCTTCCTTTTCATTCCAGCATTGCTTCTAATCTAAAGCAGCTCTGAGGAAATTGTGTTTGACTACAAGCCCCACAAATTGTTTCATTGCCCATAATCCAAGAGAGAAAAATTTATAATATGCCATCGATAGCCTCATCCTATCTCAATCTTCAAATTCACCCCCCCCCCCCACCTTCCTTTCTCTTTCTCCTCCACACTAGACAAATTTGCCCAGGGATAATTGAAGATATTTATAGCAGCCAAATAAAGAACTCTGTAAGGGAAATTCTACCTGGCTCAGGAAAGTTTACCTGCTTTCTTTCCACCATCCATTAAGAGTACTGATAGCATGCCCACCTCCCAGTGCTCAAGAATTAGCTGTTGCTTTTTAAATATAAATTTATTAAATGTATTGGGGTGACATTGGTTAATAAGGTTATATAAGTTTCAAGTGTACAATTCTGTAGTACATCATCTGTATATTGCATTGTATGTTCACTGCCCAAAGTCAAATCTCCTTCCATCACCATATAATTGACCCCCTTTACACTCTTCTACATTCCTTCCACCCTCCTTTTCCTCAGGTAACCACCATATTATTGTCTGTGACTATGAGTTTTCTTTGTTTGGTTGTTTTGTTTGTTTTGTTGCTTTCAGTTTTATATCCCACATATGAGTGAAATCATATGGTTTTTGTTTTTTTTTTCCATCTGAGTTATTTTGCTTAGCATGATATTCTCTAGATCCACCCATGTTGTTGAAAATAGCAGTATTTCATTTTTTTTTACGGCTAAATAGTATTCTATGGTATATATGTACCACATCTTCTTTAGCCAATCATCCATCAAAGGACATTTAGGTCATTTCCATGTCTTGGCCACCATGAATAATGCTGTAATGAACATAGGGGTACATATATCTTTACAAATAAATGTTTTCAAATTTTTCAGATAGATACCCAGAAGCAAATTTGCTGGGTTGTATGACAATTCCATTCTTAAAATTTTGAGGACCCTCCATACTGTTTTCAGCTGTGTCTATACCAATTTACATTTCCATCAGCAGTGTATGAGGGTTCCCTTTTCTCCACAGCCTCTCCAACACTTGTTATTACTTGTCTTGTTAATAATAGCCATTCAGGCAGGTATGAGGTGGTATCTCATTGTGGTTTTGATTTGCATTTCCTTTTTAGCTAGTGATGTTGAGAATGTTTTCATAAATCTGTTGATCATTGTACGTCTTCTTGGGAGAAGTGTTTGTTCAGGTCCTCTGCCTATTGTTTCAATTGAATTTTTTGTTGTTGAGTTGTATGAGTTCTTTATATATTCTGGCTATTAGCCCCTTAACAGAGGTATTGTTTGCAAATATCTTCTCCCATTCAGTTGGTTTCCTCTTTGTTTTGTTGATGGTTTCTTTAGCTTTTTAGTTTGATATAGTCTCACTCATTTACTTTTGCTTTTACTTCCCTTGCCTTTGAGGTCAAATTCATAAAATCCTCTTTAAGACCAAGGTTTATGAGCTTAGTGTCTATGTTTTCTTCTATGTATTTTATTGTTTCAGGTCTTATATTTACATCTTTGATCCATTTTAGTTCATTTTTGTGTATAATGTGATATACACATATTACATTATATTTTGTGATAAATAGCTGCCTTTTCTAGAACCCGATTTTCCTGCATTGTCTTTGGCCTGTAAGTTTGGTTGTGTGCAGTCTCATTTACAAATATTTTCACAGATCCCTGAAATCACATTGGCATAACTCGTAGACAGGAGAGTTTGCGAACCCCACAAAAACTACTTTCTTTTCATATCTAGAGATAAACATGTGTGCTATATTCTTTTAAATATTAATTATTGAAAATACAGTCCTGAAACAAAGTCTGAATCGAGAGCTATGCATAAAATATGACAAAGTTAAAATGAAGTCAGGAAAACACTTGGCATAATTCCTGAAGTTCCTGTTTCAATGAGGGCAGGTAAAGGAGGCTGGCAAAATTGATATGGAGCAAAGATTGCATTCTGGAATCACTTGTCTCCTATTTTCCATATCCTGATGCCCTCTCCTCCCTGCCTTCTCCTTCCCATCCTCTCAAAATGCTTTCAGGAAATGATTTCATGTCTCTTCACACTGAAATTGTATAAGAAAGAATTTATGGACTTCCTATCCTCATGATTTGCCTTTTATCGGAGGAGAAAGGACTTTCCAACTTTGCATTGAACCAAGAGGAATTACATTTATGAAATAAGCAAACCAAATGGGAGAGAAACAGATTGATGACTTCCTTTATGGAGGAACTGGGGAATGCAGAGCTGATGGAAAAATATTCTCAGTCAAACTGAGAAAGTACTCAGGGCCACTTCAGCAAAAGGCCAAAGAGCCATCTGTAAGTGTCCTCCTGAAGATGTAGCCAGGCCTTATTAACTTAAACTCACACATTTTGAGAGAAACTAACATATTAAAAAATAGAGTTCATATAGGATCTTAACTTCCCTTCAGTTTACTCTCTGCTAACACCCCAAGATCTTTTTCTGTCACACTTCTAAGTAATTGGTTCCTATCCCTTCTCCTTGAATACGAGATATGTTTCTCCTTCCTGTGTTATAGCATACCTTTGCTCCCTGCTTTAAATTTTCCCCTGTCTTTCCACCTCAGCTTGTCAGGTTTCCTTAAAACCTATTGTTATCTCATAAATTATTACCTCTCCATCCAACTTACTGCCATCTACCAACTCCTAAAGGGAGAAAAACTTGAGAGTATTAACTGCTTTCAATAAATCTTATAGTACTACAAGGAAAACTACAGCAAGTACAACTTAATTTCCAGGAGCTAAGGTTTTAGAGATCATTCTGGCAGCTGCCCCTGTATTTACTACAGAGTAAACTGGTGTTAACCTTGCACAGCTCTTCCCTCCATACCACAGGGGTGAACTGCTGGCATCAAATGGCTTGGCTGCATATCAGTACTACTGAAAGCTTATTACCTCAGCCTTCCTGGGGTGCCTCAGGACTAGAGTAAATAAAATGATAAGTGAAGAGACGTAAGACAGAATATATTTTGAATCCCAAAAGGGATGGTCCAGAAATTCTCTCCATTTGGTCAGGCAAGGAGTGTTAAAGTTAAGTGAAGGACATGGAGAAAAAATACAAAGACTATTTAAAGGGAGTTTAAAAGGCCTTTTAAAGTCCCAAAGCAGCATCCTAATTTGAGAAATGAAGGCTGAGCTTGGAAAAAGGGAGAGGTGTGGGAAAGGTGACAAATCATACGGTGTACCTGAGGGGCCCAGTATGCACCTAAACTGTATCACAGCCAGGACCCAGGCACCAGATGAATAAAGCAAATATTAAGGAGTTCATTTGCTTTCTGAATAAGAACTATCTTGGGAAAGAACACTCTGTTGTCATGAAAGTGAGAATCAACTACACATACTTGATTTGAAGAAAAGGTTTCAATGTCAGAAAGAAAAAAATGTTGAAAAGCTCACAGAGCTTGTTTCTTAGAATAACCCCTGACTCAGCTCGCATGGCCTCGTGTCTAAGTCCCAGGGTTACCTATACAAAGCTGAGTCATCATGAAGCCCAGTTGTGATAACAGGTTCTAGGATCCAAAAATAATTGGAAAACATCTGTTCTCAAGGTCTCCTTTTATTCCACCCTAAGCTCTCCACAAAAAGTAACCTCTCTAAAATACATCCCAAAAGGCATCTTGAAATTCTTGGCTCCTTTCCTCTCTCTTTCCAGACCTCATCCACCAGTGACTCTGACCTTTGCAGTATGAATCCAGCTGGTCTCTCTAGATTCTGTTTTTCTCCCATTTATTTATTTCCTCCATAGACTCATCAAAAGCAGCAGGCTTTATGTACGTTAGATCAGAGCTTCCTAACTGGTACGTACAGTGGCCAACTTGTCCTGGATTGCCTGGGACTTTCCCAGTTTTAGCACTGAAAAACCCCACATCTTAGAAAAAAAACCTAAATTCTGTGTAAACCAAGAAAATTGTTTGCCCTAATGCTATAAGATGACTAGGTCAAGATATTAATGCCCTCAGCTTTACAGGCAGCTAAGCAGAACCTGGGGCAGCTGAAGTTCTTAGATCCATGTCTTCCAGCCACAGGCGGCCACCCCCATTTACCCAATAAGCCTATATAAATATCATTATTTTCTATGTGTCCCATGCTGTGAAAAAATTTATGAATCATTGGTCTAGGCAGTTTCTTTTCAGTACATTTAAAAATGGGTAGAGAATATTGCAAACTAATAGCTTTTCTTTTCCCCTAGTGTCTCCAGTTAGAGACTATAGATTTAAAAAGAAACTCAGAGGCACACCCAAGGTTGCTCCTCCTCTCTTGGCTAGGGTTTCAGCAACATGCCACACCGTCAGTCTTACTTTGTGAGATATTGGGAGAGACACTGTCTAAGCAGCACTACTCTCCATAGCAAGCACCAGGGCAGGGAGCACAAAAGGGCAGCCAGACAAAAACATGAGGAAGCACCAAGAGCTCCTAGTATAACTGGGGATTCGGATCACAATACTTATTATTGAATGCCAACTATCTGGCATTACTATACCAAGAACGCTACATAATTATCTTGTTTGAACCTCTCCTGAACTTTGTTTTATAGATGAAGAAACTAAGCCTTACTGAGATTAAATTACTTGAAAACATCACTCAGTGGGTAAAGGAAGGAACCAAAATCAAACACAAGTCTTTCTGATCTGGAAATCCATCCCCTATCTGCTATACCACAGAGACAGCGGCACCCTCCAGAAATGCAGCCAGCACTAAAGGCAGTGCCATCTGGATCTTAACTGCCCAAGGATGTGAGTGCTCCTTCATATGTCACAACTGGGAATCAGACAAGACCAGATCTGCTCTACAGTGTCTTCTCAAAACATCAGTTAAGGTGACTATATTACAACATAAAGTATATTACATCTTTCTTCTGCTCAAAACCCATCTCGCTATCAGTAAATACAGTATGTCCCCCAACTTACGAACATTTGAATTGCGAACTCTCACAGATACGAACGGACCTTGCATTACGAACATTCATAGATGTGAACAAATCGTGGAAGCAGCTCACGTGTCTGTCGGACATTGTCACAGTTGTGCTGCTGTGTGCCTACTGTACAGTGCAATCGTATGCAATAGTACAATGTTCAATCAGGGCCCAGGGTGTCTGGAAGCAAGTGGAAAAGCAGTGGGGATGTGGAGGGGGCTGCTAGAAAATACAAAGCAATAACCATGGAAACAAAAGTGAAAATAATTGAGAGATTGGACCAAGGTGAAAAGATGGTAGAAGTTGCTCATTCTTATAACATGAATCATTCAACCATTGGCTTTACATTGCATACTGTATTTGTGTCAAAGATGTATATGACTCACTTTGTCAGACTTAAGAACAAATCTGATTCACGAACATTCTCCTGGAATGGAACTCGTTCGTAAGTTGGGGGACTCACTGTATCACAGTAGTCAAAATGTACTCCAAAGCCTTGGACCATCTCATTTTGCTAACTTCACCTCTGACTTCTCTTGCCCTCCCTCACTACCTCTATTTCTGAAACTTAGACTTCCTTGCTGTTCCTCAAGCAGGCTTAGTCCACTTCTACCCCAGGGCCTTTGCTCTTGCAGTTTCTTCTGACTGGGCTATCCTTCCCAGTTATCAACACATCCCATCCCTCACTTTTGTTAGATCTCGGCTCCATGTTAGCTTCTCATTGAGGACTTCCTGACCACACTAATTAAAGTATCAAACTCCTACTTTCACCACCTGGTACTCTTTATTCCTTCTTCTTGCTTTATTTTTCTTCATATCAATATTTGATACCCTTTGTGTTTTACTTGTTATATGTCTCCCTTCTCTAGAATGAAAGCACAATGAGGATGTGAATTTTTTTGGTCAGTTTTGGTCACTAATTAGCATCTGGAATAATAGATATGTGTTGAATGAATTAATAAATCAATGAATGAATGCTAGTGTTATTTCATACATTGCTTTCTTCCTAAAATCTCAGAGAATCCTTCTTTTACCTTTAAGTGACTCCATCTACCTGAATTAGCTACAGAAGGTTCTCAGTGAACTTAATGACATTGGACTCATAAGATGCGAAAGATGAGAAATAACTGCCTAAGGTTCCTATTGATTTTGGTCTTAACTGTGGGATGAAGTATATTAGATTTCCTGAGCAAAAGAAGGCCTTAAAAGGAAATTGTGAATTAAGGAAGAAATTGTTTCTTGGTTGAAACAATCCTTCTAGTTATCTCTGCTTTTAATTCCATTTTGTGTGGTACTTTACCTCCCCTTGAAACTATTCTTGGATCAGGCTTTTTCTCCATTGTGAATGTAATCACTACAAACATCAATGAGAACAAGAATAAGAAAAGTATGCATATTTTTCTAAGCAAATTCCCAGAATGATTTTATGACCAAACAGTAATCAGATTTTTCTGGTTCTCATGCTATTTCCAAGGATAGAAAATACAGAATTGCATCATTAGGCCATTTACTTTGTATTGCATCCAGCACAGTGAGATAGATACCCAATTACAATTTCATGGATTTTTTTTCTGTAGTGATTCATTAAGATATTTATTACTTTTTATATTTCATCATGTATTGGAACCATGGTGAGTCCAAGAAATATAGTTCTTTCTAGCTAGGAGATTACAATCTTATATGAAAGCCAAGAAGGCTACTAAGTGACTACCTTAGGGCGAGGAGCATATACAGCATGGACATTCTGGACAAAGGGATGATTCTTGTCTCCAGGAGGATGGAGCAGGACAGCATGAGATTTCATCATGCTACTAAGAAGGGTGCACAATTTAAAGCCTATACATTGTTTTTTTCTGGAATTTTTTATTCAATATTTTTGGACTGTGGTTGACTGCAGATAATTGAAACCAAGGAAAGTGAAACTGCAGATAAGGGGGGGCCAACAGTACACAGTAAAGATGAAAAGTCGGCTGTCTCTGAACCAAGAGGCAGGCTCTCACCAGACACCAAATCTGCCAGCACCTTGATCTTGGACTTCCCATCCCTAGAAATGTGAGAAGTAAATTTGTTCTGTTTACAAACCACCCAATCTATGGTATTCTGTTTTAGAAACCCAAATGGATGAAGACAGAAATTGGCACTAAGAAAGGGGTGCTGCTGTAAAACACCTAAAAACGTGGAAGCAGCTATGGACCTGAGTAATGGATAGAGACTGGAAGACTTTTGAGATGCATGCTAGGAAAAGTCAACATTACTTTGAATGGATCATTAAGGGTCATTCTGGTAAGACTGCAGTAAGAAAAGAGGAGAGCTGTGGAAAAAACCTCAAACTAATCCTTCTCCTCCTCCTCCTCCTCCTCCTCCTCCTCCTCCTCCTCCTCCTCTTCCTCCTCCTCCTTCTTCTTCTTCTTGTAGTTTAAAACAGTAATTTATTTTCTCACAGTTCTTAAGGCTAGAAGTCCAAAATCAAGGTGTCAACAGGGTTGGTTCCTTCTGGGGGCTCTGAGGAAGAATCTGTTCTATGCCTCTCTCCTTGTGGTAGTTGCTGGAAAGGAATCCTTGGCATCCCTTGGCTTGTAGACACATTACTCCATCATCACATAGCCTTCTCCCTGTGTGTCTGTGTTCAAATTTCCCTCTTTTTAAAAGGATACCATTCATTGGATAGGGGCCCACCCTAATCCAATATGACCCCATATTAACTTGATTACATCTACAAAGACCCTTTTTCCAAATAATGTCACATTCACAATGAGGTTGCTGGGAGAATAAATACCCAGAACTCACTCTCTGTTCTACCTGTCATCTCTAGCTAGTGCTCCCCTTGGTAGAACCCAAATGGAAGCCAGGGGGCAAGGAAGCCCATGATGGAGACCATACTGATCATCCACTGGGAGCACTCACCAGCGTAGAGAACATCGTTGTAAGGGAAAAAGAAAAATACCCAGCATGTTGGATATTTATTTACTATCATGAATATTTGTCTATTTGGACTGAGTCCTGATTTCCTCCATAGTAGTTGGTGAGAGGCCGCTCTAAGTTCCTTGCCATATGACCTTTTCCACTTTGCTTCATCAAAGTAAACATACAAGAAGGGCCTGGGAGAGAAAATCCCAGCCAGAGAGAAGCTGGAATCTCTTATAACCTAAGTGTTTACGTGACAGCCCATCATTTTTCCTGTATTGTATTTATTAAGAGCACATCCATAGGTCCAGTCCATACTTAAAGGAAAAGAATTAAACAAGAATGTAAACAACACTATCGCCTTTCATTCTAACAGATTCCGAATTTTGTTCCCCATCTTCCTAATGACCTAATGCTCCAGGGGTAGCTGAGTCCCTTTCTAGCTCCAGGGGGTGCCTCAAACTTCTTAAAGTAAACCTGAACAAAATGTTGGTGGCAATATGGATGATAAAAGCCATTCTGATGAGGTCTCACACAGAAATGAGGAACATGTTATTGGAAACTGGAGGAAAAGTGATTCTAGTAATAAAATGGCAAAGAACTTGGCCAAATTGTGTTTATACCCTAGTGTTTTGTGGAAGATAGAACTTGCGAATGATGAAACTGAATAATTGGATGAAGAAATCTTTAAGCAAAGTGTTAGAGGAGCAGCCTGGTTCCTCCTCACTGCTTATAGTGAAATATAACAAGAGAGAAATTATTTAAAGAGTGCATTGTTAAGCAAAAAGCAAGCAGACTTTAAAGATTTAAAAAATTCTCAGCCTATCTGTATTATAAAAAAAAAAAAAAAAGGAGAGAGAGAGAGAGAAAGCTTGTCCTAAGTGAACACTAAGAGAGCGGCTAAAGAGCCATTTGATAAGAAGACTAATATGGATCACCCATCACAACAGCAGCTGGTACCTATTATCCAAGACTATTGAAGGATGACCATAAAGGCAACTGAGAAATCTTCAGAGCTGCCATTCTCATCAGATGCCCAAAGTGGAAAATGGGGAGGAGACGGGCAGAGTGGTTTTACATGAGGGACCACCTGTGCCTGTGGAACTATGGTGCATCCTGCCTGGTGGCACCTCACATCCTGGACTCTGGTCCCAACATGCCAGCTCCATGCTTCTCAGCCACCCTTGGCACAGCTCTGCTGAGCCCAGATGAGGCATGAGTGGTACCCAGAAACATGGGGGTATGGCTGCCTCCACCTAGATTTCAAAGGGCTTACTTATCTTTATTTTTGTAATTTTCATATTATTTTTTCTCAAATAATTCTTGAGGCTTAATTAAATTATGTGGCCACTATAATGCTTATCATCCTGTAAACAGTCCACTGTCTAAAGTTCTCAGGGCATTTGTATTTTGATAGAGACAAAGGGAAATATGGACTGTGTATTGGATACCTACTGCTGCATAGCAAGTTACTTCACTACTTAGCTACTTAAATAACTGTTTGAGATCTCACAGAGTTTCTGAGAAAGCAGCTAAACTGGATGTTTCTGGATCAGGATATCTCAGGAGATTGCAGTCAAGGTGTCAGCTGGACCTGCAGTTATTTGTATCCTTGACTGGGATGGAGGATCTGCTCCCAAATGTACTCACATAGCTGTTGGCAAGAGGCTTCAGTTACTTAGTATGTGGGCTTCTCCATGGGGCTGCCCATGACTTGATAGCTGGCTTTCCCCAAGTGCGTGATGCAAAAGAGGGAAACCAAGATGAAAGTTACAGTGTCTTTTATAATCCAATCTCAGAGTGGCACACCATCACTTCTGCCATATTCCATTGGTCACACAGACCAATCCTGATACAAAATGGGAGGGAACTATACATACCAGAAGGCAGGGATCATAGCAGGTCATTTTGGAGGCTGGCTACCTCAAAGCATTTTTAGGAAGCTTTGTTGATGTCAGTTCTGGTTCTGGCAATTAAAAGCCATGTGAATTTGGGGAAGTTTTGTGTCTTCTCCAAACCTTACTTGTCTGTAGAATTAGAATAACTATTAAATAGCACCTGCCTTATCTCCTACAGTCAGAGAGGTGGAACTTCAAGCATGCAAGTAAAAAAGAGACACTAGACAAAAGAACAATAGTATCACATCAATGCCAATGCTGATATAGAAGCCAGCTATTGACTGTGGAAGACAAACAGAAGAGTGTTGCATCTAGTGAAATTTCTAGGTGTGTGTGAAAGCCAGGAATTTCAAGGAATCAAAGGTTTATGGAAGGTGGAGCAATGATGGAATCACAGCAGACCACAATCAGGCTGTGTACAGAAGGAAAAAAAAAGCTGAACATCAAGGAACCTCTTCAGACAGCAGCATGTGCCCAATCGATCCACAAAGCCAGATCTAGATGGTGGCCTGAAAGTCAAAACCATCAAATATCTGCTGCTCTTATTTAAAGGATTCCAGAAAGCTGTGGTGTTATTTTGTACTAGTGCCTGCATCTCAAACTTAACAGGCTTAGGGGCGCCTGGTGATATTATTGCAATGTAGATTCTGAGTCAGGAAATCTGAGTTGGGATAGAGATTCTGCATTTCTAACAAATACTCAGGTGATGTCACTGCTACCAGTTCGCAGACCAAACTGAGAAGCCAAAATATATATTTGGTAACATTAGGAACAATTAGGGCATCACTGCAGGGGCTGGAAGCCAAGAGCCACCTGGGAATATCTACTCAGTTTCAGTAATTTCTCTTCATCCTGGCTGCCAGCTGCCCCTCAGCTAGTAAGCTCAGTAAACAAGTCCCTGTAGATTAGAATAACTGGTTCTTCAATCTTTATAAAACAGGTTTTGAAAAGTAGGAAAAAGTCAAAACACTAATCCTATACAAATAAGATTTGGTTTCAGAATAAAATGCTCACTCATACCAGGTAAATAGCTCCTCCAAGGCTAAATGTTTCTCTAAATTGAACTTCCTTTTTAAAAAAAATCACATGTCCCTTCTGTCCTTGAAACTACTTTGCCTCAAGGGACTATTTGATTTCTTAGGAGTGCATCACATTTTGTGATTCTTGATTTGATCTGAAGTTAAGACAAATGTTTAAACATGTCATAAATATTTAAATTAGATCCTCAAATTTTGTATGTACACAAAAGTAAAGTATTCAAGTTGTTAACAGTAATTAATTCTGAGTAGGTGTGAAAATTACAGGGAATTTAAATGTTCTTTTTTGTAAACTTCTATGTATTCCAAATTCTCTATGAGTAGTGTATGTTATTTTTAAATATATATATAGTTATTGTACATGCAACTGGTCAAGCCATATAGCTACCATCAGATTTTATTGTCTCCCGAGATCCAGAAATTTTAGCAATATTAATTGGCTTCTCTATGCTTTAGACACAATACTAGGAACTGTGGATAATCTCTCTCTCTCTCTCTCTCTCTCTCTCTCTCTCTCTCTCTCTCTCTCTCTCTCTCTCCCCTTCCCATGCCCCGCCTTCAAGAACTTATAGTTCTGTCAGTGCTATAAATATCACAGGGTGTGGGGAAACACAGGATGGTACTTAGGTAAGCCCAAACAACTCAGGAAGTCTTGAAGAACGAACCAGTTTTCCTAGCAGAAAGCAAGGAGAGGACATTCCAGGCCAAGGGAAGGACATGAAAAACACTGCCTAATTTTTCAGTCAGTCTGATTTTAAAGCCCATTATCCTCATTAACTGGCTAGTCCATGTCAAATCTCTGAGGGTTATTTCTGTGAATAGCAAATTTGGTTGATTAGATTTTGATGTTAATGAGAACCTCGTGTTAATCGGATGGCTGGCCAAAGGAATGTGCACAGAAAAACTAAGGTGAAGAACCCTAAAAGACTTTAATCCTAGCCCATAAAGGCATTCCAAGACAGGTAGCCCCAAGAATTTATTCAACAGCAAATCCCAGAAATTTATTCTCTGCTGTTCCTGAAAGCCAGGTTTCTGAGGGTATATTTAGGAAAGTAATTTTATCCTGCAGCCTTCCTTTCCACAAACACACAAGCACACACTCTCCCCATCACCACCAATACCACCCAACATATACATATAACACTTAACTTCATGGAAACAAATGGAAAGAAAATAAACTAATCAACCAACATAAACCAACTTCACTTTTGAGTGAAAAAAAAACTCTCAAAATTATGCCCTATAAGTATTGGTAATAGAAGTAATATTTGCTTATCCCTTCCTTTACTCATTTATTCAACAAACACCTACCAGCTCTAGGTATTTGAATCTGACTGAGACATGGCGTTTGTCCTCAGGAAGTTACAAATCAGAGACCATGGCACAGTGCAATAGATGGATGAAGACAGACAGTGTGTTAGGGGTAGAGGGAGACTGCATCTCAGACAGCCTGTGAGGGAGTTGTCCTGGAAAGTTGTCTGGTTCTCTGGAAAACTGCGAAGAACTACAAATTGCTCAATATGGCCAGAGCAAAGGATGAATGTGAAAGAGAGGCAGACAACAAAGTTGAAAATATAGAGAGAAATGGGGTCACAAAAGGCCTTATATACTAAGTGAAAGAGTTTGAATTTTATCCTTGAAAGCTGTGGGGAGCTACTGAAGGATTTTAAGCAAGGAAATGGCATGATTAAGAAGATCAATATCACAGCAGTGTGGAGGGCAGATTAAAGATAGGCCACACTGGGGACAGGAAATGCAGTTAGGGAGCTATTAAAGGATCTGGATAGAGTTAATGAGTTCAAGTTAGGGTAGTCGTGCTAATAAAGAGAAACAGAAGAACTTAAGAAATCGTGAGGAACAAGACCTCCACAACAAAGTAAATCACCAAGGTTATCTACACCAATTCCAGGTTCGGAGGTACTTAGTATAGAAGATGAAAAATCACAGGAAAAGCACTAATCTCAAAGCAGTTTTCAATTAAAGTAAGAAGGTAAAAGAAATGTTCTACAGGAGACTGAAGATGTAAGGGAGTTTGTTGGTGATAGGCCAAAAGTTTGATCACCACAATTGAAAGTTTGGGAAGGTCAGGTGGGCAGCATGATGGAGCAAGTGAAGAGAGTTAAAGAACAGTTTGCAAATGAGCATTAATATAAAGACAGGTTATCTGAAAGTGTTGAAAGAGGATGTGGGCTTGATGTGGTCAAATCTCAGATGCTTGAAGAATGTGATGTAGCCATGTTAGCCAAACTTATTTGACCATGAATTGTTTCCAAAATCATAATGCGTTCCTAGATCATCAAAAGGAGTTCATGAAATATGATGAGCTCTTTGATCAAAATATAGTTAAAAATGTTCTTAAGAATAAATTGGGTGCTGCAAAAAAATTATCAAAGTCTTCTTTAAAAAAAGGCTTTTATTTGTGTTATTTTAGTGCTTAATAGGGAACAAATTAGAGGAATCAAATTTTTTTGATTGTTAGTTTTAGTAAGAATAGAAACAAGAAAAGATAAAGATAGAGGTCTGGGCCTGCAGAGGGGCCCTCCTACCGTATGCCAAGAGGTTCCTCGCAACCCTATCCAGTACAGCCTCGGCAATTTCTCTCCACAGTGGCCCAGCCCTCTTTCCAAGTTGGTATCAGCCTTTTAGTTTCCTCAAAGGACCCTAAAAAGTGGCAAAGGCAGGTCCGAGTTTATAATGAGTGGACTTAGAATTTTACACCTGAAGCTGGTGGGAAGATTCTACCAACAGCCCTAGCCCCAGACCCCATCTGAAAGCCCCTCCCCATTCCTATCCCAAGCTCTCATTCAAATAAGCAGGGGCAGTAACATGGCCTTCCTAATTAAGAGTCACAATCCGGCCCCTGAAGTGGGCTCAGATGTGTTTTGGTGAAGAATTCTAGGGACCAAACCATCCAGAACAGAGTTTAGATGGTAGCAGAGGAAGGGTTGGCAAGAGAATCAGATCAACCCATCCTCTTGACCCTATAAACTCCTACACCTCCAGGTAGGAGCATAGCTGGAGGAGGGTCAGAGTGAGGTCTTCTGAAGTGCCAAACTCAGAGCAAGAGCCTTCTTGCCAAGGTCAAAGTGTAGAGCTGCATGCAGAAGTCAGAAAAAGTACAGATATTTCTTATCACGTGCAGACTTCACTAATAAGCCATAAGAAAGAGTAACAGTTGTTAAAAAGAAGATAGCAAACCCAAAATGGAATCACTTATGCTAAGGTCTACTTATCAACACATAACTTGAGTACAGTTTCAACTCTCCCAGAAATGGAATCTTAAACCAATCAATCAGGAATCATCTGATCCTGATAGGTAGGTAATGTGCCTGGTAGACTCCCCCCTTCCATTCCCTGTAAGAAAAAATAGCCTTGCAATAATCAACCTGCTTTTTGCAAGTATAACTTCCTTATTCCCACTCCAGTCTTCTTCTAAGTCTTTCATTTTGAACAGCTCTTCTGAGTTCCTGTCTATTTGCTAGACTGGATGCCGCACAATTCGAAATGTTTTTGCTTGAATAATCTCTTAAAATTCTCAATATGGGGCCGGCTGAGTGGTGCATTGGTTAAGAGCTGGCTTGGGATGCCAGCGGCCCCAGTTCAGATCTCACATATGAGGGCCAGTGACACTGCCCTCTACAGCTAAGATGGTGAACAACAGCTCCACCTGGAGCTGGGCAGCTGTGAGTCCCCAGGATGGCATAGCTGCAGCCCCTGCTGCAGTGGGCTGCCATAGGCTACAGTGAGTGTCCGGCAGCCAGTGTGAGCTGCCAAGAGCCACTGTGAGCAGCCATCCAGAGGCTGGCAACTGATCTGCCTCACCCAGGAAAAGTGCAATGATGATACCAACATGGGCCAGTGAAGCAATGTCCTCCACAACTAGACTGAAGAACAAAAGGACAACAACTTGTCTGTTCCCCTTCCCCAGTACCCCAACGCTGTTCCTCGCCCCCAATTCCCCAATAAAATCTTTAAAAAAAAAAAAAATTCTCAACGTGCTTGAGTTTATCAGTTAACATTGCTGGTGTCAGAAGAAGAAACCAAAGGAGATCCTCAACAACCCCAAGGATCAATGACCAACAAAGTGTAGGTACCTGTTGAGTCCCTTGAGTTCTTTGCTTTCTTGCTGTCTTGGGAGGCAGTGGATAAGTCCCTGGATCTGAGCTCTGAAGCTTTTGGGTTATGAGCTTTCAGGCTTAGAGCAATTCTTTTTGCAGACTGGATCTAGAAACCGGCTGGGGCCAGACTGGGTCCTACTTAAAAATTGGACTGGGTCCAGGAACAGATTGGAAAACCTGACAGGGTCCAGGGTTGGACAGGTCAACCTAAGCTTGACTGGGTCCAATGTGAGACCTCAGGTGAGTTAAATTTTGTTTTAAGGCTGAACATCCCGGTTAACCTTACCAAAGCTAATCTTGAATTATAGTAGTCACACTGGAGAACTTTTAACCTGGATAAGCTTATCCATATATGTGGTGTCCTAGAAAAAAGAAGTCTCAGACAAGTATTCACCATAAGGGTAGAGGGAAAATTAATTTTCCTCCTCTGCAGTTTCAGGTAACCGGGATGAGAACAGTTCAGACAACCTACTTACCCCAGATGGATCCTTGGAAAACTGGCAGACGCTGGCAAAGGGTGAGAATTCTTACCAAACTCAACTCTTCCTTTTCTATCGGTGGTGCCTGGTGACGAAAGGAAAATAAAATTTCACATTGTCTCTTCCTTTCCAAATTGGGATTGACAGGCAAAAACATTTGTAAGAATTAGGTCTTTGAACTGTAACTCGTGAATTTGCCTTTGGGTACTATCTGGTTGGTAATCCTTTCTCTCTCACAGATAGTTACTGTCTTTTTGTTTGGTTCATTTTGTGTCCTCAGAACTCGATTTGGCAACATATTGGCCTACCAACTCCAACATTCATTTTAAAATAACAGCCAAGTAAGATTTAACCCAGGATTGATAAAATGATTGAATAACAGAAAAGCCTACCAACTATAAGTCACCAAATTAATTTATTCAAACTGGATAATCATGTGATTTCTCAAATGATACAGAAAAATATTTAACTCTTTATTACTTAAAAACTAAAACAAAGTAAAACATTACCTGAGACTATGAATAGGAAACTAGGAACTTCCTTAATTTCATAAGACCTGATCACCGACCTGGTAAACCAACATAAACAACCACCTACTAGCATGATATAAATAAATCAGCAACTTTTATAAAAATCAATTAGAAAAATCAAAAGCTTTCTTCTCCACCATCAATAACCAACTACAAAATGCAGAGCTATTCACAACAGTAACGTGAACTAGAATTACACTTAGGAGGAATGCTCAAGAGCTTTATGAGGTTGATTCCATGTTCATGGTTGGGTGACTTAACATTTTAATTTCAATGTCATCTCAACCACAGTTTCATAAGATTTTTGACCATACTTCTGAGACTTTTCAAATCCTTCACCTTGCATTACAATTATATGCATGCTTCTCTTATTCCCTCTCCTAGACTCTAAGTTATTTGAAGGTAGGAATGTCTTCTCCATTTTTTAAATTCCTCAGAGCTCCTAATAACTCAGAGCCTTGTATGATAGGCGCTTAAAGAAATACATGTTGAAGAAAGGGGGAGAAAGAGGCTGTGAAATTACATTTTCCATTTTTCATGATTTGTCCTGGGAAGAGTTCTTAAAATTGGTGCTTAAATTGGCTCATCAAGGTTGAAGAACTTCTCAATTTCTTTTCTTTGGCTAAAGGTTTTTAAATGTTATGACCAACTATATCTTAAACTAGATGAAATGAGAGTAAAGGCTTGGCATATTTACATTTATATATCACTGAATTTTAAAAGAAACATTTCACAGTTTCATATTGATTTCTAATCCAATTTACTTTTGGGTTCTCATGCACCAGCTCTTTTCTTGTAATAGAAGCTTTTGGGAAATTATTATATATCATTTTTTAAAAATTATATATATTTCTGTTCCTTCTTCTTTTTACAAAAAAACCCCACATACCTCTATTTTGTTTCTAAATTACTTATCAGTGTCTTTTTAAATAGCATATGAATCATGCAATGCATCTGGCAAATTACTAGCTTATATAATGTCCAAAGATTTCTTCAATAGAAATGGAATACTCATCAAAAGTATTCAATGGTATGAGGATTGTGTCTATTCTATGAATTTTTTAAATTCTCAGATTTATGAGCCCATAGACTCATAAATATTAACACTTGAAATTTATCTGAATAATTAGATGAAGACAGAGAGAGGTTAAGTGACTTTCTTATAGTCACAAGGAAGTTGGTTAAGGAAAATACAGAAGACACTGTCAATCAACCAATTAACCAGCTATTCATTGACTGGCCATACTTTTTTGTTCTTATCATTATGTCATTATTCACAGTAAGGTAGGTTTTTTTTCTTGTTTGTTTTTTTTTTTAGTTTTGTTGACCATTATCACACCAATAAATTTCATTTATTAATTTTATCTAGTTTCAGGAGTACAAAGCAATGTAACAGTTACACATTTACACCCCTCACAAAGTGATAACCCCCCCATCTACTATCCCTCTGACATCGTATATAGTTGTAACAATACCATTCACTATATTCCCTATGCTGTACTTTACATCCTATGACTATAAATATATATATATATATATATATATATATATATATATATATATATAATTATAGTTGACATTAATAAAAACCAGTTGCTAGATGGGAGGGGGTTGGAATGGAGGAGAAGGTGAAGGGATTAGAAAGTACAAATTGGTAATCACAATATAGTCATGGGGATATGAAATACAGTATGGAAGATATAATCAATAATGTTGTAAACATTATGTAAAGTGTCAGATGGGCACTAGACTTATCAGGGCGATCACTTCGTAGACTGTGTAGATGTCTGACCACTGTTACTATACACCTGAAGTTGAAGTAGAATAGTATTGAATGACAGTAGGATAAATTTTAACAAAGTCATTTAAAACAGCCAGACTTGCACAAAATTGTGAGGTCAATCATCTTTTCCTTTCTTTCACAAATTTCTCTTTCATGGAATACCAGTTCCTCACTTTCTGAATGTGTTACTTTGGGACCATTGCTTAACCTCTGAGAGCTTGTTACCTTATATATACATTGGAGAGAATACCTATTCATAAAGCCTTGGAAAAAATGAAGGATGGACATAAGTCCTTGCTTAGTAACCTAACATAGTAGGTGATGAATAGCGTTTTTTCTTCCTTCCTTTCTTTAATATGGTTTCATAGTCTCTAACAACCTATTCCATCAAAACAGGAAAAGTATCTCCCAACCTAATTTATTCTTTCACAAAACTAGTTTCCATCATTTTCAAAATCTTTCTAAATTATTTTATTTGAAAATAAAAATTATGTTTGACTATACAAAATAAATATTGGATGAGGCATTTACATGAACTCCTTCTTTATGACTATATATCATACTGAAAAATAATTACTTATGTACATCCTAAAATTTGACACATTAACATTGTTACAAATTTATTACAATCAAAAAGGAAAGTATGGTAGAAAGAGCATTAGATTGGGAGTCAGCAAACTGCCTCTATCCCTGGCTCATGTCATTTAGGCTGAATCAGTTAATCTCCCTCCTCCGCAAACTCAGGGGGCTGAGCTAGGTGATTTCTGAGGCCCTTTGCCTCAGAAAAGTCTTCGCCATATACTTGTAACTTACACAAAACTACTAAAGTCCTTACCATTTCCTAGAGAGTTGCTTTTGGAAATTGGACATATAGCCTAAAAATTAATAATAAGGGAATCTGAAAGCATAAGAGTTGCCCAAATGCTCAGACATATGTAGAATAATATCAGCCTCATCACATCTGAATTCTTAGAATATCAGAGCAGTTTCCCTCAGAATACATGTTAGAGAGAAGTAAAGGAATTTGAAGGGTAAGAGTACTTACTTTTTGCATTTAGCAAAGGGAAAAGACTGAGCCAGTTGTCAAAGTTGTTATTAGACATAATTACAGCACTACATCTACAACACTCAGAACTTGAATATTATAAATGGTAAAATACCTGAGATATCCTAATATTTTTAATCCCCTAAGGATAGTATTTTCTTTAGCCACGTATACCTGTTACTAAACCTAACCACAGTTATCTAAAAAGAACACTTTTCATTCATTTCATTCATTTGCACATTGCCTCATTTTTCAAAAGCAATTTTTTAAAAATTGAATGCCTCCTATTTAATTCCAAAGCAATTTTAAAAGCAATTTTTAAAACTTGAATCCTTCCACTTGTGTACTGGGTTTCAACTCTTTCACCTACTCAAGGAAATTGCTGCAGCAATTCTCCTCTAACTCACATAAATTTGTTCTCTTTCCTGAATATTTCCCACCAACATAAAAATGTTATGATTTCTCCCATGAAAAAAGTAAGCTCCTCTTAACCTCACATCCCTCTAGCTCCTCTTATTCTTATAGAAAAATTCCTCAAAATAGTTGCCTGTGTTTCCTGTCTCCAATTATTCTCCTTTATTCTCTCTTGAACCCTTCACAACAAGACTTTTACCACCACTACTTGACCGAAATAGCTCTTGTCAAGTTCAACGATTACCTTGATTCTGTTAAACCCAATAATCAAGTCCCGGTTCTCATTTTAGTTGACATATCAACAGCACAGGACATTGATGATCACTTCCCTTTCCTGGAAACAGTTTCTTCATTTAGCTTCCAGAGTAACTGCAATAAAAACGATAATAATGACTAATGCTAGCTAACTCTGTTCCATTTTGTAGTTCACCTGCACCTACTCTAATATAGCTGTTTTTTTATAAAAGCTCAACAGATGAATGCAACTTTGATATGATGAAGACCACTACTCCTGCATCTTTTTGGTCGTTGGTAGAATTGCTGCAATTCCTTCTAGGACGGAGTACTGTGGTACTGCTTTGATTTACTACCTTAACCAGAGTATAGGGTATGTGTTGGGGGAAAAGGGGATGGGCAATTTCAAAGGCTTTCACTTGGCTTTTCCTAACATGATGGCTCTTACTCCACATGTGAGGGAACCAGAGCGATGTTTCTGCCAGTTATTTAATGTAGCCACCGTGATTTTGCACTCGAACTAAAGAAACAATCACAGATGGGTTGTGGGTTGGACCTACTGTGAGTTGAACACGGGCCAGGACTCCTTTTGTTTCTTGGTCCTCATATTTAGCAAGTCTAATAAGTGTACCTTGACAGCGTTTTGAGGCCATGTCAAGGTATCTATCAGTACTGGCTCAGCGTCTATAGCCAATAACGAAATCTGAATATTTCCTAAACCCCAGTGTACAGAATACTACTAAATGGCCACAGGGCCCTTTGGTAATAAACTGGTTAACACCTTCCGGAAATACATTTTGTAGTAATTCATAGAACTTCCTCAGGGGAGACTGACCTCCTCTTTTCAGTCAATAGGCTCAAGTCTGTAAAACAGGTAGAGATGATCTTTTTCTATTGCAGCAGTTGACTTCAAACCTCTACTTGCAAGCTCTTAACACATTGAGGACAGGGCATTTAAATTGTTTAAATGCATGTTCCTGGGGTTTAAAACATTTAAATCAAATTTTATACTGTGTTTCTTTAAAAATTTATAACAAATTCCCTATTTTTGTGAACTGAAATTTTCCGGAAATACTCACCAAAGACCCTACTTGAGGGTGTGATACCTCTGGAAACATTCCTCCCTAATGTATAGAGGCAAATCTGCATCACTGGTCCACAATTTAATATTGCTTGGTTATATAATTCAAGGAATACTCTCATTGGCTGCCCACTCTAATGTCCCTAAGAAATCATGGTCCATCAGCCACTGTCACAGATCCCTTGGTTGTTATCCAATTGTGCTGCCTATTCCAGTAATTATGCCCACCTTGCCTCTGGTGGTTAGTGCCAGCACTGGGCTTCCTCTGTTCTAGAATCCTGGTACTAAAGTTAGTTCCACAGGAGCAACACTACCATCAACTTGCTCAGAACAGACAGCCATCACTAAGCCTCTTAGCAATGCCAATGCCCCATTACCAATTCTTTCTTCACTGCTTAAGTAAAGAGGTGTCTTTTGTGCCCTACAGGGAACAAAGACAGCTGTTTTATGTAACACATTTATTCTATTGGGTTGTTGGAAAAGTCATGATGCAGTTTTGCAATGAAAAACATAGAAAAAATATGTCATGACTTTTCTGATAACCCAATAGTATGGTCACTCCTCTCAGCCTTCTCATCTCTTGCTCAATTGTCTATCAAGGCCATTACAGCATCTCCACTTCATTTGCCTATATCATTGTTATGTCCATAGTTTCAAGGCATGATACAAGTAGTGTATTAGGACCAGATCTAGGTGTTATTGCCAGTATGTTAGACCCTGAGTTGTGAGAAAGTATCTCCATAGCAATAAACTCTTCCCTATCCAGTTTTATATCTTGTTCCTGCCCCATCCTACACTATTCCCATATGTGCTCTTCCAGTTCCTGTCTAAATTATCCATGTACTATTGCTCTTTAATTAATAATCCATTTTTTTCCAGTAGCAGAGACTTATTTACCTGTTCCTTCCATGCTAAGACTTGACCCCAGTAATTGGCCTAGAAACAATGAGAAATGGTGTAAGCAGATGTTGAGGAGGGCACCATCATCTTGAAAGTCCTCAAGTGAAGATTTGCAAGCTAAGAAAATGGGAGCTACTAGACAGAGACAGGGACTGCTTCTGCTGACCTTTAGGGTTTCTTGAAAACCCCATTATAGCGATGCAACAACGTGACAGGATCATCACTACTCCTATTAGTATCAGCAATGGGATCTTTATTTGACCAGAGAATGATCAAATTTCAGACTCTCATTCTGTGGGTCTGTTTTCTAGGACCACTTCTGTTATCAACTGTTTTATATTGGGTTTCCTAAAAAGCAGGCCCTGGGTCAAAGATTTTGATGCAAGTAATTTTCTTGGGAAGTAATTCCAAGTAGTATGTTATGGAATAGGGAACAGAGAGAGGGTGTGGAGAAAAGCAAATAGAATGTTAAAGAGCAGGTCACCACAGTGGGCAACTGATATTCTCTGAGAAAGTATACAATATACCTCAGAATTGTCCCACCAAGGGAAAAAGAAGTTGAGGTATTTATGCACAAACTCCTGATCCTCATTGTTTGTTGGTTGCTCTGAGAGGATTTAACTGCCCCATTCAGGTCTACCCCCAGGCATGGGCCAAGTATCTGCCTCAGCAAGTTTGGCAGAAATAATGGGTTGGTACAGCCCATAGAATATACAGGTAGTCCAGGTGGGCCAAGGAAATAGGGACACAGCATTGACAGCACCTGGTACATTACCATATACTGGAAACCTATCTCTCTTGCCTTAAAAAGAAGGTGCTAATTATACTTTAACACACAAAATTCTTAACAATTATTTTTGAAATAGTTATCATGCCCTGCCTAAAATTCTTGTTTTATTCCACTAATGCTATGCATTTCACAGTCTTTTGAAAACACCGTGATGAGCAACCACTGAAGAACTGTTATTTATATATAACATAATTATACATATATAACACTGTATAATAGAGATGGTGAATTTAAAGAAAGCAAAACTATACATAGAAAAACCAGGTGGGAAGCTATTATAATCTCCAGAGCATTAACCAAGGCAGTGGAATGGAAAAGAGGAGAGTTTTGAAAGATCTTTATGAGATGGAATTTATAGGACCCATTGACTGATAGAAAATGGGGATTAGAAGAGTGGCGGAATTAAATATACAGTTAATATTTTTTCCCTTCGTTTAGATATGCAAGTTAAGTACTTAACAGGAATCAAGTTAAAGAGAAATTATAGATATCTTCAGAAAAATCTAGTAGAAATCCTTCATACTGAATTTTAATCTAACTCCACCAGTGATTTTGACACTACCCAGAGCTTGAGAATTATTGAATGTCATTAACAGGTAATAATTCCCAGAATATCATCACTTACATTTTTATAGCAAACAAAATTATGGAGTTTCTTGAACATTGATTTTTTTTTAACTTCATATAACAGACCCAGAGAAGTGAAGTAAATTAGAAAATACCTAATAGTGATTTTGTTGCAGGTTTAGAATATGTGTAATTCTAAAACCCATGTTCTAATAAATAATGAAGTTTTTCCTTTGAGGTTTTAGGAAAATTTTAAAGTGGTGAAATCCTCTTGAAAAAATTATTTCTATCCATCTATCATCTATCTTTATATTTGAGTTTTGTTATGAGGTCAAGATGCAAAAAGATACGATATGTCAAATATACTCATAAAATATTTCAAGACATTCTAAAGAAAAACGCATTTTGCACATATCTGGTCTCTTTAGAAAATCGTCATAAATATTATTTAGTGAAATAGCAATGAGTAAGCCTTGGACTCCAGAAAGTGAAGTTTCAAGAACAACCTGGATTAATGATGAAACTTGATGTTAAATCAAATGACATTTGAATTTACTTCAGTAAATTTTTACTAAAGAAATACTGCAAAAGAGGCCCTGTTCATGACGAGTGGGACTCAATCACTCCATGTCAAGAGTTCAAGTCTGTCAGAAGCTGAAGTGTTTTAAAATATTTCGATGATAATTTTTCCAAAAGGAACATAGACCATGAAATAAATCTTTGCCATGTAAAAGAGAAGACCAAGTTAATAATCTAAAATAACTTTGATTAAACTGGGGACAATCCATGCAAATGTGGCTTTATCAACATTGATGAGTTTAAGTTGGAGCATTATGACTCCACTCATACAGCTTTTGTTAACTTATGAAATGAAATCATTGTTTAGAATAGAATCTAAAATGTTGTAGACTGCTGACCTCATCCATCTTGGTGATGGTAGTTACTTTGCTGAAATCTTTTGAAGCTATTGACTGTGGCCTTCTTAAATTCTGTTGAAAAAGTTTCTTGTTGTGAAATAGATGAATTTGAAGAAAAAATTCCTCCTATGCTTTCTGGTTATATATATATATATATATATATAATTTGTTATCTATATCCTCTCTGGTTGCTAGGATGAAATATCTCTTTATGGTGCTAATACAGCAATAATAGCTGGTGAATCCAATTTGCATTTAAATGAAAAATTCACAAAAATGTCCTTCAAGTCCCAGGATGCTCCTGATAGATTACCTATGCACATAAGCAGTAGTATCTGCAGAATGGATATGTAGTCAACAATATAATCTAAACATTGCATCTCTTAATGGATTAGCATGCTCTATGAAGGGCTGCTGATATACTCAACACTCTTTGAGAAAACGGTCATCCAAATCTAATGGCAGATCTCCATGCCAGGCCATCTCCTTCTAATACTTCAGACTGTTCGTGGGTTAGTTCCAGCGAGACTAGAATTAGCCTGTTATTATTTTACCAAATAAAAGGTCTACCAAAAATCTTTGATCCCTGGTCAAGGCATGAAACGTGATTATCATGTGTTTTGTGCCTGACTCCAAGGAGTTTCAAGGAAGTTTGTTCCGGTTTCTATCCATTGTTTATTGGTAACAGTGAGATTGATGGTTTGTACTTAATCTTAGAGAGACCCTGAAGATCTCTCCCACTGGTGCTGCCAGTAGTGAAAGTCAAACAGGTTTTCATTGCTAAAAAACATTCCCAGAACCCAAAGTGACAGTATTTTCAACTTTACAGTTTTGCAAGAAAAGTATACAATATACCAAAAGCATTAAAATGCCATTGATGCTGCTTACACAGCAAGAATATTGCTACTTGACCAGCAGGGTATAAGAAACTATATCCAAGACTTAAAGTCTGAAAAACCTTTCCTCATACAGACATTTGAAAATGTATTAATTCCTATTTTCTCCTATACTTTTTACAATCTGATTTTTCACATACGCCCTTTAAGCATTTTAGATGATACCCACTTCCACGAGCAAACTTCATGTCATTTTTAAGATAAACTGCCATATTTATGCATTTCTTAACCATTTAAAATGTGTAAAACTGTGCTGCCATTTTTATTTGGTTCTTATCTTTTTTTAACATGGCACTTACGAACTTTTTAAGTGTTGTGATCCATTTTTCCCAGAAGCCCTCTGGTCTTTCTTGCACAATTTTGCATAGAAATGTATATATTGTATTATGTTATAGCAGAACTGACTGATGACCTTCAGAGAAGGCTCTACCTTTCTGCAATTACAACGCATCTCTACATTATATGAGAATGATAATTATTCAGAAAAATTACAGTATAAGATTAATAGCTCGTCAATAATGAGAGAAGGAGGAGTGGGGGAATAAGGATTTCATCTCTGTGGTGACAACTCACCATTTTATATATTGAGCTCAGACCCTTCTTCCTCCATACTTATATAAACAGCAGTGTGCTTGACATTTCCTTAGACAAATTGCAGTCATTCTAAATGCACTAATATGTCCAAAGCTGAATTTTTCATCTTCTTTCAAAAAACTCCTCCTCTCCAGTTTCCAGCTGAGTAAACTGCCCCGTGCTCATGCTCTTGCCCTTTCTTCCACTCAGGCCTGAACCTTGGTCATTCTGAACAACACACCACCTTCATCACCAGACCTGTCCATTCTATCTCACAAATGCACTTCTGTCTGTCTCCACTGCCATCGCCTCATCTACCTCTCCCTGCCATATCCTCTTAATTATACCCCTGCTATATATATATTCTCCCCAGAATATTTTGTGGGGGAAAGTAGGATCAGGTCACACCCCTGATGAAAAAGTTCAATGGCTTTTCATTGAAGGTTTTTTAACCCACAAAATTCCTTAAATTCAACATGACACAGCCCAGACTACTTCTTATATCTCATCTCATACTCTTCCTCCCCACCATCCCCATTTTCTGAATCCTGATACCTGGATTAATGGAGCCAAGTTCTTTATTGCCTCATGCCTCCACTACACTGTTTCTCTTACATGCACTCCTTACCTGTTTAATTTCTACTCAGTCTTCTGATGTCAGGCAAATATCCCTTTTTCAGAAATACGTTTCTACTTCCTACTCTAAATTAGAATCCCCTTCATTCTCTTACTGATCTTACAATTATTATCCTTCTTAAGGTTTATCACAATTTTCATTTAGTTATTCATTTGATAAATTCTGTATTTCCCACTAGACTATGAATCCCACAAGCTCAGAATATACCTCTATTTTGGTCACAATATTGCATAACACATGCCTGGCACAAAGGTCACACTTAAAAATATTTACAGAATGAATAAACTCCTTCAGAAAATGTTTGTCACATTAGGTTTTGGATGTTGGATTAAGTTCTGGGACTAAATCTAAGAACACATGATCTTTTGTGGGAGACATAATCAGATAATCGTCATAACAGCAATAAGCATTTTGATGATTTGTGATGGGTTGTGCATTATCAAAATTCACCTTTGTAACAACTCATTGAAGTTGATTCAGTTGTATTATTATCCACTTCGCAAATGAAGGAACTAAAACTCAACAAGATAAAGCAATTTGTCCAAGTTTACACAGCCAGTCAGTGGCAGAAGTTTAATGGCATGTACTTTGAATACTCTACAGAAACAGGAAGGACTTACTTGTCTTTGGGGTATTTGGGGAAGATTTCATGAGAAGTGAAATTTGATCAACATTTGGGCAGTCTGGCATAAGGTGCTGGGGCCTGAGCATTTCCTCAGAGGCATAGCCCAGCACAGGATATCAAAGCTAAGGAGAATAAGGGAGACATCCATGAAGAAGGTAACTGGTGCAGGGTGTCAAAGCCCACACAGGATGAGGAGCATATCTGTGAGGGAAGGGTGGCCTGGTGAGGAAGATATCTGTGTGTGGGGATGATTCAGTGCAGGGTGGCAGAGCCCAGGAGCGGTGAGGTTGGTGTCTGTGTGGGAGAGTGGCCCAGTGTGTGCTGTAACAGCACAACTGGAGTAAAAAGGGTGCTCATAGTGGGGAGAGGATATGGCAGAAACCTAGTATGAGGACTTAAAGCCGGAGTGAAATGAGGAGGAATGCCTGGGAGAGAAGGTGCAGGAATAGTGATCAGAGTGAGTTACATACATTTAGGTTAATAAATAAATGAGAAGGTTTTTCATTGCCAGAGAATGGATTTATAATTATGGAAAGGAAACCTATAGTGTTGACTGGAATTAAAGTCTTCAGTATAAACTCAAAGCTTTTCAAAATTATCTATTTGAATGATGGAGGAATAAATATAGATGTGAGTGTGTGTATGTGTTTATACATGTGTACCTACACTCCCTAACTCTGTCCACTGAGAGGGTATGAACCCAGACTTCGGTTTCTAATGACCTTTATTCACTGGAAACAGTGCTTCTTTGAAGAAATAGCTGATTCCAAGACAGAGGAAGAAAAAGTACAAGATGAGCCTACAATCTTATTGTATTTAAGGTAAGGAACTATTTGAAAAATGATGGGGACTGGTCAAAAGTTACAAAAGCTAGATTGAAGGGGTTTCACCAGCTAAATTAGGGATAACTAAAGGTCAAAATAAATAAAAAGTAACAGATTATAACCTATTAAATAAAATAGAATTGTCACAAATGTGCCACTCTGGTGAGCAATGTTTATAATGGGGAAACAATGCATATGTAGGGTTGGGGGGTTATACGGGAAATCTCTGAATTACCTTCTCAATTTTGTTGTGAACCTAAAATTGTTCTTAAAAATAACCTTTAAGGAGCCGGCTGAGTGGCTCAGTTGGTTAAGAGTTGGCTTAGAGCATGTGCTCTGAGCAACAGGGCTGCCAGTTTGATTCCCACATGGACCAGTGATGCTGCGCCCAAGTTGAGCTGTCGCTGAGCTGCCAACAGGTGGCAGGATGGCTCAGCTGGTGTAATAACAAGATTGCCTGTTCAATGGTGGGCTACGCCCACCCGCAACTAAAAAGATTGAACTTGGCAGCTTGAGCTGAGCTGCCGCTGGGATGGCTCAGTGGATAGGGTGTGCACTCTTAACAACAAGGCTGCTGGGTTTGACTCCTGCATGGGATGGTGGCTATGCCCACCAGCAACTAAGACTAAACTCAGCACCTTGAGCTGAGCTGCTGCCCAGATGGCTCAGAGGATAGAGTGTGTGCTCTTGACAACAAGTCTGCTGGTTCAACTCCTGCATGGGATGGTGGCTACGCCCACTTGCATTTGATTGAACACAGTACCTTGAGAGGCCATGAACTGCTGACAGGAAGCCAGATGGCAACTGGTGCCCTCCACAACGAAGATTAAAGAACAACAACTTGGCTGGTCCCCTTCCCCAATTCCCCAACACTGTTCCCCTCCCCCAATTCCCCAATAAAATCTTTAAAAAACAATAAAATAACCTTTAAAAAGTAAAGAAATAGGAGATCACAACTATATTTATATAAGTAAATAAATAAGAAATAAATTGAAACTATGATGAGAAAGAGGATTTTACATAATCTCAAATTACCTTCTCCTGAAAAAAAACCTTATTAAACTGCAAAGGGAAAAATGGTAACTTCACAGTGGACAACCTGGCAGACAAGACACCACCTTATTTCAGGGATTAAAGTGACCACCAGCAATACAACAAATGAAATTGTGCCCATGAAAAAAATGTAAAGAAAAGAGTGGAGTGTCACTTTTGCAATATTTCTGCTGAGGATACATAATCTGACTCTAAATATAGGACAATATTAGACAAACACAGACAAACAATTATCCTACAAAATAATTGGCCTATAATCTTCAAAAGTGTTGGGACCATTAGTCGAGGAAAGAGTGAGGAACTATCTGGATTGAAGGAGACTAAAGAAATAAGACAATAAAATGCAGCATGTGATTTTGAATTGCATCCCTTAACAATAAGGATATTGTTTAAATGTGGTCCAAGGATGAGATGGTAGAAAGGTATTAATGCTAATTTCCTGATTTTGAAGGTTATTCAGTGGTTATGTCCTTGTTTGTAGGAAATACACTTTCACGCACTCAAAGGTGCTAAAGCATATCCACAACTTACTCAAAATTGGTTCAGGAAAAAAGATTTTTGTACTTACTGTAAATCATGCTTCTCAAACAGTTTCTTTTTCTTCTAGTTAAAGAAACAAACAAACAATAATATTATATTTATGTGTCAGCTCAATTCTCCAGAACTCAGCTTAAACTCAAATATAACACATACAGGCGGAACTTTATCCTTCTAAGCACTGACGCCATATTGGCACTCTTTCACTTAGCAATTTACTAACAATCATAGTCATTCTCACTTAACACACAATTCTTAACAAATTATATTTGGTTTTCAACTGTTCCAGCCAATGACCAATTATGTAACCACCGTTGAGACTGACAAACCGAAGATTACAAGGAGCATACTTATAAAAAAATAATAATAAGGTTGAGTTTATTCAGTTTGCAGCAGCAAGGAAGACTGCCCCTTCTAAGCGAGAACCAGAGGAGTGTCTCAGTAAGGGGGAGTTGAGAAACCCTGCTTATGGGATTTGAGTTTATGCTGCATGATTCTAAGAAGTTAGGAAACAGGGACCAGTTCTGGATCAGGAGCTCTCTAGAAGCAGGGGAAGCTCAGCGATTCGGAATCTGAACAGCTTTAGTCTCAGAGGTGGGAAGATTAAAGGAAGCCTAGAATTGCCGCTGATAAAGAAGCAGCAATACTTCTTGTTAGTCAGAAGAGGGGGGTGTTTAGTCATTTCTGTGGTCATGTTGTGGCTTTGTCCAGGCTTGTTCTTAGCATTGTTTGTTTCTATTGAGGATATTGTGGGCTGATTGTCATCAGGATCGTTTTTTTTCTCACACACACACAAAAAAAATAGAAGATAAGTAATAGTACAATAGGCACACACAGCGTAAACAGAAGTAATCACTGACAGCCTGTTATTAAGGGAAGAGTTAAAAAATTCAAAAGAAAACATGGAACTAGAAGGAGGAGGAGGAGGAGGAAGAGGAGGAGAAAACTATCTGCCAATTCTAAGGCTTTACATATGCCAAGCATTTTTAATTCTCAAAGCTATACAATAAATTGGCTAATATTATGATCTTCATTTTATAGATGAGAGAACAAGAGATTAATTTACCAATGTCACTCAGCTAGTAAATAGCAAATCCAAGATCACTATATAGCAAAATGGTGAATTTATAAGTTCAATGGCGAAATGTTTACTGAAGTTACTAGATATAAAGTATTCTCTGGGCATTACATGGAATAATAAGATATAGCACCCTCAAAAATATCTTTACAATCTCTTCTAAACATTCGCCACTCTCATCAATTCCCTTCCTCACCTCATCCCCACATTTTCATAGAATATAATCTAATTTCATATTACATAATTAAAATACGGGATCAACAGTGTACCTCTCTTTGACTTTGACTTACTCTAACTCAATCCTTTGTCTCTTTTCAGTCTTTTCTTTATGCTTACATTGTTTTCTTTCTTAAACTCTATTGTCCCATGTATACTCCATGTGTTGTCATGCAATTGCCTGTTTCTATATCTGTATCTTAGAAGACATTTTTAAATTTATGTTTTTTTGGCTGCCCACCAGCCTGATTTCCTTTTGCTGAATTACTCTTTTCTCGTGGTATGCTGATAAATGTTTAACAAGTGGCTCTCCAGGGGAGGAGGTAATATGTATACACACAATTTATTATGAGTCATATAAAGAACATATAACATATAAAGAACATATAACAATTTATATAATAATAACATATATAAAACTCTATCCCTTCATTGTATATTCCATATAGTCAATTAATTTCCACAGAATACTTTTGTTGATCTTTGCCAAACTCTTGTAACCAAACTACAATTACAGCTGGTGAAATAGTTATAACTCACTGATTGTTGGATTGCTTTGATGTGTGTTAATGAGTACGGCAAAATGAAACAACAAGGATGTATGTCAGAGCTTTCTTGTCCATCAATGACATAAATGAATTCTTTGCTGACTCTGATAATAGTTTCTGAATACCAGAAGAATATTTCCTCAGTTTTTTGTGCTTTTCACAATATCGTGGCTGCAGACATGATGCAATTTTAAGTTTAATCTGTATTATTTACATTCCCTCATCACTTTCTTAAATCTTACGCAGTCAAGAGAGCAATAAATCATGTCCTACTTAGCAGCATTTGTGAATGGCTGTGCTGTAAAACAGCCTCACCTGCACCGATTTCAGGCTACCAACATGATATCACTGAACATGGATATGAGAAGAGATGTGCAGCAGCACATCATGTATAATAGATCCACTACCCAGCCACAGTGGATATAAATAACCTCAAGAACATAAATGATAGTAAAATGTACAATAGTAAATAATTAGGAAGTGGTAAGTTTTCAGTATTTACTCCTTTTGTTTTTAATATAATTCACATGATTCTAAGTTAATATAATTTTAAACAAGTAACATATTTAATAACTGGTTTATAAGCTTCCTGAAATTTTAATAATTGGCTCTCATGCACAGGAAAAGTCAGTTCCAGCATACCACTGCTTCTTCCCCAGTGGTCTTGAGTAGTCTTGGGTAGGAGGGGCCATCTTCCCTCTTCCATAAAGGAGACCAAAGGAAACAGGTCAACCCTGAACCCTGAGGAGCCAAGAGACAGACCTGGGACTTGAACTTGGCTCCTTATGTTCTCTCTCCTGGGGTTCTAAATCTTGACTGACTCATAAAAGTAAAGAGGAAACCGTTGGAGATCCATCACCCATCATGATAGCAGTTGCTAACCAAACAGCTTTGTACTGTCTGAAGCTCCCTTAGCTACTGTCTCTTTCTGCACCTGTCTTCAAGCCTGTGATCCTCCCATATTCCTTCTATAAATTACCTTTGGCATGTTTCTAATGTTCACAATCAATAAACCTAACAGTTACTATGTGATTTCCTCAGGATCAAGGACCAGATCATCTTCCTGTTTCTAAGCCTTGCACCTTACATAGTTCTAGCACCAGGTGATGGCATAATAAATATTTGCTAAAATAAATATATGAACAGATTTTATAGTTAGGATGACCTTCCTGATTATATAGAATATATTCAAGTCTCTAATGTAATTTAAAGTAATAAAATTGTGTTCTGAGTTCTTTAGAGACTAGGAATAAATGTAGCACAATGCTTCTGCATATGATAATTATAGATGTTTCATGTATATTTATCAATAAGGTATTCCTATATATTAAGATGCTGGTTATGATCTTAATAATAGTAGTTGGAGGGAGGTGGTGTTTGTCAAAGAATTGCATATTTTGTTGTGCCTACTCTACATCTCCTCCACTTACCTTTCACTCCAGTCATTGATGTAGCAATAAACTTCACACAGGTGAGACCTGATGATTCATCTCAGCTCCACATTTTCTGGTACATCCCTGACATCTTGCTATGGCACACCCAAACATGGACAATCTGGAAGTGGAAGAATAGCAGACAAGTCTTCATCAACGGGGAATAGAATTAGGTAATTCTTCCCCTGTTTGGTTCCTCCAAGAAAAAATTCCCAGGAGCATTCTACGTGGCTTTTCAGAGGGTCCCAGCAAGACTGAGCCCCACTTGCCCATGGTGGTGCAAACTAAATAGCAAACTCTTGTATTGGTTGCTCCTTCTTCTCTAGGTTACTTATTCCAGTCACCTACTCCTGTTCCCTGAGGTTACTTCCCAAATAAAATACCTTGTCTCAGGCTCAGATTTTGGGGGGAGTCCAGACTAAAATAGTAACTTTGAAAAATACTTTTTTAAAGGAAAGAGTGATTCAGCCTTTTCCCCTTCAATTCTTGCTAACCCCTCAGTTGATTCAAAATTCCTCCTAAGTTGACTCAAAGCTACAAATGTAGTTGTCAGTAGGTATGTGTTAAGGGTTGAACTGTGTCCCTCCAAAATTTGTATTTGGAAGTGTTAACTCCTAGTACATCTTATTTTGAGGTATTTGGAGATAGGGCCTTTAAAGAGGTGATTAAGTTAAAATGAGGATGCTTGACTGGGCCATAATCCAATTTGTTGTCCCTATAAGTGAGATCACAGTGAGAAGGTGGGCATCTGCAAACCATGAAGAGAGATCTCAGAAGCAACCAAACCTGTCAACACTTAGATCTTCCAGTTTCCAGAACTGTGTGAGAGAAATAAACTGTGAGAAATAAATTTATTATATTTAAGACACCCAGCCTACATTATTTTTTATGATAGCTCTAGCAAATTAATTTAGTATGTTATCAGAAAATAGTATTTTTACCTTTTGCTAGTATAGGACCTACTGACCAATCAATCAAGACAGAATTGTTTTACAAACTCATAAATACAAAGAATAAATTGATGGTTGCCAGATGCGAGGGGGGTTGGGGAGATAGGTGAAAAAAGTGAAGAAATTAGGCAGTATAAATTGCCAGTTACAAAAAAAAAACAGTCACAGGGATGTAAAGTACAGCATAAGGAATATAGTCAGTAATATTTTAATAACTATGTATGGTATCTAATGGGTACTAGACTTATTGGGGTAATCACTTTACAAGTTATATAAATGTATAATCACTATGTTGTACACCTGAAATTAATATAATATTGTATGCCGCTGTAACTGAAAATGTTTTTAATTTTAAAAAAAGAATTGTTTTAGAAAGGTACAGAGATTTAATATTCATAATGATGGTGTTGTGTAATGAACAAAATGTAAAGCTATTTCTGGAATTCTCTCTATATGATACCAATATATTTTCTAAGGTTTTGGAGCTTAATGATGTAAATTTCTCTTATGTGAGACTACAGTTCATTAGAAATAAAACATTTCCATATATTGCTATATAAATAATATCTCTATTTTGGAAGACTTTTCTAGCTTTCAAGTTTGGAGGAAGCATGTTTTTCTCATGTTTCCATAGAGACTGAAACATAATACTAAACTTTGATAAAACCCAGAAAATGTTTACAGATTGTGGAAAAGTATTTCAAATTGTGGAATAAAGAGTGAGGGTGAATTACATTCAGTTCTTTTCTGTATTGATTTAATGCCTTATTACTTCTCTGGGTCATAAAGAGTTCCCAGGACCGGCTGAGTGGCGCAGTGATTAAGCGCTGGCCTGGGAAGCCAGCGGCCCTGGTTTCGGATCCCACATTTGAGGGCCAGTGACACTGTCCTCTAAAAAAATAAAAAAAAATAAAAAAAATAAAAAGAGTTCCCAGAACACCCTTCTAAAGACTCTCCTTTACTCTTTACTTTTCCTTTAATCTATTACCAACCAATTGTGCAAATGGATGGGCCATTGTTATTCCATCTAAAACAAGAGAGACTTGGAAAATATGGGAATACAGGTGGGGTGGATACGGAGAGGGCTGTGAGCTGAGCCAAAATTAATGAAAGGCAAGAGCGTCTCTAAGGGGAAGAATTATTTTAATTATTTCTCCCATAGTCCACAGTTAAACTTCAGCATAGAGGGATCATTGGAAGATATTGAAGAGCCATCATTAATATATATGTAGAAATTTTATCTAAAACTATTAGGAGGCTGGGACACAGACATAGAATATATAGAAGCGTCAAAGTAACTGTTTCTTGTCATCAACAAAGCCATCACTGGTCACATTTTACAAAACACCAGCTTTAAGTGAGAGTTACAATATATATTTTCTAAGAGAAAGGGGAAAAAAATTCCTAAGGAACTATTCAGTAAGTTTGAGTGTATAGCCTAACACTTCAATCAAATAAAATGTCTACCACAGAAACATACTACTGTGGTATTCTGTATTAATAGGAAGAGATAGAAAATTGACCTCAGCAGAATGGTATGACTTCGTCTAAATAGGCAGACTGATCCAGAAAGCATGCCCTAAGGATACAAGCCCATTGTCTATGTGTGATACCAAAATGGACAGTCACAAAGGACATTCTGCTTCTCCCAAGGGATGGTTGATTTGTTTACCTGTTCCAGAAAAAAGACTGGAAGGTCTTTTGAGATCCCACTATTTAATTTGTTTAGTGTGTTTATGAGAATTTGGGGCCATTTTTTAAAGGGCATCAGAGAATTTAAAGTTCTCTGAGCTCCATAGTTTTGACCCATGTATAATATGAAATAATCACATCATTTATTCCAGAGCTGTAATGAGATTCAGGTGCTGGATAATTTTCATTGGACATCAATTGTTAATCTCACTGAGAGTTATTCAAATGGCATATTATACAGACAAAGAAGAAATAAACGATCCTAAAAAAAAAAAAGGTGGCTATTAGAGGTTATCTAAATCCCTATCTAGGATAACAGAAGAAAAGTAACCTCATGCTGGGTTCAGTAATAACCAGCCTTCATGTCTAAGCTTCAAAGACTACTCTGAAATACAGATGTGTTCCTTACCACAATCTGTGTTTTGTTTTTTTTTTAAATTCTGTCAGTGAGCAGAGCATTCTTTTTGTAGATGAAAAAAAGGGGTTCTATGAAGTAACCTCACAGGGTGATGTGATCATAGATTCCTAACTGGACAAGTCATGGTGGGTAGTCATGCTCCAGGCATAGAACTTCTTTAGTAAAAGGTTTATCTTTGCCTTAAAAGCAAGCCCTGTCCATTGTTTCTGTGCAGCTAGGTGAACACACCTTTGAAATAAACTTTTACCACCCTCAAGAGAGCACTTAATCTTGTTAACTAGCCTGTAATCCAATCCCTGCCTTCCTTTCTCCCATCTCTGTGTAATCTTCCTTATGTTCCCTCCTTAATCTTAAATGTATAAAAGAAGTTGCAAAACTGTTGTACTCTGGAGCATTTGAGATCTTGCTCCTTGGTATATGTAGTCAGTTTGGCTCAAATAAACTGTTATAAAAATTCTCTACAGGACTGGACATTTCTTACATTGACACTTTCCTTTATCTTTTGTTACTTTCATGCCTTTTTCCTTACCTTCTGAAGTATAGTCCTGAGCCCTACTTTAAGTTGTTGACAGTCTGTCAAGAGGTTGGAGTAGATGGAACTGGAGAGGAAATTTCGAGGCCTGAATGGAAAGCAATGGACAGATGTACTGACCCAATGATCTGGGAAGTAAGAAAAATCTATCTTAAAATTTAGATACATATCTCAACTGAAAAGGGACCAGGGTCTGGATACAGTTGAAAGTTCTGGAATAGTTGATGTATACTAATAAACAGGCAATGTAATGTACAAGGAGGGCTTTAACAGGCAATACTTTATTATTACTAAAACAACATTTGGACTCTCCCTGAACCAGCACAGAACAAGTAAAAGAAACACTAATACAATTTCTCTACAAAGGATCAAATACATCAATTTTGGATAATATTCTTTTATATATGAGAGCAATCCAGTAATATAATTATTATCACAGCTCTCAGAGAAAGTGGCAGTACTTTTCCATGCCTGCTCATGTATTTGTGAGTGCATGTGGTCTGGTGGAAACAGACATTGAATTTAGACAAACATGATGGCCACTGACTAACATGTGATTTGGGCAAGTTGCTTAACCTCTCTGTAAAGTAGTTTTTTTCATCTATAAAGTGGATAATGATAATATCCAATAGGGCTATTTCCAAGGGGCTAGTTACATTTGTAACTTGTTTCAAAATAAAAAGTAAAAAATGCACATAACTTAAGAGATACTTGATAAATGCTAATTTCCACTTTTTCTTTTTTCTCCCTTCATACTCATTTCCCTGCTCATAGTCATCCAGGGCATAACGAACAAAGGAGATGAATTAATCAAAAACCACTTATGCAAGCATGGTCAAACAGCTGGATGTTTCAACTCTGTGTTGAGCAGAAGCCCCATAGGAGAGGAGCTGGAAGAACTATTTCTCTCCCTGAGTACATTCTTTACAAGAGGCACATTTCCAACAATTTTGAAAAACTAGGAGAGTAAAGTATGAGAGCAAGACTCCCAAACTGGAGTGAGAAGGTAGTCAAGGGAGCTGCCTAGTTGCCATCTTGCTTTCCTCTCTGACCATGGTACCTAGGCTGGCTACCCCAAAATAACGTTAGAACTGGAAACTCTGTCAAAGCAAAGTTATACCAAACTCATATTAAAAGCTGCAGCCCTCCCTCTTTCTTTGTAGAATAGAGTAATAAGATGAACCTTTATGGCAGAGCACAGGAAAATACACCGGAAAAACGTAGGGACAAGTGCTAACTTTCCTGCTTGGATGTAACCCTTTAGTTGTGACTTAAACTCGTATATGATCCTGTTCAGTACAATAACAAATCTTCCCTGATCATTCAGTGATTTTTCTTGAGAATATTCAAGATTATTGCATAACAAGTCATTCTCGTTATGTGTTTCAACATGAATTGGAGAGCAGGGAGAGGGAATGACAGGTTTGCAGCTTAATTGAACACATGCTGGCAGTCTCCAGCTGCATCTTAGCAGCAAACTTGGGCATCCAAGTTTCCACAATATTTGTAGCGAAACAAATACTCTGTAACCACAGGCTTCTACTATGCTCATAATGATTTTGTCAGAATCCTCAAGACTCTCCTGTAGACTTGAGAGAATTATGAATTTACATCGCTTGTTTCCACATGTAAAAGCCAGAGCTCCAAACTTTTATAGGGTTTTATGAAGATGAGTTGTGTACCATTTATTCAAACCTTCTCAATCATCCCCAGCTATTAGCCTTTTAGTCTTGCTCCTTTGCATCCATTTCTCCATTCATTCTCTTTCTTTCCATCTTATGATGAGGCTGAAACTACCCTGCTAGTGCCAAGAAACTGAAACCCTATGTTTCAAGATCAATGACCCTATTCAGACTCCCCCAAACTCTTTACTCTCCACAGTCAGGCTGTGAAGGGTTGACAATTCTAGCTTAAAACATAACATTATATTTACACATTAGGTTAAGGTATGAAAACTAGACCATCCCTAGAGAAAATACTAAAGCATAGATCCACAAAGATGAAAAGAAATGTCTGCTCATTTGAAAGATGGCTATTAATTATAGAGATGTAAAATTACCTATATTTTGGCCAGCACAATACATTGAACAGAAATATCAGAGAACTTTGAAGTTTATCAAAAAGCAGTAAAATTATACAGTAGTTTGTACTTGAGCAGAGATTTATTTATGCAGCTTATCTAAAATCAGGGTGAATATTCCATTAATGATTCATGGACAGCCACCATATTTATTGTTCCTCTCTTGCAAGTCAACATTTTTCCAAAAGAAACTAGGTTACTTGGAGCAGGATGTAAAATGCAGGAGTCAGTAAAGATTTTCTGTAAATGGCCAGATAATAAATATTTTAGATTTTATGGTCCATATGTATGGTTTCTGGTCTCAGTAGCAACTACCCACCTCTGCTACTGGAGCTTGAAAGCAGCCATAGACACTAAAAAAAATGGGTGTGGTTGAGCGCCAGTAAAACTCCACATATGGACACTGAAATGTAAATTTCATGTAACTTTCACATGACGCAAAATATTGTTTTTCTTTGGATTTTTTTTCTGTCATTAAAAAATGTTTTGTATGGTGCATGGGTCGCACAAAATGGGGAACAGAGAAGATATGGCCCATGATTTGTATTTGCCAACCCCTGATATAATGCAAAGAATAGAAGTCACATAGGCAGAATATATGGGTCTGAGGTGGGTAAATCATTAAATCTCTCTAAGTTTTAGTTTTTAAATTAGCCTCTTGTGAGGAGAAAATAAAGTTATACGTATGAAAATAATTCCATACTATTATGCATAGTAGTTGTTTGTGATATTTACTTAAGCAGCCCTTGCCACATATATAGGCTTACTAAATAAAAACCCAGAAGCACACAAATCAGCAGAGAATGTCAAAAATCACAAAGGTAATCAATGTACACACACATAGGCCATAAGAGCTACATAATGTGAAAGGTGAGGTATAAAATTGCCTCCAATATTGTTCAATTCGATTCAATTCAACAAATACTCACTTTGTCTATATATTAATGCTATGAGACAACCATTGTTCTAGGTGCTAGGAATGCAACAGTTGAAACAGAAAAAAGTCTTTGCTGTCATGGCACCAAATACAGTTGACCCTTGAACATCACAGGTTTGAACTGCATGGGTTGACTTACATATGGTTTTGTTTTTGTTTTATTTTCAGTAAATATGTACAGTACTGTATATTTATTTTCTCTTATGATTTTCTTAATAACATTTTCTTTTCTCTAGCTTACTTTATTGTAAGAATACAGCATATAATGCATATAACATATGAAATATGTGTTAATCAACTGTTTCTGTTATCAGTAAGCTTCTGGTCAACAGTAGGCTATTAGTAGTTAAGTTTTGGGGGAGTCAAAAATTATACACAGATTTTTTTTTTACTGTATGGGGTGTAACTGCCCCTCACCATCTGCATTGTTCAAAGGGTCAACTGTAATTACTTACATGATTCTTTTTGATAATAAGAAAAAATAGCAATTCTTTAGGGGAAGTGAAGCTTTCCCTGGTGTATAGAAAATAGTTTCATTTGAAGCTTCATGTATGCAACACTTCTATTTTATGAAGACCCTTGTCAAAATGACATACCTATGAAAGTACAATATTAAACTTCTTGCATCCTTCAATGAAACCTGAGGAGAAGCTACCAAAGCTTGTGCCTATAAAAGCAAACTTGTGGGAAGCCAACACAGCCTAGTGTAAATGTACAATTTTTGGCTGATCTAATTGAATTCAAAGACAAAACATAGATTACTAGATAGAACCTATTTTAAACAATCTGTATCAGAATAATCTTGGAAGCTTCTAAATATTGTAGATTCCTGAACTGCACACAATCTTAATGAATCAGAATCTCTGAAGGTGGGCGTGGTAATCTGCATTTTGAAAGAGTTCCTTGGGATTTTCTTTTATACACCAAATTTTAAAAATTTTTAACTTTGAGCTGGATTTTTTCAAACTGTTTTCATTCTTCAGGGATTGTGAAATCAACTTAAGAAAACGGCATTATTTTTAATAAAGTAGATTAAAATAAAATGGAAATAATGAAATAGTAAATAGTCAAGTGTATCACACTTTTTAAAATATTTATTTAGGCCCGGCCGAGTGGCGCGGAGGTTAAGCGCTGGCTTGGGAAACCAGCGGCCCCGGTTCGGTCCCACATATGAGGGCCAGTAACACTGCCCAGAAAATACATACATATATATATATATATATATATATATATATATATATATATATATTAGAGATAGTAAGCATATTTTTGTAAATTTTTTGTTTTGATGTACATGTACAGTGTAATAGGTCATATGTATATCTTATTCTGTGCTTCAGTCAAAAAACCCTGAAAGCAGTGATTGAGAAGTATACATTGACTATTGTGAATAGCATTACAATAAACAGGAGTGCATACATTTTTTTGAATTAGTGTTTTGGATTTCTTCAGATAACTACCCAGGAGTGGAATTGCTGGGTCATAAGGTAGTCCTATTTTAATTTTTTGAGGAACCTCTATATTGTTTTCTACAGTGGCTGCACCAATTTGTAATCCCACCAACAGTACACAAGGGTTTCCTTTTCTCCACATTCTCACCAACGCTTGTTTGTTGATTTATTGATGATAGCCATACTAACAGGTGTGAGGTCATATCTCATTGTGGTTTTTATTTGCATTTCTCTAGTGATTAGTGTTGAGCATCTTTTCATATGTCTATTGGCCATCTGTCTGTCCTCTTTAGAAAACTGTCTCTTCATGTCCTTCTGCCCATTTTTTAGTTGGGTTGTTTGTTTTCTTGGTGTTGAGTTGTATGAGTATTTAAGTAAATTTTGGATATTAACCCCTTATCTGATATATCGTTGACAAATATATTCTCCCATTCAATAGGACATCTTTTTGTTTTATTGATGGTTTCCTTTGCTGTGAAAAACTTTTTAGTTTGATGTATGGAAACAACTGAAATGCCTCTCAATAGATGGTTGGATAAAGAAACTGTGGTACATTTATACAATGGAGCATTGCTCTACCATTTAAAAAAAGAATAAAATCTTGCCATTTGTGACAATGGCAACATGGATTGACCTAGAAAATATTATGCTAAGTGATGTAAGTCAGACTTAGACAAATGGTCTCACATATATGTGGAATCTAAAGAACACGACTAAATGAACAAACAATACAGAAATAGACTCAGAGATACAGAAAAAACTGATGGTTACTAGAAGGGAGGGCTGTTGGGGGATGGGGAGAAGGTGAAGGGATTAGAAAGTATAAATTGGTAGTCACAAAATAGTCATGAGGGTGTGAAACACAGCATGGGAAATAATAATGTGTAGATTTTGTAGGGTGCCAGATGAGTACTGGTTTTATCAGAGTGATCACTTTATAGATTGTGTATATGCCTGGTCACTGCACTGTACAACTGAAGCTGATGTAGAATAATATTGAATGTCAACTACAATTAAATATATGTATGATCATGGGATGTAAAGTATATCATGGGAACATAGTCAATGGTATAGTAATAGCTATATATGATATCAAAGGAGTAGTAGGCTGGGAGGGGGTTATCACTTTGTGATGGCGTAAATGTCTAATCATTATGTTGCTTTGTATATCTGAAACTAATTTTTTTTAAATCTCAAAAAAAAAGTACACTTGACTTTAGATTCCTCAAAAATTCTCTGAAAATATCAGCCTTCTCTGGTCTGAGAATTAAAAGCAACAGTTGCATGTATTTACAGTTTCATGTATTATATATATTACATATAATCATATATAATATGTATTTCATGTGCTTTTGTTCTAAGCATACACTAGTGAAGGGAAGCATCAAATATCCTTTATCTACCATGATGTTCATTCATATTCTTAAAAAATATATATTGTTAGAGGGGTTGAGCTGTCCCTGAGGATGAAATGCTCTGGTAAACTATGTACAAACTCATTATCACCAGCAGAAGCCTTCTGGCCATATCCATATCTTGCTGAGATGTTTGGGACAAAAATAGCAATAAATATCCCCAGTCATTTTTGTGTTCTTGATTTATTATTTTACAGAAAACAACAACTCATCCCACTTTTATTTATGGTATTAGAAGATAATACTTAGAACATTTAAGTGCATTGACTCCTATGATTAATGAAACTAAATTTAATTTTCCATCCAATCCTATATAGTCAACACTGTAAATTGACTTTCCTCCCCAAATCATGATGCATGTCCTATTATGGCACGTACTGTTTCAAACAGAGCAGATACTTCCCTTAGTTTCACTATTTATAACATGAATGTACACACATTTTGCAGGAAACTTATCTTTCAAGGGTTCACAGAGTAGAAAGTGGCTTTAGTAGCTCAATATTTTAATAAACAGATATTACTTCAGCTCAGGAGTACAACAGCCAAGACCATACTTTCCATTTGAACAAATCTTTATAAAAAACAACTCAGTTAAGTATTAAACAATCTTTATTGTTGAAAAATTGTTCTTTAGAGAAAGTGTTTTTAACATAGAATTCATAGAAGAGTTTCAGCATGTTCATGGACTCTGAAATGTCATGAAGAATTTTGTATATACTGATGTATAAATCTCTTTAGGTAGTGGATTCATAGCTTTAAAAGTGAAATGAAGGCACCCATGGCAAACAAAAATATCACAAAAAAACTTTCACTACTTTAAAGCTAATACTTATTCTTTCATTCCATAATTTAAACTCCTTATCTTCTCCATCTTTCTTCAGATAAGGTCGAACACAGTTTTTTTCCTTATACAGTAAAATCTTGGATTGCGAGTAACTTGGTTTGCAAGTGTTCTGCAAGATGAGCAAACATTTCTAATACATTTTAACTTGGTAAACGAGCGATGTCTTGCAATACGAGTAGTTTGTTTCTGGAACAAATTATGCTTCCAAACCAAGGTATTACTGAATTCGTATTTACTCCTGAAGGCTTTCATTAGGTAACACCTTGACATTCTCTTCTCCATAATAGAAACAAACAAGGCTTCATTAGAAAAAAAACAGTATTTTCGGCGAAGCGTCTTAAAGGAAGTGAAAATGCCAAAATTAAAGTCTCTTTTTTTTTTTTTAAGATTTTTATTGGGGAATTGGGGGAGGGGAACATCGTTGGGGAATCAGGGAAGGGGAACAGACAAGTTGCTGTCCTTTTGCTCCTCAGTCTAGCTGCGGAGGATGTTGCTTCACTGGCCCATGTTGGTATCGTCATTGCGCTCTTCCCGGATGAGGCAGATCGGTCGCTGGCCTCTGGATGTCGCTCACTGCGGCTATTGGTAGCTCATGCTGGCTGCCAGCCGCTCACGCTGGCTGCTGGCCACTCACTGTAGCCTATGGCAACCCATTGCAGCAGGGGCTGCAGCCTACACTGTCCCGGGGCTCGCACAGCCCAGCTCCAGGTGGAGCTGTTGTTAGCTGTAGAGAGGGCAGTGTCACTGGCCCTCGTATGTGGGATCTGAACCAGGGCTGCTGGCATCCCAAAACCAGCTCTTAATCAATGCACCACTAGGCCGGCCCAAAATTAAAGTCTTTTTAGAGATTTTTTTGTCCCCTTTTGAGCAGAATACAGTAAAAAACTTTCTGATAGTAATGTGTAATTTTAATAGTAATAAATGGAATCACAATGGAATGCCACGCCAGGTAAGTCATCAAGAAAATACCTCTGTTAAGTCAACATTCCCCTCAAATAGTAGAGGTTAATATTAACATTTTTCCATAATAAACAACAAGTTCTACTATAAAACACACAGAAAATGCCCAACAGAGGCCATTTTTTGAAATATCTTTTAAAATATGCAAATAAGAAAGTATAAAAACATAATGTATAGTAAAGATTTGTGGCAAATTTCATAAAATGGTGATATTCTGCCTCACATTAAGATGCTCTTCTTCCATTTGTTTAAGATAAATTCATAACATGATGACCTTATGTAGATTTTCATTACAGAAATCCCAAACTGGTAAGAATAGGTCAATTTTCAGAATTAATACAAAACGAAAGTTTCCTTTGTTAGTGGAATTTTTATCAGACATTTTCAAGTAAATGTCAGAATTTTCTTCATTAACACTAAGTTTTAATTTTAGTATATATGGCAACAGTTTGGAGTAATATTTTGGTTTCCTTATTTTTAAATCACAGAAATTAATCAATTATTATTACATTATATGCCAAATGTGTTCAATGAACAAATCTTTTAATGCTTACTATGTGTCAGACACTGCCCTAAGTAAGGAATAGTGCCTAAGAGCATATAATGGTGAAAAGGAACAGGAATGAGTTCTTAACCGAAATATGAACAGAGTAGATAAACAATGAATAAATCACTTTTATGCATAAGCATGGATAGTGATTACAAAATCTTAATAACCACTAGTCAGATACCAAAAAGTGAATTGTTTTCAACAATAACAGCAACATTCTATAGGCTTACTGAGTACTAGATACTATACTAAAAACCTGAGAAAGCATGCTGTGTCTAAACTGCACAGAAACCCTCTGCAGTATGTGTCTGTAATAGGATTCTGGATCACAAGTGATAGGAACCCAACTCATAGAACCCAGTAATAAGAATGTAGTTAGAACTCTAAAAGCACCGACACCAGGTTTTAAAAGAAATCTTATCATGTTCCTTACTCTGCCATCTCTGTGTTTTTTTGCAAGTCCCCACACTTTTCTTTCTAGGTCTCCAGATGAATTCCTTCTGGTTCTCATGTCTACATGACAAAAAACAAGACCACTAATAACTCAGGTTTTACATGTTAAATTTTTAACACCCAAGAAAGGCTATGCTTTCTTAGTTGCAATTCTAATGTGCCTAGAAAAGGACCACAACCAAACCAGCAGTGTTCAGTAGGTCATATCTGTTATATCAGGTATTAAGATCTTAAAATGTCAATATTTCTGATTTTGCTTTCTTTCATGTACTTTCACCCTCCCTCCAACTGGTAAGAAAAATCCAGAAGCTTTAGCATGTTTCTACAATTAAAGTAAAAAGAAAAAATATATTTACATTGATTGGTAAGTTTAGTTTGATTGTTGTTGGCTGGTTGGATTCTGTTTTGTTTCGTTTTATGCTTCCAAATTACTGTCTTGAGACACTAAAGGAAGTCCCTGAAGGAAGTGGGTCAAAGGGTTTATATAACAAAGATTAAGAAAACAAAAAAGAGGGAAGAAAATGACTCCAACTTCTACACTTGGAGAGAAAGGAAAGGAAATTGTGGGGCCGAGAACTCAGAAGAGGACAAAATCTCCAGACTAGAAAAATCACACGGGAGTTAAGGATAAGAGGGAGGAGACAGCATGGAAATATGGCCGATCACCATAAAGTGGCCAACTCTAAGAAGCAGAGTAGAAGCCAAGATAATAGACTTTCCTTGTGCATAGAGAAAAGCCATTATCAGTTGTTGCCATCACTATTAGGCAAAGAATGGCCGCCATTACCAGCTGCCTCCAACTCAGTAGCATATTATCCAGCATATGAACACCTTTGCCCAAAACTTTGCAAAGGCGATTGTGGACACTATGTTTATCATCAATCCAAAACAGAGCATTGGAAACTTGACCCACCAAATAACAGCAGTGGTGAAAAATGAAAACTTCAATATAGATACGTGGGTAGGCTGAAGATATGTGGGTACCCTTATTTCATGACGTTGGCAGTTTTCAAGACAGTCATGTAGATGACAAGGTAGAAAAGGGAAATTTTCAGAAAAAAATGCTGGCATGGGTTGCAGGGCAGATGAAAAAATCGGAACCTCCTAGAATATAAATATTCCTATTTCACACTTCAGGTAACTGATTCTTATAAAGTTAAGTGCTTACCCAAGATGACATGGCTAGGATATGCTCTGAACCACTGAACCATGATGCAGCAGTGTCACAACACTCAAATCTTTGTGGCAGTTTCTTTAATAAATAAAAATGTGCAGGAGGAATTTGTGGAAATTTCTGGAATGAAAATTCCAATTTCTTTTTCCTGTTTTATTAATCTATTTAAGAAAATTATTATTTTTCAATTACAGGTGACATTCAATATTATATTAATTTCAGGGTACAGTATAGTGGTTATATATTTATAGAACTTACTAAGTGATCCCCCTACAAGTCTACTCCCCACTTGGCACCATCACTGTGACTATTTTGTAACTACCAATTTGCACTTCTTAATCCCTTAACTTCTTTCAACCAGCCCCCTAACATTCCTCTCATGTGTCAATAATCAATTTGTTCTCTGTATCTATAAGTTTTTTCTGTTTTGATTGTTCATTTTTTTTGGTAGATTCCACATATAAGTGAAATCTTATGGTATTTGTCTTTATCTGTCTGACTTATTTCACTTAGCATAATATCCTCTAGGTCTATCCATGTCATTGCAAATCGAGAGATTTTATTCTTTTTTATGGCCAAGTAATATTCCATCGTATATGTGTACCACTACTTTATTCAATCATCTATCAATGGCCACTTAGGCTGCTTCCATATCTTGACTATGGTATATAAAATGTCTTTGTCTCTTGCCACAGCCTTTGTTTTAAAGTCTATTTTGTCTGGTATAAGTATTGCTACTCCAGCTTTTGTGTTTCTTTGTTTCCATTTTCATGAAATATCTTTTTCTATCCCTTTAGTTTCAGTTCTGTGTGTCTTTTGTTCTAAAGTGTGTTTCTTGTAGGCAGCATATGTAAGGTTTTATTTTCTTATCCATGCAGCAACCCTATGTCTTTTGATTGCAGCATTTAATCTATTTATATTTGAAGTAATTATTGACAGGTATGTAGATATTGCCATTTTATTGTCCATATTTTTGAACTTCTTTCTTCTTCTTTTTCTTATTCTTAAAGAAGTCCCTCTAACATTCCTTGTAATACTGGTTAGGTGGTGATGAACTCCTTTAGCTTTTTCTTGTTTGGGAAGCTCTTTAGCTGTCCTTTGATGTTAAATAATAGCTTTGCTAGGTAGAGTAGTCTTGTTGTAGGTTCTTACTATTCATCACATTGAATATTTCATCCTAATCCCTTCTAGACTGCAAGTTTCTGTTGAGAAATCAGCTGATAGTCTTATAGGAGCTTCCTTATAGGTAACTAACTGCTTTTCTTTGCTACTTTTAAGATTCTCTCTTTGTCTTCAATCTATGGCATTTTAATTATGGTGTCTTTTTGTGGACCTTTGTGGGTTCATTTTGTTTGGGACTCTGTGCTTCCTGGACTTGTATGTCTATTTTCTTCACCAGGCTAGAGAAGTTTTTAATCATTATTTCTTCAAATGAATTTTCAATCCCTTGCTCTTTCTCTTCTCCTTCTGGTACCCCCATAATGCAAATATTGTTATGCTTGAAGATATTCAAGAAGTCCCTTAAAGTATCCTTGTTTATTTTTTTTTTTCATTATTCTTTTTTTTCTTTTTGCTGTTCTGATTGGGTGTTTTCTGCAATTTGTCTTCCAAATCACCGATTTAATTCTCTGCTTCGTCTAATCTGCTGTTGATTTTATCTAATGTGTTTTTCATTTTAGTTATTGTATACTTCATTTCTGACTGGTTCTTTTTTATAGTTTCTATCTCTTTGTGTAAGTTCTCACTGATTTCATCTATTCATCCCCTAAGTTCATTGAAATCCTTATAACTAGTGTTTTTTTTTTTGTTGTTGTTGTTTTTTGTTGTTTTTTTTTTTAGCTGAGGCATCCTGCCACCTGTTGGCAGCTCACCGGCAACTCAGCTCGGGCTGGCCTCGAACAGCTGTTGCTCAGAGCTCAGCTCGCACTCTTGAGCGAGTTCTTAACCAACTGAGCCACTCGGCCGGCCCTATAACTAGTGTTTTGAACTCTGTATCTGGTAGACTGCTTTTCTCCATTTTGTTCACTTCTTTTTCTGGATTTTAGTTTTATTCTTTCTTTTGGGACATGCTTTTTTGTTTCCTCATTTTAGCTGCCTCCCTTTGTGTGTTTCTATGTATTAGGTCAATCTGCTGTATCTCTCAGTTTTGAAAGAGTGGCCTTATAAATAAGTGTTCTGTGGGGCCAAGTGGTGCAGACTCCCTTGTCACCTGAGCCACGTGCCACAGGGATGTCCCTTGTGTAGATTGTGTGTGCCATCCTGTTGTAGTTAAGCCTTGATTGCTGTTGTCATGTCAGTGGGTGAGATTTACCCTCAGGGTGACTGGCTATGAGAAATGGCCATGACTATAATGTACAAGTTATAGTGCGGAGGCTGACCCCATGGAGCTGGATTCATTGTAATGGGGCTCTGGTGCCTGCCAAGTGTACCCTTGGGGTGTGTCATTTGTGGAGCTGATTGGGTGGTGCTCTGTTGTGGTCTTAAGTCAGCCATCTGGTGTGTTGTTTTTCTAGTGCCTCTTGAGAGGGTCTCCAGTGCAGGCCCAAGTCAGCCACTGTGTGTGCCCAGACTGGGGCCACCTGGCAGGAACTATGAAATGATATACTATTGGTAACTGCCTGTTCTGGACTTGGACGTGCCTGGGAGAGGCTATGCTACAAACCGAGGCCGACTACCACTAGTGGCGGGGGCACTTAGCAAGAGTTACAGGGCATGTCAAGACCAATGAATGCTTGTTTGGGAATTGTGGGCTTTTGAGAGATTTTGAGAAAGGTCTGCAGTGTGGTCTGAGACTGGCTACTTGTGAGGAACAGCTATTGAAAGAGGTTTGGGCTGCTGCATTTGTTGGGGAGGGCAGATTCTCAGAGAGTCACAAGGGTAGAGAAAGTGTGATGGAAACTCAGATTTGCTGCCCACCTGTGCCTGCATGCTGGGTGGGGAAGGGCTCAGCAAAGGAACAATGCCACCTGTCAGCAGTTTGGTCCCAGAAAGAGCTGCCTCTCCGGCCAGACAATTCAGTTCCTCCCCGTATGTCTCTTGTAGTTTTTGAGCTGCTGCCCCAGCACTGGAGCTCAGAGAAAGTGAGTCCATCAGTGAGTAAGACTGTATGCAGGCTCCTTAAGAGGAATGCCTGGAACTCCAGCAGTCTTTTGTCTTGCCCGGACAGAGTGGTTGCTGATTTTCACAACCAAATGTTCTGAGGACTCCTCTTCTCAGCAGTGGTGGTCAGGGTTGGGGAGCCTGGTGTGAAGCTGGGACTCCCTTGCACCTCAGGGTGGACCTCTGCAGCTGAGCTGTCCCCTTCCTCATTCCTCATGCCACACGTGGGTGTGGGACCAGTCCGTTTTATGTCTCCACCCCTCCTACCAGTCTTGACATGACTTTTTTTATTTTTATTTTTATTATTTTTATTAAAGACTTTATTGGGGAATTGAGGGAGGGGAACAGTGTTGGGGAATTGGGGAAAGGGAACAGACAAGTTGCTGTCTTTTTTTGTTCTTCAGTCTAGTTGTGGAGGATGTTGCTTCACTGCCCCATGTTGGTATTGTCATTGCGCTCCATCGCCGGCCTCTGGACGGCTGCTCACTGCGGCTATTGGCAGCTCACGCTGGCTGCCAGCCACTCACTGTAGCCTATGGCAGCCCACTGCAGCAGGGGCTGCAGCCTACACCGTCGCCGGGGCCCGCACAGCCCAGCTCCAGGTGGAGCTGTTGTTAGCTGTAGAGGGCAGTGTCACTGGTCCTCATCTGTGGGATCTGAACTGGGGTCGCTGGCATCCCAAGCCAGCTCTTAACCAATGCGCCACTTGGCTGGCCATGACTTCTTTTTTATACCCTTAGTTATAGGAGTTCTGTTCAGCGAGTCTTCAGGTGGTTTGTGAGCACAGTTTTTCTTTAATTTAGTTGTAATGTTGATGTGGTCCTGAGAGGAGGTGAGCACAGCATTTACCTACTCGGCCATCCTGACCAGAATAAAAATTCCAACTTCTGCAAGCATAGGAATCAGATAGCTATCTGAGACACTTTGGAAATAGATGGTCCTAAGATATTGGAGTCAGTATTGGAAGAAAGGGTTTTGAAGGAAAATGTAGTTATTTCTATCCATTACTTCTCTTGATCTTTGCATCTTGAACTCAGGTTGGGATCTAAAGTTATTTATTTTATGTTTGTGTTTTGATGAAAAGTTAATATATGCATAATATTAATCATTTGGCCCATTAAAATGTCAATTTTCAAGGGGCAATGGAGATCCAAAAACCATAGAAAACATGTGACTTTAATCCATATGCAATTTTTAAAAACTTTTAAAAAATCTTAAATAAAATTCATGGTAATTGTGGAAAAATCTTCAAATGTGAATTATTATGCTTCTAAATCATTTTAATAGTTTTGTAGTAATATATTGTTAGAATATGCCAGATATGTACTAAATAATAAGTTAGAGAAATTGAATTTAAGTTAACATAAGCAAGTAATGAAAATGTTGGCACATGTAGCTGTAAAATTTATTGAAAAATGATGGTGTCAATCTCCTTCTCTCTCTCTCTCTCTCTCTCTCTCTCTCTCTCTCTCTCTCTCTCTCTCTCTCGCTCTCTCTCGCTCTCTCTCTCTCTCTCTCCTTTCTCTCCTTTCTCTCCTCATCATCTTTCCCAGTCTCTGCCAGGTCTTATCCTCTCCTACAACATATGCATGGAGAACAAGGCTCTAGAAGCTCTGTTTGTGACATCTCAACTCATTATGCAAAAGCAAAGAAAGAACTTTTCTCCAGCTTTCAAATATTAAGTTCAAATATTAAATTCCTTATGAAGACTTGGATTAACCAAAACTGGGTCACACATCTATCACAATATCCACACATCTGGACCAATACCTGAGGCAATGGGATTGGGCATGAAGGTTGGCCATGTCTCGTTTATGTGCCCACCTTTTTGTTTGGAGCGTTGCTATTGTTAGCCCACCAGAGTCAATGTTGGGTAAGGGATAGGAGTGGTGGGCTGGAGCCAACTCTAACTCTGGCACCAACTGTGTGCATCTATTCCCAATTCCAGATAGGTAGCCTGGAATCAGCTATGGAGGGAATATTTACACCGCAGAAATCAGTATACACTGCCACCTAGTATTTTTTTTTTCATTTTTCTGATAACAGGTTGTTAAATATTTGCAGAAACTTCTAGATGAAAGTGTTTCCCTACAGGGCTGAGGTTAGAAAAACAAAAGGTTTAGGGTAGAGACACCAGTATGCTACTATCAGACCCATTTTTTCCTCTATAAGTGCAACTAAGAAGTAGTCTTTATAAAACCAGCAGATTATTAACTTTTACAATAAATTTTAATGAACAGAATGCCGGGATTAAAGAGGTCTTTTGAAATTTCCACCTGTTTTCAGGCTACCCTAAGCAGAATTTTGGAATTGCTTTTTACATAGCATTTACTTACCTTACCGGTGTTTAAAGAGAGGAAAATAATATTAACATGTTGCAAGAAAAGAAAAAGAATACTATGTACATTCAGATAATTCTGCTAAAACATTACCTGTCTACCATGGTATTTTACTCGGAGTAAATTTTACATCAGCTTTTCCTCAGGTCATTTACGAAAAATAACCTTGTTGTTGAATCTGTCATTGCCAAAGAAAGTATCAGGCCCTGATGCATGCACCCATGTCAAAAAAAGATATATTTTGATAAATACTTTCAAAACTTTTCAAATACCCACAGGTTATATGATAGCATTCATTTCCCAAATATTATTTGAACACTATTTACATACCAGTCTCTGGTTTCATCTTAATGCCAGAATGAAAGTGAGCAAACATCTATAACTCTCTCTCTCAATGCTGATTTTTCTAAGATTTGTTGGAAGCTCCTTGTAAAAGGTCTTATGATCACAGGTTAGGCTGCCTAATTGAGCATATATTTTCTAGTCAGATTGCATAGTGCCTCCTGATTTTATTTCAAAAAGAATTTTTTTTTTCCAGAGAGAAGCTTGTTTTGTCAAGTTTAGATGTAACTACATTTATTGTGCAACTATTAATAACTATGGAATAACTTATTCTATCAATGCAGCTAATATTTATTAAACATTGGCTAACTTGCTAGACACTGTGCTAAGCATTTGACTTGCATCATCTTATTTAATCCACAGGACAGCCTAGGAGACTGAAAATCTTATCCCCATTTAACATATGAGGACAATGAGGCAGAAAGAAGATAAATAGTTCTGTCAAGGTCACCATTGAACAGCATTCTAGGAGTTAATTCTTGATATGACATCAAATTCCATGTACTCAACTGCCTGACCTCTCTGTTGGGGCTCAGGAGCAGAGACCCACATGAAGTGTGATTGCTGCTATCTTCTCACACAGAACACCTAAGGTCATTAACCCATTATCAGGTTCATTGTATCTTTTTTTTTGTATTATTTTTATCATTATTAATAGTTACAGATGTACAAAACTATGCAATAGTTATTTTTTTCACCCCTTACAAAGTGACCACCCCCTCCCCTGTCCTCCCACCCCTGATATCATACATATCTATTACGATTCATTTTATCTTTTATCTTTCAGTTAGATAACTCATATATTTCCCTCAAAATCTTATTCCAGTTAGGGTGTAAGCCTAAGGCTTGGGCACATGTGCGGGGGACCAGCCTCCGCAGTCTAGGGTTTCCCTCAGGTGGAGACGGCGTCAGCAGGGGAAGAAAATAAAGAAGGGAAACAGTGGAGACACCAGGTTAGTTTAGAGAAGTATCACCCTTTATTGCAATACATGTCCTTTTTATAGGGACTTTTGACCATTATCCAATCACAAGTTTAAGATCCACATAGTTTTTATGTATTTTTTTTTCTTAAGACTTTTAGTCTTTACTTCCTTATAATTGTTCTCCCCATGGCACACTGTGACCTTTTCTACGGTTAAGGATAATCTCATCTATGATAATCTCTTTATGACACAGACTCAGTTTCTACATATCACCTGAAGAATGGTGACCATGACTACCTAGTCCCAAATTCCAGCAGTAAGACTCACAGGGAGTATACTTGAGCTAAAGCTTCAGTGTCTGTTGCTACAACAATGTATAAGGCAAAGAATCCAATTAAGGCTATTGATTAACATAGCTCATGGTCAGCAAGTTGTCTCTTATCGGAACTCTCATGGCCTGGAGACTTTTAGTCTCCAAGGAGACTTTTCACTGTGATTTATCTTAGGCAAATGAGCTTAACAGATTATGTTATTATCAGTTTCTCATAGCCAGGCTTTTTGGCTTATGTGGCCAGGGGTCTGGGCTTGTTTCCAAGGGGCTTGAGTCCCCTATTTCTTAGAACTGGAGTCCCCACGGGACTACTGCCTGGCTTAGGTTGTCTCCCCTCTTTTCTAGAAGATCTTACCCGTCATTGGCTGCGTAGTTATCTCATTGGGACACCACAGGAACTTGCCATAAATACAGTGAAAGTACTGTTTCCTATAGGATCTGATGTAGAGAAAAGGCGCATGGGTTCACAGGCGTGGAGACTATAACTGACCATGAAACCTTGTCATATATTGGGGTGCTGATGGCTCCCAACACACATGTGCTTTAGCCTACTTTCATTGTTCCCAGTCCATATTTACTGGAATTCATTGCTCCACTGCTGTCACAGAGGTAGCCATGTTAATCCTTAGAACAACAGTAGGCTGAGGAGGAGGTACCAATAAGTATAGATATGATTACAAGAAGCAGCCTGGGAGTATTTGTATTTTAAAGAGGATTACTAATCCTGGAAAATTAACCAGTGTTACACCTGGATTGAAACACTATTTTAAAACAACAGACCCCTCAAATCATACCACATAGGGGTGGCCAGGTAGCTCAGGTGGTTAGAGCACAGTGCTCATAACACCAAGATTGCCAGTTCGATTCCCACATGGGTCAAGGAGCTGTACCCTCCAAAACTAGATTGAAGACAACTACTTGACTTGGAGCTGGTAGGTCCTGGAAAAACACACTGTTGCCCAATAAAATTTCTTAAAAAAAAAAAAAATCCTACCACATAGATAAATTTCTACTTTGACCAACTCTAAGATATCTGTTCACCATTGACTTATATTTGAAAATGAGTTTTACTGAAGCAAGGTAAATGCCATTAATTAGTAGATAAATGCAACAATGAGAGCAACTGCAAATCTAACATGGATATGCATTTTATTTCTTTCCCTTTAAACTGAAAGCCCTATGAAGGCAACAACAGCAGCTATTTCATTCACTAATTCTTATTAAGCACATATTACAATACTTGACAGTAGTAGGTACTCAAGAAATAAATACCAACTATTGGGCTGTTGGAAAAGTCATGACATATTTTTACAATGAAAAACATAGAAAAATATGTCATGACTTTTCTGACAACCCAATACATTGTGAATAAATGAATTCCCTATGTTTAACTTCTTTGAATTACAGTTCTTTATTATACTGTTTTATCATTTGTAATTTTTCTTATGATCTAGTAAATTCTAAACTAATTTGAAAGATTTTAAAACTTGGGATTTAAAAATACTAACAACTTTCTGCTCTCTCTCAAAATAATTGGAGGAAGCCAGGATCACAAAGTCAGCACTGGGAAGTCACTGCTTCACTGTTACAGGTAGTCATGTGTGCCAAAAGAGTTAAAATACTCTCTTAAAACCCTTCTTTTTAGCCTTCAAGATGAAGGTTTTGTTAACCTTGTGAAAACTATGTATGCGAACAGACTTACTCTGGAAACACCAAATTTGAACAATATTGGCCAGAGAACAAAGGGATTCAGACCTGAATGATTTCCACATTTGGCTAACTGCATATCAATCACAGAGGACAGCAGCGACTGCTCTGCTGTGGCAGAGAAGAGCTGCACTGATTTGTGTTAGACATGCTTCTGCTAAAATAGATTAATTCTTAGTCATCAGAATCCGATTTGGGCTCCAGCTTAGCCGGCTAATTTTCAGCCTATGGGAATCAAGTCATGGTAATTCTTGATCGTTTCATGGAAAAAAAACAAAAACCCAGAAAGATAAAAGACAAACAACCACACCAAGAGGCTACCAATGTCAAATATTTTCTGCCTCTCTGGCCTGTTAAACATCATCTGGTTAGTGTTTACTTTTAAAGGCATAATTCCCCTAATAATTAGGAGTGGGATTGTTAGGGTGCATACTCTGCTATGAAGAAAAATGTCACTGAAACAAAGCTAATCAAACCTTTGCTTTTCATCACCATCGAGTTCTGGTTGCTATAGTTCCCTGTGATTTGAAACAGTGGTCTTGGGCTATATTTTATTTCCAAATAAAGACAGGTGTTTTAGAGCAAACAGTAAGCAGACAGGATTATTCCAGTGGGAACTTGCTTTTTAAGGAAGAAGTAACTGGTGTTTTGTTTTTTTTTCTTCATTTTATTTCCTACATTAAAGTGGCTGTGCTTCCTCCATAACCAACGTGGCTCAAACACGTTGTATGTATTTATTAAATGAACGTATGCCTTTCACAAGCATTTTGCCAGACACTGAACACAAAACAATGGATAGATCCTAGTCCTTGCCCTTGACATTGCACTGGGGAGACATTGTGATAAGTGCTATTAAATGAAGGCAGGTCCAAGGTGCTGGAAACCCTGTGCCTGGGGAAGTTAGAGGGGGAAGCCTACAGGCAGTCACCCTCCAGCTGAGTCATGAAACATAAGTAGGACATTACCAGGATTATGAACTTCCAGTTAAATCTGGTAGAACATAGTTCCCTCTTGGAACTCTTTTACAGGCATTTATTTTTAAATACACTTTTCGCTGTGGAATAACTTCAAATTTACAGAAGGTTAGAAAAGTTATGAAGATAATACATCTTCCTCTAATAGTAGCATCTTACTGGACCATGGTACATTTATCAAAACTGAGAAGTTAATATTGGTATGACACTGTTAAGCAAACAACAAACATTATTCATATTTCACCAATTTTTCTAGTAATGTGCTTTTTCTTTCCCAGGATCCAATTCCAGATACGACATTGCATTTAGTTGTCACATCTTTTTAGCCTGCTCTAATACATGACAGTTTATCACTTTTTCCTTATTTTTCATGACTGACAATTTTAAAGAGAATTGGTCAGATATTTTCTAAAACACATCCCAATTGGATTTGTCTGATGTTTTCTCATGATTAAATTAGAATTATGAGTTTGGGGGAAGAATATCATAAGAGGTGAAGTGTCCTCATTGCATCAAATCAGAGGGACATGGCATCAGCATGGGATAGTGCCATTGATGCCAATCTCCACCACTTGTTTAAGGTAGGGTCTGCCAAGTATAGCAAAGTTATTATTTTTCCGTTTCCTTACTCTCTTCTTTGTAAAAACATCAATAAGTCCAGCCCACACTCAAGGGGAGAGGAATTAAGTTCTACCTTTTGGATAGGGAAGTATCTACATATATTATTTGAATTATTTTATAAGGAAGATTTCTCCTGCTTCCCCATTTGTTTATCTATTTAATTATTTACTTATTTCAATTTGAACTCATGTATATTTTTTTAAACTTTTGGTTATTATTCAGTGTGACATTATTTACTTTGTTGCTCAAATTGGTCTCGCTTGGTCACCTTCAGGTCAGTTCCTGTGTCCTTTGGACAGACCCCTACATTTACATTCTTTGAGCACTTCTTTGCTTTTTGGTACAAGATGCTATAGGATCACATTGTATTATTCATGAGTCAGCCCTCAATTCAGCCATTTTCCCAGTGAATCCTGTCTCCTTTTATTTGAGAATGGTATTTGTAACCAAGATATGGACACTGGGTATGGACGTTTTGCAGTGTGATTATCATCTGAAATGAAAACAGTGTAATTATCATATAAAATGCAAGGATGCAGAAAATAAAAGAAATGACAGCTAAAAAATAATGGAAGCTGGAAAGCAATTCGCTAACCGGAAAGTGTCTCAACAAACTAAGAAAAATAAAAGGTCCTTACTTAGATATAGAGAAAAAACTGAGGGTTGCTAGTTGGGAGGGGGTGGGGATGAGGGAGAAGGGGAAGGGATTAGACAGCATAAATAGGTAACTACAATATTGCCAAAGGGATATGAAAGATAGTTCGGGGAATATAATTAATAATGTTGTAAATATTTTGTGGGGTGTCAGATGGTCACATGTCTTGTTAGGGAGACTATTTCATGGATGGAGTAGAGGCTTGATCACTGCACTGTACATCTGAAGTTGATGTTGTATAATATTGTATACCAACTGTAATTGAATATATAAACAGTCACGGGATGTGGATTATACTGTGGAAGGGAGTCAGAGGAAGTGTAATAGATATATATGATATGGGGGGGAAGGGGGGGTTGTCACTTTGAGGGGTAAAAAATATAACTATTGCACTGTGTTGTACACCTAAAACTAATTAAAAATAAATTTAAAAAAAAAATAAATAAAAGGTCATCCAGCAATGGAAGAAATACAGAAGCAAGACCACTGGCACTACAGAACCCCAGAGAGACTTGGAATTGGAGACACAAGCTACCTCTGAAAATGGTAATGTAGATGGGCTAAAAATGAGAATGGATAGAAGGCCATATAATAAGCAGTCAGATCTTAGTTCCCTTCTCACACCATGTATACCCAAGCAATTATTCCTCCCCACACCACAAGTCTGGGGGTTACTCTCCAGAGAAGTTCAAGAAGAAAGCCTCTAAACTAGGGAACAGTAGGCTCAGCTGAGGGTGGGAGTATCAGATGGAAAACAGAATTAAATGAAAAGTACTATATGGAATATCGAGACTTCCTCTTTTCCTGTGAGAACACTGTGAGCTAGGTTAAAGGATTTCTCCCTGGATTAACTGACTAGACCAAGAGAAAAGACCCACAGGTAGTGACAGTTGGGGGTCTAGCCAGCCTACCTTACAGTGAAACTCACAAGCCAACACCACCAATGCATGTCCACAGAACTCACAATAACTACTTTTCCCCATTTTTTTGTTGTGGATGTTATTCATACATAAAGAATATGTATACTATAAATACATACAACACATGTGTACACACCAGGGTGTCGAAAAATATATATACACATTTTAAGAGATGTTATCTATGTATTACTTTTCGAAGTTGAGTTGAGTTACATAACAATGTATAGCATGATGTTCGCTCAAAAGATGGCATTAATCAAATGGACGCTAGCATCATTCATTGTGTTACAATTTTAATACAGTTTTTTTTTCCTTTCTTAAAATGTGTATACATTTTTTTGGCACCTTCTGTACATGAAGAGTATATATATGTATATACGTGTGTGTATATATGTATTAGTATGTATGTATGTATGTACACTTTTGAGGTTTCTTGTTAGTATAGCACAATTTAGAGCTGGTTTATATAGAAACTGGCACCACAAATACAATGCTACCCTAACAAAAATCTAAGCTATGTCATGTAGGCTCAGGCATAGCTAGGGGCTGGTAAGTAAACTGTAGTGGAGTCTGGAAAGACAACAGCGCTTTTATGCATTGGCAAAACATTTCACAAAACTGTTGCTTGCAATAACTTGGAAGACAGCTAATGTACTGAGTGAGCTTCAGATTTAGGCACAGAGATGGGTAAACAAAGTTACTGGCATACCTTACTTCTTATATATTACAAGACAGAGATGAATTTGTTTTGTTTTTTAAGTCAATTTGCAATCAGAAATGAAAGAGAATAGAATTAAAGATGCATTTGTTTCTCTTCCCTAAATACACAGGCAAAACTAAGAGGGCATTTGAACTACAAATGGGTAAATAAAATTCATTCACTTCATTCCAAGGATGAAATCAAATATATGGCCATAATACCCTTTCTTAAAACTTTTGAATTAATTAAGATGGAGCCTATGAAATCCTTTTGGTTGGATGAAATAATTCATGGATAAGAGACTAATGGTATGAATCTACCCCCACCTCCAAGAAACTTGATTTGCTCAAGGCACTTGTAATTATGTTTAGAGAAAGAGGCATGTCTTGAAAAGAATCGCAAATGAGGCTATAGGAACATGAAGCAGGCTGAAATCAAATAAAAAGAAGAGAGTTCTGAGAGTTCTGAGAGTGTTATACTAGTTAGGATTAAATATGATTGTGACCCTTTTTGACCAAAAATGTCCCTTGGGGCCCCCAATATTCCATGTGGAGGAAGTAGGCTGAGAAGTAGAGTCAAGAGCCACAGAGGATAACAGACTGGAAACTTAATCTCTGGGAACAGAAGGGTCTAATTAAGGAGTATATCTCATCCTCCAAGTTACAGGGGTTCTTGAAACATTTACTCAATGTGACTTCAGAATTACCTCGTGCCTTTCCTTAGTTCAATTTCTGAAAGAGAGTATCTTTTGCAATTCTCCTCTCTCTCCTTTCTCACTGAATTTTGGACATGTGGGTCTCTTGATGAGGAGAAAGCACACTCAGACCTGATGTAGTAAAGACAATCGCAAAATTGTTTACTTTCATCTTGATGTTAATCCTGGACTTTTGTTTTTTCTCCTCTAGGAAGGAAATCAGTATATTTTATGTTCAGAACAGAGGGAAGCAAATATTTGTGAATAAGATTGGGGACTGTGCTAGATTGTGTATTGTACTATTCTTCATTGGCCATCTTTCTCTGAAGGAGGATTTTACATCCCTCCCCTGTTTACCTAGGCTGTCACGTGACTTGTTTGGGACATTGAAGTATCAGCAGAAGCTTTAACAGCTATAAATGGTTCTCTTGGGTTCTACTTGCCCTATGCCATGAATTCAGCTATATCCCAATGTGTGTACTCTGTCAACCTGGAGCTTATAACAAGGATGACATGGAGCTGGGCTTCAGCCAACCTGTAATGGATTTGTTGCCAAAGTCAGAAATAAACTTGTGTTGTTATATTTTTGAAACCTTTGTTGCTGCAACATAATTTTTCCCAAACTGACTGATATGGCTTTTCTTCCCCCTTTGGAGCTTTGCTAAACATCTTGACCTTTTCAAAGATGTCCTTGGGCACTGCAGCACTTATATGAGATGCAAGTCTCTAACACATTCTCACCCCTAACCAAACAGATGCATCAGCTGTTGGTTAGGAACATGAGTCACTCTATGGTGCTAAAGAAGAGCTAAGATGTTATGCAGGGGCAGCAAGGCTTGCTTTCTCTCATTCTCATGACATCACTGAGGTTGGGAAGAGACCTGTGGAAGCTTAGCTCAGCAGGTTTCCACTTTGGCTTGGAATCAGGATGTATTCCTAGGGAACTACACAGAGATGAAAAACCTGCCTTAAGAGATTAGAACCACAGCAGAAAGCCTGCCAGCACTTGTTTTGAACTGGAAAACTGAAGTTACTCTCATGGTGCCACAGAAACTCAAAAAGTTTGAATGCCTAAGAGGGTTAGAGGAAGCCTCTACTGTATAGTTAGTTCCCCATTTATTGGCTTCTAAATTAGCACTAAATGTAGATAGTATATATTTTTCATCTCAGTGAGGTAGCCACTTCTTGAGTATATTGGCTTGTCAATGTAGTGGGACCTAGGGACAACAGAGCTAAAAGATCTCAGAACATTTACCCAGAAAGGGAAAAATAACAACCCTGCCTTTCTAGGCAAATGGGGAGGAGGGCTGGATTACTGAAAAATCTATTTCATAGAATATTTCTTAGGTGAAAACTTTTACTTTACAAAGCATGGTATTAAGGTGAATTGTTATAACAACATACAGTAGAGTTTAGTGGTTAAAGGGAGAGATCCTGGAGCCAGGCTGCCCTGGTCAGCTCTACCACTCATTAGCTGTATGGTCTTAGGGTGGGCTCCTGGGAAACAGGCTCTGAGGCAGAGATTTCCATGCAGGAGGCTTGGTGGAGGGGACTCTAGGGGGCAGCACTTGTGATACAGTGACAGAGTAGGGCTGAGTGGAAGGAAAAGCTGAACTTTGATTTAGTTGCAATAGAGGCCTTACCTGATCCCGGTGGGGAGCTCTGGAATTGCAGTGGTCTTTCAGGGATGTTCTGAATTGAGGTAAGGGGTACCAGGTGTGGTGGCCCCTGAGGGACAGGAATAACCTTGGGCGAAGCTGCATCCTGTGGCCAAAGGAAATTTCTGGGGAGGAACTCACCTGTGACTGTCAGCAGCCAACACACCTGCAGCATGGGTGCTGAAGAAGTGCTGGCAAGGGCACCACAACAGTTATCATGAACAAATTACTCAACCTGTGTGTCCCTTGGTTTCTTCATCTACAGTAGAAGACAAGAGAAATAATAGTATCTCTCATTGGTTGTTATGAGGATAAATTTATACATTGCCTTCTGCATAGTGAGACTATATAAGTGACTGCTAAATAATTGTCCAGTAGAGGTTTTAAAAGAATGTACCTTAACAAATAGATAGGGGGATTTTATAATTAGTCTATTGTTCTTATAGGGATAATCACTCTGAAAGTGCTTTTAAATATTTGAAAGCAGTTAATTCTCAAGTAGTTTAGAAGTGCTCCATGAAAATCCTAAGAAAAGTATTCATTAACTTGGAAGCTGCATTTTTGCAATGATGCAAACATAAAATTTATCTCAGGCTTTAGTCAAATTATCATATATCTTGAATTGCTGAAACATGAATTAAAGGGGTATACTTTTTGACAGGCGCTGTACTAAATATCTTACACATATTTTCTCATTCCTCATTATATCTGCCTTAAGAGATAGATACTATACTGTTATTACTTCTGTGTACAGATGGGAACCTGAGACTCAGAAGGTTTTGCAAGACTGGGATTCAAAGCTGATTCCAAAGGCTCAATGCTTACCCACTCACTACATTCTCCTTCCTTCTATATAAGTCACCCACTCACTCAGCTCTTCCATGTTTTTGAAATATTTGATTTCTTAAGCATTTCACTCAAAGAAAACATAGCCTGCTGGTGTTATCCTTCACAGAGATTCTTAACCCACCAGCATCATTTTGCAGCTTACCCCCCCCGCCCCCACCCTGTTTTTTAATGAGAGACTCAAGCCCCTAATCTCAGATAAATAACTAAGATACTGAAATGTTAGTTAAACATAACTTGCATTTAAAATGAAGATGTCATCTTGCATGGTATTCTGGAAGCAGTATATAAAAAGATACATTTTCTATTAAGTTGCATATTTAGTATGAGGATATGTATCATGGCATCAAAAATACACTCAGCAGTTTTCTAATCATAGCATCTAATCACAGTCTCACCCTTCAAATAGCTGATCCTTTAAAAACAGCTTATATATAGTCACTAATCCACTAATTCATAGTTGCAATTCTGCCCAAAGTCAGCAGTTGTGTCTGCCAGTTGAGAAACCTAATCAATAATTGAAGCTCCATAACTTCTCATGCTCAACTGATGCACCGTCTTGACAATTCCATCACCAAATCTCAAAGTTTGAAATATTCTAAGCTAATTTTTATCAGGTCAGACTTACAGACAAGGTCAGGTTAAATAGGATCAAAAAAGAAAACAGTATTCCAGATACTTGAGAATGCTTGTTTTCGAAACAGAACGTGCTATTTCACCGCTCAGCATCCATTCTTCCCACCCCATCACGCCTCCAATTTGTTCAGTAGTGACTGAAGTACCTTGATCTCAGAAAGTTCTGACAGACTACACCTCCAGCCTAATCCCAGAAGTTGCTAATCAAATTCGCTTCAGACAATGACTTATATAAGTGTGGGCAATTCAGATCTACCCAAAGAGACATAAGGGGAAGTCAGCTGGGCAGAACTTCCTTTGCCAAAGAGAAAGGCAAAGCCTAGCTAAGAAAAAGCCCTTTGCATGTCTACCTGCTTTTAACTGTTTTAATATAATAACAAAGTGTAACCGCTACCTTGTAAACATGAATGAAACAAACAGCCAAGAGAATCACAGAGAGGCCACCCTGACAGCAGCTACACACCAGACAAAAGCCAGAAGCTGCCTACCCCAGACTATATAAGCCAAAATTAAAATTTAGCAGTTCTTCCAAACACACTGATGACTGATACAGGGTCCTCACATTTCTCTCCATCTTTTTGTCTCATTGCTACTTCCCAACATTCCATTAGCTGCCTTCTACACTGTCAAAAATAATCTAATTTTACATTTAGTTCTGCAACAATTTTTAATGTTCTGTGCTAGATTTATGGGTTGGTTTTGAATGATGAAACTAATAAGTAGCGTACCCATTATTATGGCTATGTTAATATTCTATGTTAACATTAGGCTATGTTAATATTCTAGTAGAACCAAGTAGTAGGCTATAATTACAAATCCAATATATAATTATATACCAGAGCCACTCAAAGGAGATTATCAAGTTCAAGTAAATTTAAGTCTACCACACATTTGGAATATTCACTGTTCATAGGGTATTCGTTTTTATTTTTCCTGGAGTTATGATTGCTTTGTTTTCTCTTTGGCAACATAAACATATACCTTCTTCACCATACCTTCAATATCTTCCAGATTCTTACTTCTTGGAGTCTAGTACATTCTTTTGCTTGAAGTCTGATAACATCTACCCCAATTTGGACTGGTTTCTTAATATTTGGACTATGACTTTCTTGTGCAACTTTTGTTTTTCCAGAATTTTCTAATTGTCCTTTTTTTTTTTTTTTCAGCGCCTTTATATTATACCTAAGTTTTTGGTTTTTCATGGAGTACTTTATGTACTTTCCCAAAGCCCTCTGTCCTTCTACTTTAGTTTTGATTGATTGTTCTCGAGGCCTGATGCACAACTATTATTTTGAGACTTACTGTTTAATAAGGTTGGATCAATTATTTTTTGCAACCTTGACTCTTTGTCTCAGTTTAATCCCTCATAGTGAGGTATATTCTTGAACAATTTCTTAAAAACTGGTGAGTGGAAGACAAACTGTTTGGAATCTGATGATTTCTAAATATTTTATTCTGCCTGGCACTTGATTGATAGGTTAGTTGCATATAGAATTTTAGGTTTAGAAGAAATTTCATCCTAAACTTTTAAGACATTACACTATCTTTTAGCATCCAATTTTACTTGAAAGATTATCATCATCTGGGTTTTGATTTCTTTGTATGTGGCCTCTTTCTCTGGACAATTTTAAGATATTCTTGGGTTCTGGATACTTTTATTTTTGGTAATCTGAAATTTCACAATACCATACATATATATTTTAAAAATTATTTGTTGTTCTGGGCATTCAGATTTGTATATGAAGATGTGTACCTACCTTCATTTCTGAGAAAATTTATTACTTTATAGATTGATATTCTCTACCTTTCTTTACATACTTTTTATTTTTGAGCCTATATTTTGAGATATTTCATAATCTTGATCGCCCAACTATTCTTAGATCTTTTAAAAAATTGAAATAATATTTTAATGTCCAAGTGTTCTCTTTCATTTTTTTATTGTTCTTTTTTATATGATCCTGTTCAAATTTTATACAGGTAGTGTTTTTTTCAAGTATAAAGCTAATTATAATTTTTGTTTTAAAGCTATCTTCTTCTAGTCTTTGAAATACTTTTCATAAGGTTGATCTTTTCCAATAATGTCAGTCTTTCTCAATAATGCTTAAATATATATATATTTTTTAACTTTTAATTGGGGAACAGTGTGTTTTTCCCAGGACCCATCAACTCAAAGTCAAGTTGTTGTCCTTCAGTCTTACTTGCGGAGGGCGCAGCTCAGCTCCAAGTCCTGTTGCTGTTTTCAATCTAGTTGCAGGGTCGGGGGAGGTGCAGCCCAACATCCCATGTGGGAATCGAACCAGCAACCTTGTTGTTAAGAGCACGCGCTCTAACCAACTGAGCCATCTGGCCACCCCAAATGTTTCGTGATTCTTATTGTCAATACATAACTTTACATTTTAGAATGAGAGTAAAATATTTGATGGGGAGCTTTATGTCTGTGGGCGAGTCTTGTTGACTTCAAGGCTTTGCCTCTTTCTGTACAGAAAGACAATTATTCATTAATGTTAGATGAGGAGAGTTTAAGACAAACAAACAAACAAACAAACAAAAAAACAGAAAAAACCAGAGTTACCAATTTATCCCAAGGCAGTTTGTTCAATTATCTTAGAGAAAGACTCTGATTTTTATTTTTAACTTAAGGATAAGACTTTGGCATTAGGCTAATTGACAAGCAGAGGTGGAAGGGGGGCTGTAAATACACACACAACGTACTAATATCTACCCTCAGCCAGCCACACTTCCTGTTCCCATCCTTGGTCTTACCTGCAGTGTCTGAGTCTGAGAATTACTGAGATTCTCCTGGTCATTTACCTATGGCCTGAATTGCATCCTCCTTCACATGCATTTTAGGCTGCAGCTTCATCATCCAAACTTGCATTTACCTTTCATCATTAGATTTTGTGGGAGTTTCTGGTCTACCTGTGCCATCTTCCATAATATTTTTATTCCTATACAATCATTTTAATGGGATCTTGAGAAAAATTTTAGGTTCATCACTTTGTACAGAAGTCCATTTTACATTAAAAAAAATAATAATCATGAAGACAGGGTAGGGAGTATATATTTTCAACAGGAAAATCTGGGGGTATAGGCTCCGATAGGAGGCTAATTCAGCAATCCAGGTAGTAGACGAAGGACATTTAGATGAAGATATTTATAAAAAGTTAATTATTTAGATTTACTAGGAGATATACTAGAACTAGTGATTCATTGAATCAATAAAATGAGGAAGATGTGAGAATTAAGGGTGACACTCAGGTCTGAGCTAAGCAACTATGTAGCTGATGACATCATGTGTTAACATAGGGAACATGAGAAGAGTGTTTTGGTAGGATGGGTGGATGAGTTCAACTTGGATATAACATGTATTATTTAAGGCCAACTATTCTGGAATCAGTTACATATGTAAGTCAGAAGTTCAGGAGAGAGATCTGGGCTGAAAATACAGATTTGGTAGTTATTAGTCTATAGATGCTATTTGACACTAGGGGAATGGGTCTGATTGCTCTGACAGAACACAAAGAGTAAGAATCAGACCTCACCCAGAATCTTGAAGAATCCTAATCCTAATATTAATACTAATAAGAAGAGGAAGAGGAGTTTACAGAAGCACCTGAGAAGGAACAGAAAAAACGTAGTACTTAAGAAATATTAATATCTAATTGTTAGAGGAAGAAAACAAACGTATTAAAAATTCTAAGATTCAAGCAAAAATACATGTGTAAACCTGGGAGCTTGAAGTGTCCAGAAGCACCATGGTCCTTCCAATGCACCCACCTTGCAATGCCCAGCTCTGGACTAGTCCAGCTGTCATCTCTCATTTGGATACTGCAATGGTTTCCTCTAGAGTTGCCTCTAGTAAAGCCAGTCCAATCTGGTCCTCATTCTAGGAAAATATGATGAGTTGTTTCCCTTCTAGATAATAGATAGCCACTGCCCTTTAATATTAAGTCCAAAATCTGTGAACTGAAGGGAGGGTCCCAAGGTGTCAAACACTGCTGCAAGGTTCACGGCCTCCTGAAGACACTTGATGGACCTCGTTTTCTCAGAAAGTGTTCATCTCTGAAAAGACTCGTCCAGGCCTTCTACTCTCAGACCACAACTTCATACCAGCTAGCAAGTTTGGTCAGTTATTCCTAGTACATCGGCACTGTTGTCTGCACAGAGATGCCCTGTCCCATGAACCTTTAACATTCTCCGTAACCTTCAGCCCTTTCTGCCTTCTCTGCAAGGCTGTTTGCTCTGCCTAGGCCAATCTTCCCCTCACTGCCCATCCAGCTTCCTCTACAGACCTTCCAGTCTCCACTCAACTATTATAATACTTCCCAGGAAGGTCTTCCCTGTCCACCCAATCTCCATCAGGTCCATCTCATTCTTGTATTATCCCATCTTCTTCCTTCACAGCCCTAGTCATAATTCATAATTGTTATTTCTATTTATATTTTATTTGTTCATTGTGTATCTCCTCTTCTAAACCACACACTTCATTAAGGCAGGAAGTATGTCTAATATTTTTATTAAAGTATAGTTGACATGCAATATTATAGGAGTTTCAGGTATACAACAGTTATTCAATATTTATATACCTTACACAGTGATGATTATAATAAATCTAGTAATCGTGTGTACAGTTATTAAAACACTATTGATTATATGCCCTGTGCTATACATTACATCCCTGTGACTTATTTTATAACTGGAAGTCTGTGCATCTTATTAGCCCCCCTTCACCATTTTCACCCATCCCGCCACCTCCCTTCCCTGTCAACTATCCATTTGTGAACCTGTGTCTATTTGTTCACTACTTTGACCAAAAAAATAAGTCTGGGACATCGTAGGTGTCCAATAATTATTGAATTGATTAATGATTGAACACATGCATGACAAATCTCTACCCTGTACCATTCTGTTTCATGCCTCCCAAATTTGGAACGTCTTTATCTATTTTCTTAATTCCACTCCAGACACCACTTGTCTGGCAAACACTTTTTCACCCAATCCAACAGACAGCCTTTGAAACTTGCCCTGACTATTAGGCCTATTATTCTCAAAAGGAATTGATAACTTCCTCCTGGTGGGCCTTTACTGCACCTGACACATACTTCTAATACAGCATTTACAAGTTTTTATTTCACTGTTTTGTCTACATGTACTTCTTTCCCACTTAACTAAGTTATTTGAACTTAGGAGTCATGTCTTATTTTCGATTCTTCAGCAACTGCCCCATTCAATACGTACAAATTCATGAAAAACAGAACATAGTTTAACATTTCTTGGTGGCCCCATGTCATTATTTATTTTTAAAGATTTTATTGGGGAATTGGGGGAGGGGAACAGTGTTGGGGAACCGGGGAAGGGAAACAGACAAGTTGCTGTCCTTTTGTTCTTTAGTCTAGTTGTGGAGGACATTGCTTCACTGGCCCATGTTGGCATCATCATTGCGCTCTTCTCGGGTGAGGCAGATCGGTCACCGGCCTCTGGATGGCCACTCACAGTGGCTCTTGGCAGCTCACACTGGCTGCCGGCTGCTCGCTGTAGCCTATGGCAGCCCACTGCAGCAGGGGCTGCAGCTATGCCGTCTCGGGGACTCACAGCAGCCCAGGTCCAGGTAGAGCTATTGTTCATCATCTTAGCTATAGAGGGCAGTGTCACTGGCCCTCATATGTGAGATCCACACCGGGGCTGCTGGCGTCCCAAGCCAGCTCTTAACCAACGTGCCACTTGGCTGGCCCCCATGTCATTATTTTGAACATTAACTGCAATACTCTTTGCCCTTGAGACATTTAATCAATGTAATCATTTAATCAATATATTTCAATCAATATAAAATCAATATATTTTACCTTTAAGACCTGTTGTGGTGTCCTTGCCTCTGTACTAAATAGCCTGATTCTTAACTTCTTAAGTATGTTTTATATAGTTTTTTATATCTTCTTTCTTATCAGGACTAAGCTAATTTTCACTAAAATCAGCTTACCTGTTAGCAATTTTCTCTGTTGTTTCTCATCTCCTATGTTTTGAGAAATCCATATGTGGCCAAGAATAATAAATTCAAGCATTTTGAATAGATTCTGAGTGAGAATTTGAGCTCCTCTCTGAACTATGGTGCTCAAGCTGGGGTGCCCAGACCTGGAGACAGATGGTTTATTAGTTCAGAGGGTTCTGTCTTTCTTGTCCTCAGGAAGGTAAGGTAGATCAGGTAGGATAATGAAGAAATGCTGAAGTGCACATTTCCTTTTCATAACATGCTACATAGAATTTGACCCTAATTTCTTAACTCGGTTATTGTTGTGCATGACAATATTTAATTAACTCTCTGTGCGTATGTAGAAAAACTAATCAAATTCTTCCATGTTTATGATCTATTCTGAGTATGTCTTCTGCTGCTTCTTCCAGCTCAGTGATACGATCCAAACCCCAGCCCTTATCCCCATTATCACTTCCACCACCATCAAGATGCTCAGAGCAATTGCCTCTAAGTTTCCAAATTGGAAGATCGTTTTGGTCAATGTCCATGCCTTACCATCTTTTTTTTTTTCCTCAGTGTAACTTTTTACTGCTACCAGTTGTACTTTCTCATCCTTTCTATTTGCACCTCCTAATCCCCACCACCCACCACCACTGAGTATAATTTGGGGATGAACTGAAATTTCCTAGAGAGTTGTAAATATCACATGCAAGCCTGGATAGGGTCAGCAGGAAATGCAGGTCATGTGTCTACAGTGGTGTACTGTTCCAGGATATATTCATTTGACACTTTTAAAAAAATTTGTAATCTATACTTTTTTTCAATTACAGTTAACATTCAATATTATATTAGTTTCATGTGTACAGTATAGTGGTTAGACATTTATATAACTTACGAAGTGATCCCACCTATCTATATTCCCTATGCTGCAGTTTACATCCCTGTGACTATTTTGTAGCTTTCAATTTGCACTTCTTAATCCCTTCATCTTTTGCACCCACTCCGAACCCCCCTTGAATATCTATTTTTTAATAAGTGCTTATGCTTAGCAGTTGTTGTTTTTTTGTTTTTTTTTTTTGCTTGAGAATAACTATATACATCAATATATATTGTGAAAAATAGTATAAATGACCCACTTCAAAATGGAGCCTGAGCTGCCATCCCAGAGGAACTGCTTTGCAAGTCTTACACTCCTCAAACCTTTGTAATGTTAAAACTGGGCAAAATAACCTTTGAACTGGGCCTAAAGCAGCATTGTATTCCAAATAACTGTTTTCAAAGATAACAGGAAAGCAGACATTATGACTACCAGACTGAAAATTAAAGACATTCTTTAGAATCAGCATCACTAAGTTAGCTTATCTGCACCTGTAGCAATTCCTTCCTTCTATTCATGTAATTATTCCCCTTCCCTTTCTCATAAATACTTCTTACCTTCACCCCCTAATCAGAACACTATTTGGGTATCTGCCTAAATCAATGCTTCCTGAATAGCTATTCTTTTGGATCTCAAATTCTTATTGCTCTCTCACTTTGGCCTTTTATTTGCAGGTTAACAATATCAAATATGTATTTAAGAAAATGGCATTTTATATTTTACTAACTTTATGAAAGAATAACAATACTGCTTTCTCAATAAAACCATTCTGTTGCTCTTAGTTGGACATAGTTTTTCTTGCTTTGAACTCTTACATAATAGCATTTCATTAATACTTTAATAGATAATTCTTACAATCTCTTGTTTTATACAGTTTGAACATTTATTTTATCCTCCTGTCTGGAGCCATTAAAAGCAATCCGGGGTCAGGGACTCCAACTTACTCATCTTTGTATTCCCCACAGCCCCAAAGGAGTAAAATAGGGACTTAATTTCAAGACTTGAACAGATGCACTTGACACTCATAAATGCATAAAGTTACTTTATTTTAAGTATACATTTAATTTTGAAAAATATAAATGCTAAAATATCTCATCTTCTTCATCTCTTAATTCCATAAAAGTCACAATAGAAAGCTTCATAAAACTGTAAAATACTATAATGTTATAGGAAGTTTAGGTTTTATATTGGAAAAAAATTATTAGTAATATATTGAAATGTTTTCTGTTCTTTATCATTTTGTTCCACCATGTTGATCTACTTCATTTAAAATAAAAAGATGCATCATTTCTCCAAAGTTAATAAAGATTTAAGAGAATAAAAATAAGATATCTGAAAGTGCGTATTGATTCTGAAAAGTAATGTGTACGAGTAAGTACCAGCCATAAAAATGGCTAAAAAGAGGCAACTATTCACTCTTTTCACATTGTAGGAATGGGACAAAGTTACTTCTGGCTCTAAAAGTTTCACTGGATGACATTAGCCCTGAGTTGCAATATTTTCTAGGAAATAGAATTCAGGATTTTTATATGTACCTACAGAACACACAGAAATGAGCCAAGAAATAGGAGATAGCCAAATATCTGGTCAAATCACAACTTGATTGGCTCACATACAGCACATAACTCTATTTCAGGCTGCAATGAAGCTCAATGAAATAATCATCTGAAAACTCCCAGGGCTCTTCAGATAGTCAAGTGTCATAAATGTCATTTGATTTTATTCAGTCACTTGGTGCCACTGGGCTTCATGCTCATGCTGTGAAGAGCAGATGTGAAATATCATACAATAAATAAGAAAATCAAGTTCTTGCACCAAAATCATTAAGTGGTATGAAAAGGATTGAAGAAAGCTTTGTCCCATCCCTGAACAATGTCATCCTCTGTAATACAATTCCAATACATTTGTTTTTGTTTTTGTTTTTTAAGATAGTCAGCAGTCATTACAATTCAAGTACTTTAACATAGTTTAAAAAAAATACAATAACCAGAACTGGGAAGACAATCGTTTTCTGTATTAAACACCAATATACAGCTGATAAAAAGATTTACTCTGTGTGAGCTGGTACATGTGCATAAAATGTACACAAACTGAATTACTGAAGGCAGACATTTACTCGCCCTCCCCATTCTTTTGAGGTGGGGGGCTAATTAGAGAGGGTTTTTTCCTACTTCTTTAAGCCTCCATTTCCCCCACCTCGCTCCACTGCTTGACTGACTTAAAAGAGTCAGGAACTCTACTCTCTGTGGCACACAAAATAATTAGGGTATCAAGTCCTAGATTTATATTGTAGAGAAGAGTGACTTTTATCAAGGAAAACAGTGCCTTTCTTTTCAAATGAAAACCCAGAGATCTTTAGGCTACCATAGGCAGACTCTTGGCCTAATGATCTTTTCTTCCAACAGTAAGTCTGCACAACCACTCGACTTCAATGCTGAGTCTACACTTAATCCTTTACGTCTAACAACTTAAATCTTTTTTCTCCGTATTCACATCAGGAAGAAACACGTCATAAAAAATTTACCAGTGTATTCTGTGTGTCCAGTTTACATAAAAACAAAACCACCCAATCTGGTTAGTTCTTAGATAATGAGTAAATTCAGTTAAAATACAGATAATTTGGTGGCTCTGTATGGGCCTCAAGTTTTTTTAGTTTGTTTAGTAACTACTTCTGTTCCTCTGAAGGTAATGATTTTTAAAAATACTTCCCTGGGCTCCAAAATATTAAAAATGGTTTGATGCTAACTGTTCCTTTTAGCAAACATAAGGCACTCTTCTTAATTCATATGATGAGAATCGACCTTCTGTCACAGCATATGGATCATAAAATGGAGGTGCAGGTAGCTTTTAGATCTAGTCACAGGCTGAAATACTGAGTTAAGTTGCATTAGCAGTTCTTTCTAAGGGATGGAGAGGAGCATGAATCCTCCGTACTTGATTCATAATCAGAAAAATAAATTATTACATCTAGAGATTTTATAAAAGTAAACAAAAATGTCATTACTAACAAGATTGTAGGAGAGGCTTAACATATTATGCATGGCTTTTAAGCATTTTATTGATGCTCCCATCAGTAAAGAAAAAAATCTTCTTATACAGTTTTATATTAGGGTAATGAAAAACTAGATAATATAATCATTTTAAAGATAACTGTAAATACAAATGTGATGCCAAAATTTGGCATGTGAGGTTTTAACAAATAACATATAACTTGACACTTTAATTTGAATGAAAAAAATTGCAGGTCACTTACATCTAATTTGTATAAAATTGCAAGTTTTAAGATTATCAGCTACAATAAAAGTAATAGCTAATCCAGGACAATTTTTTTATAATCAAAATTTCAAGAGGGCAGAATTATAATTATATAAGAATGAGTAGGAGTCAATATGTGTATATTAAGAAACCAAAATTAGTTTCATTCTACTTCCAGTACTTCTCCAACAATCTGTTTCAGTTAGGATATATCAAAAAAAAATGGTTATATGAATCCAAAATATGGATTCAATATTTAAATGTTTTTAAAGAAAATTCACAGTACCCAATGCAACGTATTAAAAAAAAAATTTAGATAACATGCTAAATTTAGTTAATAAAGATCTAATTTTGTTTTTTCTAATTTTCAATATGGTACTTGGAGGTACACATATACATGTATATTCTAAACATCCCAATCATGGGGCATAATTTCCTTTGCATCCTAAAAAATATGTATTGTTAAAATATATACACATATACCTGTACATATCTATCTGCAGTCCCATAAACACTTTACACATGTGTAAATGGTCTATGGATATTTCTATGGATTCTGTATTGTAAATATGGGCTATTGTATCAGCGATGGTGACTGATCTCTGGGTAATAAAATATATTTACCCTTATTTACATAATGGTAATTCTCTTGGACCCCATATGGATTTTTCATATGTGGTTTGGGTTTTATGAAAACTGACACAACAGGCTGGTTAACTTTGCCTTTACCTGCCATCACTCTGTCTCTAACTTTGCACATATATGCACCCGCCACACACAGAGTATATACCCAAACACGTGAGTATTTCAAAGTGAAAAACAAAATGTCTAACAATACTGCATAGGACATCGATGGTTATACAATCAGCTTCTGTGCCAGGATACTGCTATTATCAAAACATCAGTCATTCCCATTACATAGGAGCTTGTCCCTTTTCCCTCTATCTCCTTCATAAAACAGGTAAATTTCTTTTAAAGAAAGGGAAAAATGAATGCCTAGAAACATGGTGTTTTTTCATCTGATCTAGCCCTCTGGCTTACCCTAGAGATTGTGTACTTGTATGTGTATACGTGTGTGTGGGTGTATGTATGTGTGTGTATGTGTGTGTAAAAATCACATTATATACAATATAATTTTTACAGAAAGCCTGGCAGCTACAAATAAGAGGTAGAACTACTCAAAACTATGTTTCCTGCTGCAGGAAAAAATTCATTTTCTTTACAGTAATTAAAAAAAAGTTTAAAAAATTGACAAAAAATAAGTTGCAGGTTAGGCCCCATAATTTAAACAACAAAATCTAGGAAGAAAAATATTCTTCAAATGTACTCAACAGATAAGTTCATTAAAGGGTTAAAAAAAAGTTGCATAGGAAAAAGGGACATTCCAGCACTTGCTACAATGATGGCAATAGTTTCTCTACTGGGTATAAAGTACCTTTAGATTTTCTTCTTTGATAACTCTAGGATTAGGGTTTACAAGCAAGAGCAAGTTAGAATAGCAGCACTTTTTCCAGTCTTGGAGAGCTCTATAAGCGAGAAGAGTCTGCCTGACAGTCAAGGTTTGTTCAACCAGACAGAAAGACAAGCCAGTAAGCACAGCTTCAAAGCTAAAGTTGTAAGTTCCTTCAATATTTGAATAAAAGGTGTTACAAAATCCTTAATACTTTTGCTCCCTGCTTAATAAAGGAAAAGGATTAGTGCCTATGAGTGTCTTGAGTGACAGAGGAATTTGGTTGTCAGAACAAAAAGGAGATTCTTCAGATGTTTTTAAGGAATGGTGCACTATTGTCTTAATTTTACCTATGCCAAAGAGAAGCAGAGAGAGTGCTGTATCATTTGGCCAATGACCAAAAACTAAAACAGATCAAAAATTTAAAAAATAAATGACCAGACAAAAACTAAGAACATTAACAACAAAAACTATTAATTTTAAGAAAGACACATAGGTTACAACGTAGTTTCTGTTCCCTTGCTCCTCCAGAAATAATCATTGTCTTCAGACTCAAGTTCTATTCTAATTTGAGGCACAACTTTTACTGGAGTTCTAGGAGGACTAGAGAAAAAGAAAAAACAAAAGAAATAGTAAGCAAATCAGATTTCCTTTATCATCTGTCAAATGTTTAAGCATTGTACAAAAGCCAAATGTATCCTTCATTGTTCTCTTTAAATACTTATCTTCTCTTTCTGTATTATAAACAAACATTTTTAAAGGCAATGAAGGTACCAATAGCATTAAGATATTCAAGTAAAAATTTCATAAGCTATCATACCTAGATTTAAAACAAACAAACAAAAAACGAGAAGGTGGGTTGCTAGGTGGGTGATACTGTCAGAAATTAAAGGGCAAAAAGACTTATATGAAGAAAACATTCAGAGATTTCACTCTTAAAAATCAAGTAGGATCTGTAATCTCTAGATCTGTGTTAAGAAGGAAGGAAACTCCTAGAGGACAGCTGCCAGGAAATGCAGTTACCCCTTAAATCAGAATTGATAAGAGCTGACATTGATCCTAGGCTTTACCTTCATGATACTGAAAGATAATAGAATTTCTAAGAGTAAGTAGAATAGTTCTCTTAGAAGGTTTTCTACCAGTAAAAACCAGGACAAGGTTTGGTGATTGGGTAATTTGTTTAAGATGAACTGCAGAGAGGAAGGCGAACAAGGTGTTCTGCCAATAACCCAACACTGATTACATTTCTATGGGACAATCATCCCACAGAACAGCGCAAAACACCGGGCCATCCTTTACCTTGGCATACCCAGCGACTGCAGGAAAGGAATTTTATCAGCATGATGTGTGGCGTTCAAGGAATGTTGGGGATCTTTCTCCTGAGGGGAAAAAATAGTTTTTAATCATAAAGAGTAGTCTTCAGTAAAGTATAAAATTAGAGCGAAAATAAAAATCTTCACAAAAATTGATGCACCTTTCACAACTGGAAAGAGTAAGAGAGGCAAGTTTAGACAATTTCAATAGACGTTGTATCACTAAGAATCAGTGTGACGGAGCCAAAATCACTTAGTTTCCTTTACTCTAGGTTTTCTGGGAAGAACCACTGTTGTTCTTTTCAGTGAGGGAATGGGAGGTGAATCCTTGTTAGAAGGTGATTGCATCTACAATACTTAATGTCTAAGGCTTGCTCTTGGATTTCCTTCCATCTCCAGCAGTCACAATTTTGTCCTGCTGTTCTTCATGGGGGAATCAAAAAATTCTGAAGATCTTATTTTTACTGCAACTTTACTATCAACGTTGTTCTTTTATGGATTATAAAAGAATACGACATTAAAAAAGATTCAGTTAGAATGATCCTGGGTATTTTGCTAATACCATATCAACTCCCAAAGTATCTTTTATAAAGGGTTTTTGAGAGAATGAAGGACACTAGCACTAAATAATCTAATTGCAATAAACTTTTTTCCAGGAGCCTCAAATTCTAGCTGGTAATATATATATATATATTATTAAGTAGCCTTTAAACTGGACTTAGAAGGACTCTATGATACATGCATGCTAGATTCTCTTCGCAGTCTCCGTTTGCTCTTTTTTGTTTTTTTTTTTTGTTTTTTTTTTTAAAGATTTTATTGGGGAATTGGCGGAGGGGAACAGCGTTGGGGAATCCGGGAAGGGGAACAGATAAGTTGCTGTCTTTTTGTTCTTCAGTTTAGTTGCGGAGGATGTTGCTTCACTGTTAGTATCGTCATTGTGCTCTTCCCGGATGAGGCAGATCGGTCGCTGGCCTCTGGATGTCGCTCACCGCGGCTATTGGCAGCTCACGCTTGGCTGCCAGCCGCTCACGCTGGCTGCGGGCCACTCACTGTAGCCTATGGCAGCCCACTGCAGCAGGGGCTGCAGCCCACACCATCACCGGGGCTCGCACAGCCCAGCTCCAGGTGGAGCTGTTGTTAGCTGTAGAGGGCAGTGTCACTGGCCCTCATGTGGGATCCGAACCGGGGCCGCTGGCATCCCAAAACCAGCGCTTAACCAATGCGCCACTCGGCCGGCCCTCCGTTCGCTCTTAATGCTCTAGAGATGAAAAATGAAGGCAGAACATGGTTTGCGAAACTTGAATTCAAGAAGGAAAAATTAACTAAATCCCACTGCTAGGACTGAGAAGAAATTAGTCTCAGTTTGGACACTACAGATTGGAGACTAAAGTGAGAGTGTTTTAATTCTTTAAAACTCGTGTGGTATCCAGCCTCCAAGATGGTCCCCGATGCTCTCTGCATCCTGGTATTCCTGTCCTTGTGTAATTCCTCCCCACATTGTAGCAGGGTTGGTTTGTGTGACCAGTAGAATATGGCAGAAGGGATGGTGTGGCACTTCTGAGATTCAGTTATAAAAGACTGCAGTTTCTGTCCTGGTTTCACTCTCTGCTATCACTGGCTCTGCAGGAAGCCATATCATGCATGGGCAGCCCTATAGAGATGCCCACAGGCCAAGGAGCTGACACCTACTGCCTACTGCCTCGTGAGGAGCCTTGGAAGCAAATCCTCAGGTCCAGTTAAACCTTCAGACTGAGCCCCAGCCAAGGGCTTAACTGCAGTTTCATGAGAGAACCAGGGCCAGAACCACCAAAAGCAGCTGCTCCTAAATTTCTGAATGTCAGAAACTGTGTAAGAAAATACATGTTTGTTGTTTTAAGCTCCTAAATTTTGTAATAATTTGTTACCAGCAATAAATAACTAATATGCCTATTTTACAGTCATTCATTTCAAATTTTTCCTGGTAACCTATTATTGAAGTTGAAATGGCATTGCCAAATAGAAATAAACTCTCAACTGTATTTTTCCTTTAACAGATCAGTAGACTTTGAAGTACATCTGGATCAAAAAGAATACATTTTCTGCAAATGAGAACTCAAAATGAAAGTAGTTTGGAGGCAATTGCTGCTTGCTATTGGAAAAGCCCGAGATATATTCACTAATGTTACTACAGAGATTTTCCTCCTTTTCAAGTGGTCCATTAATTCAAATACAAAGAAAAACAAAATGGTGAATGTCAGAATTAATACACTTTAGCCATAAGGCTATTACCCCAGGAAAAAAACAGTGCAGTTAAAAAGGTGATTTTTGAAATAGCAGAGGGGAATGAAGAAATTAGGAAGAAAATACACATATAAGTTACACCTAAACATTTGTGTCAATATTTTAAGATGATGGCCAATTAAATTGAAAAGAACAAATTATTTCAAATTCTCAATATTAATGATGGATTCATTGATCATTCAGAGACTCATGTAGTAATTTCTCTTTTGAGCTGATTTGGTCATTGGCTGAAGCCTAAGGAAGACAAACAGTAACAGACAGTGATGTAGTCTATAAGCCGCAATTCTTAATAACAGCAGAAGAAAGTTAAATCAATTAAAAATATGGTTACGAGTTTAGCAACTGAAAGAAACTGGTGATAACATGGATCTGAGGAAAGACTACCAAAGCAAAAAAAAAGTTAAAAGGTTATGGATAAAAGGAAAATAAAAGATGATCAGAAAATGTAAAAATGAAGTTTGATAATAATTAAGTATAAATCTTCATATAGAAAAAAAAGAAACTAGAGGACAAGTTAATGTAAATGATAGTTCTAAAGTTTTTTCTCTGCAAGTGCAAATCATATTCAGGTAAGCAAGCGAGAGGTTAGTTCTACTCACTGTCGGAAGGTTTGCTATCACTTAGGAAAGGTTGCTGTTCCATGATGTCCATTGGAATTTTAATACTTGGAACTTTTTCTGAGTATGGGCAGTCAGACTGTGAAAGAAATTTACAATAGTTTTCAGAAAGTTTTTACTATACAGTCCTTCCTACCTTCCAGTGTTGATTAAACCTATCAATTATCATTTACATTGCACTAAGTAGAAATGCCTTCTACATAATCATTCCCGCTTTGCTAACTTTCCAAATTCTGTGCAATTTTTCCCACTCACCTTTGTTTTCCTCCCTTCTGAGTGAATGGAATTGAGTCCATTAAAACTAGAACTGCACCAAATGGAGAACACTACAAATTGAAACTCCTCAAAAGCTTTCCATAAGCTGGATTCCCAATCAGCAAATATTTATGAGTTTGTTGTATGTGTAAGGCAAATAATCTGAATATGAAAGATTAAATCTAGGACACTTCGTAAACTATCATATGGCCTTCTTGTTCTGGTCATGCTTTCTGATTCCATTTCCAGGAAGATTCTGACTCATGTTTCCCTCTAAGACAGGTAGAAGATCCACTATCCAGAAGCCCTCTACATACACTTGAAAACAAACCTCCCTCCGTTACTATTTTATAATTAAAGGTTAATTTCAATTTGCTTGTACCAAAGATATTTGAAAACTTAGCAAAACATGAGAAACTAAAATCAAAAGGAAGGTGTCTATGATGGTCAGATGAGCAGAGAAGAATCAACCAGAATAAAATAAAACCAGACAGCTAATCATGAGGCTACTAAAGAACAAGCCACCTAAGCCAGCCTGTAACAGCTCTCCACAGGATTACCACTTTGCTATTTTCTAGAATGCATTTCATTGAATGCAAGTCTATGTTTGGATTCAAAAGATCAAATTCGTCTCTTAACTGAAAGTACCAAGGAAATGACCTTTAGTTGAAACGAAAAAAAAAAAAAAAGAAAAAAAGAACTAGAGGTCAAACAATATAAGGAAAAAGTAAGTCTTAACATAAAGACTACTATACACATTAAAAATTCCTTCATGATGATTCTAAAGAGGGTAATGAGCCACAATGTTACTTTTAAAGGACTAAGATATGGTATTAAAATTGACAAAAAATAATGAAGATGCTATATGCAGCTACCTTTATGAGAATGTCAAGAAGTAGTTTTCTTACAGCATTTCAAACGTTTCCCCAAATAATAGCATTTTTAGATGAACAGGTTGGTAGTCAACCCTTAATCATAGACTACCATGCAGGTTCAAAAATGACTGAGTGGCTCAAAATGTTGGCAAGCCATAATTTTCACTACTTCTACTCACAACCATTAGAGCTGTTTAATTCCCATGCCCCATGTTGCTCCCTATACCCAGGGACCCCAAAACCCACGATTATCAAGTGAAAACCAGGAGAGCCACCTTCCAAAAGTGGGGCCCCCAAATAATGAGCTCAACATGCAGAACTTATTACACAGATGTACACTAAATTTCCTGGTTGGATTCACTACCTCGGATAAATATATTAGCTTGCTTGTTTGTTTGTTTTGGTGGGGTAGGAAGAAGAAGAGAAAGAGGAAAACAAACAAGTATCACACATTATCTTCAAGAAATTTGTTGAAAATGTGAAGCTGAAAATATAAATATCATTAGTAAAAAAATAACATTGTTTAAATAAAATATGATTTGTTGAAAATCAAATCTAAGCATTGGAAGAACTTCTCAGGAGCTAATTTGTTCCAGCTTTTGACACAGAGAGCACTAAATTTAAAACATTCCCCAAAGTTGATATTTTATTATTTTTTCCTAAAAGCCATTAGAAAAGAGGATTCTATAATATTACTTCTCTTATGTTTATAATGTGTCCAAGTACATAAACTTAGGTATTTGTTCTGAAAATTCAAGATTAAAATACTGCTTTAATTATTTCAGTATTTCATACAATTTTTTTTTGTCTTGAGTGGTCTAGAAATTCATTTCAAATCTTGATATCTACTCAAAGTATAAACATATCATTCTTTTTAATACTGCATCTTAATCTGTGCTGCAGTTTAAATATATTTTCTCTTTTTATTTTATCATCATTGGAAACAGAAAATTTATACACCTGTTCTCACTGAAGATGAATGAGGATAGTCACAAAAGCTCCCTGAGACTCTTTCTCTTTAGCTAAATGTACCTCATATATTTAGCCTTTTCTTATTGGATCAATTTATCTGAAATCCAATTTTGGCTGTTGCCTTCTTTCACTGTACTATTTCCAAGTTTTCTAAATAAAAAACAATCAGACAGCCTGATCAATTGGAAATAACCAGACAGGCCTGGATTAGTTTTGGCTTTGCCACGATGGCTGTGTACACTTAGAAAAATGACTTAACATTTCAGTCTGAATTTCTTCATTTGTAAAATAGGAACAAAAATATATACTATAAAGAACTGTTATGGCAATTAAGGACCAGTACTGAGGATCAATCAAAATGATCAAGTACAGAGTGGCTACCAAAAATTAACTACACTCCCACTTTAGAACAGGATACCAGGGATCCCAATAGAATGAAGATACTGCACTGTGTAAAAAAATTCAGAACAAATCGTTACATAGAAAATGTCATTTTCAAAAGGCTACTGGAATAAGGTGTGTGTGTGTGTGTGTGTGTGTGTGTGTGTGTGTGTGTTTTGAACAAATCTCAACTTTCCCCCTAGCACTAATTACAGACTCCTACTGGAACACCTGTATTTCTGTGAAATGGTCTCCTAAAGAAAAAAAAAAAAGGCAATAATGTTATTTCTCAACTTAATCACCCAATTGTAGGGGTATCATCTAGATCACGAGACTGACAACTACAATTATGTAAAAAGACCCCAAACTCCAATTTCCTTTCCTTTTCAATGAAGGATTACCAAGAAATAATCCCCAATCATGTCAAAGCCCAACATGGATAAGTACACTAGCAAAGAACTCTGGCTGAGAGCCTACTCAGACACATAGATCATTGAAGGTAAGGTCACCAGCATTTGTCCACATTAGGCTTAACATTACAGAAAACTGAGCTATCTCAAATTTAAATCCTGGATTATCAATAGCAATTCAAATATACTTTATAGCACCACTAAGCAAATCTTCCTTTTTATCTAGGAGACTGGAGATTGAAGTTCTTTAGATGTGGTGGGCTGTCTAGTTTTGTTTGTTTTTAGAAGTCATTTTATCATTTTTAGTATATTAATGGTTAAAGAAAGACTTCAGAAAATAGAAAAGAACTGAAGAGAGAGAATAAAGGACAAAGGAAGGTGAAAACTGACACACAACATGGCAGGTAAATATTCTTGCAACTCAGCCATACAGCTCACATAAAGGATTAAAAATAGAGTTTTCACATTTGTTTCCTTAACTAGCTTTACTTTGCAATTTTGAAAAGTGTCTTACATCATCATTGTCACTATCCAGACTTCCTTTCTTCTTTTTCTTTTTCTTCTCATCTTCCTTCTTTTTCTTGTCCTTTTCTGGAATGACATCATCAAGGAAGCTGAGGTCATGCTGTGAGAAGAGGTAGTCCATGCCTTTTCGGACAGCTACAAGTGCCAAGATCTGGAAGGATAGATATAAAAAAGTATGAAAGAAACCATGTCAGATGAAGTCATAGTGATACAAATACCACCCTATCAAAAGCAGTAGAAACCTGTTTTGTATAAGGCTAGAGGATGACGGAACTCATCTTGCTTATATGGACTTATATTAAGTGGACAATAAACATTTTCTTTATGGGAAAAGTTGGTTTATAAAAGTATTACTTGAAACTCATTTTGTTGTGTTCATTGAAATGTATGATCACATTCACTTAGAATTTCAATGTGAAATGTTAGTTTTTAAACCATTTTGTTCCAGTCAGATTTTTAATAAAATAACTAAATAAAGGAGAAAAATAGATGGCATATGATTTCTAATTACTCAAAATTAAAATATTATATAAGTTTTTGAATATCTGTGCAACATACAGTACACTAAGACATCTTCAAATTATTACTAATGAGGTAGTCATGGAGTATGCAGAGACCGCTTAATCTATTGGACGACTTCAAAAACTACATTAACTGAATACTTACCATGTGTCAGATGCTGTGCTAAAAACTCTTAGGCAGTATTTTCTTATTTATTCCCACAACAAACCCAAAGAGTAGATATTAGGGTCTCCATCTTACAGTTGAGGAAACTGAAGCTTAGAGACATAAGTATAACATCCAAGATCACAAAGCCAGAAAAAGGAAGAGTACAGTGGGGCCCAGCTGTCTGCATCTAAAATCAGTATTCTTAAACTCTGGATCTTTGATTCTATAAGTTGCTCTTGCAGAGTAACTTGTGAAGATACCTTAAAGATGTCTTTGCTTAAGACTAAAATTAGTATGCACTTGGATACAAGAGTCATGTCTCTTCTTCAAATAAATAATCGTCTTTATCCATATGCTCTCTAGATGTTAGTTTCTTCATTTCCTAGGGAAATTACTAACATCTGGCCTAATAATATTACACGATTGTTTTGTGATCAAATAAAATCAGTCTAAAGATAAAAAAATACTTTATAAAGGTAAAACTGTTTTATATTATTTGGCACAAATAATGATTTACTGCATATATTTCAAATTTATCCAGGTCTAACTTAATTTTTTCCTGGCTTTAGCAAAACTAATAGATGGGTCGATTATACCAAATGGGAGTCATTTCTCACATACAATTTGTTTTCCAGTAAGTTAGGAGCATTTAAGAAAAAAAAAAAGAGATATAAGGCATCAAGACAAAAAAAAATCGGACTAAAAATATCACTAGTATTTTATACCATTTTTTCTTCTTTCTTGGAGAAAAGAACAATTATAAACAATAAATACCCATAAAACAAAATAATAATACTGGGTAAGAAGATTTTTATAGAAAATAAAATATGGCTCATGTATGAAAATTCTGTTTCCAAAGCCATGGGGGAGATAGAGCTGGTTTGTGACTTGTTTCAAGTGAATGCATAAGCATTGTCTTGCAAGAAAGAAATGGAATGCTGTGGTAAAGTATAAAATTCAATAATGAAGCCAAATACAGAGCTAGCATTTCCTTTTTTCCTTCTTTCGCTTATGATTCAGAGTGGAATATAAGTTATTTTACCCTGCTTCTCATCATCTCATACGTAGTAAGGACAGAGAGCCAAGACTTAAACTAAGCATGATACAGACTAACAAGAACTTCAAAGACTAAATATCTCACTCCATTTCTTCTAATTCACTGGATGACCTCTTATAAGTTGCACAATTTGTTTCCTATTATTTGGACTGAAATGCACCATACATTGTTATTTAGACTGATTCTATCATACAACAGCATTTTAAAAATAAATAACGTGCAATGGTGACTACCATGTGCCAGGCATTGTGCCATATACTTGATATTCACTACTGATGCTCAGAATAACAATAAGATTCCATCCACATTTTACTGATAAATTAATGGCAACTCAGGGAGGTTCACTGACCAGCACAAACCAGAGCCAGTAGTATCTGAACTCAGCTTAGTATGACTTGAAGATCCAGTGTAGATAACCACAGACATTGGAGCCTTAAATTGCAACTGATCAAATCAAAGTGATCTGGTAAAAGTTGGAAAACATTGCAACCACACACAAACACACATGGGTCTTCTGTATTACAATAACCACATGATATTGGTGCGACCTCATGAGTAGGTTCAGTTAAAGGAATCCCTACCATGACTGGAAAAATGATAGCAGCCACAGTTGACTTGAGGATCCAGAGCAGAGCTAGACACAACACCTGCAGGAAAGTGAACAGATGGACTCTGCGCAAGGGGACATGGCGCAGGTAGATAAAGTCAGGCTGATGCTTCAGGGGCATCAGAAGCAGCTTCAGACGATCCATGAACTGGGGAAGACAGGAGAAGAGAGTAATTGCATTACTTCAAGAGCTGATCCACAGTCATTTCCATGATGCCTAACTGTCCACTAGTGATTTTTATTCTATAATTTGGGCAGGCCATGTCTTTCTAGAGGACACCAGTTAGGGAGTGCACAAATTTAGTCTAGCACGGTAAGACACTGTATGAGTCTTTCAATTTTTATTATTACTTTGCAAGAATGTTATGCAGATGTGTGATATATATATATATATATATATATATATATATATATACACACACACATATATATATAAATAAATAAAGTGGCTACCAAAGAAGTCACAAACAAAATATAAATTCTAGGTGCTCATCTCTTAGTTTCTATTTATACTATTTGAGCCTCAGGAGAAAGGATCTTGTGACTATGTTTTAGTAATGATATGCTGAAGCAAGACACCTAACTCATGTATCTTACTCTACCTTTGCTGTCTTATCTGAAAGAGGAGGAGATGCTGTTATGCATCATATATATTTCAGGAATGTTTCAAGGATCTAAAGGAAGTACCCAACTTGAAAATGTGAATATGTCGGTTATTTTCATATATTCTATGCTAGTTATCTAATGGCATAACTTAACTAATACATTCAGCAATGCATTATCATTTCTTTTTAAAGACAAGCCATATGAGTACTAATTACAGTGAGTTTCAGGGTGTCAACAACTAGATATCTGAACCTAGGAGAGGCTATCACACTGTCATGCATAAACAAGTAGAGAAATGACTGTTGAGCACCTAGGTACCAGGCGCTGTGCTTCAAAGAATAACTGCTGAGTTCACATTAATGAAGATGATAGGGATGCTACTGAAGGACCTGTCATAGGATCTTTCAGATGGAGGATGCTCAGTAAATAGCTATTAAGATGAATTATTATATAAGAACTCTGAAAGAAGACCTCTGTTTCCTTTCTGGAGGGAAGGGATAAGTGTAAAAGTAAACTAGATTATCACAGACAATCTTCTCTGAAGTGATTTCCTATCTAAAAGTTTTCTCTTGTCCTCCAGGTCTATTTTTGACTGGTGGGGGCCCTGCTGTTTATAAAGATTGGGTTACAAAATTTCTTGCTAAATCAAATCTTTGCCAAAAAGTCTAAAAGAGGGAGAATCGAGAGAAAAGTAAGAAAGAGAGAAAAAAATAGGGACAACAGCACTGCAAAATTTTAAAAATCTACTATCTTTCCCTTCAGCAAAGGATTTCCCCCCCATTATTATGAAATTGATTTTTTCTTCTGTTTAATTTAATAAATATATACTGAGTTCCAACCGTCAATTAAGCACCTAGAACACATAAAATCAAACTTTTTATCTAGACTGACCTATTAAAGCTAAACAAAAGTAAGAACTATTAGTGTGGAGGTCATATTAATTCCATATTTTGCCATTTAGAGAAATAAAGAATACTTATAATGCTAGGTACGAATGAAATATTTTTACACATTTATCCTCCCAGAAGTTTCATGGGAACAAATAAACCCACATTCATATTCATCTAGTCTAATCTATGAAGAACCACCTTGTGTTTTGTAACAATTACCCAAATGATGAAGAACTCTATTCAATGGACCTAAATAAGGAAAAATAAAATAGCCTTTTCTCTTTTGGGGAGTCTGGCCACTTGCCCAGCTCTATCTGACTCTAAAACCAAATTAATCTAAATCCAATAAATGAAAGCAAGGACCATTATGAAGAGGTTTAAATAAATTCTTATGATGGTCACAGAACATGCAGTCTTTTCCCATTAAAACATTACTGAGTGCTAAATAAGGCTACAATTAACAAGGTGCCAGAAAGCAGCAGAAGCACTTCCAGTTTCCCGGTGCAAATTAAATTGAACCTCAGTTGAAAGACAAGGTCCCTTAAAAAGTTTTCCCTAATGATTTTTTTAAAGGGGGGCCAGTTTTACCTACCCAAGTTGTGAACAGCCAAAGAAGTAGCACATAAACTATACTGACTTGATTCTTTTATTGGTTCAAAACTTTTGATCATTGATCTCAGCCAGGTGAAAGGCAAATCAACTAAGAATAGCCTGTTCTTAGTATAAGGTAAAGGCAAATGGGTAAAGAGTATCTTGAAGAGTGCGCTAAAAAGGGTTAGAATTCCGTATTGAGACCAGAGAAAAGAAAGAAAAAATAAAGGAGGAGAGGGAGGGAGAGGAAATGCGGGAGGAAAGAAGGAAGGAAGGAGGGAAGGAGAGACGGAGGGAGGGAGAGAAGGAGGGAGGGAGGGAAGGAAGATCATAGCTCTCTTACTTTCCTGGTCAAATGACCTTTAATAGCCTATTTTAAGAATGTATATGTGGGCCGGCGGAGTGCCGCGGTGGTTAAGTGCTGGCTTGTGAAGCCAGCAGCCCCAGTTCGGGTCCCACATGTGAGGGCCAGTGACACTGCCTTTAAAAAAAAAAAAAAAGAATGTATATGTATGATAACGTTCATTAACACAAGCTAACTTTGTTAATTAAATCAGAAAATGAAAAGCAGGTGAATGGTGGAGAAAGTAGAAAAAAAATGCACTTTGAAAATCTAAAACACTAATTCGAGAAGATATATGCACCTCTATGTTCACTGCAGTGCTATTCACAATAGCCAAGATATGGAAACAACCAAAACACCCATCAATAGAAGATTAGATAAAGAAATTGTGGTACATATACATGATGGAATATTACTCTGCCATAAAAAGGAATGAAACCTTACCATTTGCAACAACATGAATAGACCTAGAGCGTATTATGCTAAATGAAATAAGTCAGACTGAGACAGACAAATACCATACGATCTTACTTACATGTGGAATCTAAAGAACAAAATAAATGAACAAACAAAACAGAAACAAACTCACAGACACAGCAAACAAAACAAATGGTTACTAGATAGGAGGGGATTGGGGTGGGAAAACTTGGCAAATAATTAGTACTTTCCTTCAAAGATCTATTACTGGACTAGCCTTACTATTAGAAAAACATGACTATATTTAGATTGCTATGGAAAACTTACCTGGACACCATTAAGGGATGCTACCCCCATATACAGGAACACACCATAGAGTACAGGCATGGGGATAAACTAGGAAGGAAAAAATATTGGAGAAAGGTTTAAAACAATAATAATAATAATAACAACAATAGTAATGGAGAGGGATAGTTTAAATAAAAGCTAAATCTGAAACTAAATACAGGACATAATGTAGTGATCTCTAATTAGTATGCTTTATTCATCATTGATCAACTTCTAAATCCTTTGTACTAGAAATAAATGAAGGTGGATGGAGACTTTCAATTTTCATTTGATGCCAGTTTACATGTTTTTATAATGAGTATGCATGACCTTAATAATAAGTTTTTTGTTTTTTTTTTTTTTTAACTTGGGAAATAAGTTTCTGTTTCCCTTTCCCCTTAAAAGAAATGACTATGTAAACCAGATATTTGCATGGCCTGTGAGGGAAAAAGAGAGAGAAAGTGGTCACCTCACTCCTTAGACCAAGTTCTTTTACCAACAGTCTGTTGATATTTCCTTAATAATTTTCATCAAATGATCTTGGTGTTTAAATGCCTCCTTCAATTAAAAAAAAACATCAAATGACAGTCCTCTTTCTTCTCTCAGAAATATTAAGAGAACTAATGAGGACACCGCTTAAAAGGAGCATCGAGCATCTGGAAGCAATTAATTACACACATGGACTAAAAAACCAACTTTAAAAACTGAATTAATACACTTCATGTTTTAATTAGCAAAAATGCTTTTTACATTAATACAAAGTGTTTTACCAATGGGAAGTTCCAATGTGATGTCTGTTAGTTTTATGTATTCCTAGACCTTTGAAATGTCCTTAATACTGCAGAAACTAAGCAAATCAAGGATGACTCTGTTTCTGGGAAGTCTATCTGAACTATGGAAGGTTCTCAGGCTTGCATTTTGGAAAGAAGCTCAAGTAATTTCAGGAGTTTTCAAAGCTAAAATGCTAAAACTGCAATCAAGTCCAGTCTTACCAAATCTACATAAAGGAGGCTATTATAGCCAGAAAACAGTATGACTTTAAAAGTAATTTTTAAAGAACTATCGCATGTATTGTGAAGCACCATTTCTATCAGCTTTTCTTTGTGATTACCTAAAATAGCTCTGTATTTGAAACGCTTTGGCTGCTACTGGGGAAACAATAAATTCCAAAATGTCACAGCTGTCTCCAATTGCTATTGGTTAGCTAAAGAAATTGTTAAATATAATTTAATAACACGAATAAATATACTTATTTATATAACACATCACATGCTTCTAGAAAAGATTAACATTTTAAACACAGGTAATTTCATCTTGAGCTCAGAGAAAAAGAAATGACACTGAGTGTTGAAGGAGGTGGGAGAGATGGTGTGAGTGGTGGGGAAGCTGTAATTGCCATCAGTCACCACAAAGAGGTGAACACATTCCGTTCAGGGCCCTGGAGTTCGGACAAGCGCCTGTATTTCTTTTAGAAACTGCACGTTTCCATTTCCTATGATTCCCTGTATGAATTTACCAAAAAATAAAACTAACAAAGGGACCATTTTATATCTATGACTCACTTCTTAATTTTTTTAAATATCTTTTATAGGCAAGGGCACTTCCATTTCTCCTTAATACAATATAATTTCCTTCTTGTCATTTTATTTCTAATTTCTTGGGAAGAAAAGCAAGGTGGAAGGGGGAAAGAGAAGTATAGTTCATGGGAACTATTTAGAAGCCCTGTGGTAGTTACTTTTTAATCTGCGCAAAGTGTTTTCCTGGCTTGAAGGAAAGTAATCACAAAGGTGATCCAGGCCTTTTCTCCACCCTGCACCTAAGCTTAGCTAGTCTTTTCTCCAATGTACTACTAAGGCCAGGGTGAAAGGAAGTCGTGCCTTGATATTTAGGTCTAATGTCTGTGAACCTATGATGACAGATCTCGCTGAATCTACCCCAAAATATACTCAGAAGTCACCATTAACTCAGAATGGCATGGGGTATGGATAGGAAAATAGCTTTAGATATGAAGATGTTTGTAAAAAGTATTCTTTGCTGAAATGGAAACAGTACATATGAGAAAGGCTATTAATTAGGTTTTTGGCCAACTTCAATACCATAGAAATGTCTTAGTAAATTCACCATTTTCTTTACAATACTGCAGTGTCTCAATAAAACCTTCCAGTTTAGAAATCTTGGTGAAATTTAAAAGAATTACTGAGTTAGAGGATATTTTTTATTTGATTTGGTTCATGAGTCACATTAGAAGGTCAACCTTTAAAAATTTATCACAATAGAAATTTCCCAAAGGAAGGAAATGAAGAATGTGTTTTTAACTTAAAATTTTAAGTTAAAATAATACAACATACACGGTAATAACAGATAGACATTTTCCCAAACCAAGACAGGAGAAATTAAAATATAAAAACACAAAGAGATAATAGGTTCATAGGCATATCAAGAAATGCCAGGGCCGGACGACTGGCTCAGTTGGTTAAGAGCTCGCTCAAGAGTGAGAGCTGAGCTCTGAGCAATAGTAGTTCGATGCCCAGCCCAAGCTGAGCTGTCACTGAGCCTGTTGGCAGGATGGCTCAGCTGCTCATAACAGATACTCAATAAATGATAAATATGGTATGGATGTCATTATTATTATCAGGACCTTTACTGTCAAGTCAAAAGCCTGCCACTGCAAAGCACAATTGTCTTTAGTCCTTCCATGGTGGGAGGATGGCTGCAAAGGTCAGATTTGAAACCTTGGTTTTATTTAAGCTTTACAATATTGCCCTTTCAACTACAGCAGCTGTCTTCAGGAACATGTTATTAAAATAACATCCTAATGCCCTTAAGCCTTAAAAATCTGGGCTCATAAGCTGCTGATTTGCAATTTGGTCCCTAAGTCACTTAAGAAGCCATGGAGTGAGGTGTGATGAGTGTAAAAATGCCACATTTCTCTCTACATAAGAGAACTGGAAAATGGATCAAAGAGACTGGGAAAGATCATCTCATGGAAAATGAAAGTGAGTGAATTCTTTGATGGCAAATACCGTTTTATTTTAAAAGGCAGGAAACCATGATGAATATGAAATCAAGCTTTAGCTCCAGAACTGCCTGAGTTCAAATCTTTCTACCATTTAAGAACTTTCTGACCAGGCAAGTTATTCATAATTTTTCTTATTTGTAAAATGAATACAATTATTAATATATTTTTGTAGGTCTTACTGGAGAACCAAATTTTAAATATCTGTGCAGAGCCCTTTTTCCAATGCCAGGTTCAATAATTGGGAGCTAGCTACTATTATAATTGCCATCATTATCATTCATCATCTTCATCATCATCATCACTCTCATTTCTCTGTTTTCCTGTTAATGAGCAGTGTGTCAACTAATGTTAGCCAAATACAAATGAAATGCTATCCTCCACATTTTAGACCAATAAACAAATCCGAAAGATAACAGAAGTAGCAGTGAACTTTATATGATCTTTATTCCTTTAGGCTTGCCTGAAGAATAAAAAAAGCTCAAGGAACTGCATCTCATCTTTTTGCTGCTCTTTTGATCTCTCCGAGTCTCCCATACTGAAGAACACTAGCTTAATAGGCAATGTTTCCACTACAGAAACAGATCTAAACTGTTTAACCAGCCTGGGAAGCCAGTTATGCCAGCTTTCCAACAGTTGTGTACTTAATTAGTGGTGAGATTTGGGGCATGTAAGACTGTATGTAGCCAGCTAAGGTCAAATGTTATACTCGTGAATTTAAAGCTAGTACACTATGATTCCCTACATTCTTCCATGTAAAAAGGCAGATTTTGGCAAAGAAATTAAACCAGAGGTCATAAACTTCATGTTAAAAATAAAGCTGTATAAGTATGCACCAGGAACAACTACCCATGCTGCTTAATACATAGGAGAAAATTACTAGGGTCATCTGAGGTCACAAAACTTGTCGGGCATGTAGGGAGCTGGGAGGGAGGGTGTTGGGCTATTCCATTTTAAAAAGTAAGGTCACACATATCACTTGATCCCAATCATTTGATCTGCTTTTTAAGGCTGGCTCTTAAGTAAGACCATTCTCTAAAGTTGTCACCTATATCTTTAAAACACATATAGTTACATTGTGGGAAGAAAAAAAAAAGGTTCCTTTCTCCAAGGTAACCCCAGACATCTCTTTCTGTGTGAATTCTTAGGTTAACTGTTAATCTTGACTTGTAATCGTAACTTTAGATTCAGGTTTTAGTTTCACTGTATGCTCAGCCTCTGCTTCTTCCTGTGTTGACTTTAAAAATGAGTTACAAGGGGTCTGTGGTGAATGCATACAACTTACCACACTTTAACGATAAGAAGGACACATGATCTAAAATTAGTTGACTTTATCAGATATAATTCCTGAAGTAAGGAATAGCCTTAATTACTTAAGGAAAGAATTGCAGCAGTCAATGCTAGACTATTGTATCCTTGTTTTTAAATCTACGTTTGCCACAACACGTTGGAAATTGTATTAACAGAAGTTCCATGTCCCACATTTTGAGCAAAATCTTGCCTAACAAAAAAGGTTTGCTGCACTGCCTTTTCCACTGATTCCTACAATGATTCTTTGTATTGACCCAAAGTGATGAGGTAGAAAGGCCACAATAATGGATGCCAGCAGCTTAATGAGGGAGAGCCAAAGCATGGATTACTTAACTTAAGGAAGGTCAAAGGGAAAAAAAGCTCATGCGCATTGATCCTTTATACCTCTTTCTCCTTTCTCTGTATTCTGATTTGTTCTTGAAGATACTAAAGTGCTTTGCATATCAGGGCAAAATGAATCATTGTACAAGAAAGAACAAAAGGGCTTTCAGCTTTAACTCCCCTGCAGCCATATTTGGGTGCAAGGTGAGAAAACAGGCTTTGTTGAAAATGTGAGTCTTGCATCTCTTCCTAAAAATAGCAATTTATGCAGTATCTGTTCTCTGTGTCCCTTTGGAACCATATATGATTACTCAGCTGACAGATTCTCCAAGATTAAGGCCAATTTGCTGCAGCAACAATAAAAAAAGAACTTTGAAACACATCTAACTTTTTGGAATTAGGATTTTACACTGTATTAATGAAAAGAAATAATATAAAAAATTTCAGTTCCATTTTCTTCAGATTCATTTGATTGGCAACTGACACACATAAATGTGCTAACTTGAGAAAAATGGTGGGCTTTTGCCTTTCACTATCTGTCCTTCTGTATTGTACAAGAATGTCCTGTCCCATTAGTGTAATTAAATAAGCCTTTCAAAAACCTTAAAAATTAGAAGTGTTCAAAAATAAACAAAAATTTTCAAAGAAAAAATTGTTAGGATATTGTTAGCAGTGGTTGTTTACACACATCAGGAATATAGGTGATTTTTGTGCTTTGTATTTGTAGTACAAAGCATTAAGATACAAAAAAACATCAATAACTGGCTATTATCATTTGCATAATAGAAAAGGAAAATACAGTGCTCATGTCATAAAAGAAAATTGGGAGCTTCATGACACGTATATACTAATTTTCTATTTTTAGTCCTAGTTCAGCTTCTAAATAGGCTTTCACATGCAGTTTGTACTTATATACAGAGGGTGCCAAGCATATGCACATTTTAGGAAAGGAAAAAAATATTAAAATTACGCTGATGGTAACTACTTTGAGCACCTCTTGTAATTGCAGAAGTGAAAACTGACTTATATTCATCTTTTGTTATTGGTAGATACTGAGTATTACAATTTTTTTTTTTTTTTTTGAGTGCAGTGTTACTGGCCCTCGTATGTTGGACCCGAACCAGGGCTGCTGGCTTCCCAAGCCAGCGCTTAACCACTGCGCCACTCAGTCGGCCCGAGTATTACAATTTTAATGCAGTTTTTTCCTTTCTTGAAATGTGTATGCATTTTTTTTGGCATCCTCTGTATTTAGATATTCACTTCATTGATGAAATTTTTACATTGACTCCTAACTTTCTGAATAATCCACCGTATCATTTTTCTTCTTCTAAAGTTGAATTCTAAGTTTTCTAAATATGAATCAGTAATTTTACTCTATTCACCCTTTGTGGATATTAGGCCTTCTTATTCAAAGAAAATAGAAACACAGTCAGCAATAATTAAGAATATGAGAAAAATTGTAAAATGATTACCCTGAGTCACTCACGTGATCCAGGAGTCTAATATGGTGGGGAGGAAGCAGGATTTAGGGACAAGTAGATGGGAAGAAAGGATGCAAGGAGAGTAGGGGAATAAAATAAAATTTCCAGATATAAAAACAGTCATAAGGATGTAAAGTACAGCATAGGGAATATAATCAATAATATTGTAATAACTATGTATGGTCTCAGATGGGTACTAGACTTATTAGGATAATCATTTTGTAAGTATTATATAGGTCTAATCACTATGTTGTACAGCTGAAATTAATATAATATTATATGTCAACTTTAACTGAAGAGAATTTTTTAAAAATACATTTTTTAAATTGTTTTAAATGTGGGGTAGAGGAGATATTAGGTTGAACCGCATGAAATTGCCATTTGCATAGGTCAAAAAGTTTGAATATTGGTAATTTAATGTGGTTCAACCAAATAATATAATAATAATAATAATAATAATAATAATAATAATAATAGGAGTAAAGGAGTGAGAAGAAAACCAAGATTTTCTCTAAAGTCCTCATTCTACCTGCCCCCCACCTTTTGTATTTTAGAACTGATGAGAATTCTGCAGATATTTCATAAGAAATTCTGTTCTTCATATATCCAATTATCTGTCAGTGTTCTGAGAAAGAAGAGGTGAGTATTTTACATATTTACCTTCAAGATGGGAGCCATAAAGACTGACAGACCAGTCAGAATAAACACAAGGGTTCCAGTGACTCTTTGTTCCCTGAAACCAAATCAAAAGATTACCAATCTACTTCTTGTTTTCACAAACATGCTCTTATCTTCTCGCCTTCTAAAACAGCAAAGGTGTTGATATCAAGGATGGCATATAAGCTCAACATAACTATAAAAATCTCTTAAAATTATTGCAATATGTGATTTGAATTCATCAAGAGAAAAACTGATCCTGCTAAATCCTTTGCTCCTTTTAGAATCAAGAAAGAAAAAAAACACTTGCTCTTGGTCCATCAATTACTGGCCTCTTTGAAGCATTTATTTTTTAAACAACTTGAACTGTTGTGTAATTATACCTTCTTTCACAGGAGACAGATATTGTATTGTCTCACATTCTAATTAATAAACAGCTCAGGGAATTTTCATAAGTGCAATAAATCCCATCAGCCTAATTTCCAAATCTATAACAACAAAAGTGCTTTTTAACAAATATGATTCCCATATAACCCTTCCTCCCCTGGCCCCCAAGAAAGAATTACCCACTGTTGTGGCGTGGGAAACGGTGGCTCTGTCGTGTGAGCTATTCGCCCAACTAGCACTTAGGAGCAGTTGGCTGCAAAAAGTATGCAACAGTGTATAACAGTCTAATACACCCCTTCATGGCTACCCAAATTTAACAGCTGAAGGTGAAGGTTTCTCAATGCTTATGGGTGCAAAAAATGATCTGGAAAATAAGAATTATTTTCTCTTCATAAAATCTTAAAATCATAAGCAGACTCAAGGGTTTTAGGGAGTCTCAGCAGAGCTGAAAGATTAAAAGGTTTGGCCTTTATAGGTGATTGTGACAGAGTAAGCACCACAGCACCAAAAGGACATGCATGTTGAAAAAAATGAATGACCTGTTTGAATTTTTACACTGTATCATTTAGCCTTTCATTAATCAAAGGAAATTTATGTATCATAAGAAGTGTACTCAAAGAATTATTGAAGACTGATAAAATATTTAGTCCTTTCTAGAACAGCAAGTACAGGAATCAATTAATCATCACCAGCCCTTTCTCCTCCATATCTGCCCATTTCCTGATGATTGACACATGGACGTGTACACAATGTGTTTTATAAAGCCATTTTCCTCTGACTTAACATACCTTACTCCGAGAAACTTTGGTTGTTCTCCAGGTGCAGAAGTCTCTGTCTCCATCTTCAAACTGTCAATGTGGGCAATGGAGATGACAGTAGCAGCCACATACCACGGAAGAGCCATGAAGGAGCACACCACCATGAGGATGGCCACCCAAAAGAGATCCAGGTGATATCCAGCTCCTTTCTGTAGGAAGAGGTAACAAAACCACATGGAAAAAATACTCATATTGCTATCTAGTCAGGTTTCCAGAAGGGAATTCAGATCACTAAATGAAACCGACTCATTTTGCTTCATGAAAACACCTATTAGAAGGTAAGCTCCTTGGGTGAGGGGATTTTATCATCCTCATATTATTCATCCTAGCAATTAAACATAAAGCAGCCACATGACACCTCTTCTAGCTTGATTTGTTACAGGTTACTTATTATTTGTTATTATTACTTACCCTCTTTGTATCCAATTTTGTAATCAGGAAACTGGAGATATATGGCTACCTTGAAGAGTTATTGGGACCACTGAATGAAGTAAGAGAAGCAAAGCCTCTTGTAGGAACTTAAATGGTAGTGGTTGTTACATAGTAGGAGCTCAATAAACGGTGACAGTAGCAGTAGTGATATTGGTTGTTGTTAACATAACATGACAAGCACCTTAACACATTGTATGTGGGAAACGAGTAAACTCGTCATATAGCTTTTTATGCCGGATTACAAACTGTATGTGGGAAACGAGTAAACTCGTCATATAGCTTTTTATGCCCGCTTACAAAGTGTTAAAAGCAGGCACGATGCCTTCTCTGCTTGACTAGTTAGCGGTATGCTGTTCACCTAGACAGCATTCAGCATATGTAGATCTAAAGATCTGAAAGCAACCTGTAGATGTTATATAGACGACCATTTCTCACCTTTCATAGTAAATGAAAAGAATTGTTTATTATCTATGAAATACTGTCATTTAGGTAATTAACCCCCTTAATTAGAAAGGCTGATTTGAAACATTGCCCAATGGTCACAATAACATTTACTGACTGGAAAAGCAGACAATGTAACAAAAGGTCTGGCTCTTTTACTCACTAAATAAATATTGTTAAATGTGTCCACAATGTTATTTTATGGTTATATTTCTCTGCTCTATTTGTGAAGAAATCAAATGCTTAATATCCCTATGGAGCCTGAGAAAATAGAGCAGTCCATTTTCACAGCATGAAAGCAGCAGCACCAAGAGCCAGAATATGACCAATCCAAAAGAATAGAGACATTGGCTTTAAAAAATGAGAATGAGATTTACACCAGGAACTCAGTGACTGTTTTGGTTCAGATCCTGTTACAGTTAGTCAGAACACTGCTCTCTTCAAACTGAAATGCCCACATTTCACCCGTGGCTCATACACATGGGTCTAATCATGTTGGAGAACTCATCACAGTCACGGGTAGCTGACACAAGAAAAAAAAGCACATGTGTACTTAGTCCAGGTTTTACTAAGAATGAAAACTCCTCAGGAGACAAAGAGGTTAATATACATTCATTAAACCAGTTCATTTCAACATAAGGGGTCTGAAAACATAATGGTTTAAATTGGGAGTGGGGTAAGGTATGGGAAAGGAGGGAAAAGCGGGGGATGGCTGAAATAAACTCATTCAGTAGTGACTAATGAGGTAAGTTTCATAATGTATTTGTAGTCTCAGTCATTCATTCTTTCAACAGATACAGATTGCCAATTTATTAATAGACACAGTCCTATGTGTTGGTGACATACTTGCAAATAAAACAGACAAAAGTTTCTGCACTCATGGAGTTTCCATTTTACTGAGGGAGAAAATAATAAACAATATAAATAAGTAAACTACACAGTATCTTAAATAGTAATAAGCCCTAAGAAGAATTATAAGAACTTGGGCTTGTACACTGAGTACAATGGGAAGGGTTTTCAATGGAGGAGTGACAAGATTTGCTTATGTTCAAAACACTTTAGGGAGACCACTTCATGGATGGTGTAGTGGCCTTACCACTGCACTGCACATCTGAAGCTGCCGCTGAACAATATTATATGTCAACTATAATTTAACACATATATAGTCATGGGATGTGGAATATAGTGTGGGGATGGAGTCAATGGAATTGTAATAGATACATATGATATCAGGTGTGGGAGGCAGGGGAGGGGAGAGTCACTTTGTAAGGGGTGAAAAAAATAACTATTGCATTGTTTTGTACATCTGTAACTAATAATAATAAAAATAATAATAATTAGGGCCGGCCGAGTGGCGCGGTGGTTAAGAGCTGGCTTGGGAAGCCAGCGGCCCCAGTTCAGATCCCACATATGAGGGCCAGTGACACTGCCCTCAAAAAAAAAAAATAATAATAATAATTAAAAAACAAACAAACAAACAAAAAACCCACTATGGCTGCTGTGTTAAGAACAGACTGAAGAGGGTCAAGGACAGTCAGACCAGTTAGAAGGTTATGCCATAATCCATGTGAGAGATTGTGATGGTTCCAACCAGAGCAGCAGCGGTGAAGATGGCAAAGAGTGGTTGGATTCCAGTTATACCTTAGGGTGGAGCCTACGGAATTTGCTCACTCCTGCCTGTGAATGTGTCCTATCATGTTACCAAACGCCATTCAGGATCTGTTCTCTGTTCACATCTGCACCCTCCTCTTTCCTCCCCTGCTTGGGTCCTACGCCATAACCACTTTCAGCCACATGCAATTCCTCGAACATGTCTTACTAATTCCTTTTGTGTCTTTGCCCATACAGCACCCCCTACCTTAAATAACCTCTACTCTGCCCTCTTCTTCCCTTGGCTCAGTCCTACTGATCATTAAAACTTAAATCAGTCTTCACCTTTTCTGGTAGTTTTCCTGCTTCAGCCCAGGTAACATCGTTGAGTCCAGTGAAGTTAGTTCTCCTCCTTTATGTTCCCCTGTCTGTCACTTTATGCTTTCTTCTATCACAGCACTCATCACACTGTCTTGAAGTTGTATGTGTATTTATCTGTCTTTGACATTAGTCTACAAGTAACAGGACCTTGACTGTATCCTGAATATGTAAGTGGAGTGCATGTTACCTAGTCAATTCTGAATTAATGTTTATTAAAAATGAATAACAACTAGAATGTACATTCTTCTGAACGGTAACTATAAATTCTTAACTAGCCATACAAAAAATATTTAAACTTTATTTGTTAATTGGTAGAAATGTACATCATTTGGGGAGGGAAGTGGGGTGAACAACAGCTGAAATATCACCTAGTTTTAAAGCCTAATTAGGCTAAATCACTCAAGATCATATTAGAAGCACCAACATGGTTATTAATGGGCAGGATCCACAAATCTGTCAGCAAGCAAACTGTATTAACCTAAAAATGTGCACACTGACCAGATCAATGGGTCAAAAGAATAGCTGTTGCAGAAAAAGTCATACATGTCACACATAATACCAAAGAGGGTACAATGAGGGTTTTAGAAAGTGGGATATAAAGGTAGCTGCAAAAGTACTAGAATAAATAAATGTTCTGGGGAAAAAATAATTACAGGTATATAATTATTCTGTGCCTCTTGACATCACTCCCTTCAAAAAGCCTTCCTTTCTCTCCACCACAGTAAGACTACTTGTTGGTCTTGAGAAGAGGGAAAATCATCAATGTGACCCAAAAGCTCTGCTGGTCTGCCTCTACATAGTTCCCTCTCCAGGTTCAACTCTCCCTCTCTCACAGCTGCTACACTGGGTTATTTCAGGGATTTACTCGTGCCAGGTGACCTCCTCTTCAAAGCCTGTGCCTACACAGTGATTCCTGTGCCCTACTGAAACACTTTTCCTACCCAGCTTCAATTAGCTAATTCCTACTAATGCGTTAGATCTTGGTGCCACTGCCTTGGGGAACTCTCTGCCCCTCCTGGACTACGACACACCCTCTCTTACAGACTCTCAAACCATCACCTCTCCTTCCCAGCACCAGACACATTAGCAATGTCATATTTTACATGATTATTTGAATGTAATGAGGCTCTGTGAGGATAGAGACCACGTGTTTCTGTTCACCACTGAAATCCAAGCACGTGGAACAGTGCCCAACACAGGGTAGAAACTTTAAATAAACGTTTGTTGGATAAATAAATAAATGTTAATTCATTTGTTCAATGGCACTCTCTAGACCCCAGAAGTAAAATTACAGATAATACCAGTCCTTGCTCTCAAGTGGTTTACAGTGCAGTGGCAGAGGTGGACAAATCAAGAGCTCTTCATAATACCATACTGTGAAAGGTCTACAGTAAGGATGAGCTTGGGTGTCATGGTAGCATCCAGGAAGGGTACCCAAATCAGCCCAAAGTCAGGGGTGGTTTGCATAGGAGATCATATTTAAGCTAAGTCCTACAATGTGAGCCATAACCATCAGCTGGGAGACAAGATATGGGGAAGCAAAGAAAAAAACTAGGCAAATGAGCTGCCATTTGGAGAAAATGATATAGAGTTGGTGCATAGGAAGAGATGAGAGAGGTAAGAAATAGGTGGGAAAAGTTAAAAAATTTTGATGGTTTGTTAAAAGCTTTGGAAATTTTTACTATAAATGCAATAGGGAGTCACTGAAGGGTTTTAAGCAGGTAAGTGATACAATCAGGTTTCTGTTTTGAAGGATGGCTTCGTTGGTTTTTAGAGGAGGTACTGGAAGTGGTCAAGTCTGGAGGCATATGAGACTCATGAGACCAGTGTCACAGAGTCACATAAATTTACTAAGAGCAAAAACAAGAATAATAGAAATGACATTAGGAGTGAAGGCTACACTGATACATTTTTATATTTGGAGGATCTCAAAGAATGGGGAGGATTTTGATAAGTGGTAATCATTGAGGAGTGGAGAGGAAAATTGGAGTAATAGCAGAAGAAAGACGGATTTGAGGAAAAGCCAATAACTCATTTGACCAGAGCATTGTATAGTACATGGAGAAAATAATTTTCAATTCAGGTAGAGATCATATCACAAAGAAAGTTAAAACCCAGGCTAAGGCAAATGGACATTCTTTAAGGACCCAAGATTTAGAGGCCAAAGTGTAAAGGTTTAGAAATGAAGGACTAACATATAAGAACAATGCTTTACAAAAAATTATTGCTTTTAGAATGAAGAGGGACTGGTTATTAACTCATGGCTAAACCATTAGAATAGTTTAGACAGGGCCAGCCAAGTGGCGGGTTGGTTAAGAGCTGGCTTGGGACGTCAGCTCTGAGCAGCAGGGCCCGTGTTCGGATTCCACATGAGAGCCAGTGACACTGCCCTCTACAGCTAAGATGGTGAACAACAGCTCGACCTGGAGCTGGGCATCCATGAGTCACTGGTGATGGCGTAGGCTACAGCCCCTGCTGCAGTGGGCTGCCATAAGCTACCGTGAGTGGCTAGCAGCCAGCGTGAGGGGTCGGCAGCCAGCATGAACTGCCAAGAGCCACGGTGAGCAGCCGTCCAGAGGCTGGCGACCGATTTGCCTCACCCGGAAGAGTGAGGCAGATTATAATTATAATACCAACATGGGCCAGTGAAGCAACATCCTCCACAACTAGACTGAAGAACAAAATGACAGCAACTCATCTGTTCCACTTCCCCGATTGCCCAACGCTGTTCCCCTCCCCCAATTCCTCAATAAAACCTTAAAAATAAAATAGTCTAGACATAAAATAAAAAGCCTGGGCCTACGTTTATGATAGCAGGAATAAAAATAAAAAATAAAAATAAGGAATATTTTGGAATTATCCAAGAAAATGCACTCAAATTAAGGATTTTCCCATAGAGTATATCAGAAAAAAATGTATTGCTACAACCACCTAAAATCTATTTATATATACCTATCCTAAACTATTCTTCCCTCCCATACTCTATCTATACACTTAAAATCAATTTCCTTGTGACAAGTACCCCTTGCTTTGCAAACTGACATTCAGACCATCCTCCTGCTTCTGCAATGACTTGGAGAATGACCTTGGAAAAGTCATGACCTTGCTGAACCTGGTTTGCTTTTGAATGCTCTGCTGGGATAATGTGGGACATAACTAACCAAAATGATGGCCAAAAAAAGCCAAGTGCATTGGCATTCCTACATCAATACAGAGTTGTTCAGCAGAGTGGAAAGGTGGATCCCATCCCAAACAGAGCAGTCAGCCAGCCAGGGCCACTTGACACAGAGCCAATGCAAATGCCACCCAAAAACATGCTGCTTTTAATATCACAAAGCCTTCATCTCTCTCACTGTTTATTTCAGGTTTTTCTTTTGAATCAATTTCATAGCAGTCAGGGCCCTTTATAATTTTAGACAAAATGTCCAATTTTCACATTCCACAGCCTCCTTTCCTAACAAAATGTGAACACAATACCCAGAGTGTAAGCCTTTAATTCATGATGATATCTCCACTGGTATCATTAGATTTGTGCCAAAAGACTGGCACTTATTCTGTAACTATTGTCATTCAAAGGGATGATTTCAAATAAGCAATTACAAAAGTGATAAAAAAAACTTATATTTTTATATACTCAACTCCTATTTTAAGAGGTAAATCCTAATATGCCTTGATTTTCTAATATTTTTTTACAGGGAATAATAGAATTTAAAAATTCTGTATTTTATCAATCTTAAATTTGCTAAATTTGAAATTCTGAATTTTATTAATAAGAAAACTTAACAAGTAAAAAATAACAGGCATTTACCTTCAAAGACCAGTAGCAGATCTGGCCAGCTATATACCAAAACTAAGAATATGTTCCTAACTGTTTTCAGAATAAAATATATTAGTTAATATCCATTTCAAACTAAATCAACACTGAAACCCTTCTCGAACATCTGAAAATGCTCAACAAAATACAGAAAATATCTTTTAGAAATCATGGCTCATCTGCCAGAAAGTAAGAGAAACAACTGGATACAAAATAACAATGATGATAAAAAAAGAGTAAACCTACAGGGTTAGTAAGCCCTGGAGCCTGGGCCTGCCCTGAGAGACCATGCAAATCCCTGAGGGTGTAAGGCCTGAATTAGAATGACTATCTGAACTCTAGGAACAGGAGACCAATCACAGGGATATGGACAAAAGGGTATAGATGGAAGACAGCCCCTGAAATAAAAGTAAGATACTCTAAACACCTCATACTCTGTTGATCAACCAGGGGAAAAAAAAAAAAAAAAAAACACCCCCATAGAGAAAGCCAGTGGTGCTACAAGCTTCACTTGGCCTTGCCACTAGATGCAATACCATAAGAAAAGAGAAACATATTCTCCAATGATATTCCTAACCATAAACTGACAATTGGATTTGGGGCTGATATTCATATTGCCTCTGTGGTCTGGAAAACTTTAGCCAAAAATGTAATATAAATTCCTGGCCTCCTATGAGGCTACCCCATCCTAAAAAAATAGATATGGATATAAAATGTTAAAACTATACTTCATCAAGCTTCTAGATCCAATGAGAATTCAAAGGAAGTACAGAAGACAAAAAAAATAAGAACAAACACATGTTAAATGACACCACAGGGGAACAAGCACCAAGATCTAGATTATGAAATTCTTCAGTACAAATGTGGCAGATTTTATTTTCCAAAATGGCTGGAAAAAATATCTCCTATCCCACATATTTTTCTACAATGTAAAATTGCCATTCCTTCATCAAACACTGGAGTTCTCCTTTACCCCCTTGAGTGGAGGCTGGCTAATACTCACCTACAGGTGACTATTTTGACCAATCCACTGTGGCAAAGTAAATAAGTTCAAGTTGAGTCAGTGGCAGGTTTAACTATGAAATGGCCTACCATCTTCCACTACTTAATTCTTGAAAGTCAGGTGCCATGGAACAAGTGCAAATAAGCCAACCAGGGTTGCCATGCTAAGAAGCCTAAGCCAAATGGAAAGGCTCTGGAGAATGAGATGCCATGTGGTGACAGATAAGAGAGAGGAAGGGGCAGACAGACAAACACACCCAAGGAACGGCAAGTGAGTGAGACATGTGAGTGAAAGAAGTCATCCTGGACAAAGTTTTGAAATGTAAAAAAAGAAAATGAGCAAAAAATATGGTGAATTTGTACATAATTCTAAAAACACGGACCATGTCTAATTAATCGAATTTTAAAATTCAGATAGCAATAAAATCTGGGTAACAGTATATGATTCAGGAAGGAATATTAAAATTAAGCCATGTTTTTTATCCATTAGCATTATTCAGGAGAAGGGTAAAAATATTAACTTTAGAACTTAAATATGCATTTTAAAATATGCAACATCACTAAAAGAAGAAAGTGTACAATTTCCAAAGTAATAGAAAAAAAGGAGAGTGAAGAAAATAAAACAAAACTGTATCAACCTAAAAGAAAACAAAAAAGGAAAATAAAAAAAGAACACAGAAATTTAGACAAATAGAAAGTGAAAAAAAGGTGGCAAAAATGAATTCATATCTATCAGTCATCAGTATCAATTTAAATGAATTAAATACTTTAAAAGCAAAGAATGTAAAAAGGAAATTTTACAATATAGTAAAAAATTGCTTCTTTGAAAAAAGAATAATTAACAAACTGCAGCTAGATTGATCAAGGAAAATAAAAAGCACAAATCAATAAGAGTAGGAATTTAAAGGGAACAATAATAGATTCAGACTAGAAAAATAACAAAAGATAATATTATAAACAATAGAAAGACAGAAATTCTGAATGTTTCATAGCCATCAAAACAGTTTGATCATGTTTTACAAGTTCCACACAGAAACTTCTCAGTTAATTTTACAATCATGTCTGATCATTCATTGAAAAGATAGTTGTCATGTTGCACACAATAAAGAGAATATTATATTCTATTTCAGAGAATGGAATAGAAGTAGAATATGAGGAGAAACACTTCCCAGCTGATTTTACAGGATAGTATATACCACCCCCCCCATACCATCATCAGACAAGGACACTTTAAGAAAGGGAAATTGCAGGCCAGTGTCACTCTTAAACAGATGCAAAAATCCCCTGCCCCAACTCCTAAATAATATCTGCAAACCAAATCCAACTATGCATAAAACAGGAACTATATTCTATCAGGTTGCAAGGTTGGTTTAACAATAGAAAAATCTGTTAATATAACTCACCACATCAACTGATTAAAGAAGACTGCCCACGTTTTTATCTCTCTCGTTTCAGAAAAAGCATTTGTCATTGTCGATTATCACATTAAAATCAAATGCAGGATGATGACAGTGGTTGAGTGGTAAACAGTTTGTATTGCCCTCATTAGTGGCTAAGGAAATATGATATGAAACAATTCTTTCAGATGTAAATGAAGTTTTCCTAATGTATTATAATGACCAGCTGTGTCAACACAAGGTGATCTATCTATGACTTTGCCAAGTCTTAACACTAGCTATAGCTCCCAATAAAACCTTCTTGGTTTTTAATCAATATGTATTTTCATGTTCCGCTAAGAAAGCAGAAGGTAATGATAATCATTATTATGAGCATTTACCTTGAGTTTATGTTCTTTCCTGTTTACAATCACAGCTGTGATTTGCTGGTCCATGAAAATCAGAATGGTGACCAACAAAGCAGGGATAGCAGCTGCAAGGTACACCCACCAGGGGTTTCCTCCAAATGGTGGAACAAACCAACCACGGTTTGGACTTGTTGGCTTGAAGAAGAGAGAAAACAAACAATATTAATACATACTACTTGGTGCAAAATCAATGGAGGAGACACACTTTTATTATTGGAGGGCAAACATATTGAAAAATAGAAATAGTTTTACTGATAGGTTGGGCAAAGAAGATTATTCTCCAAAAATTTCCTAACAAAGATTATTTTTAAGGCAATATATTAAATGAAAGAGACTAAGAATATAGGCTGGTTGAAAAGAAGTACACGCCATTTTGTGCATTTAGAATCACCTAAGGACTCTCAACATGGAAGAAAGTGACTTTAAGGGTCAACCATAAGAAAAAGCCAGATTCAGTAAAGAGGCAGGCAAGAAATAACAAAACCACCATGAACTTTGTTCATAGGTTTTAGCAATTATACTTGAGTTGTCTCTACTACTGCCAAAGTGTAATAGTTTCATAATATAATATATAGAAAGCTACAAATATTTTTACATGTCATATTTGAACTGAATATATTTGAACACTCTGGTCTTCCTTATTTTCTATATAAAAAATAACCCAGACTAACTGGCTATATCTTCAGAAATATCACAGAAAATGAAAAAATGGCCATTTTTCTAGTTCTCCATCTATTCCTCTATGAGCAGACGACACATCTCCACTACAGAAAAAAATATTTCCTATCTTTTTCCTAACTTTAAACAATGCACATAAACTAAAATAGAATCCTATCTATGAATGATTTTTCTCCACATTTACCATGAGAAAGTTTCACTTCTCTGAAGATATTTGTGTCTTCCATGTTACTTTGCTCTTAAGGCCATCATTGAATCTATCCACATTTTACTACCTTTACCAGATTGTAAGCTTGTAAAGGAAGGAACATTATCTAGCTCATCAATGCATTTCAAATTCCCAGTGTAGGGTGTCGTTCAAAGCAAACATTGCATAAATATTGGTTTAAATGAATTAATGATTGAATGAACTTTATCTTTGCTAACAAATATATGACGGCAGAGATAATGCAAAAAATATTCTGCTTGCTATAACATAGATATCCCTTCCTCACTAAGTAGTTATTAAGCTAAAACTACAGTTAATGTTCCTTAGTCAGTATACGGTCTCCGTGATGGAGAGAGAGGTTAGGAGTGTTCTAGAAAATGGGTGAAAAACTTATAATGGAAAGTTAGGTAGTATTTAAAAATGACTGAAATGTAAATTTAGCCATTAGGCCTGCACATGCCAACAGGTTTATAAAATGAATAATTCCTAGATCTTCTTTATAATAATTAAAATGCACATTATATATAAATGTGTGTGTATATGGTAAGTAGTTTGGTAGCGGGAAAAGAGCAATAAATTAGTAATATAATCATGGACATTTTACTTAATTTTTATGAGCCTTTATCTCAACATTATAAAATCAAAATGATATGTTGCATCTTAGATTTATTAAATAGATCAAAGTGATAAGTTGTCTGAAAATACTTTGGATATTTTAAAATATCCTAAAATATAATATTATTATAAGGGATTTTTCAATAAAAATCAATATAATGTGAAAGTTACATTTGATCCCAGCAAGCATTTCATTTTAGTGAAGAAATAGACAAAAACATATGTATGCCCCTAGCAAGGAGACATTTTTGAAATAAAGAAATGGATAATTGTACAAAACCAACTCAAAAAGAGATATGACAAACAATAATAGAGGAAGGGAAAGAAAGCCAAAGAATTACAGGAATGACCAAAAGACAGAAGTTCACCTACCTTGAACTCGCTTGGCACAATTAGTTTTGGAGTATCCACACCTACCAGGGCATCTACTACACAAAAGATGAGAATGGACAAGATAATGGCAAAATCGCTGATCAGTTTTCTTGCCTGGAAAAATAAAAAAGAAACCAGGAACTGTTTACACTGGATACTTATATTTGCCTGTGTTTGAACTAAAATAAGAATTCTGTATTTGCTAATAGTTTACAGTAACAGCTTCATTAACAAATTAAAGGTGGTGTCACACAAAATATATATATATATTTTTTAAATTGATTTTGCATCACTTTTCAGCTGGCCAGTGTAACCTAATCCCACAGAACAGGTTGGTGTGTATGTGTGCAGGGGAAAGGAATCAAGGGTGAGATACCCCTGAAATTCACAAATTCTTCCTGCATGCAGCACAAGAGAGACCTGGATAAGAGTGAAATTCAGGGCATATTATAGAAATATGCATAAAAACACAGAATTCTGTTTATTATTTGGGAGGCAATGTTTAGAACAAGATATGATTTGGGAGGCAAAGTACAGAACAAGATAAATCCCACAAGGTCACCTGAAAACAGATAATGTAGCAAGGAAGGGTTCCAGTCGATTGAGTGGACCCAAGATCTCAGAGAAATGTAAAGTGATGGCAGATGGAAATTTCACTAATTTTTTCAAAGAAAGTATTATTCACTCTTCTGTTAGTACTTAAAATCTCTTGTATGTGGAGCATCTCCTTAACGGTGGTTGTTGTTAGTCCACAACCTTCCAACTCCCTAAGTGCCTGCCTCTGGCCAGGACAAGCGCTGGGCATTATGGGCTGTAGCATTCAATCCCAACTTTTCCCATGGAGTGGGTGCAGGATGGCCCCGTACTGAGTCAGTACAGGGGCCCGTGTAGTTGCTTGGTCATTCCTCCTCACTGTCTAGCGGCACTGACAACAGCTTAAGAGCATTACTAGAGCACAGACACCTGAGTTTGCCCAGAAGGTATGTATACATGGCTGTGCACAATATGATCATTCAACAAGCACTTACTCAGTACCTAATACTTTGCTACAAAACAGGCTTAATCCATGTCCTCATGAAGCTCAAGGTCAAGTCATACACAAGCAAGCCTGCTCCCAAGTAAAATGAGGGTTGATTTAGCAGTTATCAAGTTAAGTCAGGGTGAACAGTTTGCTGGTGCTGCTAGATGGAGAGGGATCAGTGATTGGCTGGCTGCACAGTTCGCAGGGCGGAGGGTGTTTTGAAAGGGTAGTAGGATTCTGTGTTCCACAGAAACTGAAGTGAAGAATGAAATTACTTGGCGATGTGGGGATTCTGAAGGCTGTGGTGCTGCTCAATTCTGGACCATTACCAGGTGTCAGGAGCCTTGGATACTAACTAGCCGCAGGACCAAAGGTGGCCCTTGCGGCCAGGATTTTCTTTTCCTCTTAGGGGGCTGGATTCTCCTAGGTTTAGCTTTCCTGAGAGGTGCACACAGAGAAGAAAGCTAGCTATGAGACTTTTCAGGGATGAGTTAACACCAATCACACGCAATAATTTCAAGCATGAATAGATGGCAGGGATCAGTTTGGGGAGAAAATATGGTACAGCAGTGAGAAGCACAGTTTCTTTAGTCCGATTACCTAGGTTAGAACTCCAGCACCATCATTCCCTATCTGTAAATACCATTTCTTAGCTTAAATTACTCCATCTGTAAAATGTAGCCAAAATAACCCCTAAAATTTCATCAGTTTACTCTAAAATTAAATAAAATAGAGCATGAAAGTGATTAATATTACACCTGGGACATAATAACCTCTCCTAATATATGTTAACAATTGTTTTTTCAAGTTCCACAAGGCCTCTTTGGCTGCAAAAACCACTGGAATAACTAAATAATCTACTGTCAGGAGGTCTTTGAAAGGAATCTTCAAATACAAGAAACAAGAAGTAAAAGCCCAGTAATAACGTGGAATTGTCACTCAGGGCTGCTTTTGGTTGGAAGTATCTGGAATCCCTACTGAAAAAAAACTTCCCAGGGGCTGGATGCTGGAGGAAACTCCCATTTCTTAAGTTTTATGCTAGTAAGTGTTGACATGGGCAGTTCAGGATGACCTGACAAGATCATCATGCAAAGCAGTTTCAGTAATATATTAAGAGGTTACAACAACCTCTCTGGTCCAGTAGGTCATAAATCACTGGACTAATAGAGGTCATCACAAAGGCAAAAGTGTTCTCTTTTCTTTATCACCTTCACAATCCTTACCCAATAAATCCAACTTCTTCACAATTCAGATATTCTAGAAGTTGTTATTAAAAAGATATCACTCTTCCTCCCCTCCTCCGCCCCCTATAAATATATAAACAGGAGAAGGGAAGTAGAAGATAGCAAACAAATATAATCTTCAGTTCCTTGGTAGAAATTCCCATAGGGACTGTATTTCTGGCTCTCCTAGGTGACAGATCTGCCTGACTAGAATCACTACCAGTCACCTGAAAAGGATGCTTCTTTAGTTAGGAGAGGAGGCATTCTTAGCCTTCCACTATTTGGAAGCCCTAAACCTACTCTTTCAGCAGTTTTTTCCATCTTAATTAATGGCAGCTTATTTTTTCCTAATGCTTAGGCCAAAAATTTTGGACCATCCATACAACTCTTCTCTTTCTCTTATATCTTACATCTAACAGGTCAGCAAATCACCTTTAAAACTTATCCAGGCACCTGAAGCTGATGTTGTATAACACTATATGTCAACTATAATTGAATATATATATAGTCACGGGATGTGGAGTACAATGTGGGAGTGGAGTCAATGGAATTGTTATAGATATGTATGATATGGGGGGGAGTTGTCACTTTGAGGGGTAAAAAGTGTAACTATTTCACTGTGTTGTACACCTGAAACTAATTTAAAAAAATTTTTTTTTAATTAAAAAAACCCAAACATATCCAGGATGCTCTTACTTCTCATCACCTCCACTACTATTACCACCCTTGTAATCCACCACTTTATCTCATATGGTTTCCTGCACTGGCTTCCTATCTCATCTTCTACACTTGCAGCCTTTCAGTATACTGCCAAGGTTATCACCCAACATAATCATGTTAAAATTTAGGTCAGATAATGTGGTAGACAGAATAATGCCCCCCAAAGATGTGCATGCCCTGATTCCTGGGACCTATGATTATAATGTTGCTAATCAGCGGACCTGAAGGTTGGGAGTGTGATCTAGTGTTATTCCAGTGGGCCCAGGGCAACCTCAAGGGTCCTTATAAGTGAAAGAGAGAGGCAGGAGCGTCAATATCAGAGTGAGGCAATGTGAGAAAGGCTCAACGGGCCATTGTTGACTTTGGAGATGGAGGAAAGGGCCATGAGCCAAGGGATGTGAGCAGCCTCTGGATGTTGGAAAAGATAAGGAATGCATTCTCCCCCACAGAGCCTTCAGAAAGAACACAGCCCTGACAGCACCTTGATTAAGCCCACTGAAACCCATTTCAGGCTTCTGACCTCCAGGTCTCAAGACAATAAATTTGTGTTGTTTCAAGCCATCATGTTTGTAGTAATGTGATATAGCAGCCATGGGAAACTAATAACTAATATAAAGAAATATCTATTTTAGTTTAGTTATTAGGTTCCCAAATTTATACATCAATATATACATTTAGAAGAACCCCTTAGCAAAAGTATTCTTGTCAAATGTGGTACTATTAAACTGTAGGTATAAAAGTAGTTACAAAGACAAATGCTAATAAACTTCAGGATTACATTTCTTAAAATTTATGGAGGAAAGAGCTACTCGATTTTGCTTATTATGATAGCGCTTAACCTCATTAAAAATCACAGACAGGATGATATGGTTTATATAATATGTTCACTTCTATTTCCCCTTCCTTCCCCTTAAACTGTACAATACAGTTCAGTTACATCACAAGTCACTCCTGGAGAGTGTTTATTGTAAGACATTCATTCTAAGATATTGGATCCAGTTTCAACTTCATAGTCAAGGAAACTGATTTTTCCTAGGCCAGTTTTATATTCAACTCTAAATTTTTTAATTAGAGAAGGCAGGTAGGGGTGCTATTTTGGCAGGTTATTCAGGTTTTACCCCACTAAAACTGAATTTTAATTTGAAGGAGGCAAAACTGACAGAACTAGAAAATGCCCTAAAAATGTCAAGCACTGAGTACGTACTGCTTACTAGATATGCTCTAGGACCTGTGTGTATAGGAGCTTTGAGTGTGACTTTAAGGAGCTAAGAATCGCTCTCTTTGTGCCCTTCTTGCATTTCCAAACACATTTAGAAAAAGAAACATATGTGAATTTCCCTTCATTTTTTTTGTTTGTTGTTGTTTCTTTTACCTTCCATTTTCATCAAACTTGATCTCTTTCATAAACTCCAAAACAACACCCTTTTATGTGTCAATACATAAAGAAATCAAATTAGAAACTCATACTTCTTAATCCCCTACTAGTTATTACTAGTAATGATTAGAAGTGCCGAAGTTTTCATGAGAAAACCCATTTCCCAAAATTCATGTCCAATCCTATGAATTCAGAGGCCTCAAACCTTGCTTAGAAAAATCCTAACTTATAGGTGTCTGTCCAATCGTACACTAAGTCTCTCTAGGCTCAAACTTCCGTATCCTAAGAATATAAACTATCTCAATCTAAGTGAAACACAAATTAAGATAACTCATATATAGCAAGGGCTTTCCATTAAAAGGTTTGGTGCTACAACATGTGATAATTCTTACCTCCATGCATGAATGAGGAAAAGAAAAGTGTTTCAACTAAGATTCTTTTATATCAGATTGGTTTTGAGCTCTTTCATTTTTATCATTTTTAATTACAAACCTGAAAAGAAAAAAATATCCCTGTCCTTTGCAGAATTAATTGCAAAATTTCTCAATTAATCTAATAAGAAGCAACCAGCTTAAATATTTAAATTATCAAAGCAAGGAAGAAATTAAGTGGACCAGAAGGGAAATTCAAATAACCATACGCTGCTCTCTTGTTCTTGGGCAAAAACAACCTAATGAATCTATTATAAATAAGTTCTTCATGAAGGATGATACTGTATTAATTATTAAAAGAGTAATAATCATAGAGACGCCACAGTGAGAAGCTAGTTAATTTACAGGGGTGAAAAATGAATTTGGGTCCTCTGAAGCCCCAGGGGACATTTGGTTTTCACTTTGCGAGGACTGCAGCTGCTCTTAAATTAACTGGGGGAAAGGCTGTGAGTCTGCAGAGCAGTTCTCAATGGATGGAGCTGTTATAAAGAGACAAGCAGAGCAGCAGGCACCCTGTGCATTCTCAATAAATATTAACTGGCAATGTCAATTCCTCTCCTGATCATGGGGTTCAAAAATGCTAAGCAATTGTGTAAAAAAGCATTTATTCTAGATGAAAAAAAACAACCCAGACAAATGTGTGCCTTTTGGCAATTATTAAAAGGCACAACATACCATGAGAATTTTGAAATTTGGCCCAACCCCCCAGAAGCCGATGCTATAAAGCACTATAAAAGAAATAAGCATTGATATCAGTATAGCAATCAGAATACATATTTTGAATCAGTAATACCCACTATAATTAGAATTCAATAAAAGGAAAGTCTGATTTAGACTCTAGGATTTTAATGTCTTAAGTTCCAAAGTCAGAGAGTTTGGGGAACAAAGAAGGGAATTCAACTGGGCAATTTATCTGGGCGAGGCTTAGGGCTTGCCAACGGAAGTCTACCAGAAAAAAATGTTTTTCCAAGCATGGAACAGAAGGGGGTAGGCCTAATAAAGTGGTTCAGCAGGGATGCTAAGGAGACTCAAGCAACCACGGGCCCCTTCCTCCCTCCCTCTTTCCTCAAAACTGAGCAGTAAAAAAAAAAAATAAATTGAGCAGTAGAACAAAGAGTCAAATGAGTGTGTGCCAGAAGCAAGTGATCAAGTCACATGGAAAATACTATGTCCCAATCTAGTCACTGTATTCTAAGTTGAAACTGAAAATCTCAAGCTGATCCAGAGAAGGATAACCAGAGGAATAGGAATCCATAACCACTCCCATAAAAAATGATGGTAGGGGGCTGGCCGAGTGGCTCAGTTGGTTAAGAGTTGGCTTAGAGCGTGTGCTCTGAGCAACAGGGTCACCGGGTTGATTCCCACATGAGCTGCCAACAGGTGGCAGGATGGCTCAGCTGGTGTAACAAGATTGCTCAGTGGTGGGCTATGCCCACCCGCAACTAAAGATTGAACTCAGCACCTTGAGATGAGCTGCCGCACGGATGGCTCAGTGGATAGGGTGTGAGTTCTTAACAACAAGACTGCTGGGTTTTACTCCCACATGGGATGGTGGCTACACCCACCCGCAACTAAGACTGAACACAGCACCTTGAGCTTAGAGGTACGAGCTGCCGAAGGGAAGCCAGATGGCAACTGACGCCCTCCACAACGAAGACTGAAGAACAACAATTTGGCTGGTCCCGTCCTCCAATTCCCCAACACTGTTCCCCTCCCCCAATTCCCAAAAAAAATCTTTAGGAAAAAAAAAGAAAATGATGGTAGGCCTCAAGAAATTGTAGGGAAAAACTGTCTGCAAAGATGTGAAATCTGTGATAGGAAAGAAAGACTAAACTTGTTCTGTGTAGCTTCAAAGGGCAAGGACAGAACCCGAGGACAGAGGCAGATTTGTGTTTCTATCAGGAATGCTTTCGGAGACATGAAGTTCCTGTTCTTGGAAGCATTCAAGCAGCCCACAGATGACCACTTTTCAGAAATTAAGACTCAGTGTTGGACTAGGTGGTATTCAAATTCCTAACACTATAATTCAATGATTAAGTCCTAAGTATCAAAATTTCTTGATCTTCTAATAAAGTCTTCTTAGATATATTCTCCCCACCAAAAAAAACAAACAAAACCATTATAATAAAGGTTTCCAGGACTTTAAAGTGGTTTTATAACTTATATTAAGATTTTAAAAATTTAAAAATTAAAGAATACAATTAGCAAATCATATGAATTATTAACATATAAATTAGACAATCTGGAAATGGAGTAGGAGACCATTTTGTACTAATGGATGGATTTCAATGTTGATGACTTTTCTATGATGAACAAATAGGCTGAAAATGTTTAGGACCAACAAAGTACCAGGGTCAAAATTACGTTTTAGCCATACAATGCCTCTATGCCACCATTAAGGCTCTCACAAAGTGCTTTGGCCAATCAGTGCTCTCAATCTTATTTTTCTTAGGACTCAATTGAGGTTGACTTTTTTTTGGTCATATGTCTATAAGAACTAAAGTATTTGTAATCATTGTTAAATGGTTAATAGATTATGTTGTATTTTTTAAACAAAATATCCCTTTGTCATTAAGAAAATAAGTATGAAAAATGATTTTGGATTAAAAACAAATTTGACTTTAAAAATTACTTCTCTTGGTACAATATAGCACAAGAATTTGAAAATATGATTTTCCTTCACTGACAGCAAAGTCATTTTCTGAATGAGTTTCAACAGCATGATGTGGTCTGATGTGTCTGCAAAAACCAGCCAAATGTCATCCAGTATTAGGAACACCAGGCATAGAATAGATTATTTAATACTCATTATTTGATATATTATTTGTTTTAGTTTGATGGTTTTTATCATTCATCAAGAAAGTTCCTGAGAGAAAAAGGAAACAGAATAGTGATGTCAACTGATTTTTATAAAGAGTTATTTATGAACTAAACATATCCAATTTTAATACAATTGTCACAGGCCAAAATGTCAAACAATCGTGTTTCTAAAAATGTAACCTAAATGTGGAATTCTAGACCTTCCTGTGTGTTTTACATGGATTAAAAACTAAATGTATCACCTAACTAAAATGCTCACTATGTTTTCACTGAAGTTTCTGAAGCCCTATACTTTTATCTCATCCATAAGGCCATCTTCTCAAAGACCACCATCAACTTAGGTCAAAGAAGGCACGAAAGTGTGATCTCACAGGAGGTAATAACCATGAATGGGACAGAATGATCAAAATCAGTTATTCTCATTTAAAAAGTCCCAAATCTGACTTATTAAAGAAAATGAAGTCCTACAATGTCCCAGACCCATGAATTAACTTGTCTTTGTATCCCTACCATATAGTATTGTGTTAAGCACAGAATCATAATAATTTTTTTCAATACTGAATGAATATACTAATTATAGGAACAGAATACTATTTTTTTAAATAATTATATCAAAGAACACTCCGCTGAAATGTCACCAAAATAAAGCATAGAAGGCATCATAGCTGTTGATATAACCTGGAATGCACTGGTTTTATTTATTTAAATGACTATTAAAACCAAAAGTTATATACCAAGAATTTACCATTATTACATCAGTTCACATGAGGGTTATAATTGTTATTTATTCTAAAAAAAGAAAAATGAGGAAATTAAACAGTTCCTTAAGAAATGCATTTTCATGCCAATTATATACATTAGCTGGCAGCACTGAATTTGACTATATTCAAGTACCAATAATTTTGCCTAATTCAGAGGGCTGTATAGCTTTATAAGTTGTACTAATCATGTTCCTGCTCTATCTGCATGCTTCTGCTTTCATTTTCCCACTTCACAGGCAGCAATGGCATCTCTGTTCCATGCGTCTGATAACTTGTTGGTATGGAACTCTGGAACGACATTTCATGTTAATGCTCTAACCCATCTGCCACAGAGATCACAGATTATGCAGTGATGCTCCTACAGGAAGTTTTGATACTGAAGAATTTGACTAAAGACTTGAAGGTGATATAACAGACCAGTAACTGTGTGTGATAAGAGATTGATGCACCCCTCTAACAAGAATAGGGGCACAAAGGAAACAACCAGTGGAATGCTGGTATTCCACCCATGTCCACCGAGCATCTGGGCTCTCTGGAAGTGCCTGATACACAAATTAAATTCCTCATGGACAGGCTAGCAAAGGCAACTGTTTCATCTTAAATGTTCATACTGATGGATTATAAGGGGCTTCATGGGTAACTGGTCCTGGTTTAGGCAAAGGTAATGAGGACCTGAACTAGAGGAACAGAAGTTTAAGTGTAAAGGAGAGAGGGCATAGCAGGATAATCAAGGGGATGGATGGTGGTAAGTTTAATTTGACAAAAAAGGAAAAAAACTTGGAGGGGCAAATGCGATGGAAACCATGTTTTGTCAACCAGATCTATTTTCTACTCCTTCCCACCATGCTCTCTGCCTTGGATTGACCTGTGTGGTCTAAAATGGACTCCCTGCTCTCTGGATTCCAGCTGGGTTTAGCCACAACAGCCTGGGCATGCCATCAGAAGGAAGTGAGAGACGAAAGGATTGATCTCTGCTGAGGTATCCCTGTGAGGTTACCTCAAGATGGCCAAATCCTTCAATCTAAGGTCACAGCACCTCTCAAGACACTACTCTCTACCCTTCTCTATCTTCTGGGTTCCAGCAACCACACCCTTTCCATATCCTTTGGGCTAGAGATAGTAACAACCCCACTGTAACTAGCATTGTACACTACACTTTCCTCAGGGTTTCCCTAAATCTAACCTCATCTTTGTAAAAATGCCTTTATTAAACACCTCAAATTATGCTAATTTGAATGTATCATTTGCCTCCTGCTGGGACTTATTTGCTACATCCAATATGATTTTAAGATTCTCATCTTAAAGAAGATTCTCATCTTCACAGGGTAGCTGTGAAGACAGATGATATTATTAGTTGAGATAATGAATACAGGAAGACAAGTAGGTTCAAATGTGGGAAGAAAAACCACATGTTGAATTTGCTATATGACAACTGTGGATCATTCACAGAGAGAGGCTGGCAGCAGCTGCAAAAGTGGATCTAGCATAAAGATGTAGATAACAATTAATTTTTGGAAATGTGTAAGTCCTGATCATTACTATAAGCACTAGTTTAACATAGAGAATTTGTTTAATTAATTCAAATTATAGAATACTAGAGCTTTGAAGGATGTTAATTTTCATCTAGCTGAGCTCTCCCTTTATGGTGGTGGTAAGGCCACAGCTAGGTAGCAAAGAGCACACAGTTAATGGCAGCACTGACACTAGAATCTACGGCTCTGGATTCCTTCAACTGGGCTCTTTTCACCAAACACAGCATTTATCGCTACTTGACTGGTTTTCACTAGCCAACAAATACTGAGAGTCTCGTCTGCATCTAGCCTTATGCTAATTGATGGGAGGAACAAAATAGAAGTATAACAGTTTACAGTCCAACTTAATTATCAACTCATACAAATGTTTAGAAATGAGAGTACAAAACAGAAATGACTGTGTAAGCCAAAGGAGAATAGGACATTTTGTATGACAAGAGCACTGTCATCTAGTACTAGCATTTTGAGATTTTGGAGATTTCATGTGAATTGTTGTGAGTGAGGAAGTAATAACAGGCTTAATTATTGTCACAGCAATCAAGGACTGTTTAATGTACCATGATTAAGCATATAGATTTTAATTGTAGACTATAATATGTACTTGTAAGAATCTATGAATCTATCTGTTCCTGTTGAGACCATCCTTCTAGAGGAAAGCTTAAATGAAAACATATTTTGGCATATGTACAAGAAAAACATGTCCTTATTATTTATGTATGTATTGTTACTATTTAGTTGTACATGTGATGTGATGTAAGGGAGATGAAAGTTGGAAAGCCCACACACTTAAGCATTGCTCCTTAGAAATCACATATACTTTCTCCTCCCTGTTAATTGTATGATTTAGTGTAAGCAAATCAAAACTATGCTGAAAGCCTTCTTAACAGGAGTTGTAACTAGAATGTTATCATTATTCTATTGGGTTGTCAGAAAAGTCATGCCATATTTTTTCTATGTTTTTCGTTGCAAAAATATGTCATGACTTTTCCGACAACCAAATATTTTCACATACTCATGACTTCTCAACAGCATTTCTTTACGGCTGAGAAATTACCTGCTTGGGTTCTTAAAGGGGAAAATTTTTTAAGTCTGAATGGCTATTATCAATATGGGAATTATTGCTGGAAAAAAAAAGATGATGTCTACAGACAGTTGAAATGATCTCTCTTCATCTAAGGTTGAAATTAGTTTACTTTGCTAATTATGATTTACACATGCTTCACAGATTTTCTACTTTTCCACCTACTATGCCTAAATAATATCAGACTTTGGCAAGTGGGTGATGATTCCCAAAGTGTACGCCAAAAAAGACATCCAATGAATTAATAATTAAGAAGGAAAAAATCTCAATAGAGAAGAAGAAATCATCCTAAAAGACCCTTACCCAGGAGTCTGTTCTAAAGAAAACTCACACAATGGAAGAGGTAGATCAAGTGTGTGGAAGTGTTACAAGCCTAAATGTCTTCAGGGACAGGCAGTTAATCTGAATGTGTAACGTATACAAATCTTAGACAATAGAGAGTTGTTAGTACAAAAACTACCTGCAGAGTACAGGTTCCCCAAGGCCTCAAGTGTGTGTGTTTACATACATACCGTGGGTAAAACAAAGAATGGCTGGAGGGCTGAATTCTGCCTGTGGATCACCAATTTGTGGTGTCCATTTTAGGAAGACCAAGTCAAACACTTCTTTTGACATTTCACTTTGTGGAAATTTTTCATTCCTTGAGCCAGATAGTTTCAGACATCTCATTATTACTGTGGTCTGAATGTCTGTTCCTCAAAAATCTGGAAGTTGAAATCCTAACTCCCAAAGAAGATGGTATAAGGAGGTGGAGACCTAGGAAGACGCTTAGGTCATGAGGGTGGTGCCTTTATGAATAGGATTAGTGTTTTTACAAAAGAGATCCCAAAAGATCCTTAGCCTGTCTGCCACATGAGGACACAGTGAGAAGGCGATGGCTATGAACCAGGAAGAAGGTCCTCACCAAACTATGTTGGTGCCTGATCTTGAACTTCCCAGAGTCCAGAACTGGTTTATTATAAGCTCCCCAGTCTATGGTGTTCTGTTATAGCAGCCCAAACAGACTAAGACAATTATCAACACCACCCTTTATTTTCAATTTTATAAGCAGAGTCAAAAATCACCCTGGGTGAAAATGATATAACTTTAAGTCTCATTTGCTAGGAATTGAAAAACAGAACTCCATCCAACTGCATCTCATGTCTTCTAAAGTTCTTCCACTCTTTTTTACACAAAACACAAGAGGAGAGAGTTCATGAGATTCCAGCTATAGAATAGTTCACTGATAAAAATCAGGTATTATCAAGCTTACCTAAGAATTATTGACATCCTAAACACTGAGAATTGAACTGTAAAGCAAAGGATTATCTTAGTTTCAATCTACAGGTAAAAAAACAAAATGCCATTAACTAAACGCTGGTCTTATCTTGTCTTATCACCCAAGCATATTAATGGGAGACAGGATGTCTGTACAGCCCAGCTCAATTACTTGCTTTCCATACAACAATCATCATTATAAGAAGGAAACTTTAGCTCAGATAACACTCATATCTTGTACCAATACATGTGTAACAACACAGTTTAAGTTTACTCCCATCGCCCATAACTCAACTAAATTCCTCACATGGACAGCTAATGAACAAGAAATTCCAAAACATCAAAATTAAATGTTTTATATTAATACAATGTGATTAATATGAAAAGTGGTTTTGCTTATGTACTTAAACACTATGGATTTAAAAGATATTTTCTTAACTCGTGCATTTTTAGGTAGAATACGCCCCACTAGTCAGAATTATGACAGTCAGAATTATGTAAGCAAAATTCCTGGAAGGTTTTTCAAAGCTGGACTACAATTACATTAAAAATATGCATGCATATGGACTAAGACTGGAAAGCAACTTTTTTAAATGCACACAATTATATTGGAAATGTTGAACTGCAGGTGCCTTTTTCCTTTTATAAAATTGTGTTATTGCTGATACAGTGTAAATGCAATGAAAATTATTTAAAGCGCAGGTACTTACTGTGGTTGGAAAATAACGGCTAGTTTTGAATTTTTTCAGAGCCATAGAAGAGGTGTAGGTGCCCAAGAAGAGGATGAAAGACATGAGTGTGATATCAGGAACAAAATCACAGTTGTTTCCCAGGAGCTTTCCTCCATATTTCAAACACTCCTTCTTTGACAAAACTGCCCAGTCAAGGGTAGCATTATGGTACTGAAAAAGAGAAACATTAAAATTTTTCTAGAGAACACAGATATATCAAAAGCAGCTTTTTGATACTTGATGGGCTATGCAGGGATTATGCTAAAAGTTTTTGTAAAACATTCTGAGGATAAACACTGCAGGGTGAAATCTGGTGAGGTGTTAATGGAATAACTCGTAAGGGGGGCACGGAGGCTAGCAATGATTAAAAATACAATGAGAATGATGCAACCTGTTATCTGGTTTGAGGTACAGCTCTACAATCATCCATTTGTTCAACAGAAACAAACCACAAAGTCCTTCTTTCCTGTCAACCTTCCTGAAAGTAAACTGAGACACAATAATACCCTAATCTCAAAACTTGAGACTGTCTGAAACAGCACTGTTGTTGAAAAAGTACTTACTTTTGTAGTTTGCAGCTTCTTGTGCTTCAAGCTGATGAACCCATGGCTATAGGCTAAAAGTTATATTAGGTTAAATACTCAGTTACCTAGCACTTCCACAAAAGAGGTATTTCTTTTCTAAATAAGTAGAGGTTGGTGAATTAAAGAATTAAACTATAAAAATGTTGATGGTCCCTGCTTTTTCAATTGCATGTCCCCAAAAATATAGCATGTTTTTCTTGTTGACTCCAGGTCTGCATCATGAGCATCCATTATTAGAAAGTGTAGTAATGGGCTGTGGAGCTGTGTATGGGATTTCCATCCCCTACATTACATGGCCTCAAGCTCATAGGTCAATTTTCAAATTTTCTTGTATCTCATGAACTGCTGTCATGTTGTCAGTGCTGTACTTCTCAAAAGCAGCTCATTCCTATTGCTTTTTTTCTGTTTCTACTATGCAGGAGAATCTTTTTACTAGCATACTGACAAGGCCAGTGTAATCTTCTCTGAGTTTCAGCTATGATCAGCTCACAGCTGCTTTCAGCCACCTAAGAACTAACCCACCTGGAATGTTATGTCCTCTTGCAGCCAATTACTGACCAACACTAATGGGGTGCTACTGACTGAGTATCTGGGCTCCCCTAAAATGCGTATGTTCAAACCATATCCGCTATGTGATAGTATTTGGAGGTGGGGCTTTTAGGAGATGATTAGGTCATGAGGGTGGGGCCTTCATGAATGGGATTAGAGTTCTGACAAAAGAGACACCAGAGAGCTACTGCCTCTTCCATCATATGAGGACACAATGAGAAGAGGCTGTCTATGAATCAGGAAGCTGGTCCTCACCAGATACTGAATCTGCCAGCACCATGATACTGGACTTCCTCTTAGGTCCAAGGCTAATGGGTATATGATGCACTAATGGAAGAGTTACTGGAGAATACCTTGCGAATAAATGTGGAAAGGTGAATTTCTCCTGTTCTTAGAGGCAAGAGTTCCACCTCAAACTAAGCATTATCAATATCCTTTACTATTCTGTTGAGGGCCGACAGCCCCCCAGTGTCTGACAAGGTCACATTGCCCTGCTCAGCACTGGATATTAGGGGTGCTGCCTTATGGTTGGTCATGTAATATCTCCTGCCTCTATGAACCTATGTGCCTTTCCTCCTATAGGAGACAATACACTCACTGCATTATGACAAGTTCCTGTGGTTCCCTGATGATAGATGGCTATATAAGCCAAAGACAGGCACGATTTCCCAAGGGGGAAACAACCCAAGCCAGGCTACAGCCCAAGGGACCCCTGAACTGAGATATTGGGGACTCAAGCCCCTTGGAAACTGAGGCACAGACCTCTGGTCACATAGGCCAAAAGCCTGTCTGTGAGAAACTGACAGCCTGCCTGTGAGAAACTGATGATAACATCAGTCCTTGAGCTCACTTGCTTATAGCCACTGCTGTGAAAAGTCTCTTTGGAGATTAAAGGTCTCCAGGCCATGAGAATTTCGCTAAGAGGTGACTTGCTGACCATGGGGTATGTTAATCAACAGCCTTCTTTGAATTCTTTTGCCTTGTGCCTTGTTGCAGCAACAGATACTGAAGCTTTGACTGAGAAACAGATGCTACCTCCATAGGACAAGAGAGGTGTGAAATTCCCCTTTGGTTGCTAGGTATTGTATTTACATAGAAATAAACTTTAGATATTTTACCCTAAACATAGCCACTGCTAGTCTCTTAGTAATAACTCAAGTACACACCCTGTGAGACTAGCTGCTGGAATTTGGGATAATGGCTAGGTAGTCATGGTAACCACTCTTTAGGAGATATATAGAGATAAGTCTACCCTTCACATAATATAGTCATGATAAACATTCTTTGGCTGATAGGCAGAGACTGGGTCTGGGTCTCATAGAGGTTATCACAGTGAAAGACAAGATAATCCTTTAATGGAAGAGTAGGTCACAGTGCACCCTGGAGAGAGCACTTACAGGGGAGTAAAGACTGAAAATCCTGGGAAATAGAAAACACCAAACTCATATGAAACGTTTTATGATTGAGGTAATGGTCAAGAGTCCCTATAAAAGAGATATGCTGTAACAATAAAGTGGCGAAACTCTTTCGGGTGTCTCCACTCTCTTTCTTCTTTCCTTTCTTCTTTCTTCTTCTTTTTCCTTACTGACTCCGTCCCACCCGAGGGAATCCCTGGTCCTTGTGGGGGCTGGCCCCCCGCACTATTCAATGAATCTATTGATATGAGTGATCTAGTCATCAAAGATCACACACATAAAAGAAGAATCTCTGGCCAGACAGAGCTCTATATTTTTATAGAGCTCAAAATGTAAACTGCTCACACCATTTTTTACAATAAAAAAATAAACTCTAGATCATTTCCTGAAATATTTTTTCTGTATTAGTTTCAACTTGCAAACAACTGAATTGCATAATCACTCTTTTATCAAACTCTGCTTATGAGAGGTGATTAATCATATCTCATTTTCTTTTTCAGGTTTCTGCATATGGATGTTTTTAGAGAATATATTTAAAGTTTAGAGGGCATAATAGGTAACAGATTTCTTTGTTTTAAAATAAGCAAAAATTTACCATAATTTCACTCCAGCACTTTAATATCACTAAAATCCTTTTTTATAACTAGAGTTCCCCAAAGAAGTAAGTTGTGTTAAAGCAATCCCAACAGCAGGATGGGAGCAAGATGGCAGAGTGGATAAATGCGGCCTCCCATGAAAAAACTAAAATTACGACTAAATTACAGAACAAGCAACCTGGAGAACCATCAGAAGTCCAGCGAACTGGAAATACTATAACTACAGAAGTAAAGAAGCCACATAGAGACTAGTAAGAGAGATGGAGACGTGAAGTGGGCCGGTGTCACACCTGTGTGAGGCAGTTAAGAATTGAGAAGGGTACCTCAGCCACGGAAATAACCCCTCAGACGAACAAGGGACCCCAGCCACACATTGGGATTCCCAGCCTAGAGTACTCATGCTGGAGCCCTCACAACATCTGTCTGTGAAAACCGGTGGGGACTCTGACCTTCCAGATGAGACGGAAGGCTGTGGGAAACGCAGATGTTCTCTTTAAGGGCCTATGCACACAATCACTCTCTTGCAGGAACTCATCCCAGGCCCGAGCTAAGGGATGGCAACTCGGGAGGCACAAGAGACATACAGGGAAAGACTGAGTTGTGTGGCTGCAGAACAAGGGCTGGAGGGACAGTCACCATTTTCCTGTGTAGAACCCTTCTCCCAAGAGTTGGTATGCGGGTGACATCTTTCCTGTGTTGAGCCCTCCCATCACATGGCCAAATCTGAATTTGCATTAACCTAGTGAATTCTGCTCACTCCACCCTGGTGACTCCTGGCTACCCTGCCTTATCCAACTCATATACCACAGGAAGCACTTTCCATAACCTGCAGCCAGCCCTGCCCGGTATACCAAAACAGACTCTTTTGGCAGTAAACAGCTGGCCTCAATTCATGAGCCACTGGAGACACTTTTGAGACTGGCAGCTGGCCCCGGACTGTGCTAGAGTCTTTCTTGGACAACTCTCAGAGGTCAATGGGCCTCAGGTGCATGGCGACTGGTCTCAGTGTACTCTGAGACTTTTGCTGAGTAGCTCCAGGCTCAGCACTGGTGCCAAACCAGAATCTACATTAACCTGGTGAACACCACTTGCTTCACCATAGTGACTCCTTATGACCCCATATCACGCAACTCTTCTACTTCATGAGGTTCTATCAGCAGCTGGGACTTATGGGCAGCTGACAAGCAGCAACAGGCCTCAGGATGCTCTGGGATTTTTCTGGAGCTACCCAAGGTCCAGTACTGGTGGCAGCCGTCCTCATTTCACAGCATGGCCTCTCTCATGTGCTTCCAGGTCCAGCACAGGCAGCAATCAACCGTGGATCACTTTGTAGCTCCTACCAGGTAGTCCTGGGTTGATCACAGGCAATAGCTGACCTGGACCTACACTGGAGCCCCTCCCAAGAGGACCCAGAGTCAACATAAATGAAGGCTGGCTTCAGACCGCAGCAGAGCACCACCCAATTAGCCCCACAAGTGGCATATACAAATGGTGGTCTCAGCAGGCACCAGAGCCCACTGGAACAAATCCCATTCTATAGGGCAAGCCCCCCGTACATCAGTCTGTAAGCTGTGGACACGGCCAAAACCCACTGCCAGTCAGCCTGAGAGTCAGACCCATCCACTGAAATTATAACAGCAGTCAAGGCTCAAATACAATAGGAAGGCACACACAACCCACAAAAGGGACATTCCTTGAGCACTGGTACAGGTGATCAGAAAGACAGTACCATTGGCCCCCACAGGGCACCCATTACATAAGGCAAACCAGCAAAGACTGGGAGATGTAGGAGATCTACTTAATATGTAAAAAAGAACATAGAGAAGCAGCCAAAATGAGGAAACAAAGAAATATTCCCAAATGAAAGAACAGGAGAAAACTCCAGGAAAAGACCTAAATGAAACGGAGGTAAGCAACTTACATGCGCCAGAGTTCAAAACAATGGTTATAAGGATGATCAAGAAACTTAATGAGAACTTCAACAAAGAGATGGCAAGTGTAAAAAACGTCACAGGAACTATAAAAAAAGAACCAGTCAGAAATGCAAATACAATAACTGAAATTAAGGATGCATTACAAGTAATCACCAGATGATTAGATGAAGCAGAGGAACAAATCAGCAAAGTGGATGACAAAGTACAAGGTGTGGCCAAACAATACAGTGAATGTTTGAATTAACAAAAAAAAATTATTACAGTAAAAGACACATTGCCATTAATCCCCCTCAAACTATTACCCTTTGCTTCAAACATACTTATCCCATCGTCCTTGCCACTTTCTGAAGCAGTTCTGGAAGTCCTCTTTCATGAGTGTCTTTAGTAGTCATGGATGCCACAATGTCTTGAATCATTCTGACATTGGGAAAGAATCAGAAGTCGCATGGTGCCAGATTCAATTAATAAGGTGTATGAGGACAAACCATAATGTTTTTATTTGACAGGAACTGCCGTATACCAAAAGCAAAGTGTGACATGGAGCACTGTCATGATGGAGGATGATTTATGGCACACTTCAAAACAAACCTTCTGTCAGTAGTAGCTCACACCCAACTGACTGCACTAAACAAACTGAAACTTATCACACACTGTTACTAAGGTTCAATGCACTCCTTCTCGTATTGAAGATCCCTGCCGTTCCATTGGATAGCACTAGGCAGCAGCATTCACCGTATTGTTTGATCACAACAGAAAGGCTCTGTCTGTGTCACACATCGCTTCTGGTATACGGCAATTTCTGTCAAATAAAAACATTACGATTTGTCCTCATACAACTTTTTCATTGGATCTGGCACAGTGCGACTTCTGGCTCTTCCCCAAAGTCACAATGATTCAGGACATCGACGCAGCCGTAACGTAACAAGCACAACTAAAGACACTTACAAAGGAAGACTTCCAGAACTGCTTCAAAAAATGGCAAGATTGATGGGGCAAGTGTGTTTGAAGCAAGGGGGAATATTCCGAGGGTGGTTAATGGCAATGAGTTTTTAACTGTAATACATTTTTTATTTAAACTTCACTGTATTTTGTGATCACACCTAGTATCAGAAAAAACAACAACTGGAACATCAAAAAGGAAAAAGAATAAAAATAACGAGGATAGTTTAAGGGACCTCTGGAACAATGTCAAGCTGAACAACATTCACATCATAGGGGTACCAGAAGGAGAACCAAGAAACAAAGGGATTGAGAATATATTGGAAAAAATAATGAATAAAAACTTCCCAAACTGGTGAAGGAAATATGCATACATGTCCAGGAAGTGCAGAGTCCCAAACAAAATGAACCCAAAGAAGCCCACACCATGACACATCATAATTAAAATGCCAAAGGTTAAAGACAAGTAGAGATTCCTAAAAGCAGCAAGAGAAAGACAACTATTTACTTACTAGGGAGCTCCCATAAGATTGTCAGCTGATTTCTCAACAGAAACTTTGTAGGCCAGAAAATGTTGGCATAAAATATTCAAAGTGATGAAATGCAAGTATCTACAACCAAGACTACTCTACCCAGTAAGGCTATCACTTAAAATTGGAGAAAAAGTTTCCTAGACAAGAATAAAGCTAAAGGAGTTCATCAGCACCAAACCAGTATTACCAGAAATGTTAAAAGGATTTATACCACAATAAAAAATAAAGTAAAAGAAGAAGGTGGGAACATAAATATGAATAATAAAATGGCAGTAACTGTGTATCTACCAATAATTACTTTAACTGTAAATGGATTAAATGTTCCAATCAAAAGACACAGAGTAGCTGAATGAATATGTAAACAAGACCCATACATATATAGTCTATAAGAGGGTCACTTCAGATAAAAAGACACACACAGACTGACAGTAAAGGGATGGGAAAAGATATTTCATGCAAATGGAAAGACAGACATGTCACATGTTAGGCCACAAAACAAGTCTCAATAAATTTAGGAAGACTGAAATCATATCAAGCGTCTTCTCTGACTACAAAGGTATGAAACTAGAAACCAATTACAAGAAAAGAAACCCTGAAAAACACACAAATACATGGAGACTAAATAAAGTGCTACTAAATAATGAAAGTGTAAACAAAAAGATCAAGGAAGAAATCAAAAGATACCTTGAGACAAATAAAAATGAAAACACAATGACCCAAAATCTATGGAACACAGTGATAGCAGTCCTAAGAGGGAAATTCATAGCAACATAAGCCTACCTCAAGAAACAAGAAAAATCTCAAATAAGCAATCTAACCCTATACTTAAAGGAACTAGAAAAAGAACAGCAAACAAAGACCAAAGTGAGTAGAAGGAAGGAAATAATAAATACCAGAGCAAAAATAAATGAAATAGAGTCTAAAAAAAATACAAAAGATCATGAAACCAAGAACTGGTTCTTTGAAAAGATAAACAAAATTGATAAACTTTTAACCAGGCTCACCAAGAAAAAAAGAGAGAGGACCCAAATAAATAAAATGAGAAAAGAATGAGAAGTGACAACTGATATCACAGAAATATAGAGGATTATAAGCAAATATTACAAACAATTATATGCCAACAAATTGGACAATCTGGAAGAAATGAATAAATTCTTAAAAGCATACAATTGTCCCAGACTGAACCAAGAAGAAACAGAAAATCTAAACAGACCAATTACTACAAACAAAATCAAATCAGTAATCACAAAACTCCCAAAGTCCAGGAACAGATGGCTTCACAGGTGAATTTTGCCAAACATTTAAAATAGAATTAACACCTATCCTTTTCAAACTATTCCAAAAAATTCAAAAGGAATGAAAATTCCCGAGCTCATTTTACAAGGCCATCATTACCCTGATTTCAAAACCAGATGAAGACATTATGAAAAAAAGAAAATTATAGATCAATACCCCTGATGAACATAGATGCAAAAATCCTTAACAAAATATTAGCAAACCAAATGCAGCATACATTAAAAAGATCATACACCATGATCAAGTGGGCTTTATTCCTAGGATGCAGAATCGGTTCAATATCTGCAAATCAATTAACATGATCATGATACACAACATAAACAAAACGAAAGATAAAAATCATATGATCATATGAATAGATGCAGAAGAAGCTTTTGACAAAATCCAGCATCCACTTACAATATGATAAAAACTCTCCTCAAAGTGTAACTAGAGAAAACATACCTCAACATAATAAGGCCATATGTGACAAACCCACAGCTAACGTCCTGCTCAATGGGGAAAAGCTAAAAGTGTTCCCCTTAAAATCAGGAAAAGACAAAGATGCACACTTTCATCTCCCTTTATTCAGTACAGTATTGGAAGTCCAAGCCCCAGCAATCAGAAAGGAAAAGAAATGAAAGCCATCCAACTGGAAAGGAAGAAGTAAAACTGTCATTATTTGCAGATGACATGGTACTATATGTAGAGGACCCCAAAGATTCTACCAAAAAACAATTAGAACTGATAAATGAATTCAGTAAATAAGCAGAATACAACATTAATATTTAGAAATCGGCTGTATATTTTTATACATCAATAATGAACTGTCAGAAATAGAAATTAAGAAAACAATCCCATTTATGATTGCATAAAAAAACAACCTAGTAATAAATGTAACCAAGAAGGTAAAAGACCTGTACTCAGAAAACTATAAGACACTGAAGAAAGCAATTGAAGTTACAAATAAATGGAAGTACATACCATGCTCGTGGATAGGGAGAATTAACATCATTAAAATGTCCATACTACCCAAAGCAATCTATGCATTCAAGGTAATCCCTATCAAAATACCAATGGCATTTTTCACAGACTAGAACAAATAATCTTAAAATTTATATGGAACCAGAAAAGACCCTGAATAGTCACAGCAATCTTGAGGAAGAAGAACAAAGCTGGAGGTATCACACTACCTGATATCAAAGTATAATACAAGACTATGGTAATCAAAACAGCATGGTACTGGCATAAAAACAGACACACAGATCAATGGAACAGGATAGGGAGCCCAGAAATGAAGCCACATCTCTATGGTCATTTAATCTATGACAAAGGAAGCAAGGTTTTACATTAATGTAAAGACAGTCCATTTAATAAATGGTGCTGGGAAAATTGGACACATACATGCAAAAAAAATGTGAAACTGGACCACCTTCTTACCACTATATACAAGAATAAACTCAAAATGGATTAAAGAATTAAATGTAAGACCCCAAACATTAAAACTCCTCGAAGACAATATAGGAAGCAAACTCTCAGACATTACCCTTAGTAATAATTTCACTGGTATATCTCTTCAGGCAAGAGAAACAAAAGAAAAAATAAACAAATGGGACTACAATAAACTAAAAAGGTTTTGCACAACAAAAGAAACCATCAACAAAACAAAAAGACAGCCTACTGAATAGAAGATATTTCCCAATGATACATCTGATAAGGGGTTAACATCCAAAATTTATAAAAAACTCACACAACTTAACACCAAAAAAACTAACAATCCAATTAAAAAATGGGCAGTGGACCTCAACAGACATTTCTCCAAAGAGGACATACACATGGCCAATAGACATGAAAAGATGCTCAACATCACAAATCATCAGAGAAATGAAAATTAAAACCACAATGAGTTATCACTCCACACCTGTCAGAATGGTCATCATCAATAAATTAACAAACAACAAGTGCTGGTGAGGGTGCCGAGAAAAGGCAACCCTCAGGCAACTTGTAATCCTACCAACAGTGTAGCCACCATGGAAAACAGTTAGGAGGTTCCTCAAAAAATTAAAAATAGAACTACCATGTGACCCAGCAATTTCCCTGCTCTTGTTTTTTTCCAAAGAAATCCAAAACACTAATTCAAAAAGATAAATGCATCCCTATGTTCATTGCAGCACTATTTATAATACTCAAGATATGGAAGCAACCCAAGTGCCCATCAATAGACAAATGGTACATATATACAATGGAATATTACTCAGCCATAAAAAAGAATGAAGTCTTATCATTTGTGACAAGAAAGATGGACCTGGAAGGTATTAAGCTAATTGAAATAAGTCAGATAAAAACAAATACCACATGGTCTCATTTAGATATGGAATCTAAAAAATAAAATAAATGAACAAAAGAACAGAAACAAACTCATAGATACAGAAAACAAACTGATGGTTGCCGGAGGGCAGGGGGGTTGGCGGGATGGGTGAAAAAGTAAACGGGTTAAGAAATACAAATTGGTAGTTAAGGAATAGTCAGTCATGAGGATGTAAAGAACAGCATAGAGAATGTAGTCAGCAGTACTGCAACAAGTATGTATGAGTACAGTGCCAGGTAAGTACTAGACTAATCGAGGAGATCACTGCATAAATTACATAAATGCTAACCAGTATGCTGTACACCTGAAACTAATACAATATACTACTGAATATCAACTGAAACTAAAAAAGTAAATAATTTTTAAAAATCCCAACAGCAGTTTTATTGATTTCTTAGAGATTCAGGTCAAAGTAAAAACTATACAGATGTACATGAAATGACAGACATGTTTTCTTGCTTACTTCATTCACTTATCCAATAAATCCTTTATTCAAAACTCACTGAACGCTCACTATGTGGAGGAACTCAGGGTATGTGGACCTGATGGGCCAAAGCGCATCGTTTATGCAAATGGTAGTAAAAAAAAAAAAGGTATAAAGGAAATGGGACCATTTCTGAGGTCCCATTTGCTGAGGATCTTAACTGAGGTCAATCTCATGGAAAGAGATTTTAATCTATTTGTCTGGATCTCATTTTCTAGAGACCCTGTTTATATTGAGTAGATTGTTTATAAATCTTAAAAGTACAATGTATAGTGAAAGGTTAATTTTAAAATTCAAAATACTATAACATCCTCTCCAAAGACAGAAGTGGGGGACCTATGAGAGAAGACGGGGAAAATGTTGAGTCCTTTAATCTAGGTGATATGTACATGGGGTTCATTGTATTGTCTCCACTTCAGTGTTTGTTTTACATTTTCCATATTATTTAAATAGTAGGAACATGTAATCTTCAAGTAGATTTAAGGACAGAGTGGTTTTTGCAATTGACTTTCTCAATGAGAGAAAATCACAGGGAATGCCCTGTACAAGATGATGGATATGACATTCCATTTCCCATGAAAATGAATGTTAACTCCCAGAATTGCGCTGATGGTACATCAAATCGAAGTACTTTTGCTTTCATGTTGGACTGTCAAGCAGAATATATGAGACAGAAATACTTCTTAGCCCCATGACTAACAGGATCTCCATGTAAACATGATATTCTTCACTGGGTAATATAAGTAAGCAAAAAAAGTAAAACTTTTAAATTCTACAGTGCTCTCCTTTACTACAGACTGGCAAACTATGTGGCTTTTAAAATATATAAAAATGAGGGTAATGCTACAAATAAAAGTCTCTCGGGCCGGCTGAGTGGCGCGGTGGTTAAGCGCTGGCTTGGGAAGCCAGTGGCCCCGGTTCGGTCCCACATATGAGGGCCAGTGACACTGCCCTCAAAAAAAAAAAAAGTCTCAAGGTTAAATAGTACATTTACTCATTTAGGATTTTTTTCCCCTGTAGTGGGTGTCAGATTTGCAGTAATCTGCAATGTTACTGTTGTCTATTACTGTCAGGATGCATGTGAGCTGCAGTTTTCTGTAGGTACATATACTGTTGTGAAATTCCAAAGCTATTTGATTGTTCTGCTTGTGACTAAGATGGAAAGTTGCAAGAGACTGGTGACTCCAACCCTAACAACCAAAGCAAGCTGAATAAACTCTAAGATGATAGTTTTTAAAAATCCACCAGAGAGATGAGGATGCAACGAAACCCAAATAAATTCTAAACAATTACAAGAGCTTCATAGGAGTGAAGAGATCTATGGCCTACCCCCTGGCAAAGTAGCAGGTGGAAGATACATTAACTGTAGATGGAGATAAGAAGATATAAGCCAAATCTTTAACGAGATTTTAATGGCGGTGTGTCCTCGGGGGTGACAATTACAATTCTAAGGAGCCCTAGGCTTTAATGGGGCCTGCAATTACCTGCCAAACTTTCTCAGTGTTTGCTAAACGCCCTGGTAGTACATAAAAGGCTGGAATTTAGACAAGATTGCTGAGGGGAATCCTGCTTTAGACACAGATGCAAGAAAGCCTCTTTCCCAAGATGGGAGGCAGGGCAGGAGAGCTGAGAGAAAACTCACTCACTGCAGCAGTCAGGCACCTCTGACTAGGAGGGCTAAGCCATCTGCCCTGGGAAAGGCTGGAGGCAGAGCGGCTGGGCAAAGGATGATCTCCCAAGGCTCAGAAAGCTGGGGCATACAACAAGATACAGAGCAGACCAGACACTCTGGGATGAGGGAAATGTCCTTTATCATGTTTTGGGTGGTGGTTACATGAGTGCATAAAATAGTCAAAATGCATTACAATGAACATTTAAGAACTATGCATTTTACGACATGCATTGATATAATTTTTAAAAAAAGGGGGATCTAATGTGAAAAACAAATACCTGATCCATTCAATCACCTCCTCAGAAGAGAGTGACATTAGATTTTTGAAATTAGGTCTTTCCCTTTGAGAGCTGCTAAGTGGAGGCCAACAGATCTTAATGCTTATGGGTTAGGTATACAGTGTGGATAAGCCGTGGCTGGTCTCACTGTCTTATAGGGACTTTTTAAAGAATTTTGTTCTCATATGCCAAATGAGCAATCTATGGGAAAACTGATGAAGATAAGAAGAATTAAAGACACGGTTCCAACAATAAATGAAAATAACGGAAAACCTGCCTTTTTATCTTTAGGGATGGTTATTCTAGAGTTCTATTCTTTCCCTAAAAGCTCGAATGCCCCAGTTTTCCTGCTCTTTCCCCCCTGAAAACACACCTCTACCACTAACAAGAAAAAAGCTTGTCTTCAGCTAATGAAGCGGAAGGGAAAAAGCGTTCCTTCCTCTACCACCATGTTCTCAGGGGCCTTGTGCGAGGGCATCTTGCTGGTCCCCAGGGGCTGCATGTCACCTTTACAGCACCTTCTTTCATTATCTACCTAAGGCTTAAAGGAAAAGAAGGAAATTAAGTGCTAATGACTGTATGGCCTAGGAAAGGTTCAGGGTAGTGGAGCCAGCATGGCTGGGCACACAGAGGTCTCAGGAGCCTGTCAGAAGCAGTGGTTTCCAACTTCTTCCCACGAACCTGAGTTATGGAGGCAGCATGGCCTCCTGGAATGATAGTAACATCTAAATAGAATAATAACAGTGTATAGCAGTGATTGAGAGGTAAGTATGTGCCAGCCATACTAAGTTCTGCCTGTCTATTTGACCCTTACAGTGCCTTTGAGGTAAACGCCATCACCATCACCATTTTACGGAGGGGAAAATGAGAAGGTTCCTCAGCCTGTTAAGTAGTGGGTCCTGCATCTGAAACCAGGCAGTCTGACCCAAGAACTCAGTCTCTGTAAGTCCTTCTACATGAAACGCTGTTCTGATTCCCTCAATAACGGAAAGAGGCAGCTTTTGGGATTAGAAAGCGATATATATATCAATTACTGGAGTCTCTCCAGGACTTGCCCAAAGACAGGGCTTAAAAATTAATTAAATTTAAAGCTTTCCTTGATTAGTTAGAAAAAGAACAAGTTAGGAACTATCTCTTTTTAAGTCAGTGGAAGTGAGTGGTTTATTAATTTTTACTGGAAATTAACTTATGGTTTTAATTAATTACATATATTTTTTAAATTTTTAATTAGATTTTAATTAAAATTCTTTAAAGCCTAGAAGAAACTATTTTTCTTTGTATTTTTTTTTCTTTATATTTTAATCAAGTCCTTTCAAGCAATAGGCTAACTGGCTCAAAGGCTGAAAACTAAATTCTTCTATATGTGGCTTTTAAGAGATATATACACACTGTCTTACACACACACACACACACACACACACACATGACACACACACTCAAACATGGAAGACATCAAGAGGCAAAGTTTGGGGAAAGTCAGGGAAAACCTTTAAAAAGTTCAGAGAGCCATAGAATAAGAAAACAAGAGAGAAATAGGGGCAAGTGAGAGTTGTCCAGGAAAGATAGAAAACATCATCTTTGAAAGGGAAGTTGTGGGTACTCGCTATATAATGTCTGCAGAAGTGTTCTGGTTTCCTGAGAGATGGGCACTGTATCAATACAAGGTATTAAGGTTTCTATCTTTATAACTGAGAGATTGATATTCTTTGGTAAGAGTCCATATCCAGTGTAGAAGGAACACAATTGGAAGTCTGAAACAGCACTTTCCCTTTTTCTCCAACACAAAAGTCTCCTTCCAGTGTGTGACCTTCTGTGCAAAACAGCTCATTTTTAAAGCTCAGTTCCAGTCTCTTAAAAATCCTTGGTTACAAGCCATGGGAAAGGATATCATGTGACAGAGGCACAGTCTTTTCTAAGTGACAGAGGAAACGTCCTGCTACAATCACCCTTAGTGAAGAGAACACAGCACCATTTGGTAGCCAGAAGAATTCTTAATCGCACTAGAAACAGAGAGAGGATACCATGCTCTCATTTCTCTACTTTCCTCACTTTCCCTAGTGAAAATATTTCGAGGTAGCAATTAAGGGGATATAGCAATTAACTTCCTAAGAGGATTTAAAAAGCATGTGGTAGGAGTATGTATTTACTTTCGTGAAAAAAAAAAAAAAAAGTGACTATAGCAAGGAAAGTGTTTTTTCTGTCCTTCCACTATCACTGATAATTAAATATGTATTCATGCTTGGATTGTTGAATGGTAGGAGACATTATAATATGAATATAATAATTAGAGTATACAATATGCAAGTGTGCAAGTGGTTTGAAATATTAAATCACTTACCATAGCAGTAAAAGATAGGGTTGGCGAATCCTCTGGAGCCAATGTAGTCTCATTAGATATTGAAACATTAGCTGTAAGAAAAAGACATTTTTTATTATAAAAATAAAATAAAAATGACTAAAATGCATAATTAGTAATCTAAAAAAGCAGGGCTAGGCATTAAAGATGCCTTCAAACAACATAAGCATAAAGGCACAATGAATTATTTTTTATAACTATATTCACCTTTCACCTAGATAAAATAACCCAAAATTGAGACACATCTACTGTGTTCAAATCTGATAAGAAACAATGGCAAATATTTCATGAGATGGTGCAAAATTTGTTTCAGGCTTATAAACAAACAAACAAACAAACAAACAAACAAACAAACTTCTCTGTTACTAAAAGGCATTCAATCAATATATTTTGCCTGGTGGAAGAAATGGCTGTTAATTAGTGAGTAAGTTGATGACTGGCTTCATGTAGAGTCAAATTTCACAAACTGGAGTTTTACTAGTTAAGAATTAACTGATTTGAGGGGAAAAAAAAAGAATTAACTCATTTGGAATTTTTAGAAAGTTAAACTGTATATGAGAAAGTATATCTCTGCAAAATGTGTAAAAAAAGTACTAAAATAATAAATTACATAAATATAATTGGGATGAATATTTAACCTAATTTTGAAAATTATTTTCATATAATTTGGTATCATTTATAGATTTAAGACATCACTTGCAGAAGAGCCTACTTTATTTACTAACCAACCCTCCTCTCGGAAATATGTCATTTTTTTTTTCTGTTTATGAGTCTATAATTAAAACATAACATTTAAAAAGTATTCCATAATTAAAACATTTTTCTTTATCAGATGACCCTTTTTCTTTTATGTGAAGCTTTATGTATTATGAAAAAAAAAGTTACTAAGAGAATATCCCTAATTTATGGAAATAGTGCAAATTAACACTTATTAGGTTTCTGTCTTTGAGGACGAGATATTTCATTTAACATCCAAACTGTTAATTGTTGTTTGGTTCCTGAGCATCACCCATTCTCCAAGCTCCTAACCTGTTCTTTTGATGATGGTATTTTTTTTTTTTTTTTGAGGGCAGTATCACTGGCCCTCATACGTGGGACCCGAACTGGGGCCGCTGGCTTCGGAAGCCAGCGCTTAACCACCACGCCACTCGGCTGGCCCATAACCTGTTCTTTTAGTTTGCCATGGTTCAGGTCTTGCCTACATAAACTTTTAAGGAGAAACAGTTTGACTGTTGAAATTTAGAATGTAAGATCCATGAGGGAAGAATAGAAGTGGCATGTCTTGTTCACTGCTTTTCTCCAGAATCTGCCCAGGCTGGCACTTAAGTAACAGGAACTCAAAAATATTTGTTTATTATTTAGTCTTTAAAAAGAAGGAAAACCTGCCATTTGCGACAACATGGATGAACATGGAGCATGTTCTGCTAAGTGAAAAAAGCCAGACAGAGGGAGACAAATACTGTATGGTATCATTTATAGGTAGGGTCTAAAAGAAAAGAGATGAGGAGAAGAGAAGGGAGGAGAGGAGAGGAAAGGGGAGGAGAGGGGAGGGGAGGAGAGGAGAGGAGAGAAGAAAAGAAAAGGAAAGAGAAAAAAGAAAAAAAGTCTAACTCGTAGAAAAAGAGACTAGAATGGTGGTTGCCAAGTGCTGGGGTGGGGGAAATAGGGAGAGGTTGGTAAAAGGATACAAACGTTCAGCTATAAGATGAAAAAGGTCTGAGGAGCTAATGTGAAACATGGTGACTATAGCTGATAATACTGTATTATGTAACTGAAATTTCCTAAGAGAGTAGAATTTAAGTGTTCTCACCAAATAAAATAAATATGTGAGGTTATGGATGTGTTAATTAACTTGGGAATCCTTTCACAATGTATACATATATGAAGTTATTATGTTGTAACTTTAAATATATTACAATTGTATTTGTCAATTGTACTTCAATAAAGCTGAAAAAATATTTATTAACTGTCAACAAAATAAGCTAGGAAAGGGGCCATTTAATGACTACAAAGAAGTGAAAGCAAGTAAAAGCAAAATAAATAAGAAAAGCAAAAATAAAGCAAGAAAATAGTTAACTTGAGTCATTGTTTTTCTAAATTTTGGAATCCATTCTGATCTTCAAAGGCTCTGGAATTGTTAAACTTTTAACCTAAAGCAAGTTGCTGCCAGGACTTCCTTATTTCCTCCATAAAACGAGCACAAATGCAAACTGTCTGTCTGCTTATCCTCTGTTTCACTACAGATCCCAGAAAGAGTCAAAATAGGCTAAAGGATGCTTGAACCAAACAATAAAACAGAACATGAATCCATTCCCCAAAGGTAGCAGATGTTAGTAAATTATTATTAACAAAAACCAGATTTTTATTACTATTTTGTGAGAAAAAGCTTAAATTACATTTTCTTACACTATTCCATTCGTTCACTTAAATACATATGCCCACATAGCAGATACACTTTTATACCCTTCCTATTGTGGATGGGATTTGGAAGCGTGTTATGCCAGGTTTCTCACCCAGGATTATAGAGTCAATCAGAAGTGGAGTTGGTACCAAAACTTGTTCAGCATCCTTTCTTTTCCTACCCAGCATTCCTAATGATCAAAACCAAGGTGATTTATGTGGCCACAGGATTCAAGGTGACATAGTAGTTGCCAATGTTAGATGATGTGATTCTCCACTAGGAGCTGAAATGTTTGACTTATCCAAGCGTCTGAAGGAAAACAGCATATGTGAAATCACAGGCACTATTTAGATGGTGTCTGGGAAGCTGCTCTTCCTGAGCTAGATTCTTTAATGCAATTTATGAAATTCCTGTCACAAAACAGTGAAGGTCTTTTTGCAACACACTTTTCTGCATAAAAACAAGGAGCAAGGAGTGAGAGGGAAAGACAGGCAAGGCTCCTTCTTTGTGAAATGGATGACAGGTAATAAAGACCATGAGTGAACTAAAATAGGATTACAGTCTGAACTTTTAGTAACTGCTCTTGAGGTTTGGATACACATCAATTCTGCTCATAAAATTCCTTTTATCTTTTCAGTTTTCCTCTGAGACAAGCTATTAAAGCACATTGTCTCTCCAAATCCTAAAAGACCAGTATCAAAAAGACAGTAAAAGGTATAAATTTTTCATACTTATTTTAATAAGTAGTTGCTTCAAATTTATAAACAAGCACTTCCATATATATACATATATATATATATAATATATACAATATATACATATATATGCAGAATATGATAGAGTCCATAAATAAGATTAAAAGCTAATTTCTATAAACTCACAGAAGAGAAAATGATTAATTCTATTTGGGAGCTTGGTCTACATGAGCCATTGGTCACCATTTGGTTCCAGACACATACAATGCAAAAATTTTGGCAACTAATTGCAGAATGGTCTGTTTATTTAGAATCTGCAATATCCTTAATTAGGATTCTAGAAAGGCCAAAGGGGAAAGCCCAAACACGCCACACTCTATTTGTCTTCACTATTTGCTTAGCACCAGGGTGAAGCAAAGAAACTCTTTGCCCTAAGGGTCTGGCTCATTTAGGATTAGCCAATTGTTACTGGGACAGTCTGTGTCCCATACTTGGTTTCAGGGAGTTTCCACAGGTCGATCGTTTTGTGTTACTTGGATTTTCACTTCTTGATCCCCTTTCCCATGTATCAAAATCTAGCTGATCCTCTGGAACACTGTCAGTAATAGACATTTAAAAATGTGTCTGTGAGTTTTCAATCTTGAACTGGCTTTTCCTTCTTTATGTTTAATGAAAGATGTAGAGAAAGAACAAGCTGCAGGAGTTATGAGCAGACACATCCAGGTGTCATTGTACCCTCCTGCAAAGGGAATATCAATTGCACTAGTTAAGGCTGTCCTTTACCCTCTAGTGACCTGACACCAGGAATTACCCCATGACTCCTCTGGTTTATGCATTAGCAGGAAATGTACCATCAGGAATATATACAAAAGCTCACTTGAAGCCACGAGATCTAGTACAAGCAATAACTGGCCACTGAGGCAGATCCGTCTGCTTTGAGGTACCACCACATCACAACGTAGAGAAAGGAACACTAGGACACTGGGCAGGAATTCTGGTTCCACCACCTTCTGGAGCACAGTGTCCCCAAACTCCCTCGCCACATAATTTTCAGGAAGTTACCTCACTCCTCTTGACTACAAGTCCTTCATTGGTGAAATTGGATTTGAAACCATCTACCTCATAAGGTTACTGTGCAGGTTAAATAGGACATTGTTAGCACAGTGTCCAGTACCAGGTAAAAGCTAAATAAATGACAGCCAAGATTATGATCAGCTTTATGACCTGGAGAAGGTAGAATTTCACACCTGAGAAGAATGTCAGCTACCTCACAGGGTTTACGTAATGATTAAATACATATACATAATGTAACAATATAATATAATAAATATAATAAATAATATAATATAATATGTATTAAAATATAGTTTATTAAAATCCCTTAGTAAAATGTCTATCACTAGGATGGTGCTTAATAAATTTTAGCCAAATCTGAATCTATACCCTCAACATAGCTTGTAGGGTTACAATAATGTGGAAATGATTAACCTGCTCTGAATTATAATAAATTTAAGGGTATTCTTCATGATAATAAAACTTTAATGTTTTATTCCATTACTTAAGCAACATCTTGAGGAAACTGAGTAACTGGAAAATAGATAAAGAATAAAATTAAATAAAGTTCTTGCCTGCACGGTCATGTCAGATTTATTTAACAGTCTGGACAACGTGAACAAACAAGTACCTCTTGATAAAGTCAAATACTTATGCTTCAAATTTCTAGATCAGTAAAAGTCAAAATGGTTTTGGCAGAGATGGCAAGGTGAATGAGGAAAACTTTGCAAAAGTAGCTCTTAGGGAAATTACCTGCCACTATTCCAGCGATTAGTCTTAAAACAAAATTATTAGAAAGCTTTTCCTTATTATCCTTTTTGTTTCCTTAAGTATTATTAACTAAGCCTGATGCTTGAGATTTTCACTATAACAAGGCAAGTTCAAGTTATGACACTCATCAACCCATGGGCACTTTTCACATGTTCACCTGTGATACTGCACTGGAAGTTAAAGAGCTGAGCTCCTATCTGGTATTAGACTAGATATATTTAGCCATTATTTTCACAAAACTTTGCTTCATACCATTCATCCTTGCATTTAGGATGTGTATAGACATTATTCTGGGGTCAGTTTTCACCATCTGTGTTTTATACAAATCCAAAGCTAGAGAAATTCAATGTCTGGTGATTATCCAAATTCATTTTCTCCTTTTCTGATTCTTGCAAGCATTATACAGAAATTGCTAAAATATAGCTTAGGACAGTAAAAGAAAACTAAAATAATGGGTCCTTCAAATATCCATGGTTTTCTCAAAAGATCATGTTACCATGAATGATAAAATGTCAGCTGTGCTGGTAAAGCGTCCTACAAATGCAAGCCTGAGTAATGCTACACCAGAGGACTGAGGACTTCCTGTTTAACCGTTATTCTATGATTTAAACCTCCTTTGTAATCTAAGGAAGGAATGACACACAACAACAAAAAATTGCACAGAATATGATACAGATCATGGGAGATAAATTAGGACTTCCTTTCATTTCCTAATTTTCTTGTCATTTGCTTTCTAATTATGAAACATATACTGACTATAATATGGGACCACAGGAGTCGTGCTCCAGCAGTTCTTCTCAATGGTTATAACATACTGGTGGGTGGCATTTATTAAGATAATAGAAAAATTATATAGAAAAAAAGGTAATGAAATGCCACTCTATAGTCATAGCCATTTTAGATCATCTGGAAGCCTCTGTGACTAGAACAAAGGTATGGAAATGGAAGGCATGGCTAGTTCCAACCACTTGAGATGGACTTACAGTTTCATAGGAGGGAAAAGACCATCTTTTACTTATAGATACTATAGACAATGATGTACTTGGTGCCTGAGAAAGGCTTTATTCCTCTTAATCATTCATCCATTATTAAGCATGTTCTCCCTGGAACAGTCAACAATGAATCCGTAAAATATATTGCTTCTGTTAACAATAAAGCACAGTGTCTATGCCTTTGAGGCAATTTTTCTTGCTTTTCTAATTTGTTTATCATTTTTAGCAAGGCTTCTTTCCCCTCCAAATACAAAACCAATACCTGGTCAGAATATTTATTTTGACCCTTTCCCAAATATTAGCATGCCCTCAAGTGTATAGTTACTGAAACCTTGCCACATTAGGCAAATGAATCCAGATACTAGGGTAGTAATTTACTTCTAATGTCTGGGCCAAATGAAAAAATCTGACCTTGTTCATTTAAAAAGTGATTAACACTAAAAAAACAACACATTTTATAATAAGATATATATATATATATATGGTTATCGGAAAAGTCAGGACTTTTTTATCTGTTTTTCGTTGCAAAAATGTGTCATGACTTTTCCGACAACCATATATATATGGTGTGTGTGTGTATATGTGGTGTGCATTCTATTTCATTGCAAGTAGCACAATTCCTAGAAAACAATGAAACAGACTCTCAGTAAATTTCTGCAGATGGCAAAAGGGGAAGGAGAAAAACGTAGGGGAAAGAAAGGAAGGAAATCCATGTCTTGTTTCCGATTTACAAAATTCTGGCATTTATGTTTTTGAATAAATTAGATAGATTCCTTTTAGAAGAACTTAACATTTCACCTCTAAGATTCTCTACATGACTACAACACTTCTGTTGTCTTCAGATTCAGTGGAATAGTATTAAATTATCTAACTATAATGTGCTGAACTCCCTAACATTTTTTTCTTTAAATATACTTCAATGTTGCACATTTATCTACAACAGCATATTAGTTGTTAATTTTTTTTTTTTGGTAGTCTTCTAGTAGAAGCTTAGTTAGTATCATTCTTTAGGGAAATTTCAGAGAAAATAAAATGTTTGAACTCCTTTAAATGAATACAATTAGAAGACTAAACTGGCTGCGCAATCTTATGTGGGACAATGAGAAATGAAAAAACAAACAAAAAATTTTTACGCAGTGTCTATTAGGTGTCAAACACTTTTACATATCGTATTTCATTGAAGCCTTACAGCAACCTCCAAGAGTAGGTACAATTACTAACACAGCTCACAGATTATGAAACAAAAAGATTAGGTAATTAGCTTAGCCCAGGGTCACACTGCTGTTAAGAGTTGAAATTCAAACTCAGTTTCATTTTCTCCAATGCACATATTGTTTACACTTTATCACACTAGCAATTTTCTAAATTGGGATGTTGGTGATGAAATGAGATATTCTGACTTGTCCTTCAATTGGATATTTTTCAGTTTTCACTTTTGGCTTTAGAACTGAATCATCTTTCTTATACGCCTCTGCTATGTAACCATCAAGACAAAGTGGGTAATATAACATCTATTGCCTCCACAAAAATTAATAGCTATCCTATTTCTGAGAAAAGGAAATTTTAGTACAAAAACCATGTATCCATCTGACTAATAGGTCATACTTCATGGCCAACTTTCCTTTTAGCACTTGCAACTGAGCTTCCTTAGTTCCTCAGTAAATGAAAACTAGGTATATATGGCCTGGATCACTGAGCAATAGATAGCATGAGAGGGAGAAAAAGGTGCATGAAGAAAAGGAAACTCAGGAAGTGATGAAGTTTTAAGGGAAGCAAGTAAGAATAATAAAGATGAAGAAGAAAGAAAGGAGGAAATGTCGTCTTCAAGAAGCACACACAAAAAAATCACAATATAAGTGTCGCCATAAACAGAGTTTTCTCAGTAATGCGTGACTCTGATTTTCTTTCCTGTAAAATCACTGCTCAGTTTGCAGGATCATGACTACATCTGTGCAGTTGCTGGTTCATCATTACATACTGCCCTAGTGTTGAAAAACAAGTCACCTGCCAGTTTAAATATTATTGACTCATTGATTGAATTCTTTTACTAGGAGTGCATGTTGTGATGAAAGGCCAATCTTTTGTTGTTTTTAGAATACTTACTCTAGCTGTATATGTAACTGTATTATTCTCTATTATTTTTCAGTTTGCTATCAAGAGGTACTAAATTTAGGGTGGATCTATGTAGTCTGCTATCAAAAAAGTATTAAGGTTATGGGAGAAATTTACAATCATTCATCTTAAGGGGTTTTGTAAAACATAGATTGTCATGAAAGTGCAAATATGCATTTGCCTTTTTCCAAACCAGATTTCATCTCCATAGGCTTATATAATCATTGCATTGACAAACATATGTTTCATGAGTGCAGCTCATCTAGATGACTAAAAATACTGGGTGCAACCAACAGTCTTACTGTAGAATGGGCCAATTCCCAACAATGTCTGCTCAGAAGGGAGAATGATGAAGACTGATTTGCTTTATCACTCATACTTAAAGCCTCCATACAAACTCTAAATGTTAGTGAATAATCACAGCAATAATAATGGCAGTTAACATTCAATTACTTATTACATATTAGAAAGTGTCCTAAGTACTTTGTCTATAATACCCTTCAAAACAATTCTATAAGGTAGGTACTATTTTTAACCTCATTTTATGGAATATCTGGTAAGGCTAAGCTACTTTAGTAAAAGAAACTCGCCCAAAGTCACAAATTGTGCATTAGCCACTCTGGGACTGGAATATGAGATTTTCCAACTTCAAAGCCAAGCAGTGCTGCTTTACTGGTACCAGCTAGAGGGAGTAGGAATTGTCAGAGTCCTTCTAAGACAACTTCTAGCTATTTAGGACTGACTTTTACACAACTGGGGGAAAACAGGTCAAAAGAAAAGCTTGTCACCACTTCAGCCAGCACTTGTTATGCCAAACGTCAAATCAGTTCAACCCTCAAAATCACTTTTTCAAGAAAACAAATACCCGTCTTGGAAGGAAAATTACATGTAATATCTTGGTCCTATCTTTCACAATGAAAACACACTCAGATATGTTTTCCTGGGTTTCATATTACCTTTTCAGCCAGCATCCAATTAAAACAATGGATGCAAGTTTCCATTAGCCTCAGGTAGGTACAGGGCTGATAAGAGGTAGATCTTTTTAGTGACAGGGGAGCTGACAAAGCCCTCATCTGGCTTTATGAACACCTCAAATCTCACAACAGCATAGTATTTTTTTTTTCCTTTACAAAAATCTTAATGTATGATTACTCAGACTTACCTAAGAATTCAGCTTACAGACTTTTCCATAAATACATTAACAAATACAGGTAGAAATAAATAAAAAAATGAAAAGGAGAGTTCAAAATCCCACAATTAAATACAATGTGTCCTCACTTAATCCCATCAATAGGTTCTGTAACTTTAGGCGAAATGAAGTATAACAAAACCAATTTTACCATAGGCTAACAGATTATAAATAAGAGTTAAGTTCTTGTAGCATATGATTAACATATGAACAAAACAATGTTATTCGAGGACCTGCTGTATCTGCTGTATCGCTGAATGTGTATAGTGTGGACTTCCCCCAAAAGTCCATGATGGATGGTTACTAGAGGTTTTGCGCCCTTCTCTCTTAGAAGAGCTCAACAGTTGTGTCATGGTAACATCTGTGTTTCTCTGACAAGCATATTTAATTGATTCTAATAATAATATCTATTGTGTACTGAGTACTTACTCTTTTCTAAGCACTGTTTAAGTTATGAAGTATTTCCAATCAGTATACATATCAATAATAATAATAATAATAATTATAATTATTATTATTATACCTATGTCATTCATGTTTTCCTGAATATTTACATTTCCATTGTAAGCATGGGTTTTCTTTTAATGTGTGTTGATTTTTCCTAAACAAGACAAAGAAAATGCTTGAGTGCAAAGCCCAACAATGCCCTATCTTTTCATCAACATTACTGACAGCCTCATTTTTAGGGAGATTCTGTTCTCTTTTCTCTCACCACTCAAGATACATATCTGGCTTCTAAGACTTCTCCACCAAAGTGGCAGAGAAAAATGAAGATACATGACTCAAATATTCAAGTAATATGACACAGCCTGCCACAAGCATCAAAATTCTTCATAGCATCATGTTTAGTTTTTAAATTCATAAGCATTTTGCATCCTAGTCTATAATATAAGCATGTTTGTTTTACTGTAATATTAAGAGGCTTTTCCTCAGACTTGCATGAATGTACCCCACACTTAGGCCGAGGCTTACACAGCCCTCAGAACACTGCTGCACTTCTGGTGCTATAAGGCCTTAGTCAAAAAGCATGCATTGTACATCAATTTTTATTTTAAGGGATATCAATCTGTAGCTAATTGCTTAACTTAGGATCACTAGCACTATTACCATTTAACTGCCTAGAACAGATGTAAAGCAACTCTCCTCAAAGTGAATTCTTTGTTACAAATGCCTTCCATATTATAAAATGATGATAAATTTACTCCAAAAAAAAAATTCCAAAAATAGGTTGGACACTTTGTTGTGAAAAAGTTCTCAGGTTTGGCAAGATGGATGTTAAAGTGCTAAGATGTACAGAATCGTATTCCTTACCCAAAAGTTACTTTTATGTCTTTCTTGACTCTAGAATATAAATCTTCTCTGAGAACATAACATTCCTTCTTTTCTTACTTTTGTTTCCTCTTTTCTTTTCCTTTTCTTTCTTTTTTATGTTGTCCAATAGAGATGAACATTAAGGTGCTATGTTACCACTAGGTGACTCAAGTCTGAGTTTATTTTGTAATCTCATGCTTCAAATTACACAAAGTAAATTTGTATCTTCTTTGTTTCTTCTATAGGCTTAAATTTTTTCTATTTAGAGTTTACTTAAAGGAGAAGATTCCTGTGTCAATTAGGAAGCAGTGAAACATGACATAGAGATTCAGAGGACTAGGTTTGTCTGGGTTCTTACATCTGTTAATACAGAGGGTGTCAAAAAAATGTATACACATTTTAAGGAAAGAAAAAAAACTGTATTAAAATTATAATGTTCAATATATACCAATAACAAAAGATGAATACAAGTCATGTGTATACATTGTTATTGTACCTCCCGGTACATGTAGCTGGTTTCCTCACCCATCAGATAAGATCAAGGATAATATACACAAAATTTCCTTGCATATACTGCAGTTTGAGTTTAAGTATTGAGCTAATTATGTTTATATTCCAGAGCTCCTAGTTTCACCTCCTGATTGAATCACATGGCTGAGATACCTCAGGCAATGAGACTTTAAATTCAACAGAGTGGTTTCTCAGAGGAATAAAATAAACTCCTTTCCTGAGGATCATGATACCATGTTGAAAGCTGTCGTGCATGAAGCTCAAGCCCTTCTCCAAACACAGGGCAAGCTCAAACACTAGACATGATGTCCTCACCTGGGAAGGGTGGCATACAGGCACAGGAAAAGTGAGTATTGTAGCCCACTTTGAAGTCGGAGTTGATGGGATAGTAATGCGCAAGCTTGATCATCTTCTTGAAAGCATCATAGATAAAGATGAAGCTAATGAGAGAAGAGAAGCCTTCTTCGGTGAAGCGAGTAAAGTACTGAACCAAGAAGCTGGCATCAGTAGCAACCAAAATGAAACACAGGAAGGCTGACCACAGGCCAATCCAAAGGCGGAACTCCAAATAGTCAAAATTATGGTCCCTGAAAAGAAGAAAGAAAGGTTAGATTTCTCCGCAAAACATAAAAAATAACACAAAACTACCAAAAACACAAGATCACTTTTAGCCACTAGATAAAAAAAGCTTCTTCTTGATTTTATCCTCAAAATATTAAGTTTACAGGTTGGTCTGGTAATATTATTATGCTACCATAAAGAAATAATTCCAGAAATTTGAGAAAAGCACATCAAAAGTAGTCATATCATTGGTATGTGAATAATTCACTAATTTTCTCATTAAAAAATATGGTCCCTGACTTCATGGAATTTATAGAGCAAGGAATTTGAAAGCCTAACCCTGGTACCAGTATGTGCCCAATATAAGGTTTTGAGCTTTGCTAGTTAATTAAGACACTAAGATAAATAGGTTCTCTGTCTCTAAGTCATTGCAGCCTACTTAGGGAGACAAACTAATGAACAATCATACTAAAAAATATAAAGTAATATCTAAAGGTTCACATGGGGTCACAAAAGGAGTAAATAATTCTGGTTGGGAAGATTGATGAAGCTGCAGAAAAACTCAAAGGTATTTGCATAGGAACTTCTCAGGGAAGACTGGGGAAGAGGGGGTGGATAGGGGCTAGGGGTGGGGTCTCAGGCCAGGAAGAGCTGAAAGAGTCCTTAAAAGGGCAAGGACCTTGTGTAATGCTCACTGTAGACATGCCACCAATGAGAGCAAATGACATTAGAAACACAGGCTGCAGTCAGATCAAGAATGGCTGTTTTGCCATAATACTACTGACATGATAGATACCCTTCTGCAAGTTGCAAGTTGTACGTGAAGAAGTATCTTGTGACCACCTTTTCTCTGTCTGTTGCTGTCACACAACACTCTTAAAACAGACCACCTCCAACTAAGGGGCCAGTAGTTTTTGATGCCTTTCTATTTCTTACAAGTGAATAGTTCAAGATTCACATTTAAGAAAAGATGGGAGAAGTGTTGACATTTTACCATTTCATACTGATTCTTTTAAAATTATGTAGAGAGTGCTTTATAATATTTTTTGCTCATAATTTTTTGGGGTTAAGAAAAGCAGATAGTAGTAGTCACATTTCCTGTATGAGAAAAAGAACTAAATCAAGGATCACGCATGCTCAAAACTCTACAGTCTTGCCTCTTGACAATGAGTTTCTGATAATTGTCAGTGATATATTTCAGTACTTTCCCGAAGACATTGTATCACCTTCACCACCACCAGTCCAGTCTGGGCCAACGAGAAGTCATCGTCTGCTTATTACAAGAACCTCCTTACTGATATCCGTGTTTGCACTGGTCAAAGCAATTTTCCACATCATAGCCAAAATGATCTTTTTTAATTTAAATGAGATACCTCTGAAACTTTTGAAAGTTTCCCATTGCTCTCAGAATCAAATTCAAATCTTCTACCTAGCACAATGCCTGGCACATAGAAGGTGCCCAATAAAAACTTGCTGGATGAATAAATGCATGCCGATGGCCTAGGACTTTTACTGAGACAGATGGTGACTGAAACAATTACTGACATTGGTCTACGAGCTTTCATATGGAATCAGGAGATAATTGACTAAAAATTTTATAAAATATTAGAATTAACAGTTCCTTAGATAACGTGATGGTTAATTTTATGTGTTGACTTCTCTGGGCTGTGGGATGCCCAGATATTTGGTCAAACATTCTGAGTGTTTCTTTCAGGGTGTTTTTGCATGATATTAACAATTAAATTAGTAGACTCTGAGTAAAGCAAATTGCTGCCCATAAGGTGCGAGGGCCTCATCCAATCAGTCAAAGGCCTGAATAGAACAAAGAGACTGGGCTCCCCAAAGCAAGAGAGACTTCTCCAGCAGACTGCTTTCGGACTTAATCTATAACATGGACCCTTCCTGCTTCCAAGCAGTAAACCTTTGACCTGGAGCGGGAACATCAGCTCTCCTGGGTATAGCCTGCTGGCTCACCCTGCAGATTTTAAACTTGTAAACCTCTACAACAGTATGTTCTAATTCCTTATAAAAATCTCTTTATATATGTACATATAGTAAACCTCTATAATAGTATGTGATAATTCCTTATAATAAATCTTATATATATATATATATACATACAGTAAACCTCTATAACAGTATGTGATAATTCCTTATAATAAATCTTATATATATATACATATAGTAAACCTTTATAACAGTATGTGATAATTCCTTATAATAAATCTCTTTATGTATGTACACACAGTAAACCTCTATAACAGTATGTGCTAATTCCTTAAAATAAATCTCTATATATGTACATACAGTAAACCTTTATAACAGTATGTGCTACTTCCCTATAAATCTCTTTATCTATGTATATACAGTAAACCTCTGTAACAGTATGTGCTAATTCTTTATAATAAATCTCTTTATGTATATATACACATTCTATTAGTTCTATTTCTCTGGAGAATTCTGACTAATACAAATACCAATTAGTCAAATGTGCCTCATTTTATAGATGAGGACACCAAGGCCAACGAAAGTTAAGTCATTCATTCAGTGACAAGGTTTTAATGGCAGAGCTAGACCAGAAAACAAATCTCTGTGTTCTTATTCTGGCCCTTTTAAACATTGCACCATGGTTCCCCTCTCCTATTGGTATTTAGTGAATGGTAGGATGGGCTTTAAAGTCATTGTCCTTTGTTTCCCTCATCTCACCAAATCACCAAAATTGGAGTACATTACCAAAGCAAGAGATTATTAACAATGGGGTAGATAGTGATGGTCTACGGATTTCCTGGAATCTTTCTGAAGACACCCTTTGCATTCCCTTCCAGCTTCCTTTATGTCTGGAACTCCACTGTTTAATCCTATGCATGTCTTTGTGACATAAGTAGACTACAGAAAAAGCTAAATTCTGGGAATTTGAGATAATTTACATTGTCATACAATGTGTCAACATCAAGGTTAGAGCTAACAAACAGTTTTATTACTTCTGAGCCCACACTTTTTTCTTTTAATGTTTTAACCAATTACCTACATTTGCTTCTCCAACAAGGTGCAAGAGCAATTTTGATTTGTTCTAAGAATGCTAACAGTTGTTTACAGAATTGATGTTTACAGAACAGGATGAGATACAAATTCATTAACTAGCTAGTTAATGGTTAGGAAAGTGATCAGTTTGAGTCCAAGGGAAAAAATATGCATATATAAACTTAAATCTTAGGACCTAAACAATGTATCAAACTAGCTGCTCTAAAATATTTGAATACTCCCAGAGTAGCTATATAAGAATAATTGAAAATAAAATCACTAAAACCAGTGGCACTTCATTATGAAAATGATATATTTATAGCATCAAGAAGGAGGAATAAGCGATGAGAAATTTTTAAAAACAAGTTGATAAATAACGACTACAATAAAATGGCAATATTATATTCAATAAAACTCAGTCCCTTTGGTGACAAGTTTAATTAGCAATTAAGTTATAAAATGTAACAGGAAATGATAGTAAAAGACCAAAGAAACTATGGTGAATTAGAAGAAGAAAAATGGGTTTATAATCTTATGGTACCATTCAGTGTTCCTAGATATTTTGAGTTAGTTTCTGAGTAGCATAAAACCAAAGATAGAGCAAACTAAAGAACTCCTATTTCAAACATGTTACAAAAATAAATGTTCAGCCACTGAAAAATATATATAAATTCCCTAAATGAATTAATCCAATAATAGAATAGAAGAAAATAATCATTTGAAGGCCTCTATGTAAATTGTTCAAAGAATATAAGCAAGAAATTATCGAATGACCAAATGACAATTATATAGGCTAAAATCTAACTTAAATAACAAAGTTCCTACATGACTTAGAACACATAGTTAAAACTTCCTTCAGATTCCTCACTTAATAAAAATCAATCTGATTCTCTATTATTGGGATACAATGTTCAAAAATAGTATAAAAGAGACTTAGAATTGGGAAAACACTATGAGCTCTTTCCTTCATTGTGTTACTAATTTTAAAAGGTGACAGCACATCATTCATATTCTTTTATGACTCTCCAGTTTACAGGGAAAATATTAAAAGCTGTGTTCCATGTCAGAGATAAATCTGTAGATTATGTGGAGTTACTGTTTGAGTCCACTGAATCTACAAAACAAGGATTTACCTATTTGTCAAAAGACGGTAAAATATTGGGGAAACTCTGGGCAAGACAGAGTAAAACAGTTTCTTTACGAAAGGACTTCTCAGATCCCTTAGTAAGCTCAAGTGTAAACTGTATTACCAAGAAGGAGATATAATATATAGCATTTTCCAGAAGTGCTGGAGTCACAGAAGCTTTTTTCATAGAGCATCTAATGGGAATAGTAATTAAGGAAAAGCACTTTGGGAATTAGTGATCTACATAAATAATCTGCATCTAGACAAAATATTAGCAGTGTGGTTCTAATACATCAGTAAATGATACAGCAATGTGAAAAAAATAGTTTTCCACGTTAAATGCCACATGTTACTCAGTGATGGATTTCAAGCAAGGTTCCTCAAATGTTTCTTGTTGCTTTACAACTGTTTTCAAATAAATCACTTGGATGTTTATGTTACCAATTATGATGAAACAGAAGGGAAAGTGGGAAAGGAACTTACTTAGTGAAAGAAAATAATCTCTTTCCTACAATTACCTAAAGTAAACTGGGATGCAAACCTTTTCTGTAGATTAAGGCTCTGATCACATTGCATCCAATAAATCTTTCTGCAAAAGTTGCCCATGTTTGTTCCTGTTTATACTACGTACTTGTTTAATCTTTCCACAAAAGCTTTCTTGTCTCACATAGTGTTTCTTAAACATATAAAGGCTGTTTGACTCTTTCTATGAAATGACAGTTCTTTTCAATGTCCTAAGGATTATGATGGAGGAGGGATGGGTAGTAATAATCCACAGAAAAGTCACAACATTAAGTAAAATTTAGAACTTTAAATTCTCAGAAGACCCTCACTGATGTTCTCAACTCAGTTTTCAAAACACTAGTTTTAAATCTTCCTTCCCTCCTCTACCTTGGAATCATTTTTAAGGGCACACACAATTTCAAAGGCTATGATATATGAGTCCGTAGGTCCATGAGGTAATTATGTAGACAGTGACATTTCTGACATTAAAATCCTAAAAATGTACAGTAATATAAGAATATGGAAATTCCAATAAGGAGTACTAGCAAGTTGTATGAAATTCTGCAGTCTGTCTAAAAATTGAGATCTGCCAGTAAAGGCAATACTCTCTAAGAAGTATCAGGTTCATTAGAAAGAGGCCAGAATACCCAAATTGATTTTGAGCCTATTTGTTTGCTAATGTGGCCACTTGGATAATTCACTTAACTGCATTTTCTCCTTCTTACAATGATCCATCAACTTCTAGAAGAAAACATTGCTGTCGCAATTGTCATACCCATTAGTAGTGTCTAGTGATTCCGCAAGGAGGGGAAGCTCTGGAGTCAGAAAGCAGGGATGCAAAGCCCAGCCCTGCAGACAACTGGTGACGTACTCTTCAGCAATTGCCTGCTTTCTCATCTATGAGACAGGATACAGGCCCTTTCTCATAGGACTGCTACAAGAATTAAATGAGGGAGTGCATGTAGTACACAAAGGATAACATTTGGTATGTGGTTGGCACTCTACAAATGGTAGCAATTACTCAGCTGAGTCTTGAAATGTTTCTTTAGTTAAGTGTTGTCATGCAGCAGCCTACCGGTCTACCCCCATGCACCTTCCCATAAACAGTGGAGTGTCTATAAAGACAGATCCTTCTAGGGACATTGCTTTAATATTATGCCTACTCTGTATCTCTGTTTGGGCCCACAAGATGGCTGGTTAGTCAATGACAGATAAGAGTCCTCAAGGGAGGAACAATCTAAGACAGGCCCAGTCACGTGGGCGCCATAAGGAGAAATCAGGGAGTTGATAAGAGTGGGCACAGACCCCCAGTCTTGTTAATGATGTGATAACATCTGTCCTCCGTGCAATCCTATCAGTGAGTTTGCATAAGAGGTTTGTGTCTCTTAGGGAGGTGCACGTAAACAGATCCTGGGACTTTCGGTAATGACAGCCTGCAGGCATGGGTGATTTGGCCCTGAGCTAAGTTCTCATGTATGAACCTCACAGACCATGGAAGATACTTTGATCCTTTCTTGTGTGAGAGACAATAAAAGGGGCACTCAGGCCCGATTCGGGGCTCAGTCCATGAGACTGGAGTCCCCTGGCCCCACATGCATTGTCTCTGTTTTAATCTTTCACCATCTCTTCTCACTCTCCCACTGCTCTGCCATGCTGGATGAAACAGTTAATACTGTAATAGAGGTTAGGAGCAGGGGATCATAGAAGCATATAGTTTCTTTCATGAATGAGCCATGTGACCTTGAATAAGACATTTCATTTCTGTAGTGTGTCAGTCAGGATCATGGTAGGAAAAGAAGTCTCAACTGGGTTTCTGAGGAAAACTTAATAAATGGGCTACTTACAGAGGAGTGAGTAACCAAGAATGGCGATGCACTCAGGGACTTGCAACCTCGGGAAGCCATTTCTATCTCCTGGCTTGAAAAGGCCAAGGAAGGAATAGAATCACCAGAGCCTGGTGAGGGCTGCAGCCAGGGTGAAGGAGACACCTGACAGGGGCTGTATTCAGGGGACAAGCCAGACTGTAGTGCTAAAGCAGAGACAGTGAGAGGAGGGAGTTGGACACATGCTGACCTCTCTCCCTCTTCCTATCCTATTGGGACTCTGCACTAATCAAACCCAACAGGAAGCCAGAGGGCAAGGGAGTCGAGTGTTGCATCTACAGGGGTCAGTCCCCTGAAGTACAATGCAGGACAATAAGGGGCAGAGAATACTAGGAGAGGGCAAGCAGGTAATACAACATATGGGTTTCAGTTGAATCAAATGTAAAATGACTCTCAGGGCCTTTCAACCATCAAATCTTGAAACTGTCATATTCTGATCTATCGAATGACTATTCTGTGCTCTATCTAGACTATGAATGTTCTACAATTAAACAATCCTAATTTGTCATTAGATATGTATATACATACTTGCTGAAATTAAATAGGAGCCTCTCAAAAACTAGAACAGGGCCTGTGCTGCTCAAAATAGTGAGTGGTTGACCAGCAAAGAGGCAAAAGATGGCTCCAGAGACAGCTGTGCCCAGGAAGCTCTCCAACACGCCCTAAGAGAAAGAAAACATAGGTTTTAGCAAAAAAAAAAGTCTTCCTCCTCCCTCCCCCACCAAGTATGAAGTCACTAGGGAAATTAAGCCACATGAATATGCTATTATAAGGGCCATAACAAACAGATATGAACAATAAAGATTCTTATCGATATGAATAGCACCATTTACTTCACCATACATACAATTTAGTCATTCCTCCCTACCCCAATGGCTGAATTGCTCCAAAAAGCTATAGTGACTGTAATGACTTGTGGTTTACTACAGAAGGCAAAAGGTGACTCTGATCCATTCTAAAAAAAATTAACTGAAGCTTCTGCACATAAAATTACATTATATAATCCCACCAAGTGGGGAGAAGTGATTTAGTACTTTTGGTGGCGTTTTTCTCTTTGTGGTTACCCTCAGTGCTTGTTTTAGTCTGATCCCACCTGGCATCCAGCAGGTACTTTTAAGTAGCTACATTTTATGCACCAAAGATATATATAGATATATAGATATCTGTATCTGTATCTATGTCTATCTATAGGAAAGCTTTTCAAGTGGAGAAGGGAGCAAAGGAGGCACAAAAAATGATTTTCCCTCCATCCTGCAATCTCTAAGACATCAATTCCAAAAAATATTCTTGTTACATATTTATTGTCCAATGTAAACTTACACAGGAGTTTCAATTTATTTTATCTTAGAGGAAATAAATGTGTGGGGACTTAAATAGCTAAGCCTTTGTGGCCACAGGTCCCTGTAGTTATACCTCTGGAAATCAACCCATTATTTTCCTTTAGCAAAACAAGCAAAGAAAAACAAGCCATAAAGTATCACTGACTTCAAAAAATATGCTAACATTCTTAATCACATCATTTGGTGTCAATTCCTCAGATGATAGCTAACTAGCCTCTTTCCTATATTTTCCATCATTTGAAACTTTAGTTAGAAAAACCCATGTTTATTTGTGAAAAGGTCCTTTCATGAACTTAAAATAGTACTTTATCAAGACCGATTTTTATAAAAAAATGATGGAGACCCTTTATTCATACATAAGGCTGTAAATCTGAACCATAAAACCTATGAGAAAACTTTTTTCAGATGAATAAAGAAATTCTACAGCTTAAAAAGACACAAAAATATATGTAGTAAATTAATTTACATAGTACAAGAAAATTATGTGATCTCTGTAACTTTCCATAAAGACAAAGTAGTACTGTACTAGGACTATTTCCCCTTCCAATTGAATAACAAATTATCTGTTCAAAGAAGTACAATTTATGTTTATATAAAACAAGCCACCTCTTAATCTAAACCACCCTCTGCCTGGAGCAGAGTGGGTTTCTGGTGAATCTGAGATGCTCCTCAGTCATTTCCTGCCCCCGCCTCCATTAACCGATTCACCTATCCACCCATCAGCCTCATTAAGTCAACCCTTTCCACTGCCCCAAAAGTTCTCCAGCAACTTTTCATTCACTGATCATATAATATACATGAAATGATTATAAGGAAATTGGTTTTTTAAAATCAACGTACAGAACTAAATACACTAAATGCTATCCCCACTCAAAATCTTCCCTAGGAGATCCTTATTATGATGATTACTCAAAATAGTTTTTACACTGCTTCAGAGCCAGCAATATTCTCCTTAGAATGACATTAGTAACAGCACATCCTTCTCTTTTAAGGGTGGAGTTCAATTCAGAAAACAGGCACAAATCCTTTAGCGTAGCACTATGTAATAACGAAGTTGGGGTGGGGATGGGGCAAAAGAAAAATCAAGAGTTGATGAGTAATAAGACTGGCTTCTCACACAGTGTGTAGACACATTCTGAAAAAATTCAGAATAATTTCTTCTCCTAAGAAGTCTAGGTTTGAAGGCTGGCAGGAGGGGGCCCAATTTCTGTGGATATGTGTTCTACTGCATGGCTGGCTGAAGGGTGCCATCTCATTGTTTTACAGCCATTCCATGTATAATCAGAGTATCCACCCCATTCTTCCTCAGAAAGATAGGAAGCAGAATATCAAGCAAGCCCAGCAGAAACAGTCAGCATCTACACAGAGAAGAGATTCCCTTGTGCTCCCCAAAAAACAGTATTAGTCTTGATCTCAAACATGTGAAGATATTGATATTCAGAGGGTTAAATAAACAAACTCTTCCTTCCCTTTTCTTTCTTTTCTTTCTTTCTTTCTTTCTTTCTTTCTTTCTTTCTTTCTTTCTTTCTTTCTTTCTTTCTTTCTTTCTTTCTTTCTTTTTTTCTTTCTCTTTCCTTTCTTCCTTCCTTCCTTCCTTTCTTCCTTTCTTTTCCTTTCTTTTCCTTTCCCTCCTTCCCTCCCTCCCTCCCTCCCTCCCTTCCTTCCAAACCCAGAAGTACAATTGCTGAGCGATAAAATAGTTCTATTTTTAATTTTTTGAGGAACCTCCATACTATTTTCTATAGTGGCTGCACCAATTTGCAATTCCACCAGTAGGGCATGAGGGTTCTCTTTTCCCCACATCCTTGCCAACACTTGCTGTTTGTTGATTTATTGATGATAGCCATTCTGACAGGTGTGAGGCGGTATTTCACTGTGGCTTTAATTTGCATTTCTCTGATGATCAGTGACCTTGAGCATCTTTTCATGTCTTTTGGCCATGCTTATGTCCTCTTTGGAGAAATGTTCTTTCAGGTCCTCTGCGGATTTTTAATTGAATTGCTAGTTTTTGGGGTTTTTTTTTTTGGTGTTGTATGAGTTCTTCATAAATTTGGAATATTAACCCCTTATCGGATATACCATCGGTGAATACCTTCTCCTATTCAGTACGCTTTTTGTTTTGTTAATGGTTTCCTTTGCTGTTTGATGTAGTCCCACTTATTTTTTCTTTTGTTTCCCTTGCCTGAGGAGTCAGCACAAAAAACATTGCTAAGAGAAATATAAGAGAGTTTACTGCTTATGTTTTCTTCTAGGGGCTCTATGGTTTTCAGTCTTACATTTCAGTCTTTAATCTATTTTGAGTTTATTCTTGTATGTTGTGCAATAAGGTTGTCCAGTTTTGTTTTGTTTGGTTTGCATGTATCTGTCCAGTTTTCCCAGCACCATTTACTGAATAGACTGTTTTTACCACACTGCATATTATTGCTTCCTCTGTCATAGATTAAATTACCATATAGGCATGAGTTTATTTCTAGGCTCTCTATTCTGTTCCATTGATCTATGTGTCTGTTTTTATGCCAGTACCATGCTGTTTTGATTACTATGGCCTTGTAGTATATTTTGCTATCACGTAGCACAATCCTCCAATTTTGCTCTGCTTTCTCAAGATTGCTGTGGCTTTTCAGGGTCTTTTGTGGTTCCATATAAATTTTAATATTATTTGTTCCAGTTATGTGAAAAATGCCATTGGTATTTTGATAGGGATTACCTTGAAAGTATAGGCTGCTTTGGGTAGTACGAACATTTAATTTAATTTTATTTATTTATTACTATTATTATTTTAAGATTTTATTGGGGAGTTGGGGGAGGGGAACAGACAAGTTGCTATCCTTTTGTTCCTTCAGTCTAGTTGTGGAGGATATCACTTCACTGGTCCATGTTGGTATTATCATTGCGCTCTTCCCGGGTGAGGCAGTCACTCGCTGGCCATTGGACGACCACTCACAGCAGCTCCCGAAAGCAGCTGGCCAGTTGCGGCCAGCCCCACTGCAGCCTACACCATCGCTGGTGACTCAACGGCAGCCCAGCTCCAGGTCTAGCTGTTGTTCACCATCTTAGCTGTAGAGGGTGAAGCGTCACTGGCTCTCATGTGGGATCCAACCTGCTGCTCAGAGCTGGCGCTCCCAAGCCAATTCTTAACCAATGCACCACTCAGCTGGCCCGGGTAATAAAGACATTTTAATGATGTTAATTCTTCCTATCCATGAGCACAGTGTATGCTTCCATTTATTTTTATCTTCTTCAGTATCTTTCTTCAGTGTCTTACTTTTCTGAGTACAGGTATTTACAACAAATCCACTTTCAATGTGGCACAATAAGTCTTTGGGGTATGGGTAGCTGCCCAACCACTACCTCACCGTTATTTAGCAAGGAGAAAATGTATGTCTTCAGCTGGGATTTTCTTAGACATACAGTTTCCACCTCCTGTGCACTGACATTGGGCTTTTTATGTCTTTATAGTTTATCTTTCTTTCATGACTCACTTTAGTGTGTGTAACATGAAAGGGTAGGACTAGAAAGCTCCACGTAGCACGACAAATCACACTCTGGGTACAAGTGATAGGCAAAGTTACAATGCATCATTCTTTATCAAGTATGGAGCACGTATTTTTCATTATTATTGCAGGATCAAAATACAGCACAGCCGGGGTGTAAGAAAGAACATGAAGGAAGAAAGGAGGACTGCCAGATTAAGATTTGACAAAGCTATCAATGTCTGTGAGGGCAAGAACAGGGCTTCTCGGAGTCATCATGTTTTTCTTCCTCCTATCATGCTATATACTACACTTCCATGTGCTCTGCAGGACTCAGGAAGCAGAAAGCACTAAATGAATGAAAGATGAAATGCCCAAATCACACCCTAGGTTCCACTTATCAAAGGTCAACAGCCAATGTTGCTCATTCAGTAAAGATAACAACTAATTTCTTCCAGAAAATGGCTTTGATTTATGGAAGCCATGTGACAGTTAAAAGGCAGATTATTTTTATTTCAGTACTTGATCCTTTGGTAAGTGCTAGAGTTTCCATTCTGTTGCTGACAATTTTGAAACATAGATAGGTGTTTTATTTTACACAGTGCACTGGAAACTTGCTTGAACTTAAGAGATGCTTCCAGCTTTTCTAAGAACTATTTTCACCACATTTTGACATTTTACTCTTGACAATAGAGAAAATTTTAAAATAATCTCAATTTTAGTTTAACTGTAACTAGAATTAAAAGCAATTTATAATGTGAACTATCAGAAATCCCTTTTCTGATTTATTGTATTTTGTATTCCCTATTATAAAAAAGAAAAACAATGTGTGGATGTGTATATTTTTAATAACTATAACTCATAGAGACACTTCTACACCTGATTTCCCACAGAGTAAGACACTCCCTAGCAATTCATAGGAATGCAGATGGCTGAGCTCTGCGGTGTAGACTCAGGTGCCACACAAAGTGCTCCAGCTTCAGTTTAGTAGGCTTTTATTTTATTCCATGCATGATCAAGTGTCACCCACTGCAGAAGAGTAGAAAGAGCAAACAATGGGAAGTCAGAAAACCTAGAGTCTAGACTTTATTCTGCCACAAAAGTGCTGATGATGTTGGGAATGTCACTTAACCTTTGTCAAACTTACGTTTTTTTTCATGTAGGAGAAAATACCAAGATGATATGGTATAACAATGGTCTCTGGAGTCAGACAATCTCAAGTCGATGTCCAGACTGTACCATTTATTCAATTAATGATTTTACACAAGTTACTTAATCTTGCTATGCCTTATACAGTTAGTATGTGTTTTAGATTAATATATGTAAAGTGTTCAGCATCACCTCAGATAAATAATATGGTTTTCTTTAATTATTGAATTTTTTCCAGTTATAGTTAACATTCAATATTATTTTATATTAGTTTCAGATATACAGCATAGTGGTAAGACATTTATATAATTTATACAGTGATCCCCCCCCCAATTAGTCTAGTACCCACCTGGTACTATACATAGTTGTTACAACATTATTGACTGTATTCCCTATGCTGTACCTAACATCCTGGTGACTACTTTGTAACTATCAATTTGTACTTCTTAATCCCTTCACCTTTTTCACCCAGCCCCCCAACCCCAATTTCCTCTAGCAACCATCAGTTTGTTCATTGTATCCATTAGTCTATTTCTGTTTTGTTTGTTCATTTATTTTGTGCTGTAGAATCCACATATAAGTGAGAAGACATGGTATTTGTCTTTCTCAGTCTGACTTATTGCACTTGTATAAATACCCTCTAGGTTCATCCATGTTGTTGCAAATGGTAAGATTTCATTCTTTTTGATGGCCAAGTAATATTCCATTGTATACATGTATCACATTGCTCTAAGAGATATTATTTTCTGATATATCTCCTCAGGCAAGGGAAACAAAATAAAAGATAAACAAGTGGAACTACATCAAATTAAAAAGCCTTTGCCCAGCAAAGGAAACCATCAACAAAATGAAAAGACAGTCAACTGAATGGGAGAAGATATTCGCCAATGATACATCTCACAAAGGGTTAATATTCAAAATTTATAAAGAACTCATATAACTCAGCACCAAAAAAGAAAAACAACAACAAAAATCCAATTAAAAAATGGGCAGAGGTCCTGAATAGACATTTCTCCAAAAAGGACATACAGATGTCCAATAGACATATGTAAAGAGGCACAATGTCACTAATCATCAGAGAAACGCAAATTAAAACCACAGTAACAGAGCACCATACCTATCAGGATGGCTATCATCAATTAATCAACAAAGAAGTATTGGCAAGAATGTGGAGAAAAGGGAACCCTCGTGCACTGTTGTGCCACTGTAAATTGGTGCAGCCCCTATGGAAAACAGTATGGACATTTCTCAAAAAAGTAAAAAGTCAACTACCTTATAACCCAGCAATTCCACTTCTAGCTATTTATCTGAAGTAATCCAAAACACTAATTTGAAAAGATATATGCACTCCTGTGTTCACTGCAGCATATTTACAATAGCCAAGATCTGGAAGCAACCTAAGTACCCATCAATACATGATTAGATAATATGTTTTTGATGAATAGTAACATATACATAATGCATTTATTTAGATTGAAGATGAGGAAGTTGAATTAGATAATTTCCAAGGTCTGTTCCAGGTGGCTCAGGTCAGAGAACATGTCTTGAAGTCAGGAATACTGGAATTTAAATCTCAGCTACACAAGTCACCAGCCTCTTTGACTCCTAATTCTCTCTCCTGTAAAATCAATGGTACTTCATAGGATAATAATGTGGACTAAATAGGACAATAATATATAAAGAGCTAAGAATAAAGTAGAGATACAATACTATTTTGATTCCCTTTCCTTCACTGCTTCTCATCCCCTTCTTTCCAGTGAGCCTGTATTATTTTTCTTTTCTTCAAAAGAGGAAGAGGATGGAGAAAGAAAGTAAACAGACGTGACATGAAAAGAAAAGATGAAGATTAGTTCTCGGAGGAAAAGGGGGGAAAAGTTTTAGATCCTCAATATTCCCCAGAGCAAATTCTAAATCAACAGAAGCCTTAGCAGGCAACACTACAGCCATTGAGAGTTGCTTCTTTTCATTCCTTGTGTTACTAAATACATGGAATCAACAATGTTATAGTTTTGTTTTATTTTACAAAATGAAGTAAAAATGCACATCCGAAACAATTTGTGAACATTTTTCTGCTTACATCAGGGTATGAAGTTAAACCAAACATGGTCCTTGTTTCACAAAACAGCCAAGAAAATCAGTACAAGTCCCATAATAAAAAATCAATCATAGGACAACTCAGACTATAGGAATGAGATTCTATTTGGAAAAATCATAATAATAATACAACCATGACTGGTAACACCAACATTAAAAATTAAAAATGTATGCTGTCAACTTTGACTTTATTGCAATTTAGTATTTTCATACAACACTAAATTACCATTCTTGTTTTATGTTTTTTTTAAAGGAATTTATTATTTGGAATAATAATCACAACCCTGTTTGAGGAGGTTGGATGCAAATAACAGAGAGGGAAAAGCAACACAACTGCCCCCAAAACAAAAAATTTTCTATTTCTTTGACAATTTTCAACCAAGTAAAACTTAGAATATAGAATATTTTGTTGGCAGTACATGATAAAGCATTCACCAACATTATTGTTATATTTCAAGCTTAAAAGCAAAACCAAACTAAAAACTAAAATGTTTTTAACCATAAAAAGAAATTCCAGCTCATGCTGGTGGTAATTTACACAAACTGTAGAATGTTGAATAATAAAATTAAACTTCTTTAGATGAGTCTTTGAATCTGAAATTTAGCCAAGAAAAATGATGCAGCCCAAAGCCATTTAAATTACTGAAGTACTCTATTTTATGGATTTTTTTTTTTTTTTTTTAGCTGAGCCATCCTGCCACCTGTTGGCAGCTCAACGGCAACTCAGATCAGGCTGGCATCAAACCGCTGTTGCTCAGAGCTCAGCTCGCACGCTTGAGCGAGCTCTTAACCAACTGAGCCACTCAGCCGGCCCCCCAATGCCATTTAAACATAGCCATTGGAAATAGGCAGTCAGATATGAATTACCTACAGGAGTCTCAATGTCAGGCCCCCAGCATAAACCAAGCCATATGGTCAAAACTGTGGAGAAATGATCCAAGTATTTAAATCAAATTTGGTCACATGAAAATGATCTGAGAAGCTAAAAAAAAAAAGGACTGATTCTTGATTTCTACCTTGAACAAATCAAGATCTCTGAAGGTTAGGTCTGGCAAACCAGTATCTTTTCAAAGTTTCCTAGGTGATTCTCCTGTGGTCCAGATTTGATGTCTATTCATTCAGCCAACCTTTCCTCCTCTCAAACTAAGAACCACTGCTAGCATGGTAAAGGCTTGGTTGCATCGATCATTCATCTATACTGGGGAAGGAGAATGGATATACAACGCTCATTTTTTATTTCACCTGTGTAGCTACAGCCTATAAATCAGTGATTTATCCTGACAGATCACAGCTGCCAAATCCTTATTGCCATCTACTCTGCCTAAAAGTGCTTTATCATCATAAATCGGATTTCTGTTTACACTGCCCAGCATGAACTGAAAAGAGAGGGAAGACTTAAAAGACAAATTAGCTCTCTGCTTGAAGAAAAGTCTGAGCCAAAACCTTTACCAAAGAGCTTCAACTCCAAGTCTAGTGGAATGGATGGGCAAGACAGAAAGGCTTTACAATATATTTTGTATTTGAAGAGCTGTGAGTATGTATCCAGGTCATCTGAAGCGCCCAAACATCAAATGCCAGTATAACCTTACACAAAAATCAATTCCAGATGGATAAAAAATTCAAATGAAAACATAAAAGAACGAAGACATGTGGGTAAATATTTTTCTAATCTTGGGGTAGGGGAACCTCTCTAAATATATCATGAAAATAAGGAACTATAAAAGAGTGAAGATTTTGACTACATAAAAATTAGAATCTATACAGCAAAAGGAATCATAAATAAGCTTAAAAGACATGGTGAATCTAGGAAAAATATATTTGCGATATTTCTGCCAAGCAAAAGGAAAATATCCTCATCACAAAAAGAGTTCTTACAAGTCAATGAGAAAAAAACAAATGTCTAAAAGGAAAATATACCAAGGACACAAATATAAATAGGAATAGATGGATCATAAAAATGTGGAAGGATATTCACTCTCATTAAAAGTCAAATAAATGTGAATTGAATAGGAATGAGCTATCATTTTGCAACCCACGGAATAAGAATAATGAGAATATGGGACAAAATCCTCTTTTGCAAGGGTGCAGACAAGTGGGCACTCTTCTCCATTATTGGTACAAGTATAAATTGCATAACCTTTATGGAGTATAGATTTAAATAAATGTGAAAAAATAAAATAAGCATATCATGTAACCATTCTGCTAAGAATCTACTCTAAGAAAGTAATTACAAAGAATGAAAATATAGTTAAGGACCATTGTTTGCTTATAAATGAGAAAATTGGGAAAAACTGAAAGTCTACTAATAAGGGATTAAGTAAATTATAGCACATGCATCAAGAGTATAAACAGATGTAGTCATTAAAAAATGATGCTGAAGATCTTCAGTGAAAGGGAAATACTTCCATTAAATACCAGTCACGCTTTGAAACAGCATGTATATGATCTAATTTATATAAAATCCTATATATCAATTTGCTTACACATGCATTGAAAGATATATGGGAAGCTATTCATGAAAATGCCAATAAAGGTTGTTTCTGGGTGAAGAGTTTAAGGGCAAAATTACATTCTATATAGTTTTTCTGTTGTGCTTGAATTTTGTACAATGCATAACTATATCTTATTAAAGAGAATGCTATTTCAAAATAATTTTAAGCCAAACACAAAATAATTTTAGAAGTTTGCAACATTTCGGATCCCCAACCTGCTTAAATAACTATAATTTTCTGATCACCAAGAAAACAGAGTTGATAATAGTCTTTGAAATGAAAAAACCAACCAAATAAAGTTGTGGTCACCACAAACTTTGGTCACCAGTTACTTAACTTTAATCACACAGGTTTGATTCAGAACTTGTACGTGAAGTGAAGCAATTATTTAGTTGACGTTCTTTCCTAGAAGAATGAATGGCTAGTATACCTTGGAGGCAAGAGAGCAACGCAGAGCTCCTTACTCTGTCACCACTTATTTTTGCCTACCAAAACAACCCAGCTGTATCATTCCAACAGGCTACCCCTAACCAACTTTTTGAAACTGAAACATGTTTTCTGAAAGACCACTTTAGACATATTAAGATGTCCCTTTACATTTCCACCTCAAGGAAGAAATGCATTTTAGTACCAAAGGGCAACATTTGAGTAAATTGAAATTACTACACAGCCCTCACTGTAATGAAACAATTATCAATTTGCTTTAATCTTGCTATTATAAATCACACATGATAAGTTTCATAAAGAAACGTATAACAAACAAGTGTTGGGAGGATGTGAAGAAAAAGGAACCCTTGTGCTCTGTTAGTGGGAATGTAAATGGTGCAGCCACTATGGAAAACAGTAAACATTAAAAATAATACTTTGTGGGCTGACCAAGTGGCTCAGTTCGTTAAGAGTTGGCTTAGATCGCGTGCTCTGAGCAACAGGGCCGCCAGTCAATTTCCACTGAGCTGTCACTGAGCTGCCAAGAGGTGGCAGGATTGCTCAGCTGGTGTAATAACAAGATTGCCTGTTCAATGATGGGCTACACCCACCCGCAACTAAGTCTGAACTCGGAACCTTGAGCTGAGATGCTGCCTGGATGGCTCAGTGGAGAGGGTGTGCGTTCCTCACAACAAAGCTGCCGGGTTCGACTCCCACATGGGATGGTGGCTATGCCCACCACAACTAAGACTGAATTCTGCACCTTGAGCTGAGCTACCGCCCAGATGGCTCAGAGGATAGAGCGTGCACCCTTAACAACAAGGCTGCCGGGTTCAACTCCCGCATGGAATGGTGGCTACGCCCACCTACAACTAAGACTGAACACAGCACCTTGAGCTTAAAGGCCACAAGCTGCCACCGGGAAGCCAGATGACATGGCGATTGGCACCCTCCACAACAAAGATTGAAGAACAATCAGTTGGCTGGTCTCCTCCCCCAATTCCCCAACACTGTTCCTCTCCCCCAACCCCCAATAAAAATCTTAAAATAATAATAATAATAATAATAATAATAATACTGCCATATGACCCAGCAAGTCCACTTTTGTATATTTACCCTAAGATCCAAAACACTAATTCAAAAAGACATATGCACAGCAGTATGTTAAAATAAAGCCTCAAATTTGGGGATGCCAGCTATAAATGTTCCTTATTATGAAACAAGTTCCCTTAAAATGTGCTCTGTTAGGCTCCATAAATATACAAAATTCACAGAATTTTAAAAATCTTACTGTATTCTTTTGCTAAAAGGTTGCAAAAATAGGATTATAAATTAAAATGATTTTCTTCACTCAATCTTCACATTAAACTGTGCTCATTCACAATCAACAATACTGATTTAAGTTAAAATATTTCTGTTTCATAAAGCTAAGAACAACTTTTAAATAACACAAAGACTTGCTAGGAAGTATCAAAAAGTGTTCCCTTATCAGTATCTTGCACATAGAGTAAGCTATCCACAAATATTTGTTAAATTGACATTTAACAATTTAATTAGAAGTATCTAAATTCTTTTTAATAGAAGTATCTATTTAATAAAAATCTAAATAGAACCGTATACCTGCTTGGCAACCAAGAATATAAATACTGTGCAGTGAGTTGGCGTGCATGGTCACAGAAATTAGTTGTAGAAAGGGCTAATTTTTAGGATGGTGAGGCTGAAAGGCCCTGGTTTACTTCACAGTATGGCAAGGGGCCAAGAGCGTTATTACAGTGGAACTCACTCGAAAGGCTAATAAGAGTATTAAGAATATAATAAGAGTTTAAATACATTTCCTAGACCCTAGAAAGGTATGCTCTTGTTAAATTCTAAGAACAGGAAAGAGTCATAAGCTAGGCCTGGATTTTATATGAACATAAGGTCAACTTTTGACGAAGCGGTTCAGTCACTCCCAGAAGCCCAAGCTAAACTTCGGTTGCACACACTTACCAAGGAAGCCATAATACCCACTCTAGAAGCCTCCAAGTCCTCTCAGAGGAGCCTGATGGTCAAAATGAATACACCACGTTGGGGAAATTGTACATTCATCCATGTGGCCATTAAAAATTGGTTATACTTGCATCGTAGCTTCAACTTTTATTTTGATCACAGGTCCATGGGAAATGATCCATATGGCTCCCAAGGTCATCTGCATCTAATGAAGTGTGTGAGTGTGTATGTGTGTGTGTGTGTTTGTGTGTGTATACACACACACAAATATATGTGGGGATATTAAATATATACATTTTATAAATTTACATATACATATTAAATATATATACCGTGTTATATATGCATGAATATGAAATATGTGTGTGTTTTAACACTGAAATAAATGCTTAAATGTAAATTCCTGCCTTTGAGCAGGCAAGACCTCCTTCACAGCAGCTGGCAGAAGAGTCTGCTTAAACAACAGTAGTGCAGTGACTCATCCGTGTTTTCACAACATGTTTCTACCCAGCACCCATATCTATTTGTACCCTGACAATAAAAGCCCTATGTGAACCATCTCTGAGCTGTCTGCCTTTAAAAAGAGACTGTTCTCAATTGACTCATTTGAACTGCATGTGCTTTTGAGAATAACCCACTGCCACATTAATGAAGGCATGTGATATAACTGAAGATTATTTCAGGCTGTGCCAATGCTTTTCTGCCTAGTTTTGATCTAGTGTTTAGAAAATCAAATAGAGACAGAGGACATCAGCCCCTAAATAAGCCCACTACACAACACTACAAGTGTCTCTCACGGGCATAGCAAAAGATAGCTTTATCAATACCCTGGACTATAAATGTCATCAGAGTAGGACTTTTGTCTATTTTGGTGACTTATCTGTATCCCCACCACTTAAAATAGCATCTGGCACACAGTGGACACTAAATAAATATTTATGAAGTAATGAATCAACCTCTGCCATAGACCTGTGAAATGACCTGGGCCTTAGCACCAAATCCACAAAATATTTTGTTGTCCTAATGCCAAGTCAAGAAGATTTCTACTGACAGAACATCAGATCTTCGGTATGTTAAAGTATATACCCTTTCAATGTTGAGATACTTTTCAACATATTAAGACACCTTACTCCCTGGTCCTTAAAATATATAAAATATATGAGTATAATCATCTACCATTGCAAGAAAACCTAAGATCATGACTACAAGTAGAATTTTTGATATTAAAATATTAGGATATGTAAAATTACTATATAACCATTGAGTTGGGTATGTGTGTGCACATACTAGTTAATTTGTATTTTATAAAGGTTTTTAGATCCATAAACCCAGTGCTTAGATCTATGCATCCATTTACCACTAGCATTAGTTCACCCAAAAGAAGTTGATAATAGACTATGCACTTCAACAAATAGGTATATATTAACAATCTAATTTTCCATCCCTGTTTTCAGTGTTTCTGCCACCCACTGTGACTTCTAGAAGTACCAAATTATAGTACTTCACTAATACATTTCTTCTGTTTTGTTTGTTTTGTTTGGTTGGTTGGTTGGTTTTTGTGTTTTTTTAGCTGAGCCATCCTGCCACCTGTTGGCAGCTCAGCTTAGGCTGGGCATCGAACTGTTGTTGCTCATTTTTTTTTTTTTTTTTTTTGAGGGCAGTGTCACTGGCCCTCATATGTGGGACCCGAACCGCGGCCCCTGGCTTCCCAAGACCAGTGCTTAACCACCATGCCACTCGGCCAGCCCTCAGCTCGCACTCTTGAGTGAGCTCTTAACCAACTAATACATTTCTTAAAGGAAAATGGCTTTAGTAGTGAGTGAAAAATATGTCCTCCAATATTTTCATCCAGAGAAACATTTAAAATAATGAATTCACAGTTTCAGTGAAATTACCAATGAAGGCTACAGTATCTATTAATAAATTGATCAAACTATGTCTGGCAAATATCCTCATAGGTTTGAATTTGACACTCTGAATTAACTTCCAGGAGTAATACCCAACAGATGGTCATTTTAGTGGACTATTTAACATTCTGCCTGCACTTATGTTTCTCCTAAGGTTTTCAAAACCTCAAACAGCTTACTCCACCAGCAAGACTTTTTCCATGCAATTTATCAAAGAGGAGAAAAACATCCGTGTTAACTATAGACTATTTTGCACAACAGAATCCTTTACTTTCCCAAGAACTGGCTCATATGGAAACTAATTCACTTAGGAGGGGTCAACAATAGACTTTAATCAGACTTCTTTCTTATCTCTTAAGTCTAATAAGTTTGAAAAGGAGCTCAATGCAGTTTAAAAAGGCAATAAATTGGGCCGGCTGAGTGGCGCGGTGGTTAAGCGCTGGCCTGGGAGGCCAGCAGCCCCGGTTTGGGTCCCACATGTGAGGGCCAGTGACACTGCCCTCAAAAAATAAATAAATAAATAAATAAATAAATAAATAAATAAATAAAAATAAAAAAATAAAAAGGCAATAAATTAACACATAGGAAGTGTCATAATTCCCCCATCTCAATGAGAACAGCCATGAAAAAATCGTGGTGAAAAATTGTCTGCACAATAAAAAGTCTCCATATATTCTGAAAGAAGACAGTTTTATTCTTGATACTCTTTCAAAATCACGGCTTTCTTTTCTTTTCTTCTTACTATGTGGCTGCCATTATTATCTTCCTCATGCTGGCCTCATGTGCTTCTCCAGTGCTTTCTTTAGCACTTGTTTTCTTGAATGATCTGTTTTAGTTACCATTATGCTCTCATTTGGATGAAGAATAGTGACCCAATGTGGACACAGATCAGATTTTATAAAAATTCTATTACTGACATCACTGTTACAATTTAATTTTTACATTCCTGTCTTATGAATGAGGAAAAAACGGAAAACGTCCTTTCTGTATACTTTATCTGTGTGTCCTGCCATGCTAGGTTTCCACTGCCCATGCCACAGGTCTCTCACTGGATACTACAGATATGTGACCTCTGGCCAGCACAGTGTTATTTTAAAAATGTTCATTACTTGCTGGTGTTTAAAAATCACCAGATTGCACATAAGAATTTGAAATTTCAACCTCTCTTCAAAAATCAAAAAATGAAGTAATACTGAGTATACATTCACATGGGAACAAGCAGAGTTGAGTGGCAACTGGCCCTTTCCAATAGAATATAAGTTCTGAGGAGTTACCACAGTTCCCAGCTATGAGAAAGCCCGAGCTAGCCATGTGGAAAAGTCATGTGGGAGTCCCCTGTTCTTCCCGACATTGCAGCCTTGGCACCAGACATGTGAGTCAAGAAGCCTTCCGGAGACTCCAACCTCAGCTGCCATCTTCCAAGTGTATGAAGACCAAAGCAAGAACCACCCAGATGAGTCCATAAGCACCAAAACCATGAAAGAGAAAATGGTGGTTTCAAGCCTTTAAGTTTTAGGATAATATGCTATGCAGCAACAGAAAAAGGTTAAAAGATAAAAATATCCTTAATAAACTAAATACAATTGTTTAAAACAGTTTCTCTCTTTTTACTTGGGTTGACATAAATGTCATAGTAGTCTCCATCTTATTTTTGGGTTTAGGTAGAAATCTAAAACATAAATTGTGCAAAGGGAGGAAAACACCAGTGGAAGAAAAGCAATCACATGGACTCAGCTGAGTTTTTTCTTTTTAATGAAGCTAGCTGGGTGCACTTAGGAATGTCACATAGGTTAAACAGTAATAAGTAGTAAAAGGGAAGGAGAGTTTGAACAGGGCTGGAATCTGGTTCTTTATATCAGAATGGCACCTTCACTCACTACTCTGTATTCAATACCTAACACAACGCCTATTTTTTTCTTAATGAGTGGATCAACTAAAAGTAGTTCTGTACCTATTCTTCTTATTGACAGAGGGAACCTAAAGTATCTTTCCTAAAAACTTTAGCTATTACTGATACAAAAGGAAGGCGAATGCTGCCTGCGAAGTAACCAACAAACTGTGGTTCATACAAAATAAGTCAATAATCCAGAATTTTTACAGCTTAATGAGAGGCAGATCCAGGAACAAGAGAAAACTCTTAGCTTGTATTTTTGAAAGCTGAGCTCAACTCATAGATTTGCCAATCCACCCTTGAGCAAATCACTCAATAGTTTGATGACTCTGTTTGCTCTTGTATAAAATAAAGGTAATCCTGCATTCCTGAAAAGTGTGACCATCAAGTTTAACAACGTGGTCAATACACTTGAGATAGTATAAGATCTAACCTTAGGCCCCTGCGCAAAATTAAAACAGCTGATATGCTTTTGCCCAAACAGAATTGTATATTCTCATTTCCTTCACTTCTTTTTCCCACTTGTGACTCAAGCCAGATTTCATCGAGCTATTTATAAATTACTAAAACGTTGAAAATACAGCAGCAGGCCAGAAGCAAAGTAAAACACAGCATTCAGCAAAAAGGAAAAAAAAAAAGAAAAGAAAATCACGCTGAGTAACTGAAAGGCCATCTGCTCCTACCTGAGCTGTGGGAGTGAGGAAGTCAATCTGGGCTGTACTATTTGTGTCTTCCCCCAAACCAAACCCACCTGCATGTTGTCAGTGGCATCCCCAAGCAGTCCTCCAAAAGTGATGGCATTAGTTACAGTTGCCAAATAAATGAAGAGAATTGCTGATAGAGCCTGAATATTTAAAGCATCATAAAAATCACTGGCGAAAAATGGTAGTTTCCTCTTTATGTCCTTAATTAGTCCACCACAGAACCTAGGTAGGGAGAAAGCAAACATGTGACAATGTACAATAAATTACCATCAAATTAACCAAGAAATAACTTATTAAACCACAAAGAATTTGTGTTTAAAGTGCTTGAATGAACAAGGTACTATTTAACCACTTAAGATAAAACCAGAAAACTGCAGAGAAATAAATTTTCTTTTGTCTCTGTTTTAGTCACCAAATTAGGTGTCACGCTCCCTAAAGATTAGACAGTTGTGAATTGTGTATATAAATCAAAATTTCTCACTGTCTAAAGAAAAACATCTAAACACGTGAGTAGATCATATAAGGACCTTTATAATCTTGCCATAGCTTCCTTGCCAGCCTCATTCATTCCTTCATTCCTTCATTCATTCCACAAATGTTTATTGAGCATCTGTGATATGTCCAGCACTATTCTGGGTGCTGGAGATACAACAGTGAACAACAAAGGAAAAACATACCCACACCTTCTGTGCGGAGGAGACAAAGTAAGCAAAATGCATGGTGCTAAAAATTAAGGAAAATATTAAATGAGGAAGAGGATTAGTAAGTGCTAGAGTAGCAGTGGTTGAAATATACTAGCCAGAACAGGTCTCCTGAGCAAGTGATTTTGGGATAAGAACCTGAAAGAAATAAGGGAACCATCAAAGTATGAACTTTGCAAGCTGAGTGCCATTATAAATGTTAATAGGTCAGCTGACTTATGCATCAGTCAACTTACCTCCTCACATCTCAGCCTTCCCCCTGCTGTTCCTTCTGCCTGCAATGCACCCCCCACCCCCACCCTGTCTGTCTGGGTGCTCTCTGACCCTTAGCTGCACTCAGTGCCCTGCCTCAGTTTTCTTGGTATGTATAGGACCGCACATGATACGGAGCAAATCGCAGACATTCAGTAAATTTAGGAAAGGTGAAATATGGGAGAATAAAATCATAGTCTGATTAAATAAAAAAGTTAAATCCCAGAACTCATATCTGTAGAAAGGAAAAGGATTTTGCTAATGGAAATAGTTTGTAAAGAACTATTTAGAAAAAAAATGTGGGAGAGAAGGTTTTATGTTCTCTATTCTTTAAGAAGGAAGGAGAGGGGAATAATGTCCTCTTAACTTGGCAGAGAAACCCAAGTAGCTGGGAGAGCGGGGGAAATAACTTAAATTCATTCAGATTCAACTGCATATTAAAATGACATATGTTTATGTTTTCAAAAAAACCTGCAGTGTTTTTAAAAAGCCATATCTTCATAAAATGAGGAGTCTTCTTAAATTTTTTTTTTTTTAACTCAAAATGAAATGGGGAACCTAACAGTGGAGAGGGAAGAACTATAATGAAAAGAGAGTTAGCCAAAGCAACCTGGGAAACCTGAATTCCCAGCTGTAGGTTAGGGAGATTGTGACCTGTGAGTACTCAATTCTATAACATGTTACCCACCTTTGAGTGAATATACAGGGAAGAGATGGAATCATAAAAGCCAGTGGAGAAGACTGGCACATTACTCAGCCTTCCTGCCACCCCCCCGCCCCCCCGCACACACCCACAATCTCTCTATTTTTCTCTCTATCACCCCCTCCCTCATGCCACTCCAGTCACACTGGCCTCGATGCTGACCCAGCACACCGGGCACTCTGCTGTCCCCTCTCCCAACCCCACAGCTACATGGTCTTCCCCACCTCCTTCAGGACTTTCCTCAAATGCCGCAATTCTCTTTAACGCTGTCCCTGACCACCCTTCTCTAAAATTGTAATACCTTTCTCCCATCACAAAACTCTCTACTTTGGCTTTATTTTTCCTCATAAAGCCATCACCACATTCCTTTATTTGCTCAATGTTTGTCTCCACCACAACAAAGACCAGTGAGGAAAGGATTTTTGCTTAAGTCACTGCTGCATCCCCAGTGCCTGTGACTATGAGGTACACTACAAATATTTGTTGGCTGATCAAAAGTAGAAACCAGTGAAGAAAATGCTGATAGAAAGATGAAGGGAAATTTAGATCTAAAGAGAATCTCTCATTGTGAATGACAAAAGTCCATCAGTTACCGTCCAGTTCTCTGCAATTCTTCACTGTCTCCATGTCCTCCTCCTCCTCCGTGACCTCCATCATGGGGTGTGTCCCCATTCATCTGAACATTCTCTCCACCTGAATACATATTCTTTCTAAGCAAGACAACAGAGCCCAAGAAAATATTAGTTTGTTGTTTTTTTTTCTGCTTCTTAACTGGGTCACATACTAGCTAATGAAGACATGAACTGAGAAAGATCCTTATTTCCTTCTTCCATTCTAACAGACAACTCTTTTCTTTTTCTTGTTTTTGTTTTTTTTTTTTTTTTTTTTTTGAGGGCAGTATCACTGGCCCTCATATGTGGGACCGAACCGGGGCCACTGGCTTCCCAGGCCAGTGCTTAACCACAGCGCCACTCGGCCGGCCCTCTAACAGACAACTCTTAAAAGTGTTATATTTAGAGCCAAGGCAAATGGCTGGATGAATAGAAAAGTTGAATAAATTGTATATTGTATAAGAGGGAAATTGTTTCACCTGGAAAATAACACATTTCTAGGGAATGGCTTCTCCTCAACTATCTCACCCAATCTCTTAACCTCTTTAATCTGCAGGGCCTCATCTTGAATAAGCTGATATTTCCACATGGACACGGAGTCCCCAAAATATCCTCAAAGAATCTCTGTGATGTATTCCAGTATCATAATCTGAGATATCTAATTTATAATCACCAAAGAACTTCACAACAGATAACATTCATTTTACAGTGTCAATGAAATGTCAACCCAAGGCACATTTGTGATTCATTTGAGATGAGATAATATATCAAGTTAAATGGGAACCTAAAAATATTAGGGCAGTTGCCTGATTCCATTTCCTTTGCCAAATGCAACCTCCTTCTCAAGGTTGAAAACTCCTAACTGCTTGATAATTTACCTTTTGTCAGACGATGGAAGACTTTTCGGAGGCTCTATCCTGATCGCCGGATCCCATTCCCCAGGAGGAAGCACAATGACCTCATCAAGGAACTCATCAATGCCAGCAATCAGGTCCTGCCTATCTTTTGCTTTATAAGCAATGTCATGAAACACCTAAAGAAGAATAAGAGATGTGCTGATACAAGGTTCTCCACACGTCTCATATCATGTTCAACCTGAAGAATGCAATTCATCACCCACTTTTACATTACTATAATCAGAGTCTCGTATTTCCTGTTATTCAGCTTGCCCCCCCAAATATTTCAGTAATATATCCAAAGAATATTGGAAGAGGCATGAGAAAACAAATGTTTTTTACATGTTTTTTTCTATCAATACTATGAAATAAAGTTGCCTTTCATTTCCCATTGGTATGGACCATTATTGATACAGTTGCTATAGAAGCCAGATGAAAATGGTTTGGAGAAATACACTGAAGAGTCATTCCCTGAAGTAAAAAATACAAGGACAAATCATTGCTGATAATTCAAGAAGGGAAAGTCCAAACTGGGTGTTAAGATTGGGTTAACACCTGAATACTGCAGTTTTCAAACACACAAATAACATTAGTTATTATAAAAAGAAAAATCTGAGTTTTATTGGCAACACATAAAACAAAGGGTATTAAGTAGGAGATCATCTGTCTTGTTATGAAAGGCTTACGTTATGCATAGTAAAGGACTTTCAGGTCATCAGCTAGGCTAGATGAATGGAACAACTGACAAAGAAGACTATGTGCATTCTGGAATGTATCTATGTGTTTATATACTTATCCAGGCAACAAGTAAACCATCGAGGGCAGCTAATGCGCCATATCTTTTATGCAAATATCCAAAGAAGGGGCTTCCCAAATGTACATCATTCAATTAGAATGCTGTGGTTACCAGCATTTTTTATAATGAGGTATAGTCACCCACGGCAAATAAGCTGACATCTACATAGTTTTCAAAATGTAAATTTTGGGCCGGCCGAGTGGCGCATTGGTTAAGTGCTGGTTTTGGGATGCCAGCGGCCCCGGTTCGGATCTCACATGAGGGCCAGTGACACTGCCCTCTACAGCTAACAACAGCTCCACCTGGAGCTGGGCTGTGCGAGCCCCGGTGATGGTGTGGGCTGCAGCCCCTGCTGCAGTGGGCTGCCATAGGCTACAGTGAGTGGCCCGCAGCCAGCGTGAGCGGCTGGCAGCCAAGCGTGAGCTGCCAATAGCCGCAGTGAGCGACATCCAGAGGCCAGCGACCGATCTGCCTCATCCGGGAAGAGCGCAATGACGATACCAACAGTGAAGCACCATCCTCCGCAACTAAACTGAAGAACAAAAAGACACCAACTTGTCTGTTCCCCCTCCCCGATTCCCCAACGCTGTTCCCCTCCACCAATTCCCCAATAAAATCTTTAAAAAAAAAAAAAACAAAACGTAAATTTTATGTTGGAATAAAACACATTTTCCTTTATTTCCTAAACATTCTCCATTCTTAATGTGATGTATGTTTAATATTCTTTAAAAAGTTAAAGTCACTATTAACTTACAGTGATAGCCAATTCACAGTATGAAACAACACAAGTAAGACAGTCACAGAACACCATCTTCCCGATTCCTTACCTCGTCAGACATCAAGGTGGCAATGGCTCTGCCAATCTCATGGTAGGACTTGGCTTTCCCCTTCGGACCTAAGAGAATGAACAAGAACCTAAAGGAAGAGGAAAGAAAAAAAAGCCATAACACACATCTCATGAAATTCAATATACATAAACCAAGACACATGTATCCTAGTTCATAAAAAAGTTAGGTCTAGGGGCCCGCCGAGTGGCGCGGTGATTAAGCGCTGGCTTGGGAGGCCAGCGGCCCTGGTTCGGGTCCCACATATGAGGGCCAGTGACACTGCCCTCAAAAAAAAAAAAAAAAAAAAAAGGTAGGTCTAAAATGCATCTTTAAAACAAAAGTAATGTTCCTGGTAATATAAAAGATACTCTTTCATACTGCTGTGAAACTCAAATCATTGTTCAGTTTATTTGGAAGCAATAGAGAATTTATCATGGAAACCTGAGAGGCTTCCTCATTGAGAAGGAAAGGTTCACTTTGAGTCATTTATTCTTTCATTTCTAAACTTTCTTCTCTTTCCATTTCTACTGAATTGCAGAATCTTTGGAAGACTTAGTGTATCTTCAGGCTTCTACGATGTTTCTTTACCCAACATGGACAATGACATGTGATCTTCTCCATACTTTTAAGACATGTTTCTACTCAGAAGTGATTCGGGGTCAGCAAAAACCAAGTCCTCTACAAGTAAGCCACATGCTGACAGCCAAAGTAAAGAAAAAGAAATATGAAAGAAATTCAAAATAAAGCTTCATTCAGTTAAGTTTTTTTGCGTGTGTGTGGATGTCTTCATTTTCCTTTCCAAACATGTTTTCTTGATAATGCACAAGCACTGCTCCCCAGTAAGTGGGTCCCGAAACTTGCAATAATGAGTATATCCCCCATTTTAGGTTCACTTCTTATCATGTTGGGAGAAATCCCTCACTGATCACAAGGGAAAAGATGAATGTCTTGACTAGGGAGAAAGAAACCTGATTTGTAAATGAATATGAAAAAATATGCTAAAGGCAACATTGGATAAATCCCTGCCTTGTTTATAATCAATTCTTACCTAACATAAAGATAATGGGGGCAATAAAAATGATCACATCACATATTTGCTCAGCTTTCTAAAGCTTACAAAGCATTTCCCATTCATCACCTCATTTAAACTCCATAAAGCCCTTTGCAATAAGGACAGGTATCCTATTTCTTTTTAATGCTGAAGAAACTGAGGCTCAAGGTGGTTCACGGATGAGCCAAAAGCCAAACAAAAGAGAGAATAGATAGGACTTCCTACCTCCAGTTCTTTTTCAGCACACAGTTCTGTCTAGTGTTACCTGCCCAACCTATACACCAGGCTTGATTCAATAGAGAAAAGCGGTCAAACAATGACTTCCATAAATCACACTGGGGAAAAATGTGGTGGATAATTATCTAGGGACAAGAAATCTTAGGTGAAATTTTATGGGGCTAGGAATGGCTCAAGATTTCACTGAGTTAAATTTTGGTTTTTGCTTATTTATTTATAAATAAAAAAGGATTGACAGGAAGTGCTCTTCAAAGTATTAGGGTCTTTTTGGGGTGGCCGGTTAGGTCAGTTAATTAGTTGTGGTGCTCATAACACCAAGGGGATGCCGGTGTTAGGGTCTTTTCCAAAATTCCCCTGATTAAATAGTTCCTTTTTTTAATCATAAAATTCAATGCAAAGAAGAAAAAAAAAACAGAAATTAATATAAGAAGGTATCAGAAAGTTTGAACACTTAGATTTTATACCAGGACAACCATAAAGTCGTTCTGCACTTATTTGCTTAGAAACCAGTTCTGGAGTGGTGCGGTACACTCACTTTCAAGTGCTATCACAGTAGACGAAATAGCAAAAGCAATCAGCAGGGACAAAAGTCTGTTCCAATATAAAGGAAGTCATTACTGGAACTGGATTTTAGTTCTTCTCACACTGAAGTTCAATTGATAATAGAACTTCCCTTCCTTTGAAGCTGGACCTAATGATATATATCACTACATATAGTATTACATGGTGCTTCTTTATGACAGTAAAATGTATTTTTCTAAAGGAATTGCTCACTGACTAATCTGAGTGCAACACATGCAAAAAAGATTTAACTACTAAGGCAAAACACAAATTAAGAAACACCTATAGTACCGGTCACATTTCCTAATCCTATTTGTCTACCAATGGCCAGCTGTCAGACAGGACAATAAGGGCACAGTTATAGACAAAGGGGGGCAAGTATAGTGTAGGAAGAGAAAATTGATACCTGGATCTTTACTTAATACATTTTTATTAATAAATAATGAATTTCTTTTGCCTGCCATTTTTTATTATTCCAATGTATCTAAATATTACCTTTCCAGAACACTATTCCTGCTTCTTCCTAGCATCCCCATCATGATTATAGCTTACAAATACACATTATGAAAATACACATTTATCAACTGACACAAGTTAATTATCATGTTGACTATATGGCAACAAAGCCAAAATATTCTCTTGTTAGAAAGTAAAATATTCTCAGTAATTAAGAGTCCTTAAATACAAACTTTGGCAGACAATGGATAACTATTCCAAGAGTTCATAGAATAATGGAGCCTCTAAGTTAAATCGTAGAGATGAGGGCATACATTTTCGATAAATATTTATTCTGGTCTTTGCTAAATAGTACCTAAAGAATGGATGGAAATAGCATGGTAACTATAACATGTATTATAGCAATAAACTCAATATATGAGAATGTATTATTTCAATAACTTCAGTAACCTAGATATAAAGGTACAATTCCTCTGACCTGGGTTGTGTGTGTGTGTGTGTGTGTGTGTGTGTGTGCGCGCACTTTCTTTAATGGGAAATCTTTAAGTGCCAAATAGAAATAACATGTTACATATCAATTAAAATTTTCACACTATTCCAGTCAGGAAACAATCAGTAAATCCATCTCTTTAAATGATACAGAGAGGAAGAGAGAAAACCTGGCCATCTATAAGTAACAGAAAACATCACTCCAAGTCAAGAATTTCATCTGTAGGAACGGAGACCCTTAACAAGTCTCTAATTTGGACTGCACTGTTGAAAGGGGGATGAGAGATCTGGGAGAAGTAACAACACAGAACAACTCATCAAGTTAAAGTTTCTTCTGCTTGAAACATGTTCTCTCCCCTTCAACCCTCAAAGAAGCGAAAGCTGTTACAATTTTTATGATAGAAATACATCTTGCCAAACTCAGCTTTGATAATGTACTGAAAATTCTTTTCATGGCCCAAGCTGTTTTCTGTCAATGGACAGATGTTATTTTTAACTAGAACTTTTTTCTTTATTAACAAATTAGAATAAACACAATATTTGTGTGGCTGGAAGAGCACAGCTCATGTTGACAGCTCAGGGAAAAAAATAATACATGTTATTGAGTTCTTTTTATTCACTCACAACTAGAAATAAGTCATAGTTAGAATTTTTAATAGCACCTAGCTGTTTCTAAAATCTTCATGAAGCGCTTCTACTCTTGTGAGCTTTTTCATATAACTGATTATGGCCGAGGAGGATGCCTTCAGCATTTTCCACAACAAAAATAAGTGCCAGATGATCTGTGTCCAGAACCAATGGACTATACTCACATTCACAAAATAATTATAGCCAGAAACAGAGCATAATATCAGAAAAAGAGCCAGCCTTCCTAAACCACTCAATCTTTTTAGAAAGGATGCACACCCCCCTCCTTCCAGATATATCACAGCTATTTCTAGAATAAACTCAGCATGTACCAATCCTTTACTCCCTTCTCTCAAAACAACAGTGAATTAAATAACCCATTATTCATATTTAGCAGCTTTGGAAAATGTAGCTAAACTGTAGCTTCCACAATAGAGTCATGAGGACCAAAAACCCACCATAACCAACCAGATTACTTATGTAAAGAGCAGCTAGCAACCGGCTTGTTAGACAAGACAGAACTGAACTAGCAGCACCTCCATCCCAGTCCCTTTAATAGGGTGTTTTATGGTTTGACAATTAAGCAAACTACTTTTTTTAGGCAAATCATCATTTATAACATAAAATATATACTAACTTACAGTGAAACTAAAGAGGTAAACATTCTAATGTTTCAGAGGGCTGGAACTCATTGAATAACTATTTGTCTTAGATGTAAAAATCAAGGTCAAAAGAGGACAAACAGGGCTGGCCAAGTGGTGTGTTGGTTAAGAGCTGGCTTGGGATGCCAGCAGCCCCGGTTCAGATCCCACATATAAGGGCCACTGACACTGTCCTCTACAGCTAAGATGGTGAACAACAGCTTCACCTGGAGCTGGGCTGCTGTGAATCACCGGTGGCGGCATAGCTACAGCCCCTGCTGCAGTGGGCTGCCATAGGATACAGTGAGTGGCCAGGAGCCAGGTAAGCGGCTGGCAGCCGGAGTGAGCTGCCAAGAGTCGCTGTGAGTGGACATCCAGAGGCCAGCCACCAATCTGCCTCACCCAGAAAGAGCACAATGACAATACCAACATGGGCCAGTGAAGTGACGTCCTCCACAACTGGACTGAAGAACAAAAAGACAGCAACTTGTTTGTTCCCCAACACTGTTCCCCTCCCCCAATTCCCCAATAAAATCTTCAAAAAAAAAAGAAAGAAAAAGCAAAAGGACAAACAGATCAGAGGCTTTTGTTCTTCTTCATGAGAAAAACCCTAAAGTATTTTATTCCAATCCATTCTAGATATCACCTTAGATTCTCCATAAAAGCCTGGAGTCAAAATCTCAAATCTGCAGTTCTATTTCTAGCACTGATCGTGACTCTTCCTTTTGCCTCCATCTCTCATCTATAAAGTAGGAATAATAATATTTATCCCCTACATACCTCATAAATCGGAGTGAGTGGCAGCCTCTATGGACAAATAAAGAAGACGGCAAGCAAAGTGTGTGCAAGATGCTAGCAAAATCATAAACATATCCTACCAAGTGAACAACGATCAAAAAACAGAGTTTATTTGCTTTCACCTGGATGGCAAGAAGGTCCCTGAAGTAGGTAACATCCACCCTGTTGGGAGTTGTCCAGCTATAAGCAGAAAGCTAAAGTAGATCAACCAAATAACAGAGTAAATAGAGAAACTTGTGAACTCTACCAAGGGGAGCTCCTACAGCTACACTTCCTGAAAGGTGCACAGCAATAATACCGTTTAATAATAAGAATAATAATAACAACAACAAGCATGAGGGCATAACCTTCCTCTACCATCAAAAGGAAAAACAGTCGAGACCAGGTGTGCACAGAGCAGATTTTTCAGGTCTCCCCGCATACCACAGGAGTGTGCATGTTAAAGCCTATCACGGAGGGCAGAGGCACGACTTCCCAGTGACCACCATGCTCCTTGTGGCATTTCCTTTATTGGATTTCATGGGATGCAGCCACTGTAAATGGCCCCACATTACTCATACACAATAAAAGCTAATAAGACTCCCTGCTCAGTGATTACAGCTTGTACTGGTTCAGAGGACAGCAAACGGATAAAACTATTTCCTGGAAAAATGTTAACATGCTAGGATATATTGTTCAGATTATTGCCCAGAAATAGTTTTATGACATTATTGAATTACATTCCCTTGAATTGCTGGGCTCCTTTTGTTAATTCCAATGATGCTGTATCTAGACTAGTGCCACGCCGCACCAGTACAGAAGGAAAGAATGAGACAGGCAGAACTATATGATAAGGACACTAAAATGACCATGATTTGCTACTCAATAAACTCATACTATTGTTGCATAAAAAGACTTTGAAAATATTTTTTATTTGTAGCTTCTAAAGAAAAAAAATAATAATAATGAAAAAGCAAGAGCAATTTAACACTTCTTGCATTTTTTTTTCTTTCAAGCCCTGTAAAGTTAGTCCAAAGAGACAGAAATAAAACCATGGGGACCCAAAAGATGGACTTGAGCCATGACCTGAGTCAGCTAGCTGTTCCCAGGTGATGGCTCAGATAGAACTTGAAGGCTCCACTGGCATGTTTTCAAGCAAAATGCTAAGTTACAGAAAACACAAATCATGATAATCCCATCAACTGAATAAACTATGACCATGTCTTTTCCCCTGCGATTTGTCGAATGGCTGCTTAATGATGACAAGTATCATTCCTCTTTGAAGTGTCTAAGAAATATAAAAATGAGGGAAAAAATACCTGTACGATCAGAAAGAATTTTCTGTAATCTACAAATTGGGAGGCCATAAGGAAATGTTCTCCTAATTTTCCTAATTTGGCTCAGAACAAGCCCTGAGCCCCTTGTCATTGTGAATGAATCATGCTCAGACCATCTGAGATCTCTGGGGATTCATAGCCCTTCCTGCTCACGTGGGGAAACCTACAGAAGAGAAAAGCCACCTGTCCTTGCACTGGAATACACAAAAAGCATGGGAGTGTGCGAGCACATTTACACACCTCCTATTCACATGATAATTTTCTGACATCAACTTGAAGACTAAAGCATCTCTTTAAACTCTTCTGCACAAGTTAAGGGAAGTGTTAACTTCTGTTCACCTATTGCATTCCGTAAGTCAAGCTTCCTGGGCCAGCCGAGTGGCGCATTGGTGAAGCACTGGTTTTGGGATGCCAGCGGCCCCGGTTCGGATCCCACATGAGGGCCAGTGACACTGCCCTCTACAGCTAACAACAGCTCCACCTGGAGCTGGGCTGTGCGAGCCCCGGTGATGGTGTGGGCTGCAGCCCCTGCTGCAGTGGGCTGCCATAGGCTACAGTGAGTGGCCCGCAGCCAGCGTGAGCGGCTGGCAGCCAAGCGTGAGCTGCCAATAGCCGCGATGAGCGACATCCAGAGGCCAGCGACCGATCTGCCTCATCCGGGAAGAGCGCAATGACGATACCAACAGTGAAGCAACATCCTCCGCAACTAAACTGAAGAACAAAAAGACAGCAACTTGTCTGTTCCCCTTCCCCGATTCCCCAACGCTGTTCCCCTCCACCAATTCCCCAATAAAATCTTTAAAAAAAAAAAAAAAAAAAAAAAGCTTCCTAACTCCACTGAGCATGGTTGCAGAGGAAGGTAAATGGGATGAATTTGAAATATATTGAATACATGATTATAATAACAGTAATATTCTTCCTTTCAAAATTAAAATTTACGCAACGTAACATATAACAGTAAAGTGTGCAAATTTAAGGGTACAGCTTTAGTGTGTGTGTGTGTGTGTGTGTGTGTGTATACACAACCAATTTTCTGATAAAACAGAGCAAATGGAAGCAACTCAGACTCTGAACCAAATACCATCTATATGATCTTGAATAAGTTACTTAAAATCTCAGACTCAGTTTCTTTTCTTTTTTCTTTTTTTTTTTTGAGGGCAGTGTCACTGGCCCTCATATGTGGGACCCAACCGGGGCCGCTGGCTTCCCAAGCCAGCACTTAACCACAGCGCCACTCGGCCAGCCCTCAGACTGTTTCTTACTCTGTAAAAACTGTAGACTTATATTTATGTTTAAAAGTCTATTATTGAGGATTAAATAAACTAATCCATAAGAAGAAACTAGTACGTAGGCCAAGAAGTTATTTAAATTATTATTATTACTACTATACAAGTGTCAAGTAATGTGATAGCATGAAAATCAGATTAAAACTTTTCAATATGCTTGCTCTGGATGTATCCTCATTCTATTGATTCTCTAGCCTGAAGGAGAAGAGATTTCCCTATACCCACACTGTAGACCTCTGCAGGTCAGAAAGCAGCTTACCTTGTGGGCACAGGGACCTCAGTCAGGGCACCCAGCATGACTGCCTGCTGTAGCCGAACAAAGGCAATGAAAGGCATATCCAAGAAGTCCACCTCCCCGACAAGCACATTGGACGCTTCTGCATCACGGGGCAGTTTTTTCATGAACTTGTTCTTCAGCTGCATGGGAAGAGTCAAAAAAAAAAACCCTAAATTTATTTCCAGAGAAGGGAATAAGAAGAAACACTCTATATATCACTTGAGAGAATTCCTTTATATGAGTCTACACACAACAGGGCCTAGTTATACCCATTTTTCTACTATGTTTAACCATTCTATTATCATAAATATTTCTCTGTACTCTGAATTAAACAAATATCGAGGATATAATCACATGGTGTACATATAAAATAATGTTTACATATAAAACAATTAATTTTTGATCCATTCACTCAATAAACATGTGTTGACAACCTACCAGATCTACTGATCTGAGCCCAAGGGATACAGGGAAGAATCAACTAATTACATATCCTCCTTGGGCTGATATTTCATTCAGGGGAGAAATAAAATACAATCTAAAGTAGCGATAAGTGCCAAGAGAAAAAATAATAAAGCTGTTAAGAAGGTACTCTTTTACAAAGGGTGGTCAGGGATGGCCTCTGAAGAAATCTGTTTGATACTGGACAGAGAGGACAAGCCATGCAAAGATCTGGGTAAAGAACATTCTGGGCAAAGAGAACAGCGAATGCAAAGCCTCTGGGATGGCTTAGCAGTCAGAGGAATAATAAGAGGATAAGTGTGATGGCAGCTGAAGGAGCAATGGAGGAAAAATAGCAGCAAATAAAGTCACACAGGTAAGGGGTCAGGAGGTGGGGGACAAGCTGATAAGGGCTTTGAAGTCCCTGGTAAGGAGTTCTGTATGTTTTAGGTGGGACTTGCTTACTAAAAGTCGAAGTGGAAAGGTGGAGTAGAAAGACATGAATTTAGGATATATCACCAGATAAACAATATTTAAAACCATGTGACAAGATGGCACAAGCTTGCATGTGCGAGAAGACAGTAAAGAGGGATAAGATCTAAACCCTGGGCCACTCTACCATTTACAAGAATCGGCAGAGGACTCTGATAAGGAGCAGCCAGTGAGGGAGGAGGAAAAGCAGCACTTCACAACAGTCAGGGGAAGAAGGGGCTCAACAAGAGAAGGGCATCAGCTCAAAGACTGCTGAAAGCTCAAATAAGGTGAGAATTAAGAAAGGACCAATGAATTTGCCAAAATGGAGGTGCTGGGTAATTTTTTTTTTTTTTTTGAGGGCAGTATCACTGGCCCTCATATGTGGGACCCGAACCGGGGCCGCCAGCTTCCCAAGCCAGCACTTAACCACTGCGTCACTTGGCTGGCCCGATGCTGGGTAATCTTGACAAGAGCTGTTACAGTGGATACAGGGTACCCAGTAAAGAATGAGGTGAAAGGGCCGGCCGAGTGGCGCATTGGTTAAGCGCTGGTTTTGGGATGCCAGCGGCCCCGGTTCGGATCCCACATGAGGGCCAGTGACACTGCCCTCTACAGCTAACAACAGCTCCACCTGGAGCTGGGCTGTGCGAGCCCCGTGATGGTGTGGGCTGCAGCCCCTGCTGCAGTGGGCTGCCATAGGCTGCAGTGAGTGGCCCGCAGCCAGCGTGAGCGGCTGGCAGCCAAGCGTGAGCTGCCAATAGCCGCGATGAGCGACATCCAGAGGCCAGCGACCGATCTGCCTCATCCAGGAAGAGCGCAATGACGATACCAACAGTGAAGCAACATCCTCCACAACTAAAACTGAAGAACAAGTCTGTTCCCCTTCCCCGATTCCCCAACGCTGTTCCCCTCCACCAATTCCCCAATAAAATCTTTAAAAAAAAAAAAAAAAAAAAGAATGAGGTGAAGAAATGGAGATGGGGAGTTAAGATATTTTGAGAAATGCTGGTACCAAGAAAAGCCAAGAAATGGGGAGAAAGGAATAGGAATAAAATAGAGGATTTTTTAAAAATGGGAAATATGATAACACTTGGGAATGTTAATCAGAATGGTCTACCAGAGACAGATTATTGCTGCAGGAGAGATAGGCGATAGCTTCAAAAGCAGCTCAAGCAACCTTGAACTATTGAGAAGAGGCTATATCCACATCACAAGTATAGGGATCAGCACCAGATAGGTACAGAGAGAGCTCATCAGTCTTAAAGAGGGGAAGCAGACTATATGGGTATCAATGGGGGTCATCTGGGAGATTTGGTGGGTGAAGATGAGGGCTCCCAGGGATTCATATTTTTGTAGTGAAATTCAAGTGAGCTGATGGTGAGGAGGAGGAGGAGGTATGTGGGAGGACAATGGCAAAGGTTTAAAGCGGTTATCTTGGAGAGTGAACATTGCTGAACACAGCCACTTTGAAAGCTTACCTTGTAGGTGTTATTCCCTTACTTAACCTCTCTCCCCAACCCTCACTTGGAACAGGCTTGTTTAAGCATCCTTTAGTGAGTAGGAAGTGCCTCCCACAGCCCAAGGAGAGCATTTCAACAAACACGGAAGGACAGAGATAAGCATTTTGCAGGACCACATGAAAAGGAGACTTCTGATATACAGTTATCATCACTATAAATGTATCTCTGCCCAAGTCAAGTTACCAGTGCACTCAGTATTTTGTCACTGAGATGGGACGTGGCAAGCATGGCCCAATTTTCCCCATTAATAAAAAGATGATTAGTAACATTTATTTTTAATTTCCATTTATAGAGTTCTCAATTAGAGAAAATAAGTGTCATGAGAACTAATCCTTAAAACTCCACCCCCCACCCGGTAGCATTTTTATGGGATTTTTTTCTTTAATTTGGTACTTCATATAAGAAGAAAGCAGTGACCCAAAAACCAAGGAAGCTGGGGCTAATACTTTAGTGGAAACAAAAATTTTTTTTAAAAAGACAAGCTATATATTTTTAGATGTTAGAAACATGACTACTTCTAAGCAGGAGGGATTTTTCCAAAGTTTATACCATTAATCCTCCAAGAATGCTAATATATTTTTTTAAATCTGTTTACATTCTACAGATATGAAGAGAGTCATCATGGGAGGGGTCTAAAAACATCAAATTGCCAAAACTGTTATGACCTAAAGAAGTTACAGTAATGAACTGTTCTCTAAAACATAGAGTATAGACTATGGGGAGTGGTCAAGTAGCCCAAATGCATAACAAACTATCACTGCTAGAGTAACCATCTTCGAACTCTTTCCAGAGAATTCCCACTATCAACACTAGACTCTTTTAATAATCCAATTTTACTTCCCATTCTCTCCAGAACTCTTTGGTCTAGTTAGTCAGGTAATCTGATCAAAATACACTCCTGTTTGATGTACTTGAAGTCCCATAGTATTATAAAAAACTGTCCTTTCCTCATTTTTACCTTTTCTAAACATGCTTCGGAGCTCAGCTTAAGCCTTTCTACCATCTCAGCCCACTTCCTTGGGAACTCCAGAAGCGCTCCTCTCTGAGTCACACTTTCATCCATGTTTAAATTTTTTCCCCGAGTTTCTTGAGGGTTAAAAAAAGTTTATCCTTCATTGTACTGAACATCTACTTTGCACATAATTCAGCTGTACTAAATATTTTGAACGAAGAAATGAATTCTGGAGCACTGAAAATCAGACCAAAAGACCCGCAAGATACCCAGGAAAGTTAGAAAGGTTTTAAAGGCTTATTCTAGAACCTACTATATATCTGGCACCTGTCACTAAGCAACTACCTGACTCACAACCCATACAGAGTATCCCAGTCAATTATATATTTCCACAAAATGTTTTCCTAGTACTATAGTACTTTTACTGAGAGTACTGTACTATCTTGGAAACTGAGGAGTATATTTTTAAAAGCCAAAGGAAATAAACTGTATTCTATGTGCTCTGGAGATAAGTAGTTGCAAAGATATGTTCTTTTAGATCAGCATTATCTCAAACTGTGCTTGTGGAATGCAAGTGTTTTCAGAGAAACTAACGGCTATTCTAAAACAAAAATGTGTGCTGCCTGAGGTGCCCCAGAACTCAGTCCTGAGATGGCTCTTTTTCTCTCTATGCACACTCTCTGGGCAATCTCATTGAGTCCTGTGTTTTTAAATAACCATCTATGTGCTGGTGACTCACAAATGTACATCTTTAGCCAGGACCTCTTTCCTGGACCACAGTCCTACAGCATCTCTACTTAGATGTCTAAAAGGCATTTCAAACTTCACATGTCCAACACTGAGCCCCCCTGACAGTCCCTTCACACTGGATCTTCCTGGAGTCTTCCTCATCAGGATAATGGTGACTCCACTCTTCCATCTCTAAAACCAAAACCTGCTGTCATCTTCAACACTCCTCTTCCTCTCACACCCCATGTCCATTCTATCCACAAATCTTGTTGGATCTATATTCAAAGTATATCCAGAATCTGACCATTTCTCACCAACTTCACTGCCATGATCCTTGTCCATCTTATGATCACTGCTCTTCCGGGTTATAGCCTTGGCCTCCGGGCTGGATTATCTGCTTCTGCCCTTGCCCCGGCATATTCACCAAAGCAGCCAGAGGTCAAATCAGAAGTCGGATTATGTCTCTCCTCTGCTCAAAACCCTCTATTGGCCCCCATTTCACTAAGAGAGGAGGCAATGTCTTTATGACAAGCCCGAACCTCAGCATTACCTGGCTTGTCATCAGCTCCTTGACCTGATTTCCTACTGTTCTCTCCCAGGCTTGTCCATACCTGTCACTCCAGGTTCCAGGACCTCCCTCAAACACATCAGGCACCCTCTTACCTCAGGGCCTTTACAACTGCTGCTGCCTCTGAATGGAATGTCTGCACAGCTCCCTCCCTCACTTCCTTTTCTTTCAGATCTTTATTTAAAAGTCACCTTCTTATCAGTGAGTCTTTCACTGGTCACTCTTTCTCCCTACAGATTCTTCTCACTCCTCTTTCCTGTTTTATTTTTTTATACTTTGGACTTACCATAGTTAAACATGCTATATGTTTTAATTATTTTGTTTCTGCCTCCCCACTAGAATGTAAGCTCCCTGAAGGTAGGAATATCCCTCATGTCTAGGAGAGTGCTTGAGGAGAAAAATTTAGTTAAGTATTTGTTGAATAATAGTTATTATTTCTGCTCTTCCCAACAAGCTTTCCTAACTCCTCTCTTAAAGTCATAGAGGTTCTGGACATTCTACCACCTTCAGACCACCGAAGTGGGCAATGGCCCAGATATGGGTAAGCTTAGTAAAGTCCATGCCTGATTACAGTGATTGGTACAAAGGATGGATACATGACCCAAATAGGAACCAAACCCATTTGGAAAATCAGTACTGGAATATGTTAAAATGAACGTTTTCCATTTCACCTGAGGTTGCTCCCCTCCATGTTGAAAGGGGCTGTCCACACTAGGAGAGAAGAAGATCAGCACCCAAAACAAAACAGACAAAGCAGGAGGGAAAAATGGATAAAAAGAGAGATTGCTGAGTCCACAGTCCCAGGCCCTGCACTTTCTCCATTCTGTGAAACTCATCAAGAATTCTTACCAACTAGATAAGCCAGAAAATTCCATTTGGGGCTTTAATTAATTTGAGGTGATTTTTATCTACTGCAGTACCCAGCCCCTTCACAAAAGTGTATCTGTCAAATAAATTTGAGGAATTTCAGGCTAAATAAAATATATTATACTACAGATTCTCTCAGAACCTTGAATATGCCATGGAATGCTTTCTCTCCCAGTAGGAGATAAATAAAATACATTATGGTATAAAAGCAGAATAGAAAATGCAGCATTGGACAGAAATTTACTCATCTCCCATTTAATTCCACTCTCAACTCCATTTAATTCTCTTTAAACTTTAAGGATACCTACAGTGTCAAGGCCTAGTAGTGGGCCCTGTAGAGAACTGACAGACCCTACTCTTCTGAGGTTAACAGTCCAATGGACACAAGCAAATACCGAAATAGCTACAGTGAAAGAAAAAAATATAATTACAGTATGAAAAGTACATTGTTAAATGGGAGGTCATGAAGTACAGCAATCACACCTGGCAACAGAGTTCAAGGAAGGCTCTCCTCTCAATCAGAGTTTAAAGATCTCGTTCATAAAGGTGGGCTAGTCAAATACTGATTCATATGTTATCTTTTCAAGTACCTCAATAATACCTGATAAAGAAAAGGGTAATGACGGAAGTACGAAAACCAATTCTGGGCTTACACAATAAACTACAAACAATAATAAAATATGAAGAAAAATTGTAAACTTTAACAAAGAGGTGAACAATAACCTGGGAATTACAAAGAACAATAAAAGATAATGAAAGCAAGAATGGAATCTAGGGCTTTCAAAGCAGGTTGAAAATTACCCCAATAAACTCATCCAGATTGAATTCCAAAGATAAAGTTTGACATTCCTTTGTTATAGATCATTAGTTGATTCTCTAGGGGATACGCAGCCTGGATTTTATGCAGGGTCAACCGAGAGAATACACACAGTGGAAACAAATTCCCTTGGCCAACCTAGATTTCAAAGAAATGGATTTCAAATGGCTGCTCTGTGTAAGATACTTTGACTAGCTCAGCGATTTTGTGCCTTTTTTAGTCTTTACCAGGTAACACCACCAACTCTGTGAATCCAGATGTGTACACTTCAGGTTCCTTTTATACTACAATTACACAGATATAGATAGCTTGCCCTCTGTCACAGATGTGTACTCTTGTAACTTCTCAACCTTCCTTACATTTGGAGTGCTTTTCTAATAACCCAGTGACACAGTATGCCATACCAAGAAACTAGAGAATATGAATGAATAAAGCAGAACACATGCACTGATTATAAAAGATAGTTTACTTGAGATGACAGCTCTGTGTGGTGATGGAAAAGTTACTCATACACAAGTGATATGCATCATATACAGCTAACTGAAAAAAGCAATCTTCCTTACTCCTCTCAGGTCTTAGATTCTCCTGCCCTCTGAAAGAAGTCTGTGTATTTTAGGGTTTCTCTATGGGACCCATCATAATGTAACTGCTAACCAATGTTAATAGCCATTTATTGAGATAACCAATAGAGTAACACTATGTCCTCCTAGCTTCATTACCATCACCCTCAGACCTACAGCATCACCTGGTAAGTAGGTCTAGGTCATCATATTATTCCTCAGACACCAGGTGAGTATTTAAAGCCTACCTCCTTTTCTCTGCCATGTTAAAATAAGTGCATCTGCTGTAATACAGTGTCATTTATAACCAGGACTACTCATGGTTTGTCATTTGAACCTGATGTATTAGAAGGTGATCCTATAGGTCGACACCACAAGTAATGTCTTAAAAATCATCTAAATTTGAGTATACTTTCTCATTATTTTTACAAACCTTACACCTACTGCTATCCCATTCTATATATTCTTCTTTTCCATGAGAATGATTTTACTCTTCCAATCTGTACTTATCCTCAATTCACTCTAATGCCTCATGCCCATGGGCTAACATCCAGTTGTCTCCCTGAGCAAAGAGCTTATTCCTGGCTTTCTCATTGGTGCTCTTTCCTCTCTTCTTCTTTTCTTCTTGGCTTATTTTGTCTTCTTCCTATTGACTTTGCACCCCTTCAATTCTCTTTGGAAATTGCCAGCTCTACTCTTTCCAAAAAAACTCATCTGGTAAGCTCAAAATCATTCTAGGTTATCCTACTACAGTAAACCTGGGTCTTACCAGTTTGCTTATGGCAGTCCCAGTTTGCCCCATTGTCCTGGTTTAATTATTAATATTACCTTCTTTCATACTCAAAAGTATCTTGGACTATGAAAAACATTATATGGTCACCTTAAATTTTAATCTCACTGAGGTTGACTCTAGAGCCCTGCCGGAGATATGGTGTTGAACAATAATTACATGCTGTGGAGGCTTAAGATTCAAGGAACTCAAAAGAATGAGGGAAAGCCTAGGTAAAACAACTTCTTAGTAAATTATTTATGTTCTCCGGGTATGAATGTATTCCTTTACTATATACAAACAATATTGACTGTTAGGAAAAACAAGTGTTTTCTCACTCACTATGACTGAGATGTTTCTGCCTTTGCCCACTCTCTTTCTCTACACCTTGGGAAATGTGGCCAATTTGATGAATTGAAGTTTGGCGAATTCATTGGGACTTTTTTCTAATGGGAGGGCACAGTGCCTTGAGGACAAGAAGTAAGCTATTTTCTCGTACAGCAAGACAAGTGAATGGAAAAGAAAGACCTGACATCATATGGTTGGTTAGACAAGTTGACAGAGTCTGTTTCATAGGCTCAATTATATTTCTCTATCATAACACATATCTCTTAGGTCTATGAATTCCAAAACTTAGATCCTGTGTGAGTGGCTGTAGGCCTGAAGCTGTGTATTTGGTGAATTAGAAATTTCCAGCCTAAATAATGTTTGTAAGACACTTCATTTCCAGCTATGGTAAAATAGCTTGCAGAATGCCAACACTTCCTGCAAGAAAAACTGAAAAGCTGGATGTTTACAATGTGTTTAAAGGAATCAGGAGTTACTATGACATTAAAAAATTGAGGAGACAATATCCCTGAAGAAGAAAACTGCATAAGTGGGACTAAATTCAGCTGATTTTCTTCTAACTGCATTTGATGATTCCTAAGTAGCTGCAGTTATTCAGAAATTGAGCTGACCCTTCAGTACACTCAAAATGATAGGTAGACATGCCAGTTATCCAGTGGGATCCCTAATGGAAAAGGTGAGAGGCATAGGGCAAACAAGGAATTGATCAATCCACATAAAGACTGAAACTCAGCTTCCAAGCAGCAAAATTCCAGACTATTAAGGTGACCTGCCCCTAGCCTAAATACCAGCTAAAAGCAAAAGAAATAATCTTAGAAGAAAGATAACATCATCAAGAGTATCAAATTATCTCTACTATGTACATATTATATCTGACATTTAATCAGAAATTACTAGGCATACTTGTAGGCAAGATCAAATGACTGGAACCCAAGAGGGAAAAAAAAACAGAAATGGAAACAAACTTTAAGCAGAGCCGCATATTGTAATTATCAGACGCTGACTTTGAACTAACATAATAATATTTTTTAAATATTTATTACAAGATGGAGAATTTCAGCAGAATCTATTTTAAAAATAAAATAGAGATTAACATATGTTTCATTGACTTGTTAAAGTCAATATCACTCGTAATATGAAAATATGACATTGCAAAACGTGTGCCTTGAGTAAAATTCATGGCTTTAAGTACAAATATTACAAAAGAAGAAAAGCTGAAATTCAATGATCTAAAATGTATCTCAAGAAGTAAAAATAAAATAGCAAATGAAACTCAAAGAAGGTATAAAGAAGGAAATAAAAATAAGAGAAGAAATCATGACATAGAAAACAAATATACTATGCTGGTCATATTCTATTTCATAATCTGAGTGACAATTACACAAGTGTGCTCATGTTGTGAAAAAGTAGATTAATGATTTATATACTTGTGTATAGATAAATCACACACATATGTTTTACTTTAATCAAACAGTTACACTACAATGAGTTTCTTATTACATAAACTGTTATTTCACTGCAACTGGCTTACATGTAGCGCCCCCTTGGCAGGAAACCCATAAAGAACCTCAAGGAAAGTGAAAAACTAAAACCATATTCCACAGCCATAACTCATTCTTTAAAAACTTTTGTAAAGATTAGAAAAAGAGGTAAAATACCTATCAAGATACAAAAAAATGTGGGGCTCACTTCTCCCTTCTTTTTAGTTTCTCCAACATAGAGGAAAAACCTCCCCACTGCCTTCTTTCTTCCTCTGTGCATGTTGGGGAGACCATGTGAATGTGCTCTGTCTGAAGTGATGTTCTGCTGCCTTTATCTTCCAATGGAATAGAAACCCTAATATCGTACTACTCAACATATTTATAGTATAACCTAGTAAAGTATACTTTTTGCAGGTTAAAATTAGCCTCCAACGGGGCTGGGGTGAAGAAACAGGCCACCAAAAGCAGCCTTGTGAAAACTAATCCCTGGGATAATTTTGAAATAGATTTGACCTATTAAGAACTATGTGTACTGATTTGGAGCACACCTACAGTCTCAAACTCCTGGGATCCTTCAGTATGATAGCTGGAGACCAGTTCATTGGCTACAGATGGCTTCTATGCTTAATTGATGACTGTCCCTATCTCCCATCCTCTCCCCACTTTCCAGCAGCCCTCTCAACTGATCTGAAGAAAGGACTGATCTACACTAATAAAATTCTAACTCAATTAGCCTACACTAGGTACTGGGGAAATCGTCCTTTTCGCTGAAAGCGCTGTTCCAGCCTTTCTTTATAATAGGGGGTTCCCAGTATAAGAGCAGGCCTAAATCTTTAGTTCCAAGTACAAGGAGCTTGGTTTGCTTCTAGGTTCTCTATAGCTATTCAAGATGAGATGGGAGGCTCTGCCTACTTCACCAGGGTTCTGCTTTGGGGTTTGCGGCCAAAGGCTCAGCCAATAATAAAGGTTCTTTGGCCTTTGATTCTCTGTGTACACATTTCCCCTGATGTTCTTCTTGAGGTGTTGGGCAGAGGGCAGAGTATAGGTGTTCCTGAATAGCCTGGACAAACACCATTGCAAACACACCCCAGCATTCCATTTCTAAATCTTCTTTACGATAAATTATATGATTGCCAAACTAGGAAATGACAGAAGGGAAAAGAAAAGAATAGCTGTTTTATAAGCTTAACAAGTTCTTGCTTTTTATTTCAAGATGAGGTAAGAAAAGTTATCTTAAAACTTTTCTGTTAAATAAGGACATTCTTTATTCATCCCTTAAGCTAGTTTGTCGGATAGGACTTTTTTGGTGTGATAGAGAGAACAACTAGAATAATTACTATAAACGTGTTTTGTTTGGTTTGGGTTTTAATGGAAACTCTGATTGCTCTTTAGGTTACTTTCAAGCTGTGATTCAGAAGAATATTTCCAATGGCTAAATTTAAAAACCATTGGCTCAGTGTCTAAGAAGGTTAAAAAGGCACAGTTGCTTGTTCGCCTTGATGCATGGAGCGTCCAAAATCCAAAATGTAGGCAATCACTTATAATGTTATTAGTGCTGAACATTTATGATATGGTCTGAGGTTTCCAGAGTATATAAAATATGAAAGAGTGCAAACAAATTCATTAAATAAGACAAGATGCCGAAAGCTCTGTGGCTGCATGTTTTCTTTTTTGAACACTTGCCTATTTTTGTTTATTCCATTTTAAAAAAAAATACAAAATGAAACCAGTACCCTGAGGGTGAAAATTTGATTTTCTAATTTCTCCTTCCAAATATAAACATCTTACCACCATTAATGCAAATGATTCTGCAAGGCAACACATTTACAAATGCCTATTAAACTAAATATAACATTAAGTACAATCCATCAGTTCTGCATTCCTAAATAGGATGAAATTTCAAGTACTGACCTAGTTTAAAAGTCAACTTGTCAAAATCTCTGGTCATATTTTCTGTCTTATATCAATAAAAAATAATATTGTCAGTGTTTATTGCTATTTACAATTTTTTAAAACACTTTCACATTTACTATCTTAATTGAATTCTTACAGCAAGCTTATGATAACTATATTATTAAACCATCTTACAGATTACAGAAACTAAAGTTTAAAAAGTTTAAAGAACTTTAAGAGGCTCATACAGCTAAATAGCCAGATCAGGATGGTAATTTTAATTTTTAATGTTCTGTCCACTTCACTACACTGTGAAGCTCTGATATTCCTGATGAATATATTTTACTACCTAAAGTGTACAAGATACTGTTCTGAAATCTCTGAACCTTTTGTACAGCAAACCAGCATTAAGTATCTACAATGGTTTAGGCTCCATACAAATAAACTTTAAAATTTTTAATTACTATATTTTAAAGCATTTAACAATATTTAATTGCAAAAAAAATAAATAATATGAGTCAGGAGAGAGGGGGAAAACCAAAAATCCCAATAAAGAGAATGGTATTTTACAAAGTATTTAAAGAAAATCAAGAACTTGCAAACTCTAGGTGCTAGTTAAATTAGGTAAGAATTTTTAAGAGTTCTTTTTTCCTCTTTCATTGTTGTGTCATGAACTCACAGTATGCAAAGGCAGGTCACCTGCTCCATACATCAAGGAAAGAGTTGAAATAACCTATGTTGTGGGGAATGCCCTCTACCTGGCTTCCCCTTAAATGCTAACTACATGCTTATGCCTCCAAACTCTAGCCAAGAATTACAGCAAGGGTTAGCCAGACAACCCTGATTCCCCCAACTTTCCTGATTTTGTTCTACCACAGGATCTTAGCCCTCCCTCTGAGATTATACCTATCACAATGCATTCATTAAATGACTTGGCTGTGACTCTTATTAGACTATAAGTATCTTTTAAAAGGATTCGAAAGTACCCTATGAAAAGAAACCACTTATCATTCAACTTTGCTTCTCCAGTGCCTTATAGAGCCACCGCCTTGCAGTTCAGTGTTCACTAAACAGTTGCTAAATGCGCAGAATCCATGTGATCATACCTGTGTTATGGTATCCTTATGTTCTGCATAAATACAAGAGAGGATACTGAAGACTCCAAGAAAGGAGCCACACTTGGTGGTAACAAGCTTGAGAAAGGTCTCTGGTGAGAAGAGCATTTACTGGATCTAAAATCTAGGAGAGTAGGGCAATGAAAAATGTAGCTACCTAGCTACCATTCCCTGTTGTTTAAACTTCCTGAAGTGCCTTAAAGCCTTCCTCTTCTCCAGGGTTATCAGTGAGGTTTTGAAAGGGGGTCCTGCTTGTAGAGAATAGCTGCATGTTGGACTGCTTCCTAATTTAAGATTTTCAATCTCTCATCAGAAAAACTGCACTCCAAAGGCATTATTGTTACCGAGAAGCATAAAAGTCTTCAATAACAACTTTAAATTATTATTAGTAACACTCATAATGATTACTAATATTTTTTAATCAATAGTTCCTGGCCAGGCACCAAACTAGGAACTTTACATGCATAATAAGAGAGTTTATCTTATTAAACTCTCACAACATTTCTATATGCTGTTATTGTTGTTGTCACTATTTACCCAATGAGATTTAGAGATTATATAATTGACTAAGCTCATGAAACTAGGAAAGGCAGGGAGGAAATGCAAACCAAAGGCTGTCTGTCTCCAGAGACCAAGATTCACCATGCTAAGCTTGGTGATTATCCTCCAGCTGATTTAAATTCAAGCAGACAAAGAAGAGAAAGATCTTTGGTGAATTAGAGCTATCAGCACACCTCACTTCTTCTTCTTTCTAGCTTTGGACACTGGGCAAGTTACTGCATTTCTTTAAGCTGAGTTTCCTCATTTGTAAAATGGGGATAATAAATGACCTTTCACAGATTAAGAGGAGTAAATGAGATAATGTTTAAAAGTGTTGAAGCATAGTGCTGAGCAAGTAACAGGCTGCTCAATAACTGTGTTAAATAAGAGGAACCAAAATAACATCAGTGGGAACAGAACGTTGAAAAAAGAACTGAGAACAATTAAAAGGCAGACCACACAGACTGGCTGAATGTCTAGATAGAGGGAGTGAAGGAGAAGGAATAGCCTAGAATGACACACAACACTAGAATTGCATTTCTTCAAATACCCAGTGCTTCCTAACATCACAATGAAATATTTCACCAATACTAGTGAATAACAGATGCACCAGTGAAAATTTGGCTCAGCACCAAAAATATTGGTGCCCTAAATTTTCATTTTATTTTAACCTAAGCAACAGCTGCTGAGAAGACCATTGAGTTCCTTATGTTCTGCAATTAGCCTCTTCATCTGTAAAGTCAAGTTGATAATAATTCATTACATGTAGATTATACATAAAAAGCTCCTAATACAGTGTCTGAACTAGCAAGGTAGATATTCAATAAATGGTAGCAATAACTATCATATCAAAATTTTAATATAATCCTAGAATATATGGAAAACATGATGTCACAAAATAAAACTTTTCTCTCCCAAAGGAATAAAGTTACATTGGTACAACATTTAATTCAGATATACAACTCTCTGAACTTTACATAGAAATCTCTTTCCCTATTTTGTATCATAGACTTAAAAACATCCAGTAGAGTAACTAAGCAAGTTAATTCTACCAAGTGTATAGGTGCATGAGTTTCAACTTGAGAAGGCTGCAGAGGTATCATTCCCATGGTAAGGCTGAAAAAAAATCAGATATACTGAAGGCTGAGATTAGTGTGGCTTGATCAGTACAGCTATACTGTAAAACAAATATAATTCCTCACAATAAAGGCGCCATTTTATTATCTGCATTCCCTCAGATGACACCTTATCTTTGAATGACTGTTTTCAGCAGAAAATAAAACATGAAATGCTTTACTTCTAACTCTCACCCTGCCTATCAATATCTAAAAAGCAGTATCTGTTTACAGTCTTCCCTTTCCCGCCCCCAAAAGAAAGATCCTAAACATTTCTTTCACTCTTTCTGCCTCCCAATCTACAGATGCCACTGGGAGAGTGGGGTTGCAGAAGGACAACCAAAGGAAGACAAAACAAAGAAAAAAAAAACCCTAAAAATTAGCATTGTGGCGTAAGGGACTTAAAGAGAAAATTACAGTTTAATGGGAAATGTTTCGTGTACATTCTCTTCTGTTCACATCCCAGTTGGGTAGCTACCAAAAAACAGAGACTACTATTTAAAAACAAAATGTTCAAGTTAGGAGAGGTGGGAGGGTAGAATCATCAGAGGCAATGTAGGCAACCAAGAGTGGAAAGTTAATGGCTTGACAAACACCTATGCAGAATGCTTTTCTACTGTGGGAACTGAGAAAAGACTGTCTACCACCCCCACTATTTGTTCCATCCCGGTGCAATCCATGAGCCCGGCAAAGCTATGCCCTTGACACCATGTGAACCCTGGAGCTGAAGCTTCATCCTTCATACTTTCTACTTCTCTGTCCTCAGAACAAAAAGGGAAAGGCAAGGCTCTTATGAAAGCACAAAGCAGCAGTTCTGGATTAGGACACCAGCGGCTCCATAGCATTTTGCAATTAAATGCAGTTTTTTGTGCCTAAAGAATTATTGTGCATTTCTCTGGTAAAAGCATCCACTGTTTCATCACAAACTCAAATAGATACTTGACATTGAAAAAGGTTAGGAACCACTACAGTTGACAACACATAATAAAGCCAAAACTGCTACTCTCTGAGGTTTAGACCTTTATACAGATTTCACATGGAAAGACTTTTGTGGCCAAAGGGTAGGTAAATTTGGGCTTTCTAATCCCTAGGGGAAGAGACGCTAGCATGTCACCATGGGAAAAGGAAAAACCACCCCTCTCCTCTTGGCGCTTATCACCAGAAGAACACGTTCCCCAGCTGATTCTTGCAGAATTCTGGAACTGAAGGGACCTACAGGGGTCAGTTCTGGCTCTCCTGGGGCTCAGAGAAGTTACTTCATTCACTCAAAGACACACTCCCAGAACAGCGGCAAAGGAAGGACAAACTCCCTCTCCTAAACCCCACTTCTGTTCCCCCACACCTCTGGGACAGAACACAATTTTAAAAATCATCAATTACAATACTGTTTTTTAAAAAAGCCATTAAGTGAAAGTGGTTAAATGTAGAACTACTTTCCATTCAGTATATCAAATGTGATGACAAAAATCAGCCTGTAAAACTAGCAAGTAGTCATAACCCTTAAAACCTGACTGGGTGGGAGCTTTAATGTCTGATTACCTCGGGTCTAATAAGAAATTGTCAATCAAATGTCCATCCACAGAAAGACAAGGGAAGTAAAGCACACCATCTATTGAATTCCAAATGGCTGCTAGCACTTCTCTAAGAATTCAATGCAATCAGCTGGGAAACATTTAAACCAGGTCCTTCCAGGGCTGGAATGTACAAGGAACCATATGGCCCCAGCAGAACACTTCAAACAGGCAGCTGTATGGCTATAATTAAATCTGTAGTAGGCATGCTACTATTTATTTAGCAGATTTTTTTTAACGTACCCTTCATTTAGGTCTCTAAGAACATGCACCAAATTAGAACAATAGAAAAGACTGAAGAATCAGAAAAAGAGGATCAAGAAGAAAATAAAGTCCTGACACAAGAGCAGGTAACAACTACACAAAAATTTCCCCAGAGGTTTTTCATTTGTACCCGGTGGGCTCTAAGCACCAGTAGGTTCTGATCACTTTACTGACATGAATTGAGCCTGAGAGTCTGTTTACCACTCTGTTCTGTGGTACATTCCAGTGTAAATGCTACTCTTTTTGGAATTTTGAATTTTTGAATCCCCATATGCTATTCATTCCACATTCATCAAATCAGAAAACTCTTTAAAAACTCAAAGATTATCTAGTCCCATTTCTTTCTTTTTTTTAATTTATTTTTTAAATTAGTTTCAGGTGTACAACACAGTGCAATAGTTATACATTTTACCCCTCAAAGTGACAATCCCCCACCCCCAATACACCACCCCACTCCCCCCCTCTAGTCCCATTTCTTACCCAATGATCTAATATTCCTAATACCCTATATTCCTACAATATAGTCATTTGCTTCTTCTTGAACATTATAGTGAAAGACAAAAGCATTCAATTCAAGAATTAATTCAAATGTCACCCCTGTCTACTCTCCAGCTGCTGGCAGCATTCGTACTCCCTTCTCTGGGCTAAGACATCTACCACCGTGCAGTGTTTATGTTTATAGATTTGTCTCACAATCTATAATCAGAACCTCTGAAAGGTAAAGACTACGTCCTAATCATTTTTGTAGTCCTGATTCCTAATACAGGTTTAGTGCAAAGATGGACTTCATAAAAGCATCATAAATAAGTTAGTGAAAAGGCTCTATGAATAAGGTAGTCAAAGACACTATGAGAAAAGATAAATTTCTCTAATCTCTGACCAAAGGGTTTTTCTGAAACAAGTAAGTCATCCTAATACATAGCTAGATTTCAATCTGACTTGTTCTTTTTTTAAATTTTCAATAATATACTTGGATCTTTATCATAATACAGTCTTTGGAAATCTAAACTATAAGAAAAATGTAAAGTGAAAAAGGGATAAAATAATGTATAAAACTAGTAAATTCTCGGGCCGGCCGAGTGGCGCATTGGTTAAGCGCTGGTTTTGGGATGCCAGCGGCCCCGGTTCGGATCCCACATGAGGGCCAGTGACACTGCCCTCTACAGCTAACAACAGCTCCACCTGGAGCTGGGCTGTGCGAGCCCCGGTGATGGTGTGGGCTGCAGCCCCTGCTGCAGTGGGCTGCCATAGGCTGCAGTGAGTGGCCCACAGCCAGCGTGAGCGGCTGGCAGCCAGCGTGAGCTGCCAATAGCCGCGATGAGTGACATCCAGAGGCCAGCGACCGATCTGCCTCATCCGGGAAGAGCAATGACGATACCAACAGTGAAGCAACATCCTCCGCAACTAAAACTGAAGAACAAGAAGACGGCAACTTGTCTGTTCCCCTTCCCCGATTCCCCAACGCTGTTCCCCTCCACCAATTCCCCAATAAAATCTTTAAAAAAAAAAAAAAAAAAAAAAGCTATGCGCTGAAAAAACTAGTAAATTCTCTAATAAATGCTATTCTATGCAATTCAATGATAAATCTGTTCCAGGTTTGATCTGCCTTAACTCTAATTTCACACTATATCATGTCATACAAAATAAAGTGGCTCATGTCTAAAAGTAGAATGCTGGATAGTCCTTGATTTGAAATGTGCCATGCTTGGTAAAACTGAGCAATACCATATCATCTTGCAATAGAACATCACTCTGTGCTTTTCCAATATGTCCTTATGACACACTATACTTTGTTATAGGTAAAAATCAGATTCAGTGTTTTCTTCAAAGTATGTCAATCAGCCGGGTAACTATGTTCATTGAGCTTTCATTATGATAAAACTGTGCAAATGGATTTTAACAAATGAAAGAGCAAACTGTATTTGAAATGTTGACATTTACATGATTGTCCTAGATGAAAAAAAAATTTTTTTAAGGTGCAGGGTGCGCAAGAATTTCAAGTGCATTCAAGCAACTTGTTAATCTAATGAAACACTGTCAGTGATCATGACCAGAAAAACTAATTTTTAAAGTCATCAGAATGAAAAGATAAGATGGTAACAATAGTTTAAGAAATCTCCATCGTCTGAGAAACTCTCAGTCAGTCATTTTCTGTCTTCGGAAAAAGTTCTGAGAAGGGGTAAGTACAAGATGATTCTCTCCAATTAGTCACCATTATCATTACCCTCAGCAACTAATTTAAGAGTCCTGCCTCTTCCTCCTGCTCAGATCCTCTGCCTCCCCACCACATCCCATGAAGAAGATGAGACACACAACGAACAATAACAAACAAGTGAGTCCCTGTGAAATGACAAGTATTAGTAAATGCTGGGTGGTTTTAGAAATTTGAGACAGGAGTTATCAACATGAGCCAGAATGTTCAAGGATGCACGTAAGAAAAAAGTGGCATTTGATGTAAGTCCTGAAGGAAAGGTAGGACTTATAGTGAGAAAAAGAGATGCTTAGGTCCAAAGGAAATGTTCATGTAACAACTATATTCATGGAAGGACAGACACATTTCATTCGAGTGCAGGTAGAGCAGTGGAGTACAAAAGTCAAGAGCATGAAACCCCAAAGAGCCAAATTAGCCATGTAAAGTTGAAAGGTGAGGAATGGAATCTAAAATGGAACTGAGTTCTATCCAATCTTAGAAAAACAAAACCAAAAATAAAAAGCAGTAGTACATGCACTGTGGTCCATGGACAGGTCAATTGGCTAAATAATCTAATCTAGTTTGGCTAACTCTACAGGTGACTCTAACCACAACAACAAAAAAGGTAACATTGAAACTTTATACTTCATCAAATTTTGGATATTACTGACCATTATTCAAAGAATGTTTAGAAGTCACATTACTTGTCACTTATTGGATAAACCAAGTCATGCACTTGTAATAACGTCAAACTGCAGGTAGCTACATTCTAATTTATTTCTCACATTTCATACCTATGTCTTTCTCCAAGGAAGGATGTTTTATTTGGTTAAAACTCTTATCTTCTGTTATTTATGTTCTCTAAAACAGAAAGATGCTCCTCAAGTCCCGTTTCTCTTTGATTGATGGTTCCACCCGTACTCTTATTTTGTCTTTCACTGAACAGCTGCACGTTACTGTAAGCACCACAGTTTACTTGGTCTGTCCAGCTAGATATAAATTCACAATCTCAGGTCATGTATCATCCTTTTTAAATTACATCAGCTTCTTCTCACTGACCTCAACCAACACCACTCAGATATGGGCACACAACACAAGGTTGGTTCATTGAGTCTTTTAATTACTATGGCAGCAGAAACATCTGGTCGCCATAACAATCTTAAGAATTTTGGTTTATTTAATAATAATTCTGGTAATTAGCCTCTTCAGCATGATGTGTGCCTCAAAGACAAACTCAACGCTAGTAACTATCAACTGGACACCTTGGACTTGGCACCTAAAAAAGACCACAATGCAAACAGGCAGAATTCACTGTATTCATTAAAAGCACAGGCTCCCATGTCATAATGAAGCTCCATCACTTATATGTTATTTAACTTTGAGGAACTTACTCTTTTCATGTCCTAAGTTTACCAATATGTAAAATAGGGTTAATAGTACCAACCAAAGCATTAGTGTGAATATGTGTCCAATCTAGGAAAGTTGTTAATTATTCTTTATAGAGGAATAGACTCAATACAATCAGGTAAAGCCACTGAATCATCAATAGTTCAGCTAAATTTGAAGTTCAAAGCTATTACAATGGCCCCTATACAATGAGTCAGTTCCTTTCTGGCCTCTTGTATGTATACGTATAGAACACTGATTAAGTAGTCATGTCAGCTTGGTATGATTAATCACTGCCTTTCAAATTGTAGAAAAAATTACCGCTACCCTTTAACATGGCAGCAGAGAAGAAAGAATCATGGTTGCTTTCAGTTCCCTTCCGTTCAAGAAAGTGAAACCAGACCATTGGTGGCAACACAGAGAGAAATCAGGGAGCTCTGCTAGTGATTGATAAGGTCATGAGATTCTGCTAAGGCAAATAAATCAACTAGCCACTGGATCAATCAGACAAGTGAGCTGGCAACAGCCCTTCTCTTTCCGAAGAAGAGCAAGAGAAACTCCCTCCTGATGGCATGGCTTCTTCATAAATCTCCTCTGCAGAGAGTGGCTGTTGAGAGTGAAACAGGGAAGCAGCAAAATCTGCAAATTCTCCTTAACAAGTAAAGAACAATTCACTGATCCTTTTATCGGTTTCCCCAGATGACAACGCTCCTTCAAAGATCTTAATAAAGCATTCCACATAAGGTATAAACTTCTCATTTAACTAACTTCACAGCGTAGATGTAAGTTCACTCCAAATTCTCTTGGGGGTAGAGGAGAGGGGAGGAAGTAGATGCAAAGCCAAGCTGCAAATGTGTTGAATAGTGCTTCAAAGAGAATACTTGTCCAACTCTTCTTACAATTTTCCTTTTGTGTTCCAAATGCTGACCACCAAGAAGGGCTCTTGAGATGAAGCCATGTTTGGTTGCCAAGGACATTCCCACAAAGCCTGAAGGATTTCTCTCAGAGCTGGGAACAGCGGCATCTTTAGCAAAAGCAATAAGAAACATACAGGTGGCCAAGTTTACTGCCACTTCACTTTTCACCTTCTTGCCTCAAAACACGGCACATTAACCATCGCAGTGATCCAATTAGACCAGGAGAATTCAATTTTAGCCTCAATATTTTCAATTTCTGAAAACAGCCCCCAAGTGAGTGGGGAGGCAGATGCTAGTGACTGAGATTCTTTTCCCTTTGAGTCGCTAAGCTTTTAGTGGAGTGAATCATACAGGAGAAACTCAAAACTGAATAGCAAACAGTATCCTAGCAGTGGAGGAGAATTTATTAAAGTGTTTAAAAGATTTACGACACAAATTGGTATAATCTCTTAGGAAGGTAACTGGCAATACACAGTGACCCAGCAATTCACTTATAAAAATTTCTTCTCCAGAAATACTCATGAAACAATACAAAAAAAAAATTATAATAAATGTATAAGGTTTCTTTGTAATCGCAAAGAAATGAGGGCCGGCCAAGTGGTGTGGTGGTTAAGCGCTGGCTTGGGAAGCCAGCAGCCCCGGTTCGGGTCCCACATATGAGGGCTAGTGACACTGCCCTCAAAAAAGAAATGAAGTAATTAAATATCTATCAATTGAAGACAATTTAAATAAAATGATTCATGTATACTATAAAACCTTTAAGAAGATTAAGATAGATATCCATGGTATCCTGTTCAGTTTTTTAAAAATCTGATTGCAGAAAACTGTGGTCTCATTTTTATTTTATATAAATAAATATATAGTCATTTATTCACAGAAAGTTCCACATTATTTTGAGGATGAGAACTGGTGAATTTTCACTTTCTGTTTTATTCGTTTGTTTGCTTTGTTTGAATTTTTTCAGCAATTTTATATACTTTTGAATCATAAAAAAACTAATGTTTTAAGAAATATTATAGATAATAACAATAATATGTTACTATAGCAGATAAAAAAATAATTCCATGTGTGTACCTACAAGTATTACAAAGTTTTTAAACTATGCCCTTAGAGTATTCCTCATAAAGTATTGCTGCTTTCTGGTTTTGTAATAATTTCTCATTTCCAAAGGGGAAAAGTTTTTTGTGTGTTTTTGGGTTTTTTTCTTTGGTTTTTGTGTGTCAGGTCTTGGTCAGAAGTAGGTAACACGTGACAGGAGAGTAGACATCAGTTAAAGATAATTGTTGATGGCATTCTATCACTCTCTGCAATATATTCTAAATATATTCATGGCATAGAAATACAGCAGAATGCTACCTATTGGAAAGAGAAAAAAAAAGTGGCACTGAATATAAAACATTCCAGTTAACTATGTAAGACATGTAAAACCTGCCACGCCTTTTACGAAATGTTGAATACAGAAATGCCCTGCAGGGCCCTAGAGTTCAGTTCTTCCACTGGTATACGGAAGAGTGTGGTCAGGACTCCACTTGGCTGCTCTGTCCTCCTACACACCCTGGTGCTCCTTTCTGAACAATGAAAATGAAGATGCTTGTCACTGATCCTCAGACAGGCCTCTAGCAAAGGTTTCATGAGGCGTGTGTTTTACCAGCTGACACAACTGATGTTAGCCAACAGTATCATCAAGAGAGCGTGAGGTATAGATACAATCTCTCAAAAGCTCACTCTCACTACTCCCATTGGCCTATGTCTACTTCCAGTACATTAAAATATTTAATTTTTATTAATATTAATAATTTAATCTAATGGAAACTATTTTAATTAGGAAACTCTTTTTCTTTCTTACAATTCTCCTCAGGAACAAAAGAGCTTCCTTTGCTGACAGGAGAAATGTCTTGATGTCTACAGCAAACTGGCAGTTGGGTCTGTAGCGCTCTCAGTTTAACACACCAAGTGCTCATCCAGTGCTTAATTATAGGAACACCACCAGGTGATTCACAACATGGGCGCATGCCTCCATCCTGTCACACAGCATCCCAGGGATCTTTCCAAACTGTAAACCAGGACATAAAACTCCTACAACAGGCATCCCTGCGGACTTCCCTGGCTTCACCTACCTCTGCATGCCAGCCACCTTTCTCTAGCTGTTCTGGATATTGTTTTTTCTTTTTCCTTCTTCCTCCTATTTCTTGAATACACCATACTCATTCCTTCCTCAATGCTTTACTCTAGCTTTTTGCTCAGCCTAAAAACCACCTCCTCCAGATCTCTCTGGCAAACCCTCCTACCGAAAACAGCTTTCCTGTACCTCTCCGCATCATCCTGCTGTGTTTTCAGGACAGCACTTATCATTGTGTGAAATGCTCCTGTTCGTTTGTTTACTTGTTTTTGATATTTATTGTCTATCTGTCCCTAAAAAGCATGGCAGCTCCATGAGTCAAAAGATTTATCTTTCTCATTCACCTCCGGAATCCTACCACCAGGAACATTTTCTACCACAAATATACTTTTTGAATGAATGAGCGAGTTTACATCATAGCAGCATACAATTATTGGGGGTATTTAGAAGTTCAAATTTATTGCAGCTTCACAATTACTACTTAAAACCATAGTTCTATATTTTACAACACTCTTCTTTTTCTTACCAGAAAACACAAGATAGAATTTAGATTACTTTAGACAGGTTTATCTACTTCATTTTCAAGCTGACACATAACCTATTTTTAAATAAATGCTAGCCTTCTGATATAGATAAATGGGTTTCACGGAAGAATAGCTTATGAAAACAGGAAAATTCAACTGTGTCTGAATTCAGACACAGGTTCAAGAGCACGGGTCCTTGATGTCAGTATGAATATCAGTGCTTGTCAAACAATGCTAATACCACTGATTGTTAATTCTTTAAGAATACAGGAAAGAGCATAAGGTGGCAGAAGAAAGCTACATAAAGTCCAGTTTCTACAAGAAAGGGAAAAGATGATGACAAACATCAGTTTTGTTAATTACTTAAGCGGCAAGCTAATTTCTTTTCAAAGGCCCTCCAAAGATAATCGATCATAGCGATGGCTACACAATTTCCAATCAAGGACACGTGGCGAAGACAAGTTGTAGTCGCTGAACCACAGGAAAGCACAAGACAGTTACCAAAAGTGTAGAGACTTAGTGACATCTGAGGGCTGTAACCACCTACTCACAACAAGCCTTTGTTCTCAGGTTTTCACAGGTGTGATTTCCTTTGGAGCTCTCATGACACAGCAGTGTTTCACTGGTCCCTGAAAACATGCTAAAGACAAGTATAACCTCGGAAAACATGAGTCTTCCTTACCCACTGCACCTTCTCTGAGGAGTGGAGCAAAACCACCCTGTGCTCAGTGTAAATTAGAGGGTTTTCTGTAAATTAGAGGGTTGCGCCATGAAAAGAGAAGCTGGTGCCGTTGTCCTATTCTGTCACTGTGAATATGAAATAGTTATTAATGCTAAGGGAAACTTTATGTGAGCCTTCGGATGGGAATCTTCAAAACTCTGAAAAGTCATCTGCTGAACTTACCTGACTTAACTCCTATATATTACATATGAGTAAGAAAAGGAATAGGAGTCATTCAAACACAAGCGTTTCTAGATTTCATTTTAAGGAAGCCATGGCTTAGCAATTTCAAACTTACACATGGTTTAATGCTTTCATCCTCTTACTCTGGCAAAATATTGAAATTCAGAACTATTTCTGCAAAGACCAAAACTTCAAAAATAATAAATAAGACAGCCAAGAATATTTAAAGATAGAAGTCAATACATATGCTAAAAATGATTACAATACACTTTAGAAATTAACCTTAGGCTAAACTCCACCAGAAGACCTATGGAGAGGTTCTCAGAAAAGCTAGCTAAATACTGAGTATCATAGAAGTGATGACCACAGAAGTTACAAGGTTATGTGAGTCCTAAGTGTCCTCCTGAGACTCTGCAAGGTATTTCTACATCTACTACATCCACTGCAATCCATGGACTGCAATTTCACTTAGGCTGGTCTTGTAATTGTGAGATGTTATTGCATTATTGAGAAACCCGGAGGAAAAAAAGTCAATCTTTTGTAAAGTCATTGCACCACTTAGCACGGTACTCCCACCAGAGAATTACAGCTAAAAGGTAACATGATGAGAAAGACTTTATCCTCATAGCTGATGCCATACTCACATGAAAATGAGAACTAAACCCACTGTATCTGATGAGCACCCACTGCACTTGTAAATCTTTTAAAGAACAGAAAAGGAATAAATAGAGAAACAAATCAATCTAAGGAAATTGGGGAAAATAAGTGGATAATGAAGGGAAAAAACCTCCATAGCAACAAAATAGAAGAGATTATTTATGAAGAGTTACAAGCAGATGAGCTCCAGATGTAATTTTTTAAATCTACTTATCCCAGGTGTTTTTCAGCTTAATAAATATAGCATCCAAGTTGGAATATTGTTGCATTGAATCACCTAAATTTTGGCTATGCTCTTCTTCTGCTGTTAACTATTCTGAGGTATTTCTCAATAAGGTAACACTACTGAAATCATTAGTACATAGGCTTGGCAGAGCCAGAGAGAAAAAGTATAGTGCACAGATTTATTTCTACTGTTTTCCCAAAACAGAATCTCATAAAAAATATGCCCTCAAATTTTGCCACTATGTAGCTGTCAGAAAGAGAAATTCTGCTCTTATTCATAACTCTGAATGGTAAAACCAGTTCTTGCACTACTGGGAAGCTATATAGCTCCAGGAAGTCGTGGGGCACCATCACAACTGTTCGAATTGTATCCAGGCAGAATAATCAGTCAATCAGAAACTTCAGTTCCAGTTGGATGAAAGTTTTAGGGCCAACTTGGAAAAACATACAGAACAAGTTTGACTTTACTGCCAAGATCATTTCCAGGACACTGACTAATTAATTATAAAAGCTTTTTCAAAACAAATTTGAGTCTGGCAACCTTTTTATCCTACCCAAACAGAGAAAAAAGTAGGTTAAAAAATAAAAGCCTGGGTTTATTGTTTTTTTGCCATAGCTTCATCTTCTTTGAAAGCCCATTTTCTTCTTACTACCCTAAAATGATCGAGGAGCATTTTTATTGGAAGTTACTAAAATGGGAAGTATAGAAACTGGAACTATTAGTTTGACTTACTACTCTACCTTTGGTTGCAAAAGAAATCATGGGTCAGTTACAAAGCTTCTTTTCAAACTCTTGGTGGGAAGGCAAAGAACGGACCTACTTCCGTTTGGAGGGGATGAAGAGCTCATTGGATTAACTATGGCTATTATATTAGATACAGAAAAAGATGGATGGTTGCTCTTGTAATGATATACACATTGACCTCATTTTATGGCTTTAAAAACAAAAAGAACAAGGGCCGGCCAGTTGGCTCAGATGGTTAGAGCATCGTGAGCTCGGAGCAACAGGGTTGCTGGTTCGATTCCCACATGGACCAGTGAGCTGCACCTGAGCTGAGCTGCCACTGAGCTGCCAATGGGCAGCCAGATAGCTCAGCTGGTTAGAGCACAGGATCTTAACAACAAGGTTGCTGGTTCAACTCCCACATGGGATGGTGGGCTGTGCCCATCCCCTCACCCCCCCACCCGCAACTAGACTGAAGGCAGTGACTAGACTTGGCTGAGCCTGCACCCTCCACAACTAAGATTAAAGGATGACAATTTGACTTGGAGCTGATGGGTCCTGGAAAACACAATGTTTTCCAATTGTGTTTTCCAATTGTGTGTTCCCAATTCCCCAACACTGTTCTTCGCCCCAACCAACCCCCACACACATACTCACACAAAAAGAACAAAACTCCTGAATTAAATCTTCCTGACTTCACAACATACATGCCCAAGAATTGCAGAGGGTTCCAAACAAGCTGAACCCAAACAGATCCACACCAAGACACATCATAGTTAAAATGGCAAAGGTTAAAGACAGAGACAGAATCCTAAAAGCAGCAAGAGAAAGACAGCAGGTTACATACAAAGGAACTCCTGTTAGACTAACAGCTGACTTGTCTACAGAAACTCTGCAGGCCAGAAGGGAGTGGCAGGAGATACTCAAAGTGACACAAAATAAAGGCCTACAACCAAGATTGCTCTACCCAGCACAGCTATCACTTAAAATTGAAGGAGAAATAAAGAGCTTCTCAGAAAAGAATAAGCTTAAGGAATTCATTACCACCAAGCCAGCATTGCAAGAAATGTTAAAAGGGCTTTTTTAAACAGAAGAAAGGGGTAAACAAGCTAACCCAGGAAGACCAGGAATACAAATAACAAAATGGCAATACATATGTACCTATCAATAATCATTTTTTTTTTTTTAAAGAATTTTAAGGAGTCTTTTTTTTAAAGATTTTATTGGGGAATTGGCGGAGGGGAACAGCGTTGGGGAATTGGGGAACGGGAACAGACAAGTTGCTGTCTCTTTGTTCTTCAGTCTAGTTGCGGAGGATGCTGCTTCACTGTTGGTATCGTCATTGCGCTCCTCCCGGATGAGGCAGATCGGCCTCCGACCTCTGGATGTCGCTCACCGCGGCTATTGGCAGCTCATGCTTGGCTGCCAGCCGCTCACTGTAGCCTATGGCAGCCCACTGCAGCAGGGGCTGCAGCCCACACCATCACCGGGGCTCGCACAGCCCAGCTCCAGATGGAGCTGTTGTTAGCTGTAGAGGGCAGTGTCACTGGCCCTCATGTGGGATCCGAACCGGGGCCGCTGGCATCCCAAAACCAGCGCTTAACCAATGCGTCACTCGGCCGGCCCTATCAATAAACATTTTAAATGTGAATGGGCTAAATGCTCCAATCAAAAGACAGAGAGTGGCTGAGTGGATAAGAAAATAGGACACATGTATGTGCTGTTTACAGATGGAATAAGACATTTCATGCAAATGGAAATGAGAGGGGAAAAAAAGTGGAGTACCAATACTTATTTTGGACAAAATAAACTTTAAAATGACTACAATAAAAGACAAAGAAGGGCACTGTAACCCTAATAAACATCTATGCACCCAACGTAGGAACTCCTAATTACATATAACAGATTTTAAAAGACATAAAGACAGAGATCAACAGTAACACTATCGTAGTAGGGGACTTCAACACCCATTGTCATCAATGGACAGATCCTCTAGACAGAAAATCAACACAGAAAGAGGGGCCTTAAATGACATTTTAGACCAGCTGGATTTCGTTGATATTTTTAGAGCATTTCACCCTGAAACAACAGAATATACATTCTTCTCAAGTGTACATGGGACATTTTCCAAGATAGACCACGTTAGGCCACAAAACAAGTCTCAGTAAATTTAAGAAGATTGAAGTCATATCAAGCAGATTTAAAGGAAAAACTGATGGTTGCTGGCTGGGAGGGAGTGGGGACGAGGGAGAGGGGGAAGGTTTTGGACAGCGTAGGTGGGTGACTACAATGTTGCCACAGGGATATGGGGGCAGATCTGGGAATGTAATTGATAATGTTGTGAAGAGACTATTATGTTAAATGAAATTAGTCAGAGAATGACAAGTACCATATGATCTCACTTAAATGTGGAATCTGAAAAACTGAATGAATGATCAAAGTAAACAGACTCATAGATATAGAGGAAAAACTGAGGGTTGCTAGTTGGGAGAGGGTGGGGATAAAGGGGAAGGGGAAGGGATTAGACAGCATGAATAGGTAACTACGATATTGCCACAGGGATATGAAACACAGTTTTGGGGAATATAATGATGTAAAAATTTTGTGGCGTGTCAGATGGTCACATGTCTTGTTAGGGAGACCACTTCATGGATGGAGTAGAGTGATCACGGCACTGTACACCTGAAGCTGATGTTGTATAATATTGTATGCCAACTGTAACTAAATATACAGATAGTCACGGGATGTGGAGTATACTGTGGAAGGGAATCAAAGGAATGGTAATAGATATGTATGATATGGGGGGGAGTGGGGTGGCAAACTGGGGGAGAGGGGTTATCACTTTGAGGGGTAAAAAATTTTAACTATTGCATTGTGTTGTACACCTGAAACTAATTTAAAAATATATATATATTTATTTCACAATAAAAGATTAAAAAAAAAATCTTCCTGATTTCATTTTAACATGAACATTAATGAATATGAGATGTTAGTGATAGGCATCCAAGATTCTGCTTCCAAGAACTGCCATCACACAGGCTTTATAGCAATTTAAATCAATACCCTCAAATCATAATGTTCCAGCCTATTTCTTCCAACACCTGAATCAAAATTTTATGGGCTGGCCGAGTGGCTCAGCTGATTAAGAGTTTGCTCAAGAGCGCGAGCTGAGCTCTGAGCAATAGCAGTTCCATGCCCAGCCCAAGCTGAGCTGCCAACAGGTGGCAGGACGGCTCAGCTAAAAAAAAAAAAAAGTCATGGATACTACTTGTCTGTTCCCCTTCCCCGATTCCTCAATGCTGTTCCCCTCCCCCAATTCCCCAATTTTAAAAAAAAAAAAAATGTAATACATATCTTATACCATCAGAGTTCTGCATATACCAGATATGAACAGACCCAAGAAGGTAAGACAGTTCTCTCAGTCAGCATTTACCAATTATTTCTTGACAAATTCCTGCCAAGAGAAGAGCTGTGCCTAATAAAAGGAGCCTTTCCTAAAAATGCTTGCCTTATCCAGAATCAAGACCCCCGGCAAACCCCATTATCAGTATGTTGCTTGATAAATACTGAATGGAACCAAGATGTACAAAATTGTTTTGGCAGATATTCTCAACAAGACCTAGTGGACAAAGTTTTCCTTTTTCTGCTACTGGTATATACCTGCCAATGTATCCCATATTTAAATGATCTTCACCCTGATCATTTCAAGAGAGGCAAATGGAGGGGAGGAGGGCTGTCCATATTAGCATTTGAAGGGGAAGCAGCTCTAGGAACCAAGAATTAATCTCAAGTATACAAAGGGAGGAATTAGGCCTGACCAAAGCAGAGACCCTCTTCTAGGAAACACAAATAAGTTGATAAAGATAACACCAGATTTCAGAGAATCTTAAAAGTCAGATAGGGAATTTTGAATTTAACTTGACAGGAAATCATTATAAGCTTTTGATCCAGGGGAGAAATATGAGGGCAATAATATGAAAAGTCTATTAAACTGGGAGAAAATTGAGACATGGGATTAGTTCCAAAGGTTTTTCTAGCAATTCATTCTGAGATAGATGATAAAGACCCTATGAGGGTTCTGCTGGTGAGAAGAAGGAAGAACCCAAAAGCTGCTTCCAAAGAAAAAAAAAATTTCACCTTTCCTCTACTTTTTACAATTCACTAAGTCCTATAAACCTTATCACTGTTACAAGTGTTGCCAGTTAATGAGGAACATCATAAAGAAGGCTTCACTGCCTTAGGAATATATAATTCAGATCTCTTTATTCAGGTAGAGTTTTCACCCATTAGTACAAATAACTGGTTTGGGTTTTTAAAGTAAAATGAAAAATTATGTCTACTCACCACTTTCTATTATCCACCCAGGTATTCACCCAACTGGGAAAATGGCCCAGTTTCTACCACATTCTTTTTAAAGATGGAAATTTGAGATTCAAAACCCAATTGCTCTTCATTTCAAATAGGGTACTTACTATGCGTTTTAATAGACAAACAGCTAACAAGGCTATATTACCTTTGCCTAAAGTATCCCCCAAAAGTTAACAATTGCCAGCATTTCTTAGCCTTTTACTGTTTATCGGTGCACTTTTTCATGAAGTATCTCATTTAATCCCCACAATAACCCTGAGATAGGGATTATTATTACTATTTTAAATCTGAGACAACTATAGCTCCAAGATTTAAGCTGCCCAAGAAGCTATATCTATAAGGGCTGGAGTCAAGGCTCTAATTCTTATCTTCGGAACTTCAAATTCCTTTACATACTGCTTCCTCTTCCCTCAGAAAAAGTGCAAAAACCCCATGTACACTTATTGGGTTCATTTTAAGCTCGGGGGAACTATCATTCTAATCTTTTCCCAGCATCTTCTAAATATACATTTAGTCTTACATTTCAAAGAAACAAGAATTCTTTACTTACCTGATCCTTCTCTGGTTTATCAGAAATGTCATTCAGACTAGAGGAAGTCAGGTTCCTATGGGTCATGGCTGGGCTACCTGGAAAAACAGAAAGAAATCCCAATTAAAGACTTCTTTTCGAAAAGCCAAAGACTTTGGTTGTATATTTTATGACATTTATACTAGTAAATGACGATGGTGATGAGGCGTTAGCTACCAGGTTGGAGCACAAACATGGTTAAATGGAAAGTATGAAAAATCTCAGACAACTTGTTTAAATGTAACTGCCTGGCTGTATTTCAAGATAAGTTGAACTTTAAAAGAAAAGTAAAAAACAGTAAGCATAAAAATAAATTTACTGGGGCTCAGTTGATCAAGAGCTCGCTCAAGAGTGTGAGCTGAGCTCTGAGCAACAACAGTTGGATGCCCAGCCCGAGCTGAGCTGCTGCTGAGCTGCCAAAAGGTGGCAGGATGGCTCAGCTATGAGTAAGTAAATAAATAAATAAATAAATTTACTGATGGCTCAGCTATGAATCAATCAATCAATCAATCAATCAATCAATTAATTTACTGCTGGTTTGATTTGCTTTTTGTCACAGCCCTTTTACACACATCCATCTAACCGGTGGTATCCTTTCCTTTCCCTATCCCCTGCAGAGAACGGCTCTTTCCTCAGGCCCGCAGAGCTGGCCCCAGGAGACAGGCCCCCAGCCCTCCTCTCCCCCAGGCCTCTGCAATCCTTCCTAGGAGGGCAGTTGCTCTAATCAACCCAAAAAACCATCTGTGTTCCCTTCTCTGGCTAACACTTTAATGAAGAATATTTATCCTGGGCCGGTCAAGAGACTCAGTTGGTTGAGTGTGAGCTCTGAACACCAGGGTCGCTCGTTCAATTTCCACATGGGCTGGTGAGCTGCGCCCAAGGTGAGCTGCCACTGAGCTGGTAGGAGTGCTTGCTCTTGGCAGCAAGGTTGCGGGTTAGACTCCAGCATGGGGCGGTGGGCTGCGCCTACCCGCAACTAAGATCAAACACAGCACCTTGACCTGAGCAGCCACAAGATGCCAACAGGAGGCCAGATGGCTCAGTGTGCAACAAGGTTACTGGTTTGACTCCTGCATAGGATGGTGGACTACGACCTCCCCCCTGGCTGGCAGCTGATTGAAAGCAGCGACTGGACTTGGAGCTAGGCTTGCTCCCTGGATAATGGCTTGACTTCGAGCTGATGGGTCCTGGAAGAACAGTGTTCCCCTTCCCCAATTCCCCAATAAAAATCTTTTAAAAAAAGAAAGAATATTTATCCTTAGTGGGTATCTGATCCAGAATCCCCATTCTTTGCTTCAAAATAGTGTTATCACAGGCTCTCCTTACTACCTGCATTACCCTCTGCCAGACTAAAATAAATGTATCCATGCTTCTCCCTCAACATGCCAACTTCTTATTCAAGTCAAGGGATGCTTTCCTCAGGGATACTTCATGGGAACCGAGCTCTGTGGCAATATAGCTGCTGTAGGTAAAATCCACTGGCAACCTAGTCAATGACACGGGAACAGAAAGGAAAGACAGCTAGAAGAGTGAAAGACCGTTTTCAAGTGGCCTGTGTTAATCAGCAGAATACCATGAACTTTCCTTCTGCAGCTGGACCTGAAATTTCTAGGCTTACTAAGCAAAAGAGTAACTTTTCCAAGCCAGGGGCTTGACCTAACCCCTGCAGGATGCTGAGTAATGCATTCATCCTTTAATCCTCAGTGATCTGACTCAGGCAGGTCTTCACCCAAGAAGACAAGGGTTGAAAAAAAACACAGACATTCAAACACAGCTTTGCTTCCAAATAATTCTTTAGATTACAGACTTTAATTCCTTCAGATGAAATGTCAACACATAATTTTACAAAAGATTAAAAACTATTCCTCATAATTTCATGTCTATGTAACATCAGCTCTTTAAATATAATTGTCTTTAATTACTAGATCAGAAAAAAAATCATAATTTTCTTGGGCTGGCAAGATAGGATGTTTTCCACTCGACCGCATTTCATTGAGCAAGCGTGGCCTAATTCTCTTAAATCCTTTACCTGGTGGGATGTTTTATCCCAGGAAAATTTGAGCACAGAGCATTTTTCAAAGGAATGTAACATCTGAAAAAAAAATGTTTTATGAGCAAAATTAAAAGAACCTCTCTGAGGTCACATTTTCTTCTTTGAATTGCATACCAGGTTTCTAGTAACTGCTTCATACAAAAGACACCAGATACAAACATGAATGCCCAAAAATAACACGGGGCTTGAAACTAACAGGAAATGATAAGTAGATATAATTTTTCACTTTTTACATTAAAAAAAACAAAGCCAGTTATTTAAACTAAATGGGTAAAAATTCTACCTGAATAAGTAAAGAAATGTGAACTGTGTGTTCCCAATACAATGAAGACTTAGCAATCTTAATCATAAATTAAAAGTGGTTTATGTAAATGATTAGATAAGACTGATTTCTAATTATAAAACAATTGTATGTAAGTGGAAGTACTGAAGTAAATTAAAATAAGTTTTTTTATTAAATAATTTAAATTTCCTGGGCAATATCCTAAATGCATTGATTTGCTTTGAAAATCTTTATAAATACTGTAAAGGTACATTTCAAACCAAGCACTGTCCTAACTGCTGCAAAATCTGAATAGGTAGAAGCCAAATGAATACGGCTTCTATTATCATGGTAATCTTGACTGATATCACAACTTTACCAAGAAACCTCATATACTGTCTCATCCTTTCTCTCGTTTCTGAAAGACAGTTATAGGAAAGCTATCTATATTTGTATGATATGTGGGGCAGAAAGAGGCACAGGTCAAAGAGGCAGGAGCCAGAGTGGGAAGAAGAGGCCAATGTTAAGAAATAATCCAATCTACTGTCACTCCTAACGTTACCGAATTCTGATTAATAGAAGTAATATTAATAGATGTTGTACTAAAAAGTAATATCAGTACTAGTCACTAATGTTTAACTTTGCAATACACTGGAAAAATTGTGAAGACAAGGCTTCCGGGTAAACTCTCAGCAAAATGACCAGCATTCTTCAATCTTTTCCCAGCGTCCTCCCCAGCAAACTCCCCACCCCTACACCCTAACACACTGAATCCGGGACAGATGCTTCCCAATACAGCGGTTCCCAAAGTATGGTCTGGTCCTCTGACCAACAGCATCAGCATCACATAAGCACTTAGAAATGCAAACTCCTGAGACTCACCCCAAGCCAACTAAACCAAAACTCTGGGTATGGGACTCAGCAATGTGGGAATTAACAAACCTTCTCAGTGATTCTGAAGTATGCTCAAGTTTAAGAACCACTGCTCGAAATAAACCAGTTGCCTTAACCGGAAAGGATCCCAGTCAAAAGCTGAGGTGAAAGGTGCATATATAAGCTGAAGCAGCCAGAACTGATGACCTTGCTCTCCTCTAAACCATTGCTCCAAATTATCATATCGCAAGCAAATCATGAAATTAACATCCTTGCCACATGAGTACACAAAAATGATCATGCTTGGCTTCACCTATAGTATCATATAAATAAATAACTTTGTTTTGGAAACTCACTGTTTAATCAGCCTTTTCCAGAAACATATCACCCAATTCAACAAGATGAAGACAAGAGCCAAAAGAGATTACAAACCAGATTATATCTGGGAATCAGAAATGTGTGTGTGGCATTTTAGTAAATTCAGGAAGCTGTTACACAACACGTCCCTAACCACAATCTATTGTGGATATTTTGCTCCTGACATTCAATAAGACACATTATCAGAATAAATAGGTGCTTTCTGTTTAGAGTTTTCTCTATACTATAAATTCATTATACTGCAATCCTGAGTGAGTGGGGGTAGCAGAGGAAAATGTCACTTTACACCAAAGGATACCCTGAAGTATGCTACTTCTTATGCAAATGGTGATTCCTCTACTCAAAGCCACCACCAGTAGACCCTTTCCATCTAAAATCCAGGGCATACAAATGCCTTATAACTGCTCTTGGTGCAGAGAAACTTTAGTTTTTTTAAGTTTTGATTTTAAAAAAAGAAGAACCAGGCTCGAGTGCATAATTATATTGCATTCCCATATCACTGTTTTCGTGCCATAAGAAAAAAGAAAGCTTTGGAGAATCACATTTTCAAACAGTTTCACACAATCAAAAACAATTTCATTTTCAAAGTACCCACTTGGCAGGTACATACTGTCTTCTATAAAAATTAATTGAATTCTGTACAAAGTTTAAAAATCACTGTTATTCTTTAGCACACATGTAGCAATTCATAAAGTCTTTTGTAATTGTACCTGTTAGATACAATAAAAAGGGGTGAGAAGAATGTACAGCATAGGAAGAGAACATTTAAATGTATACCTATTAGATAAAAATGTAAATATGTATGTAATGTAATGACACAAACTCCCCCCCCACACACACACACACACATCTCATTCCTTTATAACAAGCTAATAGAGAATCTAGGGACAAGCTGAAACAAAGATCACATGGGCTATGAAATAAACCAGGCTTTTTATTCTTAATAATAATTTAATATTTTAATATAAAAATAACTACAGCAGCTTATATATAATGGACATTTAAATGAATCTGTACCTTAAGGTCAGAAAACTCAGAGCCATGGGTATGATTTGAGCTGCTTGGGATCACAAAAATAATAATAAATGTAGTTTCAGAATAATTCATGCTAATGTGTTCTATCTGCAACTGACTCACTGATATTCCTTTCCCCTTCTTTTCTGACATAACACATCTACTAGAAAATGTCTATATCTAAGGTTAAGGGCCAACAAATCATTTTGAGTACTACGTACTTAACTTACAGTATCTTATATCTCATATAAACACTTTGAGGTTAGTATTATTATTACCACTTTACACATAAAGAAAATGAACTACAAGAGGTTAAGTTCATGGTCACAGGGCAAGTGGTAAAAACAATTTAAATCTGGGATCTCATAATACCAATCCCACTGCCTGTACCAGTCCCACTGCCTGAGACAAAAACTGGTCTCTTTATGTTATTTACATAAACAAACATATAAGCTTCATCATTTTTAATGAAGCAAAAATTTAATGTATAACTACAAAGACTATATTCTATTTCCACGGCAATTACGTGCAATATGGTATTACTAAAAATGTTTAAGGTGGAAATGTTCTTGGTTTCCAATTTTAGCTGTGCCCTCATAGAGATTCTTCTTTGATTTTAAACACCATTCCAATTTTGTAAATTCCAAAAACAGAATTTACATTTTTTTGATTTTTTTTTTCATTTTCATAAAGAAAGAAAAAATAGGGGTGGAGATACTAAACTCCTCTACTGTGTCTGCCATTGAGATTAAATAGTAACTCCAGACTGCAGCTTTGTGTCAAAAAAAGGATGCTACAAGCAACAGCAATGTAATTATAAAATCAATAATGCCACATGCTTCTGAATGTCCTGATTCATAGTTATAGCCAAGCGTTTACAAAACTCCACAATGATCATACAGCCAATCTTCATTATTTCCATATTGGCTTTCCACATTTCTGGTTACTCCAACTGCAGTTTCTTCTCATATGAACCACTAAAGCAGGAAAATAATGAGACAAGATGAGGAAATCATTTGGGATGCTCACAGCAAGTTTGACTGAGCAAGTCCAGAGGGAATACCTAAAAGATAAGCTTGGATTTTGTCAGAGAAGTTTCCTAGTCTTCCATGGCAACAGAATATCCAGAGCTGTCCTCACCAAAAATAATAATAAAATAAGCATGACATTAAAATTTCCAACCCACTCTTATTCCCCATCTCCAAATAAAATAGAGAAACATTTAAAATGTAAATATTAGACTAAGGAAAGTTAAAAATATCAGAAGGAGCTCTTTGAAGTAATTCCGTAACTCAGAGAAAATCAGTTTAAATATTTTTACTTATTTCAATTGTAATTATTTTGTTTCATTTAGAGAATTTGTTGTTTGTTTATGATATAATATAATGTCAACTCCAAGGATCTTGCTTTGTCTTGTTCACAGTTATAGACTCTAAGCTTGGCACTAGTGGCACTTAATAAATATTTGTGAATGAACGAATAATAGCAACTGGGTATCATTTTACCTCCATTTCAAGTTACTACTATAAACACTACTGTTCAAAGTCCATTTCCTATGGAGGGAGAAGTTGTGTGCACACTCCAGGAGCCTTCAGACTTGGAAAGCCTTAGAGTAAATAAGGAAGTTTGTAGCTGGCCGAGAACTATCAGAATGGAAAGACTGCCAAACTGGCTAAAAGCCTGTCAGTCAGCAGTGGAACAGAAGTAAGAAGCAATAAAGGTGAGAAAAAGAAACTCCCTGTGAAAGAAGAATTGGGAAGTGAGAATGAGAGGAGAAATAAAGCAGGACCTCAACAAAAGAAAAGGAGAGGCTTGGGTAGTCTACGGAAAAGAAAATAGCTCAAAGAATTTGATTGGCTTGAAAAATGAAAATGATTAGAGGAAAAAAAGAAGACAGCAAAAGTTCCAATTAACTATCAAAGTATGTGAGTAAAGCTGCAGCCAAAAGCTGAAGGCATCCTAGTATATGGGACAAAGACAATCAATGGAGAAGACATTCTTCTAGAGAGAGCTGGAAGTGTGCAGAGGTCAAACCACAACGTAAAAAACATCTGTGCCAACGAGTCCTCACAGAGACTGTTCTTTTCTCTTAAAGACCATTCTCTACCCTTCTAAGACCTCTGCTGTCCCTTGCCCCTTGATAATCTATCTAACCTCAATTTACTTGACTCCATTCTCTCCTGTTTTTGAGTTTTCTGACTACTCTGTGGGCTTTTCCCATGGCTCAATGTCAGGTCTTAGACATCTCAATGTCAAATACACAAGGTTCATCTCTTCTAATTCTTTTTAAATTTCAACCAGCAAAAGCAAAATGTTCTAACCATGGAGACTCCCACTGTAATAATATTGTACTGGATATTTAATTCTTTTTTTTTTGTTAAAGTTGCAAAAAAGGACATTTTATTAGAAGAAAATATATATTTCAAAGAAGCAGAAGTGGGCCCGAGAAGTAGAGAATGGCTCAAGGGCCATTATTAGAAAAGAAAAAGTACACTCCAAAGAGTTTGGAGCAAGCTGAGCAAAAGGAGCTCAAAAGGCCTGGATATTTAAATCTTATTATATGTTCAAGTAGATAGTTTAGTTTTTATTTTTTTTTAAAAAGCATCATTTCATTATTTTTCTTCACAGAGACACATAAAAAAGACATTTTAAAAATCTGTACTCAGCTGAGGATACATCCAGAAACAAACAAGGACTGGAAAACTTACTAAATAGAAAAGTCCCATAAAGCACTTCAACAAATCTGTGGTCCTTGTGATTATACATAGTATCTGTGATCCTATAATAGTTCTTTCTCTGTCACATACACACATTATGAACAAGATGTTATTCTGTCCAAGAATATAGGTGGAAGTATATAAAGTAATTTGTGACCTTATTTCATAAAAGTACAAAAAGAACAATACCATCAACAAGCCTGTGCTAGTTGATGAAAGGATATGTGGGAAAGGCCCATGACAGCTTATGACGGCAGTAAATGAACATCTCACTGCCTTCTCTGAAAACAGGCATTGACCCAAACCGATTTTACTAAATGCCCTTATGCCAAGTTAATCACTCCAAGCACATGTAGCAGGATCTGATTTCATTAGTTGGGCCTAATTTCTTGTATCTATATGTAGATATCAGATCCAAGATACAGTAAAAGTGTGCTAATTCAGATTAATGGAGAAATGTTCTGAATTGACAAAGTGTCTACATTTAAAATAATTTACAGAAGCTACCAATTCAACTTAGTATATGACTTAGCAAATGAGTTTATGCCTATCCCTTCCCATATACTTTTTAAATGATACAGTAAAAAAATACTTTAAAAAAATTATATATACCTCCATATTAATTGTAAGAACTGGTAATATGTGCAGAGAGGCATGCAGTCAAAGAAGAAAAGATCTTCCATGTAAAACTTTTAAGAAGCTCCACACTGGAAGAGGCCAAATATAATGGAGGCTGAAAGGGACATTTATGCAAAGTCTATGCACAGAAATTTTAATACCACCCCAATGGGCAAGACACTCAGCAGCCAAAGCATTTACACAACAGGGCTCTTCACTAAAGAGGTGTTCAAAACAGACCAGGATAATTAGTGCAGGTTTTCATACCTCAGAGCAAAGTGTTCTGAATTTTAGAACTTAGGGGACACCACAGGATAACATTTCCTACTCACTCAAAAATAAATACTCTTTCTTAAATACAAATGAACAATTAAGGATCATCAGATATTTAAGAGAGAAAATCCAAGACTAAAACACACACCAAAACAAACAAAAAAACATAATCTCAATAAATATTATTTAGAAAATTTAAACACAACTCTTACTAGTTTGCAGAGAGATTTAAGAAGATATTGTAGCCATAAAACAGGGACAGAACGTTATGGAAAATAGAACAAGGAAAATATTTTAGAGTTATAATTACTTTTAAAGACTACATATGATTGTAAAGCAAAAAAATAAAATAAAACAATATGAGGGTTAGAAAATAAAATCAAGAAAATATTCCAAAACAAGTAGGGTAGAAGGGGAAAACAGCCAGAGTATGGAAGAAAAGACCAGAACAAAGGCTCAATCCAGGAAGGCCAATATCTATTAGGAGTCCTACTAAGTGAGAATAAGGAATTGGAGAAGAGAACATTATTCAAGAAAATATACTAGAGCTTAAAGAGCATGTTTCTTCAAATAACAAGGGCCCCTAGAGAAAAATAGACAAACCACAGACAGACAGACACGCGCACGCGCGCGCGCACACACACACACACACACAATCCAACCCTGTATGTAGATGAATCGTTCTGAAATTTCACAATACCAAGAATGAAGAGAACATCCTAAAATTTTCTATCTAGAGAGGAAAAGAAATAAGAATTAGACTTCGTAATTCTCTTAAGCAACACAGAATGAATGGTAGTAGAGAATGGAACCATGCTTTCAAAATTCTGGGGAAAAAAATTATTTTCAACCTAGAATTCTATACTTATCCAAACTATCAATCAAGTCTGAAAAAACAAACAAATAAAAACAAAACAAAACAAAACAGGGCCGGCCGATTGGCGCATTGGTTAAGAGCTGCTTCTGGGATGCCAGCGGCCCCGGTTCGGATCCCACGTATGAGGGCCGGTGACACTGCCCTCTACAGCTAACAGCTCCACCTGGAGCTGGGCTGTGCGAGCCCCGGTGATGGTGTGGGCTGCAACCCCTGCTGCAGTGGGCTGCCATAGGCTACAGCGAGTGGCCGGCAGCGAGCATGAGCGGCTGGCAGCCAGTGTGAGCTGCCAATAGCCGCGGTGAGTGACATTCAGAGGCCGGCAACCAATCTGCCTCATCCAGGAAGAGCGCAATGACAATACCAACATGGGCCAGTGAAGCAACATCCTCCGCAACTAGACTGAAGAACAAAAAGACAGCAACTTGTCTGTTCCCCTTCCCCGATTTCCCAACGCTGTTCCCCTCCCCCAATTCCCCAATAGAATCTTAAAAAACAAATAAACAAACAAACAAAACACTTTTAGGGCATTAGAGAAAAACAAAACCTACAAATTATCAACCTTTATATGCCCTTTCATTCAAAGTTACTTGAAATGTGATTTAGCAAAATGAAGTAATAAACTACGCACAAAAAAAAGAAAGATGGTCTCCAACTCAGGAGAGCAATGAAGGTAAATGCCAGAGCAGGAGGTCAAGAGAGCAGTGCTGTCTTAGGGAGCAAGGAGGATGGTGTAGGGGCGAGGGCAGAGAACAAGGAAGGATGGATCTGCAAAAAGGAGGTATCTATAGAGTTTATTAATATCTTTGGGCAAGAGCTTGGGAATACAGTAACAAAAGGTCATTCTAAAACATGCAATTTAAAACTCCAGGTTAAAAAAAAACTGTACAACAAAGAAAATGTAATTATAACTCATTATATAGCTTTAAACTATATTCATATTGTCATAATAATATAAATGCTATCTATGAATTTTGACTTTAGAATCAACCATAGGAAAAAGGACAGATTGTATTTATAGATAGAGACAAAAAAGTAAATCTAACTAATATTGACAATAAATACAAGTACCAATGACAGAAGCCTGGGAGTGAAAGTAGCAAGGAGAGGGGCAGAAAAGGGTAGGGAAGCTAATATCCTTTCCTTTGAGGTAAGAAGTCAAAAGATCCCGCCAATATTGGCTACATAAATAAATAAATAAATAAATAAATAGATAGGTTTATTACCTAAAATTACGAATGTAATTAATACTGGAACTAAGAATAATGATACACAGGGATCCTTGGAAGCATGTCTGATTAATCCCAGTCATCTTCAGAATCTGTTCTAGAACTATAGCTGCAATAAATGTATAGTGATAACACTTTGGGTGGGAGGAGTTCAAAGCCAGGATCTAGAAAAAATGTGAAACTTTAGATATTTTTATTTTATGGTTTCTCCAGTAGGGTTGATGATGTCCAATCCATTTTATAGCATGTAACTAATTATATGTATGATTTAAAAGTACTGGGATTGTTTGCATTCTTCAACTGTAACAAAAACTGTTGCCTAGAATTCTGGTGGTCTTTTTACTATGAGCTTGGAACAGGATATTCTTGATGCTGAGCCCATGAAGGAACTTAGCAGCAAGTGTCCTTTGGTATGTTCTGAAGTTAATGGGCAGGTAATTCTTGTAAAGGGCTATTCTGTGGATGTTGACACAGAAGCCAGGGTGATTCAAAGAGCAGCCACCTATCATAGAGCTTGGAGAGGAGCTAAAGAAGAGTCTGGGTTACTACAGTTGATATTCCTATTTTTGTGTAAGTCTGATCCTATGGCTTATCTGATGGTTCCTTACTATCCTAGGGAAAACCTGAGTGCTATTCAAGCCAATGTGCCTCTGACCTTAGAAGAAGCTTTCAAGGTCATGAAAGGTGTTGCCCAGGGCCTGCATACACTGCACAAGGCTGACATAATTCACGGGTCACTTCATCAGAACAATGTATTTGCTTTAAACCGTGACCAAGGAATTGTTGGAGATTTTGACTTCACCAAATCTGTGAGTCAGCGAACTTCAGTGAACATGATGGTTGGTGACTTGAGTTTGAGATCACCAGAGTTGAAAACAGAAAAACCTGCTTCTCCAAGTTCTGACTTGTATGCTTATGGCTGCCTTTTATTGTGGCTTTCTGTTCAAAATCAAGAATTTGAGACAAATGAAGATGGAATCCCGAAAATTGATCAGTTTCATTTGAATGATAATGTCAAATCCGTCCTGTGTAGCTTGATCTGTTGTAGAAGTTCAATGACTGCTGAGCAAGTTTTGAATGCTGACTGTTTCTTGCTACCAAAGGGAAAATCAACTCCAAACCCAGAAAAAGAAACTGAATATACCCAATATAAAGATGAAGAAGAATTAAGAATGGAGAACTTGGATAAATATAAGGAGAAGATAAGAAGTGGTGAAGCCAACTTTGATTGCTAGATTAGGATTCTTTTGTTGTTGCAGATGTTCCTTTTAAAAACTTTGTTTAGTTTGGTTAAATAAACAGAAAAAAATTTGGAAGTGTTTTGGAGATAGTTAGGTTGTGTCTTTAGTATTCCAGTTGTGAAAAATAAAAGATGTTTGGCTATGCAAAAAAAAAAAAAGAATAATGATACAAACATATTTGGAGGAAGGAAAAATGTTTGCACAAAACAGGCAAAATCTTTTCTAATAAAGAAAAAACTAATAGACAATATCTAATATTTGTAAATCAAAAGCTTATATAGAGATATGAAGATATTCATGATAAAACTAAAAGAAAAAAATTTAAAGTTAAAAGTGATTGTTACAAGGGCAGACCTGGGAGTAGGAATGATGAAGCAAAGGAGTTTGTTTTTCATTAGAAGTCCTTCTGTGATCTTCAATTCCATAACCACTTATACATAATACTTTAATAAAAATATATACATGTGTATATTTATCATGTGATAAATGTTAATTAAGTCTACTTTTATTTTTTCTAAGTACCTGAGATTAAACTGAAATATTATTGACTAGTAGGCAAGCTTGGGAGATTTAATTAAATCAAATTTTAATATAAATATTGAGATCAAAATTTAAGAGTTTAAAATCAATTTGTAAGTAGTTTTAACACGCTCCTTGAAATAATATTTATACTATATTTTAAATTATAGCAAAGGAAATTTTTCCTGAAGGCTCTGTCTGAATTATCAAAGATTCACATGTATAGCTTTTGTCAACAAAAACCCTATACCTGAAAAGTACATGGAAAAAAAAAAAGCATGTGAAGAAATGCAAGCCATTTACCTACATCTGCAGCCAAATAAATATACAGCTACGGATATCACTATCAATGCCGATATAGGTATAGTTTATTAGTATTGGATATAAGCATTCATATAAACATGGACATAGATATAAAACTTTTAAAAGGTAATAGACACGTTCTTGGTGCCTCCAGTTACAAATATGGCCCCTCTTCACTGCTCTTGATTTATGACTTGCAAAAGGTGACCTGGAAAAAAGCCATTCAAATTGGCTTCCTCGTGCAGTAACTCCTCATGGCCTTGCTGACGCACATTCAATTAGTTAATAGACATTGGGTAATTGATGATCACAGGTCACCACAACTCAGAGAGCAGCCTCCAGGAAAGAAGGACACACCTCTGGGCCCATAATGGCTCAATGCCCCAAGTATCCCTGAAGACACTCCACATGTAAGGGCCATAAGTCTGAAGGAGAGCAAAAGTGGGGTGCAGCACCTCTCCTGGGATGCACTTGCTCAGACTCTCATTTTCTCCCCCTTGGAGAGGTTCATTATACAAATGAGCCAAAGTGACATCTCAGTTCAAGAGGTGTAATAGCTTTGAGGTATGAGGTGATCCTTGAGTTACTCTGGGGAATTCTGATCAAAATTAAGATGGACCCAGGATTGCCTTCTTACTGCAAAGCCCAAGCTGAACTGAGATGTTTACAGTTCTGTGTTGATACTATCCTACTCCAAATTCACATCTAGTCATCTATCTAGTTCTAAGATATCCCAAGAGTGAGGGTCTTCAGCTCCATGACACAGACCTGCATGACCCCCACTGCCATGGCCATCATGTTTCCAACTGGTGGAGTGGGTGAGGGGGTACAGGGTGGTGGCTTGCATCTTACCTCTCTTAGCTAAAATACACAAACGGAAACCCAGTGATCATTTATGTCAGCTGATATCATGGGAGGAAGACAAAGGTAGAGTAAGTAAAGACTGTAAAATGGGAGTAATAATCTTTTATAGGATTGCTAAAAGGATTAAGCAAGAAAACACACGAGCAAAAGTCCTGCACAGCTGCTTGATAAACGTGCGTTTGTTTTGGGGTTTTTTGTTTCTCCTTCCCTTGGGCCTGCAACCACATGCATGTAAATCCCTTAGGAACTCAAGATCCTCAGGAAACTGAACAATTGCCATCATAGGATCCTACCATTTGTAATTTCCCATCCTAAGGAGATGAGTTCAGAGAAATGATAGGTTGCAGCTAGGGGTTAAAATTATCTGAGCCAATTCAAGAAATGAGGACTGAGGCTTAAATGTAGCTGTTTATCATCACGCAGAGGGTATGCAGTGACTCCTGGCAAAGCAAAGTTAGAGAGTGTCTAGCAAGTGTCAGATGTCTCACTGAGCACAAAGGTCCTTAGAGCAAAATTATTTACTTGAGAAACCTATGCAATATGTCCCCAGCTTATTTATTATGGTGATGGAAAGTTCTTTATATAATCTCTACTGTTTTCTGAGGAGACTGTGGTCTTAGTTCATTCTAGCACCTATCAATCTGATTAGGGGGCAATATATGCTTTTGATATTTGCTACTAAAGTGATATAGAGGGTGTACTGGGTGGGAAAAAGAGCAAAGAGTAAAATACATGAAGCCTCACACAATAACCAAAAAAAGAAAAAAAAAAAGCAGAGATCCCAAGAATGCTTCACTGAGTCTAGTAATGCTATTTAAAGATTGCTTAAATCAGTAGACAAAGGTACTTTCTAAAAAATCTATTTTCTGCTGAACCAAGATGAAGAGGGAGAAAAAAACAAAAAGAAGCTCATATAAATAATAACCTGAATCAGTAACAAAACTTTAGGTTCACAAATTCCTCCAGTACAGGACTACTAGAATTTTCTCGGCTATACATTATCTCTGGAGCAGGATAGCTTTAAACGCCCCATAGGGTAAATACCCTAGAAGGTTGAATATGTTATTACAGATGTGCCTCACAGAATCATAAAACTAAAGGACACCTGGCAATCATAACCAAGTTCTTTTTCAAGCAGTTTTTCATTTTTCTCCTATAACATTAAACAGAGCCAGTCTCTTAATATCTGCGCGTATATATATATATATATATATATATATATATATATATATATATAATTTTTTTTTTTTTGAGAGCAATGTCACTAGCCCTCATATGTGGGACCCGAACCAGGGCTGCTGGCGTCCCAAGCCAGCTCCCAACCACCACACCACCCGGCCGGCCCCGTATATATTTTTGATGACGGTAATTTGCCATTTAATGAGGCAATCAATTTTATTGTAGTAAAGCTCATTTTTACATGTAGTATAACACCTCAATTTCCCAGGTTAATGGTAGCATGTGGATGGACCAAAAGACTGCATGTGCCAACCAAGGCACACACATGCTCAGAAAGAGCTAGCTTTCGTTTAAATAAACATAACTTCTTAGAAATAATGTATATCCTTCCTTATATGTTCACAGGCTTAACTATGGATTTTTGTAAGTAGAGGCCTTCGCTTTACCATTCACAATTTTGTAGCTCTGGGGATTTGGTACCTGCAGCTGGTAAACAAGGCTCTGAATGGGAAAACGCTGCAGCCTCATACAGAGAGATAGAACTATATCCTTGCCAACTGGGCTTTACCAGCCTGAACCTGGAGCAGGTCACGGATCCTTTTGGAAAATCATTGAAATTCATGAATCATGATAATAAAAATTACATTCAAATCCCTATCTAAAACATCAGGAATCTCAAGTCAGTATTTTCTCCCCTAAAATGTTCACCCATAGGGCCTGGTCCTGTTCTCTGAAGCAGCAAAGTCAACTTTCCTCTACATGTTTGTATTAAGTCAGCTCTCATGAACCATCTAATAGGCTGCCCTTTTTCTGACTGCTCTAATGTTGAGCCCAAGTCAGATGTCTCACTATCTGATCACCTTCTAGATGGTCTCCAGGTTTTCATTCTCCCCCCTTCAGAGGTAACCCACTCTCTCTACAAGCACTTCCTACTTTTCTCAGGAAAACCAGCTTATCACAACCTTCATTCTCCCTTAGGTAGAAACTAGTCTAACCAGTAGGTCTCTGAAGGTATGGACTATGCCTGCCTTGTTCATTGTATTTTCCCAGCTCCCAGCTGCGCACTGACCAAAGACTGGTATTTAAAAATATTTAAATGAATGGATGAATGAATAATTTTCATGAATTAATATAACAGCCAAAAACTTGATCACTATAACTGGGTATAGTATAATCATCACCACTAAAGGGGAAGGGATACTCCCAGACCAAGGGGATAATCATTCTTACAGAAGAGAACAGTCACAAATATCACTGACATTATTACAAATAATGGTAACTTACAAGCTTCAGCCATTAGCTGGTTAAAGGAAATGTCACTTTCTTAACAGACTCTAGAAAAGTTCCCTAGAAAGTCAGACCAAAATTATTCAAAGATGTCCTTTAGAAACTGAAGAAATGATTCCACCTTGACACCTACAACAATTCCTAAAATCCAGGCCCAGCTTAAGTATGTGCTAGAAAAATTGATTTTTAAAGCAAGACATTTATTGAAGTAAAAACGTGTCATTATAATTGGATTTATCCTGTTCTTCCTCCTTTAAAAGGAAGCCGATATGAGTCTCTCTGCTACATTCACCTAATAAGACTGCTCTTTGATTTGTAACCATGGTTACTACTTGAACTCATCACAATGTATGGCTCTTTCTGAGGCAAAAACTGATCACGGCCCATAATAGTTTGTGTGCTCCCACTGTTTCCTGGGGTTGATAAGAATGGGATTTGGAAAACAGAACCATCCCAGAAAATTATACCTCTGAATGCTGACTTGTTGCCTGTCATTGAGAAACACCAGGAATTTCATTTTCTGACTTGGAACAATAAAACTCTGAGTCATCAGTGTCCACACCTCTTGTTAGCAGACAAGAACACTATTTGTGGTTGAAAGTCGGGAGACCTGAGGTCAAAGAGAATGAGAAGCAAAGAGAGAAATAAAAAGTAACCATGTCATCTGGAGTCATCTGGAGTCTACACACCGGAATTCAAACCCTGGTCCCCCACTTACCAGGTGACCTCAGACGCCCCCTGCCACACAGGCAAGGTTACAATAAAAGAACAATCTCAGATTCTCATGGCTTAAAACAACAGGGATTTATTCCTCACTCATGGTAACGTCCATTGTACACTGGCTGGGGGTTTGGTTCTGCATCTCTGTCCTTAGGCAGGACCTAGACGCATGCAGCAGCCCCTCTCTAGAGCACTGCTGGTGTGAAGGAAAAGAGACTAGTGAAACATGCACTAGCCGTTCAAGCTTTCTCTGGAAATGACACCCATCACTTCTGCTCATGTTTTGCTGTCCTAAGCAAGTTATGTGGTCACACTTAACTTCAAATGGGTGCAAAAGTAGAGTCCTCATACATATTTGCCCAGGAGAGGTAGAGCTGCAATATTTGGGAATAGCTCTAATGACTGCCGGAAGTATTGAACCTCACTGAGCCTCAGTATCTTCAACTGTAACAAAGCGTCAGTGATGCTTACTTCATAGAATGTTTTGCAGGGATTAACTGACACAGCATTGGGTTGAATAAATCACAGCTGGTAGTAGTCACACTTCCCTTGGTAGTGATATTCCAACCGTAGATACAATGATCTGGTCAGCAAGAAATGGAGCTCCTAGCCCAGGAATCCAATTCTCAAATTCTACTACTATTAGCAGCCACAGATGAGCAGAACTTCTCGATACCACTAAGGCTGGTTAGTTTTGGATGATGTGAAGACTACGATGTAACAAATTCATAAAATTATTCCTGGTTTTCAGATTACTCTCTTTTCAGTCTTTTCTCTCATTTTCAGGTTAAGTGATGATTTAATCAACAAATATTCATGAATTGTCTGTGTGTCAGGTATTATGTTAGGCTCTGAGTGATTAACAAATCACAGTTTCTCCAAAAGAACTTCAATCTATGCAAGAAGAATCACAATTCATGGCCTAATAACAGCGCCGTCCCCCTCCCCGCCACTACACACTCACACCACCACCACCCCTCATCAAAAAGAAAAAAGAAACTAAGTCATACAAATAGGAATGTAGATGAATTTGAGAAGCCTGTTATCATGTCTTCCAAGAGTGCCCAATAGTCAAAATACAAAGTGGAACTACCTATTGTTCAAAAGGTTTGTCTCAGGCAAATGGATACTGTATATTCTGATAAAGTAGATGCTATAAATTCTATTTTCTCTCTTATTTATTTTTAGATTGATGGAATTCTTAAAGATCATGAGAACTTATCTTGTCTATACCAACTTAGTGGGGACAAAGGAAATACAAGTGTTACTAAGAATGTCTGGTTAACAAATAATTTACCCACAGCAAAATTCAGGTGGATGAATTTGTCCAGTCCAAAATTTACTGAACATCTACTAAGTGAGTGACACTGTGCTTGGTGATGGGAATTCAAAGATGAATGGGATGTGGTTCAGGCTCTTCTTCAAAAACTTTGCCAACAATGAAGAAAACATACTTGTACTGTGGTGTGATGATAAAGCAAGGGCCAGGGGTATGAGACCAGAAATGAGGGAGAGGCCCTCTGGTGTGATGGAGGGAGAAGAGAGATGAACAAACTCTACTGGAAGAAATAAGAGCTTCAAGGATAGGTTACATTTAGTCAGGTCAAGTAGCAGAAACTGGAACAGAGGTTGAAAGGCATGGAATCTAAGTACAGGAGAATCCAAATATTACTGGAGCTTGCAGTATCAGACTGGAAATGTCAAGAGAGAGATGATTAGAGAGTGAAGCAGAGACTAAGTCAAGAAGCAACTCACAGGCTTGATCTTCTAAATATCAGTAAGGCTAGAGAGCTTGGGGTGGCGCACATCAAGGATAGGGAGTTGTCACTCTCGTTTTTTGAGCAAAGGAAGTGATATCTTTGCATTTGTGACTTTAGATAGATCCTTTTGGCAGCTGTGAATGATGAATTTACAGGGGTAAGAATGAAATCTGGGAAAACAGAAGGATATCAAAATAGTTTTCACAAGAGATACTGAGGATATGAAGTAGAAGAGCTTTAATGGAGAGTCAGAGAAGGGCATGAATGAATAGGAAGGAAAACAGCAGAGTATGGAAGATGAAGGACAAAGAGTGATCCAAGATGACAAGATGGGGCTTTTGGCCTGACAAGGAATGGATGAGGAGTTACTGAGATGAAAGACACATTAAGAGGAGTAGAACTGGGAATTGAATTACCAGAAAATCTCTAAACATCATAAACATCCAGTTTCCCACAGAAAGAAAAGCCATATTTCTGAAGAGTCTGCTAGCAGTTTTCATCAAAGTAAAATTCTACTGTTTGCTGCCAAGAAGAAATTTCATTATTAACTTTAAAATTGGTCTGCAGCTAGAATATTACATTTGGTTTTCCTCCAGTCTCTTCACTCACATGTATGTGTACAGACATACTAATTCAAATAGTTAGATCTTAAGTTGTCTCCAAGAATTAAATCCAGACATTGTCTGGTTTAATAAGAGTAGTTTACTGTGTATCTGCATGAAAGACTCTCTACCCATTTCAAATTAATCTAGTCTACCTCAGAAGTCCCCCGTAGTTCTTCAGAAGACACTGAACTGATAACCCCAATCCTCCCTAACTGTGAGAACAGGCCTCTCGTCTCTCTATAAGAGTATGCAGGGCCGGCCGAGTGGTGCGGTGGTTGAGCGCTGGCTTGGGAAGCCAGCGGCCCTGGTTCGGGTCCCACATATGAGGGTCAGTGACACTGTTCTCAAAAAACAACAACAACAAAAAAGAGTATGCAGAAGGAGACTGCTTTCTGTACACTGCCCTTACATAACTTCACACTGCTCTCATTACTGCCAGCAAACACATACTCTAAAGTCAAGGCTACAATTTCTGTAATGACTGGGCAGTTGTCATTAGTGCTTCCTACCAGATGTCTCAGAATCGCCACCTTCTGAGCACACTGTAGGATAACAGTCCTCTGAGGTTAGGTGTGGACATACGATGCACTACGGCAAATGAAATGTGAGTGAAAGTAACGTGTCATGGTAGTGCAGAAGAGGCAGCTGTGAGTCACCGTCGCTTCCCCACTGCCACAATGGCCGTGGAATCACTGTATTAACCCTGTGCTGCTTACTCAACTTTAAGTCATTGTGCAATGCGCCTTGAATGCCAGGCCCAGGGGTATGGATGTTGTTTGAGATGCAAAGCTGCCACTGGCCATTTTCACATGAGGAGGTAATTCATCCACCAAGTATAAAATCAACTGGAAAGCAAAGTGTTGGATGCAATTGCATATGTCGAACTATAAACAGTGACCCCCAGATCACAGGCTACTGAATTAGATTAAGCAAGAGGAAATAAGGGCCTGAACAGAAGCAGTGACAGTCAGACTAGAAAGGAGTCAGAGGCAAGCAACAGTACACAGGTAACATTTAAGAGACGCAGTGGTTCACTCAGGGTGGAGGGGAAGACAGAGTGCATATCAAAGATCACTCTAAGGTTCCAAGTGTGAAAGAAGGGAGAAAGGTGGTAAGAAACAGGAAAGTCAGGAAAAGGGAAAGATCCGGTGATGAAAGGAAGAGTGTGAATATGAGCGCAATGACATATCCCCGTTTTGCCAAGTACAAGTCAAAATGTTCACAAATCCCAAACCCTCCTTGCTGTGGAAAATACTCTATTTTATAATCCCAGCAGATTGTCAAACTTCTTCCAAATCTGAGCCTCTTGAAATCTCTTCTAACTCCCCAGTGCTCTAACATATAACAGAATTTCTAAGTTTTTATTTTTTCTTCACTTGGATTCTATTTATAGACTTCTAGAATCAGGATATACTTTAGTCCGTTGTAAATACGATATTAGATATCAATACAACAAATAATGAGGCCTCTTTCAGAAGCTCAGGATAAATAGTACTAACTCCCCCTCTTTTTCTTTTTTTAAATGGCCAGGACTGTCTGCATCTGAAGAATATTATAACTCATTCTTGGATAGCATAAGTCTTCTGAATGTCTTATGTTAACTCAAAAGTCAGAAAGTAGACATCAGGTTGCCGAAAGAGTTTATTTCCTACAGTCTTTTGAAATACATGACTATGAAAAGCTATTGTGAGGGAATTTTAAAAATTGTTCTTGGATTTCATTTTGCCTTTTAAAAGGTAAAAATGTATGTAAGAATGGTACAATAAATGACTCAAATAATATTTCCAGTCAAAAACAAGCCCAGGTCTTGAACCTGCTGAAGAAAGGAACAGAGGGATGGAAGGTAAAATACTTGGAATCAAGATGAAAATGCTATAAATTCATTAGCAATAAAGAGAGCTGTGCTGTGCTGGTAATTCTCCACTCCAAAGTTAGACGGATCTGAAAACCTAAGGTGAGAACGTGATAACAAAGCAGAAATATAAGAGTGTCTTGGCCCATGATAAATCATCTAAAAATCTCTTGGTGAAATATATCTTCAAAGATGGCCACAGTATGCATAATAGGTGCAGAAATCTGAACTGTCATGCTTGTAAATCCTATCACCTTTTTCCATGAACGGTTTCCTATCATCTCCCTGGTTGCAAACTTAAAACGTGAGGCATCCTAGATTCCTTCCTTTTCCTCCCCTAACATTTGATCAGTTGCCAAGTCCTGCAGATGCCATCCCTGTAACGTATCTTGCATTATCCCCTCCTTTCCATTTCCACAGCCACAATCCTAACCCAGATCCTCCTTCTCTCCCTCTGGTCTACTGTAATCACTTCCTAACTCTCTCCCTACCCTAAGCATTTCCCCATTCTATTCCATTCAAATAACCCCTTGCCGATTAATTTCCTTAATACACAGTTCTAACCATTCTGCCTCCAGGCTAAAAATCTTTCACAGACCTTCCACAAAACGGCTCAATTACTTTGCCACCTTAACACCCATATGTTCCATTCTCATGCCATCTCTGCTAATCAAATATGTCATTTGACTTTACCTCACACGAATGCTATACTTTCTCAACAACGTGGGTGCTTTTTTATATTTTTCTCTCAGACTAGCATCGCCTTTCGATGTCTCATCTGCTTTTCCCACAATTTTCATTTATGGAATTACAACTTATCCTTTAAGTTGAAAAGTCTGTCTCCTCTAAGAAGAACTATTGTCTTGATATTCTTTATATGTCCCACTATCCATTCTTCTCACAAACATTTTCAGAGAGCAGACAAACAGGTCTGCCCTCGTCCTCTTCTGGTCACACTTACCATTGCCTCTCTCATTCGTCGTTACCTGTCAAATTCCCTCATCTCCTTCTCCCCATCTGGTCTATGGAACTGGAGCTCAGTGAATAGTTGTTGATTTGAACTTATTAAAATGAACTCTCTGGGTTCACCACTTTCCTAAAGAAATTCCAAAACTTCTTAAGAAAACTTTAGAGCCACAGAAAATTATCATTTTTATTTAGTCAGTAAACTTTCCAACAGTTGAAAGACTCTGAATTGCTTAATTCCAGAAATGTCCAAAATAAAATAAAAGCAAAATTTGTTTTTAAAGCAAAAAAGTCCCACTTACAATTTAGTTCTTTAAATTCTAATGTTAACTATGTAACCTGGTTGTAGGATGAAACAAGAATCTATAGTTATACCACTGTTTTCATTAAAGAAAAAAAAAAAAAAGGAAGCCGGTCTAATGGCTCAGTTGGTTAAGAGCGTGAGCTCTGAGTACCAGGGTCACCGGTTATATTCCCACCTGGGCCAGTGAGCTGCACCCAAGCTGAGCTGCCACTGAGCTGTCCACAGAATGGCTCAGATTGTGAGAGCATTTGCTCCCAACAACAAGGTTGCAGGTTCAACTCCCACATGGGATGGTGGGCTCAGCCCACCCACAACTAAGATTGAACACAGCACTTTAAACTGAGCTGCCCTGAGCTGCCACTGGGCAGCCAGATTGCTCAGTGGTTAGAGCCTATGCCTTAGCAACAAAGTTTCCTGTTCAACTCCAGCATGGCATGGTGGGCTATGCCCACCCACAACTAAGATTGAACAGGGCATCTTGAGCTGAGCAGCCGCAAGCTGTCAACGAGCAGCAAGATAGCGAGTGGACTTGGAGCCGAGCTAGCTACACCCTCCACAACCAAGATTGAAGGACAACAACTTTACTGTTCCCCTTTCCCAATTCACCAACACTGTTCTTCCCCAATTCCCCCAATAAAATCTTTAAAAAAAGAAAAGAAAGAAAAAAACAGTATTATTTAATATTAATACTTAGGATAGTAATAATATCAAACACTGGATAGTAATAATATCAAACACTGGATAAGTACTTACAAAGCAAAACATTGAACTGGACCAGAAGGTCCCTGCTTGGTAGGTTTACAAACTAGACAGATGGACACAACCCAAAGCAAAGTGAAGACAGATACCGGAATGTGCAGAATATGGTAGGAAAAACCCTAAACTTCACTTTCTTCTTGGACGTTCAGACCTAAGAGTTTGAAGAGCTGATCTCAACTGCCAATAACTAGAAAAGAACGCAAGTAATTTCTAAGGGCTCAGAGGATGATAGCTGTTAGACATCAAACAAAGTCACAGCTAAGCGCGCAAGAAAACCATTTTGAATCTACCAAGATAGGGTCTGCTCCACAGTGGCAAAGCACTTAGGTGGGTTTTAGTTTGTCCTGAAGAGTACAGGTGAAAGCTTCTCTTTTGTTCTCAGTAACCTGGCCTGGTTTCAGACCTGCCGGTGAGATCTGTAAGAGGAAATCATTTTTGGTTTTGTTCCAACTTCTAATTCAATACCTTGGCAGCATTTGAAATGGGTAAGAGCTGTAAGCTCACATCTGTCTCAGGTGACAACTAAGATAAGAGGCACACAAAGTAAAAATGATGAGAGCTTACTGTCCCCTAAAGCAACTTTAAATGTAGCTTTTTTTTTCTTTTTTTTTAGCTGAGCTATCCTGCTACCTGTTGGCAGCTCAACGGCAGCTCAGCTTGGGCTGGGCATTGAACTGCTGTTGCTCAGAGCTCAGCTTGCACTCTTGAGTGAGCTCTTAACCAACTGAGCCATTCGGCCGGCCCCTAAATGTAGCTTTTTAAAGGTAGGTAGTTACTGTAAGTTACACTAAGCCCGAAAATATCTTGTTAGTACTGAAAAATTAAATTATGGGAGCCTTGTTCACAAACCTGTTTTAGCTGATATTTCTGGCAATGTTTGTAAAAAATATTTACACATTAACTATTAGAATAAACTAGTAATCAAATACATCAGACAAGGATGAGCAGAAATATGGGGAAATGGTTTTTGCAGGTAAGTAATATTCACCTCTGTTAATAGTTTAATAGTTTACTGTGACCAAGATGGGCTGTTGGTTGCTTTTAATGAAATGCCGACATGTCAAGGATTAATAATTGTTTACCGTACAACTCCCTTGTTTCAAGTATTTATGATGCACTGGAGGAGACACAAAAGCATGAGATACAGGCCCTGCCCTAAAGGAGCTTTGTGATGTAGTTGAAATGAAAAAGTACAAACAATGAAGTATCAGAGGACAACATAAAACAATATGTAGTAAGTCTTCAATTGTGAGGCACAGACAATAGAAGCTATAGAATTTTAAGAACTGAAAAGATCTGTGTTTACTAAAACTATTTTATAAAGGGGATGGAACTTCATTCAGACCTTACTGAATAGTTCTTGGATAGGCATACTTGAAAAGGCATTCTGGGAAGGGCAAAACACATTCTTAGAATCAACTAAGGCACAGAAGTAGGATCACAATATAAGCCAAAAGAAAAAAGACCAGCTGATTAGACTAGAGATTCATATTGAAAAAAAAGATGAAAATTGGGTTGGATAGGTAGGTAAAACCAGCAAAATTTAACATAACTTTGTATACCTTCATTATTTAATATGTGTATATTAAATGTATTGAATTGATGTTGTAAGTAATAGGGAGCCCTGGAGAAAGTCACTGAGATTATATATCGAAGCTATTTGTTTAAGGAGAGAATATATCACATAAACAGACAATGAGAAAAAGCTCCTCTCATAACTAAAATGTATTTTCTTAGAAAAATTGACTCAAGGTATGGTATTGGTTATTCCAAATAATTGCTATTATTTCCATTACCATGGACAAACTGAACATTTTTGTCCATGTTCTTGATGTTTTATCCACAATATTTCAGTCTAGATGTCTGACATGAAATAAATAAAACTTTCAGAGAGAATAAGAACAGCTACAATTTCTTGAGCAATTCCTTTAAACACTTTGTTAAGAACAGTAATGGTGGACTTACTAAGTGTTGAGTAATATGCTAAACATTTTACATATTTCTAATTTAATTCTCACAACAATCCTATGTTGGTAAGATTAACTCAATTTTATAGTTGATAAACCCAAATTTATAGTAGAGAAGTAACTTGCCCAAAGTCTGCAGGCCAACAAGTGGCAGATGCAAGATTCAAATCTAATCCTGCCTGACTCCAAACCCCAACAAACTTCTTACCCAAATTTATATTTTCCCCAGGAGGCATCATTGAGAAAAAAGAATTTATGTAAAGGAATGCATCTTCTTGCAGAGAGAGAATCATATGAGTGTCAGAGCTTCATTGTGGGGTCAGCAGATCTTTTTGACAATCTAACAATGTGAATTTCCTCAGCTTTAATTTCAATAAGACATTATCCATCAAAGTTATAGATAAAACTACCATATGATAAAGTTCAAGTCCTGCCCAAAACACTTAGGATCTGTGTGATATGGGCAAATTACTACAGCTGTCTAAGCCCCATTTTTTCATCTGTACCATGTAGATAATATCAATAGCCATTTCACAGGATTATTCAGAAAATTAAAATTGTATTACAAAAAGTACTAAGCTCAGTGTTTGTACCTGAAAAGTAATGAATTAATGCTTGCAATATCTCTTATTCGTCAAGTAAAATTAGATCTACTTCACCAGAAATCATTAAAAAGTTAATCATTCAATAAAGGGTCCTCTCTCCAATTCTCCCACAACCGAACTACTTTTCCTTTAAGACTTCGCTCAAAAATCATCTCCTCCAAAAGTCTCTTCTACCATCACAACTCCCAGGCCAAGCAGATCAAATGTTCCAATAATCTTATTTGTGCATGTGTGAATGTATGTGTGTTTTCAATAATTTCACTTAGCATTTTGTATGACTATTATCCATTGTGTCCTGTCTCTCTCATTAGAAAGAAAAAGCTCCCTGAAGGCAAAGACTCACTTATTCATCTCTAAATACCTGGTGCATTTATGTCCCTACTGGACACAGAGATTAGTAATAGTTTCTTGTTTTGTTTTGTTTTGTTTTTTTTTTTGAGGGCAGTGTCACTGGCCCTCATATGTGGGACCCAAACCGGAGCCACTGGCTTCCCAAGCCGGTGCTCAACCACCACGCCACTCGGCCGGCCCTAGTAATAGCTTCTTAAATGTCAAATTGACTCTGAGAAAAGCTCTGGAAGAATGTAGCACAATGAACACCATTTTAGGATGAACTAAAACTTATTTAGTCATAAGAGAGACATCTTCCTAAGAAAGTATAATTTCCTCATACTAACCTAGTAAAAAGCTTAATTAAATCAATAGGTTTATTATAAGAAAGGTAATAATAAACAATTTAAAAGCTGAATGTCACCATGGTTGGGTTTCTTGACAACTAAAAGAAATGTATTTCATCCATAAACAAATTTGAAAATATTAGGGGAAAGTCCATGTAGTTTTTTGTGCATGTTTTTTGTATTTAAATCCTGTCAATTTAACAAAGCTTTTTATTTAAAAAATAAATAAAGATTCTAGGGCTCAGGTAGTTAGAGTGCAGGCTCATAACACCAAGGTTGCTGGTTCAGTTCCCATGTGGGCCAGTGAGTTACGCCCTCCACAACTAGATTGAAAACAATTTGATTTGGAGCTGATGGGTCCTGGAAAAACACACTGTTCTCCAATAAAGTTTTAAAAAAAAAATAAAAAGAAAAAAATAAAGGTTCTATCTTATGCTATTTTTTTCACTGTCTACAGCACCTACTTCCTGTCTAGCAAGTAACAGGTATTTTGTTTTCTTTTGTTTTTATACCATAAACTTAGCAAGTTCTTCCTCTTACCCAATGCCTGAATGCTTTCAAACCACCTTCAAAGATCTCAAGTATCTTCCTCACAATCCTCTGAAGTAAGAAGGTCCAGAATCATTACACTCATGAAGAAACCACATTCTGAGAAGTGCTCACTTTTTCCACCGCCTAACAAGGCACTGAGGTTAAATTCAGGATGGCAGGTCACCCAAAGAATACGCTATCGGTGTACTCTTTAGTAGTAGAAGGAATCAATCAGTAATTGTGAGTTTAGGAGTCTGTAAGCCTTATCCTTTCAGGCATTCTTGAGGATGCCCTCCACTCAGTAACCATGAGCCCGTCGCCTGCCCTCCCACTGCCCACCACCGCCAACATCCTTGCCCTTTCCCCAGCCATTGACTTACTTAGCCATCCCACGCTGGGAGTGCGCCGCACTCGGGGGTCATCATCCAAGGTGCGGGTTGCTAGGCAGGCCACTGAGTTCTCAAGCGGGCTGCGGGCTTTAGTGTCAGAAGCAGAAGACAGGAGGAGGAGGAGGAGGACACATGAGCAGCCACAGCAAGGATGAGGATGGAAGCATTAATTAAGAAGAAAAAAATACTAAAGCAAATCACGTATGCGGGTTAAAGGAAAATAATGACATATTACATTGACACACATCCCCTCCCATGACCCTGCATCCTTTGATGGAACAAATCCCAAGATGAAATGAAAAAGCCTTAAAAAAATAACATTCAATCATTATAGTTCCCCCAAGTACCAAGGGATGATCTGCCCTGCAGTTCTAATACATAAAACATGGACAGTATCCAGAGGAAAGATTCACATAATGAACATTAATCTCAAGATGTAAGATCAAGACTGTTAATAGTTTTGTACCACATAAGCACACACAGAGAAGTTACACAGCTTTGTGAAGCATGGGGAGCAGGGTGTTGTATTAGTAAGGAGCCTTCTTATGGATCCTGTGCACAAATTCAGAAAGCAACATTTCATACTTCAACTTCTGAAATATTTTCCTTGATGAATACAGAACTGGTTTCAATTTCCTTTGCCTATAGTTTTTCAACCCTTCAGAAACAAGAGACTGGAATATAGATAAATCAATACTTTAATACAAACCAATTTAGGAATGCATTTAGTCCTCATTTTCTGGTACCTTTTAATACTCATTCTACCATGATTTTAATATTTGGTGCACCCATGCTAAATCTTAGACTGCATCTAAGACAGAATGATGCAGGCTAAAAATATACTATGGTTCCTCCAGATATTTTTCATCAATGGCAGAGCACCATTAACTTCTGCCTGAAGATAGTTTCATTTGGGTTTCATGTCATCTATTTTGCTATTCTCATCAAATGCCTCACCCCAAGGCTAGTAAGAAATAGGCAACATAATTATCCTTCAAGAAAGGACAATGAGGTTGGAAATATCTAACCATGGCCTAGGTACAATTTAACATGAGAGTTTTCTCCCACCTTAATAACAGTCATTAAAATGGTCAAGGCAATAAACAAAGCATACCCAACCAACAGCAGATTAAATAATCAATTCACACAAGTGTGCAAATGACAGGCCAGACAAATGGTCTTCTTAAGGCTGTTGGTGACTTGAGAGGTCAGGTTTTAAATTGAATCATTTACAAGTTGATGTAAGTTTACGGCCAAATTTTGGCATTCAGCACATTATAAAATCTAGAAACATTTTTGTCAATTTATCTGTCTGTGTTTAAATGCTGTAAATAAAGTCAGCACTTGCGAGTGAGCCATCTGTGCCAGCACCTGTTTGAGGCAAATTTCATGTCTTCTCTTTGCAATCTGAATTTTTAATTGTTTCCCATAATTGAGCTTCTTTGCAAGTTTTTATTGCACTAAGAAAAATGATAAAGGGAAATGAACCAGTTGAGATTATTCCAAAATTACTTTTGTCAAAAGGGAAGCATTTGGAAACATATATTGTCATACTGACCAAGTTTCACGTCCTATTTATTTTGCAAACCAAGTGACCTGCTTAAAGAGCCAATATTCTTGTAGGCATAGCTAAAGAAAATGAAACAGGCTAGACAATTGACAGCCGAATATCTAGGCCCAAGCAAAGACCTACTCAAATTCCAGATCAGTGAGAACTGACAGAGGTTGGTAATGCAAAGTAAACTCAAAAGAGTGTTCCCATTCTTTAGCTTCTGATCAGTACATAGCTCACTGATATCGTGGCTTGCCCCTAAAGTAAATACAAGAGGTCAGCAGCTGCTCCAAAACTCAGGTGCTAATAACTAACTTTCCTCAACAGCTTCTCTCTCCTCTGCTCAACACATCAATGTGCTATTTGCTGGGAACTAAAGTTAGGAACTCCTTTTTGCACAGACAGTCTCCACTGATGCTGAAACTCACAATCGAGGGGACAGTGGAATGGAGCCTAGCACATACCAGCAAAGAACCTGGCTCGTAAGACACACATGAAAATGAAACTGCCCATAGAGACTTGGCACCTGTGTTTTAGCAAAGATGACTGGAGCCATCTGGCTGCTTACCATCATGAAAACTGGGAGGCTCACAGCATCTATTACTTATACTAGCAAATTCCAACATTTTGATTTGTTGGACACTATGCATATTTTTGTGCAGAGGTACAAATTCTGCAAACCTTTCATGTTGCTTCTTTTCTCTTCACAAATTTACTCCAAAGATAAAGTTTTGAAAATTTGTTCCCAAAGCTGGAACTGAACTTTCTATAATTTTACCATGGTAATGAGATATTATTGTACACCTTTTCCAAATAATGTTTTTATTGTACCTCTTCTATACTTAAGCTACAAAATAACAACTTAGCTTTGCTATCTTACATCTTCTTTTTTAAATTACTTTTTGCCTGACTTTAGGCATAAACAAGATGGAAATTAGTTTACATGATTAGTTTGTATTGATGAGAAAAGACATAGCTCTAAAGATTTATGAGTGATGGTTTACAATATCTAGACTGCAGAAAAAAATGTTTTGAGGTGAACTTTTTATTATTAAGGATTCAAGCTTGCCTTGAGAAGCAACTTGTCCAAAACCAAAAACCATTAATCCCAAATCCGTTCAAGTGAGGAGGGTGTCCCTAGTTGAATTATGCAAATAGATCAAAAATCCACTCCAGCAAAATGCTTTTAATTTACACTCCTATAAAGAAAAAAAATTAATTTTACTCATGTTACAGTTTTAAGACTCTCTCAGGATTGATTGCAATGTTGTGTGTGAAAATGGTTATTAAGCACCAACTATCAATTCCACATTGTTATTTAGTCAAGAACTTTAACCCAAGAGTACAGCAGCATTTCACCTGTAAACACATGCCTAGAAATTTCCATTTGGAAAGCCAATAAAAACATCCAACTGCCATGTTTGGTGTGTATTTCTTCCTAGATATAGAATGATCTCCAGATCCTTTCAACAGCACATGTTTACACAAAGTAAGAGACCTAGATTTATTGATGTGTGGGAAATAAATTAGGGTTGAAGAAGTTCAATACCTACTGTAGTTGAATTAGCATGTTGTTATTAAGTGCACTAGGTTCCTCCATTTCTTATGCTTGGACAAATTATTTTATATTTCTGAGCTTCATGTTTTTCATCTTCAAATGAAGATAATGATAGATACATTACAAATATTATAGAAAACAATGCCTAGTATATCATAGGTGCTCAATTAATGGAAGGTATTATTATCATTGCTACTACTACTAATACCATAGATGGAAATGTTTCTTTTGTTCAACATTCTGAAAGGTGTTGGGAAACACTGAAAACAGCAATTTGGCCTACTTAAAATTCAAAATTTGATTCTAAAGAAATCAGGTTCACTGACCTGAAAAGATCTGCTTTTTGTCCTTTGTATTATCTCTTCCTGTACTCTTTCCTTTATTTCTCTTTCACAGACACCAGGGCATGGTCCCAGATCTATACCTACTTTCCTATCTGCTGTTAGAGAAAGATGAGGCTTGGGAAAACAAAACTTTGCAAGGATCATCTATCAAGGACCTCAAGCCATGGAAGAAGACTCACTCAGGTTTGAAGGCAGCAAATCAGTGAAAGGTCCTTTAAGTATATGACTTTTCGAGAGAGGGAGAAATAGAAAGGAGAGTACTCATATGTGGTAGGATAACACAAAGAGAATCATCCCATTCCTTTACTCCACCACAGACCTTGGCTATATAACACAGACTGGCAATTAGTAAAATTTTAAAATGTTTATTTCATGATAACATCCTGTTATACATATATTGATAGCTAAAATGTTCATTGCTCAGGCATACTGATTAATTTTTATATTCTAGATTAAAAATATTATAAAGCTCTTGAGTGATACCTCATTATATTATTTGGCATCTGTAAAGTTGAAAACTAAAGTATCACTGTTTTAAAAATAAAACTCCAAAGGTTCTGGTCAAGATGGCGGAGTAGTTGAAGGCTGTGCTTAACTCCTCCCATGGACACATTAAAATTGCAAATAAATTACTGAACAATCAACCTCAAAAACTAACCAAAAACTAGCTGAATAGAAGTTCTATAACTCCGGATACAAAGAAGCCTCCACCTCAAGATAGGTAGGAGAGGCAGAGAGACAATATGGGCTAGTCCCACACCCACATGTGGCGGTCAAATCAGGAGGGGTATCTCAGCTGCAGAGGACCTCCTATAGGGCTAGGGGTCCCAGCCCCATACCAGGGTCGCCACCACAAAGAACGAGTGATGGAAAGAGGAGCCACCATGGCATCTAGCTATGACATCAGCAGGGATACTGTGTGAGAGGATGAGGTGGAAGGCAGCTGGAAACCCAAGCATGCAGTTATAGGGACCACATACAGACTCTCACACTCCCTGAGCACTCAGCAGGCACTAATCCTGAGCTCTAGCAGAGGAACTGAGGCTAGGGAGGTGCCACAGACATGCAAGAAGAGACTGAGTTGTGTGGCTTCAGAGCGAGGGCTGGATGAAAAGCCATCATTACCTGTGTGTTTAACCCTCCTCCCATGTAGCCAGATGGTGGGTGCTATCTTTCCTGTGTTGAGCCATCCCTCACATGGGCAAAACTGAATTTTAATTGGCCTGGCGAACTCTGCTTATTTCACCCCACTGACACCCTGGGACTCCAACCCCACCCAACTTGCACAATGTCAGAAGCTTTCTCCCAGCTGGCAGGCAAGAGAATGGCAACTAGTTTCTAACAAGGGAACTCCCATAAGATTGTCAGCTGATATAACACCAAAAAAACTAACAATCCAATTTAAAAATAAGCAAAGGACCTGAATAAACATTTCTCCAAAGAGGAAACAAGCATGGCCAAAAGACATGAAAAGATGCTCAAGGTCGCTATCATCATAGAAATGGAAATTAAAACCACAGTGAGATATCACCTCACAGCTGTCAGAATGGCTATCATCAATAAATCAGCAAACAAGTGTTGGTGAGGATATGGAGAAAAAGGAACCTTCAAGCACTGTTGGTGGGATTGCAAATTGGTGCAGTTGCTATGGAAAACGGTATGGAAGTTCCTAAAAAGAATTAAAATATAGAACTACCTTATGACCCAGCAATTCCACTTCTGCATATTTATTCAAAGAAATCCAAAGAACTAATTTGAAAAAAATACATGCACACCTATGTTTATTGCAGCATTATTTACAATAGTCAAGTTATGGAAGCAACATAAGTACCAATCAGTAGACGATTGGATAAAGAAGTGGTACATATATACAATGAAATATTACTCAGCTATAAAAAAGAATGAAATCTTAGCATTTGCAACAACATGGATGGACCTGGAAGGTATTATGCTAAGTGAAATAAGTCAGACAGAGAAAGATAATGCCATATGATCTCACTTATATATTGAATCTAAAGAACAAAATAAATGAACAAATAAAACAGAAACAGACTCATAGATACAGAGAACAAATTGACTGTTGCCAGATGGGACAGAAGCTGAGGAGCACAGTGAAGGTGGTGAAGGGATTAAGAAAAACAAATTGGTAGTTATGAAATAGTCATGGGGATATAAAGTAAAGCATAGGGAATATGGTCATTAATGTGGTAACAACTCTATATATGCCAGGTTGGCACTAGACTAGGAAGGGGATCACTTTTATTACATAAATGCCTAACCACTATGCTGTACACCTGAAACTAATATAAAATAAAATTGAATGTAGACTGTAATCAAAAATTTTTTAAAAGGAAGGGGAAATGTAAAGGGGAACAGAGGTTCAAATACTGGGTTGTTGGAAAAGTCATGACATATTTTTTCTCTGTTTTTCATTGCAAAAGTGCCTCATGACTTTTCCAACAACCCAATATATAAAATGAATAAGTCATAGGGCTGTAATGTACAGCATAGGGAATACAGTCAATAATATTGTGATAGCATGTTATGGTGTCAGATGGTTGTTGGAATTATCATGGTGATCACTTCTTTAGGTACATAAATGGTAACTATGGTGTACACCTGAAACTAATATAATGTTGTATGTTAGCTATATTTTAATAAAAATCTTTTGAAAATAAAATAAAAAATAAAAATAAACTTTCATGAATGTTTTAATATACGGAGTGGTAGAAGAAAAAAACTGAGACACACAGAAAATAATATAATACAAAATAATGATGGGGAATTGAAGTTCTGTCCTCAATTTTAAATCTGAAAGACACTAAATTTGCCCCTTAAAGTAATTCTGAATAATAGCTGTTCCTTACAGTTGTAGTTCATGTTAATCTTATTAAACACTTTCACAAAGATATCTTACTCACTTCTGGTTGCATACACTACCACCCTTATTTTATAGATATAAAAACTAAGGCTTGGGCCGGCCGAGTGGTGCGGTGGTTGGGAGCTGGCTTGGGAGGCCAGCGGTCCCGGTTCGGATCCCGCGTATGAAGGCCAGTGACACTGCCCTCAAAAAAAAAAAAAAAAAAGTTGAAAAACTAAGGCTCAAGATGACTATGTAAATTGTTCAAAATCACAGTGCTTACTAAGTGTTAGTCTAGGATTAGAATGAAGTCTTTGGAAAATATAGTACCAATATAGTTCCAGCAGATTATAAAGTTTATAATCTTTAGATTATAAAGACCTTTAATGTCAAAATCTAAATACTCACTTTTCTTATATCTCTTATGCCTGACTCTTCATTGTCATAAAGAACAGAGTAGACTACCAATTACTAGGAGAGAATGACCCTCGGTGAAAAATGTATTGCTGTTTATTTAAAGATCTGAACCTTATAAATCTGGAAGATCATTCACTTGCCTGGGGAAAAGAAAGAAAAATAAGAATGGGGTCTAACAGATGAATTAGAAATATAATAAAAACAATAATAATAGCTACTGTTATTAGGAAACACTTTAATTCAAATACTTTTCTAAAAACTTTCCATGGATTGGCTCATTTAATTGAAGGCTAAGAAGAGCTTGATCGTTCCCTGGGTTCTGGCCAGGACATTCATCTATGCTGTGCAACTGAATGCAGAATTAGAGTCCCAAACAAAACAGATGGATGTGTGCTGTTGGTTTTTGGAGAGAGCTAACTGTATGCAGAAAGGCACCTGGGAAGATGACTCATCCATCTTAAGATGATGTGAGCCAGTTAACGGACCCATCTCAGTACTGGAGAAGCATGACAGCCTGCTTCAGAGGAAGCTAATCTTTGAGGGAAGTTAGGGAAATGCCTGTCTTACCCATTGATTCAGGGACTAGTTTTGAATTTAAGGATATAGGAAGAAGGGGAGCCATAAAGTAGAACCACCCAGCAAAGACAATTGGGAAAGGCTGGAGAATCCAAAACCCAGAAAAAAAATCTAAGGTTTCTAAAGAGAAGTGAGGAAGCTGCCAAACCTGGCAATGATCCCAGCCCAATCCACCACATGCCAGCATCTAGTCAGCTTAATCTAATAACCACACTAAATAACTTGAATATACCTAATCTCAAATCAGATCTAAAGCAACAAGAGCCTAGCTAATCCCACTGACATTTCAATGGGGCCTAGAATTACCATGAACAAAAAAAGATTTCATTCATTGTTCATTCTATGTTGTTACCCACTATCTTATTATAGGTAACAGCAATAGAATACACTTTTAAAAAGACCTAAAGTAGGGCGGCCGGTCAGCTCTGTGCTCATAACACCAAGGATGACAGTTCAATCCCCACATGGGCCACTGAGCTGTGCCCTCCACAACTAGATTGAAACAACTACTTGATTTGGAGCTGATGGGTCCTGGAAAAACACCCACTTCCCCAGGAAAAAAATAAATCTTTAAAAAAAACTACCTAAAGTTGTGTGCTTATGAGACAGCAGTGTGAAAGAGAGCTAGGAAGCAGCATCCTGCCTGGTACATAACTTTGAAAAGAGGAATCCAGCGAGAAGGTAAGTGGTGGCAACGAATGGTGGGAGTAAACAGATTGCATTTCTCAGACCTGATAGGAAAAAAAAAAAGTGATGAATTGAAGATAAAATCCAGAGGTTCAATCAAGAGTAGTCTATATCCCAATAAACACAGAAGACGCCATGTTGCACCAGGAAAAAGCATGGAGGAAGCAGCATGAGGCCTGGGAGCTGGCTGCCTGACCTGGAGCTGCCACATTTTCCAAGTCCTCATTTAAGTCTTGGATTCCCAGGGTGGTTTAGAGTTTCCCTGATAGCTATCTAGCAAAAGGTAAAATCAATGATATGGACAGATGTTCTATAAGAGGGCTGTAATGAGAAAGGGCTCCGCCCTCCCTCCTTGGTGATGAAACAGAATTGGTATTAATCACCAAAGGGCAGAAGAAATAAATCAGAACTATATCCATGAGTGTCTTCCCAAATAGTAAGCTACAGAGCAAGTATCATTGCAGAAACCACTCTTACTAAATATGAAATTTTCTTTCTTAATTGTGTTTAAACATATTATATATAATTTAATATCATTTGTTGAGTGACTACTATGTGTCAATTAACAGTCCATACATTTTACATATATTATCTAATTCAATTTCCATTATCTCTGTTTTACAGACATTGAAACAGTGTTAAATCGCCTTTTGAATCATTTTACTGAAAAAAATTACTAATGAAAAATGGGGTTATAGGGCCGGCCGAGTGGCGCGGTGGTTAAGCACTGGTTTGGGAAGCCAGCGGCCCCGGTTTGGGTCCTACATATGAGGGCCCGTGACACTGCCCTCCAAAAAAAAAAATAAAAAAAAAAATGGGGTTACAAAATTGTATTGAAATTCAAAGTCTAGGTCTCCCAGTTGATCTTGGTCCTAAAGTCAGGTCTCATTCATCTTTTGTCAAGTTAGACCATACATATTAAAAGTCCATTTAAATGGGAAGTGATATTTTTAAAAATCAGATCAGCCTATAAACGATGACTTTTTAAAACAGAGTTATCGTGTAATCATCACAAACATCTTACTAAATTTTTATTGAATGAATGCCAATTAAGTATAAACATTAATTTCACTTCCTAATAAAAAGCAAATTGAATACATCTTACTTGATTTTTAAATATTAATTAGGTTTAAATGTTATTCTTTCATAGTAAACCACAATAATACAGAACTATTACCTAAGTATCTCATACCAAATTATTAAATAGAACCATATAAAATAATCAATTAGTCAACTTTATCTTACCCAGAAAAATGGCAATTTCATATGGTTCAATCTAAAACAATAATGAGACATAGAAGAGGTAAGGAAAACCCAACACCCAAGGAAATGATAACCTCATTAATTTCTTCATACAACACTAATCTCAATAGAAATGCCTCCATGAGTATATTGAGAAATTGTAGCACTTGCCTAAAATTTCGTACCTGGCAGACATGCCCATCAGGAATCACAGATGCCTCAGGCAAGTGGCAATTTCACAACAATTAACATCTTAACAGCTAGTCAGATCTTTTCCTAATTTATTACAAATAAAAATGGTTTTCATTTTTTTTAAAAAACACTAAATCATCTTGAACCTCAAGTCACAGGAGGACCCCAAGCATGAGAGTGAGTCTTTAACTATGGATAGACAGTGATTGGACTGGTAAAAAAAAAAAGAGCTGAAAACCAGCTCTCCAGGTGAAAATAAGTGTGTGTGTGTGTGTGTGTGTGTGTGTGTGTGTGTGTGTGTGTGTTAAATTTTGCGGATATAAAGGATATGCAGCACACATACAAATAATAATAATATATGCTTCTGTTTTACAATTTTATTTTTTTTTTGAGGACAGTGTCACTGGCCCTCACATGTGGGACCCGAACAATAATGTATGCTTTTGTAAATTGCATATAGCCAGTTGATTGTCATAGAATGGCTTTGTTGATATTTAGCAAACTCTTATGAGTAGCCAACTTGTAGTGGCAACTGACAAACAAGCACAGTTCAAACATTCATGTTGAACATTCATTATCATATATGCTAAGAGGTAAGACAAAAGCAAAACAATGAAGATGTATGTTAGACTTCACTCTTTGTCAATGTCACTGTCTCCTTTGTTAAATTGGATAATAGTTTTTAAATACCAGAAGAATACTTTCTCATTTCTTTGTGCTATTCACATTTTAACAGCTGTTATGGACTGAATACTTGTATCCTCTGAAAATCTGTATGTTGAAATTCTAACTCCCAATGGGATGATATTAGGAGATTGGGCCTTTGGGAGGTAATTAGGTCATGAGGGCAGAGCCTTCTCTTTTTTTTTTTTTGGGGGGGGGATGTGGAATATAGTGTGGGGATGAAGTCAATGGGATTGTAATAGATATGTATGATATCGGGGATGGGGGGCAAGGGAAAGGGAGGGGGTAGTCATTTTGTAAGGGGTGAAAAAGATAACTATTGCATTGTTTTGGACATCTGTAACTAATAAAAAAAGGGGGGGGGGCAGAGCCTTCTTGAATGGAATTAGTGCCCTCATAAGAGACAAGAGAACAAAATAATCTCTTTCTGCCATTTGAAAATACCGTGAGAAGGCTGCTATCTACAAGTCAAGAAAAGGGCCCTCACCAAGAACCAACTGTGCAACACCTTGATCTTGGACTTTCCAGCTCCAGAGCTATGAGAACTAAGTGTTATTTAAGTCACCCAATCTATGGTTAATTTGTTATAGTAGCCAAGCTGACTAAGACAATGGCTGGAGACATTATACACTTTTAAGTTGAATTTGCATTATTATAATTTTCTCCGTAATTCTGTAAAGTCTAGAGACAATTAGCAATAAATCAAGCCCTGATTTGTAGCCTCTGCTGATTTCTATAGTGTAAATACTACCTTTGTGGCCGATTTCAAATTACCAATATGAAGCCACTGAATGAAGAATTGGGAAGAGGTACACAGTAACATATCATTTTATAGCATTTATATCATACAGACACAATAGACATAAATAACCTCAACAGCATAGACCACAGTAAAATGCTGTAAAATAAGTAGGAAGTGATGGATTTTGAGTATTTATTACCTTTATTTTTAATATAATTATTTAAGTGTTTATTTCTATAACTTAATTTTTAATAGTATCTGGAGGTGGATCCAGCATAAGAGGTGGCTCCAGCACACCACTGCAAAATGAAAACATTTAAACATTTCTAATTATAAAGTAACTTCATCAATTTTAGCTATTATTTACATTGTGGCTCTCATAACTAAAGTTGACAGTGTCATTCAGTCTATTTTGTAGCCTATGACAGAAGACTAAATGACAAATTTACCTAGGTTTCACATGAGGATATCAGAATCTAGCTCTAACTATAATAGACATAAGTTTCTGGTTTATTAAAATAGTAGCAACATTTCTATAATTCTTTATTTTAGAAATTTATTCTAAAAACATTTCATAATATTTAAAATATTAAGTAATTAAACCCTAACATACAACGGTAACTGTATAAACTTATTATAAGTGCTTCTAGAAAACCAAAAATTTGCCATTTGATCATTTATAATAATGTATCTAGAAGGCACATGAAATTCATTCCTATAAAATCTCCCAAAGGCAAATCTTACTTCTGGATATTTAAAAGGAGTAGGTAACACAAAGGCCAGTAATAACATGTTTTAAAAGGCCTAGTCATATTCCATGCTTCAGGGTGTAAGTCAATCAACTGAAGAGCTGGAAAAGAAAAGACCTGCCTGGCCTTCCCATTTGCTTTCTGCCTAGCGTATATAAGATTTCACGAGAGAAAAGGTGAATGACAAAAGCAATTTCAACTTTCCTCTGTTAAGTACAAAAATTTACTGATAGGTAAAAATTTACTGAGTGATGAGTGATATCAACTGATTAGCTGTATTCCACATCCAAATACTTTCTCCTAAAGCACAATATACTGGCCTCCCAAGACCCATCTGTTCCTAATTTCTACTCTGCCTGCACTTGCATGAAAATTAAGCTCCTACCATCCTGGTAGAAGGCACCTTCAATCTGCAATATCCATTTCTCTTCTCTTTGTAAATATATCAATATTTGAAAATAATGCACTTTCCTGCTTCTTTATACTTCCACCAGCTTCATGATAAAAAAATAATCTCCAAATCATAGCATTTCATTTTATGTGAGAGCAAGGATAATAAATAAGACAGAAAAGACAGACTTTTACTTTAATTGCCATAATTTAAAAAATATGGGTTGCTTTCAAAATGAAATATTTTTGACATCAATTACAATAAACTGTTCATCCCATAACCTTTGCAGCCATTAAACAACACCTCTCTTCAAAAAATACAATTTAAAAAACAAAACGAACAAACAAAAAAGCCAAAAATACTCAAAACATTTCCCATCAGCATCAATATTCCAGGTAATGGCAGAACCATCAAATTGTAGTAGGAGTGTTCTAAATTAGATTCTTTCTTTTGTGAATGCTTTTTTTATAAATAGCATTTTTATTTTAAGTATTTATTTATTTATAATCAATTTTTCTTTTTAAAAAATTTATGGCAGGAGTTAAATCAATATATAAGCCACTCAATAAGACTGAACTTTTCATTTGGTTTTACTTAAGGACAAAAACCTCATTGAGAAACTACAAATGATGGAATGGTTTGAAAATATACCAGAGAAAGTTCGCTAATAGTAAGCTTTCTTCCAGACTACCATTAATTTTAATATTTAGTCAGAAAACCCAATTTTCCAGAAATGAAACAGCTGAGTTAGAATTAAGCTCATACAATTCACTTAGTCCACCTTTTCCATGACAGCATGTTTTATGTTATTCTGAAAGTGCAGCTGAGGGCCATGAATTAGAAGCTCCCTTATCTACTCATTTCCCTTCATCCTAAAAAAGACTGGGGGTGGGATGGGAGAGACCTACGTCTACCAGCTCAATGCTTAGCAATTCTTTCCACCATGCCTTCATGTTTCAGACTTCACAGAAATTAACTTCTCCCTTCTCAGATTGCATCCAATCATGACATTTATTTGAAACAAAGGCAATGATACAGAAGATAGACCCTTACAGAAAACTCTGGTAAATGTAAAAAGGGTATAGATAAGATATAGTGCCTTTCCTATTGCTGTATCATGGGGTTACTATCCCACCTTCAATCATTATTTTCACATCTATCATTATCATATAACAAAAGGGCAGATTTTTTTTTAAGTAGGAAAATAATAGTGAGCCTTATTTTTTTGTTTTTGTTTTGTTTTGTTTTTGAGGGCAGTGTCACTGGCCCTCACATGTGGGACTGAACCGGGGCCGCTGGCTTCCCAAGCCAGTGCTTAACCACTGCGCCACTCGGCCAGCCCAATGAGCCTTATTTTGATGAATGATCATTTATAAGCTGGACACAAGGTCACATATCAAATCAAGCAAATACTTCATGATAAGAGATTTCAGAGCATTTATATTTTAGTCTGTCCTCTTAATTATGACAAACTGCCATGTTGAAAGTATATTCTTTGATGTACTTAATAATCTACAAGTTTGCTGATTCATCTAAAATATTCAGTTACTTCATCGCAGAATTATTACCAAGCCTTCTCAGTCAATCAGAGTAGAGGTATATGGAGCAAGAAAGGCATCTTGGCATTTGCAGCCTACGATAATCACTGAAATCTTTCCAACAGGACTGCAAACCTGTCCAACTGGATAAAAAGTGTCATTATGAAATCGCTGTGGCATATGAATTTGAGAAAAGAAGAAATATGGAGAGGGATTTTTTAAAAAAAAGATGACAAGGGATGAATAAAAGCGAGTGAGACTGGTACAGAGAGCAGCAGCCTATCGGCCCCTGCATTACCATTATCAGGGTTCGTAAACATCCTACTTGCGCTGGAGACTGTCTTCCCAATGTCAGCCAGGGATCGGAGGTTGGATTTCTTGGTTTGATGCCGGTGCTTCCGGAGCAAAGTATAGGTCACCTTATCCTTAAGGTCAGGTTTCAAAAGGCCAGTCTCAATCTGATGGTCAACAATCATCTCTGATACAAAAACAAAACACTCAGTCAGAAGACCACAAAGTTATTTTTTTTACTGGAACTTTATAAATGTCATCAGATTTAATATCAATGTACTATTTTCCAAATTTCCAACTTCCCACTTTACATGAAGGGAAACTGACATTAATTAAATAAATTAATTAATTTAATTAATTTAATTAATTAAAAACAGGGACACTGACATTAATTAATGAGTTATAAATATTACAGTAATTATAGTTTTGGAGAAAAATTGTCTTGTTCATTTTTCCCAAATCCAGTTAATACTGAATTCACATGAATCACATTCTTTTATGAGTAATACAATAAGTCAGTAATTTACATTTTTCAATTAAGAAAAAAAAGTAAACTTAGAAAATTTCATGTAGGCTATAGCAAGTATGCCAGAAATATAAATGATATGAAAAAAACTTGAGAATATGTAATATTTAAAGTAGTGACATTACGGATTTTTTTAAATCTATTTCCCCAAATTCTTCTGTAATGTTTTTTTCTTTATAATAGGACCACGAAAGGAAAACAGTACCTTTCCCTATATCGGGTTATTTAAACACAAATTAATCCAATGAAAGAAAGATTAAACTACAAAATTATGTCTTAGTCTTTTCTAAGAAGGGAGGATTATTCTTGTTTAGATCCAGCTAAAGCCTTTCTAATATACACCACTAGTCATTTTAAAGTATAACCTGACCAGAATTTTCTAAAAATTTTAATATCTTAATCTTACTATAAAAAAATGAACATTTTTATTAGCTCTTTTTTAAAGGATGATTTTAACTAGAAAAGATGACTGTGTTTCATAGAAATTGCTCCATGGGTGGCTCTGCTGAAGGAAAAGTTTTACTCTAATAGAAAATAAGAAATCCTCTTTCTCCAAGTCTGCATATCAGCAGTACGGCATAAATGTAGCTTGGTGCACCCTGCCCTACAGTCACATCACAGGTCGACATTTCCTCTGCTCAAAACAGGGCTCAGGACAAAATACCACAGAATCTGTGCAGAATAGGTAATGGCAGGGTACTCCCTCACTGTACACAGGGAGAGCTTTTGTGCCCTGCACAGAACCCGCACAGTGCATCCCGTGCCTGCTTGTTCAGGCGTATGGGTGCATCTAGCAGGTCAATATTTTCCTCTTGAGCAAAGCTCTCAGTGTACAAAAGTGGAGAAGAAAACAAAAGCTCTCCTTTTTTGAAAGTCTGACAAGAAAATTGATAGGTGCTGGTAGGATCACAGCATCTCTCAAGCATTCCCATCCTTTTGTAAAGAGAATTTACAAATACTCAAGAGGCTTAGCTTGGGCATCAGAAGTTCATTCTGATAAAGTGCGCACTCACAGAGCTGGCCTCACGTGTCACGGCTAGAAACTAACAATTTACACAGTGCGCAATCAACTATTTGGGAACCAGAGACTGAATCCAGGGTTTTCTATCACATGCCTTACACAGATGCCATAAATGTCACTTAATGCTGGACCACTCAGTCGGGAGCCCGGGCAAGGCAGGAAGAGTTTCTCCCATAGGAATGTTTTGGTTTGACAGTGGCCTTTAGCTCTGAGTATTTTTAACTGATCCTGTAATTACAATTAACCCTCTGTTCCACAGTAAAATAATTAGGTGCTACTGACACAACGCCTCTATGTTCCCTTTAAGTGTTGTACACTGTGGAGACTTCACTTTACAGAAGAACCACAAAAATAAACAGCCCCAGCATATCTGCTGTGTTACCAAACTCCTACTCTAATTTCAGTGTTGTGGATTAAAGTGTTTCTTATCTACCCTTCCTGGCAGAGCCTTCCTCTGTTTTTCCTCTCCCTTATAATCTCAAACCAATCCACATATATGCACAGCTGGCCCTCTGTGCCTGGAAATCACCAGTTAGAACAGGTTAAAACATCTGTGTGGCTGATGCCCTTCATTAAGTTTCCATAAAAATGGCCCACATTGCAGGGATCTCTTTACATATAAACTACAAAATATTTCAAGGAAAGTCAGGGGGCAGTAACATTTCACAGCTACACTGAAATTAAGCCTTCAGTGTTCAAAATCCCATAGACGCCACCACTTGGGGATGTGCCAACTCTAGATGATAGCAGAGCTGAAAGGAACCTCCAGGAGCTTATCAAGTTCAAGGTCTTGTTATACAAATGAGGAAGCAGAGGGCAAGACAGGAGACTTGCTCACAGACATAGAGTAATTAAAGGCAAAACGTCCCAAATAAAAGTAGGTTTTCTGATTCGTCATTTAGATCTTTTTCCATACCACACACTATTTTTCTTAATTTAAAAAGGAAGTTCTGGACTCAAAAAAAAAGTGGTATATGCAGAATTTATGCAAACCAACAGAAAGATGGCCATGCAACAGAAAAAAGGCCAAAGGTGACAAACATTCTTAAAAGAAATGCAAAGACCCAAGATATATTCAACTTCAAGGCTAACAGGCAATTTAAACAAATTTATGCAAATATAACCAATTATGAGATATCTGTTAATCTACAAAGTGACAAAAATTAAGAGACTAATCCCCAGCGATGTGAAGGACATGTGCAACAGGCAATCCATGTACTTCTGAGGACAGCAGAAAGGAGCACAATCTTTCCTGAAGGCCACTTGGCAACCACATAACAAAACCCTTCAATATGTTCAAACTCTCTGCATATCTCACCATTAGAAATCTGTATTAATGGGGCCGGCCGAGTGGCGCATTGGTTAAGCGCTGGTTTTGGGATGCCAGCGGCCCCGGTTCGGATCCCACATGAGGGCCGGTGACACTGCCCTCTACAGCTAACAACAGCTCCACCTGGAGCTGGGCTGTGCGAGCCCCGGTGATGGTGTGGGCTGCAGCCCCTGCTGCAGTGTGCTGCCGTAGGCTACAGTAAGTGGCCCGCAGCCAGCGTGAGTGGCTGGCAGTGAAGAGTGAGCTGCCAATAGCCGCGGTGAGCGACATCCAGAGGCCAGCGACCGATCTGCCTCATCCGGGAAGAGCGCAATGACGATACCAACAGTGAAGCAACATCCTCCACAACTAGACTGAAGAACAAAAAGACAGCAACTTGTCTGTTCCCCTTCCCCGATTCCCCAACGCTGTTCCCCTCCGCCAATTCCCCAATAAAATCTTAAAAAAAAAAAAAAAATCTGTATTAAAGAAATCAGCAGTTTCACAGAATCATCATACAAATGCTCATTTCTTTTCTTTATAGTAAAAACTTGAAGGCAACTTAAATGCCCAGTAATAGATTATTAAATATTTTATAATATTTATATTTAATGACATGGAAAGATAATTCATATTATGTCTTTAAATTTAAAAGGGCAGATTAAAGTGCTATAGTATGATCCCATTTTGTAAAATAAATTTCATATGTGTAAACAGATGTACAGAAAAACTGCTGGGAGGATAGTTCTAAAAAATCAGATTTGTGGTATTCTGATTTTTGTGTTATATTTTCCTGACTTATTTTAAAATGAACATAGATCTGTGATAAAAAATAAACATATTACCATTTTGAAAATATAAAAGGTGTAAAAAGCAAGAAATAACTTGACTAACACAGTTGCCAACAGCCACAGCTCAGGAACGCCTTTAAATATAAAAATGAGAACTCCAAAAATAGAGCTACATTTTCCTAATCTATTTCCTATCATTATTAAATACCTGAAATGGCTTATATAATAACTTTTTTAACTTAGATGGGGAGGAAAATTCCAATGTAGTTGGCTACATGTAAATGGCACTCTTTAAATGTAGAATTATAATGATGATAGTAATAATAAAGCTACTAAAATTGTCTATGAAAATGACTTTAAAGACCTTGCTATTGTTTGTTTAATATAATTACACTTCTTATTACTTTCTTCTCATTTGTTCAAATAAAATGGGAGTTGAGAGATGTATCTTAAGATTTAGCTGTACGTAATTCTCAACTCTGAATTACCAGCACAATTCAAGACAAAACCTTCATCCTCTCCTAAAAAAGAATTTTTTGATAACTAAATAATGACAATCACTCCAAGTTATGGTGCCATCTTCTATCATTTAAAATGAAATAAGGGCTTTGCTTTTCCTTCATGTTTTCTAACCCACTGTGAGGTTTAGATTCTTTCAGAGGACTTTCAAGTAGTTCTTCTCAGCCAGTCGCACTCTCTCAGACACATTCTTCTCTTTGCACTCCTTCAAATCTGGTCCCTTTTTCTTTTGCTTGTGATTTTTTTCCCTTTTGCCCTCTTCATTTGCCTCTAAATTGTTTTTCTGTATTATCAACTCCAGAATGACAGCACTGACTCTCTCCTGGTGGCCCCAGAGACTGTAGAGCAAACATATTACTGGGTGATGATACCTCTAAGTGACCTAGTAGTGTCTAATTTTAAAATTTAATGACAATTTTTAAAGTAAATGCATGGAGGTTACAGAAAAAGTTCACAGCTAATAATAACAAGTAATGGAAAATTAAAGTGAGAACACAGAATATGCTTGGAGACCCTTTCTTATAGGTAATAAATAGCAGAACCTCTCCCTGTGGCCATTGACTAATGTGTCTCCAATATAATGTGGGACTCTGTCTTCTACTGCATGTAAAAGGTCAGTTATTTGCTAAGGACCTGAAGTTCCAAAAGATAGATCTTTCTGGTGATGAAGAACCCAAAGACATTTTACAGAGAAGTCCAAGTATATATTTAACTTAATTTTTTTTTTTTTTTTTGAGGGCAGTGTCACTGGCTCTCATATGTGGGACCCGAACCGGGGTTACTGGCTTCCCAGGCCAGCGCTTAACCACCGCGCCACTCGGCCAGCCCTACAACTTAACTTTTGTCACCCTTGTTAGACCAGCTCCAGGCAAAGCAAAGAAGCTGTTAAACTGTTTCCAGTTCCATCCACTACACCTTTCGAAAACTTTTCTCCTGCTCATGAATTGCCTGAGCATCTTTCTATCTGACTGCGTCTACACTCAGCCCTCTTCTGGGTGACATACAGAAAGATGCGCATAAATTCATATATACTGGGATAGTCATGTAAGTATGTAAGAATAACACCTTGGGCCGGCCGAGTGGCGCGGTGATTAAGCACTGGCTTGGGAAGCCAGCGGCCCTGGTTCGTGGCCCACATATGAGGGCCAGTGACACTGCCCTCAAAAAAAAAAAAAAAAAAAAGAATAACACCTAATCGCCTCCTCATTTAATTCTCACAACAATCCTGACAGGTCCACTTTCATCCAGCTTTTACAGATGAGTAGCCTGAAACTGTTACAGAGTTAAGTAATGGCCTTGTCCATCCCATAGTAATACATGCTAGTAGGGGTAGACATTAATTAAACCCCCTCCAATTTTAAATCCACCGTATTTTCTACAACACCACTCTGCATCTCACGGAATTCATCTATGACCTCTGTTGGACAGACTGTGTATTTTAATAGGACAAACCCTGGGCTCAGTGAAATGAATCTCCAAAATGGTGGAATTTATGGGAGTAACAATCGCCTATGGCCTTTTTTTTTTTTTTTAATAGGCACCTTTCTGGTGACCTTTAAACCACAACACATATTATTCTCCCCCTAGATTGCCTGTACATTACCAGGTCACAAATTTAATTTTCATTTTGCCCTGCATTTGTGCATCTGATGTATTTTTCTCTACTTGTCTGATTTCAGACATCTTTGTTCCAGGTTAGTTCTTAATGTCTAAGAATACAGTAATCGCAATTCTCACTCAAAAACTGGATTGGTATTTTCTAACCATGGTATTTTTTAGATAACAATCTATCTAGATAACAGCCTTTACCAAATGAAAAAAAGTCAGTGGAACAAACCACCCAGAAAGCCACTCCTTCCATTTGCTTCTGTCTTTGTAGATGGGCTCCACCTTCCCTTGGTACAGTAATCCAAGCTCTCTCTTCATATATCAACTGTCCATTTCAGCCTTACCTGCCTCATCAAATATGAAAAATTCTACATAGTATTTCCTACATTATCTTCTAACTACCTATGTGGATATGGATTTGTAATTTACCCCACTTACAAAGTGGTAGAATAGCCTGGAACAGTTTCTGGCACATTGTAGAAGCTTACACTCTGCTGCCGAATAAATGCATGAACTAATCAATTCTGTCTTTCTCTCTTCCCCATTTGCACCTTAAGGACTTCAGATGCATGAAAAGTGTGGGGCTGCTTAAGAAATCTTAACTAACAAGCTCTCTGAAGAACTGAATACATATACATCAGCTAGATATATGCCTCATTTGAATATTAATCTTTTCTTTCAGTACAAATGCTATAGAGCCTTCCCATTTTCTATAAACACACAGATGCCATAGACAATCCTTTTGTCTACAGACAGTCAACGAAATTTTGCAGTAAATCTGAAATTACACAGCAGCTTTACACTGCTCACTTTCTGCAGAGCCATGATCTATATCCAAGTCTCCACAATCCCGAGGTAGGCACCCTACAGACCCCTTGGGAAAGTGCAGTCATCCAAACAGGTCCCATGATCACCTGGTTATGGAATTTTCCGAGGAGTAACAAGCAGAGTGACTGCCCCTGTTATTCAGGGTGTGCTCAACGAACAACATATCTGTGCTGTCGGTGAGCGCACCTAGATCTGAATGGTAATACGGCAGCTTAGACCAGGCCCTTGCTAGAAAATGAAAACAATTACTACTCTTTGGAATGTAGCTATGTGTGCCCAAGGTGTTCGACATGGTGAGTTAACATGCACTACACAATACTAACTGCAAAAGATGCCAAAGTCGCCCTGCACCATGAGGTTCAGTGACTTGGAGGTGGCTGTACAAATGATACTCAGAATCAACGTGACCTGACTCAGTGACTAACCCATGTTCTGTTGGCTACTTGCCCCCACATAGCTTTTCTCTACAAACAGTTAAGGGAGCTTGACTTCCATCTACAAAATCAGCCCTAACCCAGGAACTAGACTATTTTCCTTCCTGTAGAGAATTTAAACCCTATTTTACAGATGACAAAACTGAGGCCCAGAGGTCAGTGCAATCTCTAAGGTCAAAGAGTAATCTAGTGTCCAGACTTCCAGTCCAATGTCACAAAGATGAGTGGGGTGTGGGGCACATTTATTCAAAATATTAATTTTATGCTAATCAGTGAAAAAAAATGAATACAAATATGTACACATACAATACGATCCCAATTTTTTAATTTTTATAAAATAACATAGAAAATAAAAAGCATAAGAAAGAAGACTGAGAAACAAAATTGAATGGAAATATGCCAAAATGTTAATAATAATGACTGACTGAAGAGAGGTACAATGGATGACTTTTTAAATTTTCTTCTCAATATCTTTCTGTATTTTCCAAATTTTCCAAATTTTCTGCAATAAACCTTACTAGTTTTATAACATCAAAAGAGAGAAAGAATAAATGTTCCAGAATATTCAACTCTGCTTACACTAGAAGTCATTTGCATTGATGGAGACTCGGGGATAGGTAGGAAAAGCTGAAAAAATGATAGGAACTTAAAATAACATACTTACCCACCAACTGTGGGAGAGAAGAAGCTTCCCTGTCGAGCATGATGGATCCTTTCTCCATACACGTCCTCAGCTCAAATAAGCTGTGAAGGGATAATGTGGCCACGTGGGGCTTGCTCCATCTCTCCCCACCCTGTTCCACCTTTTCTTCAAACTTAATCCACCTAGGAACATGAAATTAATAAACAGCAATTACAATGGAAGTGTTTTAACCTTCTTGGAAATGGCAACATCAACCCCTCCATTTCCATCCCTACCAGCACTTCCACAACATTTCCTTTTGTGGAGTTTTAAAAGCTTGTTTATATAATTAACTGTATTACCTATATTTATAAACACACCAAACAGAAAAACTAGACTTCTCCTTTCCCTAATGTTCCAGAGAAAGAAAACAAACCAATAGGAACCAAAGTATTTTTGGTTTTATAGCTGTCTATATGTAACCATGAAACCCTGAAGAATGATTATTTAACTAAATCTTTTAAGTAAGGTTGAAAAAATATGCATTACTAAATTCTCCATGTAGGTAGTGCTTACAATGTGTAATAGCCACCAACTGTGAGAATTCTGTACAAGGAAAGTTTATATAAGATGAAATATCAGTTATGAACAAATATTTATCTTAAATATTTGAAAGAAACAGTGTGTGAAGTGGACAAATGAATATATAATTCCCCTTTAATGACTAAAGAGGGCCAGTATGTGTTGCTATGTCTTACTTTAACCTATATTTCTCATTTGACACATGTTCCTCCTTAAACACTGGCTCCACATGTGTTTAAAAATATGCAAGCTCGGGCCGGCCGAGTGGTGCGGTGGTTAAGAGCTGGCTTGGGAAGCCAGCTGCCCCGGTTCAGGTCCAACATATGAGGGCCAGTGACACTGCCCTCAAAAAAAAAAAAAATTATATGCAAGCTCAATGAACAACACATCTATTCTGATAATAACAGATCTCCTAGCATCTTTAGTATTGGAGCAAACAACCCTCTTTCATAGCTTCTTCTTTCTAAGACTCCTAGACAGTTTGACGTAGCAATATATATCAATTTTTAAAAGTTTAATTGAAATAAAGGCAAAACACATTTGACAGTTTTTATGTCCCACATATTATACATATAGACTCTTATACTAGTTAAAAAAAACAAAGCATCAGCATTTTGCTATTCATCATGACCCAAAGAAAAATGTTTCTCTCACTTCAAACTTTCTGAAAAGACAGAGTGGAATTTAAAAAAATTGTTTTTCTACATTCTTCACCCGAAGGTTTAATGATTGAAAAATGTTTTCCTAGAAAAGGTAAATGCTCACCTAGCTCACTAAAGATGAGAACAAAGGGCAGAGATCAGAGGAAGTTCTCCATGAGGTATTATTTATAGACCACTCAACACCGCAGAGGAGGGAAGACAAAACACACTGGCAGCACCAGGAGTAAAAATAGATCAAGAGATCAGCCACAGCATCAAAGAAAATTTAGAATTTTCATCAAGCCCAACACTCATGTGGTTCAGAAGTATTTTAGCCACATTCAAAGAGTCTCCCTCCATTACCCCTCTCAGGAAGCCTCTCCCTGCCAAGAAGCTCCCACATTTCAATGGTAACCTTATTCCCAACTTCACCCTCAGTTCTAAGACCCTCCTCCTTTCCCCTGCATTCCAAAAAATGTAGGCAATGGAGATTTTTACATGTTTTCCTCACAAGCGAAAAGGCCTACATCACCACAAAAGTTTTAAAACTTCAGAACTGGATGTTGTTCATTTCTACAAAGAGGTTGCAGAACATTCCAAAAAAGAATGGAAGACCCTTAATATTCTGTGTGTGTGTGTGTGTGTGTGTGTGTGTGTGTGTGTGTGTGTGTGAGAGAGAGAGAGAGAGAGAGAGAGAGAGAGAGAGAGAGAGAGAGAGAGAGAGAGAGAGACAGAGAATTAGTTCTTCTCTTTGGGTGGTATTAGAACCACAGAAATAGAAGTGGAAGGGAAATGACAATTTTACATCACACTCACAAAATTCTATGGATTTGCCAAAACCGATATAAGGTAATTGGGGTTATTTTGACAGTAATCATTTTATGGAGCCCATTATTTCATTGATTAATTTTAGGTGTATTATTTTTTCATGCTTGCTCACAGAATCTCTAACCATGTTTGTGGGTAACTAGTATATGAATCATATTTGTACTTGATATTATAATTTCTTGCTCAAATTAAGATTCTAGAAGATAGGAGATTCCATAGTATATGAAACCAAGACAGGGTTATATATAATTATGTCATCTATGAATAGTGACTCCTTGTTTTTGGTCCTAAGAGTATTTTTATTAGTTGAGGGATAGAATCTTTGGTCATAGAATTTAAGCCCAAGATGAATGACAACGGCCAACTAGAAACTCAGCAAAGGGGAGTGTTTTATACAGCCTTCACTTCTTGCTTATCTTTACTAAATGAGATGTCCTTTCTACCACTTACCATAAATCTGTATTGCGAAATCCATTTCTTAAAAGAAATCTAAGCTTCACTTATTATATACAGTGTGTGACAATGGCTCCTTTCTACCATCATCCTCAACTGTCCAAACAATGTAAGTGTAATATCTTTTTTAAAGGAGCAAAACCACTGCATTCTTTTGTGATGAATTTTTGTATTTCATTCCTCTCCATAGTTTATATTTTAGGCAACCTGAATGGACTTCAGTATGACTTTGAACAAGCCTTAAAAGTACATTTAGAAATCATAAATCTTTACTAGCTTAGATTTATGGAATAGCATTCATTACTCACCTCCTGGAATACACCAGCTCTTTAGGTCAAGATTTAACAATAAAGTGATTGAAATGTACTCTCAAACTACCAGTTTCTTAGAATCCACATTCCTAAGTGATCAGCATTATCTTACAGTTCAGTTTAGCATCCATTTCACTCAGTTCAGTAAATTTTGAATGTTGTTATGATGTCATATCAGCAAAGCTAACAGCATAAAGCAAACTCTGGAATAGTGACTATACGATTCCTTTAAAGTGTATTGCTCTAATTGTTTAAGGAACTGATTATACTTCCAACACTTGCATTCAGGAATAAAGTAATGGTTTGCCCATTTAAACAGATTATTTGCAGGTAGTTTCATTTCAGAAGCTGTACATGTATGTCTGTCCTCATATATGAAGGACAAAAACAAAAAAACTGGAAACTACTCAGCTCGAATGAGAACCCATTAAAGAAAAGGCTAAGGCCAAGGTACCAAAGTTCAGCTATCTGAGTGCCAATGAATTTGTAAAGGTGCTTCAGAACCGTGCAATTATTTTTCTTTAAAAAAAAACAACAGACATTCTTACTGTAAAATGTACTAAAAGCCACTCTCTACCCTTCATAATAACTAGGAATAACCATATATTAGCAGTAAGTTTCCTTCTTTTCCTTCTTCTTGGTATTTGACATGTTACAGGAAAATTAATTTCAGAAGCTGGCTTTTTAAATGCTTGCAATTATAAAACTGTTGTAACCTTGGAAGAGGAGTTTATTAGGTGAAGTTTATTTGTTCCAACGTCTTAGAAGAATAATGATAAAGTACACTGAAGTTTAACACACTTTGAGTGACTGCCAACCAAACAGTATTTCAACTCGCTTGTTGAAGAAATAGGAGGCCCACTGGGAATCCCTGAATTTTGCAATTTTCCAATCATATGATTAAATATAATTAAGAAAAGACAAGACCTCTAACTTAAAAACATGCCAGTTTTGCTGTGGAAAATAGACATGACCTTCGCCCTAGATTATACTCCAATTTCATAAAACTATTAAAATGATGATAAAATTTCTTGCTAACTAATACGTGTCTCACCACATATAGAAAAGCAGCCAATGTTAGTGTGTAACTGGGATAAGTGATATTTTTAAGGGGAATTCTTAAATTTCTAGATCAACTGTGAAAGTTATGGCAAAAGTTATATGTATGTTTTTATAAATGTTATATAAAAGTTATGTGTAAGTATAAAGGTTATAAAGTTATATGTATTCATACTTCTATAACGTTATATAAAAGTTACATAAAGTTCTGTTTATGTTGTTATAAAAGTTATATGTATGTTGTAACTACATATAATTACACAAATGATTAAAGTCCTTTTCCTTCAGCCTTTTTATTACAGAAAACATAAACGTGGTCTGAATGGAATTTTCCAAAGTAATCCAATAGCGGAAAGATAGAGAGGTCAGTGGATCACTTCCCAATGTCCAAACCCCAGGGTAAGCGCACGTGTCTGTGTTTGATGGCCAGGCCCTGGAGCCAGGTTGTCCAGAGGTATGTCGGGTCAGTTTGCAGAGCAGAAAGACAAATGGCTGTTTCTTTGTGCTGCCCCACTAAAAGTGAAACATCAATACCCTTTTCCTTTTTTGGCTTGTTGTGTTTGTTGAAACTTGTGATGGCTTTTCTTGTTTGACAGTAAAATGTGAACCACATTGGCGGGGGGTGGTGATCTTCACGGTATATTCTTATAACAGTTCACCACTTTCAACATTGAAGGGAAAGTGAAAGCCAATAACCATTTTTGCACAGACATCACTAACTCAAAGAAATAAAGAGATTGGGGGTAGAAGAGGGTAGTAGTAGCCCTTCTTCCTGGCTTTGGGCCATCACCAAAGCTGGACCATGACTTACTCTTTTACCAGTTTGCTTCATGAATCCATTAACTAATGCCTAGCTATCTAGAAATTGTTAATGAAGAACATAGGCTTCTTCCCCAGTACCGACTAGTCTATTATAATTACTGCTACATACTGAATGTCCATATCCTAATGACCTAACACTTAGGTCATTAGTACTTAGTACTTAGGAGTACTTAGCAGTCCTTAGTACTTAGGATTACTCTTTAAAACAGGGTGTCCTCTGCCTTCCACTGACCATATATACTTCTCAGGTCTGATCATTCTACCCTTTGCATAGTCTTCAGCTTGTGCTCTGTGTTGGCAGAACCAGTGAAAATTCAAAGTTCTAACTTTTAGCAAAGGGAGGACCAGGGAAAAGAAGTGAAAAAAGAGGGGTTAGAGTTGGCTGTACTTCAAAATTCACATAAATAAAGGTTTCCATTGTTCATAATTTTACATGACTACTGTGCTTTCCAAGACCTAAATGGGGGTATTTTTCCTACTACTGAAACCATTCTCCTTATTTTTTGAGACACAGAGCAAATCTGAACTCCTGGAGTAGGACTGAAACTGCAGTAATGCTAACATCCAATGTAGGGTATTCCTGGTGAAATTAAATCATCAGTCAACCAAAAGATATTGCACATTAAAAGGGAGAGATTTTAAAGAGGCAGGATCGTTCTGTGGGAGTATGGGCTTACAGTACAAACTATATTAAGCTAGATAAGTCTGACAGGCTAGTTCTCTATGGAATAAAATAGTCTGTTAATTGGGGTTTTCACAAAAAAGGCAAAAATTTCTCAATTTTATAAGTTAGCCAGAAAAATATTCATGCTGCATTTTTCATATGTAAAACAAATCCCTTCTAAGCACTACACTTTTATTAGTCTGGTATTCAAAGCTTTCTATGGGGGGTGGCGGGGGGAATCTCTATCATGTCTGGAAACTGGACATCATAAATGTCAGTCAAAAATTACTGCAAAACATTCTGAAGCAGAGTATGTTGCTGGAAGTAAAATTTACTCAAAATCTGAATCATTTCTGGAGGCACAATCACCTCCAAACCTCCCAGCAGGATTTAAGTGGAGCAACAAACTACGAATCAAGGTTCTATTTCCCCATTTATTCTATTAAAACAATTTCTTGATTATGGATTGTGTACCAGGTACTTATAGGCACTAGGGCTACAGTAGTGAACAAAACAACCAAAAATCCCTGCCTTCATCGGGCCGAGTGATGCGGTGGTTAAGCGCTGGTTTTGGGATGCCAGAGGCCCCGGTTCGGTCCCACATGTGAGGCCAGTGACACTTCCCTCAAAAAAAAAAAAAAAAAAGAATAGACAAAAATCCCTGCCTTTATGGACGGGGTTTTTATTTTAATGGGAAGAAAGGATTAGATGTGCAATATGCTAAATGCTGGTTAAGAGCTAAGAACATAAATAATGGAGGATAGGGGATAGGGAGTGTTGGGAGAAGATTTCCATTTTAGAAAGGGCAGTCACTGCGAAGGTCATATTTGAATAAAAACCTGAAGGGGGTAAAAAAAAAAAAAATGATCCATGCAGGAAACTGTGGGGATGTGGCAGGAAGAGCATTTCAGACAGAAGTGCCAAGTTCCTGGCACATGACTGGCCAGTGAGGCTGAGGCAGAGCGAACAAGAGGTACAGAAGTAGACAAGGTCAGAGATCACAGTGGACAGTTCACGAGGGAGGCGAGGATAGAAGCAGAGGGGTGGACTAATTAAAAGCATTTGCAGTAATCTAGGTGAGAGAAAGTACTGGCTTGGACCAGGGTAGTGGTGATACTGAACGTGAGATATAGTGAGATTCTGAATACATCTTTGAGGGTAAAATAGATAGGATTTGCCAGTAGATCAAGTAAGGGGTGTACGCAAACACAAGAGTCAAGAAAAACTCCAAAGTTTCTGACTTGAGCAACTAGAAAAATGGAGTTACTCATAGTGCTGGGGAGGGAACTATGTAGGAGGAATATTATCATGATGTGAGTAAATCAGAAGTTCAGTTCTGGACATGTTATCTGGAGATGCCTGTTAGCCATCCAATTGTTTGTTTTCTATCAACTAAAGCAAGAAGTCTGGGCTAGAGAACTAAATGCAGATGGCATAAGCATAATGATGAATTAGTTTGAAATATCAAATATAGGTCCTCTTCTGAGCATGACCAATGATGTAGTGTACCTTGAGTCTGTCATTCAGCTGTCCGTCAATCAGAAACGAGGATTATTACAGAACTCCAAATTTGGTCAAGTAATATTTCTAAGAAAGTATTATATGTAGAACAATTTTTTCTAAGGCAATCAGTTCTCAACTAATCTCATGCAAAAAATATTATTCAGCACCTATCATGTACCCAGGCACAGCAAGACACTGGTAATACTATAGTGAAAGACAGACATGGTGCTCCCTATCTTCAGAGGAATTAGTGTAGTGAGGGAGATAAAATGAAAACAGTAATATCACATGTATGCCTAATTAATTAATAGTAATTGTGGTAAGTCCTATATAGGAGAAGTTATAGAGTGTAGACTATTTGTACGTATGTTTCTTCCTGCACAGCTTCCCCCCGCCCCCACACATGGCGTACTCCCACCACACTTCTTCCCCAGCAGTACAGTCTCTCAGGGACTAATGACATTACCCAAAGGACACACACATTCACAAGGAAATAAAGTCTTTAAGGATGGTAAAGTATTCAAGACTATCTTACTCTTTAAGAATCTTAAAGGAAAATACCTTGTCCATCTCTTTCAATGTTGAATTACCTGTACAGTGAACTGTGATCTGTCCACATTTCTGGGACAGGGGTCATATAAAATAAAGTGTAGTCTTTATTTGACTAAAAGAAAAACAGAATGCTGTATCTGAATTCTACTCTGTATTGGTATACACACAGAATTTTAAGATAAAAATAAGAATCAAAGTCGCTCTTCTAGTCACAGCTGACTACACCAGTATACACACAGGGGTGGGATTTTATTTTATTTTATTTTATTTTTTGAAGGCAGTGTCACTGGCCCTCATATATATGGGACCCGAACCAGGGCCACTGGCTTCCCAAGCCAGCGCTTAACCAACGCGCCACTCGGCCGGCCCAGGGGTGGGATTTTAAAGCTGTAAGATATGCATGATGTTAGAGAAGATGCAACCCAATATCATCCTCATTTTAGAGAATAGAAAACTCAAACTCAGGGAGACTACATGACTACATGACTTGCCCAAAGATAAATAGCCAGTCAGCAACAAAGCAAACACTAGACCAAAATCTCCCCAACACTTAACTTAGGCTGCACCAGTACAATTCTGTAATTCTCACTCCATTTTTTTTTTCTGTTAAAAGGAAAAGAAAGAATGAAATCAAGATACTAGTAAAAGTTTTTGCTTCAAAATCCTTCTTGGAGGATGTTTTATAGACTAAAAGTGTACTTCACAGAATATTTTTAATATCCAGATTATTGGTGCTGAAAAGGGAATCAGAGACTATTACTGTATCATGAAAAGAGGCCCTAAAAGAGCAAAGAATGAAAATATTCACTTCTGTATCCCCAGTATCTAAAACAGTGTGCAACATATACTATCAGTCAAAAAACATTGGTTCAATTTAATTGATTTGAATTAAATTACAGACTATAAAACGCATATCTTTATAATGTTCTGTTTGTGAAAGTGAAATACACTGAATCATCATGTAATGATGACAATGAGAGGTCAATAACTGCATTATATCAAAGTCTTTACATAATTGTTATATATCATAGAAGATTTAGTATGGAATATATAACTAAATATATATATATAAAGAAAGTAAGGTTCTATTATCATGAGATTAACAAAACTTGATATTTGTATAGTGCTTAAAAGTTTACAAAGAATTTCCATATATACATACATGTAATGTGATATAACTAGACATATATTGTATATCTATATATATTACATATTCTATATAGCATGCATATGTATGATATGCAATAGGTAATATTGTATACTCTATTTGATGATGAAATCAAAGTTCTGAGAAACTGAGTGTTATGTAGCTAACAGGTGACAGTCTGAAATTGAACTCAGGTCTCTAAATACCAAATTCAGGTGAACCTTATATTTACTGTCACTGGATATTTCAAAAATGATAAGTTTCTATTTGTAATAATAGCAAGTTTGTGGGTACTAGTCACTGTCTTTGCAACCTCCTCCTAACTGAATGGGGAATAAATCAGACATGACCTCACAAGATATCATGGCATGTGGAGACTGTGGATATATGTATCTCTAGGCGATCTTGTTTGGGTACTTGCATTTATCTCTAAAATATTTCACTACAAAATAGCACAGGAATGGACATTTACTATTAATTCCTTATTAAGGTTAGAATTATAACAATACGGATCCATGAAACAATGCTCCAGGAGTGAAATAAAGGGTCTCCTGCATCCATGTCAATGTAAAAGAGGAGAAACATAATTGTTTTACTCCTTAACCCAGCCAACATCATGCTCATCAGTTTTGCAAACTGCTACGGTTAGAGAAAGCTGCTCACTCACGGACTCAACTCTCTTGCCCCACACTTGTTTCCACAGGTCGGTAGTGAACACAGTGGCCATGCCTCACCTTGCTGTCTCCTTCCACTCCATCTCCTGCCCATCCACGGCCAGCAGCTCATCCAGTTCGGTGAAGAGCTGAGGGGGTGCTGGGCTGTCATCCTCTTCGCCCAAGATGAATCGGATGCGCTCTGCGGCGGGAGAGACTGCAGAAGTGAAAATACTGTGATTAAACACTGGCTGCACAACCCTGAGGAAACTGTAGCTCTGAGCTCTTCCTCTGTCCCCAAAGCTGTTGGGCTTCCCATCCAGATTTTCAGTGGCCATCTTCTTGCTGAGCCTCCCTTGGCCCCAGTCTAAAGATGAAAAATCAAAGCCTTCTCTATTCCTCTGGTTCCAAACTGTAGCTCAGCGCCCCACTACTCTCCAAAAGGACGAAACTGCGGATCTGTGTGGTGTATGACAAGACCCTTTAGCCCTCAGATGAGCTGAGGTCCAACCACAGGACTTTCCCTCCTTTCCCACTTTTGACCCATCCAAAATTATTAGACAGAAACCAGCTTGAGCCAATCACTTTTCCTACAACAGTGGGAGGGGGGCAACAGAGCACCCCAATCCTGAGTTTCTCCCAGGTGTCCGCCTCCTACCCACCCTCCCTCTGTCCAATGCCTAATGCCCTCACAGGCTCCTCGCTGGCCATAATTGGCTAACTACAAAGTTGATGAAGGAATATTTAACAAGATGGGACCTCTTCTTTACATAATGGCAGTACCCAAAAATGTTTAGTCATACTTCAACGCACTTGAAAAACAAGCCCAAGTAAAATATTGTACACGTGAGGGAAAAAAATTTTCTTCAACACACTCAAGCACATAATTGAATGCCCTACTAGCTCCTTTTGACCCCATCTCCTGAAAATAATGTAATGAAAAATTAACTAGCATGTCCTCGAGTTCATGGGTTATTTTCCCCTTTTTTTACTTAAAAAAAAAAAGGATAGTATTTGGAAACTGATAGTCATGTTACAAAACTAAGGTCCACAGATACTCTTTATAATCCCTAGGTAAAACTAAGAATGTTTTATATATATATATATATATATATATATATATATATATATATATATATATATGAATACCATCCAGGTACACATATATATACACTGGTATGTGTGTATATATATATATATATATACGTATATATGCACATAAATATGTAGGAATATATGTACTCTACCTAAAAAAGAAGAAAATCCCCACCATCTGATAACTACTATAATTCAGGACAAGAATAAAATTCCATAGATAAAAATATATTTACTACAAGTTAGCCCATGAAAAATATTCAACCTAACTAGTAATCAAAACTATTAAAATAATCTTATTTTATCTATTGTTTTATCTACGAAAATGCCAAAATTAAAAAGAATGATAATGTCCAATATCAGCAAGAATTTAGAAAATTTATTGTCACTGGTAGGAGCCTAAATGGGAACATCTCCCTGAAATTTTGAAGGATATAGAAATGTTTTAAAAGTATATGTATCCTGTGAGCCAGCAATTCTATCACAGGACATTCATTTCAAATAAATAATAGTCATTATCTCAAAGACTCAGCTATAAGAGGTGACCACTGAAGCATTGCTTATAACTGAGAAAAACAGAAAAATCCTGAATGTCCAAAAAGGAGGACTGGTTAAATAAACTACAGTATAACTATTCAATAAAATACCATGTAGTCATAAAACATGAAGTCAAGATTATTGGTTTTGACATATACTATATAGTATTAAATAAAATTGCAAAATCATATGCATAAAGTGATTCCACTCCAGTAAAGAAAAAAATACACACACACACACACACACACACACACACACACACGCCTAGAATCATGGGCTTGGTTTGCTTGTTTCCAATATGTGTGAATTTCAGTTACCTCAGTTTCGTTAAATAACACTAGTCCTCTAACAACACAGTATAAATTTTAGTTAGCATGGTATATTAACTGTGAGGAATTGCATAAAGTACAGACTTCACTGCTACGTCTTTAGTCCACAATTACTATGTAAATAACATGTGCATCATGATCAGTGACCTATCACAATGCGTCTTTCAAAGTTTGTCAGTAATTGATCATTACACATTTGTTATCCAGTTCGTGTACAGACAGCAAACTGTAGTTGTGTTGTTTTCTCATCTCCCCATGATAAATTCATGACATGGATAATTACAAAGCAGTTGCAACCAAGAAAGATTAAAGTACAGTACAGAAACAAAAAGTGATGACACTGGAAGTGAAATCTGTAGTCAAATGTAAATGGAGTTCTGCAAGCCCTACTTGATCATGGCGATGTAGCAAACACTGCCATTGGCCATTTGAGAGACTAGATACAGAGTGGAGGAGTTTAGTGAAGATGTTCATTAACATAAATAAGGCAAGTGGTGTACCAAAATGATAGCAATATCCCAGAAGAAATGCTGCTTGGGGGAAAAAAACAACAAAACTACACATTAAAGGAAATCTCAGAGACATTTCTTGACGTGGAAAGCACAAAGAATAAAATGTTGGAAGCTAATCCAAATTTACAGAGGACTATGACAATTTGGGCATAGAAAAGATGTTCCCTCCATTTCATTCGTTGTACAATAGCAAGAAGACAAGTACCTTTCAAACTACTTCTGATGAAGTTTTTACAAAAAAAAAAAAAAATCTGTCTCTTTAATCTTAATGTCTCTAATGTATTACAGTATACTAAATAAATATTAGTTTTACTATAGTTTTTCATTTCCCAACGTCTTTACAGCCAACGGCAAGAACGGTTTTAATGATTTGGCAAAATTTTTTAAAGGTCAAAGAACAATAGTAACTTTTCCCATTGATTATTAGGATTGGTTTGCATAATTTCAGCTTGCATAGTTATTTTTGGTCCTGACCTACCATTCAAAGCAAGGACTGCTTGTATCTTTTAAATGTTTACTTCTAGGGCTTCTATTTTCTTCCTTTCATTTTCCTATCAATTCCGATGTGTGCCCAATTCATTCATATATTCATTCAGCAATATTTATTGAGTACTGTCTATGCTCTAAATAGGCTTTGCTTCAGGCTCTGAAGATAAAGCAAAGAACTTTGACAAAAAGATCCATGTTGTTATCAAGTTTACACGCTAGGAAGGGAAACATATTAACTAATTAATCAATTTATTAGTAAAGTGTAAAAAGGAATTAGTACATAAACCAACAAACAAAAGTATCTGTGAACTGTGTTTGCAAAATATTAAAATAAGGTAATTAAATACATATTAATTCAGGATACAATGTTTCACTTCTATAATTAGAAAAAAATGGATTTGAAATTTCTCATATCTGAGAGGTAAAAAATCTAAAGTTTCAGGACTTTGCGCAAAAACATTTACAATGCCTTTCCAGTCAAGAAATAGGATGTTTAATTATTTTAGAGGATCAGAAAAGGCATGAAAAAAAAAATGATGGGAGGGTTAGACATGATAGGCAGAATTTGGAATCTGGATAATGCTTCTAAGGAGTATAGTGTTCACACTACTAAAAATGTTGTTAGTTATTGATCATAGTGGTTCTGAAACTGACAATCTCAAATTTGATTGATTTTCATCAACATTCAACATCAAAGATTCCTGAATTAGAACTAGCTTTTTGAAGGGAAGAGCCTACACTTAGAGAATCAACATTTGGTCCATTTCTGAAACATGTGATGTGGGTATATCCCCACCGGTAACGGGGGTGAATAAATGTTTCTCCTACTTAAATAACCGAATCTCCTATACAGACTGCACACATCTCTGCTGGTTCTAATCCACGGAGCATTACTCTCGTCTGGCATTCTCAAGTTAGGATAACACGACTCACTGCTTATCAGACAGAACTCAGCTGCGACTTCTGCAAAATGGAATGGAAGAAGGATGAAACATTACCTCTGTGTCTTCCTCTCTAGGCACTATTGTCTAAGCACCTTTCATAAGTTCTCTTACTTATTAAATACAGCCTCTGACAACCAGTATAACAATCCATTTGGGATAAAATTCCAACACCATGTTGCCATAAGCTAGCTTGCTACTCTTTTATGTTTCTCTCCTCACTTGCTCCCCCAAGCTTCTCCAGGAATTAGAAGTAGGAGCCCATAGCAATTGTATTGTAAATGTCGATTTCTGAGAGGGGCATCGTCTGTGGCCAGCAAATACCCCTCCCAATTTCTAACATCATTCTTAACCTAAGATACACAGAGTGAGAATCTCCCTAATGAAGTACGTCAAGAATTCATTTTTTTCCCATAACTTTCGATCAAATGGTTAAATGAGCCAAATATGAGACACAGCATTGCATTGACATTAAAAGTATAGACTCTTGGGGCCGGCCGAGTGGCGCGGTGGTTAAGCACTGGCTTGGGAAACCAGTGGCCCCAGTTTGGGTCCCTATAAAAAAATTTAAAAAAAAAATGTATAGACTCTTGGAGCCAAACTGCCAGGGTTTGAATCCAAACTCTGCTACTTATGTGTCATGTGACCTAACACAAATTAATTAATTGCTCTGTGTCTCAAATTCCTCACCTAAAAAGCAGGATGATGATGATCATTATAATCGCTAAAATACAAGGCTTAAATCAGTTTAAAAATTGCTGGTTCTTACTAGCAAAACCTGCCTAGCTTCTAAGAAAGAAAGCCCTCACCCATATTGGCCTTCATAGCCCCTATACATTGAAAATATATAAGGCAGGAAAGAAAAAAATCCAACAGTTCTGCATATGTTGCTTCACTGAATTAGGTACCTTTAGTAATGAGACACAAAGATTACCTATATTCTGGGAAACAGCCTATAAAAGAACAAGAGGAAAATAATGAAACAGTTTTGCCTCATTTTAATGCCTGGGGGCGGGGGTGGAAGAGCATCAGAAAATCAACTTGCATTACAGATGAACAGATTATGATTCCAAGTAATAACTAACCTAGTTTCATCACAAAAGAGAAGCTGGAGAAAAATGAGAGATGGTGACAGGAAGGAAGGGAATGAAGGAGAGAAACTGCCAAATTTATCTAATCACATTTGTCAGAATAGAAGACCTGTAGATCAAAGCCAAGTTAATACCTCTCATCTGCCTTGATTTTTTTTCTTTTTTTATCCTGTTCTCTGGTTAGAACATGTTTTGGGTTTTTTTGAGTAGCTGTAGAATTTCCTGGAGGGTCCTACATCAGTGTGGTTATCTTTGACCAGTGTCTACCTGCAGGATAACAACGGGATGGTGTGCAGGGCTTGGAAAATCCCAGGGTTCCCCAGTCCCTGCTACCAACAAAAGGAAAGGCAGATACGTGGCAGGAATGCTGCCCATACCACTCCCACTACCAGCACCCACAGCAGACATCACTTACACATCATCACATTGATTCCTGCTGAGCCTGAACATGTTGGCCTCACAGCAACCACTATCCATCAATCAGAGATGGCGTGTGAGATGAATCCTCTCTGCCCATGCCTGACTAGAGGACAGTCTACTCTCAATTTGCCTTTCATATCATTCTGGCCCCAATTTGCGTCCGGCTTTGTCTCCCACAGCAACTCAGAAGTGTCTTATGACAGAACATACCTGCTCATTTTCAGATCTTTTTCATTTTTCCTCAATAGGTTATTCTTTTCTCCCCTCTTTATCTAACTGACTCAACTGCGAAGGCCCAGTTGAAAAGATTACCTTTTCCAAAATGATATACTAACCATTCACAGAAATGTGACTCTCTCCTTCATTCAAACCATAAAAACACTTTGTGTCTGCAAACACAAACAGTAACAACAAATATACAGCTTTCTCATGAGCACTATGGTAGATGTGACTTTTCCCTCCAACTAGATCACCAAGGTCCTGGAAGACAAGTCTATATTTTATGTACCTTCCTCAAAGACAGACATAGTACCGTGCCCCTAATAGTCACTTTGACAGTAATAAATTAGATATGGCTTCATAAACCTTGGACATCTTCAAGTACATGAAAATGTAACCATCCGCAAAAGAAAACTTAAGAACTCTGTAAGTTTTGAAAACTGTCCTTATTCTACCCTTCCCCTTAATCCATCTTTGCATTAGCTGTACAGTAAGCAAAACACAGTCTCCATTCAATGTTGAGTAAGCTACAAATATAATAAAAGAATAAACACTTCTGGTAAGCTATTTTCCTCTGCTAGATGCAATCCCTCCTGCCCTAGGAACCACAAAACTTAATCAGCTCTTCTATTAAGACATTTAATATCTACTACTTTGTGTGGTATTCATTCCTGTCCTTTGTCTTTGTACCTTTACTAAGAAAATCATCTGGTTCATCCCTTGTTTCAACTATTCTTGGCACCTACCCAGTGCAAAGTGAAAAAAGAATGGGTAAAAGAATAAGTAAAACAATGAAGTAAAAACTGAATAACATATATTCTGCCACATTTCTCACAATAAATTTTTCTCTGCTTGTTTTAAGAACTCTGCCTCTTTTTTAAGTGCAAGTAGGAAAATGACATGGTGTGACAAAATGGAAACCCTGAGGCTTAGCAATAAGGAAGTATAGTTTTACACTCTTTCATTAGGTAATTAATACTTAATAATTTTTAGTGGATGCAATATACTATAGTGTTTGTTGAAAGAACACAAAATATTTTTAAGATAATTTCCCTGTTGTCAAGGAGCTTATAAATGGGAAGATAACATATAACAATAGGAAAATGCCATCAGTAAGCATGTAGTAAGCAATGAATGGTTATACTGTACCAGGTATTGTGTTACATTCTTTCCATTTACTACATTACTTATTTCACTGAAGCCTATGCAATATCTACTGTGGTTCCTCTCTCATTTACTCTTATATTGCAGATAAGAAAACTGAGTATAAAGAGGCTAAGGAACTTCCTCAACTAATAAATGATATGGCCTCAAACACAGTTATATTATTTTCAAGCCCATTTCTTAGCCACCACACTCTAATAAATGATCTCATTAAAAAATAATAATAATAAAAAAGTCAGATTGCCAAACAAACAGTACATACATAAATGTACTGGATTTCAGAGGAGGCAGAAATTATAATGGCATCTGAAATGGACCTAAAGTAAATTAATTGAACATTTGGTTCATTAAACCAAAAGTCAATCTGTGACTATGCCCTTTTATTTTTGGTCTGGGAAGCATCCCACTGTGGCCACCCTGCAGGGTACCAAAAAAATTTTCTTTAATAGAAATAGTTATCATAATGAACAACTCATACTGAGCATGACAAGTTCATATGTAAATTCCCTTCAGTGGGTTAAATGAGGACTTCTGGATTTTATTTTCTCCTCGCAAAGTCCACCATCTGGTAGTCTTAGCTCTCAAATCAAAGTATAAAGAGAAATAACTATTTGTTTCTTTAAGTTATTAATGTGCAATCACCAACTAGTTTACATAATTATCATTTTAAGTATTCATTTCCCTCCTTCATTATGAAATACAAGTTTGTGGGTCGACACCACAGTTGTTAAAACTTCCACAATTTGGGCCGGCTGAGTGGTGAGGTGGGTAAGTGCTGGCTTGGGACGCCAGCGGTCCTGGTTCAGATCCCACATATGAGGGCCAGTGACACTGCCCTCAAAAAAACAAACAAACAAACAAACAAACAAAACTTCCACAATTTATCTAATTATTAGGCCAAGAGAGTATTCCATAAATAATAAATACACTTAAATGCATATATAAAATCTTCAAACTTCATTTTCACATTCATAATTGTAAGAAATGAGAATAACTGAATAAATAAAGTTTCATATACATATAAATCTTTGAAACACACACACACATTGTAGTGGCTGTCTGTCACTCCTGCCCACTCAGCAACCTAGCCTCTTTTTCTAATAACAGCATCCTGTTTTCCTTTGGAGAACCACCTTTATGCTTGTTAAGTCCTCTGAGGCTGAATCCACCCCCTGTAATAGAGGTCTGTACTATAAGAAAACCACAGCTCTTGGCCACAGCAATTAATTTTTGAGTGGACACTTTCCCTAATCCAGGCCAAACAGTAAATACTCATAAGTGTCAGCCTTTTGTTGGAACTTCTGGGAAACACATTTTCACTTTCTGCTAAGGTGCTAAGACGGTAATAAAAGTTTTAAGCTCAGATGGCCATCTTGCTACCCTAACGGAAAAGCCTGCCTGAGAATAAACATTAAAGTACTTACAACCAAGGTAAAGACAGGTTCCTAATGCCATCACTTAAGCACCTAGACCCAGCCATGCCGGAAGTCAGTTACTTTTCAATCATATGTGATGATTCCCTTTTAGCTTAAAGTAAATTGAACTGATTTTTTGTTTTTTGTTTTTGTTTTTTTATGTCACTTGCAACCAAAAGAATCCCGATGTACACATCTATGACTCCATTTTAATGGGTCAGAGTGGAGGAAACTTGTATTGGCCATCCATGTATTAGCATCTTCCAATTAATTGCATTGAAGAATCTGTTTTTATAGAATCCCCATGTCTTCTTGGGAGTGTTCTGTATGAGTGATCAGACTTTCTCCATGCCTTAACCTACCATTGCCTCAACAAATTCAGAAAATGACTATTGATTTACATGTTGTCAGCCTCTAGACAGATAAATTAGATGGTTACTTTTTCTGTATCAAATTAGCTAAGAAATTGAAACAGCCAAATAGCATTCATTAAGATAGATAATTTTTAAAATACTTAAGTATCCATGTATTAATAAACTCCCACACATGAAAAGCTGTCAATTATCACAATTATTCTTAATATGCCATGACATTATATTCAGCTGTAAAGAGTCAGCAGCACTAAGACCCTGGATTTCACACTACCGAGCTATCTTACTCAGACGCAGAATTAGAACCATTTCAGCTGGCAAGAAGTAACAAAAGCAGGGCCAGCCGAGTTGCTCAGTTGATTAAGAGTTCGCTCAAGAGTGCAAGCTGAGCTCTGAGCAACAGCAGTTCAATGCCCAGCCAGATCTGACTTGCCGTTGAGCTACCAACAGGTGGCAGGATGGCTCAGCTAAAAAAAAAAAAAAAAAAAGAAGTAATAAAAGCTGGAATTTGCTGAGACATTTTAGGGAAGTATCTGTATCTTAGCCCTTCATCTTCAAAATGATGAAAGACAATAATTTACCTATGATTTATATTACAAAAAATTATCAGCACTTGGGTCATATCTATAAGATATTCAGAGTTCTTTAGAATAAAAAGGTAGTATTAGCCCTAACATGCCCCAACTAATTCTGTCTTTCTTCTTCATAATCTCTGCCAACACAGTGGGTTGAAAAAATTAAAACTAGGCTGTCAGTGTTGTTAATATGTGTTTTGTAAATGCTGCTAAGTCACACAAAGAAGCAGTCTCAGCGAGAGTCTAACAGTCAAATAAATTATGTCTACAACATTCTAGGACAAGCCACATTGGGAAAATGTTGGCTCAACGCCTTTCTTGGTCTACTGATTTTTTGCTACTAATCCCAATTATATTACTTAAATTATTAATATTATGTCAATATCTCAAGAATCTATCAGAGAGACAAATTCAAATCAGTCATTTTGGGTTTTAGCAACTTAACCTAAAATAAGTAACAATTATGGACTGAATTCTGTCTGCCCCAAAATTCATACGTAAAAACCCTACCCCCCAATGGGATGATATCTGGGGATGAGGCCCTTGGGAGGCAATTAGGGTTAGATGAAGTCATGGGAGTGGGGCCCTCATGATGGGATTAGTGCTCGTCTAAGAAGAAACACCAGAGAGCTTGGTTCCTCTTTCTCTCCACTATGAGTACACATGAGAACGTTGCCATCTGCAAGCCAAAAGTGGGCCCTCACCAGGGAACCAAATCACCTGGCACCTGGATCTTGGACTTCTCAGCCTCCAGAACTGTGAGAAGTACATTCCTGTTGCTTAAGGCATCTAGTCTATGGTATTTTGTTATGGCAGCCGATGATAAAACAGTAACTAAATTAACTAATGATGAAAGTTGTTGCCTTTTTTCCCTAGACTTTACCTTCCACCATATCATTTTCCCTACTTAACCCAGGTTTGCATGGTATTCACAAGTCTCTGAGGGGAAAATGGGCTCACAGAAACAATAATAACTGAATTTCACCAACTCTTGCCCCAGCTACATATAACAAGACTGCATCCCCCCACCTCCCGATAATTCTACCTCACAGGTATTTGTTGGGTCCCCAATGGATGCCTCACACATACTCAATCTTTTGGTTCCATCGCACTGCTGATGCTGTGTCTGCAAAATCACCTGGAAAGGGTTCCACGTTACATACACTATCACTAGGACGCAGCACACCAATGTCAATACCCTGTTACAATATTATGTAACAGGGCTAGCCATGGTTCTGAAAGCTAGTAGACTGAGTAGCCACATGGGTCCAAAAATAATCCCATGGCCACAGCACAATGGGGACAGGGGTGAAGGGCTTCATGCATGTGGCACAGAAAGTTAAGACGCTTACCTTTCTGTAAATAGGAACTTACCCATTAATTAAGATGGTAAAGAATATTGCCACAGCAACCTCTTCCTAAAAGACCTAAAATTTCCTAATATATGTCATAGCTCTCATTTCCATTTTCCTTTAATTTTTAGCTCCCTACATCACTTTTCTTAGCTCTGCCAGACCTGTCCATGATAAGGTTTATATGATGAATCACTCTGCTTAAGAGTGAACACATCAGCATTTTCTTCAGGTTCAACTCAGAACAATTATCAGCACAATTTATCCCCCGAGGTTTCTAAAGTCAGGCTCAATTTTCATCAACATTAGGAAATCTTCAAGATCCCCAAAATAAACTCTACAGACTTTGCTCAAGTGCAACTACTTTCTATTCAAAGGAGCTAAATTTATTGCTCCAATATTAGTGTCACAACCACCGTGCTAATGCTGCCATTAAATGCTTATACATACAAAAAAAAGAAAAAAAAGATATCCTCCTTCCTTAGACTCTCTGTGAAATGCCTAAGAATATTAAAGGCACCAGATCTTAAAGAATCTTTAGGAGTCCATCCCAACATTGACAAAAAATTCTATCTATCTTTTCCTATATAGCAATATTGAAAAATATGATTCAAATATAATTCCATTAAAAGGGGAGAGCGGGGACTGGAGGCATCAAGGAAGTATTACATAGGTGCTGACATTTTCTTAAAAAAAAAGTCACAATCCCCACAGATATATATCACTGCTTTAAAGATTTTTATATAACTCTGAACGTAATACAGAAATATCAACAAGATTCTAAAATAAGCTTTTCTCCTTTCCTGACTTATTTAAGTTGTTCTAAGTTTCCAAAATTAGCATCACTGATCCCTAACCCCTCTGAAGCTAAATGACATTCTCAGCAAAGAAAAGACTATTGTAACAGGTCCTCCAACATTACCTACTTGACATGTACAGTTTCACTGTTCTTGTACAGCATACTGCTTCATTTGCCTTGTTTGGCTTACAAAAGACTCTGTATTAAGGAATCCAACCAGCAACACATACATGTCCATTGTCCAACAAAGACCACAAAACCAGACCAGAATCAAAAATAGAACACTTGTAAAACCTGAGTTCAACTACTTGAACTCAGAGTAGTGGCATATGAGTGACAAGAGGCTAATTATAAGTAAACAAGTAGTTTTGATACATTTCATTAAGTAACTTCCCAAATTATCAGTAGAGATTTTCTAGATCTATTTTCAATAAACAATAAAATGGGATCAGCTAAGTTTATAGAACCATATTTAAGGGTAGAGGAAAACAAATTGTGATAGAAATAAGCTTCCTTCTAAATTATCCATATAGATAAACCACACAAAACTGATGGAAAACACAGATCAGAGAGTATATGTGCACTGATTAGGGATTTAGATTTCCTGTTAAAACGTGCTAAGAACAATCCATGCATTTTGCAGAGTAATATCCACAAAAATAAAGAAGTCACCCTTTTCAACACAGTATGTGTCACTATAATCTTTCTAGCAATTATTTCTTAATTCCCTATATAAAAACCTATGTATAACAACAGTTCAGGTCATCTGGAGATAACCTCAGTTCATCAGAGAGGAGGTAAATGAGTGCCACTTCAAAAGAGATCCATTATTTATAGCTTCTGTTCAGAAAGAGCAGGCAGAGAAAAGTATTTAGTAACTTCTAAGGCTCATGGTGGTGTGGAAGGCTTGCCTTAATTGGGTACAGAATTTCCAATTAATTAAATATCAATCGTAAAACTTACAGTTCCTTTACCTTCTCAGACAACCCCTTCTTTAGATCTATCACGTATCAGTTTAAGCTATTTTAGAAATATATTTGTCTCTTTATGACACTTTTTAAGAATTACATAAGCTCAAATCTGTCTTTCCTAGAACTGTGTTCATAAAATGCTTTATAACAACCTTATAAGGCAGAGATTAGGCATTCACTTGAAAATGTCCAAATTCCTCTACCACCTTCCCTATGTGGGATAGGTGGGATTCAAATATAGAGGGATATAAAGGATGAGACAAGGAACTCCTACTAAGGCAATGGAAGGTGCCCTAGGCCTGAAAATTGAGATAAGCCGAAATCCATAGGAGGAAGCCAAGGTACAAATGCCAAAGCCAGAAAATATAAATAGCAAACCTAAAGGGATCAGAAGGAAATATCAAGGTCAAGTTACCTTGAGGGTAGAGTTACCTTGAGAAGTTGAGGGTAAATTGAGATAAAAACAGCCCAATGTTGATATGTAGGTGAGTCAATAGGACTTAAAAGTCAGGGCAAATATAAATACTCAAGTTGCCTAACCATGTGAAAATGAACTAAAGAAGTACTGTTGTTTGGGGGTGTGATTTGGGAGTGGAGGAGTTGTTCTCCAAAAATTTTTTAAAAGATTCACGAGATACCAAACACCCTCCCAAACTGGCTAATATGTGGTAAAATTCCTTCAAGGGATCAGTGAAGTGTTTGCCACAGCTGGTTGTCACAGCCTCAGGGAAAATGGATCTTTATAGCTTAAGGAGCATTCGTGTTCAGATGGGGTTCTGAACATGTGACAGCACAGGGACTTTACTTCTCAAGACACAACACGACCCTGAGTAAACAGTAATCGTGGGTGGAGTGATGAATTCAGAATTGTAAGACCTATATCCCATGCTGCACTCTAATTCTAAGTGAGCAAATCCCCTTTTACCCCTGACTCAGCTTCCCTATATCTGGCTGACATATAACAACAAGAAGAGTAAACAGATTACAAGGCACAGCTATGGACAGTGGGATTGAGTTTTGCTCTTCCGGCTTACCAAAATCTACTCAGAAATACAAGACAGTGCTATTATGTTAAATGATAAACTAATTTACTATTCACTTTGTCACTTTTGGACTCATCTTTCTTTTGAGAAGCAATACCAACAAATTTTCAAATGGAAAGATTGAAAAAAAAAATGAACTTGACATTCCCAGAGGGAAAACTAACCCTTAGCAATGGTCTCATCCCTTACTGACCTGCTATTTAGTTAAAGAGGTGTAGTGAGCACTAATCGGAAGTATTTAGACACTAGTCACATAAAGAAGTTGCATAATGAATGAACATATTTATTCTCCCTTTTTCGATAAATTTATCAATTGTGGCAACAAAAATAAACTTCAGTGAAAACTGATCTTAAGAGGTAAAGACAGGCAACCAATTCCAGAAACCTAACCAAGCACTAACCATTTAAGATGATTAAAAAGCTGAGATTTCACTGGAAGAAGAATAAAGCATGTGAGTAAGGATGAGGATTTCCAAAGACAGAAAGGGACAGGTATACATGGTTCACAGATTAAAAAGAATATGTGGTGAAAGAACTAAGCTATGCATGATGGTGACTTACTGAAATTAATACGGAAATTTTATGTGGAATACAAGTTTTGTTTCCCAAGTTTTAGTGACAAACATCTACTTTTTCTCAAGTAGCGTCTATCTTAAAAACAAGTACACGATCACCAACCCAAGAGATACTCAATGAATATTAAATAACACTGGTTATCTCTGAGCTGTACCCCAAAATACACACATTAAGATTGTTATACCCTAAGATATGCCCACCTGGTCTCTATCTACTCTTGCCAACTAGAGATTTTAGGAAGTATGATTGTCTGCTACAGTAGAACAAAATTCATGGTAAAATAAAACGTGTAAATCAGTTCTTAATCCTGTTCCTGAAAAAACGTCTTAAATTTTCAAAACAAGAACCCAAATGTTTTTACAAATTTCATCACTGGTTTATACAAAAAAAATATTACAGTTATTAAATAAACTCTGAACTTCTGCCTTGTATACTCAAAGAAAAACTAGCCAATGCCCAGTTCTTACAATGTTATGTTCATCTAATCCCCCTTTAAAACACACCCCAAAATACCATCTAATAGTTACTTATGATCTCAACTAAATAAATCCCCTAAACAAAATTCTGAAAGTCAATTTCTAATCTTTTTTTGGCCATTAATATAAAATATGCCTAAATATTTTAATTTTATTATTTGGACATTAAATCAGATGAGACTAAATTTTCTCCTACAGAGTGATTCACCCAAGTTATATAGATGTTTATGTCCAAGAATTCACTTCAGAAAGCGCAACTGCAATTAAAATTTTTCTGAAATGTTTATATGGTATGTCCTGACAATTGGTTAATTTGTCTACGTAATTAGTAAGTTCTGAGCTGAGTAAAAAAAAAATGTATTATTTCACATGCTGAAATCAAGCTCGCTTCAGAAGTAAATTTTTCTTTTATCCTGAATTATTACTATTTAAAATGATCAAAGGCCGTGAGTACAATAACCTGGCTTGCAATCTCTTTGGGGATATAATCACATATATGCAAACCAGGCTACACAGTCACGGCAATATTTTCTTCAAAAATTAATACTTCTATTTCCCACCATCACAAGGTTTCATTCTTCTTCAGTCAACTCCTCACCACATGCATGCCTCTTCAAGAGATGACCACTAATATGGAGTATATTGAAGAGGCACTTCAGCGTGCTTTCTTTTTTTTGCTACCTAAGCAGTTTAAACTGTAATATTTGCATTAGTTAGGGCACTTGATTGGAAATATTACTTAATAAAAATCCATCAGCAAACAGCACTTACTAGGAACATGTCTTTTAAGAACACTCCTATCACCGCAGTATTCATTTTCTCTGTATTCATAAATAAAACATGTTCAAGACGGTCTCATACATTACACAAATCTGAAATCTAGTACTGAGGGGCTCTGGACTTAGAATGCAGTTATAAGAATTGACTGACCATAATGTCCATAGTCTTTATTCTAGTGTACTTCCCCCGCATTTCTGTTTCCACGGCACTTCTGAGTAAGGGTACCTTTCAAGAACCCACACTCCATATCTCAAAAACACATCTGGGCATTGATTTGAACTCTTTGGAAGTGAGGCATGTTAAAATCTTGATAATAACAATATTTAGTTTTTCTTTAAAGTAACCAAACATTACATATTACCGAATGCCTTCAAATGATGCACACTAAGCTCAGGACTGAGCCATTATTCCCTTCCTTTTCAATAAGCCATACATTCTATTCCTTTCATTTATTTTCCTTTAATTATAAATGACTTTGAGAGTTCTCTAAATTCATTCCAGAGCTCAAACAACTTAGTCTACAAACTTGTCAGTTTTAACTTTAGAGGCTACAGATCTGTTTAAGAGTTAGATGAAATGCACACAAAAAAAAACAGGCAGAGTTTTGTATAAAATACTTGTGATTGCTTTAGAAAATTATTTTCTTCAAACTCATCAAACAACTTTCAAAACACAAAGACATTCATTCCAGGGAATAAACTAACCTCCTAGGGTTGCATGTACCTAACCTTCAGTGATGGGTGTACATTAGAAAATAAGAGTAAAATCAACTAACAGTGCATACACATACTGCCATAAAATCTTAGAAGTTAAAAAAAAAAAAAAAAAGTATCCTGGGCCGGCCAAGTGGCGCAGTGGTTTAAGCGCTGGCTTGGGAAGCCAGCGGCCCTGGTTCGGTCCCACATATGAGGGCCAGTGACACTGCCCTCAAAAAAAAAAAAAAAAAAAGTACCCCATGAAATCAGCCAAAAAGCATTATAATTTTTAAGACCATCTAACTGTCAAGGATCGATAAATGCTTACAATAATTCTGTACATTAGTTGAAAAAGTACTTCTCCATTTTACAGCCCTGTCTAGAGAGCTTTAAAAACCCATGTGACCTGTGTTTTAAAATGGCCTGTACCACTATGGTGACCAGCTGACCACTTTGCTTTATGAACCCATTTCCCTAATCTGCACCAGGGTGAAATATGTCAAACAGAAGTTTAGAGGCACATCTCTTAGCAACATATTCAGCTCCTACTAAAAACATTTGCAGATTCACATCACAAATGCTTGCAAATAGCGTTATTTGCTGAGATCCAGAAAGGTTCAGAGGGAAGATTTTCTACTCTATTTCAAGTGCAGCAAGTTTGTTTCAAAAGTAAGGCTGCTGGCGAATAAATTGAAGCCCAGTGGATGACATTCTGTCAAAACAATTTGCAAACATTTATTTTGCTGCTACAGTTCAGTTGAAACCAGTTCCTACTGAGATACTGACACTGCTATAATGTTGATTCATGCTTTTGTGGCTTCAAAAATTAATAACCATAACTTTTGTTTTTCAAATGATTTGGAATTGCCAGCTGTAAGCTACCTCCAACTGGCTCCAAATAAAGCAGTTCCTGATGTAACTTGTTCTCACAAGCAGAAAGCCATCTCTCTCTCTCTGAAGCTTTGGGTCCTGACTAGTTTCTCATGCAATACAATGAAGCTAACAATTCTACCACTGTCCTTTATGCCTGAGAAGTGGTGAGAGAGAACTTTGAAGTCTTCAGGCAGGAAGTCAAAAACTAAGATTTTGAAAGGTTTTGTCCTTTAAATGTGTACTTTAAATTGAAAATTTCTATGCTGCGGTCATTAAATCTTTCATGTTACAAACCAGTCCTTTTGTCTAACTTTAATCAGAAGGGATAATTGAGATATCCATGCTTTGTCCTTAAACTTTAAAGGCTCTCATGGATTTTTATATTTCAAATTAATAATTCTATGTTTATTTTATTACAAAAATAGTTCTTTCGAAATATCCAAGTAAAAGTGATGCTTCAGGTAAACATTGTATGTTTATCCTGTACTTCATCACCCAAGCCTGGGAGCATCTAGGGCCCAGTATGAGAAGGAAGGCTTCTTGACCTCTGTTGAAGAAGATCTAAATCAATGTCCTCACCGTGGCTTTGCACAGCTCAACATGCACCCAGGTGACTATAACCATCTCTCATCCATTCCTTTTAGTTTCTCATCATAACTGAACTGACTATGATAAAGTAATATAATGACTATTCAATACCTCCTGTCTGTTTTTGTTTTCCCAGGAAATCCAATTCAAGCCAAATTCCTTATACAATTCAAAACAATGACTTGCCTTCCCAACCTTGGTGAGGTATGAACTATAGGGGAAGTGATTTTGGACAGATCAACTCTGCTTAAATCTATGGTATTCGCATGAGTCTTAGGTTTGATGCTATTGGACATAGAATAAAGAGAAAAGCAAAAATTCCATGGGAAAGGGAGGAACCTAAAAAGTCAGCCAAATTTCCAGTCTCTCAAGATTCAGATAGTCATGTTTGGCTTGATAATTTTATAAATTCCAAAAAAATCAAATCTATTATTATTTAATATGTTTCGCTTATCCAATGTCCCTTCAACAACATAGATAACTAAGGGTTGACCATAAATATATCAAGTCCCTGTAGTTTGTGATCCAGTCGGGCTATTGATTCATTCACAGAATTTTAATGAGTATCTATGATGTGCAGGAAACTGTGCACATGCTTGAGAGCTCTGGGTTGGTTCACATACCAAAACAGAAAAACCCACATGTAATCAGATAATTGTGTTAAATGCTGTTGATTTATTCATTCGTCCAATAAACACTTACTAAGCAGTTACTGTGCATTTGATCCCTACTAGGCAACATGCTAGGGGCTACAACAGAATAGTGGGGTTTTTTTGTTAAAACACTTTGGAAGTCTACTGTGGCTGAAGCACAGAGCATGGAAATGTGGTGAGAGAGAGACTATAAAAACAAAATATGACATACTCGTGAATGGCCCTATATACAATGATAAGGCATTTAGACTTGATCATATAGTACCAATAGGGAAGTACTGAGGGTCTCAAGCAGGAAGTGACAAAACCAGGTGTGTATTTTAGAAAACTGTTTAGGGCAGTGTCGTAGTTGGTGCGCTGAAGGAAGCAGGGTATTCACAGCTCTTACCACAATGAATATATACATCTGTAAAGTTGTGATTAGTAGTTGTGGACACCTATTCAAGCGCCTGCTCTTTGCATCTCAGCATCTCTGTTTTTTTGGCTGCACACACCTTGAGAATGAAACTGACTGCTTCCAATTCTTTCCAATAATCTGTGGTTAGGCTACCTTGATTCAAAAGTGTGCTCGGCATTTCTTTTGCAACTCTCTTCACAAATGTACTACTCCACGTATCAGACATATGATAAGATTAACCTTATTATCATCCATTCTCTTCACCTACCTAAAAAACTAACTTGTGGGCAAATCTAGCTATAACATTTCCTGCCATAGCCCAATAAATAGTGTTGCTGCTGATATTGATGGCAACCAGTGATACTGAAGTATCTTTAAGTGCTTGTTCTGATTGTTGAAAGCAAAATCTAAAGTGGGCTTTTAGCCAGGTAAGACCTAAGTAGTGTTTTTAGACCTGCTCCTCAGATTGAACTGAGGTGATTAAAAACATAAATTACCAGGTTCCTCCATCTCAGTAGGCCCGAGAGGGGGAGGAGCAAGTCAGGAATCTGTATTTTTAAGAGATGTCCTAGGAGAGGTTATGAATTAGGATGATTTGGTAAACAAACCCTAGATTGAAGAAACCCTAATGAGTTCCTTAAAATTAAAGCATTAAACACAGTTTTTTCTTAAATACTTCAATGAAACTTAGGCAATCACTTTAAGTAATTGCCACCCATTTAATGTTTACTGAAACAGTTTACAACTAATTCACATACCATTTCCTAAACGCTTCAGGCTTACTTGGCTTTCCTGCTATGCATGAAACAATTTGTTAACTATTAATAAAGAATGAAAGAAAATCGGAATCTGGAGGTCATTTTAACAGTTAAAGGGGCCTCCAAGAAGCATGATTTGTAATTAGCAAAATACATGTGAGTTCCTTGTGGCATAAACCAGAACCTTATGATCAGTGCTTTAAAGCAAGAGCAGACCATGAATAAGTAACTTGCTTCCTAAAAATAAGTCACCTTCTCTTTTTGTCCCCTGTCACTCAGAAAACACACTGGAAAAAACTATTTTTTCAGATAACAATGAGTATTTGTGAGGCAGCATTTAGATAAACAAACTTAGGGCAACGATGTTATGTAAATGAAAATGAAAATTGTTAAATAGCTATTAAGTGATTATTATTCTTAATACTTAGTCCCCATTCTAAGTTCTCTGCAGTTAATTTTGTTTTCCATTTAATAATACTATGTACCATTATTATTCCCCTCTTAAAGATGAGGAAATTGAGGAAAGGAGACTTAAGTAACCTGTCCAAGGTCAAAGAGCCAATAAGTGGCAGAGAGAGGAACTGAAACCAGGAAGTCTGACTTCAGAGCCTCTGCATTTAACTAGCCTGGTATACTGACACTGAGTATATTATGGGCTTGAACTGTGTTTGACAGCGGTAGACGAGTTATATTACAAGACACATAAGAAGAAAAAGTTCTTCAAAACAAGTCACGCTTACAAATCAGGACCTAATCCACCACTGGGGACCTATATGTGTTAGGCACTACACTTAGTGCTTTGGAAAATATTAATAAAATACTAATATTAATACAAAGATGAATAAGACATAGTCCTTTCTCATCTTCCCCGCTTAATTCAATTGCCAACTCTTTGATAAAGGCTTCCCTGACTCTGCACAGAATTAATCAGTGTCTTCTGTAGATGTGCAAAGTACTGTGTGTGTCTCCCTCTCTCAAGCACTATGATATCACTTTGCACACTGCATTACTATTGCATCTTCTTATGTCTCGGCTCCTCTCCTCCCATTAGGTTGCAAGTTCCATGGGCCATTTGGGAGCAGGAACCATGTCTCAGGTCCTTCTCCAGTCCCTAGACTTCCAGTCCAGGGTGCCTGGACATACTGCAGTCTCTCAATAGATGCCTGATTCATGAATGAAAAAATGACACACAAAAAAAGGGACACAGAAGTGAAAGAACTTGCTCTAAGAGTCATAGTATGCTTGGAAAAGATGAAAAAAGGGTTTGTAAAACCTAGCCACCATCCAACATTCTAATTTACCACATACACCACACTAGTCTCCTCTTTTCCTAAAATTTCAAGAGTTAACATTTTATCATACATTATGAGACATATAAAATTTTGTTCACATTTCACCTTTATGCTTCATCTCTCATTTAACATATTTAATATCTCACATACTATGTCAGACCATGCCGAAGGCATGCATACTTGAGACTTAATTTTCAGAAGGGCCCTCTATAGGAGCTCATTCTAAAAAATCAAGGTTTAGAGAGGTCAAGTCACTTGCCCAAGGTAACAAAGCCAGTAGTAAGAGACTCAACTGGGACTTAAATCCCACACTAGGAACCACTGTACCATTTCTGTGTTCTAAAAGATCCAAATCCCAGCTTCACCTTCTACTAGATATGTGACCTTAAGAAAATTATTTAACTTCTCTGAGCCTCATTTTTTCCCCATCTTTATTGAGATATAACTGGCATATAACATTGTGTAAGATCAAGGCATAAGACATGATGATTTGATACAAGCACATATTGCAAAATGATTAGCACAATAAGGTTAGTTAGTTAACACCTCCAGCACTTCACATAGCTACGTATGTGTGTGCAAGTGCATGTGCATGGTGAGAACATTTAAGATTTTACTCTCTTAGCAACTTTCAAGTATATAATACACTATTGTTAACTATAGTCACCCTCCTGTGCATTTTGCCTCTCCAGAATCTGTTCGTCTTGTAACTGAAAGTCTGTATCCTTTCATGAACATCTCTCCATTTTCCCTGGTTCTACTCTCTATTTCTGTGAGATCATGAGCCTCATTTTTATCATTTGTGAGGTTAGTGATTGAGAACTCAAGGAATGATATAAAGATTAAATGTGATATATGTAGTTGTCAGTCACATAGTATGTATTCAATTAATATATATGGATTGGCCCAGTGAATAATCAGATTCTGCTCAGCAATTCAGCACATTTGTTAACAATCAATTTAGATAATAAAACTTCTATTGGGTTGTTGGAAAAGTCATGACACATTTTTGCAACAAAAAACATAGAAAAAGGACATCATGACTTTTCTGACAACCCAATATTATATGCTGTGCTATAAAAACAATGAGGTTGGGGTTTTTCTCCCAACTAAGAAGTTCCAAGTGTTCCACAAAATTAAAAGTTAAAATGAAAGTAATATTATACAGTAAATGGAGACACCTATAGATTAACATTCTTCTAGGACACCTTTTCACTATCCCTATTTAATAAGTAGGGACTGTAACATACAAAGGCAAAAAACTCATCCAAGGCCAACTCAGTAATTGGGGAATCTGGAACCAGAATCTAGTTTCTCATTTATTCTCATTTATTCACACCTGCTCCCATACTAAGGTGTGTCTCTTTCTCTAAAAGCACTTCCAAACTGAAACACAGAGTTTCTATCCAGTAGAGGAAAGATTCAGAAGACCTAATTTCAGATTCAGGCTCTGCCACATACTAGCTCTGTGAATCAGGCCACAGTTTCCTCATCAATAGAATGGGAATGAAATAGCTTTCTCACAAGACTGCTATGGGATTTAGATGAGACAATGCACAGGCATGGGCCTCACATAGAGCCAAGAATACAACAGGCACATGATAGATACTGATGATGAACAGAACCTGGAGATCACGAGAGGCAGCAAAGTGTTGGTGCCCCTTTTCTTGCAAGTATTTAAACACAATGAGGAAAAAAGGGAGGAAGCAAAGGACAGAGGGAAGGAGGGAGGAGAGAGGGTGAAAAGGAGAGGGCAAGCAAAGTGGAAGAAGGGAGAGGGAAAGAAAGAAAAGGAGATAAAAACACCTATCTGGGATATTAGAGCTGCAACTCAGTTAAGATAGAGCAGGCTGGGTTCAAAGTCACACAGTCTTGTGATTTTGATCCTGGACCCTGGATGTTCAACTATGGCCTCCCGTTTTATTCTTTCTGCTAATAGTAACAGAAATTATGATTCCTAATCCAAAACAATCAAAAAGTAAAATGGAATGGGTCATAAATAGCTATGTTTCAACTAGAAGAGTTACCAAGCGATGGTCCATAGGAAAGAAGCCAACAGACAAAGAGTGCCTGTATGAGCAACAGTCATCTGCAAACATTCTGATACAACAACAGAGACATGGATGAAATGCTAATAGGCATACTGCACTGCTGTGGAATAAACCTTATGATTGTGCAAATGCCATCTGCGCTCAACTTTATCATAAACAACCAAACTGCATTTCTTTACTCCCAAAAAGAGGTACATGAATAATCAATCTACTCCCCTAATCCCATCTTCATATTTCTTTCTCCCATCCTTCTTCTGCTAAATCCTCAGATTTATATCTATGAGGTACATGACTTAAGATCGCTACCACATTTACAGGACAGAGTGAAGCACAAGAAAATGATATCTGATGGAAATTACTTTAGAGAGAGTAAAAGATAGGCACAGCCTGATTTTTATACTTTTCTCTTTGGCAGATGGAAAACCTCATTTACAATAGAATATATTGTAAACAACATAAAAATGATTACTACAATAAATGATTTGCTACAAAAACACTCTATCTAAAAGCCATTTATCAAAATCTACACTTGGATGGACTATGTGACCATTTTGCATCTCCAAAATACCCAATTTGGTCTTAACATGACACCAGCCTCCTTCCCCATAGGGTTGAAAAGTCCCAATATTAGTGTTACCTACAGGTCCTACAATGAAGGATGGGGCACTGTCGCTACTGAAGGTCACCACCATTGAAATACGCATGTCCTGTCTAGAAGAAGGTTGCTGAAAACTACACATTCAAGACTGAATGTCTGTCTTCCAGAATCTCAGCATACCTAGAGGTGAAGAAACAAACTGCCAGGAATCAACAGTGCAGGTAATACACTTCATAGAGAATAAGCTACAGTCAACCCAGTTCATTTCAAGGCAACAAAACTTACCACCTTACATCTTTAAAGGTAATTTTCATTGATAAGGAATATCTGTTACCTTCAAACTCTGTGGAAGGGATCACACAAAGATTGTAGTCATGGAGAAAAGTCACAGGGTTTTAGATGTAGAAGGAACATTAGAAATTATACAGAAATATCATTTTATAAACAAGGAAACAGAGGTTCTGAGACACTATGGGAAATAATGTCAGCAAGCTATTAGGAGAGTCAAGATTTTTTTATTTATTACTCTCAGCACATTGCTTTTAACCACTACAACAAGTCTTATCAATTACCTGGTTGTTTCGAAAGTTTTTAAATATTTCCTTCACTAAGACTGGGGAAAAAAAAAAATCTCCACTACTTCCAAGTCCACAGGCCTAAATAAGAGCTCCAAACTCACACATGTGCCTCCTCTGCATGTCTGCAGCACCCAATGTCATTCCTACCTTGAAAATGAAAAACAACAGCTTACTAAGCTATACAGTTTTTTGCAATACAACAAAAGCATCCAACACCAAATATAGAGAACAAACCTGGGAATGTGTCAGACTTATCTTAGTGTTATTCATTTCCTCAGCACCTGTCTCCAAATGCCCTATTTCCTAGAGCCTAGACAACAGGGAGGCGGGTCGGCCGCCAGCTGGCTGAAGTCACATATCCTTCCACCACTTTTCTGCCGCAGGGAAAGCAAAAATGAATCTCTTCACCCAGCTCATTCAGCAGCTCACTCAAACCCAGAATAAAACTTGTTTTTGGAAATATATATTATGTTCATATTATGAACGTCTAAATGTGTGAGCTGTCCTACATCAAAAGGATGTTGTAAGAATAAGCTACAATAAATAAAATTTGCTAAGATTTCACTCAAGTTGAACCCCAGAGAATATTTTCATCAGAAAAATTAAGAGTTTCCAATGGAATAAACAAGCAAATAAATTGAAGATGAAGCCACAGAATTACATTAAACTGGCCACTCATCTACGAGGCTGGATGGATGAAAACCACATCACATGATAATAAGATGCCCTTTTACAAACTGGGGACAAGGAATCTGCCCCATACCTGAACCTCAACTATTTCCTGTTGACACATTCTAACCTGAAGATGGCCCCAGCATCCAACTGAGGAAACACGTTTGAGGATGTGAAACTCACCTTAGGAAATACTACACCTTCTTCCCTCTACTGCTTATTATGTAATCAAAGGACTCTCACAACCCAAATAGCTAGATCATTCCTCTGAAAAGCACAGTGCATATTTGACCATATGTGTGTATTTGGTGACTCACAAAATTATTGTTTTGAAAGTCGACAAATGCTACCATTTAAGTATCAATGTAAAGTGTAAAAACATTATCAGCCTTAACAATTGAACTCAATCCTTCAAAACACAATCTTCGAACACAGGCTGTGTATAAACTAAACCCTTACTGATCTCTGTCCTCTGCTTCCTCCTTTCTCCACCCAAGGCTGCTTGCAGAACCCAGTATGAAATTAGCATACCTGTAATTTTTACTCTTTACCAGTAGCCTTTTATGAATATGCCTTTTGACCACCAACGTAGGGTATATTAATTCACGTGTCTTCTCTGGGATTAAGATGACTTCTGAGGCATTCATTACTAATGTTTGATTGTACTAGAGAGAGTAAATTTAGAGTAATAATAATAATAATTAACATTTGTGACGCAGTTTACAGTTCACAAATGCTTTAAAATATGTTTCCTCATTTGAGGCTCACAAGTCCCAAATGAGATGAGAAAGGGACATAGAAACAGAGCCTCAGAAGGTCATAATGTAGAAGCAGAACTTGAACCCAGGTCTTCTTATTTCAATTACTATGCTCTTTATACTGCAGCAAGAATACACTGGTGTGGGAGAGGGGTGTTATCACTTTGTGAGGGGTAAAAAGTGTAACTATTGCACTGTTTAGTACACCTGAAACTAATAAAAAAAAGAAAGCTTAAAAAAAATTTTTTAAAAAGAATACACTGGTGAATTTTAAATCATTATTCATACATACGTATTTATACTTATAAATACATATGTTCATAAATACATACATATGTACATATGTGTGTGTGTGTGTGTGTGTGCTGACACACACACAGAGCAAACCAGAAAGGCGGATATAAGGATAACTAATTATCTTCTACAGAAACAACCACACATGAGAAAATAAAAAGTAAGTAGTTTTTAACAATGAACGTATGATTTTGCAGCGAAAGCATATGATGCTAAAGCGCAGCTCCAGTGTTCAGGGCTAATAATGAGGTCAGTAAGCTGAAGAAGCTCAGAGTATCTACCTGGAGTTGCCAACTCATTCCACGATGCTAATGGTTCACAGCACAGGGGCTGTAGCAGCATGCCACTGGGCAGGGCACAGTTAATGCACATTTGTCAAGAACTCTGTTCCACGGCCAAGTCTCTAGCTGAGTCTTACAAGAACTTCTTTGTCTTGGGCCCCCTCCCAACACATGGGAAACCTCAGAACACCTCTTGTCACTGAGTGCAACTAAGCTAAGCCACTTAATATTACTGGCTCTCAAGAGTGGCCAGCTGGTTGAGCCAGGACATATTTCCAATATTTCTCAGTCCTGCAAACAACCTATACTTTGTAAGAGCTTGTCTTTTATCTTGAATAAAAGATTAGGGCATATTTTTTTCCAATAATGCTTTAAAACCCAGATAACATGAGAGAACAAGGTAACATCCAATGGAGGATAATTTCTTATTTTCCGCCCTTTATTTCCTATTATCCAGCCAATAAGGCAAACTGATATGTCTGTGAAATGACGTATCTACAAGTACACAATACTTCTCCCTTCTCATCCAAGACAACAGATTGTCAGGTATGTGTAATAAATGGAGAATTATTTGAGTTTATCACCTCTGAGGTATGCCCAACACATAAGTAGGCCACTTTTTTAAATTAGGAAAATATTGAGGAGACAGTACATATAACTCAGTAGAAATTGTCAAATCATATTTCAGTCTCCCAAAATCTACTTTTGATGTTTAAAACATTATATGATTTAGTCTATTATGTCTAAAAGTAACTGATGGTCCTGAAAGAGAGAATACATCCAACTCTAAACAAAAATAAACTTGAGAAGCCTAGAGCTTTGCCATTTATCTAGGAACTTCTCATAACACAGAAATGCTGCATGCTCCTAAAAGGTACAAATCGGATTTTTACAAATCTGGAGAGGACTTAAGAGTAAAGAGATGAAGAGAGGCTTTGAATTTCTGTTCCATTATTTATTCTGTATTTTATTGCTTTTTACTCCATATTGTTTAAACTATGCAAATAAAAACACATTCAAATTTTATTTGTATGAGATAAAGAAATTAAAAGTGAAAAAATAATAAAAGATTTGGTTCAAGGCAGGACCACAATAAAACCTGGAAACACCTCTGAATGATATAATGCTTTAGAAATAGAGGGTGGGCAGCTGCTGCCACAGAGGAGCACACTTTGATTCAAAATAAGTGACATTACTAAGGCTTTCTAAAAGTGAAAAGGCAGGAGGGACTACAAACATTTTCTTCAATCAATGTTAAAGAATTATCAAAAGGGATTCAGTTCTATGATTGCCTCCTCTCTTATGAAAATCAAGGTAAAGCCCCTGTTAACCTCTTACATGAGTATTAAAAAAGGATCTATGTTATTCCACACCAAAGGTAAACCAGTCCAGAGTTGCTGCACAAATGCTTAGGGTTTGCAGCTCAATGGTCTAACCTGTCGTACTGTATTACAGTCCCTCTTCATCTCTAAGTATAGGGGTAAAGCAACAGCACCCAGTTTCAATGTACTAGACTCTGATGGAAAATGACTGCAGCTCTATAAGCAGGGCAAGAGCATCTGTGGATAGCTTTGAGTCAAAGAAAGGCAGGTGTGGGGAGAAAAAAAAAGGGCTTTTCCCTTTGCCGCAGTCCACAACTGATCCAGGAAGGTGGTTTTAAATTGTAAGGAGGAGGAGTCTGGCTTAGGGCGGAGTCAGCCTAAAATATTACCAGACACAATAGTGTAGGAGCCGAAGAAAGCTCCATGTCCCAAGAGGGAGGTTCCAGGTGCTAAGCCAAACTGTCAATCAATCGAGAGATTATGAAGGCAAAACTTCAACTAATACCTCTAAACAGGATGTCGCCTGAATATGCCCTGTTATATACCACTGATCATGTGGTAAATTAATACAGACTCCGTAGAGGACAATAGCGATGCTGTGTGGCAGAAGCTTTTATGCTTTGACCAAGAAATTCCACTTTTGGGAGTTATATTCTGAGGAAATAACCAGAGATGGGCCTAAGACTTTAAATTGCAGGGGTGTTTGTTAAAGTACTACTTACGGTAACCAAAATGAGGAAGAATATATATAACACCCCAAAACAGAGAAACAGTTAAATAAACCATGATATACCTGTACAATAGCCATTAAAAATGATACTGGGTTATAACCTCTATAACGACCTAGGAAGATAGATGTTCATGAGCTGCTGTTAGGAGAAAACAGTAGGTTATAAAGATAGTATTTATAGTACAATGCCATTTTTTTGTCCAAATATATGAGTTTAATATACAAACTTAGGAGGATATACCTCTTAATGGCTATCTATAGATCCTAGGTAATTACTTTTTCTTTTTGTTTATTCAGTATTAATATTTTCTTTAATACGTATATACTACTTTTGCAGTTAGAAAATATTTTTGAAGTACCATAGATGAGTCCTGAATCAACATTTACAACCATGATGTTCCTAAACTTAGTCCTTTGTCGCCAGTTATCACTCCCTAGAGAAATGAGCTCTGTTCCCCACTTCTATCCCTGAAATAGGTATTTCCCCTAGCCATACATACCCAAAAACGTAAGGTCTCATAAGCATGCTTTATAACTTTAGATATCTAACTGCTCAAAATTATAGAAAGGTAAATAGTCTCGAAAAAGCAATGGATTGTAAAGAATCTGTTGTATGGAACACGATTGAATTTTTGGCTGAGAAATAAACTAAACTGTGCTTTTTTGACTGCTGATTTGTCATGTTTTAAATTAAATATAACTCTAAATATAATATTTGTAACAAACATGGAAACCTTTCATTCTTCACATATCCCTGGCTGAAGAAAATCAACTGCTTTTAAGGCAGTAGGTCCTAAAGCTTAAATGAAAAGAAAACATACAATGTGACAGAAATCAGTGCCTTGTCTTTAGTCCTTAAATCAGTGGTATGTGTATCTTCTATAATTATTGACAAAGCCCCCTCACAAGTGGTTTACAGATGCCTACCTAAACGATAGCTAATCAGTCTCTGATTCACCACGTGTTCAGGAATGCTCTCCTAACAGGCATACTTGCTAGCTCACTGCAAAAGAACTATTACTACCCACTCTGCTGCCATAAAAAACATTTCAAACGTGTTTAATCTCTTTCAGGGCAGTTGTAGACATACATTCTTCCCCTAGCCAGGCCCCAACCAATTTTAAAAACATCCAAACATGAACTTACATCAACCCATGATCTAATGTGATGAGTTTACCAAGGTCTCCAACAGCCTGAATCATGTGCCAAGGGAAATACAAAGAACAGGCCACTGAAAGTGAAGACGCGGCTCGTACTTCTCAGGGAATCTGCTCCAAGGCAGCCCAAGACAGCTAGCTAACACAGAGGCAACCTTTCCTAACGAGAGAATCTGTTTCTCCCTTAAACTCATAGAAATCTTACCGCTATTGTATATATAAAATATTGTAAATACAAAATAAACATTGTATTCATTTTATTTTTCTGAATGCTCCACCTCGTCCCAGAAAGAATTTGCAGTAGTTACTAACTAACATACTCCTGGTTTTGGAGGGAACAGGAAAACGATATATTTCAGGAAATTTTTGTCAGGGTTAGTCCTCCATTCTATCCACTGGGAAACTGAAGACCCTAACTTTTTCCTTGGCATTTCTTTATCATGTACTCCAAAACTAATTGTGTAATAATTACCTCACTCTTCACTGATGTTATGAAAGCTCACCCTTCTGAGAGAGCTCACACAGTGAATGCTTTCAGTACAAGTGCTCCGACCTTACGAGTGACATGGGTATGTCTTGAATTGTAATGGTAGCCCTGAAAGTTCAAAACACATGAGGTGGAAAGAAAACTAGTTATCCCAAATATAAGTACTAAGAGAATTATAAATGACCCTGAAGACCCACCATTGAATTGACTTTGAGGAAATCAATGTGATAGAAACAAGAAGTTCATTTGACACCAGCAGTCTTCGGACTCAGGGGGCCAGCTCAGTGCAACCCAGGGAACTTGACTGGTCTCCAGTCAAGATGTTGTTAGGGGCGTCGTTCACCGCATTATACAAAGTCCTCTTTATTTCTTTCTGGGTTCTGTGTTGGTGATTACTTGTGCGTCTCCTAAGCAAGTGATTTGTTTTTAATTCACTGTCTCTATATATTAAGTAATCAAGTTTCATATTTTTCCCTGGCTGGTAGAAAACTCAGAAACAAAAATGAGGTTCACATAAGCCACACGACCATGACTACGTCATGTTCAACGTTTGTTCTTTCTTGATTCCATTTTAGCCTCTATCTTTTTTCCCCTGTCATTTTCCAACTTATTTATACCTCATTTTATATTCTTTTAGTTTATGTAATAGCTATTTAAATCAGCAAATTTGTAAAGAAGTCAATAGACATACTATACTGTATAGTAGCTTCTGGGAAATCAAGAAGAAACACACTATCACAGTCAAGTTTCAACTTGAACAGATACATAACCAGGCGAATTTCAGATTCTCATGCAATCTAAGTTTAAGCATAGTTCCAAGTTCACCTATCTAAGTTACATTTTATAGAGCACTGGAACTCTCTATTTTATATAAAGAAACAGCACAAGCAGTGCATGTTTTGCTATAGAGACATAAAAATCTGTAAAAATATTAAATTCATATCTTCAATTAGAGTAAAACTGTATTTAGCCCCTACTGAGTTCTGGACAACTATCACGTAAACATTAAAGAAAAATGAGTTAAAGGCAAAAAAAATAACATTTTAATTCCATTTTTACCTTCATCCCTTCTCAATTGGTTTATTATGATGTGATTATAAATCCAAAATCACATATTTAACTCACCAGAAAAGTACTACATTTTCATCTAGCCATCTAAGTAAAGTGAAGTGTAACAAAGTCAATTACATCCAACTTAGATCATGCAATAGCTATAGTTTCACATTTTATAATTAATGAAGCTACCACTAATTAGTTGAATGGGAGATAAATTAAAAAGTTTGCTTTCTTTCTAGAAATTTCTCCCTTTACGTCATGAAAAAGTATCTACTATTTTTTTTTTTTTTTTAGCTGAGCCATCCTGCCACCTGTTGGCAGCTCAGCGACAGCTCACCTCGGGCTGGGCATCGAACTGCTATTGCTCAGAGCTCAGCTCGCACTGTTGAGCAAACTCTTTACCAACTGAGCCACTTGGCTGGCCCTGCTGACTTTTAAATTTTGAGTTCTTCACCATATCTAACCTGATGATCACCTCCATTAATTCAACTGACTGTTGTTATGTTCTTTTGCATCACATTAATAACAGGTCATTAAATTTAGAACTTTGATTCAATCTTGATCAAAATTTCTTTGGTGCCTCCACTTCCATGTAAATTCATGTTAATTATTTTCATAAATTTCAATCTGATTCTTATTATTTTCCACAATTCAACATTTACGAAAAATACTTCAGGCTCACCCGTTAGCATACACCAAATAACAGTACCCATGAAGAGGCTTTCAAACATTGCTTGTGTTCTCCATTTTTCCAAAGACATTCCCTAGAGCCCATATGATTTTGTGAATCCAAGTCAGCCCAACAGTTCAGCTCTGAGTTTCTCTCTCACATAATGCACCAAATCACCTGGCTGGTTTACATAATATCAGAAATCTAACATCAATTCCTTCCTGAGGTGACCTCACAATTTCCCTTGAAATACTGAAGACCCAGCTACCCAGTCATACGTACTAAAGCAATTATAGAAGGGATTTATTTATTAAACATTAATCCCCTTGTCATGCAGAGTATCTAGAAAATCCCTGATGCACTTTTGCACTGAAACTTCACTAGAAACACATTTTTCTAAGTCTCTAAAGACCTTTCCCTTAACAAATCCAATAGGTCATTCTCAAGTTTTCCATCCCCTTGACCTCTATGCTTCATTTAGCACTGCTGAAATTCTCTCCTCGCATGGTTTCCCTGGATGTTCTCTGTGTTCTTCTACTACCTCGGTGTCTCATTTGCTGACTGTTCCTTTTGTCTGCCTCCACCCTCTTGGCTGGCAACCGCTCCTAAGGCTCTGAACTTGGCTTTCTGCATTTCTCCGTCAGTATTCACCACCATGAAGCACATACCGCATGCAGTACTGAGTTATCACCTTGCACATCTGACTCAAAAATCAACAATTAAGGCTTGACCTCCAAATTGTGATCCCATGTCTAGTTACTGACTAGTCATCTCAGGCTATTAAACCTCAAAAGCGGAGCTGATTTTTTTTTTCAGCCCAGCAGACTTTTCCAACACCCCACATTAAACCCTCATTATTTTATATCTGAATTAAAAAACACTCTATGACACTGTCCCCACCTGTCAGCTGTACCACTCCAATCCATTGCAGATATTGCTGCCTTAACAATGATCACATCTATCATTTTCAGCACATTGCATGTACATTAAGTACTCACTTAACATCATCAATAGGTTCTGCAACTTTAAGTATAATGAAATCAGTTTTACCATAGGCTAATTGATATACACAAGAGCTAAGTTCCTTTGGCATCTCATCAATGTTATAATGAAATGACGTTTAATGAAATGCATTATTTAAGGACCTGTCGTATTTACGAACTAATGGCACGTTCTTACTATCACATCAAATCAATAATTGAATTCATCACAAATTATCCATGGCTATGGAAGTCCCACCTGGATCAAGCCAGTGTGCTTGGGAACTACCACACATGACTTGCTTGTTGTCATTTCCAAACCTGTCCTCTCACATACCTTTCTTCTCATTCAATGTCGTCCTTCCTCTTGTCTGCCAATTTGTTTCCCTCTTCCTTCCTTATCCAGTTCAAAATTCAGTTAGCCCCATATCTTAACACCACTCTCTTAATCACTCAATACTTAGATATATAATTTACACTATGTTTTTTTCACTTATTAATATGTTACTTGGCAAGTGTTCTCAACTAGTGTCATATACACGTTATCTTTATAGTTGCTACATTATAAAATGTCTTGGAAGTAGGGAATCTTAGTTCTTATCTAAAGAACTTAGTTCTTATCTAAAGAAGTTCTAATCCTGGAAGTAGGGAATTTTAGTTCTTATATAAAACTATTTTGAACACTTTGGTACTCCAGTTGCAATAGGTATCCATGCTTTGTTAGTTAATAAAGTAGTCATCATGGCTGGCCAGTGTCATGATTCTATACCCAAATCATGTAACTATAAGAAACACTACAAATCCAATGCACATTTCAACAAAGAGTCAAAAGAGAGAGAATTTCCTCCAATAAAAAGTTTTAAAATATTCCATTATAGACACTTTCACTCTTCAAAGAAACTTGATCTCCTTTCTTATGTTTGCCTCTTTAGCTTGTTCACCTGCTTGAAGGAAAAGGAATCATTCCTTACCTAGCCTAATTACTTACTCCTGCCTGTATTGGAATCCTGGCTCCCCCACTGGCCTTGCTCAGTGCTACTCTCAAAGGCATAAAAAAGCACATTCCCAAGGTCTGCTTAAGGCCTCTGCTTGACTTCCTAAAGTCTGAGAACCCGAGTGTAACTCCACCAGCTACTCTAAAAGTCAGCTTTCATTTGACTGAAAGATACAAAGGTCAGGCATACAAGTATTTTGATGCCATCTATACAAAGGAGAAAAAAGGAGAATTGGAAAAGACTTTCTATTACTCATAGGATGAAGGAAGGAAAAAAGCAGGTACCCTGCATAGCAATTCCATGGAGTTTTTAAAATTGGATAAATAACTGAATTACACGAGACGTCTCAAGTGAGGACACTGACCTGATGGCTCCAGATGACCTTGAGAGCTCTTCCAGAGGCCCTACCCTGCATTTGCTCTCTGACTCCTTGTTATCAAGACAAACATCAAGAGCTGCATGAACTCACTGTCTTCATCAGAAAGCAGGGCCTCTGATATTTTGAGCCATTTTCCCTGAAGGAAAAGCATTTACAAAACATAGCTCTAAACTGATGTATCCCAGATCTTCCACTCATGGCTTTCAAGTAGGGCACCATGCAAGACAGAACAAATGCAAATAAGGAGTCATCCTGAATGTTGCTCCTTTCTGGTACAGTCCCCTAGACTATCAGAGCCCAAAGATATTAATATGCAATTGGTAAGTATTAAAAGTCAGATGGATATGGACAGTTGCTAAATATACAATGATACATAGGTAATTAAGAGTGCCAGAATGACATATTAGATCCTGGGGATTTTCATCACCATCACTAATAGATGATAAGAGGTCATGACAATTTTGATTTGAGACAAAAACAGTGGTTTAAAACATTTACTTACCCTGAATCTAGGTGAAATTTAGTAAATAGAAAATACTTGTTTTGATCCATCATTCAGAATAAGATTCAGGGTGAAAAATAATATTTTGTTTATTTCTTCTGTGTTAAAAGTGATCATTGGATTACAATCAAAACTACTAAAACCAAAATTTTTAATGTCAAACTTTCATAAAGAAATCCAGGATAAATACAGCATCAATGAGACCTTCCTATTCATGGGGGGAAAGCACTAGTCCAACAAAACAGGTAGCCGATGACAGCAAACTTCTGATTTAAAACACAAAGGCCATACTGTACATTGAAGACATAGAGACAATCATTGCCAAGGGCAAGAGCATGAAAGGTCAAATGCCAGTTGGTATTAGTAATGGAAATATGATTCCATAAATGGAAGGCTGAACAACACTCAAAAGCCTACAAAACACAAAGCAACTCTATTGCTTCTTTAAGACGAACGGCTAACATTATCAGAACGGATGTACACCATGACTTAACACCTTTTCTACCCATTGTGCTTCTGGTGATTGAAAAGTGTAAATGGCATTTTTATCAAGTTTTCTTAAAACGTACCATTTTATTTCCTTTCATTTGGTTTCAACTTTCATACCATGAATGTCTACCTTCCTTCCTGTTAGATCTTTCTGTTACTTTCTCTTCTTTCCAGAGAGAGTTATAGCATGGCTTTGTATAATGTATACATACAGGCAACTAGCTGTAATATATACTGGTAACCTGCCTGGAAATACTACCACCCATCCTTCAGAGAACAGAGACATCTAATTAGAGCACTGTAATCAATCCAGGCAATCTGCCTTCACACTACTCAGGGTAAGAGCATGAACTCTGGTGTCAGACAAATTTAGCTCAAATCTTGGCTCTGACATTTCCTAAAGGCATGACCTTGAGAAGTTGCTGTTACTTAACCTCACAAAGAGCCAACTTAAAAAAAAAAAAAAGCCACGATAATGATAAAGATAACAATACTTACCTCACAGTGTCCTTATGAAGATTCGGAGACAGAATGAACCACATGTACATCCCAGTCCCTGGCACATATTAAATCCTCCCTAATTTTGAAGTATAAATAATATGGGTTGGAGTTACACATCTACCATTTACTCACAATATTAAAACTTCCTACTTCATAAAATGAAAATAACAATACTAACTGCAAAAGACTGTTATAAAGATCAATTGAGACAATGTCAGTGCAAATACTGCTTAATGGTATAACTCGACACAAATGTTAAGGTAATATTATTCTGTTCATCTTAATAAATGGAGTGTTTTCTGAATGTCATAATCAAAGACAACATACAGTCACTGACCTGACTATGCACAAAGTTAAAGAAACTTCTGGTGAAGAATCCAGTTTGGTTGGATGTTTTTGTATTTCAATACAACACAAGAAGAAACACATGCCGGGGTGGAAAACAAGTCTCCAAAGCAAAGGATCCTTTGACAATACAATAAAAAGCATACAGCTGGTAAGGAGGAAAGCATTGTCCTTTATATACAAGGCTTTTCAATGTTTTGTCTTCTGACCACTTGCAAGAGAATCCACATGCCACGCTTTTAAAAAACACTCCTTAGCAACACCCTGACTTACTTCATCAAAATCTCTGGGAGTAAAGCCAAAAATCTGAATTTTTAATAAGATCTTCAAGTGGTTCTAATGTTCAAGTTTGAGAACTGCTGCTTCAAAGTTCTGTTGTGAAAAATCATAAACACAGTTAGCACTTTTCACTATGAAATATTGTTTACCAAAAACAAGGAGGAAAAAGATCTTACCACAAAATTTGAATCTAAGTACAAATTTTGAAATGGATATGATAAAGTTAAAAAATAAATAAGATTTAACGTTTCCTTTAAATACATCTTTTCAGTATCATCTCAAAACAATAAAAGGAATTGTTTTACAACTGGTCACTTTTGAGCAGTCAGGTTTCTCTAGTGCTCCAGATACTGACTTCATTTCCCTTGTCCACTTGCCCATGCCAGCCACAAAAAACAGGAGTTGCAAATCAGCAAACTTCCAAGTTCCAGGGCCTCATCAAGATCCAGCCTTCACTGAACATGCCTGAAATACTACCACCCACCTTTTGAGGTTAGAGACATCTAATGAGAGGACTGTAATCAACACAGGCAATCTGCCTTTGCACTAGCAGGTGAGCCTGTGGGGGATCCCCACACGGAACATCACCAATAGTAGTACCCAGCCATACTCACACCAGTTCTTTCAGCCCACAAGGTTACCAGGAACCACGATGGGTTCACAAAGACTGTGCTATGCCAAGAAAGCCTCATTTCCTGATTAAATGACTGCATCATTTATCTTGAGTTAAACAAAATATCTAATCCTATCTCATAACTAACTTATGGTTAGTTATGGTACTCTATGTGGTACTCTATGATTCCTTGAGGCAGTGCTTAAGGCTATGGCTCATCATGGAATACATAGAGAATGACATTTGTATGTCACACTAAAGTAGATAGAGAACGCTACTTGACACCTGGCTCCACTAAGGCCCTGGCCAGCTATCCAAGAGCTGCAGAGATCAATTTCTCAGCACATCTGTAATCCACTGCTGCAGGACACTATTTGTTGGGAAGCACACTCTAAGGAATACGACCCCATGACTAAACAATGGCCTGATCAGTTGAGAGCACCAATCCGGTAGCTATCAGTGAGAGAAGTAGGTTGGCAGGTAGTTACCCTATGTGACTAAAGCAGGAAACACCAGAAAACCAGATGTGACTAGGGGACAATGTAAAACTGCAAATGAGAAACAAAACCTAATGTGTACGAAAACAGAAATATACAAGAAAAGAAAGGAAAGCAAAAGCAGTAGTAGGAGCAAAGGGGTTGGAAGACTAGGAAGTACAAGTGGGTCATCATGCTAGTTTCAATGCAAAGTTCAGAAAGACATAAGCACAAAGAGAGGTGACTGATAAACCAAGATCAGTTTGGAAAAGTAATGCACTGTTTTCTTTGGCATTGTTAGCAATGACTTCGAAGAAGACAGATAAATAGAATATACCTTTAAAATAACAAAAAGAAATCAAGTCACACAAAGCTGAGAGATGTTACAACCCCTTCTATTTTCAAGGGGCCGTTATGTAGGAAAAGGAAAAAGAATTAATTGTATTATCAAGGGCACAGCTAAGGGCAAAGGGTCAAAAACACACAAAGGCTGATTTTGATCCAATGTAATGAAAGGCATTTTGGCAATTAAAGCTGTCCACATATGGAACAGATCACAGTGCAAGCAATGAGTTCCCAAGCCCTAGGAGTGTGAATTATGGTCAGTCAGAAAAATTGTAGTAAGGATTTTTACTTTGGTGAGAGATAGACCAGCTAGTCCTTAAATTCCCTTTGTGCTCAAATTCTATTAAAAATACTTAAAGTATAAACCAAGTTTTTCTACCATTAAAGGAAGAATAATGAATCTGGCAAAGAGTATAATATCTAACTGATCCCAGTCTAAATTACAAGCCCTTTATTGCCATTCTGGGAACTATAACTGATACTTATTTTTACCTATGACATCATACTACTACTAGCATTACTCCTATTACCCTTATCACTGTAGATTAAGTTTCCAACACAAGTTCATAGACTTTACAAGACAAGACAAAGAAAAAGAAATGACTCTATTCCTGAAAGCTGGCTACTTAGAAAATTCTAAAATGATCGTTCACTCTCCTCACTTAGCATAAAGAGGCAAAAGGAGAAGGGATCTGCTGCAAGAGGACTATAAAAAGCTCCTTGGGTCTGAAAGGAGGACACTGTAGACAGGCCTGGGATCAGCTTACACTGACCTCTGCATGGAAGTTCCCTATGACCTGGAACGTATGCAAAACCAGTGAAAATTTTGTAGAGAAAAAGTAATCAAAGTTTCACACCCAGTTGGATTTCTGTAAACAGCAATAAACTCTTCATGGGTACAATCTGGTGGTGTTACAGCCGTGAATTTTAAGGAAAGAAAGTGGGGGAATCACATAGCAATAATGTTGACTCAAAAGCCACTCCCAGACAGCCTCACATTTCCTTCCCTGGAAATTAGGGTAATGAGGTTATAGCCTTGCACGTATGAGAGGAGAGCGGTTTTCACACCTGATCCTGCTATTCGGCTGGCTTCCCACCCAAAAAGGCCAAGACAGTCAACGCAACTGAGGCAGAACAGCTTGGCCTGTGTGATGCTGATGACAAGAGAAGCTCCCTCTGTGAGTCAAATGTCAGGACTGCACTCATTTCAGCAACTGCAGACACTGCCTAAGCCATCCTCTTGTTCCAAGAGGCATCACCATAAAAGAGCACGCCAAGATCAAAGATGAAGCTGGGGTTTTCAAAGGCTTCCTAAGTCAACGAAAGAGAAATGAGGATCAGGGGAGGGATGAGATGGAAGAGTGAAGATTAGGATGATATTAAATATAAAACAAATCACCAGAGCCATGGTCATCATTGCTGTACTGAGGCAGATAGACAGTTTTAGTTTATCATAAAAGGCAAGAGAGTGACATACCTTTTCCCAAATGCATGACAGGACATTTGGTAGGTATTTTCACAACAGAATTTCGCTCATCAGATTTAAAAACCAAGTCTATTTAGCATGGTCACACCTTGGTTTTAAATGTAATGGTCCCTGTTGCTTTGAATATTTGAAAAAAAAAGTCACAGGTATTCCACTCATTATTACTGATTGACATGGTTCTAATCCAGTTAAATTCAGCGTTAGGGCTGCCCTTTTTCCTAACGTGGCTACCTGTCTGCTTGCCGTACACTATACTGCACTGGCCAAATAGGTTATTTTCTGGCTTTCCACAGAGCTCACTTGAAACTTTATCCATAGATGTTTTTTCTTTCCTAAGAACTTAGATCATTTTTCCATTCATTTTCTGTTCAAATCCCAAATCAAACTTTATAAGGTTCTTTTTAACAGCATTCATTAAAAAGTCACTGTTTTTCAGAACTTGTACCAGTGAGCAAGAACTGATAGCATGAAAATAAGAGATAAAATAATGAAATAAAATGCATCATGCAGTCATCTCACTCAGAAAATTAAAGAGAAACAAAGAAAAAGAATTTGAATGCCTTTTGCTATTTGTCACTGATGTTGTATATTGTTCAAGACAACTCAACAGTTTGCATTTCATGGGCAATACTTAGATATTACTAATGGATTGTCAATTTCAAGAGCACAGACAATATTTAAGAGGGCATTATAATACCTCAAATATTTTTGAAAGAATCTGTCAATCAATCAATCCCCAGTTGCATCAGATACATGTAAATTTATACATATATATAAAAAACCAAAGGGGGTATTTCATTTAATTATCACAGTACATTACATTTAATTATTATTTCCTATATCAAGGTTTTATTTTATTTTATTTTAGGGCAGTGTCACTGGCCCTCACATGTGGGACCTGAACTGGGGCCGCTGCCTTCCCAAGCCAGCGCTTAACCTCCGCACCACTCGGCCGGACCCTATATCAAGGTTTTAAATTCTAATCAAGAGAAAATAAAGATCATACCACAGTCCATTTTATTTAAAAAAAAAATTCACAGAACCATGAAATGTAAATCTGGAAGAGACTTCAGAAATCACCTAGGGTCCAAGCCCCTTGTTTCACAAAAGAGAAAATTGGGCTGGGTTAAAATTGGTTGCAGCAAGTCATAAAAACACTGACTGCAGGCCCAGCCCTTAAATCCAGGCCTCCAGACTCCTACCCTAGTGTTCTTTCATCTACATTACATTGCCCTCTCAAAACCAAAGTCTAGTGCACTCTTCTCTCAGCACTGCATTAAATACAAGATGGACTCAGATCCCACTTGGCACTTCGTAAGTAGAGCCTTGAACTGAAACTCCAGGCATACTGCAGAATCATCAGTGACTAATACAAGCTCTGGAGTCTGCTCTGGAGTTAGAAACTACTGTCTAACTCAAACCAAGTACAGTGCATTCAAGTGGTAATAAGGAAATAAAATCCGGGCTGATGTATTCCTTTGGAGTCCTGCTCAGCCTAAAACTTCTCACTTATTTAAATATATTAAGCAGACCCCCAAAAGTATCAAGTTTACGTTAATTGTTTCCTTTGTATTTCTTTGCAGGGACACACTGTCTAAATATAAAAAGTGGGCAACATAATAACTTTACAGGGACTTACCACATGTGCATTTTCATACAGATAATATCTATTTACTTAAAGGAAAAAATAAATTTAAAAATAAAACTTGACCTAAACCTCACACCTTGTACAAAAATGAACTCGAACTAGACCATAGATTTAAATGTAATTTTTTTTTAATTTTAGATGATAACAAAGGGGGGGAATCTTCAGCATTAGGACTTAGTTAAGAGTTTATGGGCATGACATGTAAAGTATTGGGTTGTCAGAAAAGTCATGACACATTTTTGCAACGGAAAACATAGAAAAAATACATCATGACTTTTCTGACAACCCAACAGAATCCATAGAAGAAAAAAACAGTCGATAAAATGGACTTCATCACAACTTAAAAGTTTTGCTCTGTGAAAGACCCTGATAAGAGAATGAAAAGATAAGTGATAGGCTAGGGAAAAATATTTATAAATCACATATCTGACAAAAGGCTCATATCTAGACTCTGTACAGAACTCTCAAAACTCAACAGTAAAAAAAAAAAAAAAATCACTAGAAAATGGGAAAAACATACAGACATTTCACCAAAGAGGGTATACAGATGGCTAATAAGAACATGAAAAGATATTCAACATCACTAGCCATTAGAAAAATGCAAATTAGGACCAGAACAAAATTATCACTACATACCTATTGTAAGAGCTAAAATAAAAACTAGTGACACCACCAAATGCTGGTAAGAATGCAGAGAAACTGGATCACTCATACACTGCTGGTGGGAAAGTAAAATGGTAAAACCACTCGGGAAGTTTCTTTAAAAAAACTAAACATATATGTACCATACAACACAGCATTTGCACTCCTGGGCATTTATCTCAGAGAAATGAAGTAATGTCCATTCAAAAGCCTGTATACAATTGTTCACAGAAGCTTTATTTATAATAATCTAAAACTGAAAATAACCAAAATGTCTCTTAGTAGGTAAACAGTTAAACAAACTGGTACACTCACACCATAGATTTCTATACAACAATATAAAATGAAACTCTTTGCAACAACTTGGATAAACCTAAAGGGCTCTGATTGAAAAACAAAAAAATCCAATCTAAAAAATTTACATACTATTAATATATGATTCATTTATGTAAGATTTATTAAATGACAAAATTACAGACATGGAAAACAGATTAGCAAGTGCCAAAGGTAGGGATGATATGAAAGGAGAGGGTATAACTAACTATAAAGAAATAGCCCTAGGAAGGTCTTTATAGTAATGGAACTATTCTGTATCTTAATTGTGGTTACACGAATCTATACAGAGATGATAAAATGACATGGAACTATATACACACATTGTACCAGTGTCAATGTCCTGGTTTTGATATTATGCTACAATTATATAAGATGTAACCATTGGGGGAAAAGGGATGAAGAGTACATAGGACTTCTCTGTACTGTCTCTTGCAACTTTCTATAAATCTATAATTTTTTTCAAAATAAAATATTTTTCCAAAAAAATACCATAATATTCTAGTCTACAGTGCCACAGGATTACTCCAGACTGACTGCCACATTCTCAACCCTCCAAAAAGTCTCCTACAGGAACTTGGAGCTGTATGGCTCACCAATTGCATTGGAAACTCTAGTTCCATCACATATGCTTTCACTTCCCTCTTCTAGTGTCTTAGTTTCAGGAGAGTTTGGCAGCCACATTCTCATGGATTTGACCCTCAACCTCATTTAGAAGCATGGCTTCAGAAGGAAGGAAGAAGTTCTAATGTTGGTGGAAGATGGTTACTACTGTGGCCAATTCTAGTTATTATGTAAAAAGTAGGAAGCCCCAGCCCAATATAGGAAGGAAACAAGGCATGGTAGAGAAAGCAGTTGCTTGGGTGCCAGAGGCCTAAGTTAACTCTTTGGGTGACCTTGGTCAAATCACTTTTCCTCAGTTGTCTTATATATTAAATGTGGAGGTTTAACTAAATAATTTGTGATGTTGTCTGCCTGCTACATAATTACTACTGCTCTCAAAGCACTATCAGAGAAAAAAGAGCTAAATTTCTGAGAGAAGAAAGTCTTATTACTTTGCAAGGCAAAGACCAGTTCTAGAATGTACTCTACATTTAATCATCATGTCCTGTCACTATTATTTTAAGGAAAATTATGACAGCCAGTTTGAACAAGTCCTAAATAAAAGGGAATTTTTCAGGAAGTATTGTAGAAAGAAAGTGACAAGCCTTTTCAAGGCACTGTGCCAATTATATCTCCAGTTCAAATGACCCTTAGCTCAAGTCAAAATTGTTCTTTGGGAGGAAAAAAACTGTGGCCTGCTATTTGAACTATCTTCCCTATTCACTGGATTCATTCACACATTCATTCTGGTGACAGGTCAGAGCAACTCAGAGTTGTACTGCCACTGGCAACAACTAAAGACATTTCCTGTGCCTGCATCCTTTGGGGCGACTCCTGCTGTTGCAGTGAAAAGAACTGAAAAGAATTTTTTTCAATCGAGGACGGAAGTGAAAGATTCTAGGCCTGTGAATGAGCTGAGGACATTTCTCCAAAGAAATCAATGAAAGACAATAAAGGGTCATTTGACCCTAAGGGACATTTTGGAATAAAAAACAGAATCTCCAGCAACCTACTTTGGAGTTTTGTTTTATTTTCAGTTATTTCCTTTCTGTTTTGTTTGTGACTATCTATAGAAAAGCTCTTTCTGGCAACTTTTTTTTTTACTGATTAGTTTATCTAGTTTCATATATTAGTAGCTTAAACTAATTTATGGTAGTATATGAGAGCTGGAAGAAAATTTAGAGATGACCTACACCAACCCCCTCATTCCACAGCTCAGTAAACTGAAGCCCAAAAACAACGAGGTGCCCAATGTCAATGAGCTGGTAAAAGGTACAACTGGCCTAGAATTTCACCTCTTGAGTACCAGCTCTGAGCTCTCTCTATTCTGCCACAGGACAACCCTCCTCCCTTTCACGTTGGAAAAAAAAAATCTACAGTTTGATGATTAGAACCCAAGCTCCTCCAAAGATACTAACTGCATGTGGAAACTTAAATTCTTACACCTCAATTACTCAGAGATATTTATTTGGTGACTCCCCCACCCTCACCCCATCCTTATCAAACTGTTTGCTGTAATGCTTCATGTATAATTCAATCTGAATGGACTTCGAATATTATTTACCCCATTTTTAATGGGCAACCTTATAAGTCATATTTATATAGCTTATAATAATATACTAGTCACTAGGCTAAGCATTTTATATTGACTATATCATTTTATCATAACTTTGTTGGTTAAAGAGCATTATCCCCATTTTTTCAGATGAGGGAATTGAGGCTTAAAAGTTAGTAAACTGGATCAAGGCCACACATCTAATCCAGGTCAATCTGGTTTCGGCATCTAAGCCTTAACCAATACACTTCCCAGAGCCACAGGCTGCTTAATCACTTAGCTGTTCTTTCAAAACTTGATGCCAATTTGTTCTTTATCAATATATACATCTAGAATTTTCAATCCAATATTCAGCAAGCGGACTTTAGGCAAAAGTATGCTAATATCAATAAATGAACTCGTGCATTACCTTGTGAGGAAACCTGTCAAGAATAGTGTCATAAAATTGAATTTTTCTGGACTTTTAACCAGCTTTTGACTCTGTGGACTGAAACCAATTATGAACCTATTTAAATGCGCTCAGTAGAGACTCCAAGTGATTTGGTACTTTCTTCACTGTAAGAAATTAGGCTGGGCTGGCATGGTCTCCCTCCTAAGGAAGTTAGCAATTCTCAGTTGTTTCTTGCATTCTTGCCCTCATTATTTTTAATTCCTATTTTTAAGGATTTCAAATCACTTGCATATGAACTGGTTGTATTGTAACCAGCAATGAAGAAGAGGGATATAATTATCTTTATTTGATCCACCATATATAAAAAGCATACTAGTACAGAGAGCAACCATTTAACAGCTGTGTGCCTTGAGTTTACTCACCTGCCTACATTTCTTCATTTATAAAATCGAGTTAATAATTATACCTTCCTCACAGGCCTTGTTATAAGGATTAAATGAACTACTACTTGTCAAGCACTCAGAAAAATACTCAGTGAACGTTACCTATTCTTACTGTGGTGATGGTAGAAGTGCTTATTATTATTAGAATAATCACAACACAGGAGTGACTTCACTTCCATAATTGATCATGGTATTGAAGGACTGTCAAAAAGAACAGTTCTGGGGCCGGCCGAATGGCTCAGTTGGTTAAGAGTTGACCTAGAGCATGTGCTCTGAGCAACAGGGCCACCGGTTTGATTCCCACATGAGCTGCCAACAGGTGGCAGGTTGGCTCAGCTGGTGTAACAACAAGACTGCCTATTCAGTGGTGGGATACACCCACCCACAACTAAAGATTGAACTCGGCATCTTGAGTTGAGCTGCTGCCAGGATGGCTCAGTGGATAGGGTGTGTGCGCTCTTAACAAGGCTGCCGGGGTTTGACTCCAGCATGGGATGGTGGCTACGCCCACCCGCAACTAAGACTGAACACAGAACCTTGAGCTGAGCTGCAGCCCGGATAGCTCAGAGGATAGAATGTGTGCTCTCTTAACAACAAGGCTTCTGGTTCGACTCCCACATAGGATGATGGCTACACCCACTCGCAACTAAGGTTGAACACAGCACCTTGAACTTAGAGGTCAGGAGCTGCTGATGGGAAGCCAGATGGTTACTGGCACCCTCCACAATGAAGACTGAAGAACAACAACTTGGCTGGTCCCCTCCCCCAATTCCCCCACACTGTTCCCCTCCCCCAATTACCCAATAAAATCTTACTTAAGAAAAAAACACAGTTCTGTATTAAATATTCTAAACTAAAATCATTATACTTGGTTGCATTCTCCAAAATTAAACTGGTCCATATCAATTCTTGACATGCCAACATCTAGTAGTTAATTCAAACTGGGGGCTTCCTCACAGACCTCATAAAATAAAATCCACTGAAACTTTTAAGGTTTCCCTGTGGTTGTAAAAGTCATCAAGAACATCTTCTTTAGGGCTGGCCGAGTGGCTCAGTTGGTTAAGAGCTCGCTCGAGACTGTGAGTTGAGCTCTGAGCAACAGCAGTTCAACGCCAGCCCGAGCTGAGCTGCCACTAAGCTACCCATAGGTAGCAGGACGGCTCAGCTAAAAAAAAAAAAAAGAACATCTTCTTTGAAAATGTTGCATGTTGATATCCTATTATTCATAATACCCAATGTGAAAGTCTGCACACTAAAACTTGAACACATGCTGAAGTTGACCCAACTGCCTTTCAAGGAAAATCTGGACCTGCCTGTACGTACCCCTGCAGTGTATCTCAGTGCTGAGATGAGATAATCTTCCTTCCAGACAAGGGTCTAGATTAGGATCTCGTTTTCACACACACACATACACACAATCCCCCCCTCCCCCCCCCCCCCGCCCCAGGGATTAACAACTTTACCACTTGCTTAACAAGAGACCCACTAAACAACAGTGAAGCATATGCTTTAGAACCAGAGAGATCTGTTTGCAGCTTGCCACTGAGCAGTTGTAGGACCCTTTGTGAGTCATCTTACCTCAGTAAGCCACACTTTCTTCATCTGCAAAATGGGAATAATAATGGCACCTTCCTCACTGGGTTGCTGGGAGGACTAAAGTAGGTAGTGTATATAAAGTGTGTGGTATTCAACAACAACAACAAATAACCATTATCCTTAGTTTAAGGAAATACTCTCGAGCAGCAACAGAACAAAAGCTTTCCTACCACCCACTTCCTACCAAAGCCGGATGAGAGAGGTGATGTTTACAGAAGACAGTCCTCTAAAAACACATCCCTGGAAAATGCAGAAGCACTAGATAATGATATACTTGCTTTCCATTAACTTACCGCCTTAACGCATTATAACAGCATGACGGCGTGGGGACAGCATGGACTCTAGAATCAGACAAGGTCTGAGTCTCAATTACAGGTTTACCCCTTATTAGCTACGTGATCTAGAGGAAGTTACATAAATTCTTTGAGGCTGAGTTTCCTTATCATCAAGTGGGTATAATGATAACTTTAAAAGGTAGTTGTAATCATTAAATGTCTATGGGGATTAAATAAAATAAGTATAGTGTCTGACATATAATAGCACTCAACAAATGTTAGCTTTCTTGCAATGTATTTTTATGTTACAGTAATCCCCCCACCTCCCATCCCCCCACCCCTGCCTTACCTGTAGTTTCACTTTCCATGGTTTCAGTCACCCGTGGTCAACTGCGATCCAAAAACATTACATGGAAAATTCCAGAAATAAACAATTCATAAGTTTTAAATTGTGTGCCATTCTGAGTAGTGAGATGAAACTCCTGTTGTCTTGCTCCATCCTGCCCAAGACATAAATCATCCCTTTGTCCAGCATGTCCACACTGTACATGTTCCCTGCCTGATAGTCACTAAGTAGCCTTCTCGACTATTTGACTGTGGTGGTATGGCAGTGCTTGTGTTCAAGTAACCCTTATAATGCCTAATGCTACATTTCAGTGTCTACATTGCTCCCCTCACTGCATCTCATCATGTAGGCACTGTATTTCACATCACCACAAGATGGGTGAGCACGGTGCTATAAGGTATTTTGAGAGAGAAGAGAGGGAGACAGAGTACATTCACACACTTTTATTAGAGTATATTGTTATACTTGTTCTATTTTACTAGTAGTTATTATTGTTCCTCTCTTACTATGACTAATTTATAAACTAAACTTTAGCATAGGTATGTATGTACAGTAATACCTTGGATTGTGAGTAACATGGTTTGTGAGTGTTCGGCAAGACAAGCAAACATTTCTAATACATTTTAACTTGGTAAACGAGCGATGTCTTGCAATATGAGTAGTTTGTTTCCGGAATGAATTATGCTCGCAAACCAAGGTATTACTGTATAGGAAAAAACATAGTATATATAGGATTTGGTACACTCCAATTTCAAGCATCCATTGGGGGTCTTGGAAAATATGTCCCATAAATAAGGGAGGACTACTGTCTTACATAGCTATATAATTTAATTGAGAGTATTATCTTCGATTATCCTTATTTCCCCTTATCTAAAGCCTCAAGTGAAACATTCCTTTTAGAATACAATCCCAGTAAAATCTTTATTCTCTTTCGCATGCTTTTCCTTTCCTAACAAGAAACATATAACCGATTGTGTCTCTCTTTTTATCTTGGCTGCCAGGAAGCTCAGAGACAAATTAAATTCACCTCTAGTAACAATATTGGTCCTAGTAATTCTGCATATTGCATGTTCTTCCTGGTTTTGACATCTATTTTCACTCACATTTAATTATTACAAGACACCCAAATCTTTCATAGACTTTGAGAAGCTATTAACTAACCAACTAATTCATTCCGTCAAAGGGAAAATACTGATTTAAGTAGTATGAAAAGAGTACCAGGTTTGGGATGCTCAAGGCCTAAGTATTTCTCATAATTAGCCCCTCTCCTTGGGCAATTCATGTAAGCTTTTAGACCTTAGGTTTCCCATGTCAAGTAGAAATAATAATCTCTAATCACCTCTCAGAATCAGTTATGTATAACGGTCAGGTGCTACATAAGGCCAGGTATTATTATTTTTCTACCAGAGAAGAGGTGAATCCTCGCACAAGTGAAAGTGTGCACATACACGCAGACTATGGTGTAGCACCGAGGACCCCTGCAGGCAAATGTGAAAGATGTGTAGTAATGGGGGCCCAAGGCAGCCCCCATGCTAGTTCCCACAGAAAGTTTTAGCAGGACTCCCTGAAAAAAAATACACAAAAAACAGCAGCAGCATAATGTAAATGAACGTAAACACCTCAAGGGACAATCCCAATTCAGTAAACTTCTCAAGTCAATTTTTTGTTTGGCCACCAATCTAAACTGGCTGGCTTAGAGAACATTGCAAATGAAACCATGGTTTGTTCCTCCTGAGCCTGTAAGCTGCACCCCTCATCCCAGCCCCATCCCAAGAAACAGGTTGTGGGTCACAAGGGCGCTTATAATATGGGAATGCTAATCCCCTGTCAATAACAGCAGGTACTTCACATCAACTGGCACATTCAAAAGTACTCAAAGACTATTAATGTAATTCAGAGAGGGGGAATTTTTTAAAAGCTAAATTTGGGCTAGAACCAAACAGCTCTTAATAATAGAGAGGGTAGGTGTTTCTCCATTTTTAGAATAATTTGCCAACTTTATTCCAGGAGTTCAAATGTTCTCTCAGCATCTCTGTTTTATTCCAAAAACCAACCCCCCTCATTAATAACTTAATGTAGCGCTGCATGTACATGGAAGAGAGAAAGAAGGAAATTGCTGCGGGACAGTATGTCGAAAAGATGGTGAGGTAGAAGGTGGAGTTGAAAGTCACAGGTTGAAGTCCCAACCCCACTCCTTGCTAATGTGTGACTGTAATCAAGTCACTTAACAATAAAGAATAGACACTGATCCTTATTTTTTGCTAGTGCTGTTTGAAGGCCTCAGAACTCATTGAACCCTCACAGGAACGCAAAAATAGATACCTTTTGCACATTATTTTACAAATTATAAGAACTGAGACTTAGAACAGTCATGTGGCTTGCCCACCATCAAAAAGCTGGTAAGGCATACCAAGATCTGAACTCAAACTATGAGTTCAACCCCGTAGTCTTTAACCACTATGTAATCTTGGTAAATCCTGCTTTTCTTCATCTGTAAAATAAGGGAATATTAAAACAGACATTAAACATCTCACAAGGTTGTTGTGAGGATCAAACATAATCATGGAGGTGGCAGCCCTTCATTAAGTCTGAAGTAAAGTCACAAATGTGACAGGTTCCTACTCCAGTCAGCATGCATTTCCTAACGCCCATTGCTTGTTAGGCGAGAACAAGCAATGCAACATGCCAAAAGGAAGTTACTTCTACATGTTCTAAACTCTGAAAATAAACAACAACAAAAGATTTCTAAAAGGCGTCTGTGAAACTGAGTTGAGTGCTGTAATAAGAGCAGTGACGGCCAAGCTGATGAGCAATGGGAAAAGCCCGTTCAGAATGTGCCCACGCCCTTCAGAAAATCACAACTGTCACCTAAACTGCTGGATTTTCAAATACAGTAAAAGCTATTATACTGCTGTGCTCATCCATTTCCAAGGCAACCCACTTGCAAAGGAGTTTTCTATAGGACTCAGTTGACTTTAGACCAATCAAGTGGAAAAACTATTCGTAGCTATAATTTTCTAATTTTGAATACACCAAGCTTTGGAGAAATGAATCATGGAATTCTCCAGAACCTAACTACACCCCATCAAATGCTCTTCATTTTCAGCCCAGCCACACCAGTAACGCAGCTTCACGGTACAGTGTAAAGAGAACCAGCCCAGGAGTCCAAAGGCCTTGTCCTAAGCCTGACTCCTCTAATACAGGATGTGTGACTTCAGGAAGTTAGCCTGTGGGAACCTCTGATTTGTATTTCTAAAACAGGACTAATGCTTGTTCTAATGGTATCAAAGGTTATGGAACAATTGGATACTGTATATAAAAGCCTCTATAAGTTATACAGCACAACACAAAAATATTTTGTAAAATATAGTCAACTCAACTTACTCAACTCTCTGAATGCCCTTTAAACTGTGCACAAAGGGCCCAGGGCAAACTTACAATGCTATCCAAAAAAATTGATGAAAAAAACGCAACTTGGAGCAAAGGAGGGAAAAGCAACGTGTGGAAACATGAAAAGTACTATAAAAAACATATTTCACTACAATCAGTGAGGCACTCCTGGGATTTCTTCTGATTTCTTTTTAGAGAAAACACACATTTCCTGGTCACGAACTTCAAAAGGACAGTGAACAAAAAAATACAACAATGTACGTAACACAAAGGTTTCAAAATTCCTCTGGCCCAATAAAATCTCCCTTTGCATCAGAAATTTCTCTTCTTGCCCTAGCTACGACAGAATAAGATAACAAACCCAAACCACGGAATCATCATGGGAAGAGAGCATTCCACACTCTGGTGATGCACATAAAATCATCTGGAAGGAAATCTTAGAGTAAGCAGAAGCAGGGCTGAGGTTTTGTAAGCTCTTCACCCTGTCATGCGATCCTCCTCTTCCTTACGCCATGTGAGTCGCAGATAGAAAAGGCATGTATGTACAGGATTTCAAGTCAAGGCTACTAAAACATCCACCCAGATTGGTTTGCCCCTCCACGCTTCTACACTCTAAATCATAGAAATGGTATCCTCAGGGGATGCTCTGTGTTGCCAGTAAAATGTTGCATCAAAACAGACTGTCATGGAGCCAGTAGAGGAGGGAGGAATGCATCTCTCCTGTCAATACCAGAAGCACTCGCTGAGGCTCATTAATGGCTGAAAAACAAAACCCTTGGTTTGACACACTGATATAGTAAGAACAATAGCTGCTGAAAAAGAGGTACTGACACATAAACAGAAGTTGAAGCTAATTCAGTAGATTAAAACAGCACTGGGGGGAAAAAATATGAAGTTGGGAAACAAAAAATCCAATTTTTAAAAATTAGTGGTTTAACTTACTATGTGCATTTACCACTCTATATGACTATTAACCTGAAATTGGTACCTGTCATTTTTTCAAATATTAGTCAAAGAAAATGGAATTATTTTTGAGATGCAATTTTCCTCAAGCAGTGTTAAAGGCATGTCTTAAGCAAAAGTGCTTATGCTCACTCACCATGCTTCTTCCTGGCCCAGAACCTTCTCTGTTCTGTGCTCTTCTTTTTACCCGCAGTGTTCTTCTCTTCAACCTCCACCAAATTTTCTCTTTCTCATACTTCAGATCTCAACTCAAGTATGACTTTCTCAGAAGTCATTTCCTAACCTCCCTAATTTGGTCAAATCTCACTATTACCAGAATTCATAGCACCAAGGACCATACTCCATCATAGCACTTAACATTGGTGCGATTTAACATTTATTTGTATGGGTATTTGATTAGTAAGTATCTCTCTCAGTAAACTATAGTGTCTTTCATTTTGCTCACCATATCATATCCCCAAGCATCTAGCACCACACTTGGTACACAGAACTTCAATAAATATTCTGGATGAATGAATGAATGAGGCATTTCATCTTCTGATATTCATGTGATCCTGGGGTTTACTGAGAGAGTCTCCCTAGAGTTCTCAGTACCGGATAACTTTGTCATGGCATCATTTGTTCCGAAGGAACAGATTGGAGGGCTAAGGACTTCCTAGAGCAAGGAAGCTATATAATGTTTTATAATAAACTCACTTGAAACCAAACTACTTTCAAAATACTCAGTCAAGAGAACTGAAAAAATTTCAAAACTTTAAAATAAAAAAAAATAAAAAAGAACAAATGATCAATACAGCAAAAATATATCAATCGACAGATAATAGGTTACTGTTATTTTACCCAGAAAGGAAAACTATCCATCCATAGCAAAATCTATCCATGCTACCTATTTCATCTAGTCAGTTTTAGCTACTTTAGTGATAGTTTATTTTATGTACCTTCTCAAATAGTAAATGCAATTACTTTAAAAATCAGCAATAAAAAGACTCACAATGTGACTTCTGATTCTAAGCTAAGATTTCTATTAAGCATGGAGGATTTCAAGGGAGAAAAGGAGAGGCTTCTTCATTCATTTTGCTTAAGTTCTTTATCACTATGCAGTGCAGTGTAAATAATCAATATTGATAACATAAATTGAATTTGGATGCCAAATTTCATTCACTCTAGCATGAAGCTGTGAAAAAGCCTGATCCAACCTTTTTCATAACCACTCTAGTACAATGGTTAAAAGTCTTTGCTTGGAGTCAGAGAGACCCCAGTGTCCCAGCAATGCCACCTGCCAGCCACATGTCAGGTGAGTCACTCACCTCTGTGAGCTTCAATGTCCCCAACCCCGAAAAAGAGGCTGATAACTTCTAAGGGCTTGGATGAGGAAAACCAAGATTATATTTTATAGGTACCTGCAGAGTGCCTAGTCCAGAGTAGTGTTCAATAAATATTTATTATTATTACTACTACTACTATTATTATTATCAGCAACATTTTATCAATGAAACTCAAGTCACCTCATATACAGATTCATTCTTACTACTTTGCAAAACCCTCCTTTTTAAGGAGAGAGAGAAAAGATAGACATAACAGACAAACCTAGAAAATGTAAGTGCTCACCAGCACTAATGACAAAGTTAAGAGATGTCAGGTCTTACTTCCTGGGAGTAAAAACACATGACAATTTTTAACTTTATGGAGCAAATAATGAAACTAAAATATTTATCTACCAATACCCATTAAAATGTGTGTCAGCCCCTATCCCTTTCATTAGGAAACAATACATTTCTCTCAAGAACCACCCAGTACACTTAAGTGCCGGGGGGTCGACAGCATCCCAGTGTCTGACAAGGCCACATTGAAATAAAGATCCACGTTCAGCACTGGATGTCTGGGATGCTGCCTTATAGTTGGTCATGTAATATCTCCTGTCTCTATGAACCCATGTGCCTTTCCTCCTATAGGAGACAATATACTCACTGCATTTGTGACAAGTTCCTGTGGTACCCTGATGATAGCTGGCTGTGTAAGTCAACGATAGGGCAAGATTTCCTAAAGAAAAGGAAACTCCCCTAAAACAGGTTACAGCCCGAGGGGACCCCTGAGCTGAGATATTGGGGACTCAAGCCCCTTGACCTATGCAGCTGTGAAAGGTTTCCTTGGAGATCAGGAGACCAAGGCCTCTCAGCCATTTGAGTTCTGATAAGAGACAACATACTGACCGTGAGGTATTTTAATTAACAATCTTGTTTTAACTCTTTGCTTTGTACATTGCTGTAGCAACAAAAACTGAAGCTCTGAGAAACAGATGTTCCCCTCTATTGTAATAATATGCAGCTCTTCCTAGGATAGAAAAAGTTTGAGACTCCTTTTGCTACTAAGTTCAAGTATATGCCTTGTAAGGAAGTCATGGTAACCAGTGTACCCTGGAAAGAGACAATTACAAAAAGGTAAAAGCTCTGAGAAAGAGAAAAACATCCTGATCATGTGAAACATAACTTGCAACATAACTTGCAATTGAGGTAATGGTCAGAAGCCCCTATAAAAGGGGCCAGGCTTTAATAATAAAGTGTGTGTGACGCTCCTGTGAACCTCCTTCCGGTGTCTCCCTCCATCCTTCTTTCCCCTCGCCGACGCCGTCCCATCCGAGGGAACCCCTGGTCTTCGTGGGGCCTGGCTCCCCGCACTTAAGCTTACATCTTAGTGGTCAGGACTAAGTCACATGGCTACATGAGAATGTGAAAAATCAAAATGTTTAGCTGCTACATTGCTGCCATGAACAAAACTGGGATTCTGAGTATAAAGAAGATGGGAATGGATTTTGGGCAGTCTCCTAAAATGGACTCTCATGGTCATTTCAGTACAGAAAGAAAATGACCATATTCTTTCCTTCTTAAGGAGGAAAAGATGTTTTGGTAGAAGCACCTCAGTTTGCTCACCACCTGTTGGCCCATTCCTGGGAAAAGGGGCAATGCAACCTACCAGTTCTTCACCCTCCCTCCCCGACTTCCTCACATCCACCTGCCTCTCTGAGGCCCAACTCAAGTGCTACTTCCTGTGTGAGGAATGCCCTCTCCTGCATCCCCAGCCAAGCTCAGGCACTTTCCTTTTATGTGCTCATACCACCTGGTGTCTAACTTCACTAGTGCTCTGAAATGTGCCTAATTTGTGCCATTTTCTCCACTAAACTGTTCATGAAATTTTCATCTCTACAGGCCCAGTGCCTAGGACTGTGCCTGAAAAGAAAAAGTACTCCATAAATATTTCTTGGATTGCATAAAATGGACTGAACTAAATTGACTTGCACTGCACTGCATTGAAAACTCAAGGATCTGGCCGCACCTCATCCCAACCAGTTGTGGTGGCGAACAGGGTGTCTGCCACAGTACCATAAAGGATGATGACAAGCTTACAAGCTTACGGTTCATACAAATAGGTCATGTCTCAATGAGATCATGCATTAGCTTGGCTTTCTGGCCAAAAAAAAAAGGAGAATCAAAAAACAGTTATATTAACACATTTCCTCTCAGGGGGACTATGGAGAAAGGAGTAAAAGTCACTGTTTACCAAACAAAAGGCTGAGAAAATATTATTCCATTTCAGAATATGACAAATTAGTGAAAGTGACAAAAATAAATAAAAACCTACCACATACTCAAAAAGTTGCACAATTGCCTAAAAGCCAAACTAACTGTGAATGTAATGGCATTTGGCACAGAGTTCAGGATTTCAAGGAAGCAAGCCACTCTTTTATGAACTCTAAACAGAAATCTCACAAGCAGGCTTTTGATTAAACTATGATTGTCACAGTATATAGGAATTAACTAACATATGGTATTTTTAAAATCAACAACTAACCACATCCAGAGGTTTCAATTAAAGAAATGGTTCGTTGCTTACAAAAATTCCCCTAGATCCAGCTGTCTTCCAAAAAAAGTCCCATTGCCTCACTCTGAATTTCCACTGTCATCAGGCAGAATTCTAAGAAGCCAGTCTTGGATTTGGTGCACTCAGGGCAGCCTCTGTAGAAAGCTTCCTCTAGCTTTGTCTGATGGCTGAACAAATCCTGGGGATATTCTCGTATAAGGAGTATATATTGAACTGCAGTTATATTAAATGATCTGCTAGAAGACTAACGACTATTTAAAATGACATTTCAGAATGCTAAGGTTATTTATACTACGGTGTTCTGGCATTAAAAAAAGCAAAAGAAAGGGCAGGCTAAGTGACTCAGTTGGTTAAGAGCTTGCTCGAGAGTGTGAGCTGAGCTCTGAGCAACAGCAGTTCAAAGCCCAGTCCGAGCTGAGCTGCCACTGAGCTGCCAACAGGTGGCAGGATGGCTCAGCTAAAAAAAAAAAAAAAAAAAAGACAGAAAAAAACCAGCAAGTATTAAGAGAAGGACTAGTACAGCTATAAGACAAAGCCCAAGTTTCTTAAGGAAGAACATCTTATAGAAATGACTCTAAAACCAATATAAAAAGATAAATCTAAGAATAAAAGAAAGCTAATCATTTCATAATCATGATGAAAAGAAACTCTCTAAGGAAATAAAGTAAGGTAGGTAACTGGTTTGAGGAGAGCAAGTAAAGGGACTTGGTCCTGCTAAGTAATGGGGCTCTATTTTGAGGGGTGACATGTTAGCCATTGTCACTCTCCCAGTAATTGTTCTGTTCTTTTTTGATCTTATTATCTTTCTTGATAGTCAGGGTCCCTCTACTTCCTCTTTCTCAGCATTTGTCATCTCCTCTCTCCTTCCTTTCAGTGTCATTCATGTGCTTTCCCCTTCTATCACCAGGACTGGCCAAAATATAGAACTCAATGACATTTCTTAAACTCAACTAAACAAATACATTCTCTAGCTTGGTTTTTCTTATACATTGCCTTTGACTTGTTTCTTTTTTATCTAAACCAATATGAGCCTTCTATTAAAATAAAAGTTCCCAACTCCCACTCTTAAAAACAGTACATTCACCCCCACCTGCCAAACAAGAAAAACATCTCTGCCACTTCCGCCTGTATACAAAACTATGCAAAGAAGATCCTCAAACTTATCCCATTATATTCACCAGTTAGATGATTACACAAATGTCAGAAAGAGTCAAAAATAGTCAAATAAACAGAGCTTAAATAATGAAGTATAGACAGATTTCCAGTCAGTTTCATTGAAAGTAAAAGGTCTATAAAACCTTCCAAATTTGTTTTGAGCATGCAAATAATAGCTCAGAAGTTTCCTCAAGCCAAACTTATCATACATACTTTTCAAAAACTTTGATTATCATTTAATCTGAATGAAATAGCCAATGGAATACCAATTATCTGCCTTCAGTCCTTCTTAACCAGATTATCTTTAGCTCAAAATCTATATTTAAGAATTAGAGGAACTAGGGAGCATATTAGCTGTTTCTGGGTGAGGACATCAATTCAAAATAAGCCAGAAACCTTTCTGAAATTTTTTGCTTGTTTGTTTTTTGGTTTCTGTCCGTTTGGGGAATTCACAAGATGTAACAAAGTAGAGTTAGACCAAGAATTGACGTAGAATTTTATAGTTGCTCATGCATGTGTTCTGAATATTGGGTGAATCTGCTGTGAATTTCTAGTTATAGAAATTGCTATTCCCATGCCTTGGGTACAGAAATCACCCTCTACTGTCTGCTCAAAACAACATTGGATTTGAACCAACACAGCTAGCTCTGTATGGCCCACATGTTTATTGTAAATGCACATTCAGAAGTCACATTTTCCCTTGCACTTAAGGTGTTCCTTCCCAAAGCCTCATAAATGAAGCAGAATCAATTAAAGAGAACTGCTTTCTCTTGTGGCCTTTGTGATAAAATTTGGCTAACTGACAAAGGATAATTTTAATACAAATTGCTGGATCACAATAACATCCCTACCAGAAGTAGCTTCTAAGGGTACAGAGTGCATCCTACTTTTTTAAAAAATGGACTTTTGCTTAATTGGCAAACAGCAAAAGAATTTAAAAATTCTGGAGTGTTTTTATTTCAAAATCATTAAATCCTAATTCTGAGAAGGATGTACAAAGGTCATCTAAATTTGTTCCTACAGTAACATGGATTATTTATCCATAGTACACATATATAAACAATTCTTTTTTTGGGGGGAAATAACCTTTAAGTTTTTCAATTATTTGACATTCAATATTATTTTATATTAGTTTCAAGTGTACAGTGTAGTGGTTAGACATTTATATAACTTACTAAGTGATCTCCCTGGTAAATCTAGTACCCACCTGGCACCATAACATAGTTATTACAATATTATTGACTCTATTTCCTATGTTATGCTTTACATCATCATGGCTATTTTGTAACTACCAATTTGTACTTCTTAATCCCTTCATCTTTTTCACCCTGCACCCCAAACGCCCTCTCGTCTGGTAACTATCAGTTTGTTCTCTGTATCTACAAGTCTGTTTCTGTTTTGTTTCTGTTGTTGTTCTTTAGATTCCACATATAAGTGACATCATATGACATTTGTCTTTCTCTGTCTGACTTATTTCACTTAGCGTAAAACCCTCTAGATCATTCATGTTGTTGCAAATGGGTTTTTTTGTTTTGTTTTTTGTTTTTGTTTTCTTTTGCTTTGTTTAGTTTCAGGTATACAAAACAATGCAATAGTTATGCTTTTCACCCCTCACAAAGTGACAACCCCCTTGCCCCAATCCATTGCCCCTCCGCCCCAATATCGGTTGTTGGAAAAGTCATGACACATTTTTGCAACGAAAAACATAGGAAAAATACGTCATGACTTTTCCGACAACCCAATATTACAATTCCATTGACTCTACTCCCTACACTGTATTCCATATCCCGTCACATATTATATATATACATATATTAAATTATAGTTGACATACAATATTATTTAATGGCAGCTTCAGATGTGCAGTGCAGTGGTCAGGCCTCTACACTGCCAATGATTTGTTTATTTATTTATTTATTTATTTATTTATTTATTTATTTATTTATTCATTTTCTGTCTTTTTTTTTTAATGGCTGAGTATAAACAATTCTTAAATTCTGTATGTAAGACACTCCACAAACAGCCTTGGTGACACACTCAGTAATTCAGAAATCTCAATATCATGAATATCCTACTTTATATACCATCTTCACTCACCAGCAAGGAATACTAACCCTAAATAAAAAGTCACAAGCAGAAGCAGAATTATTCCAACTCAACACGCTATATGGTTCTTTAGAGAAATGCCATCTTGAACAATATTTTGCACTCTTACATTGACCTGCATATTTTCAAACATTTTAATATTTTCCCATGAGAAAAAGTATATGCAGGGTAGTACCATTATTTCTGTTATGAAAATGTGGACAATTTCTATTTTATTTACGTGCTAATTATTACAAAACAAAATTGTAGAACTATATAGCATTAAAAAAAAATTACTTTTCCTGGTCTTCTCTCTTTTTAATTTCAGCATTATTCAACTCACACTATTGCACAACTTGGGTGATTTCTATTTTAATCACATTTAAATAAGATTTGGTTTGGGGCAGATCACATTCTTTTTTTTTTTAAGTAAGGTAGTTGTTAATACTGAATAATTACATTATCTGTTCTTTTCAGTTTTTATTTTCTTGGACACACCAGAATATTTTAACCTAACTGGTAATTTCTGGACATTTTATTTATACATCCATTCAAGGGATGTATAAACTTCAGAACATGACTCAAAATAAGTTTGAGATATTATTTCCGCCCTTGAGGCTCTCATAATACTGTGGTAGAGATGATACACACCTGAATGAAAGAGGTAAGTCAACACTTAAAGCATTACAGATCTAAGAACCAGAATATGTAATGTAGATAATACTTGCCACAGGAATTAAAAAACTTGGAAAGTCATTATGAGTGCACTCTTTACGGCCTTGCTGAAACAGAGGAAACTTATAATTTTCATTAAACTACTTAAAATATTGAAAATAGTAGAGGTAATTCTATTATATCATCAATTCACTCTTAAATGTCTAAGGACCCCAGGTTAGGAAACTACTTTAAGTAATAATGAGCATTAGAAGTTTCTTTTTTTATTACTGTTCATTTAATTAAGGAAAACCTGGATGAAGTGATATTTTAGATGTCAGGGAGACTTGTCCGAAATATCTCCCTTCTATTTCAAGGAAGAACCTCAAGGCTGAAAAGCCAAATAAGCTGTAGCCTTAGGATTTCAAGAAAAGGGAAGACATAAGAGACACTTGAAAGGAAAAACCAATAGGACTCAGTGAGTGGCTGCCTAAGGAAGAAAAAGAACAGGGAATAATCAAGGATGATTGAGGTGTTTGTTATACAAGTAACCAGGATAACGGGGACTCCATGTTCACAACACATCTATCAAAATGTGATTAAAAAGTCAAGTAACACTCCATCCACAGGAAAGTTATTAAAAGAAATCAACATTCCTGCTTCATGGAAGAATTCCAGAGAATTTATTTATCAAGTATACCTACGGTTCCCTATGGTCCCTCATCCTATTTCCGCATCACAGTTTAAAAGTGCAAAACCCTGAGTCTAAATCTCCAGTATTAAGAACCCACATAATCCTTTGAGTATAATTTCCTTCGAAGAGAAACCTCCTACACAGAATACCATTTCAAGAAGATCCCTATCAATATCTTTCATTCTTTCAGTGCATTCCAATCACACACATACTCACAAATACACTCACTGCTCAAGCTTATAAACTTGACCCCAAACCACAGGATGCACCCTCCCTACTACTTAGGTGGCAGTGCCTGTGAAAGACAGTTCTTTACACCCCATTCACCTCAGTTAAGTATATTTCACATCTTAAATTCTACACACTGCTCGGATTTCCCCCTAGGTTCCACCCCAAGTCACAATCTCCTTTTAGCCCTGAGTACCCCAGCACCTGCAGCATGGAACACTCTGAGGCCTCCTGAACTCATGAGTCACTATAAATAGCAGCAACATCAACTCTCCCATGACACACATAACACACTATTCATAACTTCTCATGGTGTGATAAAATGGAATCACTATTGTAACAGGTCAGAGACAACAAGAAGTGACATTCTTCCATAGTGTAAGAACTGCCACTTGGAGGACACCTCTAAGTGACTTCAAGAGCTCCATTTCAGAAATCCAAGGCTCCCTAAGAGATTCCTCTAATTAGCTGGCTAAAGAAGACAGAAGCACCATGGCACAGTCCTCCTGGATTCATCAGTGTCACAGAGGAATAAATAGTATTTATTTGTAATACACAAAACACAACATTGTTGAGCCACCCCAGTGCCACCAAAAATACAAGTATGCCAAACATGGATCCTTTCTGCACAGCACTGCCTTCAGGTTGCTGACTTGTCCCACCCAACATCCCTTCTTTTTTTTTTTTTTTTTTTTTTTTAAGATTTTATTGGGGAATTGGCGGACGGGAACAGCGTTGGGGAATCTGGGAAGGGGAACAGACAAATTGCTGTCTTTTTGTTCTTCAGTTTAGTTGTGGAGGATGTTGCTTCACTGTTGGTATTGTCATTGCGCTCTTCCCGGATGAGGCAGATCGGTCGCTGGCCTCTGGATGTCGCTCACCGCGGCTATTGGCAGCTCACGCTGGCTGCCAGCCGCTCACGCTGGCTGCGGGCCACTCACTGTAGCCTATGGCAGCCCACTGCAGCAGGGGCTGCAGTCCACACCATCACCGGGGCTCGCACAGCCTAGCTCCAGGTGGAGCTGTTGTTAGCTGTAGAGGGCAGTGTCACTGGCCCTCATGTGGGATCCGAACCGGGGCTGCTGGCATCCAAAAACCAGCGCTTAACCAATGCGCCACTCGGCCGGCCCCCAACATCCCTTCTTAACCAGATTAATTTCACTGAGAAACACAAAGAAAGAGGCAGAAAGAGGTCTTTCTCATGAAAGAGCAAACAGTCCTTTTGCCTAGAATTGGGAATTCCAACTGTTGACTAAATTCAAGGACACACGTGATAAGCAGTATTGCTTGCTAGTGGCAGTATTCTACACAAAAGAGCAGCAATAATAGGTGTCACCTCTGCCTCTTGAAAGTCTTGTTTCCTTGGTCCTTTCATCTGCCAACCAGCATCTAGGCTGATACCCACTAGCAAGTTAAGACACTGTATTTGGCTTGCTTCTTCCAAAGATGCTGTTGGGAGCCAGGAGCCAATGACAGTAAAGCAAAGGAATAGCTAGTGGGAATTTGTAGTAGAAGAGGCCAAAAGAGCTTAACGAATGGTGATTAAGCATTCATAGGGAATTAATCTCCACAAAGTTTTAGTCTAAAGCTTTTGGCATTACCTGTGTACAACGTATGGGAAAAGATGAGCTTGAAGAGTGAATTTGGAGTAACACAAAACAATAATTACTAATCATTATTGCTAACCAGATGCACTGCTCATTTAATACACAGAACACGGTGAATTAAGTCCTATTCATTATCTCTTTTTTACAGATGAGGAAACTGGAGCCCAGAGACGTTAAGTATCTTGCCAAGGTTACACTGCAGGTGTGAGCTGGAATTCAAACTCACTCTGACTAGAGTATGTGCTCCTAACTACTATGACATGCTACCTTTGCAGTCAAATGATGCCACAGTGTTCCTTCTGAAAAGGCACATTTTAAGTTTTCAGTTATTTAATATAAAAAACTTTTGTTTCAGACCTAAAGATAAAGTACTTCTTCCTACTTATATAAGACGAAGAACAGAGAGGATGAAGGAGGCAGTATATAGTTCTTTTGTGTTGCATTTGCTTGTTAACAGGGAAAGAATCTATCTCTTTTCGCACATATTCCAAAGATCCCCTTCTCTCCTGCATACAGATTCATTTTGGGAATATGCAAATTGCGTGTGGAAAATTAAAGAAATCTTGCTTCATGATATCAGAATTAAAGGTCTTCACCAAAAACATTTAAAAATCAAGAAAAAGTAGAAATGCACTGAGAAGAATAAGCTCAGGCGGTGGGGAGGGCACAGGAAAAAGGGGAAGTCAAATGACAAAACCCCAGATAACCGTGGCTCTTGTGAAAAGCTCCTCTGACCATTTACCTGGAAGCACTAAACAGGAGCAGCCACCAATTCTCTGTTCCAGTTTCCTGAGTATAACAGGATCACCCCCTGGCATCTATTGTTTCAGGCTGACAGAACAGTGTTCACCAGCAAAGATCCATCACTTCTTGTACACAGCCAGAGAGCTAAAACAGGATTCCACAGACTGAACGAGTGTCTGTGTGCACATACCTAGCAAGATGCTTCTACCACGGGCGAGGCATCCGTGAGCAAAGCAGTTAGCACCCCAGGCACTGATGCACACAGTCCAGCTTATCAAGAAATATATTATACCTCAGACCAACAGGCTGAACTGGGTGATCTGTCTATAGCTCTGCTCCCTAACATTTTACACATCTTCAGAATCTCTGCAGTCACACAGTGGCCTGTGATTCTCCCATAAATACCCAGGTCACTAACAAAATGACAAGGACAGCGGTCAAAACCATCTATGGTGGGAAGTTGTGTTTCCAGAGTCTATCTCATCAAGGACCACCTTCCCACCCACTTTCTGGGCAACTCTCAGAGGATGGCAGCTGCTACCTTAGGGAAAAAAGAAAGTGCACCGTGGAGGAGGCAAAAGAATTATTTTTAAGAAAGAGCACAATCTAACTTTTCTCTCCGCCACCCACTCCACACCACCTCCTCATTCCCTTGTCTTCCCTCCTGCCCGCTCTTCCATTTTACTTTTCTTCCCCAGCCTCTCTCCTCGCTGCTCATATACCACACTTGTCACACGTTTCCTTCTCTGTGTCCCAAGATGGGACACCAGCTCAATACTACACTGGGAAGAAGGGCAGCTGTGCAAGGACTTGGAGCTACTGCTGAGCTCAGAGGGGAAAATTAAGTTGGCTAGCTTCCTTACTCAAAGCACCAAATGTGTAAGAACCAAAACATGCATCCACTTTTTAGAAGCCTTGTCTTGGCACCAAAAGAACATGCATCTGTGTCATAAGCTAAATGAGCCCATTAATTACATCATCTTCCTTATGTGCCTAAATACTGGAAGCTGTTTGGCTTACTTTTTCTTACAAATGCCATTTAGTATTCAATTCCATGCCTCTTTAATTAGGCTTTTAAGGCTGAGGTACCCAAGTTTTGTGTGGAGTAGTGAACATTTTTTAAGTGTACATGATGAATCCATGTGCCCAGTGGATCAATTTTTTCCATCACCTGTGTATGACAAGCAGTTCAACACACTCAGGAGTCATCTACCCAGGCCAAAATACCACTGTAGCAATGGTTAAAATAATGAGACATTTTCCAAAGCAGAATAATTAAAAGTTAGGACCAGAGTTACATAGCAAGGGAGGAAAGCAGAGCAGGGAAGTATAAAGATGATTTGCAAGGATTAAAAACAAGAAAATCAGCTGAACCTTTATCTGTAATGTAGGAAATATTTAGACAAATAAAAGGTTGATTTCTCTGTAGTAATCAACCCATTCAACTACTCTTCAATAAGCATTTATTAAGCATGTACTACTACGTGCCAAATACTGTGCCAAAGATAACATACTGAACAAGACAAATCTGATCCCAGCACTCATGGAGCTTATAATCTAGCATGAGCACAAGACAAAACTGCAGGCTCACAAAATCGCAAGTGGGAACATGTATTATAAAGGTAACAAATTTGGAACTGCGAAAGAATAACACTAAGAATATACATTAGAGCAGTAAGTAAATCCTCAGAAGAGACAAAGTTTTAAAGCTGGAACATAAAGGAAGAGAAATGTTTACCAGGACAAAAATGGGCAGCTATTCCAGAAAGACAGAGTTCTATGTGGAAAGGCCCCGAGGCAAAAAAAAGGTTTGGACACCAAAGAGCTGAAAAGTCAGTGGCTGAAGTACAGTGAGCAAGGAGAGAATGACAGAGGGTGTGGCTGTTGAGACACTGAAGGCCATGATGCCCGATTGAGGCTTTATGCTAAGGACAATTGGAAATTTTCAGCAGAGGAATTTCATGACCCAGTTTACACTTTATGATGATCACTGTTGCTTCTTTTGGGAAAAAGACTAGAATAGTGGAGCCTGTTGCACTTGTCTATATGAGAGATGACAATTCCCTGGACCAGAATGAGACAGCCAAACGTTTCAGTAGTAGACAGATTCAGACACATTTCAACAAAAGTCACTGATGGCTTGCCTATGGGGTGACGCAAGGAAAGAATCAGAGATGTTTGTCATCAAATTACTCCATGTATACGTGGGGTTTTTTCAGTAGTAGAAGCATCACCTGATACAACGTCAGGCCCATACCAGAATCTGGTCCATGGGCCACGGTATTCTACAGACATAAGTTAACACCAAAATCCTAGATCCAAAAATAACAGAAACTGTGTGTGGCTGTTCTTGAGAAACAATAATGACATACTAGGCAGATATTTCAGTAAGTTAGTTTTCCCATAGAATTTTATTGTCATGTTGGTGCCAGAGCCCTGTAGCTTCCCCAAAATCATAGTTAAATGTCTTTCTGTGTCTGAGTGGAAGAAGTGTAACATTTTAAGTAAAACTGCACCAGGTAATCCAGCCACCAATCCATCTAGTCTCCAATAAGCACTGGAGAGAATATACAGTAATTTCTAAGAGAACCTTCATGTCAAATTGGATGACTCATGTCAAATATATCCAAAGCATATTACAGCACAACTTACTGACTAGCAGGAAAATAACTAACTATAAAAGGCAAATTTATAAATAATTTCCTTATGATCATTGAACAATGTGGTCCTTAACAATGGTCTCTCCATACGATCCCTTCCGAAACCAAACATACAACACAATGCAGTATTCCCCATGGAGGAGACCTCTGAGGGTAAAGAGAATGAACTGCCTTGTTTATTGTACAATGCTGTACTCAAACTGGTCCCCAAATGCCACAGGAAGCAACAGAACTCCCATGGTAGACACACACTCGATCTCTCTAACTTTCTGATCCGTTCATTCCCTGTTACTGACTTGAGTATCACAAGTGTAGTTTCCATTACCTTTCCTACTGAGCTGGTACATAATTATCATCTCAAAATCCCTTGGCCCACTTGTCTAGGTGAGCGCTCCTCCCTTTTTACTATGTATGGTGATGATGCATTCTTGTTCTTAAATTGCAGAATGAGAGATGATGATGAGCGAGACAGAGAGATCACACATGCAGACTGAGAAGAACATGTCTGATTCTGGCTCAGGCCTTACGGAAACAGATAGCAAATCAAGATAGACAGTAGCAATTTATTTGGAAAGGGATGTTATCTTTTGTTCCTCCAGACTATTAACTGTGACCTTTTTTATCTGCATTTCAAGGACTTACTTTAAACATACTCACCCCTCCCTCTTTTTTTTCAGCCAATATATGAAGGATTCCTTTAGGAAAGGCTTTCCCTTAACATTCCAATGAAAAGTATATAACTCTTGCCTCGTGCCCTCTGGTTCTTTCTAAGACTTACATTTATTCCAACCACCTTTAAATTTTAATTTAGTGGTCCACTTCCAAACTCTCCTCAAATCGTGTATCTTTAATTTGAAGGTCCATCTGTATTGCCCTTCTCAGCACAGTATCTCTCTAGCTTCGAAACCACCTGCTCAGTTCCAATGGTGAGACTATAAAAGATTCACAGATTCACATCACTACATTTTGCACCTTCTGTGTGCAATTAACTCTGTGAATTCACTTTTCAACACTCCTGAGCTGTTAATTCTAATTTGGTCTCTCATCACCTGCAGTGACTGAACTGGATCTTCATCTGTGCATTTCATTGCAGGTTCCGTATTTCTGCAACTGTAGCAAAGAGGTGAAGAATGTACAGAGCTCTGCCAATATGAAAAGCTGTCACTATGCAACTCCTGTCAGGGAATCTCCCAAAATTGGCTTGTATTTCTACTGCTTCTCCTTTCTACTGCACATACTATTTCTCACTTCAGACACAGTTATACAGATAGCCAAATAGTCTCCACATCAAAGGAAATAAAAGCAAGACACACATGTACCTAAACACACAGCCCACCCAATTACTTGAATACAAGGGTATTCTCTGACTCTCCGCTATTCTGTTCTTAGTAACACTTCTATCCTAAGTATGATATTTAATATGTTCAACATTTCACAAGCTGTGTCACTCTACATTCTTCTCTGACTTACAGGATGCTTTTCCATTACTCCTTTTTAAAACATTGACTGGCCCATGACCTGGTTAAATGTCACATTTAACCTGGTAAGTATCTCTATATCTATCTACATATAAACGTAATTGTATATATAGAATTCTCATCTCGACCTACTGTCTCAATGGAGCCTATTTTGAAGCAGAAACAATCCAAAATTTTATTTAAGAATCTTCCAGTAACTGTTGATTACTGTAGTTAAATACCATCTATAATACTCAGCCCTACTTCCCTAATCAAAATACAGAACACACAACCATGCCTAAATATTGTCAGATCTTTTCTGGCCAACTCAGAATTTTTACTAAATCTCCTCCGAGACCAACTTGTTGGGACAAGAAAAGCATCTCTGTAGACATTAACCTTTAGAGGAGACCATCCCATATCATTGGGTCCCTCCCCATTAGCAACAAGATCCTCAGAAGCATCTTTCCCAGGAATGTGGGAGTGAGGCAGACAGAGGCACCAAAACCCAGAGAGCACTCACTGAGCGGCTTGAGAATGCTGCTGCTGGATTCATCGGCGTTTTCCACATCTGACTTGTCAGAGTAGTTTTCAGAGACTCTCTCCTTTTCCTTCTTTTCTTTGTGCCCTGTCTTTCTCTTGTGACGTCTCCTTCTCCTGTAGCTCTTGGGCACGTGGACCCCAATGTAGATGGTATGGTGGCCTAAAGGAAAGTACACAAATTACCAGTCATGTCAAATCTGCTGCATATAAATTGTACAAGATCCACAGGTCAGGAAAAAAAAAAAATGTCTGAATTCAACATTACCATTCTATATTTGACAAATAAACTCAAACTGGGAAAATGAAACCCCTCCCAATTTTCAGTTTAGCTAGAGTATAATTCAACTTGTTGGGTGGCACTAGAATTCTGTGACGATGTGCTCTAGTTCCATCCAGATAGATGACTTTTGTTTAGGGAAAACAAACAATACCAAACCGGAAATAAGGAATCCCTGATTTTAGTCAGACCACAGCCATCAATTAGCCATATGACCTTGAGCATGTCCCTTAACCATTCATCACTATAATGAGAGACTTAAATTGGGTAACCTCCAGAGGCCCTTCCTGTTCTAACCTTTGATAAGTCTGTGATTATATTCAACAGGGTGCTAAAATTGAAGCTCTTGAAGCAGCAAAAAATAAAGATCTAACTCAAAGTTCAAGAAGTCATTCTGCTGGGGATAAGGTTTTACACCAAAACTTTTTTTTTTCCCCCAATCAGCAGAATAGAGGCTTAGAACTGGGACAAGCTGAGAAAAAATAAGACATACTTAGAGAGAAGATTTTAGAAATACTCAAATGTTCACACTAGGAAGCAGCTAAAATGAATGTCAGCTACAGTGCCATTCTCATTTTTCTTTTTTTGTTTCCAAAAGTTTCTAAAAACTGGTTATTGAAATGATAAAAATAAACCTAGCCCAGCAAAAATTGCCTTGAAGAGAAGGGCACGGGGAAAAACACTGTGAAATGCTTTTAGTTCTCTCGAGGGAAGAAGCTGCAAAACTGACAAGTGATGTTATTTTTTTACAAAATCTGATAAGACAGAAAAAAAAAGAACTCTAAGGTTCTACATCTTGTTTTTGTTTTTTTTAATTGGAAAACTTTTACTTTCACTTTATATCCAGCATAACTTCTGAATGTGGAAACCACCATTTTGGAAGCAATGTGAAAACTCTTTTTTTCCTAACTACAGGTTAGATGATCTCATCTATGGGTTTCCTCTTTCATTCTGGAATCATTCCATAATGATCACTTACAGTGCCACAGACAATATCACACACCTGCATGGAATACTTGAACACGCAGTATGTCTGATATAAATTGCTGTGAATTACTTTCCACAGTAACTCATAGCCATATCTAAAAACACCATTAATTCACAGCGGTGTTTCCTTAAACTGAAAGGATTAAAACAATTATATCCTCCTTCAAGAAAGAAGTTCCGAGAAAGGAATGCAGAACCCTAAGTGAATGGGTTAGCATTCAGAAGAAAACATCTGATGCTTGGAATGAAGTTGGAGCCATCTATATAATGCATGAACCTCACCCCCACTCCCTCCCCCACCCTAACACACACACACACACACACACACACACACGCACATACCAACTCAATTACTACAAAATACGATCAAATTCTCCTCACAGAATGTGTACCAACAAGAAATTTATCATGTCTAACCATTTGCAAGCAAATTGTTCTCATGGGAAAGTTATATTATACTAGGAAGTAGGAAATGTCTCAGAAACAATGTGAATTAAGTAACAGTGTCAATTGTTTCCTGTGCTCCAGTTACTGAGGGCGCCCTGCAGCTTTATCTCAAGTCACACAATACATGTAAGCAAAGCCAACCAATTTCTTTAGTAAAGCAAACACTGAAAGCTTGGTTGCCTTCATTCAGGAATTAGGAAAACGTCATGAAACAAAAAATAAGAAATTGGAAATTTTTAAAAAACAGTCACATTAAATATTTTCTACATCTTATTAAATAGTGGCAACTAAGAAAAAGTGGCAGTTAAGCTATATGAGTTATATTGATGCTATATGGATAGATTTTTTTAAATATTATTTACCCAAATCTGTATAGTACATCTGATAAATCATTTAAAGGACTGGTAGGATTTTAAGATAAGGTTTCTGGCGATAAAGTGTTGTTGTCCACCAAATGAAAGAGTTAGGGCGATTCAGAAAGTAAGCTTTCAAAGTCCATGGAGAGGAATGTACCTTACCTTTTGGAATCTAATTTGAGTTGTCATCACCACAAAAATAGGGCCATTTGATTCCCATTGTGATCACAGCCCTCAACCCTGCCTTAAGAGTAGGTGTGGCTTATCACCACTTCCTCCAGCTCCTGCTTCTGATGCCTTCCCCCCTTACTTTCTCATACATTTTCAGACAGGTGTGGAAGCTTTCAGATAGGATACTGGGCTACAAAATGTGGTTCCTCTCAAGCCAGCCCAAATTTCAGGCATTTTTTTTTTATCAGCTTTACTGAGGTATGATTTACATGCCATAAAATTCACACATTTTAAGAGTAGATTTCAGTGACTTTTAGGGTATTTACAGATTTGTGCAACTATCGCCATGATCCAATTTTAGAACATTTCCATCAATCAAAAAAAGTTCCCTCCTGCCATTTGAGTACATACAAGTATACCAGATTCCAGCTAGGTCTGTTCCTACGCCCGCCCCATACAACAACTGCTCTTAGACATTTTTGATGCTCTCAGTGATGGCCTATGGGAAGCTACAAATCTCTGGTACCCACATGGCTATGAACTTAGGATCATGGAGATCCTAACAGCACAACAACATATAATATTCCCTGAGTGAGGAAGATACTGTCTTCCCAGAGCTGCCAGAGGAAACCATGGCAGTGAGCTGAGCAATCCAAACCTCAAAGCATCTTCTTTCTCCCCTCATACATTCCTGGTAACTAAATTTTCCTTTTCTATCTTGTGTTCAGATAGAGGAAAAGAAACAATGGTCCCAAGGTTAAACACACCTTTAGTAATCAATTACTTCTCGACCTCTCTCGACCTCAGTTTTTTGCCCATGAGAAGGGAGTAAACACAGCCTTGTTTTGGTCAGTGGGGGTTAGGCATATTTTCTCCAGGTGATGACCAAATATTTCATAAGCTGTATGTGCTAAGTAACAAAACTACCAAAAGTAAAAGGAGTTCGGATGGGAGCATTCTTACCACTCCCACAGAACACAGGTCTTTAGGGTCAATAAAAGCAGCATAACTGATAACTAGGCCATTGTTGATAAGACTATCATAGGTAGATCTCAATATCTGCTTTCATCAAAAGATCTTTACCTGTCTTAGAGATATGTCATGAAGCTTGATGGCTATTCTAAAAATCACAACTTACAAAGTGACAGCAAGCTGTTAGGAATGCCATAAAGGTTGAGGGTATAGTATTCTTTTACATGTAAAATGAAAATGAGAAACTTGACAGACAAGCTTTCCAATCCAGCAACAGTCTACAAAACAGGAAGACATTCAAAGAATTAGGGAGAGTGATCTGCTTAACTTACAAGGGAAGTTTAGACTTAAAAAAAAAAAAAAAAAAAATTCTCTGCTAGAAATGTCAATAAAACTGCTTCAAAGGTAGTATAAAAAGGAGCAAAAAAATGCTTTTTTAAGTAACAATAATCCATAGGGAAACGGTGATTGGTTAAAATGTTATTAAAATAAAGGTTACATTCTTGCTACTCAAAATTTTGTAAAACTACTGGAATTTATATGCGATGGTATTCATTTAGGTGTGAGTCAAAGGGCATTCAGTCCTTGATCTGGCAGTGGCCTCAGTGTCATGTGTTCAAATAAATACTCCACATGCCTTTCTCTGATAGATGGTGCAAATTCCCCACAAACTCTCAATGTCTTGGGAATATCTCACAACCCATCCCACTGCCAATACGACTGGACAGAAAACATGGCTTTCCAGGTTATCTCTGAATGTCAGAAATCATCACCAGGTGATCCTTGTTTCTTCCCATCCTCACCTGCTCTACCTGAGTTGACGGCAGAAGTACTGTGAAGTTATCATTTCCAGTTCTCCCAATTCCTAAGACATTTCTAAACTAACTGCACAGTTGCTATTATGTTTTCAGGCCAACAGAGAACCGTTATACTTAGTAACTATGTATGTAGTCATTCAAGTTAAAGGGGCCTGGGATGATTTAAGACTTTGTAAAATTAAACCCATCAAACCGGAAAAGGGTTTTACATCAGCTAAACATTCTCTAGAGGACTGGGTGGTTTACATGTCTCTACATGCAAGACAGATCTCTTAGCTCCTTTAGGATACACACTGCTGCATTTACAGTACACACAGATGACAGAAACTACTTATTGAGTACTTACAGATGTGCCAGGTTCTGGCTAGGTCTCTTATATCTATTTCCTCATGCAGTCCTCACAACTGCACAGATTACATACTGTTATTATCCCCACTGTACAAGCAAAGAAACCAAGGTTCAGGGAAGTCAACAGGAGAACTCTCTCTCAGGTGTCAATATTAAGACTAGTGAGCACTTTGCAATGATATGGATAGACCTAGAGACTATTATGTTGAGTGAAATAAGTCAGTCAGAGAAGGACAAATACCATATGATCTCACTCATATGTGGAATCTGAAAAACTGTATGAATGAGCAAAGTAAACAGAAACTGTCTCATAGATATAGAGGAAAAATCAGGGTTGCTAATTGGGAGGGGAATGGGGATGAGGGAGAAGGGGAAGGGATTAGACAGCAAAAATAGGCAACTACAATATTGCCACTGGGTTAGGAAAAACAGTTTGGGGAATATAATTAATAATGTTGTAAATATTCTGTGGAATGTCAGATGATCATAGATCTTGTTAGGGAGACCATTTCATGGATGGAGTAGAGGTTTGATCACTGCACTGTATTACTAAAGCAGTTGGTATACCTACTGTAATTGAATATATATGGATAGTCACGGGATGTGGATTATACTGTGGGAGAGAGTCAGAGGAAGAGTAATAGATATATATGATATGGGGGGGGAGTGGGGTGGCGAATTGGGGGTGGGGGGTTGTCACTTTGAGGGGTAAAATGTATAACTATTGCACTGTTTTGTACACCTGAAACTAATTAAAAATAAAATTTAAAAAAAATAAAAAATTAATTAAAAAAAAGACTAGTGAGCACGTCATCACTGCTTTGGTGGTGTTTTGTTTTGTTTTGTTATAATATATACTATATTTATACTGTCAATCTTACAACTGATTATGTTTCTTTCTTCATGCTGACTGCTAGAAATAGAAGAGACAAATCTCAGGCCAACGTCTAGTGGGTAGACAGTTTCGTGACATGCATTTTATACACTAACCTCACTCCTCCAAATTTTCAACTGTTATTTTCCCTTCACGCTAACTGTTTTGGAATAAAGCAGCATATAAATATTGTTTTCAAACTTGAGATGTCAATACCGTGGGTAGAGGATGGGGGTGGCCAGAGGTAGCTATAAGGGAAGGTATATTTTTGGGCAAAAATTTTACCTGTCCTCTGGTGATCCTTTAGATATATCTAAATTGATAGGTCTAAATCCCTGTCCAGAAATCTACCTTCCCCCCCAGCCACCCCCGGCCATCCCTATCCTCTGCCCTCAGACTCCTACATACATCCTCCTACAAGTACATAATTAAACACAGAGGGATGTTCCAAATTTGGTTTTTATCCACAGTATTGCTCATTCTATAATCAACTGAATTTCTTTTCTCTCTAGTTTAAAGCAAAGGTTCCACAATACTTGGCACTTTATATCATTCTTTTAGAATTAATCAGCAATATCTCCAAAATATAAATTAAATATTGCCTTCCCTGGCTCATCTAAAGTAACCTGTTCTAATGGCAAGATGCCTAATACATGTTGTGGCTATTGCCAAGAGGCACGTAGGGTAAGGAAGCAAAATTAAGAGACATTTATTATTTCTTTTTAATTATGAAATGAAAAATGTAGAAGAGGTAAGGACCCTGGATGAGCGATAGATTATACAAAGATGCTATAAAAAACTTAACTTTTTGAGCCAAAAATAATAATAATCTCAAAGGTTTTTTAGAAGTACATACATAAGAATCCCTAAACAGAACCACAGTATTAAATTCAGATGCCACAGAGATTGTGTGTTTGGCACTTTATATAATGAAAAATAGATCAGTATATATAATCCTAAACACTTTAATAAATGAAATACAAATAATTTGTTAGTTTATTACTCACAAACCCATAAGAGTGCCCATAAGCAGCTCCAATAAGCTATAATCAAAGTAACATCGCTAAGTTACTTGGGTATAAATATCAGCTCCTGAAAAGAAAACCCCCTTCAAAAGGCATGGTGTAATTTTGCTGTTTAACTGGGGGCAAGTCAGCCCTTGTGAAATGTTTGCATGAAGGTCCACGTTTCAAACATACACCACTGCTCAGAACAAGGGGTGGTTTCTATTCTTTTGAATTTTGAATAGGGGTAACTTTTCACATAGAAAAAAAATGCATATGTTTATTAATAAATAATTACCTACTGCATGTGTAAGTTATGTCTAGATCATTTTAAATGCTGATGAGCAAACTATTGTAATTAATGCTACCAACTACACTTAGAATCAGGCATGCAAGGAAAGAAATAGTAAACGCAATGAAAACCAGGGAAATAGTTTTCTTCCCACTGAACTGCATGGGAATTTTGTTCACTGATAGCCTCTCAGAAATCCTAAGGTGACCTGAAGTTCCCCAAGCAAAACTGATAAGAAATCTCAACTTGTTTACCTGGTGTTTGCTGAGCACAGTACTTTTAATATTTAATATTTGATGATCGTAATGATAACAATCTCTAGGAAAACAAACAGCTATAGGAAAAAGGTCTTGAAAGTGAGTCAACTCCTGTCCTTTGACTCAGTACACTTCTGCACCTGCCTTTTCAGCGCTTGTATTGAGCAAAATACTTCTGAAATCTTCAACTAAGGATCCTGAGACCACAGACTGAAGCTGTTTCCATTACAGCTTCCACTACTAATAGCTGAAAAGAGAGGCAAAAAGTGACCAGCGCTATCAAAAATCAAAATCGGTAAACGCTTTTAAAGAAATACAACTTTATTATGTTCAGTGATCATCAATTACTTGAAAACAGGTAGACTAGAACAACCACTTCAAGGTACTATGGGAACCTACCTCAATGAATAAAAATCACCTTATCTTTCATAAACTGCAGTTGTTGAAGTGCTTCACAATCTCTAATAAGTTGACTCTCCAAAGTAATTTGAACCTTGCTCTTGCAAAATCTCTTTTATATTCTTTTCTACAGATATAAATATAACCAATATTTTTATCTCTATATTTATATCTCTCTATATATAAAATCTGTATCATTTCTTTGTAGAGGGAGACACATAGCAATAGGAGTTTTTAAAGACATCCAAATCTGGTAATGTTAACAAAGTATCTCCCACTGTGTCTGGTACACAAAGGTTCCCCATAAGCATGGATTCTATTTCTCCCTTCCCCTTTCCAAAGGATGAAAAAACAAAGCACTATTTCTCCTCATTTCCACCCACCTAGAGTCCTGATCATAGCTTTTGAACCTCCTCTGTTCTCTAGAAAAGACACTCCAGGGCATTCACCCTACGCAGGACAGAAGAACCAACTTTAGGCCAAGTCTAACCTGTCCCTCGGTCGGCTGTTTTACTCATACAGAGTTTGTTCAACAAAAACCCTTCCAAAGCCTCAATCTTTCCTCACTTTGCCCAGAAGCAAGTGCCTGGCCATCTGCACCCCGCCCCAGGTACACTGTTCCCTGGAGCTCCCACACAATGAGTGCCAGCACCCAGGAACTGGGCCTGTTGGTCCTTTAACTTGACTGAACAGAGTAGCGTGGAGCCAAAAAGCCTTGGAAGACCAGGGCTAGGCAGGGCAGAGCTAAGAGCCAAGAGGAATCACCCAACAGAAAGAGATGAACCCCACTCATCCTGACACCCCAAAGAGCTGGCGGATTTTAATATCAGTACACATGCAGTCAGGCAAAATCCACCTGTGAGCCAAACACAGAGAACTGACAGCTTCCATTATTTCTCTTATAGTCACCATTTGCACAAATGAATGGGAAGTGGGGTTGGAAGAGAGAAAACAATGGCTAATCTAATGGTCACTGATAATTGGATTTGCAATTGCAGCCAGCAAAGCAGCTTAGAGAGAAACGTAAATGCACACATTCACACTCTCATCCTAACCACACTGTCCATCTCCCACTCTATTACGGCTTCCCTTTCGGCACTGACCTAAACCCCGGCTGGGCAATAGGAAGAATAGTCTTTAGTTGCTATAGACAGATAATCCACCACATAGGTTATGCACTCATGTCTAATCATGTATCAAATATTTAATATTAGTTCATATAATTACCACCATTCACATACCTGCAATACAGGTGAGACATGGAAAATGACCAAGAACTAGGGAAAGTGCTACAGGAGACTTAAATAAGCCTATTTAAACCCAATCCCAGAATCTTCATGACTATGGTTTTCCATACACACCTAGAAAAGAGAGTGGCATTCACTAACAGAACAGCACATAATTATACTGTCAGAGCTTAAATGACCTTAAACATCACCTGGTTCAGCCTCTTAATTTACCAGGGAACCAACTAAAGCCAAATAGTCAGCGAATGATATAAAGACTAGGATTCTTGGCACTCCTGGATATATAAGGTTTCTTTTTCTACTTTCCCACTTTCATGGTACCACGCCCCCTTACTCCCCCACTCCTCCACTGTCTGCAACACACAGCCAAAATTTGAAAAAAAACACAAAAAAACAATTAATCCTTTCAACTTAGTAATTACCTAATTAGAAGGAAAAAAAGGCTTTAAAATCACAGAATGACAAGTTTAAGTCCACAACACTTAGCTCAATAAACTTCCCCAGAATACAAAGATGTTCTGGCTGTGATATCTGTCCTCCCAATGATGGCCTGCAGACATTCAAATGATGAGGCCAGCCAGGCTTGTGTCTTCTTTCTGTCTCACCTTTTTCATAAGCAACTTCCCAACAATTTTTTATTCTTTTCCTTTTAGTTCTTCCCACTTCTCCTCCAGGTGCTGCCTCTAGCGTTCATCCATCTTCCTTTCTAAATTCCTTTCCCATTCCAGAGGGAAGAGACCTCAAACACGGTTTTTTGGAATTAGCCTTGCCCTGAGAAAGTCAGAAGGCCTGGTCTTTGTCCTGTTTTTCCAGTTACTACCAGTGTCAACCACAAGCAAATCACTTTAACCTCTTCAGGGCTCACCTATTCATCTGTAAAGTTAGAACATTGAGCTAAATTTTCTCTAAGATCCTTTCTAGCCCTAAAAATTCTATAACAATTCTAAATATTTTAATTGGTTAAGTGTAATGGAGCACATGGAGGGAAAGGCTAAAATTTTTCTACCATTTCTCAATCTCTTCCCAACTTTTTATGATATATCTTTCTCTTCAGACACTCTTCAATCTACTCTAATTTGACTCCTTCCTAACAATGCCACCCAAATTGCTAACCAAAGCCACCGATTGCCTTCCTTCTGCCAAATCCAGTGGCTACTTTTCTGTCCTCATCTACCTGACTCCAGGCAGCATTCAGCGCTGTCAATCACTTGGGCCTTATTGAAAGTGCTCTTCTCTTGGCCTCCAAGGCACACTCTCCCTGGTTTTCCTCCCAGGACTTCTACGACTGTTCCTCTCAGTCTCCCAATATTGGCACTCACAGAGTCCAGTCCAGTCCTTTTCTTACTATTCCATCAGACAGAGACCTCTTTTAAAATGCAAATTTTGTCTTGACACTTCCTTGCTTAAAACCCTCTGCAATGGCTACCCAGTGCAGACTCAATAAAACCCTGAATCTTGAGCATAGCATACAAGGTCGTGAATTACCTGCGTCCTAGCCTCCTGAAGAGGACCAAAGTTTTGCCTCCCCCTAATGTGCCTTTTGGGATATTGATTCTAAACTGGTTATTAAGAAACAAAAGACTCAGAAAGAACCTTGACCCCTCCCCCTGTTCTGCTAAGAGATTAAGGTGGAAAAGCCTGCTTTAAGAAGGGAATCTTCCCATATTCACCTTAGCATTAGATAGAAAGGATCCAAGCAGGAGCCTGTTAGCTAGATTATCCCTATATGTCCCATTGTTTCTGGGTTGCTTAGCAGGAATTTGTTTACCAGGTGTTCAGCTCTGTCTTAGTTACCTGTAAATTGCCTATTTCCTCTTGGAAATCCCAGACCTCTGCCCCCTTTTCTCCTTTGTCCATAATGTACATATAAGCCTCAACTGCCCAGTGCACTCTGGGTCTCATTCTTATGGCGCCCTCTGAATGTGCACTTGTATAATAAACTTCAGACATTTTTTCCTGCTAACCTGTCTCTGAAAATCTGAGTATTAGCCCAGCCAGAAGAACTTAAAAGGTGGAAGGAAAAAAAATTTTTCTTTAGCTTCCACACAACTCAGGCCACTCTCTCCCTATTATACAGTCCAGCCACACAGGCCTTATTTCCACTGCTCAAATAGGCCTACCTCTTTCTCACCTCTGGGCTGTTACATATACCTGCCTGTGATGCTTCCCTCATTCTTGACCTATAAATTCCTATTCATCCTTTTGGTCTCAAAATAATGTCACTCTATGAGAGATACATATTATACCCTGGTCTCCCAGGTAAGCTCACCCACATACATGATATGCTCTCTAAATTATAGTATCAACCAACCTTGTGTCCTTAAATAATGACTGGTTGATTTCACTACACATTAACTGTGGCATATAACATAACTGGAATTATAGTATCATATTCAGAGAGAGATACACGTGGGCCTAGAAAGGCAACATATTAGAGCTTATATCTGCAACTGTTCTTACCATTTTCACAAGATTAAAGGAAATAAAAAAAGCACTGGCCAACAGTTAAAGTTCATTACAACAGTTAACACAGACACGAATCAAATAATTTGTTGGTTACCAAATATGAGTATTAGCTTTAGTCTGAAAGCATTCATTGCAATCACAGCAACCACTGGCAAGAAAGTGTTGAGCATAAAGATAAATTACCTACAGGGACTACATCCAAGGGAGATGATATCTTAAATTAAATTTATAGGGTTCATCATGGGAATTTCAAATCAGTTTACTTCTACTCCTAGCCAAACTAGGAAATAGAGAGGTACAAATGCTATTTCTTTGTGCAAAAAAAAAAACAAAAACAAAGATTCAGAAATTAAGTAATTTGTCAATGGCATAGAACAAATATCAAAGTATTTTACAGATATTCTCCAAGAATCCTCAGAGCATCTCTGGTAGGTGAGTGAGGAGACAGGTTAACTACAGCTGGCATGAAGGAAATATAACCACGCTAGCATGACAGTCCTCGTGTCATCCACACAGGTAGTGCAAAGTCAGGAACAGAAACAGGTCCTGAGGTTTCTGGGTCTCCACTATGTCCTCTAACCCATGATACTGCCTGAATAAAAGTACCTGTCCTCTAACCCATGATACTGCCTGAATAAAAGTACCTGAACAATCAGACACAGAGTTAATTTGTCAAGTACATGTATCCACTGGATTCAATTATGAGTTTTCATTGTACATCCAAGACATTTTCTTTATTTTTCAGCAGGGATACAATCACTTGTTGAAAATTTAATCATCAGCTGGGGCTGAGGTGGCGATTTAAGCAATCTATAAAATGTGCGGTTCTGGCCCTCTAAAGCTGATATATTGGCTGATGTTACTAAAATGCAGAACCTATTTTTATTCCCAGAAATTTGGGCCTGGTAAAAGTTATGGAGCATTCCACCATGAAAAGAGTCAGTAAAATACTGTCTCAAGGTATTTAAGTAGAGTCTGTTCCTTCAAAGTCAACAGAATACAAAGAAAGGTGAACACGTTGGATAAAGCACTGAAAATAGCTGCCTTCTAATTCTAACACTATGGAAAGGTAAAAACAATAACCAGATTGAAAAGCTCTTGCAGCTATTCAGAGAAGGGAGTTATTTCAGTCACCTTTATGTACTGCCGCTTCAGTGGATTGTCACTCACCACCCTCCCTACCTTCACCTTCATCCCACCCTGAAATCAGCAGCTTCAGGGGTACAATGTTTGTAACCTTCTGTGAACTCCTGTTAATACCAGCGCTCACCTCAGTCCCCTAAATGCGATCAGCCGATAAAGTAAAATAAAACATAACAAAATCCCAGCAGCAAGCTCATCACAGCAACTAGAGAGACTCAGGTGGGCCTTTTGCAGCTTTAGTCTCATCTTACTCTATTCTCCTTCTCCAGTCACAATACTCAATTCTCCCAGTGATTATGAATCGTGAGGATAAAAATGGGGAAATATTTAGCTCAGGTTTGAATATATAGTATTATGTCTATACTATTGCATACTCTCATTTAATTGGCACCTAAATTACATAATAGCCTGTATGTGTACCATATAAAATATGTTGCTATATATAACATATACATATACATATAATAGACCTTTGAATCCTCTTCATTGGTGGAAAAATACTATACACTTAAATCTGTTTTCCAGAAGGAGAAAATGTGCATGCTTTATTAGGCAATGGGCATATATTTTATTCTGTATACAATTAGGGTTAATATGCCTCTTCTTGGAAAAGGAGATAATTTAACAAATTAGGGGCAATGTGTAACCATGAAAATCTGATCTCATCCAGATCTTAAAGGGAATCAGCATGAGTCCAAACAGAAACAGACAGCAGGCCCTGGGAACTTTCCCTTGACTATTCTAGCTTGTCTTTCCCAATACAAGAAGCAGAAGGTAAGTGTGGCTATGCAGGCAAAGCTTAGGTATTACTAAAAACAAATTAAGCAAAGAGAAATTATTTAGGCCAGTTACAATTTTTGGAATGATATTAATTATTGGTGAAAATGGAAATGATTTGGGAGGCTGTTATCAATCAGAAAAAAAAAGAACGGAGAGTGGTAGAGTATAAAGCATTCCTATTCCTAATGCCAGGTACAGCAAAACATTGTTCCTGGTAATTACCCAAACAGTTCTATGTGAATGGCATGTTCTATGATATTCATTTTACAGAGCAAGAAATCCAAACTCCAACCTGTAAGTTTCAGCCTTCACTTATGTAATGATTCGGCAATAGAGCAACTTTTAAACTTTCATTCCCAAACTGATGCTTAGCCACTCTGCTGTAACAACACGTGAATAAGACAAATGATAGAGACTACCCCCCAAAAAATATCAAACACTGTATCTCCAAAACATGACCAGATACAAAGCTTTTAAAAAGAAATTTAATCTATAGACAAAACTGCTGCAAGTGTATCACTTCAGAATTTCTTGCAAAACACAGCCCAAGTTCAATTTTTTATAGCTTGTTGCCAAAAAAGAATGTAGACATCTAGGACAGAAAATGTCTTCAAAAGAGCTTTAGCCCATACTAACACCAGGGAATTCTCTACAATTGGAAAACTCTGGGAAGGGACGTCTGATTTCAGTTTCAAAAAACCATGGACTTATCATCAGATTTCCTTGAAGCTAAAGTAATCTGTATACAAATATTTAACCTCACTGACACAGCAGGGGGTGTCAGACAGCACCCCAGTTAAGTGCTGCCTACCTGAGTGCCTCTGGTAGGCTTTCAGCTGAGGCTATAAGGTGAAAGAAGGCGGGCCTTGCGAAAGGCCTGTATGGACTCAGCCGCTCGGGAAAACCCAAGTTACTATTTATGTATCAACCTGTAAACACCTCACCACATTTCTTTAAAGCTCTCCAATGTGTGGGTACATTGTTTCTTTTAAGAAGGCTTTTCCTTCAGCAATATTTGCCCAAGTGTTTCCTCTGTACACACTGTTTCTGAGAAATCAGAGTGAACAGCAGAGAAGAGGTCAGCAAAATGCAACCGGACACTTCTATCCAGCGCTCAGAATAGCCCCAGTCCCAACTCGGTCCCTCCCTTCCCATCTGATGGGTTTTCATTCATTCCTTCTCAGCAATTTAGTTTTTTACCACTGTAATTATTAACAAATGTGTACCAGGCTCCAATTTTTCTTTAGAATACCACCTCCTCCAATACACATAAATACATCATCATAATATCCTCTAGTGAAAAATAGGTTTAAGTCATTATGATTTCATGTCTGTAAAATGTTGAGATCCTGACCTCCAAAAAGACAAAAGCTACCATTTCATCATTTTAGTCTCTCTACGCAAAAGATAAGAGTAGAAGGAGGGAAAAGAATAAGGCAGAGGTGTTGTAGGGGCTTCTTCTTATTATCAATATAAATATATAAATATGTCAATGACCTTGGCAAAATCAAATAGGAGTTAACAGCAAGGATAGGCTCACTAAAGACCATATCACCTCATTTGACTGACAGTACTGAGAACCAAATCTCTAATTAAAAATTTAAACAAAGGATTATATAAAGTAATTCTACATATGCTTCATTGAGTTTCTCTTATATATTCATTTATTCACTCTTCCTTTTAACAAATATTTGGTAAATATTTACTCTGCTCCAGAGTGTCCCACTTTTTTACTTTTATTTCCCTAAAAATAATCCTCCTGTAAATTCCATGCATGCTTAACAATACTTTTTTTTTTTCTTTTTGAGGGTAGTGTCACTGGCCCTCATATGTGGGACCCGAACCGGGGCTGCTGGCTTCCTAAGCCAGCGCTTAACCACCGCACCACTCGGCGGGCCCTAACAATACTCTCTTAATGTCCATCAGTAGACATGGGAATCTGCAGAATTATTCTTCCATTTGGACAGTTGAGAGCTCACTTCCTTTTGGCCTTGGTTTTGAATGGCAGAGGAAAGCCACCACAATATATCCTAGTAGGTTTGAGAGCACTGATCAGACTTCAGAAATGGAGAGACACATTTCAGCCAATATTGTCTTGCTATATACTTTATGCTTCCTGAGTTGCTGATTAGGCTTGATGTTAAGAAAAGGCCCCTCCCCATAACGTCAGAGTTGCCAAGGCTTGCCTTGCTGGGGAGTTACCTAGCCCTCCAGAGCCAAGGCCTTATCTCAGAGGATAAGGTGGAGTTTGCTCTTTTCCCCTATTGCGAAATATCAGACTATTAAGTAATCTGTTTACATCATACAGATCCAAAATCCTGGCTGACTTTTTTAAGGATAAAATATCCATAAGATTTCCTTCTGTTTGGAAAAAGCTACCTGGCACTCTTTCTACCTATCTCAACCTTGGTTCACCACACAAAAATTTGTCAATTGTCCCTGTCTATAAGTGCGTGTGAAATGAAAATCAAGTGTTGGTCTCCCATTCGGCATTTCTGAGTCATTCTGGTAACATCAATTTGTCATCTACAGACCAATTCTATGAAAGTGTTTGGGCTGTAGATGGAACCTTTTGGTACAGAAACAAATATGATATCAGAAATATTACAATGTTTCAATGAGTTTGTCCTCAGTAACCACTTTGTGCCTAAAATGTTAACTTTGCAAAAACCTTACAGAGTATAAGGTAACCAGTGAAAGAACAGATATTAAAGCTCCTCTTTATTTTAAAGATTAAAAATTGACATTTGGTTTCCTTTTTGAAGAGTATCTCTTTACACCACTAACATAATGTGCAAGGCAAATTATGTGAAAAGGAGATTTGATTCTTTAACTATAAGCAACATAGGTAAATTCATGATTTATACAGAAGATGACTCCTCTTCTGACTCACTATTCTTAGTGAGCTTTGCAGTTGATGGCTTCTATTGAGCTTTCAGAAGGTGGATTAAGTGTCATGCCACCCACTGAGAGTAAAGTTGAACCAGGTGAACTGAGGGTGTGGTTGAAGTCTCAGTCTCTCTCCCCTTCTCAGATCTACAACATTAGGAGCTATGAGAGAGCATCTGGTCCTGCTTGTCTTCAGGCTGAGCTGAATGCAATTCCCCCAACTTTGGGGAACCCTAAGAAGAATTTTAAAAGCATGAATGTTTCAAAGTAACTAGAGTTTCTGGACCTTACTCACCCTAGTAATCGCTTAATGGGAGTGCCAATCGCTTAATGGAAGTGCTTATTTGTGCCAATTATTTTAAAAATCTAGTTTTATTTTAAGTTTACTTGTGCCAAGTGTGCTGCGATATGCTTCAGCTATGTTTATCCTAGAAGCAAAAGAAAGATAAAAAAGATAACTTGGATAAAAAGAAATACATGTGATAATAAAAATGTAAGGTGTTCCAGCTCCTTGCCCTTTGAATTTCTGATCTTTAAAACGGGAGCACATACTTCTGCCATGAATGGAGCAGAACTCAGCTACTTCCAAACAGAGAGAACAGGTTGCCCTCCTTCAAATACACCCTTCTGAATGCAATTTAAAATAGGACATAGATTCACGTCCTTAAGGAATGCATTCCCACTCAAAATACAAATCCTTATTAGAGGTGTTGAAAGTTGAGTCATCTGTTTCTTCATTCTCAACCACTGAGACCATGGAACCCATCACCATCAAACCCATGTCCATTTCAACTTCTTTACACTTTCACCTAGAGTTCCTATAAAATGTTAGGGCTTCCACCACCACCAGGTGAAGAAGCCAGGTGAGAAAATGGGAAAGTCAATTGGGTGGGCACTGAATTAGAAACTAATAGTTCCTAGTTGTAGTTTCAAGACTTGTACTACAAAGAGGAGCCTGTGTTGTTGGATGTTCTCCACCATCATTTAGGGCCTCAGGATTCAGCAACAAGCAACTAGTTAAAGATGCCTTGAAAGGAATGTAATCAACTCAGGCTCCAACCAACATGCACATTGTTCACTAAAATAAAAGTCTTATCAGAACAGGAAAATAGGGCCGGCCGAGTGGCGCGGTGGTTAAGTGCTGGTCTTGGGAAGCCAGCGGCCCCGGTTCGGGTCCCACATATGAGGGCCAGTGACACTGCCCTCAAAAAAAAAAAAAAAAAAGAACAGGAAAATACACAAAATCCATATGGCAAGTTTTAATCACCAAAAAGCCAAGCAATTTTACAGATGTTTCTACCAACTTTTGTTGTCTTTTTTGTTTCTCTTTTAAAGAAAACTGGCTACAAATTTGTGTGCTAGTTATTACATTGTTGTCTTAATTTTTGTCCCTGAAAATCACGGGAAATACTTCAGGAAATAAACTTCTTAATCAAAGCCTTAAGAAACCCACGTACCACATCAAACTACAGTAAGGTGCTGTAGCTAGAGCATTCTTCTCAAGGAACACACACACAATCACACACACACACAGTATGTCTCATTCTCAAGCTGCCTCACTGCCTCACTGATATTTCTACTTTAATTATCCTGAAATATGGAATATTTGCTCAATCTACAATATTTCTTACATCCACATGCTATACAACTTTAAGATTCTTATCTCCTCTTTGACACTGGGACAGTGACAAAGTCACCACAACAGAGATTTTACATCATGGGTTACAAGAATCTTAAAACAAAAGTTTTACTATTTTGCTCTCCCTACCTTGACATTTTCCCACAGTCATGTTGTAAAAGTGCAAGGAACTCATAAAACAATATGAAAGAAAATACTGTAGTTTCCTTTTTCCTAAGGAACTTAGGTATCAAATTCTTATTAGTCTCTACTGGAGGGGTAGGAGGGGGAAAAAAAATCTTATTAGTCTCAAGAGCATAAATGCGGGAAGTAGGGAGGTAGAGTGGGGGAACCAGCCCTCCAACATTACATGGTCAGAAGAGGCTTACTAAAGAAACATGAGAAAACACAGTGCCACACTATTCAAACTATTCCAGGTGGCACCGGAGCATCACTTGCCAGGGACCAGTCGGGTTGAAGAATCACTCCAGAACACACAATGCCAACCCTCTTTTTCCTAGCCACACCACCACTCTGGTCCAAATTTTTGATAGGCATTAAATGTTTACCAAATGGCACCAATCAGACTATAGTTTCCAAAACACATATGTCTCTCAGGTGACTTTAAATGGCACAATTTATGACATGGTTCACCTACAAGTTTCATTTAACTTTATGAGTACTGATTATGTTTTAAATCTCATTGTAAGTATTAATAATACCTTATGTATTTGTGATGCCTTCATATAACTGCTTTAATAAATATTAATTAAGCCCTGCCTTCTCACTATCAAACAGTATTATTCCCACTTTACTGCTAAGTCAAGAGATAAGAGAAGGCACACTGAGAATATCACAGCATGAGCTAAAATTTAACTCCTATTTGGTTTTTAACAGGCACTGGGGAACATCAGCAAAAAGGGTCCTGGAGGGTTAAGCACAACATGCTTGTGCATCTTTTCCTAACTGAGACTCATCCATGATCACCATTCTTTATATCCTTAGCTTAGATCCATTTTTCTGGCAACAATGGTATCATTCTTCTTCTGTAACACCTGTTTCTCTCCCCTGCAAGCTATAAGAGAAAATATTAGAAGATTCAACCAAATACATTTCTATAAATCTAACATCTTCCTTGAATAAGTCATTGGAAGGTAGTTCATATTATCTGGCAAAATATTTATTTTTCATGAAGAGGCACAGCTAACATAGGCAACCTGCTTCAAAGGACCCCTCCCCTATTTTTAAATCATGCAGGACTATAGTGACTGAGATTCTGGTGGCCCAATAAAGTTCTTAAAATTACTTCTGTGTTGAAGCAAAATGCAGACATTAATCAAACTCCGTAGAAAAGCTTTGGTTTTTAACTTCCAAAACAAAAGATACATGAAATGTATGAGTGCTCTTATCTACAAAAGACACATGTATATGAATATACACTTGCCCAGACCCAGAAAGCTCACCTTCTACTTCTTCTTCATCACACACATGCTTAAGGAAGGAAGCCCCTCTGTCCAGGACAGCTTCATCCTCCATCCTATAGTAATAAAAAAGAAAAAAAGAACGCTCAGACTTCTCCTGGAGCGAGCCACTTGAGGCAGCCCAGCTTCTGGGCAGGTTAACCTGCCAGCTGTTGTTCATGTTAACGGGGCAGAGTCACTCTTCCTTCGGTGTCTGCGACCCCTTCACGCAGCTCCTCTCCTCTGGTGCTGGAGAATACGCTGGTCCCACATAGCTTCGGCTCTAACCTTGAGAGGGCACCCACACGGACAGGTGAAAGAAACTCATCTGGAGGGTTCTCCCCTTTGAGATTTGCAAAAAACAAAAGATGAAAAGAAAAAAAAAAAAATACCAAGAGAGGAAGTGTGCCTGGAGTGCTCGTGATGATGGTTTGTGGAAACCCAGCTTCAGTGCTTAGCTCTTTAAATACCCACTGCATAAAAATGTATGCCCTCACGCACACATGCACACCCACCCACACACAGAAAGTGACAGCGAGTTAGGCTACTGCACAGTGGGAGCCTCGCTTCCAGCCAGCCTCTTCATACCAGCACAGCTCAGTATTCTCTGTTGAGTGGCAAGCTTTGAGTCACATGTCGGCCTTATGGAAATCTGACATCTGAGGATGATCCAGCAACCCGGTTGCGGCAACAGTCACATATATATGCCACCCATTCATTCATTTTCCACATTCTTAGCGCACGTCTCTCTCTATGGATATCTGTCCTGCTAACTCTTCTCCGAAGGACACCAAATTCTTCCTTTTGTAGCCATATTATGCTGTTCTCCAGTCTCCTTACATAATAGATCTACTCTGCAATTTCATATGCTAAATAAGACCTCAGAATCCATCCAAGTAATGACAGTGTTTTTTACGGCCTCCCAATGCCAAACATGTTTCTAATTTATTGAGCTAAGGTTTATCTCCGCATTCTGTGACTCCTTTTCATCGCAGTTACTTTGACATACAAAATTCCGTGAACTCTATTTATAGTGAAAGCAGACAGAAATCCCAAATTGCTCTAATGCTGCTTGTGTCATACTGGTCTAGAAACAAAGAATTTTCTCTGGAGACAGCTGCTCGATGTCATAGCGTACATGAGCTCTGCCAGAGAACCAAATGTTCACTCTGTATTCTAGTCATCCAATTATATGCTCAGGCACTGAATACTGTAGGTCTGTTTTCCATATTGTCTGTATGACTTATCCTTGTGCTTCAGATATTTGTTAGAATATATCTGGATATGCACTGAATTCACATTTTCCTCCTTTCTATTTTAGGAACCTGTCTATCGCACAGAGCAACCATCTTAGCACAAAAAGGCAGAAGTTTGGTGTCAGGTGGACTTGGGTTTCAAAAATCTAGCCCTACTACTTAGTAGTTGTATCATCTGGAACAAATTATTTACCTTTTGTGAGCCTCATTGCTTCCATCTTTAAAATTGGGAGTAGTAATATCAACTTTGCAGGCCTGCCTTCAGTTTCAAACTAGGTAACATACATGAAAGCACTGAGGTTTGTGCCTAGCACCTAGCACATGTTTAATAAAGGTATGTTTCCTTTGTTTCTCCTTTCCTTCTTCCTTTTCAACCTTGATCTTTACTGGTGGACAATGTTATTAAGAAAATCATTACCTTTAGATACTTGTATAATATCTTCTTTCAGGGATATGGAACTTGTATGCTATAGCTCATTCTAACATGTATCTTTTTCCTTCCCTGTCTTCAAAATAAAAACAAAAAACTAAATGCACAGAAGATATAGATCAGCCATCAGGATTATAGTAGGAAAATTCATGCCTTGAAGACTCAAGAAGGCAAGTCATTTACTAGCCATCTCTGAGCCTCAGGTTACCATGAAGGTTAAATGATACACTGAATCACTGAATCAGTGATTCATCAAATATTTATTTAGTGTTTGCTATGTTTCTGGTGCTCTTCAGAGAAAGGAGAACACATCTGTGAATAAGACAGACAATTCCTAAGAAACTAATAATAAATAGATAATCAGGCTAACTTTAGATAGCATTGAGTGCTTTGCAGGAAATAAAATGAGGCTACTTGGCATAAGGTGGCTCAGGTGAAGCTTCTGAGGAGGGGACATTTGAGCAGAGAAAAGAATGATACAAACGCACCAGACATTTGGAGATCTGGGGGCAAAGAGTTCCAAGCAAAGGGAGCAGTAAGTGCAAAGGCCCTAAGGTGAGAACAAGTTTAGCATGTTCCAGGAACAGAAATGAGGGCAGGGAGGCTGGACAGAGAGACAGGTCAATAGTAGTTAATAGTACTACCATTGGGTATCAGGGCCATGAAAGCCATGGCAAGCAGTCAGAATTTTAGGTGTTCTAGGAGCCACTAAAGTTTTGTTTTGTTGTATTCTATTGAGGTATAATTGACATATAACATTACATTAGTTTCAGGTATATGGCATGATGATTTAATACTGGTATATACAATAGTATCCCCTTATCTGTAAGGGATACAGTCCAAGAACCCAGTGGATACCTGAAACCACCAATAGTACTGAACCCTATATGTGTGTGTGTGTGTGTGCGTGTGTATTTTTTTTTCCCTATATATACATACCTATGACAAAGTTCAATTTATAAATTGGGCCATTTTATAAATAGAAGATTCATTCTTATTGTAGATTTTAGCAACGTCAGCATATGATAGTTTTTTCTTTCCTTATTAAGTCGAGAACTTTAACCTTTTTACTTAAAGGAAGCACTTTACTACTTCTCTTTGGCACATCCAAATTGCCAGCATCACTACTCTTGCACTTTGGGACCATTATTAAGTAAAATAAGGGCACCTGAACACAAGCACTGTGATGCTGAGACAGTGGAGCAGATAACCAAGACATCGGCTAAGTAACTAACAGGGAGGGAGAGTGTACAACATGGACACGCAGACAAAGGGAAGAGTCACTTCCCAGGCGGGACATAGCAGGGCAGAGGGAGGTTTCATCACACTACTCAGAGCAGGGCACAATTTAAAATTTAGCAACTGGGCCGGCCGAGTGGCGCATTGGTTAAGCGCTGGTTTTGGGATGCCAGCGGCCCCGGTTCGGATCCCACATGAGGGCCAGTGACACTGCCCTCTACAGCTAACAACAGCTCCACCTGGAGCTGGGCTGTGCGAGCCCCGGTGATGGTGTGGGCTGCAGCCCCTGCTGCAGTGGGCTGCCATAGGCTACAGTGAGTGGCCCGCAGCCAGCGTGAGCGGCTGGCAGCCAAAAGTGAGCTGCCAATAGCCGCGGTGAGCGACATCCAGAGGCCAGCGACCGATCTGCCTCATCCGGGAAGAGCGCAATGACGATACCAACAGTGAAGCAACATCCTCCGCAACTAGACTGAAGAACAAAAAGACAGCAACTTGTCTCTTCCCCTTCCCCGATTCCCCAACGCTGTTCCCTTCCGCCAATTCCCCAATAAAATCTTTAAAAAAAAAAAAATAAAATTTAGCAACTATATATTTCTGGAATTTTCCATTTAATTATTTTCGGACCCCAGATGACTACAGGTAAACTGAAACCATGGAAAGTGAAACCCCTGGTAAGGGGGGGCAACTGTATTGTGAAATGATCACCACAATAAGTCTAGTTAACATCCACCACATGCATAGTTACAAAATGTTTTTCTTGATGAGAACTTTTAAGATTTACTCTCCTAGCAACTTTCCAATATGCAATACAGTATTATTAACTACAGTTAACAGTTTTAAGATGAAAAGCAACTTTAGCTGTTTTACTTTTTTAAAGGATCACTCTGGCTGCTATGTGAAAACTAGATAATCAGGAGACCAAAGAAATTAGGGAAAGATCTCAGGATCCCAGGGAGGACTGTAGGAGAAACAGGTTTTGGGGAAGGAATCAAAAGTTCTTTTCTGTCCACTTTATGGTTAAGATGTTCATTATACATAAAAAAGGAACTGTCCAGTACACAATTAGATGTCTCAGTCTGGAGCACAGGAGCCTGGGGCTGGAGATAAAAATGGACAAATCAATGAATAAAAGTGATCACTGAAACTATTACTAGAGATCATCCAGGAAGAATATGTAGAAATCAAGGTGTAAACCTAAGACCAAATCCTGGGCATGCCAATATTCACAAGCAGAATAGAGGAACAAAAGCAGCCAATGAAGAGAAAAAATAGGAAAGAGTGATGTCAGAAAGCTGAGAAAAGAGGAGGGTACTGCTCCTGAGAGGCTGAGAAAGACGGAGACAGAGAAGGAAAAATTGGATCTGGCAATATGGAAGTTGTTGATGATGATGACCAAAACCCTCAAAACACACCATACGTAGTGCCAGGCACACAGACAGCATTCAGTCATTTCCTTTTCTTTCCTGCCCTCCTCCATTCATTCATTCATTCATTCATTCAGTATATATTCACTGGGTACCTACTAGGTACCAGGCATACTTCTAGGCACTGGAGATACAAGGATAGACGTTGCTCTAATGTATTTACATTTGCCTACTCGTAGACTCCAATAGCAATCTAGGAGAGTCCATCCAAAGGGCAAGAACTCATTAGTAATACAGCCCTTAAAGACTTACATAAGGATGACAACTTGTTGGGGAAGTTTCTTTAAAAGACCTCAGAAGTACAACACATCCCTGGAACCCTGTACTACTGCATGTCCATTAATAGGACTGTCTCCCCTCTGGAAAACAAAGAGGAGTTTAAACCACATTTCTTCTCAGAATTAACTCTTTTCCAGTCCTATCAACGTATAAAATCAAACACAGTTTCCTATGGAACATCATTTGTGCACCCCACCATTAATTAAGCTGGTCCTAAAGTCTTTTACTGACTCTTTACGCATTCCCTGAACAAAATGTTTAGCCTTTGCACCCAAGTCCTTCCCAAAATTGCATGCAAGGAACAAGCAAAGTAGAAATAAAGGGGGGGGGGGGGGTAATAAGAGAGACACTGTAACAACTGTAGCAAGTGTAGAAACTTTAATGCCCAGAGCTCTCTTCCTAAGTGGAGAAACCCATCAGCCTAAATGAAGTACTGTCGTCGTCCCCCCCACCCCACCCCTCCATGAGTTAAGAGTGAGAATGATTGGTGCATTCTTTGGCTCTTTGATACATAGTTCACATTCCCTCCAAGACTATACATAGCAAGTAATTAGAAACCTAGTTCTCTCTGCTGGACAATGCAGAGAGCTTCTGCAAGCAGCCTCTTCCTTGTAGGAAGTGAAAAAGAATGAGTGTTGCAAACTGAAAATATAAAGCCTGTAGGCCCACAGGAGCCCTTCCCCAGAGCCTGGAGCATCTGGGCTTTTGTACGAAGTACAAGGAATTTACAGCTTTTTCCATCTTTACATCACGAAATGTCAATTATTTAGGTTTGTGTTCCTTCCTAAAATCCCCTCAACAGTTGCCTACTATTATTAGCAAGACAGAGATATCTTTTGAAATAACTGTCTGATCCAACCAGTTTTTCCCTCTATCCGCAGGAAGAAATTAACTCATTAAGTCCCTAATCAGGCCCCTGAATCCATTCTTAAAATGTTCCTTTCACATGGACTGCATTTGCTGAAAACAAAGAAGGGAAGCAGCATGCTTCTAAACTGCTCCCGGGTGGCTCTGAGACAAGTTCAGAATAGATTTGGAAGCTTCTCCCCAGCATCACGGGGATAAGGGTCAGACCAGTCAGTAAGAAATCCACACAGGGCCAATACTGCCTTCCTTCCACAGGGCCTCTGACGGGAGAAGGGGGTCCATCCGTTCCTCAGGAGCCCACACAACATGAGGTTTCTCTTATTCTCCATTATACTGGGACACTAAAATTATTTAACTGTAACACATGTCAAATCTGCTGCCAAACAGACCAGCTTTCACCAGCCAGTCCTAATCACTGAACAGACTTGTAAGGGTGACTTAAGCCCAGCACAAGAAGCATTTGTGCAAAACTGTCAGCCATTGGGCCTTGGGCACCCATCGACATTCCACCCCTCTGAGTTCCCACCCCCGAGCCCTCGCCAACTGCCAACGTGCTCACCAGCTAGTCCACACAGTGCTAGCAGCTGCAACTCAGCCAGTCAGCAAGTGGCAGGCGGCCAGCACAGAAGTTTCAGAATGTGAGCCTGCCCTGTCATAGGGCTGCTAAAGGTTGAAGGTCTTCGGGTGTACTAGCCTCTAACTCGCCTCACTTGCCCTCCCACCGCTCGTCTCCCATCCCTCCTCTGTTATGTCTCCCAAGGTAGAATTTCACTTGTCTCTATAGTAACAGCATCTGGTATCAGGGTTATAACTTTATACAGAGCAGTTTTCCTCCTCACCTAAGGCTTTTTTACCAAAGGATGCAATAGCAAAAAGTCTGCTGCTTAAGGTAGAGACACCTGTTCTCTTGTCACCCCAGGATTGTGGTTATGTTGTGAGCTGCAGGGTCACAGTAGAGGCAGCACTCAAATGGGGGAAGCAGAAATCAAACCCTCCAACCACCACATACTGGCCCCTACACAGAGGACCCACTCTGAGGCTTGCAGTCCCAATCCCAGAGCCGGCCCACTGACTTCCACACCCTGTAACCCACTTAACCAGGCTGCACATGGATCCCATGAATAGTGGGGCTTTCTGACTACTTCCAAAAAAGCACCAGAGGGTGACACCCTAGGGAGCAGAACAGCTCTGGTTTTTAACATGTCCATTCCTGAATTTGATACCGCTGGTTTTTTTCATAGATACAGCTTAATTAAAGTTGATTAGTTAACCTCATATTTAAACTCATCCCACTTAATCTGCACTAGCCTGATCTGTTTATGACATCAAGTGAACCCCATAGTCTCTCATTTTACAACAGCTTTCCTGTACATAGCAAATGTTTAAACAGTTCTTTACACACATGCCCGCACACACACTGAAGTGACGCACGCAGGGGAGTGGACAAATACTAGGAAGTGAAGAGCTTTATTATTATTATTAGTCGTTGATGCCATGAAAATTATATTTACAGTGTGCCTAAGGGCCTTTACTCGAGGACTAAGAAGTATTCATCTCAGGTCTCGCAGCTCAAAAGCAGACTGTCCTTGCTATTTGACTGGTCTTAGATCAGACTGGAGGCAAAAATCAGCATTTTCACAGGTCCCTTTCAGGAGCTCCACAGACTGCAATAATCATAATGACATCTAAAATCATGCACACATGCGCACCTCTCTGAATTCTACTCCCTATTCAAATGATTTCATGACAAATCATTTGCAAACATGGTGTTTTCTTTCCACTTTTTAAAACACCCAGCTTTTTACTAGTGCCTTTTTTTGTTTTGGAAAATCTGCTGTCCCCATTTTCAACATCTACATCAAGAACGCTACAGTTCTCCAAACCACAAGAGATGGGGAGAGCAATCTCAGTGGCTGCAAAGAGCACTGCCATCTTTTGGCAACATGTGTTCACTACAAGGAAGGAGGAGGGTGGAGACAGAGGAAAAGCTACAACTATGCCCTTCCTAATTTCGCGAACCCGAGAGAGACCTTCACTCCCACAGCAAAGAAGGGCGAAGAACATGGTTGTTGCTGTCACTGTCCGGAGCCCTGGACATCCACTCTGGGGAAAAGAGACATCAGTGTGGAGAGCCTGACAAGTGTGACGAATGGCAGAGGTGACTCCCAGAGATTAGCCAGCAACAAAGCAAAGCAAATCCCCTATGCAGAGTTCAGGAGTGTTCTATAATCAGCCTGGAAATGTACACAGGCCCAGGGCCAGGGAGAGCTGGGTGACAGCCCCACATGAAATCCGACTGCCGACTGGATAAAAGGTGAAAATACGATCCAGGGCAGGATCATGCCAAACATAATTCTGGATTTACGAACTTCATTAAAAGTTCATTTGTGGGCCGGCCGAGTGGCGCATTGGTTAAGAGCTGGCTTGGGACGCCAGCAGCTCCGGTTCGGATCCCACATGTGAGGGCCAGTGACACTGCCCTCTACAGCTAACAACAGCTCCACCTGGAGCTGGGCTGTGAGAGCCCGGCGATGGTGTAGGCTGCAGCCCCTGCTGCAGTGGGTTGCCATAGGCTACAGTGTGTGGCCGGCAGCCAGCGTGGGCGGCCGGCAACCAGCGTAAGCTGCCAATAGCCGTGGTGAGTGACCATCCAGAGGCCGGCGACAGATCTGCCTCATCCGGGAAGAACACAATGATGATACCAACAAAGGCCAGAGAAGCAACGTCCTCTGCAACTAGACAAAGAACAAAAAGACAGCAACTTGTCTGTTCCCCTTCCCTGATTCCCCAATAAAATCTTTAAAAAAAAAAAAAATGTGCATTTGTATCCTTGGGCACTTATCCCAGAGAAGTGAAAATTTATATTCACACAAAAAGGTATACATGAATGGTCACGGCAGCTTTACTTGCAATAGCCAAAAACTAGAATTAGCCCAGATGTCTTTCAGCAAATGAATGGTTAAACAGGCTGTGGTACATCCATACCATGGAACACTGCTTGGCAATAAAAGGGAACCAATCATTGATACACAAAACAAATTGAGTGACTCTCCAGGGGATTATGCTGAGTGAAAAATACTAACTCCAAGAGGTTATATACTATATGATTCCATTTATATATCATTTTTTAAATGACAACATTTTAGATATGAAGGATAGATTAGTGGTGCCCAGAGGGTAGAAAGTGGGGGACAAGGGGATATTTGTGGTTGTAAAAGGACCACATGAGACAGCCTTGCAGAGTTGGCTTTTATCTGTGGTGATGGATAGATGAATCTACACAGGTGACAAAATTGTATAAAATTAAAATACACACACAGAGAAATGAGTACAAGTAAAACTGAGGAAATCTGAATAAGTCCAGTGGATATATATCAGTGCCGGTATCCTGGTTGTGACATTGTACTAAAGTTTTATAAAATGTTAACAGTGAGGAAAACAAAATGTACAAGAGGTCTCTCTGTATTATTTCTCAAATATGCATATGAATCTAATATTATCTCAATAAAAATTTCAATTAAAAAAACTCATTTGCAAGTCTGGCCTTTCTTTGAAAGATTGTATTGGGGAATTGGGGGAGGGGAACAGTGTTGGGGAATTGCGGAAGGGGACGAGCCAAACTGTTGTTCTTCAATCTTCATTGTGGAGGGCGCCAGTCCCAAACTGGTCTCCCGTCGGCAGCTCGTGGCCTCTAAGCTCAAGGTGCTGAGTTCAGTCTTTGTTGCAGGTGGGCATAGCCACCATCCCATGCGGGAGTCAAACCAGCAGCCTTGTTGTTAAGAGCGCACGCTCTATGCTCTGAGCCATCTGGGCGGCAGCTCAGCTCAAGATGCCGAGTACAGTCTAAATAGCCACCATCCCATGCAGGAGTCGAACCAGCAGCCTTGTTGTTAAGAGTGCACGCTCTATCATCTGAACCATCTGGGGTAGCTCAGCTCAAGGCGCCAAATTCAATCTTTAGTTGCTACGCCCACCGTTGAACAATCTTGTTGTTACACCAGCTGAGTCATCCTGCCACATGTTGGCAGCTCAGCAATAGCTCAGCTGGGCTGCGGCGCTCACTGGCCCATGTGGGAATCGAACCGGTGGCTCTGTTGCTCAAAGCACACACTCTAAGCTAACTTTTAACCAACTGAGTCACTCAGCCAGCCCCAAGTCTGGCTTTTTAATTTCCCCTGGAAACATTATTTTACATGAGGTACGTCAGGTACGGGAGCTGGCCCATCTACACATACGCAGAATCAGGCAAACTGAGTGCCAGTCCCAGATGTGCCCTTAAGAACTGTGTAACCGTGGGAAAGTTAGTTAACCTCTCACTTCAATTTCCTTTACAATGAGCCTACAACACTTCCTAAGTGATTTATGGTATCAGATAAGTTCCTAGAGTAAATAAATTCAATTAATCTCAGTTGAATCTAAATCTAAGGTCCCCAGGAAGTATCAGAGTATTAACAGTCCTACAGACCCACGGGCCTCACTTCTGTCTCTGTGAGCAAACGTACGGGAGTGATAACTGGGGTCACCACAATCAACTGCCCCCTCAAGGCCACAGGGATCAAGCTCCTCTCGCCCAAATCTTCTCCATGTTAGGGAAAGTCTCCTATATTCTGTCCTCGGATTGCTGGCTGAGCTCTGAAAGGCTAGAGCAGGCCCAGCAATCAAGCATAAGAAAAGAGTTGGTACAAGATGGAGACAGGGATTTGGGGGTGAGGAAGGGCATGGAGGCTCAGGGGTGGTGACAGGTGAAGGGAGAAACTGCTGGAGAGGGAGATAAATGCTCAAAAGAGAAGGGCTTGCGTGACCCTCTCAGATCCCCCTGATAGCCTACACCCACAGTCACACGCTCTTCCATTTTTTAGAGGGCTGATTCATGTGCTTCCTCGGCCAGCACTACATGCTGCTCTGACCAGAGTTCCACTGAAGAACAGACCAGTCTCATTCTTATGTCAGAAATTCAGCACTCTGCCCATTGAACGCTTTTTCAGTTTTTACTGTTAGGGACAGGAAAAGAGGGCTCCCTTCTGAACTCTTTCCCCTTTCAATCACCTTTCTTCAAGGGCTCTGATGTGAAAATCAGAAAGATCCTAAGAAAGGGTTCAGGCAAGAATGGAAACTCTGGGGGTGCTCCACGTGAGAAACCAGAAGGGGGGCAGGGGCCTATCTTGTTTCCTTTCCTTCTCACACTGCCAGGCCTTCAGCCAAGAGCCTGACCGAACCAGCAACAGAAAAAGAAGGCAGAGCCAAGGGAAGAAGGGGAGACAACCCACAGGGTAATAGTGGGGAAAAGGACTATCTGTAGCTGGAAACTAATCTGGCAAGGCGGCTGTGAGTTAAGGGATGCTCCAGCTGTGTCCTGGCTTAGAAGTGAGTGTGTAATGGCTGGCTTGCTATCTGCCCTCCCACCTATGGTTTCTAACTGGCCTCTCTGGCTCTGAACTCATCCCCGCCCCCCCACCCCATCTATCCATTTATAACATAATTTGGTACCATTCTCCTTTTAAAGATCATTCAGTGGTTCTTCATTATATTGAAGAAGTCCAAACAGCTCAACATGTAATTTGAGGCTTGTCATGAGGTATCCACGCTTAGCTCTTGCCAGCCCCCACACCATTCCATTTCCTGAGCAGGTTACCATGCTCTTGTATACATACTATTTTCTCTAATTAACATGTCATCTTAGTTAACACATTCTTCAAGGTCCACCTCAAAGCTCTCTACATTCACAGACACACCTTCCCAAGAAGAACTACGATCCTCTATTCCCCATTGGCTCTTTGAACGTGGAAATAGCATAGAAAGCATTCTCATGGAGCATGTCTGACATTGCATCATCACAATCATTTAACCTCACACACCGTACTTGGACATGTTATAGCAGTCAACCCCACCACATTATGAGCTTTTTGAGAGCAGGTATCATCTTTCTATAGTCGTTCTACCTTCAGTGTCAAGCACAGTCACTACAAATAGAAATACTCATTAAATGTTGAATGAATCAATCAACCAGTGAGGGGTGGGTAAGTGAGAGTACATACATGTTTGGTACTAAGTGCATCTCTAAGTTTAAAGGTTCTGAATGTATTTTTCAAACAACATGAACCCCTTACACGAGCAAACTTCTAATTACTTGTCTGGTATTCAACTGAAGAAACAAAAAAGCGATTTATTCCAAAGCTAGAGCAGGGGAATGACTATGTTGTATTTCCTTAAAGATGTTATGTCTGTGAGTGAACTAAGGAATTCTTTAAAGAATAATTTTAACTAAAAAAAATTATTTAACTATCTAATTTTTTCCTTACTACATGCCTTCCTGGCTAACTTTGGAACTTAACCCTCCACATAGACTATAACTACATTGAAATATGTAGTGGCAGAATTAAATTCAAATAAGAATTTCTCCTTGTCTGCTTTAAAAAAAAAAAAAAGTTAAGAGGTTCTGGACCTGCCACAGAGTAGGTTCTAAGTAAATATTTGTTCCATGAATATATGAATGAATGAACTTAAACTAAATCACAGCTTAAATGACTATCAAAATCCAATAGAAGCATGAAAAGTTATGAGAAAGTGCAATTTTGTGCCTCAGACCTGCAACAGGACAAATAAAATATCCAGCCAATAAAGAAGCTGGGTGGCAACCATCTCCAAAAGGAAATTAGAATTTGAAATGTCAATTAAAACCTTTAGTTTGAGCTCTAGAAATTGTAGGCTAACTTAAAATGTTAATATTTGTAATAACTAGTACAGGGATAGCGCAGATAACTAAAATCCACAGTTAATTCATACATTTCATTCTAGTCTGTGATTTTGCACACATTTACTGTGGCTTTTACAGTGACCACAAGTCAGATTCAAGTTGTCAGGTGGACAGGGACAGAGTAGGGGTTTGGTCCAGGACATAGTACTGGAGTCAGCTGGATGGCATCTCCTCAGGCATAGCTCCTGACCTACCCAACTCGGACACCTGAGTGGACACTGGAGAAAGGTGTCTTTCCTTCTCACATCTTCCCAGTGTGGCAGCCATACTGTTCACCTCATCCGTCTTGAACCAGCATGCCTGCTGTCAGGGGTTTTATGGAGTTCTTGCTACATGCTAGGCACTGCACTAAGCATCATGTATGCATGATTTCATTCTTAATGTTGTCAGATTTTGTTCAACTGACTCAGTAATAGGACAGGACTGAAGGTTCTTGCTAAAGGATTTCAATACCTATAACAACATAGGAACACAGATTAGGGACTCTCACCATCTTTTTTTTTTTTTAAGTTCCATTTTTAAACTTTTACTACATGCCAAGTATTGTGCTAAGCACTTTACAATGATTATTGGATTCAATCCTCACAACAACCCCATGAGGTAAGTAGTTTTCACATACCCATTTTAGAGTTGTAATTTGAATTTAAATAATTTATCCAATATCGCACAGTGTCACCAGAAGACTGGGCAAGGAAGTCTCACTCAGCAGTCCACAATTTTAACCATTCTACTATACTCCTTCATAACTATCTAACCCATGCCTAATGTTGCTAAAGTTCAACATGCCTTCTTACAACTTCAAATTATATCACACTCACTTCCTCCCCTATCTTGGTGTGCCTACTGGCAAAAGGTTGAAACTTCCTCTAGCAGGACTCCCAAATAAAATGTCTTTATTTTTATTTAGCAAACACTGAGATTGAGGTTTCTTTAGCAAACACTGAGGTTGAGGTTATTATGAGCCAGCCACTGTTACAGCTGTTTCATTAAATATTATTAACTCATTTAATTCGCACAACAATCCAGTGAGGTATGTACATTTTTTCATCATCATTTCTGAGGCAAGGAGAGATTAAGTGGCTTGCCCAAAGTCACACAGCTAACAACAGTCAAGGTCAGGATTCAAACCCATGCAGTCCAGCTCCACAAGTCTGTGCTCTTAACCTCTACATGTCCCGCTGCCTCTCTTGAGGTGAGTTGATTTAAGAAGCTGGGATCACAAATATTAAGCAGACCTTTGGTAAAAGAGCAGACTCACCAGAATACCTACAGAATCTAGAGACCCTTGACATTCATGAAACGTCCCCTCCCCCAATCCTGGTTTGCAAATGCCCAAATTTACAACTATCACTGTGACATATCATTTCTGATATAACATCTGGTAAAAAAAAACAAACAACAAAAAAAAACTATATGACTTTCTGAATTCTCAAGGAAAAGAAGGCTACCAGGACAAGCAGCGGTACAGGGGTGGGCACCCCAGGCTCAGCCTGGGCTCATGTCTGGCACAGGGTTCACTACATGTGTCGCTACAAAGCATAAACGACTGGGCAGGGGGACCCTTCAGAGCTGCCAGCAAATATCCGAAATCACAATTGTTAGATGCACACATGCCGAGGACCTACTACATCAAAAAGCTGAGAGTGTATCACTCACCATATGGGCAACACTACTAAGCAGAAAACACCTGTATCTCAAAACTTTGTGAGCTCGTTCACTGGTACATGAACAGTGATGACACTTCTCCAAGCTCCCTACTACAATGCCGCTTTCCACAGTCTTGTTCAAAGTTCATCCTTCATTTCCCCCCCAGGAACCTCTCCGTGTACACTTGTAATCAAATTTTCCAGAATTTCACTCATCTACTCCCTCATTTAAACAATTTAGTAAATGTCTCCTATGGCCGGCCATTATTCTAGGCAGTAAGGATAAACCCATGGTAGGAAATAGAAAATAAACGAAATTTTAAAATAATGGAATGATACATCAGAAAATGACAATGCTGTGGGAAAATATAAGAGAGGAAGAGATTTAGGGCGGGCTGGTGAGATGTGGCAGAGGCAGGGAGGGCAGTGAGGGAAGCCTTCACTAAGTGGTAACTGAACCAAGACCTGAAGGAGGGGAGGAAGTAAGAAAGTGAATAAGGGAGGAAGGGGGAGTTAAGCAGTGAGTATGCAGGAAGGAACAGCGAATACAAAGACTCTGAGGCAGGAGAGAGCCTGGCAGATTCTTGGAACTTAGCAGTGGTGCCAGCAGAGCAAGCATGGAAAGTAGGAGCTCAGGTGAGAGAGCTAAAGCCAAAGGAGGGGCAGGCTGCGTGGCCTGTGCCGCCACTCAGCGCTGTTGTTTACTCTGAGCAATGAGGAGAAACCACTGCAGGTTCTGAGCAGCAGTGATATTTCCTCAAGCTTACAACAGTCTTCTTTCCTTCTTGAATCTGTCATTATATAAACATTTCCATTAAGATCCTTCCTGGAACCTACTTCCACTCAGAAAGTCTTCCAGGGGTTACAGCGAGTGTAGCTTAGAAGTTCCAGGCAGGGTCTGCTGGGTCAGCGTCCTACAGCAGCCATGCCAGAACTTGACCCTGACCCAGTCCTGTGTCTGCAGGTCAAAGAATGGACTGATCCACCTTGGCTGATGTTATCCCCAGTGTTCAGTGCCTGCACACTGACTTCAGCCACACGAAGGTGCTCAGCAATGTGTCAGAACTAAGGCCAATCGGCATTAACTTATTTATATAATCTTTATTAACTTATGCCAAACAAGCCTCCAAGTTCATGACTCAAGTGGTTGCGACCTGAATCCTCATCTACCTCAATTTGCCCCAGGGATAGTAACACATCACACTTAGTATTCAAAGATGCCAAAACAGATGATTAATGTGTAGATATCAGGAGAATAGCATGGAATTGATTTGTTGGTGCCCTTTTAATACCTACAATTTAAATCTATGCTTTAAATAATAAAGGAATATGTTTAAAGTTGTTTTTAACTGTAAGTTTTCTGTATTAATTTTATGAGAACAGGAAGGACACAGGAAGATTGCAAATTCCATGGTTACATCTATTGTATTTTGAAAGAAAATGCCCTCAGCTTGTCATCCTTTGCCTAAGAATGGAATTTGCGTATGTAATTTTTTCTTGGAGTAGGTTAGTCTCAACTGATTGTAGTCAATTTTATTTGTGATTATTTCCTAGAAATAACACCTGATAATTATCTGCTAATCTCAGTTATTTTTCTGATGACCTTTCTAACCAAATGCATGCTGCTTATTTTTGGAATGCCATCATTATATATGGTTGTTTAAAACTCAAAATGTACTCATATTTCTCCATAGAAAACAACAATTATAGAATGATAATTAGGATTCCATTCGAGTCCACACAAGTCTATTTCACCTATTATGTACCTAAAACAATACTTATAGCATTATACTATTATTCTAATACTATTAGCTAGTAACCTATATGGGTTCACTGTATGACCTTGACAACTCGCTTACATCTTATAAGTCTCAATTTCATTATCTGTAAAATAGGAATATTAATAGCACTTATTTCATGGGCTGGTAATAAGTTTCAATAATTCATATAAAGCACTTATTACATTAGCTTTTATTATTATTACTATAATTTGCTCACATTTGCAGTAAATAGATCTTTGTGAGTTGGCTTTGGAGCCTACCCAACAAATTAATATTATTTCTTTGGGAAAAATAGATGTCCTGTGTTTGGCAAAAGGGATATCTGGTGTCATCAGGAGTGTCCATCTTCTGCTTTTCCCTTGTAGCCGACCAATGTTTACCAATAGAAGGTACTTAACTGGTTTGGGAAACTTTTTGGTCTTCCAGGATCTCAAAGAAAGCTCAGTCTTATGCACAGACATCATATGAGTACACATATTATCTAAAGCAACTTTTTACGTTTGTTTTTCTCATCTCGAAAATCAATTATCTGGATAAACATATGAGAGCTAAAAACCAAAAGAAAACATCAATCGTTTCTTAAAGATGTGTTCAGTGTTCTAACAGTCACTCTCTGGAGATTGGGACTGGCTTGTGAACTATTACCAACTAGAATCAATTTCACAAGCCGCTGGCTAAAAGGAAGAATGATGTCTTCATTTAAATATCAGTAGGAAATCCCCTTTGCTATGAAGGGTCTTAGAAGAATTTAAGATTACTTTCTCTCCAATCTCCATTCATTTTAACCTTTAAAGTCCTCCCAGTTTACTAGTTGCAGCCAAGCTGAAAGGAAGAGCCAAAATCACTTCCATGTTCAAGCCTTAACAGAGACCTCAGTCTGTTTTATAAGTCTTCCTGCCTGTGATTACAGTTCTAAAACCAACAGTCAAGACCAGGAAAGGATAGCTAAGTACAAATGATGACACTCTAATACCAAATGGAAGCAATGACCAGTGGAGCGTTGCCCATTCTGTTACATTCACAAAACCATTTTGTTTACAATGGGCTTTGAAATGTGAGCATACCTACTGATAAAAATTACCAGCGCTAAGCTGTACAAGTTCCATTTCGTTAGCAGCCGAATCATTTATTGCTTCATTAAACTATTGATTTGCACTCTTTTCTCATTAGCATAAATGGCCCATTCATTAGTAGAAACATCTTAGTAGTCAGTCTCCATCAGGATTAGTCTACTTAAAGTTAACTAAGTCTCAATCTCTCCATCTGAGAAATGGGCTTAATAATACCTACAACTGTTCGATTGTAGGGAAGCCAAGGGATAATATACACAAAAGCACTCTGCATGGTAGGTGGTTGGCATAGAGCTGCAGACTGCACAGGCAGCTGGTATTATTATGCTGCAAAGTCCTTAACTTTCTCAGACAGGCATGCATTCATTAAGGACACGCTGCTAGCAACTGGCAGAGAGGGAATTCATACGCAGCTCTGCCTCCTGGGCTGGAAACAAACAGGAAGAACAACCAGGTAGTTCTTCCAAAGTGTATGAGTCCCAGGGTGGGACCCAAGAACAAAGGATGAGAGAAGCTTTCCCCTTCTTAACTTTATGTTAAAGTACAGGGGCATCCAAGAAAGAAATTACCAAACATGTACCTCTTGATATACCAGAGGTCAAATTTCTCCATGTGTGGACAATACTCAAGACTCACTGGGAACATAGTACAGGGTATTACATTCAAGATGCTCAAAGAGTTTCATACTATTTCCTCAACATGCCTAATAATTAATAAGATAGGTATTATATTAAGCCTAGGTTAGAAATATGACATTAAGCCTCGGTTAGAAATATGACAATACAGACAAAAGGAGGTTCTAAGCACATAAGGAAATCACAGCAGAAGCAAAATCATAACGCTAGTTCCTAGTATAGAATTTACTTCACCAGATAAAGTTGCCACTGTGTCAACTACAAGTCCTGATGGTTCCCAGCCAGTGTACTGGGAATAATTTACAGATGGGCTGAGATGTCCCTCCTGCCTTCCTGGGGGCTACCGGGAAGGGCCAGGCACAGCCACAGCCCCAGGCCAATTACCTCCAGCCACAGATGTCTAGAAATGTTTATCCAATGTGCCCTACACATATCATTACTTACTAAACATTTTAAAACTTGAAAAAGATTCAGACACTTTAGTAAATACATTTATCATTTCAACTTTTTGATCAGGAAATGCTAACAGCTTAGAAAATCCACAACGTACCTAGAGTGGCTTGATAAACCATTCCTTCTCAATCCCTTTCATTCTCCACGGGGCCATTATTTTTCTAACAGCTGTTGGCCAGCGTCATCCCCGGCTGAGGATGACACACTTTCCGAAGTACTGTATACAAGTCTGTGTAAACCAAGTTAGGAGGCCACAGCTGAAGGCACTTCTACATCCCTCTATATAGGATCAGTGAGTGCCAGAGGGAGCCACGCATGCTTCAGGGTTCCACACAGACCTACCACAAATGCAGTGGGGAACATATGGGTGCCTGGAGCCATGTTACAAAAAATGATTAAGGTATTAATGTCAACTGAACAAACACAAAGATATTTTAAGAACCACCTGAGTGGGGAGCAATGAAGAAGATTTGCTTCTCACCATTTCGTCTTTCACTGTATTCTCAATACACAGTGAAGTGCACAATCATAAGGACAACCACAGAAATGACTACATAAAAAGTGGTTGGTGTGCAGTTAAATTCAATACTTCACAGCAACAAGGGCCTGTGGGTGGCAAAAGACGCCCCTACCTTCATGCCCACTAGCCTGGAAGCAGAGCTCTCTTGTATCTCCAAACCCCAAATAAGAAGACAGACTCCCCTATTTCTACTTTACAAGCTCCTTGTAACACGTCAAGAGCTGTGCTCATGGGCCAATACTTTGAGGCAAAATTCAAAACTTGTAATAGTAATGAGAATACAGGAAGGTACACGTTACATGTAAGACCTTAACACAGTTACAGGATAACACAGAATTCCGAGATGTTATCAGGTGTTATACCTAATTCTTTCACGTTTAGATACAGCTGTCCCTCAGTATCCATGGGGGATTTTTCCAGGACCTCCCTCAGATACCAAAATCCCAGGATGCTCAAATCCCATACATAAAATGGCATAGTATTTGCATATAACCCTCACACATCCTCCTGTATACATTAAACCATCTCTAGATTACTTACAATACCTAATACAATGTAAATGCTATGTAAATAGTTGTCCTATTGTATTGTTTAGGGAACAAGGACAAGAAAAAAGGTCTGTACATGTTTAGTACAGATGCAATCATAGTAGGCATAACTACATAATGTATGTCAACAATATAACTTTTCTTCAAAAATTTTCTATCTACGGTTGGTTGAATTTGCAAATGCAGAACAACCCAAAATACAACGGGCTGACTGTGTCCCCAGCATTAGAGTTTTGACCTCATGAAAATCCCTCTGCTTAGGTCCCTAGTATTTATCCATTCCCAGTCTCCTTAATATGACCTGGTCTGCCCAAAATTGTCCCTAGTACTCTATTTACATGCCTGCACACATGCACACACACACACACACAGGCAGTATCATTACCATTTTGGAATACAGCTCATCACCTCCTCATTCCCCTAGTTTCAAATTCTGCCTCACGCTTTCACATCCATAATTACCCACTGCTATGTGGCTCTGCTTTATGGAACCAGTCTGGTCTTAGTGACCTCTTGACTTTTCTCTCATTTCTGGTGAACCCCTCTGACCAGTTCAGGTCAGCACTGTGTTCACCCTCTGCTCCAAGCAAAAGTGACCTCCCCCTTCTCTGCCTGTCCCGGGATGATTGGGCCTCTTTCTTGCTGCTTTCTGAAACACAATTTTGCTTACATCCATTCCTGATCTTGAGGATAAAACACAGAATGTTGAATATATTAAAACTAGGCTTGAGGGGGCCGGCCGAGTGGTGTGGTGGCTAAGCGCTGGCTTGGGAAGCCAGCAGCCCCGGTTTGGGTCCCACATATGAGGGCCAGTGACACTGCCCTCAAAAAAAAAACAAAAAAAAAAAACTAGACTTGAATCTAACCAGGTGAGAAACCAAAGCTCAGAACATAGGACATTAAAGATATGGAGCTCAGAATTTCAGGGTGGAATCAGATAATTTTGAAATGAAGCTTGACTTTATTATTTCAGATGGAAGACAGATTCTTGAGGGGCAGACACACTTGTACAAGCAAAGGTTGGAAGATTAGATTATTTTTTTTGATGGAATCTGAGTTGTCTTGGTAAGTGACCAATGGGACATCTTGACTGTTGGCTGACTTCCTTGGTGATGTAGCACTGCAGGCATCACATCCATGAAGTTGGTTTTAAATCTTACAAATCCTGACTTAGGTAACTCCCAGCAAGTCTCTGCTTTCTTTGTGTCTCTCCTCAACTACAAGAGACCAAGCTCACTTTTGCATAACCTCAGGTCTGAGAACACTATATGGTTCTAATATGATTCACGAAGCACTATAAACTCTTCACACACACACACACACACATACAAATAATTGTCAGATAAATTCAAGAGACACATCTTCAAATTCAAAACACACATTTTACTAATGTATGTTTACTCCCAACTTAGGGGGAACATGACTTTAAATTGCCAAATTGCTTGTTAGCAACAGATTTGTAAAAGTCTGCTTGATTTCAGCAAGGTACCATCTCTTCAGGTTCAAGCTCACATTTATCAATAAGCTTTGTTAAACGTAACCACGTGTTGTTTTGAAAGCTTCAGAATGCAGCAACATTAAGGTCACTGCTAGATTTTGTGGTATGGTCTGAGTTATATGGACAGAAATTTGTTGTATTTCCTGTTATAGACCCAAAATGTCTTTCTAGCTCCCTGACAAAAGAACCTCAGAAATAATGTAATCTATCATATACCATTTTGACATTTTAATTTTGCAAATTGTTTGGGGTTTCAGTAGCTCTATGCAAAAAACCTCTGTATTTTAAAGCATAGTAATGACATCTAAATTTACCACGGTGTTGAATCATAGGATAACCACTATGTCTTCATACTGTTAAAAGCAAATAAACTATAAATGCTCCTTAAATCACCAACGAAACCCCAAAATCTATAGGAGTAAACAAAGGAAAAGAGAGAAGGTAATGATGAACACATAAACTGTTTTGTGAAGGTGTTTTTGTGGTAAAAGTATATGATGCAGCCAGCCTGGCATGTAAAGGTATTATTTGAAAGCAATCTAAAAACCACATGGATCTGCAAACGAATAAGTGTTCCTAAGATAAATTATAAAGAAACACATTCTGAATGTGAGCTTTATTTGTAGTATAGCTGAAGTCTGTTCAGAGTTTTCAGATAATTATTTGGAATGCTGATTATACATACTGTTCCTTTATCACTTTTCGTCTGCATCATTGCAGTTGTATACTCTCAGGTCAGTTCATTTGAACCTCTTTTTATTGAAGAACCTACTCTTTGGCATTCCATGCCAGAAACTGGTGACATAAAAAATGAATCAGATCAGAAGGACTCATGTCTTGTCAGGGAGACCACTTCATGGACAGTGTAGTGGCCTGACTACTGCACTGTATATCTGAAGCTGCCGCTGAATAATATTAGATGTTGACTATAATTTAACACATATATAGTCATGAGATGTGGAATATAGTGTGGGGATGGAGTAAGTGGAATTGTAATAGATATATATGATATCGGGGGTGAGAGAGCAAGGGAGGGGGAGGGGGTAGTCACTTTGTAAGGGGTGAAAAAGATAACTACTGCATTGTTTTGTACATCTGTAACTAAGAATAATAATAATAATAATAATAATAATATATCTAAAAAAAAATGAATCAGATACGGGGTATCCAGTTAGCTCAGTTGGCTAGAGTACAGTGCTCACAACACCAAGATTGCCAATTCGATCTCCACATGGGTCACTGAGCTGCGCCCTCCACAACTAGATTGAAACCACTACTTGACTTGGAGTTGATGGGTCCTGGAAAAACACACTGTTCCCCAATAAAAAACAAAAAATAAAAAAAAAAATTTTTTTAAATCTCTACAATGAATAAAATAGAGCCACTTCGCTGAAATTAGACTGCTGAGGTACAAATATACATTAACAGATAACTTTGCGTAGCTTCAAACTCTGAGAAATATACTTTTTCATGATTAACAGAGAGGGGCAGAGATGCAGAAGAGGCTGGGCCCACATCTATGTATGATGGTAAATATTCAAGAGGGATATCTGGGCTGCAGAGGTCCCATCTGAGTAGTGAAGGGTCCCAACCCCACACCAGGTTCATCAGCTCAAGGTTCCAGTGCCAGGGATAGAGCTCCCCATAACTTCTCACTGTAAAAACCAGCAGAGATTGTTCCTGATTGAGAGGGTGGAATCTGGAGTCCCAGGCACTCCTCTTAAAGGGCCCACACATGGATTTACTCGCTGACTCACTTACTTGCTCTGAGCACCAGCCCTGGGGCAGCAGCTCAAAAGGCTCCATGGACATATGGGGAGAAACTGAACTATCTGGCCTCAGAGAGAGGGCAGAAGGGGCAACTTTCTTCCAGACAGAATTATTGGCAGAAGCCATTGTTCCTTTCTTGCACCTTCCCGCCAACCAGCATGCAGTCTCAGGTAGCTACCACATCTGAGTCTCCATCAACTAAGCTAACACCCTTCAATCCACTCTGATGATTCTCTGGGACCCACCCTACCCAACTTTCGGGCCCACCCAAGATGCTCCAGCTGGCTTTTCCATACAAAGGGCCTGTCATAGCTCATGCTGCAGACTTTCCTAAAATCTCTCAAAGGTTCACAAACCCCAAACAAGCATCTGGCCTCAGTGTCCCATACCTCTTGCTGAGCAGCCCCAACCCGGCAGTAAGGACAGCCAGCCTCGGTTTGCAGCGTCGCCTTTCCCAGGCACCTCAAAGCCTCTACTTGTCCAGCTTCAGGCCACACCAGAGCTCCACCCAACCACATCCACAAATGGCACACCCAAAAGGCAAACTCAGCAGGCACCAGAGCCCTGCTAAAGTGAATCCTGTTCCATAGGGTCAGCCCCTGCACAACAGCTCTTCCACTGTAGTCTCTGCCAGTCCTCACAACCAATGAGCCCAAGGGTCAGTCCCTCCCACTGACATGCAAACAGCAATTAAGATTCAACTACAACAGGAGGGCACACACAACCCACACAAAGGACACACCTTGAGCACCCAGTGCAGGTGACCAAGGAGTCTGCACCTCTGGGCCCCACAGGACACCAACTACCTAAGGCCACTCTACTAAGACCAGGAGACACAGCAGCTCTACCTGATACATAGAAACAAACATAGGGAGACAGACAAAATGAGGAGACAAAGAAACATGTCCCAAGTGAAAGAATAGAACAAAGCTCCAGAAAAAGAACTAAACAAAAGGGACACAAGCAATCATATGGTAAGTTACATAAATGTCTAGTCACTATGTTGTTCAAGATGTGCTCCAACAATACAGTGAATGCTTAAATAACAAAAATTATTACAGTAAAAGACACATTGCCATTAATCCCTCTCAAAATACTCCCCCTAGCTTTGAACACACTTATCCCATCCTTCTTGCCACTTTCTGAAACAGTTCTGGAAGTCCTCTTTTGTGAGTGTCTTTAGTTGCACTGTCATGGCTGCCTTGGTGTCCTGAATCATTTTGACTTTGGAGAAGAGCCAGAAGTCGCACAGTGCCAGATCCAGTGAATAAGGTGGATAAGGACACACCATAATGTTTTTGACAGAAATTGCCATATACCAGCAGTGATGTGTGACCTGGAGCATTGTCATGATGGAGGATAATTTGTGACATACTTTAAAACACACCTTCTCTCAACCATAGCTCACGCCCAACTGACTGCACCAATCAAGATGAAACTTTGTCACACACTGTTAAAAAGGTTCAACAGGCCATTTCCCATATTGAAGATCCCTGCAATTCCATTGGATGGCACTGGGTAGCAGCAATCCCCATATTTTTTTTACCGCAATGGGAAAGGCTCTGTGTCACACATCGCTTCTGGTACAGCAATTTCTGTCAAATAAAAACATTCCGGTGTCCTCATCCACCTTATTCAACGGATCTGGCACCATGCAACTTCTGGCTCTTCCCCAAAGTCAAAATGACCATGAAAGGTAAACGTTTTGAATCGATTCAGGACATCAAGGCAGCCACAACAGTGCAACTAAAGACACTCATGAAAGAGGACTTCCAGAACTGCTTCAGAAAGTGGCAAGAATGATGGGATAAGTGTGTTCAAAGCGAGAGGGAGTATTTTGAGGGGGATTAGTGGCAACGTGTCTTTTACTGTAATAGTTTTTTTCTTCTTTCATTTAAACATTCATCATAGTTTTTAATCACATTTCATATACCTGAAACTAATATAATATTGTATGTCAACTGTAATTGAAAATTTTTAAATTTTTAAAAATTTTTTTAAAGATTAACAGAGATGTTTCTTCTGTCTTTTTTGTCTACAAACAGAGCATTCCCATTATCAAGTAAAAAGCTTTCTCCTTAGTTAGGTTAATTTCTCTAGGCTTATACTTGGGGTGGGGGAGGGGAGTAGAAGGAGAGAGGCAGAAAGAGAGATCACACATACACTCTTGTGAGAAACAACTCATAAGAAGTTTTTTCTGAAAAGTTACCAAGTTAGTCATTTTAACACATACAATAAATTGACCACAAACTCAACTCCTGCTCAAAGACAACACTTAACTTCATCATTTCTGACAACTGTCACTTTGAGTACATTTAAGTCACAATTTCTTTTGACAGTGACTATACAGATGCCATGACTTCTCCTTAAATCAGACAGTGGCTATTCAATAGTCAAAAAGAAAGGATGCTAACCATATGCTTGCTTACTATCTAGAAAATTATGGGTTCCAGCTTTGCAGCGTCTGCCTCCAAAAGAAAGCAAGGTAAGAAGCAAAAGGAAATAACGAGATAATCAGGGTTGCAAAGTTCTACCCCCCCGCCAAAAAAAATGTATAAATGTTTAATTCTCGGGCCTTTGTAGCCAAATACCTTAGGAAACTGGACGTAGATGACACAAAGCATTGGAACAGCCCCCCAAAAAAACATACAACAAAATAATCATAATAAAAATAATAATGAAATAAAACTCTGGCATCTCCTGAAGGTTGTAAATAATCTAAGAACAAATCACAACTTATTTTTCCCATTTCTGGCAGTCACAGTTAGTTATTTGTTTGTTTGTGTCATTGCCAAAGACATTTTGGCCCAGTAAACCATGATAGAAGAATCAGCTATCTTTAAAAAACTAGGTTTCCCAAATACCTCATAAAAAGAAGTACGTCTGAAAAGCAGAGATTAAGTAAATTGGGTTTTGTATCATAGGTAACTACAGAGAAGTACTTTCTAACAGGCAGAAACATGTGTAATATTCTGAAGAAACACACAATAAAATGACAATATCCAAAATGCATCACATAAGGCTTACAGGTATCCATATTTTATGATACATCTTTATTATCTGAAGCTATGTGATCTAAATATTATATTCAAAAGAAAGACAAGGAAAAACGAAAGGTTTCAGCTACTGCCTCGACCCCCGTAAACCTCATTTATCCTACACACTCTTGAACCTGATCTTACAGCATCTCTGTAGTATTCTAATTTCTAAATGTGTTTGAATTATTCCCCCCCGCCCCTACCCACCAAATAGGCTATTAGACCTTAAAGTGGACATGGGCCACACTTCTGCTTTCTCTCAAAATCTTATTACAATGTTCAAAACAATAGTGACTATTAAATAAAAACACCACTGTTGATTTCAAAGGTAAAACTATAACACATTGTGTCTAATAGCACAAATAGTGTAGGGGGTCCTTTTGATTTGCATACTGTTGAGCATTGAAATATAAATAAATACGTGCTCAGGTCATACAAAGTCATGTATGCCATATTTATTCTGATCATGCAGAATAAACGTCAAGGTCAAGTAATACTCGACATAGACTTTCTGAATAGTTTTAGAATCACATAAAGATCATAGAACCATTCTAAAGCAGAAGCATTCTCATGTTACTGAAGTCGCTTCTCATAACCAACTATTCCAACTGATTAATCTGAAATTGAAATTGATTCAATTTCAAATCTGGAAACTCCAGAAAAAAGCTGAATAATATTCATCTCAAGTCAAACTTTTTTTGGTCATGTCTCAACAATTACTCCAGATCCAAGTTAGGGCTAGCTGAGTAGCATCTAGGATCCTCAAGAGATGGTACAAACTTGGACCTGGAAAACTGATCCAGACATCCTAGAACCCAACTTAATTGGATTAACTTGTTTTTCACACAGCTATGAACAGAAAAGTGGTTTCACATAGAAAAGTCCAGATGATAATAATGAAAGCAAAGACCACAATATGAAAGAGAACCATAGTTGATTTACCATTAAATGAGTTCACAAGATTTTAGTACAAACAACAACAACAAAAAGCAGATTTGCTTCCACATAGTATAATACAGTCCTTTTAATGGAACACAATAAACTGTGTAATGTCAGATTTTATTTCCAATAATCTTTCTTTTAATTCCGGAGATATGATTAAGCAATAATATATCTAGATGTCTGTAATAATAACCTTGTTATATATTATTTTAATTTCTCAAAAGAAGGAAGCCTTCCAAAAATGGCTTAAACTCAAAAGTAAATGAAAAGAAAAAAAAATACTCAAGCACTAATTTTTTTCTACGAAAAGAAAACAAGATTTCATGCAGTTCTTAGAAACACAAAGTTGTTTGGAAGACCATGAAGTGATTCATGGAGAATTTGAAATAGCAAATTTGCATCACTTTCCCACTTCTAGAGCTTCTTTAACTACGGAAAGATGAAAAGTAAGTGTACTCACTAAATGATCTGATTTTAACATTTTAAAGTGCATTTGATAGTGACCTTTGTTTAGTTTGTGTGTGTGCATGTTTGTGTGTATGAAAAAAGAAAGTTAAACAACCACCAAATGATGAGAAATCATATTTAATTTTAAAATTAACAGTGATTTATACCTATAGGCATTCTTTCCTTTAAGGATATGGAAGCACATCCCATAAATTTTTCCTCATACGTGGATACAGATTTTTTTAATCTTTATAATTCTGAATTAATAAGCTTAGAAATATTCGATTTGGAAGACCTATGTGTCTAGACATTTTAAATCAAATGAAACATCTACATGAGACTTCAGATGGGTGTCAATGACATAAACTGTAATTCTCATTTATTCAAGGGATGATTATAGTGTTTGGAATACAGCCAACACCTTACTTCTTGCTGTCTTTTCAGCCTACAGTATCTTATCTATCTTATTGGCAGGCATCACTCCAAAAGTAGTAATAAGCTAGCAATTATTAAGTCCTTACCATGAGACAGACATTGTTGTAAATATACAGAGGATGCTAAAAAAAAAAAATGTATACACATTTTAAAAAAGCAAAACCATATTAAAATTGTAATACTCAATATATACTGATAACAAAAGATTAATACAAATCACGTTTGACTTCTGCAATTACAAGAGGAGCTCAAACATCAGCATCCAGACACTTCTGATTACTGCAAACTACTGCTTGAGTAACATTGACCAAAATGTCCACTTGTATACATTTTTTTCAGCACCCCCGATATATTAGGACATTATATTTTTCACAACTACACTATGTGATCAGTACTGCTGTTATGTTTATTTTACAAATGAGCGGCACAGATATGTCAAGTGACTTGCCCAAGATCATAGTCACAAATGGCAAAGCAATATATGCTAAACCAATGCATATTTGCCTCCAGCAGATTAACTACTGTAAAGGAAATGAAACCCAAACCAATCACTAGGGTAAGAAACCACCCTCTTCTTTTTGTTTTAATAATCAAAATGAATGTGCATTTCATGGGTGAAATGATTCCCAATACTGGTCATAATGAGATTAATGGATTATCTATAGATTTCAACCTATTCAATCCCAGGCCCTCAAATTGAGTTACTAGTTTGCTTATCTTCTTATACGTTTATCAAATCTAATACATATTTATCAAGCACTGTACTCATTCCTTCACTTTTTTTAAATTGTGGTGAAAAGACCACATAGCATAAAATTTACCATCTTAGCCATTTTTAAGTGTACGGTTCAGTAATGTTAAATATAGATCTCCAGAGCTTTTAAGCCCTTGTCTTACTTAGTCCCTTCAGGCAACTGTAACAAAGTATCACAGACGAGGAGCTTTCAGAAAACAGAAATTTATTGTTCATAATTCTGGAGTCTGGAAGTCCAAATTCAGGGTGTCACCAAGGGCCCTCTTCCAGGCCACAGACCTCTCATTGTAACCTCCTCACAAAGCAGATGGGGCTAAGGAGCTAGCTCTGTGCTCTTATAAGATCACTAATTCCATTCCTCTCTCTATCCCAATCATGAGGGCTCCACCCTCAAGATCTAATCACCCTGCCCCCAATCACCTACTACCTACTAATACCATCAGCTTTGAGTATTAAGTTTTCAACATATGAATGGAGGGAGGAGGGGGTCATACAAACTTTCAGACCATGGCAGACATAAAGAATTTTAAACTTTATTTTGTTGTACCATTTTATTCACAATTTTAAACTCTCTTTCGTTGTACCACTTTATTCCTTGCCAATATATGGCCTGTGTTTAAATCTCTGAAGTCGAACAAAGTCTTCAAATTGTAGAAGGCTTCTTTTTAGATAAGCATATACAAGGTCTAACAATTAAGTCTGCGAACTTATTGCAACAATGTTGCTAATCTTTTTTGACATCAGAGAGATTATTCATTATGAATTTGTACCAACTGGACAAACAGTTAACCAAGTTTACTATTTGGAAGTGCTGAAAAGGCTGCGTGAAAAAGTCAGAGGACATGAACTTTTCGCCAACAATTCATGATTCTTGCATCATGACAATGCACCAGCTCACACAGCACAGTCATGTGAGGGAGTTTTTAGCCAGTAAACAAATAACTGTATTGGAACACCCTCCCTACTCACCTGATCTGGCCCCCAATGACTTCTTTCTTTACCAGAAGATAAAGGAAATATTGAAAGGAAGACATTTTGATGACATTCAGGACATCGAGTTTAATACAACGACAAAGATCTGATGGCCATTCCAGAAAACGAGTTCCAAAATTGCTTTGAAGGGTGGACTAGGCACTGACATCACTGCTTAGCTTCCCAAGGGGAGTACTTGAAATGTGACCGTAGTGATATTCAGCCATGAGGTATGTAGCACTTTTTCTAAGATGAGTTCACAAACTGAATTGTCCAACCTTGTATAAGATTCTGACATTATAAGCTAATGAATGATTCTTAACCTCTTTTTGGGCCATGGAGCTTTTGAAAATCTGATGAAAGCTATAGATTCTAAATTCAAAATAAAATGGAAATATAAGTATATAATTAAACTGTTGCCATAATTTCAGGAGATTATTAAACCCCCATTTCCCAAAGGTCAACAATGAAATATTAGGAATTTTTGGTCATATTTTGTACTAGCATTTACATATTCTCTTATATTACAGTATTCCTTTAAATATCAAACTTCCTCTGAGTTGTAATCAAGATCTTATTTGCAAAATTTCACATAAACATGACCTTAGTTACAAAAATTAAATTAATCCACAAATATTCAGGAAAACAGCTATATTGCTTACAGAAGGAACCACTCAGAGGCAAAGATTTACCCTACTTCCTGTATGAGTTCTATCACATAATCAGTGTGCAGTTTCCCACAAAAATGCTACCAAAACACCTCATGTCTGAAAGTCAGCTAAATTACAAATACATAATTGAAGCTGCTTATCCTTATGAGCACACCTCCTTCAGATTTGATAGCAAGAAAGCCCCAGGACTGATTGTAGATAAGATGGACTTGATCACTACCTTCCAAATTTAATGTACTGTAGTTTAATAACCATGTTCACTGGCTGTGATTGCATCATTGCACTTTCTGATGTTTTGGATAACATAAAAACATTAGATTTTTAGAAGTGATGTCCTGAAGCTGATAGGCTCTCCTTCCCTTTCCATCCAGATTTTGGGGAGTAAAAAGCTGGAAACTAATATTTTCTTTTGTTCTTTGAAAAGGACTAAATAAACATTCTTAAGGGACATTAGACCATATTAAATATTAATTTTTTTTGTATATGTCACAGTTTTAGCAACACCATGAATACTTTGGATGCACTCCTCCTAAAACATATATACATACAAATTCTGCATACGATATCTAGGGGTTTAAGGAGCCCCCTAAAGCCCAACCATGGACTCCAGACATCAACATTAAGAACCTATCCCCATATTCAATAGACAAGGGTGAGCTGACACATCTATGATTTCTACAACTTCATCTTGAAACAAATCTAACTCTGCTCCCCCTTTAAATGTGTCAATCTTATGCAAAGAAAGTCAGTATTCATCAGAAATAATCACCACAGCATTGTCTTTGTTATCTGATGAGTTTTTCAAAACATAAAGGGATTAACTGTTCTCAAAGAATGGTCCTGGCTCTTTTCTATTTCAAAGATTGAGAACCTAAGGGATGCATCGCCTTCAGTGTCTGCCATGGTGACTTCATCCTGCATCTCTCCTGAGAGTTAATCAGTAGACATCCTGCCGCTGGCAACACAAACAAGCCAGGAATTAGTCTGACTAATTCTAGGTATTATCTGGTAGGCCTGCCACAGTCACCACCAGAACCCATCGCACAAGTGCTGCCACCCACCTTACTCAAGGCTCTTGTCAGTTCACACCTTCATTCAAAACTTCTCTCTTCTCAAACTCCTTGAAGATTTATTAACTCCAGTGTTCAATGATCTATTCTATAGTAAATTAGCCTCTCTCATATTCTTTCTTGTTCTATAATTTTGTAATACGTTTGTCCTTTATAGATGTCACATAGCTCCACTGTTTATAATACACTATTAAACATATATATATATATATATATATACAGTCTATACTCATTATTCCTCAGACTCCAAGATTAAGTTAAAGTTACAAAAGCTATTGTTTGAAAGACACATTTCTTTAATTTATTAACTTTTTTCAGGATGTGACTTTTTTTGCCACTAAGCCTTGTTCTCACAGTTCTGCCAGGTTTCCCAAATTCTGAATTTATCAGATAAAAAGAGACTATATTAACTGTAGAGACAAAGCTTACTGATATTTAATATTCCATTTTTAAACAAGTGTATTGCAAAATGATGAACACATAGAAATGAAAAGTGAAATCTGTATGGGAACAATGAGAAGAAAACGTTTTTAAGTATTCAACATCCTTGGTTACTTTCCCCATGACACTATGATTAAAAACCAGAACAACATTTTAAAAGCTGGTCACCTTGGAAAGCACAGAAACTTCTAAAAATAAAAATCAACATTTCCAGACTCTGCCATAATGGTTTCCTGGTAAACAGAAAGATATGCTTGATATTGTACCTCCACATGGGGGTTGTGGCAATTAATTATTCAACATTTGGAAAGTGCTTTTGAGACAAGAAGCTGAGTGCTAAAAATCATCATCAATTTTCAGGAAACCGCACTTAAAGTGAACTCACCAGGTTTATTGTTGGAACCATTAGTGTAAGTCCATGTTTTCTTTTCTCATTTCATTTAGACCATTAGACCAAACAGCCAACATCCATATGAATCTTCCTTTCCTTCAGGTCAGCTTTTGAGTATCCTGAGTCAAAAGCCTTATCCTTAATTTTCAGAGAAAATGTAAATTCTAATAATGAAGTTTCACTGGAATTTACAGTAATATGTTTGCTAGGTATCCTTCCTCTTCTGCCTTTTATTTAAGTAATATAATAAACAGCAAATTTACCAAAAATTTCATTTGTAAAACTTTAAGAGTAATTAAAATCTTGTTTAAAGTATTTCTATTCTATTAGTTATCATTTAAGCAAGTATATTTATTTAAGTGTCCACGACTCCATTACATGTATAATTTAAGATGAACAATCTAAGAATTGATTAACCTTGATTAATAATTTAAATGAAAGTAATAAACTATTCTACTTTAAAAAAAATGTGTTTTTGTTAGACAAATTTTCCTTCCTATCTACAATATATTGCGGTTAGAATTTATTGATTTTAAAACTCAAAACAATGGCCCAAGTTTGAAAAAAAAAATTTTCTTCACTGAAGTTTAACTAAAACCCACATAAAAACCTACCTGCATTCATGGAAAAAAAAAAAAAAAAGGAAGAAGGCATTAAGTGGTGTTTAAATGGAGAGTCACTAGGAGGCTATGCTGGGCAAAGCCTTCACAAGCAGTAATTGTGGTTGGTTTGGGATTAAATATACAAGAGTAGAAATCATTCCACCTATGTCCATTTTGGAAAACAATAAATAATTTTGTCCAAAATATTACATTTTACTTCAAATCTACACACTGAAAGATCATATATACAAAATTATAATTTCATGTTTTTAAAAATTAAAAGCTGTATTGACATAATCTTCTTGGATATGGGACTTGTTTCCCATTAGCACAAGCTCAACATTTCTCTAAAAAGAGGGTTTATGTATTTTAATCCCCAAAATGCACAGCTTTAAAAGTAATCTTTGCTTTTAGAAAGGGCTTGTTACAAGATGAGTTTTTACCTCTTTAAACATTAATACCTTTTACAAATCTATTAAATCTTTTATCCATATTCACCCTTCCCAAACATCTCCCTCCAACAATGTGGAAGTAAAATGTGTTCAACATTCCTAATCTCAGTAGGGAAAAAAAAAAAAGAAAAGTAAGGTGATCTCCATGAGGTTGCTGGCTCATGTAACAAAGGTCACCATGGAATTCTGCATGGAATCCCTCAACAGACACCTCAAAAAAAATTAATGCCAAAACAGCTAAGACAAAATTTATTATTGACTCAATTTGATGCTTACTATGTAATCCATATAATCTTCATCTTCTACAAATCATTGTATAATATGTAGATAAATAGCTTTTCAGGGTTCAATTCCTAACATTCCCATTTCTTTAAAAAGACATGGATATAGGATATAGATATAGGATAGCTATAAGCAACTTAAAACTGGGAGGAAAATGGATTCAAGGAAGATTTCTTTAGAAAAATCCTTTCAAAGGAGGGGTTGTAGAATTTCCTCCTCTTTTCTACTGGCTTTACTAGTGTGTGCCAACAACGGGCTCTTAATACAAACAGAAGAAACAGGCACACTTTCTGTTTTAAAGAAGTGCTTGTGGCATACATTCCTAGCTATCTCTGCTTTAATGTTAAAAGTGCCATCAGCGAGTTCCCTAAAAATAAACAACTTAATGTGATATAGTTGCCATACTGAGGGGAGGGAGAAGCAAGTACATCATTTCGAATGAAATGTTTATCATCCACACGAATATGAAGGAGATAAAAGCTGTCCAAAGAAATTAGCCATGTCTCCAAGTAAATGAGAAATGAATTGGCAGGGGCCAAGCCTCCATGAGAACATTACTTTGAATCAAAACCAAATTTCTAAAACTCTCCAGGTGATCGACTCTGTATTTATGGAATCCAAATACTGAAATATTGAAAAGAATGATTCTGTAATGTTTAAGAAATGAAACAATTTAATTAAGTGGCAATGTTAGATTTATTGATTGTATGTTGTAATGTTTAGATCTTGAACCAGAAAGACAGAAGGGACAAAGACTCCGAGGACCCGACTCAGGGACACTCTCACATGGTCATGAGCTGCTATCATGCAACCACTTCTCAACTGAAAGCAGGGATGGGTCCGCCCTTAACTTAGAAGCTTCTTATCTAAGTTACTTTAAGGGAGGTTAAGAACTAACATATACCTAAAAATTTCATCCACCATTATGTCCAAAGGTCTGATCATAATAACTAAGACCTAAATCATACTTATTATGAGCTCCAGACTTTTCTAAGTATTTCACATATATTAACTTACTTAAAACCTAGGAATGAAATGAAGTAGGTTGGGATGAAGAACTGGAAGCACAGAGACGCCGTATGAGGCTCTAAGTATTTGGGTGCTATGCTGCACTGCCCCAATCTTCCCTTCAAAATGGGCTGCTTCCCCAGCCAGTGGGAATGTTGGTAACTGATGATGTTCAGTTCAGTCTTGCTCCAGAAATTTTCTTAGTCAAAGAGAGACTCCTGAGCCAAGGTCACAGCCCTGTCCAACGGCGGCCCTCATCTCATGACTGCTGATGGGTAAAAAGGCTGGCTCCCTTGCCTTCAGGTGGGGCAACTCTGCAGCCTCCTCAGCTCCAGAGCGCCTGGTGGGATCAGCCAGTGGAGGGCTAGGTGGTTACTGAATTGCACTTCACACTTCAACTCCTCCCTCTGCCCAATCCAACTCACCTCACTCCCTCACAGGTTTTACCCCTCAGCGCCAGCCCCAATAAACTTCCTGCACAATCAGAAACTGTTTTTCAGGAAACCCCACCTAAGACAGGGGTGGAGGCAGGATTTAAGCCCAGGCACTCTGGCTCCAGAGTCCATGCTTGTAACCAGCACAGTAAAATTGTGGCTGTCAATGTGGAGTCAGAAAACAACTTCGATGGGAGTTTCCCCCCAGCCTGAACAGGCTATATATAGAAAGATGTCTTGATAACAACTGAAATTTGCCATATGACTGCTGGATCTCAGCAACCATCTCTTATTTCTGTGGTTTGTCAGCCACGCTCACCACCGGTCTTTTCATGTCCTTCTACTTGGGCTTCTTCATTGATGGCCAATGATGACTTGAGAATGCTACTTTCCTGCCCAAGATGCTCTCATCTGGGTCTCCTAATATGCTAAACCTTCAAATCACTGAAGCCCCAAGCCTCTGCCTCAGGCTATGTTACCCCTGAACTGCACTCTGCCAGCTGGATCCTAAAGAAGCCCTCTCATAGCCCACCGCTCTCAGACTACCTCATGAAAATGGGGCCTCCAGCTTTGTCTTACAGTCTCTCTTAGTGTGGCTAAGGCATCCTCCCGAGGGCATAGTAAGGTAAAGACAGCATAGTGTCCCTCATTCCCCCTCTTTCCCATCTCTCATCCCAGCCTCTATTCAAAACTGCTTTTCCTCATACATGTATATTCAACTCATGGAAACAAATACCTCTGCCCATGATGTAAGCAAATAGCAAGACCTTTCATCCTTGTTTAGATACAGCTCAGACACCCTCTTTACAACATAAAGGATAAGCAAAATAATGTGTAAAGCACAAAGCATAACACCAGGGGGACATAGGTGTGGAGCAATAGCTCCACACCTCTCCAGCCCTAAGAGCATCACTGAGTTATCCATGAGATGAACAAAAGGGGAAATTATTTTCAGTATGTTGTGAAGAAAGGAGGTAAGTGTGTGTAATTTATTTGGTAATGATGTACATCAAAACTTATTTTAAGACGATTTTAGTTTGGACCCTTAAGTAAGCTTCAGTTATCAGACAATTCAATTAAAGTGAATACTTCATAGTCTAATGACAGTAGAAAATAGACCTCTCCTGCAACTTAAGCAGACAGGTTCACAATTTCCCAGAAACAGGCTCCTCAAAATATTATTTCCCCTTCCTTGATTCCACAAACTGCAACTCATGGTACCTACGGCCCATGCTTCAGGCATTCAAACTGTCCTATCACTGCTCCCCAAGTCAGCAAGCCTCCTCTAGATCCTATATCCTTGGACACCCACCTTAGAATTGAATCCCTCACTGTCTCTACAAAGAAGTTATTGGGCCGGCCGAGTGACGCGGTGGTTGGGCGCTGGCTTGGGAGGCCAGCGGCCCTGGTTCGGGTCCCACAAAGAAAAAAGTTATTCTACCAGCTCATGGCTCAAATGGCAACCTGCTTGAAGCCTGGGCCACATGCTCTAGCCTGTTTTGTTCTGCTGCTCTGGTTTTAATATAAAGTATACCGTTATTCAAGCCCATATATTCAAGTCCTTCTATCACAGAAGCCAGAAGCTGTGGGTCAAATGGGAAAATATGGCACTGGACTTTCCAAGCTCTCTAATTATTTTGTGAACATAATATTACATCTAAGAAAGTTACCTAACACAATGATTTTTAAACCTGCACAAAATGAAATATATTCCATTTAGTTGGGAAAGCAAACTATTTCCAATTAGTGGAATTATCCCAAATGAACCCAGAACCAAAGGTGTGTTGGTTTCAATTTAGCAGTAACAACCAAATTCATTTTATCAGCAGCAAGGTGTGGACTTCATTCAGAGAAATTTTATAAGGTCTAAATGATCTTATCATTTTATAATCTCAAGTGTAAAAATGCACTTATATACATCTGCACTTATATTAGTGCCTCCAGTCAAGGTCAAGAGCTGAGATAAGGCATGCAGGGGCAGGTAAACTTTATAGGAAATGTCACATGAGGTCAGACACACAATCCTTTAAGCCGACATTCAGTGACATCTGACAGTGATATCAAAGAACAAAAAAATCATTCTACAAAGTGACTTGAATAAGGTGCTGTGAGAGAGCCCTAAGTAAAGATAGAACACTGACCAAACACGCCCATATTCTTTTAAATTGTGTGAATATTTTACCCAAAGATTTCTTCTGGACTTTCTCTTCTTGGGAGAAGCCAGTGTCTCCTCTTAGGGTGAAAAGCTGTTCACATAAATACCCACTACATAAATTTTAACTTTTTTTTTTAAATGTTAAACCTATTTCTTTCAGTTGTAAGTGGTCCTCTTAGTTGTGAAGTTCTTAGATTTGGGGAAAGTGTTCATGATAAGATCTTAGGTAAGATCTCCTTTCAGACTTCACTGTTCAAGACTATAGCATTCAAGTATATTTCTGTTTGTTCTCTTAAAGATATTCCTTTATTCTCATGATATGCAGTACATTTCTCTAGACCTTTCCCACTTCAGTCTATCTTGAGGTACAAGACCAAACCTTCAACAGAGCATTCCAGGTAAGACTGCATAAGGTTCAAACACATGGATGAATGCAAACATACAATATTAAAAGACACCTATTATAACTGAACTCTGGGCCAGCCGAGTGGCGGGTGGTTAAGCCCTGGCTTGGGAAGCCAGCGGCCCTGGTTCGGGTCCCACATATGAGGGCCAGTGACACTGCCCTCAAAAAAAAGAATAAAAGAGATAACTGAACTCAAGTATCTGTTCAAATGTAATATTTATCAATATACTAAAGAATACTAAAGCATGAGATTTTACTAGAAATATTATTTTACATATATATATATATAAATAAACATGTATTTCAAAATGTCTCAAGATAATCACATATATTGTAAGGCACGTATATTTCAAGACAAATAATATACACTTAACACATAGATATATATAGCACAATGATATTCTCTCACCTTTACATAAAATCCAGTATTACCACGGTGCCCTAATACCAGTTCCATAAAGGAATTCTACTTTCCCTCACTTATATTTGTGTTATATGTCTCAAAGATTTTATGTGAACAATATCTGGACTTAAAATTCCTAGTTCAAGATGATCAATAAAAAATGATTTGAATTAGACAAATACCAAATTCATAGATGTGAATAAATAAATGAATGAATGGCATGTTCCTCTTCCCTATTATAGGAGTTCCTTTCCCAAGTGAAACCCAGAAAATACAACATGTGCTTTACTCTGCATTTTCTATAATACGTACTATATATGTTATTCATAGAAAGAATAAAAGTTATAAATCTTTTTAGGTAAATGTCTTTATAGAAATCTTAAAGCTGGTGCTCATTGGGGAAGCTGGGTGAAGGCTACATAAAACTATACTATATTTTTGCAACTTCCTGTGAACCTACAACTATTTTAAAATAAAAAGTTTCTTTTAAGTGCTAATAATTCAGACTTACCCTCAGAAAAAATAGTAAATAGAAAGAACTGTCTAACTCAGAGAACAGATAAAATACAGTTGTATCTAAACAGAAAGATTAGGTAATTTTTCCAAGGAACTAGATAACACATCAGAAAGCCTAATAACAAAATTGCAACACAAAAGTTACTGGATAGCACGGCGGCTGGTTAGCTCAGTTGGCGAGAGCGCAGTGCTCCTAATACCAAAGTTGCCAGTTCGATCCCCACATGGCCCACTGAAATGCGCCCTCCACAATTAGATTGAAACAACTATTTGACTTGGAGCTGATGGGTCCTAGAAAAACACACTGTTCCCCAATAAAAAAAATTAAAAATAAAAATACATTAAAAAAAAAAAGTTACTGGATTCCAAACTTCGTGACAACAGATTTCACAAGAAATATTTGAAAGACCCAAAAGCAATGATCAAAGCTTAAACACCGGTTGGATAGCTCTAGAAGAAATAAAGTTTAGATAAAGTTGGGTATAATGACTGGGCATCTGATTAGTTTGTCTAGATTTTTAGAGTATCATTCCATTAAGCAAGTATTTTCACTATAAAATATGTTAGCCACTGTGAGGACCACAAAGATATTGTGATACAGTTCCTACAGTGAGGATGTCGATAATTCAGAAGGAAACAATTAAAGGGCAAATCAGAGCAATAAGCAGTAATAAAGTGAATTCTACCGAAAGTTTTTGACAGTAAAAATGTGTCAGACTTGACATGTGTGAATGCCTGAACTATATGTTCTTCTGATGTTTTTGAATGAGTATTTTTGTTTCATTTCTTAATGTATTTTTAAGGGAAATTATCTTATCTCATTCATCTAAATCTTTTGAGACATTTTCTATCCGTCTTCTCTGTTTTCCCTGGCAAAGTTGCTCAACTTGTAAAGTGTAAACGTGTGATCTGTGTGTTTCTACTCAATCTGCTAACGCTCAGCAATTTTCTGAAGGTGATTGTAATCATTACTACAGCAATCTCCCATGATGAGGCCCTGTTCTCAGCTAACATCATGAGTGCTCATCTCACATCCGAAGGACAGTCTCCAGAGGTCAAAGATCAAAGAAGAGAAGGACTTTGGGAAGCAGTTCCACCGTGAGGTCTCACCACAGTCAATATGCAACACTCTGATAGGAGGGTTTCAGGAGTGCAGCCATCAACATCCAAGTCCAGTCAAACTTTCAGTCTGAGTGATGATCTCCCTGAGTCTCCACTCAGAACAAACATGTGGCACCAAATAACAGTTTCAGGATTTCAATCATGATCATTCTGGAGAAGAAGGTACAAAAACCTAATTTGTATAAAAGATGTTAGGAATAGTCCCATCCTGCCGTGTAGAGAGCAAGCTCTCCATTCTGAAGAGCACAGAAAACGGAGGAGCTAATCCCATTCCCTTGAGATATTATAATAGTTTAGATATTATCATTGTCATGATCCTAGTCTTTAAATAGTTATCCTTCCTTAATCCATAACACCAATTCTTTTTAAAAAACTATCATGTGCTGAGGGGTCCACCAAAGCAAGGAGCTCACTTCCAGCATTGAACACAGCAATAACCAGACATGCCTGTGTGCTTTTGTTTTAAAACAACCCTGTTTAACTTCTCATAGGAATGAAATCACCCAAAACAGGAGATGAGGTTCCCTAAAATTCACTATTTTCAAAACAGTACTTTAACCAGGTTTACCATAATTACCCTTTTTTATTTCAATTTTCCATATTATGTGTGTAACAGAAAACAAAACTGTCTGCTATACTAGATTATTCCATTTTCCACCATAAAAATCACCATAAAGCAGCCACATTTGGGTCAAGCATGTATGAAGGATGATACCTAAAATGTAAATGCCCTCATAAAATGTAGACTGACTTAGGTTATTCTGAAGTATAATAATATGTTACATGGTACTCTGGGTTCCAAAAACAGTTAAACAATGAGAGCCAACCAATCAAGACTACCACTAGCTCTCAAAAGAAAAAAAAAAAAAAAAGCTCAAATACAAGTAAAAAGGCAAAGAAAATCAGTCTTTGGGTAAGAAAATCCAATTAGATTTCCACATCAAAATCTAAGTTCCTTCTGCTGCAAGCCTGATTTTGCAGAATACTACTTACTATTGTTCATCATGCAGTTCTCTAAAATAAAAACCATACAAATTTTAATCGTATCTAATTTTAAAATAAATACATGGCACTAACCTCTTTTCAGATGAAGAAAGTTGAGGATCCCAAAAGTCAAACCAATAGTTAAGAATCAGACCTTTCGAAGGATTAAGAATTGTTTTACACAAATGTTTATAAGGTATATGCTGCAAATTTGCCGTTGATATTATAATCAACAAATCTAAAAACCATCTTATCCATACTAAGCTGAAAAGGCAGTCTCTACAAGCTCCAGTTTTCAGCTATTATTCATCCTTATAAACATCCAATTTTGCATGAAATATGGTTTCTAAAGTATCAGCCCTGGAGAACACACTACAATATTTTAAATCTAGAAATTTGTTGACCAGCATTATAATTACAGAAGCTAAATATATTCAGCATGTAAGCTTTTAGGGATCACCCATGAGGTGAAGAGCATTGTAATCATTTTCAAGGGTTCTCCAGCTCTGTTTGTGTTACTAGGGGGCATAAATTTGATATGAGCTATATAGTGCAATGTGTGATCTCAAACTGCTAGCTATTAGCCTCAATTTTTCAAGCTGATGTTTAATAAATCGTTCTCATTGCAGCTTTAGTGATAAAAAGTAATAGTCCTAGAGAAAAAAAATGTAAAAACACAGTTTGAATCACTCAGAATAACAAAGCAAGAAAAATGCTTAAATGTGTTGTGCATTCGTTCAGCCAACAAACATTTATTAACATGTCAGGAACTATTCTCAGTGCTGGCACAATTCAACTCAAGAATAAAAAATGTTGTAGAATTCAACAACAATAATAACTAACATATGTATGGCCATTTACAGTTCTGAACAAGGTTTCATAAATAACACCTCTGTGATTAGGTTTTACAATCATTTTAATAATAAAAAAGAGAGACACAGATGATTTTTTAAACCCCCCAAATCAAAAACTAGCAAGTGAGAGAACTGGATCTCCAGCCCAGATTTTCCAAACCCCCATCTCCATCAGTCACTGGGAAATACCATGTTACAAGACACTCTACTTTGTAAAAAGGAAGAAGGGGGCCGGCAGAGTGGTGCGGTGGTTAAGTGCTGGCTTGAGAAGCCAGCGGCCCCGGTTTGGGTCCCACATATGAGGGCCAGTGACACTGCCCTCAAAAAAAAAGGCAGATAATACCAGCTGTTTGTAAGGATGTGGAGCAGAAGATACACTCGGAAGGTGCTGGCAGGAAAGTGAATTAGTACCGCTTTTGAAGGTGGCATTATCTACTAAAACTGGCTAGGTAGCTCAACTCACAACACACACAGCGGAAATCCCCACCTGTTTACCAAAAGACACGTGTAAGAATGTTCGTAGCAGTGCTATTTAGAATAGCCCAAAACTAGAAGCAACCCAAGTGTCCATCAAGAGTGAAATAGATAAGCAAATTGTGGCCTTCTCATAAAGTGGAATAGCATAGAGCAATGAGAAGAAACAAACTGTTGCTACACACAAAACATGAAAGAACATCACAAAATAACACTGAGCAAAAGTAGTCAGGCACAAGGACATTTATCGTGTATTCTGGTAGAAAGTTCGATAATAGATAAAAGTCATCAATAGTCTCAGAAGGCCAGAAGAGAAATTACCTTTGGGAGGGACATATTGACTTGGGGATGGGGGGTAAGGAAGAGGGGGCTGTAGCTGCTGACAATCTTGGCCTTGGTGCTGGTTACAAGGATGTGTTCACTTAGGTAAATCACCCCAAGCTGTTAACTTATGATTGAGCATACTTTTCTATACACGTTATATTTCAATAAAAATCTAGATAGATAGGAAGGAGGAAAGGAGAGAAAAAAGAAAGGAAGGAAGGAAAAAGGGAGGAAAGGAGAGAAAAGGGAGTGCAGGAAGCGATGCTCTCAGGGTTTACCTAAACAGTCAAGTGCTGTGCCTGTTTTAATTTTTACATCTGCTTTTAGTACGTAGTCTGTGTCTTCTTTTACTACCAAGCTGTCCTCTGGCACTTTTCAGTGTTATCTATGTAGTGTTATCCAATATCAGGCCATTCCTACCTTGCAATTTGCAGTGTAATGACTGATTACCTTATAATCAGTCATGTTATGACTGTATATGAATAAAGAGTAAACAGATTCTGAGGGATCGCCTATAAACAAAGTGAAAAGTAAAGTGAATCCTCTTTAATGTGTGTTTTTTGTTTGTTTTACACCTTCTATTCTGCCTCCTCAGATTCTTTTTGCTGGGGAATATGCCAAATACAGGAGTTCCAAATAGATGAAATTGTTACTGGGCCCAATCAGTGAATACTAGATCTCCAGGCCAAAGCTAGAATTAACTAACATAAAATTCCAGATCCCACAAGTTTTCTCATTTGCAAATAGTATAAAGGAGAATGTCAATTAGTGAATATATTTACGGTAAAGAAACTGCTAACTTCTTATCCAAGACATTATGAACAACTTTTCTAATTGTCACTCATAGAACATTATATCAGTTTTAAGATAACATATTCCTTCCTCATTTTGTATTTTTATTATTTTTGATTTTTAAAGTCCCCCAAAAAGTATGAGTTGCATTTAAAATCCTTTTAAGGTTTCTAATACAGCAATTCAAGTTACATTGAGGATACCCTTTTTCTACAAAAATAATACACAAAATTAAAAAAAAATAAAAAATAAAAAAGAAGTACCACCTGGTGTTATTTACTTCCTTTAACATCCTCATTTCAGGTAACTTCTTTCTGTATTCATTCTCCATGAAAGATAAAAGTTAGCTCTCAGGACTGGAGCTAAAACTGGTCCACACACTGAAAATTCTTCACTAGAGAAACAGCCCCTGGCATTGCAGAATTTAAAATAAGGTTGAGGCAAGTAGGGGCTGCTGCTGAGCAGAATTACCAACAGGGAAGGCAAACCATCACTTTAAACTAGGCGAAACTTGCATTTGCTTTAGCGTCTTCAGCTGTGACTAAAACCAAATTCATTCATTGGATGATAGTCATTCACTAGTTCAAATAGGTATCACTAGTTCAAAGCTAAAATGTTCGTTCTGACCTTCAACAATAATTTTCGTTTCATTTAAGAAAAATATACAGGGCCGGCCGAGTGGCGCGGTGGTTAAGCGCTGGCTTGGGAAGCCAGAGGCCCCGGTTCGGTCCCACATAGGAGGGCCAGTGACACTGCCCTCAAAAAAAAAAAAAAAAGAAAAATATATAACGTTCTGTGTCATAGTTTCCTCATCTCTTCAACAAACATAATAATCCCTTATATGTACTTAATTTGCAGGGAAAAACATAATGAAGCTTGGGCTTTTATAAAAACAATTATAGATTAACATGGTTTCAGCATTACTATTTCTACCACCATCTTTTTCGAACACATAGTTTAATTCAGAGGCTAGTAAGACCTTATCACTAAGGAATAAAATTATAAACCTCATGAAGATGAAAAGTAAAAGTTTTATCTCTTCTTTGCCACAGCAGGTAAATAAATCCATTACCATTCCTAGCTGGCTGTCCTTTCAATGCCTTCTTTAAAATAACCATTGCACTGCTGAGACCAGAGAAATGCAATAAAAGTCAATGCCACAAAATCATTATGATAGTCATAAATATGACTTTAGAGAAAATAAAATCAGCCACCTCTACAAATGAGGTGTGTGTGTGTAAATGTACAATATGTCAGAGAAAAGAACTGAGTAAAAGAGATTAGGAGACTCCATCTCCACTACTCAAAAAATAACTAACAATGTGCACTAGAGAGAATATATATCATCTTCATGTTAGAAGGACAGCAGCATACTTTCTATTTTGTGACATAAACATATCAAATATTTAGATACTGGAGAAAAGGCAAAATGTATTTGGAATACAACTTAACACTGACCCCACATGAAAGAAACATTAATCTTCCCTTCCCTAAAAATTCCTTCATTAAGCAAAAGAAACCCTGAAAGTAGCAAGATCCTGTTTATAAAGTCTTACCAGTTTCCTGGATGTCCCTAAACTATCCATTTTGTTAAATGATTGCCCCAAATGCATATATGTCATAAATCACAGGTTGGCCTCAGAAACTGCATCAACAGTGAGAAATATGTGTTGTGCTTCCAGCTCCTTTGTCCCATCAAATCATGTCCCCTGATTCCTTCCATCTTAGCAATCAAGGAGAAACTACTTAGCAACTTTCGTTGCCATTAGATCTTTCTCTTCTCAGTTTGTTGTTTCCACTGCCAATCTTAATAACTATCAACTCAAGTCTTAGATTGCATTCATGTTATTAAAAATGAACACAAAGAAACTCCAAGAAACAAGGAGATGATGCGTATTATTCCCACAATTAAGTAACAGTGAATTCTCTCAGGACTCCCTCCCCTAACAATAGTCCTAAATTGCATTGCCCTCAGAGGCGGGCCAAGAAACCTGATTACCTACATGATTCACAGCTAACCTGTGAATATTTCCTTTCCTTGTGTTTTTCTTTAAGATGCAAGCTATGGCTAGGTGATCTCTCTTGTTATCAGAACAAGGAATCAAAACATGAAAACTGTATTTGCCAAGGATCAATACAAAAATAAAATTACCACCAAAGTGTACTGGAAGTTATCCCAAAGGTTATTTGATTTGTATCAAATCTTTTCTTTAAATATGATTTCCCATATTCCTTTCACACATTGTTGTAAATCCAAAATGTATGTAATCATTTAAATGACTAAAATAAAAACACTAACATTAAAACATTTAAAGTCGGGCCGGCTGAGTGGCGCGGTGGTTAAGAGCTGGCTTGGGAAGTCAGCGGCCCAGGTTCGGGTTCCCCCACATATGAGGGCCAGTGACACTGCCCTCAAAACAAACAAACAAACAAAAAAAAAAAAACATTTAAAGTGATTTTATGTTGACAAAATGAACTAAAAGAGTTACATCATTATAAACTGAGTACATCTGGCAATTTCATTGGCTGAGGTATCTTATATATGTTAGCAAGTCTCCAGGATGACCCCAAACATTAAATGATACCAAAAACCTCATTTAGAAAATATTCTCCTATAAAATGTTGGGAGTTTCCTGGTTTCCTGTTTTCTCAAAGGTAGACATGCCTGGAACTATCAAAATATCCCATCTTATCCCTCCTACACCACCTCTTATAAAGGTCCTATGCCTTAACAGTTCATACGAGTACAACTTTCCTCTCTATCCGTATGTGTGGGAATTGTTGTGTTGTCTTACCAGACACTCTGGGATAAAGTTGAAACTTCATTTTCAAGATTCAATATAAAGAAAACAGAATCCTATCACTATATTTAACTTTAAAATGAAAGTAAAAGTTTTTTTCTTTTTTGTTAAAGCTACAAAAAAAAAAAAAAAGACATGCTTCCTTCTATTGAAGTTTTATGATTAACCTCAATCTAAGTGCTATAATGACCATGGAAATTATTTAAATGCTAATATGACAGACACAAGGAGAATTTTCAGCCAGAAACCTCATCAAGAGACATTAAATTGTCTATAAGATGTTAGTGAATACTGTGTTAACTGCATTCAAGAATCTCTTCAGATCAGAATGAAAAAAATCCTAATGTGCAAGGTAGACTTTAATTCAGGTAATATACTAACTCCAAGTTCCAGTCACATGAAAAAAGGGAATTATGGCACAATGCAGTGTCTCTTCGGGAAGGAACTGTTCCAAAATTTAAGACAATTCGTGTTTAGTACAGACCAGTGTTCCTAATTTCCCATTAAGAGCAACCTTCTCCTGCACTAAAGTGAAATGGGAAAAGAATTAGGGAGGGTAAACCAAACTTAACTGCTCTTTAATGAAAGTCAAGAGTGGAGGTCTTGCTGCAGGCAATTATGCTGAGAAGGCCTTGAGACAGAATGAGGGGTGGAAAAAACAGAGGGTTTACAAGGAGCTAAAAAAAATGCTTTACGGTGGGTGATAGAAGAGAAGTAGAATGGTTTCCTTCACCTTTCACGTCAAATTCAGGGTGGTTGGTTTTTGTTTTTGTTTTTGTTTTGGGGGGGGTTCCTTTTGTTCTTTAATAACTTTTTCCTTCTGATGCTTGCTGCAGTTTGCTGATGTAGTTCCCAACTCCTGCCTTCCACTGACTGGTGACTCTTATTAACGGACTGGCAAAGGCTGGGTAAAATGCACTTAAGAAAAAAAGAAATCACCTGCCCTTGCCAAAACGTACATGCTGCCCAGTACCTGAGGAAGAGCTCCGCTGTCGCTGGCCAAGAGAAATCCCAATTTAACCTCTGCCTCCCCCTTCCAAATCCATTGCAAATAATTGTGTGTGTGTGTGTGTGTGTGTATGTGTGCGCGCGCGCGCGCGCCACTAGCAGAGAATCTGCCTGACTCACCCCCCGCTTTCGGCGTGCCAGGCAGAGATGTGAATGCTCCGTCTCGGAGGGGGTAGTTAAGTGAGGGTCGCGGTCTCGGAGCAACGTGAGCCCGCCCCCCCCCAGCACTCCCCCGCTAGTGGGCTTGGGGATGTATCCCCCTCAAGCAGGTGCCCCACCACGCTGGGACCACCCAAGCTCCCAGGAACACACGTGTCACTGCGCCGGAGCCCAGCCCGCGGCAGACACTGGCCCCAGTTTTGGCAAAAAACGCCGGGTTACGCGAAGGGGGCTTCACAGTGGAGGAGGTCCAGGACCACCCAAACTCCTACTCTAAATGCTAAGAAGGAAAAAGAAGTACTTTTCCGCAGCAGCAGCCTCCCCAGCCCGCCAGCGCCCAGCTCAGGGGATGCCCGGCCCGCAACGGACCTCTCTGCCTCCCCGGAGCGCGCCCTCCCAGCCCGGCCCCCCGCCCGCCCCCCGTCCCCAGCCCGCTGCCGCCCCCAACCCGGCTCTCACCTCCTGGGGTCCGGCTTCCGTCGCTCCTCCAGCTTGGCGGCGGAATGTGGGGCTGCAGCGACTGCTGCCGCCACCGCCTTGCCTGCCACTGCAGCCGCCACCGGAGCGCTGCCCGGCGCGTCGCCGGGGCTGGAGGCTGGGGGCCCGCGGGATCCCCGGAGGCGCGGGGCCGGGACGCGGCGGGGCCGCGCCTCGGGAAGTTGCCGGCGCTAGGCGCTGCGCGAGCGTGGAGCGAGCCCCCCGCGCCCAAGTAGTCCCAACTTTGCCGCTTGGGTGGGTGCGCGCTCCGGGGAGAAGGGAGGCGAGCGCGGGGCGAGGGCGCTGGGGCGGGAGTGTCTTCCAAGCCGGCAGGACTGGAACCTGCACGGGGGCCCGCGAGGACCGGGGGAAGGGGGCGCAGGGGAGAGATGTCTGCACGGCCCGCGTGGCGCGCGACGGGGGAGCGTGTGAGAGCGCGGGCGTCTACTCTACTTTGCCTTCGGCAGCTCCTGCATAGTTAGGGGGCTCTCCGCCGTTTCTGCCGGTAACTAACACTGCAGCAGTGCTGCCCGGCCCGGGCGCCCCTGGGGAGCCAGCCGGGGACAGGGAGTCGGGGAAGGCGGCCGTGGCGAAGGCTGTGCCACGAGAGCGGGCCAGCGATCCATATTTAAAGCCCCGAGTGGCTTCGGCCAGCCCCCAGCCCTGCCCTCCCTCGCGCCCGCCCGGCCCCCGCCGCTCCCGGCCGTGCTCGGCGTCAGCAGCCCCGGCCTCCGCGGCGACTGGGAGGGGCGTCGGGCTGCACCGCCTCCGCCAGGGGCTCGGGCTTGGCGCGCTGCGCCCGCCCGGGGCTGGCCGGGGGACCCAGCTCCCGGACCCGCCGCCGTGGCCTTCCTGGGTTCCTTCGCTCTCACGCCCTGAGCGGGCTGCTGAGTCCAGCTTTTTGTCCTATTCACAAGAGTTCCCCGCTGGGAGAGTTCTCATGCAGAACTGAAGTTGCTCTGGTTTCCCAGCCCGGGATCACCTTGGACGCTACTTTGTAAAAGTTCAGTGTAGATACAGGGTTGCCAGCACACAGCAGTAAGTCATCATTCACCTTGAGCAAAGAATGTCTCAATCTTGTCCTTCGCTTATGGCACTGATGGCGTATGTCTTCCTCGAGCCGTTTGGGAAACATCTTTAGCCTTCGAAGGGAGTTTCTTAAGTGTACAAAGTGATTATTGGTAGTTACTCTATTCCTAAGGCTAATTAACGAAGTTTAAGTACCCTTTGCCAAGCAAATACTAAAATATATCAGTGACCCAGCCCCATTAAGATGAGTAAACCATGAAACCATATGAACAGACTGTCCGCACAGGTACTGGCTAATGTTCTGAGTACTGCTAGAGTAGCCACTTAATGAATTTACCCCGCGTGGCATATGATGCATTTCCTATCAATACATATTGCATATAATAAGTGTTTGGAAGTCAATAACCGAACAGCAGTTTCAACAGAACCTACCAAAACACATAAAGCCCAAGAGAAATAATTTCACATGCTGAGTTCCTGCTCCAGGTTCCAAATCTTTCCTCAGTACTAAGCTATAACTATTGGGTTGTCGGAAAAGTCATGACGTACTTTGTCTATGTTTTTCAAAGGTCATTTATTTATTAAAGAACTAAGATCAATCAATGATATATTTTCCATTTTGTTTGGTAACCTTTTGCCATCTTTCAGTAAGCTTCATAATTCCTGTCTTTATTTGCAAAAAACTGAACAAGGTGCTAATTTACAGCCTCATCTAAATTGAATGCTATACCACCCAAGGAGTTTTGAAGAGAGCAAAACAAGTGGTAGTCTGATGGTGCAAGGTAAGGCGAATATAGTGGGTGTGGCAACACATCCCATCCAAGCTCCAATAATTTGACAGGTGATCAAACTTGTGTGTGGTCTCTCATTGTCGCGATGGAACACAACTCCTTTCTAATTAACAAGCTCTGGATATTTCTGGTGATGGATTCATTCAAACTGTCCAATTGCCAACAGTACACATTCAAATTGATTGTTTGGTTCCTTGGTAGGAGCTCGAAAAACACACCTTCAAAATCCCATCACACTGAGAGCATAACCTTCCTCCAATGAATGTCTGCTTTCAATGTCGTTTGAAGACAATCATCACGTGGGGACCAAGACCGTTTGCACACCACATTGTTGTAAACAATCCACCTCTCATCACCAGTCGCTTCAAAAAAAGGACCGTTTTCCTCATGTTTAACGAGTATATCACAGATGTTTATACGCGCTGTCAAATAAAGAAATTCTTTGAGTTCATGGGAACCCAAATATCGAGCTTGCTTACGTATCCCAGCTTCTTCAGGTGGTTGTGAATGTTTGAATGATGGACGTTCAATGTTTCTGCAATCTCTCATCGTGTAACATGGGTTTAACTTGATCAATGCCTTTATTTTGTCATCAACCTCGGTGGGCCTCCCTGACTGAGGAGCATCATTGAGATCAAAATCACCAGCATGGAATTTCGTGAACCATCATTGGCACTGACATTCTTGTAGAACATTGTTACTATAAACTTTATGCAACTTTTCACAAGCTTGACATGCGTTCTTCCCTTTATTGAAGGAAAATATGGCAAAAATGCACAGTTTGATCTTCCATCTTCAACTTGAAAAATTCTCCAAAACTCAACCAAATAACTCAATTTTTTTTAGAATGAGGCTAGAACTGTCAGCTGTCAAATGACATAGCAATAACATAGATGCGAATGACTCTACTACTTCCAAAATGAACTAGTGCCATCTGTTGCAAACATGCATCATGATGTTGCCGATGACCCAATAGTAACACCTCTAGGGGAAAGAAGTCTGGAGGAAAATTTGGGAACAGAGGTTTTTCTTTCTAGTTTTTAAAACTGGAAGAGATCCATTGTACCTCACCAATCCTTGGGAAGCAGTTATAAGCTTGTATCTTTTTTAAAATCTGGAATGTTTAAAATCCTTGGTTAATGCTCAGAAAGCACTTAGGAATCACCGGAAACTGTCCAATGTCTGAGATTTAAAACTAATGTCATGTGTCTGGCTGTTGTTACATCTGGCTGACATGTATGTTCACACATTTTACATGACTCACTACAGTAACACGGGAAATTCAAAATAGAAAATGTCTTAAAAAATAGTTTTAAAGTTTTTGCCTACATGGTTATATTTTTGTTTTTACGCTGATGTTAAAATTAACTTTCAGCCCCTGAGCATACAGCAAGAATCAGCAACCCCAAAGTAAGCTCACAGTCAAAGGAAAGCCACTTTTGTATTAAGAATGTGCTACTGCTATTCAGCAGTTTTTCACACTGTGGATTATGTATTTCAACATAGCTGGCAATTTCTCATTATAATAGTGAACCAGCCATGAACGGCCAGCATTGGAGAAAGTTCAGGAAAGGAAATGTTTGGGAAAGGAAAAGTCTGAGAAATGTATGTTTTCCAGTAGTATTCTGCTGCAAAATACATCAAACTGTCTTCCACACATACCAAATAGATAAAATTCCTGGAGGCATTTCACTATCAAGATTGGCAAAATTTTACCCTGAAAGGGGTATAAAGTTGGTGTGTGGGATGAGAGGAAGGGGGGAATTGCAGCACTATGGGGTGAAATTTTGTGTGTGCCTTAAATTAATGAGAAAAAGAGTTGTCTTTGGCAAAGAGCCGACAAACACTGTTATCATTCTCATTACTTTGTGTTTGCTATCCCACAATTAAAAGAACATGTTCCATTTCCTTTCCTATTGATTATTGTCCAGTAATTGAGATGCATGTGTTTTTCCTTGGAAAGGTCATTGATTAACTTATCTTGTTAACTCTGCATGTGGTCACTTTTGCTAATGCTAAATTCCAGGTGAGGACAATGAATCCTGAGACCTATTTTTCATGTATCCTAAAATTTGAGTTATGTCTCTTGATTCTCATGAACCCAAACAAAGATTTATTTGTTCTTTTTGTCTGGCGACTCACACAGCTTGGTGACAAGATGAATGAATAGAAAAATTAAAGGAATTAGAACAACAGTATAAGTAATCCTTACTGATAATGATTTATTTATTTTGTAATCAATAATTCTCTGTGATAAATGACCTTCTAGAATACCTGCCACTACTTAACCCATCAAAGTTCTTTCAGATCTCCAAGATCCTAACAGGAACCCAAAGAAAATAGAAAGATGGGAGGAAGAACCTTTGTTTCAATGACAAGCACCATCTAGTGGCAGCAGGTGAGGAAACCTCCTGACAGCATAACGTCTCCAACAAGAATAAAGATAAAAGCTTTGAATAGCAGTCCAGGCATTCTTGGTGCTGTAGAAGCATGGCACTCTTTGATTCTAAAACAGGAACTTTCTGTGTAGTAAAATAATGCTACTAATAGGCTCTGTGTTAATTATTCAAAGTAAGTAGGGTACAGATCTGATCTGCAGATGGAATTATTGCCATAGAGTTTTCTCAATTTTTGTTGACTTCGTATAATCAGTCCTCTGTATAAAGACCTCTGTATTTAAGTTTATTCATTACATAAACTGAGGAGGGTGACCATTTGACACTATATATTATCTATAAAGCATTTGTTCAACAAATAGCAGAACCAATAATTATAACTATTATATTTAGGGGTCTTTTTTTCCATTCTATTTATTAGAAAAGGAAAAAAGTGAATGATATCAGTGAATGTTTATCCTGGAGTTATACAAAATTATAACATCATACACATCTCATTTGGGGTCCAAAACAAAAAGGTGGTAGTAGATATGTCCTATATGTACAATGTACAAACTTCACAGAATGTTCAGAAATGTTTCTAAGTATCAGCTCCTTTTTAAATACTGGCTCATTGGTGAAAGTTTGACAAACATTTTACTATACAGAATAGAGATTTTCTTTGTGACAGTATTTGTTTTGAATTGCAGTTGTTTTGTTGTTAAACAATCTTGCAAAAGAGTGATCATTAAAGTTGCCACTTTGTAATCAATTTAGTCAACCCCTTCATGATGTAAGAGTAAGGAAAGAGAAGATCACTTTTTCTCATTCTGGGACTAGCCTGGGATAAAACTGAAGATAAAAATAGATAAGGAGAGAGAGAGAGAAAAAAAGAGATCACTTAAAAACCTCATTTGTGTTTCATTTACACTCCAGAAAGTTCATATTCAGTCTGACAAATTCCGGAATAAATTCAGCCAACCTAGACTTATAATTTATATGCCCTCCTTCAAATTCTAGGTTTAAAAATAACTGCAGCCCCTTTTTATGAGGAGAGAAAAAACGTGAATACAGTTTTTACAGTTGTAAGCATGCCATGAGCTAGGGAAAATAATTTCATTTGGTTAAGCATATGTCATAAATTGCTTTACAACTTAATCTACTAAGCTCTCAACTTTATCCATCTGTCTATTAAACACATACCTTAAGTCAAATCTTATGAGAGTTTCTAACTTCTAAAAACAGAAGCCTATCTCTGTTCATTTCAAGGAAGTTATATGACCTTTCTGAGACTCGGGTCCCATAATAAAATCAAGGGCTTAAGATAATTACCGAACAAAACAATAACTCTGATAGGATACCAGAATATTTTTCTCATAAAATGTGAACAATACATTTGTGATAGAGAAACATGTACATCTTTCAGACATGGCACTGACACATTTATTATGAATGCTCTGTTTAATAACCATAGGCCAGAGTTTCAGCCTCTTCCTCCTACAGGAATTCTCCCATGGATCAGCATAACACAGACTTCTCTGTTTGAAAGGAAAAGGAAAAATTAAATTGAGCTACTAAACCACTAAAACCTATGCCCCCTGATTAAAAAGATTGGTCTGGTTATAGGTAAGATAGTAGAGAAGTACGTCAGACTTCCCTGCCAGAATTGACTTCCAGGGCCTTTGGACTCCGCTAATCAGTGTGTGTGTGTGTGTGTGTGTGTGTGTGTGTGTGTGTGTGTGTCCACAGCAGACACAGAAAGGTACTTGTTCCTTTGTATCCAGCTGGCCTACCTGCCTCGTTGGGGGATGAGTAAGCTCAGGCAGCAGGCTGCTCTAAAGTTGCTCTTCCTTTTCTCCTGTGGACTGAGTCACCGCTGTTCCATTGCATGGAGACAGGTTATCCACAGAGTAAGGGACAACTGGATCAAACTGAGCTATGACCATTCTTGTCCCACATGTCTGTTCCCCCTACCAGGCCTATCTACACTGTACACCACAGCACCTTGATCTCCTTGTAATAAAACAGTTGACACTTCAAGTACATATCTGCCAGACTGATTTCTTGATGAGAATGCCGCCAGGTTGAAATCTGAATATTAAAAGTTGGTTCCTTTTTTCCTCTGTCTTGAGGGGAGGGAACATCCTGAGCAAATTTGCCCTTTGAGACTTTTCAATTTCCCAATACTAACCAAAGGATGCTCAGTTCAGCACAGAACATGAAGCATGATGGGGTCATCCATTCAGTCCACAGATGTTTATTAAGAACCTGCTTACTATACGTCAAAGGCCCTTCTAGGTGATGGGTTCCTAGAACAAGTAGACAAAGTTCCTGCTTCATGGTGTTTCAAGTAGACAAATAAATGGACAAGATCATTTCCATTTCCTTGGAATGGAAATTTCTATGAAGCAGTAAATGCTATGAATAGGGTGGCCAACCATCCCAGTTTACAGTTCCAGTTTACTTCTGTTATCCCTGCGTACTGATAACAGCACTTTTACTCCCTTTTACTCTCAGAAGAAAAACTGGTGAGAATTGATAGACTCACCCTAGCTGTAGAAGAGATAAAACACGGTGACAGAGCAAGGAAGAGCTACTTTCAAGTGGGGTTAGGAGAGGCCTATCTGATGTGCTATTGTTTGAGCACACAGACCTAAAGCCAAGATGCATAAATAGAAAGAATTTTAAAGGCAAGTTGATAGGACAACTATCTGGCATGGTGCCTTACACACTGTAGGAACTCGGGAATTACTTATAGAATGATTGATGCATCCACTCTTTTTGGAACATTAAAAAAGGTGTGTTACTCAACCAGGATATATTTCTGTTAAGACAGATTCTGGCTCCACAAAATCCATGAAGACATCATTCTTCATAGACAATAACTTTTAAACCACATCTATGTATTTATTTGCATGTGAATAAAGCAATCTCTGGAAAGATAAACATACATGAGCAACTAAAAGCACTATTTGCCTCCAGGGAGAAGAACTATTAATAGATGATAGCGGGGTAGGCATAGGAAGAACAATGTTCCACTGCATCCTTTGTACATTTTTGAAATTTGAGCCATGTGGATAGATTGCTTACTTTTAAACTTAAATTTGAATTAAAATAAATAACTAGTGTATATTTATATATAAGTAAATAATATGTACAAAACAGTTCTATGCCTAGAGCTATTTTTCATATGAACAATATATAATTATATATATTATTATAGTATATGATAATTAACAGAAACTCTTCTGAGATTAATATCCTTATAAACTATGAGACAGTGGCTACTGCGACGCCAATGAAAGGACCAGAGCATCTGTGCCCTTTTCTTTCCTACTTATTGGATGCTGTTTAGTGCTGACAGTGTTTGCTCACCTCCCACCTGGGCTTTGTTCAAATCAATGTCATGGGACAAAGAGATCTTCAAAAAGATATTGCTGCTTTTCTTGGCACCTGGGCAAATAAAAACACAGTACAAAATTTTAAAATCACATTTTATTGGGTATCTACCTGTACCTTTGATTACAGCTGTTAGGTTTTCAGAAGTGAGAAACTGCTTCTTTCCATTACAAAAGTAATGTAGTTTCATTGTAAAAAAAAAAAAAAACTTGTAAAATAGATGAAATGGCAGTGAGAAATGCCCTTTTTCAGAGAAGACTGCTAATGTTCTGGCATATTTTCTTTGCATTTAAATTTGTGGCTTATAGTTGATAGATCATATTGTTTTTTGTTTTTACTGTATGGTCACTGAGGCTAATTTTGGGTGAGGACAATCTCTTTTGGCATAAAACACAAGTTTTAAGAGCTATGGCTAGTGAAAAGGGGACATCTACAATAAATTTGGTACCATCTTTCTAAACCAAATTGATAGCTGTGGTGCTCTTATCTCAGCACAATTCCAAAATTGCCTTTACAAAAATTCCTGTAGAATAGGCTCTCTGTGAACAGTTTCTGCTGTCTAGCAATGAAAATATTGATAGCCTCACTAACAACAATAGCCAACACCTACATAGTCATTACCATGTTCACGGGACTGTTCTAATTATTTAACATAAATTTACTCACTTCATCGTTTTTTCCATCCAAACTTACTTTATTTTTTTATTTTATTAAATTTATTGGTGGCGACATTGGCTAATAAGATTATGTAAGTTTCAAGTGTACAATTCTATAATGCATCATCTGTATATTGCATTGTGTGTTCACCACCCAAAGTCAAATCTTCCATCACTGAGGTATCTCAAAGAAATGGAAATAGAGCTACCATTTGACGCAGCAATTCCACTCCTAGGTATTTATCCTGAAAAAACCAAGACACTTATTCAAAAAAAGTTATGCACCCCTATGTTCATAGCAGCACAATTTACAATAGCTAAGACTTGGAAACAACCAAAATGCCCATCAGTAGATGACTGGATTAAGAAACTGTGGTATATTTATACATTGGAGTATTACTCCGCTATAAAGAAGAATGAAATCGTACCATTTGCAATTGATATGGCTGGACCTAGAGACTATTACATTAAGTGAAATAAGTCAGTCAGAGAAAGACAAATACCATATGATCTCACTCATATGTGGAATCTGAAAAACTGTATGAAGGAGCAAAGTAAACAGAAACTGTCTCATAGATATAGAGGAAAAATCAGGGTTGCTAATTGGGAGTGGGATAGGGATGAAGGAGAAGGGGAAGGGATTAGACAGCAAAAATAGGCAACTACAATATTGCTACTGGGATAGGAAAAACAGTTTGGGGAATATAATTAATAATGTAAATATTCTGTGGAATGTCAGATGGTCATAGGTCTTGTTAGGGAGACCATTTCATGGATGGAGTAGAGGTTTGATCACTGCACTGTATAACTAAAGCGGAGGTTGTATGCCTACTGTAATTGAATATATATAGAGAGTCACGGGATGTGGATTATACTGTGGAAGAGAGTCAGAGGAAGAGTAACAGATATATATGATATGGGGGGGGGAGTGGGGTGGCGAATTGGGGGTGGGGGGTTGTCACTTTGAGGGGTAAAATGTATAACTATTGCACTGTGTTGTACACCTGAAACTAATTAAAAATAAAATAAAAATAAAAATCTTCCATCACCATAAATTTGATGCCTTTTACCCTTTTCTACCTCCCCCCACCACCCTTTCCCACTGGTAACCACCATACTGTTGTCTGTGTCTATGAGTGTTTGTTTTATTCATTTGTTGCTTTCAGTTTTATAGCCCACATTTGAGTGAAATCATATGGTTCTTGATTTTATCCATCTGACTTATTTCATTGAGCATATTCTCAAGATCCATCCATGCTATCGCAAACTGCAGTATTTCACAGCCATGGAGCATTGTCATGATGGAGGATGATTTATGCCACACTTTAAAACACACCTTCTTTCAACCATAGCACATACCCAACTGACTTCACCAAACAAGTTGAAAATTGTCACTCGCTATTACTAAGGTTTGACGTGCCACTTCCCATACGTCCCATACAGGAAAGGTCCCTGCCTTTCACTGCCTTTTTTGATCACAATGGAAGAAAGGCTCCATGTCACCCATAGCTTCTGGTATGACAATTTCTGTCAAATAAAGACATTCCAGTGTGTCCTAATCCACCTTATTCACTGGATCTGGCACTGTGCGACTTCTGGCTCTTCCCCAAAGTCAAAATGACCATGAAAGGTAAACGTTTTGAATTGATTCAGGACATCGAGGCAACCATGACAGCTCAACTGAAGACACTCACAGAAAAGGACTCCCAGAACTGCTTCAAAAAGTGGCAAGAATGATGGGATAAGTGTGTTCGAAGTGAGGGGCTTTATTTTGAGGGGAGATTAATGACAATGTGTCTTTTACTGTAATTTTTTTTTTAATTTGAGCATTCACTGTATTTTTGGATGACACTGCATTTGAGGGTTCCTTTTTCTTCCCAGCCTCTCCAACACTTGTTATCACTTGTCTTGTTGATAATAGCCATTCTAATAGTGTGAAGTGGTATTTGATTGTGGTTTTGATTTGCAGTTCCCTGATAGCTAGTGAAGTTGAGCATCTTTTCATATATCTGTTGGCTATTTGTATGTCTTCTTGGGAGAAGTGTCTGCCCAGGTCCTCTGCTCATTTTTTAATTGGATTAAGTTTTTTTTTGTTGAGTTGTGTGGGTTCTTTATATATTTTGGATATCAACCAAATATTCAAATATCCATTTGCAAACAGCAATTTGCAAATACCTTCTCCCATTCTGTTGGATATCGTTTTATTTTGTTGATAGTTTCTTTTGCTGTGCAGAAGCGTTTTAGATTGATATAGTCTCATTCACTTATTTTTGCTTTCACTTCCATTGTCTTTGAAGTCAAATTCATAAAATCCTCTCAGAATCCAAGGTCCATAAATTTGGTACCTATGTTTTCGTCTATGTATTTTATTGTTTCAGGTCTTATATTTAGGTCTTTGATACATTTTGAGTTAATTTTTGTGTATGGTGACAAATATCAGTCTAGTTTCTTTTTTTTTTTTTTTTTTTTTGCATGTGGCTCTCCAATTTTCTCACCATTTAGTATTTATTGAAGAGGCTTTCTTTTCTCCATTGTATATTTTTGGCTCCAAATGATTTGACATGTATGTATGTGGATTTATTTCTGGGTTCTCAATTCTATTCCCTTGGTCTGTGTGTCTGTTTTCCTGCCAATACCATGCTGTTTTGATTATTGTTGCTTTGAAATAAAATTTAAAGTCAGGGAATGTGATATCTCTGTTTGTTTTTTTTTCTTCTTTCTCAGGATTGCTTTGGCTATTTGGGGTCTTTTGTGATTCTGTACAAATTTGATGATTTTTTTTTTGTTCTATTTCTTTAAAGATTGCATTGGGATTTTAATAGGGATTGCAATAAACCTGTATATAATTCATTAATCTTCATAAAACCCTGTTATTAGTAGTGGTATCAGTCCCATCATCAGAAGAAACACTATCAATACCAGAACTCCATACATTTTCATACATGTTAACTGTTTCAGATTTCCTTAAAATTTGAGGAAGTTTGGAGATGAAAGCTCGTCTTTGTCTAGGAACTTATACATCTGATCCAGAAAAGTTTGGAGAATTGCTAGGGAAATCTACACAACATAACACCTGAATTATATCTACTGCTACAATTTCAAATGAACTTGACAGAGTACATATACACTAATATCAACACTTGCAAATATTTCCAAGAACTCAGCTATCCAAAACTAGAGTGTTTGGAAGTTGAAGACACTATACTTTGGTTTTATTTTCATTTTTGTTAACATGGCTCATATTTTATCATGGCTATTCAAAATGAGATATTCAGTGGCCTTTTAATTTCAATGACATGTATGTACTTTGTATCCACAATCATTCCTATGGGGCTCACAATAGACAAACAATATATATAGTTTGAAGACTATTAATAACTTCCCATGAATAAGTAACACTATGGTATTTGCTTGTACTGTTCCTCTTTGACTTTTTTATCTTTCCTATTAAAATAAGGAAAGGAAATCTTTTTCTTTGTGTTCTGGTATTGTTACTGTTATTTTGGTATTTAGGCTCTGGAACTGCTACCGGTGATTTTCATCCCTAAGTTTATTTTTGAGACTTTTATCTCTGTTTACCAAAAACTAACATTTTATCCAGAATTACACAGAAATTGGTAATAAATTTCCTTCATCAATTCTTACTTACTTAAACTAGAAGGTTAGAATTTAGCAAACTTTGTCAGAAAATATCTGTGCTAGCATATGTAATGGTAAGTCAGAAACTGAAAAAGGGTAGTAATCTTCAAAGTATTGAGAGGTAAATTCCTTTCCTTTCAAGTTCCCACTTGAGTACTTTGGTAACTTTGATCTAGGTAAAGTAACCCTAAATTACTTCTAGGTACTCACATTTCTTCATAGGCTTAGTGATGCCTTGGAACTAATAGTCTGGTATCCTAGTCCAAAGAAGGTATTAAAATAAACCCTAAAGAGGAACAAAGAATAATAGGCAAATGGAAGAAAATATAAGAAAGAGTGCTAGAGAGCTCTCTCTCTCTCTCTGCTCCAGCCAGTAGCCCTCAAATTCTATTACTGCCTCTTTGATTAAATTACAGTAAGTATTGAGTACTTATTTAACACTTTGTCTATCCTGGCAAGAGTAAAAGACATTCCATTTAGAAGAACAACTATGCAAAATCTTCTGCTGATGCTGCAGTTACTATTTGGAATAAAAAGCAGAGTAATCAAATAGATGGAGGTGATTTTTCAGAGAATGCAAAAGAAAATATTAGTAGGTATAACGCTTCCAGCCTAACAAAATGCTTTCATAATCTTGCTTTAGCATAGACTACCCATCAAGGCAAATGGAAGTAGTTTAGTATAATGCTAAAAGATTTTAAGTGAATAAATTCAATGCTGCATTCAAAAATTAATAACAGCTACCATTTGTCAAGTATTTCCTAATCCTTATAGAAACCTTGAACGATAGGATAAAAATTATCCCTATTTTACAATTAAGGAAACAGAGGCTCAGAAACGTCATGCGATTGACCTGAGGTCATACACATACCAAAGCTATGGAGCCAGGGCTCTAAGAAAAAAACAGGCCTAAGCCTCTGCTCTTTCCACTATACTATGCTTCCTGAGTTTACCTCTAGGACAATAGTGGAGAAAGTTGACATTACTTGGTCCTTGATGGATAAAGTTTGGGCCCCTCACCTCTACAAGTCCTTTCTACCCACATCCCCATTTTCAGTCTATACTGCAAACAAAGCAGGTTACACTTCCTAAAGCACTGTTTGATTAAGCACTGGCCCTCCCTAAAAAATACAAAAATAAATAAAACACTTTCAGTGTTCTTCATCAACTATTGATTGAAGTCCAAGTTATTTGGCTTGGAGTTAGTCACTTTTATGACTTAACTTTAGTCAGCTGTATTTGTAATTGATCCTATACATGGCTTGAAACTCCACACAACCTGGACTTCTCACCATTTATTTTACCAGGATTGCCTTTCTTTCCTCCACCTCCATTCCACCTATTAAAAGCCTTTTTATTTTTAAACATCCAATTCAAATACAACCTAATCCATATTAGACCTCTTACATACTGATAGCATTTAGGTTCTACCACTTACATGTCACCGAAACCGTGTGAGGTTTTTGGTATATGTTCCTCATTTGCCCACAAAATTGTAGGCTCTGTGACTGTAGGAAATGTATCTCATACATTTTTACGTTCTTCATTTCCTCTCATACAGTCCTATGCATAGAGTAGGCTCTCACTAAAAACTGAATAAATAAATGAAAGAATGAATAAATGAAACTGAGGGTTAGTCAATGACAATGACAATTTCAAATATAGTAAGAGCCTCTTTGAAAGAAGAGGCTGAGCTCAAAAAGCACTAGTAACTTTTTACTTCTCTGTGGTTATTAATGTAAAAATTATCTTTCATGTTCAGTCATAGGCTTGAGTAAAATATGGATGTAGTCATGAGAAATTAAACTTAAACATACAATTTTCTCCTTGTCTTAAACAATCTTTCACTATTGATTCAAAAAATATTTATGGAGTGCCCATTATGCACAAGATTCAGCAAAGTACTGAAGAAACAGGTGAGCAAGACAGACAAGGCCATTGCCTTCAGGGAGCTTAAATTCTAGTTGGAAAAGAGGCAATCAAGTAAAGAAATACATAGAATCATAAGCTTTACTATAGGAATTAATATGATAATAAAAGAGAGAGTATTGAGATGGAATACTTCAGATTGGCTGATCAGGGAAGGCTTGAGGAGGTAACAGCAAATTTTAAATGAGCAAGCCTTGCAGATAGCTATGCAGAAAACACTCCTGGTGAAAACAGTATGTGCAAAGACTCTTGGGAGTTGAGGAACAAAAGATTAGGTGAGGGTGAGGACAACAAGTAAAGGTGAGAGTGGTATGAGATGAGATTTGGGGAAGGCAGAAGGCAAATCTTGCAGTGTTTTTTAGGTTCAGGAAGGATTAAAGATCATTATTCTAAGAGCAACCAAAGCTACTGAATAGTTACAAACAAAGGTGTCACATAATCAAATTTATGGTTTGGGCAGTTCATTCTTACTACTAAATGGAAAAATGGATTGAAACTGAATTGATGGTTTGCAGTAGGGGGTAGGCACTGAAGATAGAGAAGTGAATGAATTTGAGAGACATTTTAGATAGCAGAGCTGAGTGAACTTGACATATTAGATGTAAGAGTTGAAAGAACAAGACAAATCAAGGCTGGCTCCTAAGTTTTGGCTACAAAATGGTACCATTTTCTAAGATTGTGATACCTGCCAAGAACCAACTTTGAAGACAAAAATCATTGTTTTGCCTTTGGGGGAAGACACAGAACACTGTTTTGAACACAGCAACTTTGAGATCTCTTTTAGATATCCAATTCTAATAACCAACATCCAAAAAATATTAACATTACCCTGAATACTTACGTTTTATCAACTGTGTACTTATTTTTTCTTTGGCCAGTGTAGCAGATTATATTTCCCAAAGAGGAAGAGTGTCAGCAACATCTCCTATTCCCACATCCTATTGTCCAGTGTGACCTTCCCACTCCCCTATTAAGAGGAAAAGTCTAATTCTGCCCCCTGAATTTGAAATGGCTTAGGATTGCTTTGACCAGTGGAACACAATGAAAGTGAGGGTGTGTGGCTTCCAAGGCTAAATCATAAAGGATGGTGTAGCTATCAGTTTGTTTGCTGGAACAGTCATGCTTGGAGCCTTGAGCTGGCATTTAAGAAATCCAGTTGTTCTAAGGCTGCCATGTTTGGCTCCAAGACAAACCACATGGAAAAGCCACCTGTAGGCAGTCCAGTTGGCAGTCCTACTCGCCAGGTCTTCCCAACTCAGGCACCAGATATATGAATGAAGGGTCCTCTAGATTATTTCATCCCAACCATCAAATCACCCCAGCTCTCAAACCTTCTCAGTTGAGATCCTAGACACAGTGGAGCAGAGAAAAGCCATCTTGCTGTGCCCTCTCCTGACCCACAGACACCATGGGCATAATAAAGTGATTATCATAAGCATCTAAATGTTGAGGTTGTTCATTAGGCAGCAATTGTAACCAGATCAGCCAGTTAATCAAACATCCTGGAAATACATACATTTAAGCTATGACCATACCAATATGCTTTCTGTACAGTTCAATGCTACATTCTAGAGGAGCATGCAATACCCAAACAAGATTCTTAAACTAAACACCATTTTACTTACTCAAGTAAAAGTTGAGTAATATTACTGTGGGACAGACAAGGAATGTGAAGTTCAGACATAAATTTGGCACTTAATTCTTCTTGGTAAAATTAAGTGTGATAGTAAAGCATATTCAAGTTTGATAAAAGGTAGCAAATGAAGCCACATTTTAAAGCCCTGATGCACATTTCAAATTTTGTGATTTCTTTTACTTTCCATAAGCACTTTTCCTGCAGATATTACTAAGTTCACATGAGTGGAGCTACAAATAGAATAGATTACTTATGAATAAAATTCTTAGGCATGACAGGTGATTAGGGAATTAAAGACAAAGTTGTTTTGTTTTCAGAAAACATCCTCTATATTTTTCCTTGTCTAACCCCTAAATATTTTCTTTCGAGAAGTGTGAATTACAAGAATTTGGCCTTGTATATCAGGAGACTTCTGTAAAAATAATAATTTGATTTGAAAACTATGTTAGCACAATGTACTAAATTTTAAAAGGCAATTATTTTCCTAGGAATTAGTACCTGTTATCCTGTGAGTGAATAAAGTCAATTTGTTTTGCCTCTATAACAATGAGAAATATTTAGTGATTAATCACTTCTTCATATGAGTGACTTCAGCAAGTGCTAACAATAAATTACATCCCAAGAGACAGCAGTTATTTTAGCCACTGCCTCCTGGCTCTGACAATGCTGGTCTTTGATCATGTTTTACTCCACAGTAAGCCAATATGGTTTGATTACCCTTGCAGATCCATAATAAATACAAAATTTTTAGTCTGAACTCAAGGCCCTTGACTCTACTTCTGCCTTCACTATTATGCATACGGATAATACTAATATTGGGGCTCTAATTGGAGTGTTAAAATTCTGGAGGCCACTAAAAACAGTAACTATGTGTGCTTAAATTTTTTTTTTCATTTCTTTCCAAAGAAATAAACTAACACACTCAGTATTTAGAGCCCTAGAATATTTTGGCTGTCATATGGAAATTTTTATTTTGGTACTTACGGGGTCATGTTATTTTTTTAAATGAGGTACTATAATAACTTCAAAACAAATATTTTCTGTTTTCTGAGGAGTTTGAATTTAGGGATTGGTTATATTTCACAAATGTATACTCAATAAAAAAAAATAGGATAAGAAATTAATTTAAACCAGGAGTCACCAAACCTTTTCTGTAAAAAGTCAGACAGTAAATGTTTTTGGCTTTGCCAGCCAAATATTCTCTGTCTCAACTACTCAACTTTTGCCATTGTTGTGAGAAAGCAGCTGTAGGCAACATGCAAATAAATGGGTGTGGCCAGGTTTGGCCTCAGGGGACCACACTTTGCCAACCCCTGGTTGAAACTAAAGGCAGACTACATAAATAAAATATAATGGAATGCAATCATGTTTATTTACAGGGGGAAAAAATTACCTTTTATGTCTTCTTAGTATGTCTTTATACCTCTTGTTTTGTTTTATTGCAGACTATACTGTGCCTCCTCACTCTTCCCTAACCTTCCCTATTCATCAGACTGAGATAAGTCAATTATATTACAGCGGGTGATTGGAATGCTGCAAAACTACTCTGGGACACCACTACAGAAAGAAATAGACCAAAAGGCTATATATGTTAGAGTTGGAGGGAGGTGTGAAAATCCTATTTCGGAATATTTAGCAAAGCATTCTGTTATCTTGTGTTGATACACCTAAATTACAACTGATGGCTGAAGTGGCTGAGATGGGTACACTCCTGAGAGGCACTAATATCTCACACAATGGATACTCCCATTTCACTTAAATTAGACAATCTGATAAAAATGACATGACAAAAATAAAGCCCATGCCCTACCATTCTCATTATTAAGTAAAAGTGAAGGAAAACATTAGATTAAAAAGTTAACTTTATAAAGTATTTAATGACCTGCCTACTCCCATGGCCAAATGATGCACCTGGTGTGATCAACCTGGCCTGAAATTTTTATTTTCTTCCCAGTTTGTGTTACCCATCACTTTCTAAACAGTTATCATCCTTCTTTCTGTATAATTATGATATCTAGCTCCCTGCCCCTCAAGTCTCTGCCAAAGACTGTGGTATCAAATGGGATACAACTGTCCTAGTCCTTGTAAGAGGACCTGCCTATGGAGACTACACTTTGTAGCAAGAGAGAGACAGAAAAGAGCATGAGCTTTGAAATCAGATCACTCTGGGGTTGAAGTTTGGTTTTACTATTGATCTTTTGGGTAACTTCCATTATTATGGTGATGGTGGACTGTCAGTGCTGCTGATGGTAGAGGTGAGGGCATTAACAGTTGTTCAATAACTATGTAAAAAAAAGACACAACTATAATACTAAAATAATTTTAAATAACCCTCTCAGTCCATCAAATGTATTGAATGCCTCAATCTATATTCTATTTTCAATTGGGTGAGCAAGAATATTATCTCTTCCAAATGGTGTTGATTGAATTAATGTAATAGCTTGGCATAGAAATAAGCACTGGAATAGTCTTCATTTTTAAATTCATCTCTTTATTTCCTATGGAACTGCAAACCTCATGGTAATCCTATGCCCAATTAGTAAATTGGAGCAGGAATATGGAGAGAATGATAGAAGAAGAGAAAGAGATTCATAGCCATACCTTTTTATTCCTTTCTTAAACCCTTGGAACAGAATTAAATAATCCATGAGAGTAGACATTGTTCTTTCATATTGTATCATGTTATCTTTCCTTCATCTTTTAAAAAGCCTTAATAAAGTTATCCTAGAATACAGGTTAGACTTAGAGCCTATAATTATCTGTTACCACATGCCATGTCCTACTCTGTTTTACAATATTCATTCATTCAACAATTTATAGGATTTATTATGTGTCAAACATGATGCTCAGTAGTGGGAATAAACAAGTTAACCAGACATGATATAGCCCCTGTCCTCATGGTCCTATAGAAAACAGACATTAAACAAATACACAAGTAGGCAATTTATGAATTATAAATGAGATCAGACAACAGTCGTAACTGAAAGAAAACAGATGGAGATCTGCCATATGGAAGTCCGGTGAGCCATCACCTCTATACCTGATGGGATGGTGGTAACTGGAGACTACTTTCCTATCTTCACATTCCCTGCCACTGACATCATCCCCTCAGTGACACCCAACAATGGGACGTGAATGATGATGCTTGGGTGGGGCAATAAATGTTCTGGGAGTGTAAGTTAATGAAATAATCATATTGCCACATGATACCTTTTCTTATTCTATAACACTGTACTTGCCTTTAGGGCAATCACACAAGTTGTGTATTTAATGTACACTGAGAAGCTTATTTGCTTTGTAGAGAAGAGCTCAGGGAGTGATGTCTCTATCAAAACCCTATGGCTCCCTCATGATTTCATCCTTGCAAGGGAAAGGAAATCAAATTGGAAACACTGAAAGTCTCCTCCTTTTGTCCCTTGATAGACACATTTCCTCCTCAGGCATAGAATCCTAACCAGTACTGAGGAAATATGGTTTCTTTGCAATTTTCTTAAGATTTTTGTATTTATCTGGAGGATAAGTATTTATTATTGAAGGTGCCCTACTTCTCCAAAAGGTAGATCTCCCTTCAGAGTTTATCAAAGCCCCATTTTTAACATCTAGCCTGTATAAGAAAAGAGTGTGTGCCAGTAAGGAGAAATTAGTACAAAGCCCATTTTTGAAAAATTATCAGGGTTTTTTTTTTTTTGTTTTAACTTCAAATATTTTAAAAAGATATAAACACCGTGTTGCTAGCCTATGGATATTTTTGTCAAATCATCTTTATTGATATATTCTCTTTAGACCAACGTTGTTTTTTTTTTCATAGTTACCTCCTTTATTCTAATTTCCTACCTTTTATTTACCTCATCTTTCATCTATACTATCTTCCATGTCATGATACCCCACCAACTCCATGATATTATATTCCTCTTCCCTCTGCCCACATACCTCTCCCCATTTCTGGTTTCCTCTCCTCAGTATTTAAGCTGGTTTCTGAATCTATGAAGAGAACGTTCCTTTGCTTCCTGTTAAATTGCTATAGAAATAAAATGGGATTCCACATGAAAAAAGTTCAATACGTAGCAGAAGAATTTAAATTTCATCAAGCATCCAAAGAATGGCATCAAACAAAATTTGACATTTATAATAGCTGTTCCTTTTTTCTTGGTGAAAATAAAAAGGCCTAGAGTTAACATTTACCTGGACATGTGTATAAGATAAAACAATAGAGCATGTGTTTAATTCCTTCCAAATAGAAATCAAGGAAGAGGGAGTCCTGAGTCTTGATTAAGACTGTCATCTCTAGAATCAAACTACATGGCTTAAATCCTGGCTCATTCATTTACTACCTGCATGACCTTGGTCAATTTTCATAGATGCATAACTATACACACACATTTTGTATCTACATTTTTCTTTTATAATTAACATTGCATCTTTTCATTTTGTTGGTATTTTACTACACACATATTTTTTAATAAGCCACATGTGAGGTACTATGAAATCTATCCAGGTATTTTCTGGGTAAAAAGACTGGACTTTTAAGATCTGCCAGGTGAAAATGAAACATGTTATTTCAGGACTCCATTCTCCAATTCACTCAGATTCCCGTTTGGATACTTGCAGTGTGGAAAGCACACACAAGCTAGCTCATCGCTTGCTGGCCCACCCACACCTTACCCATACTCTCCTTCTGCCCTGACCCAGAACACCATGGGTGGCAAAAAGGGATGCAGTTCAAGCAAAATGTCTAGAATCTGGTCTAAAGGGGAATCAGAATCTATAGTGACAGGAGAAGTGCCTGCCAACACCAAATACCCTTCTCAAAGCCAGCCACTTCTTTTTCTGCACATTGTTACAAGGCTAAAGGGACTTAGGGATTTGATGTTAGAAGGGGAGGTACTTTGCCATCCCAAGTAAGTGGCTGCAGGAAACTCACCATGGAAACTGTCACTTGAATTTCGGTATATTTAAAACCTTGATTCACCATTTAAAATCTGTAACTTGCCTCTGTGAAACATCCCAGGTTTTGAAAAAACTTTGGGTAAGTGGGAGCAGGGCAGCAGTGGTGTTGATTAGTCTGTTTATTTAGCTAATAAAACTAAACTGTTTTTTTAGTCACAGTAGCTGGTTTCTTTGCCAGTGTAAGCGGAGACTTGGACTCATTGTGTTTAGACATGCCCTTTCATTCAAGTTACAGTGGTACATTCGTAAATTTTTTATCATATTTAATGTCGATGTGGATGTTGTGTGGCTACATGTTTATATCACTCGTTCCTAAAAAAAGAGACATGCTGAGTCAAGGGTGTGTTTGCCTGACATTCCGATTTTTCAATTGGTTTTTTTTTTCACATAAACGTAGGCTGTTGCTCATAGTTCCTTTCTCTCATAAACACCATGGTAACCAGGGAAAGAAACTTTTCATGAAATCCATTTTCATCTTTTGATAATCTGAATACTGGATCTAATTCTGAAAATATGGCTTTAAATCAGACGGGTGCCAGCTTCCCTGGTAGAGAGGGTTTCTTAGTTGGTCTTATTTTTCATTTTCTCACCATTGTCTTGCCCAGCAAGCAAGGAAGCTGGTCACCGTTTCACCATTTCTCCCTTCTGGAGGCCTGTTCTGATAAAGATTCTTACATGTGTAGTGTAATATCCAGAAGGCAAATGCAAAAGGCCAACTGAGGTACACATAATCCAAGATTACAAGGTCTTTGAATAATCAAAAATCCATTGAAAATTGTGTACTGAGTTAATGTAATTAGAACATTATATTTCATTTCAAATTTCCTCGTTTCAGATCTTTGAATTTATAGATTACATTCTGTAATGTATGCAAAAGTAATATATACAAAGTCATTAAAATATTGCTTATGATAATTTTGTGTCCTTTTGGTATCTATACAAAATTTAGAAAATTCAATTCAAAAATCAAATTTTAATGACAACCTTGATTCATATTATGTGAAAAGGTATTTTCCAATTACCAGTTTCGTCTTATTACAAACACATTAATACATGCTCTATTAATACATACTACTTTTAAAAAATAAACAAATGGGACTACCTCAAACTAGAAAGTTTTTTCACAGCAAAGGAAACTATCAACAAAACAAAACGACATCCTGAATGGGAGAAGGCATTTGCCAATGATACATCTGATAAGGGGTTAATATTCAAAATTTATAAAGAACTCATATAACTAGTGCCAAAATAACAAACAATCCAATTAAAAAATGGGCAGAGGATCTAAATACACATTTCTCCAAAGAGGACATACAGGTGGCCAATAGACATATGAAAAGATGCTCAACGTCACTAATAATCAAGGGAAACACAAATAAAAACCACAATATCACCTCACACCTGTCAGAATGCCATCATCAATAACAATAAACAACAAGTGTTGGTGAGGATGTTGAGAAAAAGGGAACCCTCATGCACTGTTGGTGGGATTGCAAATTGGTGCAGCCATTATGGAAAATAGTATGGAGGTTCCTCAAAAAATTAAAAATAGAACTACTTTATGACCCAGCAATTCCACTCCTGGGTATTTATTCAAAGAAACCCAAGACACTAATTCAAAAAAATAAATGCACCTCTATGTTCACTGCAGCACTATATACAATAGCCAAGATATGGAAACAACTGAAATACCAATGAATAGACAATTCGATAAAGAAATTGTGGTACATTCATACAATGAAATATTACTCTGTCTTAAAAAAGAATGAAATCTTACCATTTGCAACAACATGGATGGACTTAGAGGATATCATGCTAAGCAAAATAAGGCAGACTGAGGAAGATAAATACCATATGATCTCACTTACATGTGGAATCTAAAGAAGAGAATAAATTAGTCAACAAAACAGAAATAAACTCATAGATACAGAAAACAAATTGATGGTTGCTAGATGGGAGGGAGGTGGTAGGGAGATGAGTGAAAAAGGTGAAGGGACTAGGAAGTACAAGTTTGTAGTCACGGGGATATGAAATACAGTATGGGGAATATAATCAATAATGTTGTAAAGAGTATGTAGGGTATCAGATGGATATTGGACTTATTGAGGGATCATTTCATAGATTATATAAATGTCTAACCACTGTGCTATTTGCCTGAAACTAATATAAAATTAAATTTTGAAAATATACTACTTTTATATAAATAAAAGTGATATTATACTGATATTCTTGATTTCTAATAGTATGGCATGATTATATATACTACCAAATTTGGGTTGTCATAAGTATCTAATAATTTATACCATTACTGCAACTTCCTTTTCTTTAATAGTGTTTTACCACAGATACATACTCAACTTTGCTGTAAGAATTCTTACAGATATCAGTTGAACTGCTATGGAAGGTTTACAGACCTTCTGTAATTGTAGGTTGAAGTGGTGTATTTACATCTATGTACAGATTAAAGAATAAATAATTAATAATCCATGAGTAATGTAGCCATAATTATGCTATTTAGACAAATGCTGGGTAGGAATAGTCTCCTTCCTCAAACATGAAGAATTTTCTTTATGACATGCCATTCTAAATCTCAATTTAGAATAACTAATAAAAATGATTATAAATAATCTTGCAAAAATAAAACTGCTAAGCATGAGCTGAATAAGTACTAATAATTAAAGCTGTTAAGGGAATGGAGCCAAAAGGAAACATTGCCTCAGCATTGCTAAAACTAGGCCAAAAACTCCTGCTGATGAAATGCAAGAAATCCATAGAATACTAGTGGTAGCAAAGATGGCTTCACTGTAAAATAAGCTTCACATTGTTTCCAGGGCTGTTATTTTATTTCTTTTTTGATAAGACATTTTTATATCAGTTTCCTATGGAATCACAATGTGTATGCTTGTTTGGACATAAGCCAACTTTTCTCAAGGTATAATTTTACTGTCTTTATACCAATAAGTTTGATTATATCAGAGTCAGTTCTGGTGAAAGCCCTATAATTTTTATTTGTGAGCATAGTATGGCCAAGGACCACAAAGACATACCAAGAGCATGTCATGCATACATGACGTGTGCACATAGCTGTGCACAGAGTGAAAATACGTCATCGTAATGAAATTTTTATTAAGGCTACAGATCAAAGAACAACAATCACCTCATCTGACTGTGTTCAGTTGTCAAGAATCCTCCACAAGGTTTATCAAAGTAGCCGACCAATGCCAGCGTAATATAGGCTGTTAGGAAACCTAACCCTCTTCCCACCACAAGCTCTTGGGCAGCACTCTGTGGAATTATATGCCACAGAATTGGCCTGTTTAGACAGTGCATCATCATCCCCACAAGTTCAAAACTGGGCTACTGTGGATAATAACAAAGAAACGTAATAAGAAAGGATGGACTGAGCTACTTTCTATTAAATTAGTGTGTGAAAAGCCAGCAGAGATCACATGTATTCTTGTAAATACTGCACTGACTGCTCTTTAAAGAATCATGATGAGCAAAGTTTATGCATACATATGTTACCAAGAAAGGCAAAGAAATGTTACACACCTGTAATACCAAACATGATTTAAAAAAAAAAAATCATAGACATTTATTCTAATTCATGTACTTAGAAGCCCCCAATTAATTGGATAATTCTGATAAACTCATACAGAGAAGTACAGCCGATATATAGAAAAAATATTTTCATAGAATGGAGCTTTCCCTTAATTATGTATACCAGTATTTTTGGACTTCCTTAAAGATGAGACTGAGGGTGCTTTAATAATTAAACACTCTTTTTTGCAATCCAAAGTGAAGACACCTAAAGCCAAATTCCGCTCAGCAGAAACTAGCGCTATTCACAGATGGAAGTACTCCCTAAAATCCTACAAAATGATTTCTACCTACAGAAATCAATTTTTTTCAACTTATTTAATACACAGAATTGTTATATACCAGCTTTAGAAGGATTCATGAGAGGTCATCTGGGCTGGTGGCTTTCAAACATTTTCAACCACAGACCCACTGTACACACACACACACACACACACACACACACACACACACACACTAATAACCACAAATGTCACAAAACAGTAATTTTCCTTACATTATGAAATGTACTCTGATAATTTCCATTCTATTTTCAAATGCTTATTGTGACCCACTAAATTGATTTTGTAACTCGCTGGTGGGTTGTAATTCACAGTTCAAAAACGTAGGGGGCCGGCGAGCGGCGTGTTGGTGAAGAGTTGGCTTGAGACGCCAGCTCTGAGCAGCAACGCCCGGATTCGGATCCCATATTAGGACCAGTGATGCTGTGCCCTGTACAGCTAAGATGGTGGACAACAGCTCGACCTAGAGCTGGGCTGCCGTGAGTCGCTGACAATGGCTTAGGCGCAGCCCTTGCTGCAGTGGACTGACGTGAACTACTGTGAGTGGCTGGCAGCTGGTGCGAGCTGCCAAGAGTGGCCATGAGTGGCCATCCAGAGGCCGGTGACCAATCTGCCTCACAGTGAAGAGCGCAATGATAATACCAACATGGGCTAGTGAAGCGATGTCCTCCACAACTAGACTGAAGAACAAAAGACAGCAATTTGTCTGTTCCCCTTCCCCGATTACCCAATAAAACCTTTAAAAAAAAAAATTAGGCTATACTCCAGTCATTGTCAATTTATAAGAACAAAATAAATTATAGATGCTATCCAATTTTTTTTAATTTTAAAAATGATACAAAAACAGACTTACATATTAATATTTTCCATAGCATGGATCATCACATTTTCCTTCGCAAATATAAGAAATAATAAATAATCTATTATTTAAAACCACTTTTCCAGTTTCTTCTTAGTCTGTAATATGTACCATATAATCTTTATCCTTCTGACTTTGTCACTAATGTATTTTAGTATTTCTATTTTACCTCAGGGTGTTAGTACTTACAATATTTATTATTCTCTTCTATTTTCCTTGTAACCAAGTCCAATATACATTTACAAAATGATTTTCCAGTCCTATTAACCCTAATTGTTAACTAACTTGCCCAGATTCTTTATTGATTGTACACAGGAGGACCAGGTGCTCCTGTGATAATTCTTTACTGCATCTTCTCTGGTACAAACATCTTCTCTCCTCATTCCTCTAAAATGTACCATTAAGTCAATATTTCAGTTTTTTAGTCACATTAACCATATTTCAAGTATTGTATTGCCACATGGATGACACCATGTGGCTAGTGACTGCTGCCTGGGATGGTGCAGGATACCCTCATCTCCCCACAATTTGGATGAAATTAAATCATACAAGAATAATCTGAGGCATGGCTTTTCAAGCATCGAAAATTTTTATTTCCCCTCCAACAAACCTGACCACTCAATAACTCTTCTACCATCATCCCCAGATTCCTTTAGACTTATGAGAAGATAGAAGAAAAACACAAGATGGAAAAGGCATGGTCAACTAAAGCCAGAGAGAGGGTAGTTCCCTAACACTTAACAACCTAAAGGACAAAACAAGTTGCCAAAAGGGCAATTTAGGTTGTGAGTCCCAAAGCACCTCGCCTGCACTTCTCCTCTCCCCATCTCTGTGCACTTATTTGAAGAGTTGCTGGTTGGAAGCGGCTGATGGGATGAGGCAAAGCATTTCATTTTTAAATTATTTTTTTCCATTAGTCCTGCTAAATGGCAGGACCTTTATAGCATTTTGCAAATTGAAATTACCTTTCATTTAGGTAACACACTTAACTGAGCTTTCATTTGCCTTCTGCAGAATAAAAAAATGTTCTGTGTATTTACTGGCTCAGTTCTCTGCCTGCACATGAGGGGATCAGGGTTGTTTACATACCACTATTTCTAGCTGAACCTAAACCATGGTTCTCAGAGGAAGGCAACTTGCAGACTATCTCCATTTATAAGAATGGCATCTGTTTTCCCAGCCACATCTTACTGCACTGGCTTCTTGGTTCTCCCCAGAACCTGGCGGCAACCTCCCCCCTCAACGCTCAGCCAAACCCGAGTTTGGTTTCTCTGTTCCCAGATACTGTCTGTATCCCTGGGCAACATCACTATGTACAGACACTTACAGACTGAACACTCAGGATTGTCAGAGTGCAACATTTATTTTTTGTAACAATACTCAAGATTAACAGTATACTTTCTTTTTAGCCACAAAATAAGGGGTATTGAAGCATCAAAATGGTTTTGTGAACATATACTATAGATAAGTATTTATAAGCAGGTAATATTAATACATACTAAAATTCACACTTAAATTTATCAACGATTAATTTAAGCCAGATGGCTAATTGGATTTAGGGGCTCCATTTGATGAATCCAACAATAATGCCATCTTTGAAAGCAGGCCAGTAAACTCTGGCCCCACCTACACTTCCATGGTGATAGGAAGAGAAAAGCTATTAGTGAACAGCAAATCTCATCCAAACCTATCAGCAGGATGGACAAAACTGGTTCCAAGTTAAGCCTCAGAAGGTGAAACAAACATTGCCCTTCTTGCTCTCCCATCCATTTGGAGCACGGTGCCTGACATGTGATTGGTGCTTAATAAACATTGTTGAACTAATAAATAATGAGAAACAAAGTAGAAAAACACCTCCATACTTATGGGTAGTTACAGGACTTCAGACTCTCACCTAAGGAAGTTTAGAGGTAGGTTTCTTCTCTAATAACTGAAGGAATTTAATGCTGTCACATTCCATGCTTTTAACACAAAATTTAGGACTTCCTGTACCTGCTAAAGAAAAGCTGTATCTTATTTTTGTGTCCTTTTTAACCAGTACCCCTAAATCATATCAGAAAAGAACCCAAAAAAAGACTCTATCATTTGGGGGAGAGAATCTGCATATAAAATTTTTTTCATAATGTTGCATCTAGTTTTTAGGCCTTTGGTATTAAATTAATAATAATAACATTTAATTTGGTATTAACTTAATTAATTATTAATAGTAGTAGTAGTAGTAGTAAAGAGTGCCTCCATGCCATTTCTAAAGAATTAATAGTGAGACATTCAAGAAAGAGAATTATGCCATTCTGATTAAGCTCACTGAGTTTATGGCACGTCTCTCTTCAACCACTTCCTTTCATCCCAGCTTCAAGTGTTAAGGCTATTTCTACTGAAGACCCTAGGAGATTCATTCCATTAGAGGGGCCAGTTGTCTTCTATATTAATCCAAAAGTTGTTTCACAGGGTCGCAGAAGAACACTGAGAGGGACCAATGGGGAAACTTTAGGCAGAAGAGGGATGCTGGCTCAATAGGAAAAAGAGCTCTCCAAACATTAGAGCTTCTATGAAATTAGAAACTTTGGATGTGCTATCTCAGGATGTGGAAAGTTTCTGTTACTGTTCAGATAAAAGGCAGAAGAAGAAAGGAAGGAAGAGACATTAGTCAGTGGGGAGGTCGATGGCCTCTAAAGTCCTTTCTAGTCCTAAGGCTCTGTGATTCCATGAGTCTCCTCTCAGCGTTCTGAAATAAGGTTCTGAATCTAGTTGCTTACCTGAACTGCACAAAGCAAGGAAGAGCAGGGAAGAAGAACTGAATATCTCATTGGTCAGGCCCAGGGCTTTCTTGAAACCAGCCCTCTAGAGTCACCACTTATTGGAAGTGCTCTGACCTCCCTCAGAACAACCAAACCAGATCAGTACTTTACCAGGCACACAGACTGCAGCCAAAACAAACCATGCCTTAGTAATGTGGAAAACAGCTATTTTTCTAGCTATAATGCAGACAGATGACTTCAGTGTCTCCACAGGCCCACTGCTCAAGAGGAGACCCTATCTAAAAAACCATGATATCCTCCTACCTGATTTAATTCTGTGTATTGAAATATGATGTTCCGTGTCATGATGCTATAAATTCACTTGGTATTCTGATAAATGAACTCCTGGTGTGATTAAGTCAAGCGCCATTTGTTTCCTATTTCCTCTTTCTCCTGCTCCACTCCATCACAGAGCACTGGCAGCAAAACCCAAGTTCTTGCTTCACGCAGGGGAGAAGCACAAGGAGAGAGGAAGGAAAAGCATCACAGTGGTGTGTGGTTTGGTTTCCCACAGTTGACTTTGGAATTCACCTCTCTGACTGCTTATTACTCACTGATTGTCATCAGCCGCCAACTCTGGGGAGTGTTGAGGAGACAGCAGACAGAAGTGAAGAGGATGAAAAGAGGACAGGAAGAGCAGAGGGAGAAGAGAAAAAAGAAAACACAAAGAAAAAAGAAGAAGGATAAAGAACTTAAAGAGGAAAAATTTGAATGGAGAAGAAAGGCTTCTTGTTATCAACAACCCCCTGCCCCCCACCACACACACACACACACACACACACACACACACACGCACACACTTCCCAATCCCCCATGTAACACTCTCTCTCTCTCCTGTGTGTATGTGTGTGTGTGTGTGTGTGTGTGTGTGTGTGTGTGTGTATTTGGTCACTCAATTGGAATAACTGGAGAGAGCTGAGTTTACTCTACCTGGATTTCCATCTGCTAGTTGTCATCTCCAAGGAAAACACTGGAAGGTACTGCAAAGAGGCAGAGCCTCAGGTTGGTGAATTCCCTATAACAGGATGCAGCCTGTGTCCTGGGTGGATACCTGACACTGGTAACAATTCTGAGGCACTTTTCCCTCATAAAACAGAGGAGCAGCAAGAACCATGGTTGAGTTTGAATGCCAGAGGTGCCCAGAAATGACCCCACAAGGTAGTCCCAAAGGCTATCTTAGCAGATTCCAAACACATTAATTTCTCCTGTTTTATGCATAGTGCCTAAATGCTTCCCACTCTTTTTTGTGCATACTGTTTAGTTTTAGTTTTGCTTAGATTTTAGCAAAAGGAGGAGGCCGCTCATGATTCACACTTAATACTGGCAAATTCACTGGGAAGCTGTCCTAGAGCTGTACTCTCACCACATACTGTCTATAACTTTCCCATGCATTAGATCTGACTACTTGCAGTTTGTGGAGAAGGTTTCCTTACGGCTTTTTTATTAAGACCTGTCCCTCTTACACACACACACACACACCCCATATAAGTATTTGGGGCTATTCCCTGCTCCCATGCTTTGGACAGAATAAATGACCAATATATGTTGTTTTATTGTAGTTTAAACCTTTTGATTAAAAGATGGAAAAGGTTAAAATGTAGCTAACTAAGCAACCAGTACTGTCTTCTTCTTTATTCACTCTTCTATTATTCTCCAAATGTTGAACCCTGGCTTGAGAGCATTGCTGATCTTTAATACACTTAATTCTATCTTGTTGAGTTCCCAGTGCAGTATGTGTATATGTGGATGCATCCTTTTATTCCATATTTATTAAACATCAATATGTCTCAGGCACTATTCTAGGTGCTGAGGATACTAATGAGAAAAGCAGAAAAGATCCCTGACTTCTTTATTGCAAGGTGGTTAAGAAGACATTTCTGAAGTGATGAAGACATTTGAGCTGAGACCCACAAGATGTGAGACAGCGAGCCAGATGAGTGTGTGAGGGAAGAACAGTCTAAGAGGAGGCGAGCACAAAATCTGAGATGGGAAGACCTTGAAATTTTTGAGGCCAAGTGGCTAGAGCAGCATGAATGAGGGAAAGAACAGCAGAATGTGAGCATAAAAGGATCATAAGGCCTTGCAGAAATGGTAAGGGATTTAGATTTTATTCTAAATGTAACAAGAGGTCATGCAAGAGTTTTGAGCAAAGAAATTGTGTGATCACTTTGGCTATAGATTATACTAAAGAGGGCAAGAGTGGAAGCTTAGGAATCTGCAATCATCCGAGTGAGAGATGATTGATGGTATACTGAACTACCATGCCAGCAGTGGAGATGATGAGAAGTGGTCATATTTGATACACATTTTAAAAGTAAATCAATGAACTGCCATGAAATGAGAAAGAGAGGAAACAAGAATGATTTCTAGGTTTGGGGCCTGAGCAACTCAGTGAAGTGTAAATGATACCATTTAATGAGGTGAGGCAGTTAGGTAAGGGGAGAAGCAGCTTTGGAGGGAAAATCAAACCAATGTGTTTGTGATGTCTATTACAAATCCAAGTGGAAATCCAAGGCAATTAAATATAGAAGTCCGGACATCAAAGAGAAGTCAAACCTGGAGATATAAATTTGGAAGTCATTAACAGAGATTTTATTTATTCCCATTAGTTGCTATGATGTGTTCAAAAACAACCAATTTTAAAATAGTTTTACTAGAAAACCCAAGAAAAGGGAAACAGAAAATCAAGCACCTCAACTACCCCCAAAATAAATAGTTTAGGTTGATGAATTATATTAATCACCACTTCCCTCCCAACTGGGTGATCCCTTGTGATTAAACAAGGAAAAATGGATCAATCATTGATTCATTGATTTTTTTTTTTTAACCTGGACCCTTTCCTCTGGCATCCAACATACCCCACCAGCAACTTCCTTCCCTGAAAAATAGAAAATCCAGTTACACTGGCAGGGAAGTGTGAATCACTGTGACAAAGGTAGAAGGATACAATCAGTACAGAGAATACAGTGTTTGAATAATCTGTGAACCTTGAGATATGTTTGTTCAAGAGAACTTTGCTCACTGACTGTATAGATCCTTGGAGATAATATGAATTGAGAGAGATTTAACAATGCTTTGATTTCTCAAACTGGAAAGATGGAAGGTTTTGGTGTGCTCTTGGTTATACCTTTCTTTTTCTACTAAGGAAGTTCTTTCTCATAGACCCTGCTCAGAGTTTTGTAAGAGAGTTGACACTAATCATGATCATCATTTGATGTGTTACCACCTGTGACTTATCTTATTTGCCTGGGCAAGCTTTGGGGAAAAGGTTGGCCTAAAAACTAAATTAATATGAAAAAAGAATTGATTAGTGAGGCAGCCAGGGAATAGATAACGTTAATATTTTAATAGGGGTGATAATGCTGGCCTTCAGAAAGAGTTCACTTATTGACCCCCTCTGGCTTTGTTTTACTTGAAGTAGTGACTAAACATACCCTCCATTAATCAACTTAACTACCTGGTTTGTCATTCCAAGGCAGCACTGACAGAATATATGACGTCTATCTTTAGGAACCCTGCTATGACACTGTTAAATATAGAAATGAATTTGACAAATATATCCATGGAGCATTACTATATTTAAAAAACTAAAAAGATCTTTTTACTACAGACTAATATCAGCAAAAGAGCAAATCCCTGGGCCAGCCGAGTGGCGCAGTGGTTAAGCGCTGGCTTGGGAAGCCAGCGGCCCCGGTTCGGTCCCACATATGAGGGCCAGTGACACTGCCCTCAAAAAAAAAAACAGAGCAAATCCCCAGGGCATTTCCTCTGTGTACCAGGAGCCACCCTTGGCAGCCAAAGTACTGGGGCCTCATTCATGAAATTGCTTTGCAGATAAAACACCCTATTAAGTGATCCTTTGCCTTTATGCTTGTGAGCAGAACAAACCAGAAATGGGAGTGTTAATACAACATACTTCACTGAAGCACCTTTATTCATCTTCACTTCTGTATTCAGATGGAACCAGTGGTTAGAGTTACCCTCAAAGCTCAAGTTTCCAAGAGGGACTTCACTTGAGAACTTTCTATCTTAAGATTGTTGAATGTCCAGGAAATATGCAGAAAGCAACTAAGAATAAAGTCTCAGAAACAAGAGCTATTTCTCAGGAGAAATGAGGGTTTGGTCAAGATATGAGAAGGCTCTAAAAGGGAGGATGGTTAAAGGACCTTGTGAGTATCTTGAGGTCAGGAGGCTTGTATTCATGTTCCCTACATATTATTGAATGAATGAATGAAAAGGTCCATTCAGGCCAGGAAGCATCATTATCTATGCCATAGGAGGAATGCTGAGCAGACTAATCAGGTATATTGGCCAGAGAACAGACTGATGTCTAGACAGATAAGTGATCAGGCAAAAGTTTCGTGGATAGGCAATCAGTGGAGGATGACTCTTGAGGAACTATTGTGCAGGTTGGAATATAAGGGCGAGACAGAAAAAAATATGACAAGAGATCCAGTTATTAGAACTTGGGTTCAAGATGGAGGCTTCCATGGGCCTGCCAAGTGGAGTAGTGGTTAAGTGCTGGCTTGGGAAGCCAGCGGCCCTGGTTCGTGGCCCACATATGAGGGCCAGTGACACTGCCCTCAAAAAAAAAAAAAAAAAAAAAAAAAAAAAAGATGGAGGCTTCTATTATAACTAGGGGATAGAGTCAGAGCAGAGTCAGCAGTAAGATGCCTCTTGGCCTACAGCTAATAGTCTTCTTGATTAGAGTGGAGTCCAGGCCAGTGTCTGGGCCAGATCTAAGCTTAAGTCAGAGATTTATTCCAACTCAGGAAACTGGTGGATGAACTGGTTAGAGAGCCAGACTGGTAATTACATTGTCTCCCTCTTCAGAATTCCTGTAGTTTAATGGGAAAGAGCTACCAGGACATAAAGAATGGTGAAGAGTAAGAACATAGGCTTTGGATTCAAGCAAAAATTTCAGTTCTTCATCTATTAGCTAACAGTCACCTGATAATAGTAACAGGCTTTTACTAAAGCAGGTAATATGCTTAATATTGTGCCAGACTTACACTAAGTTACACACAAAAAAAGCTAGTTTTATTTTTGTGGTTGTTGTTGTTATTTCAAGGATTACAGAGGGTTTACTACATGCCAGACACATTATCTCATTTAGCCCACCCAACATCCCTTGAGGTAGGTATTACTGTTACCACATAATTAGGAATGAGAAAAGTGAGACCCTCAAGAGATAATGTAACTTATCCATGGTTACACAACTAGTACATGGAGGAACTGGTGTTTCAAACCAGTCCGTCTAAGAGCAGAACCTTTGCTCTTACAATATACTGATACTTGAAAAATATAAAACCATAATTGAGTCTTGAGTCACTTTAGAATCTCAGATGGCCCCTCCCAGAGAGCTCCTTAGAGGATGGTATACATCACATATGGGGTTTATAGGCAACCCCACCCTAACATTGACTCTTCAGCAGTTACTAAAGGGCAATAATTCACTCTGCTCTAATCTGTTCCAAGTGGCAGGTGCACTTCTGGCTCTTTCTCAAGAGAACTCAAAACACACATTCCCATGTAAGATTAGTGAGAAAAGCATTCAGTTATGCATGAGGGTTCTTCTCTAACTACATCGACTTGAATTCAGTTCTGCTGGTTTCTGGGTCAACAAGGACACACTTAGTATTCAGTTCCCCAGCCCCAGGGCACCCAGTGAAAGCTCCTAATGAAACAACATCAACATTGAATCCAAAAGCGTTAAAAACAAAGTTTGCAATGAACACCTGAGCCTGTGCTCACAGGTAGCTTGGCTGCACTAGGCTCTAAAGCTTTAGGGACAGAAATATAGGTAAGAAAAGGAGGCTAAAGATCTTATGATTCCCCCAATGTCTGTCTCTGCAGCACTATGGACTTCTAGGAAGGAAGCTCTGAGGGCTTGAAAACTTAATCAGAAAAACATAAAAATGCCAAGGGTCTCAAGCGAGTCCAAAATACTGTTTTTTCTGGAGACCTGCTGGGCTGAGCTGGGCTTTAACAACTCAACAACTGAAAGAAGGCAAATATATCCCTTTGGGATGTAGTGAAGATGGGACAGGAATTAAATACCATGGGACTTAGTTAGGTTAAGATGTGAGCCATGTCAAAGAGCAACCTTATTCCTCTGTAGTTATTTAAAGACGTATTGGACCTCAGCAATGGACTCCCAGTAACTGTAATCCCTAGCAAGCACTAACCATGGTCCAATGCCTCACGTCACCCACTTCATCTTCATTCTCGTAGAGCTAGAGGCCCCAGCCCAACTGCACACACATGAGACAAAGCTTCCTGGCATTCCTGAGCACTGCCTAAAATTCACCACTAAGCTCACTAGACACACCCTTTCCCCACTGGGGAAATTGGACTGGGATCCACAGTAATTGACTGAGCCCATGGAGCAGTGCAGCCTTTAAAGACTTTGCCAAATATCAGGAATCAGAAATGAAGAATTGCTGAAGTTCCCAACAGCCCTACTAGCGTCACTCAGCCATGCTAAGGACAGAACAGAGGAGAAAATCTCTCGCCTCTGGGGCTTCCATTCAAAGTAATACAATCCAGTATTGTATTGTTTGAGCATTCTCAATCAGTAGTATTGAGAGGTTGGGAAAGCAAGGGGTAGGGGCAGTACATTAAGCAGGCAGCAGGATCTGGTTTTCATGGAGCAAAATTTAGAACAGGATTTCAGCCCCAGAAAAAGGATACAGAAACAATTAGCTTTTACTCCACTGTCACAATATAGTCTTCTCCCTTTACAGGGAGGCTTTTATAAACAACAAGCATCAAAAGTACCAACGTCAGGGCCCGGGATATAATGGAGTCTGATCCATACCTGGATAGATGGCAGGATACGCAAGATGAGAAAGAAAGTGCTTAGGAACAAAAAGTGAAGAGACCTACAGTGACATAAGAGAATATATCCATGCCTCCTGGAGTCTGGGAGTATAATTTGAAGGAGCCACACTAAATTTTAAATGTCCTTGAAGCCTTGTACTCTATCTGAAAAGTGCAACAGAGGAGTTCTGGTCAAGATGGCAGAGTGGGTAAACGCTGCGCTTACCTTTTCTCACAACCACATCAAAATTACAACTAAACTACAAAACAACTATCATTGAGAATTGCCTGAAGTCTAGCTGAATTGAAGCCCTACAACTAAGGGCACATAGAAGAAGCCACCTCAAGATTGGTAAAAGGGGCAGAGATGCAGAACTGGGCTGGTCCCACACCTGTATGTGACCATTAAAAATTGGGAGGGATATCTTGGCTGCAGAAGTCCTCCCCAAAGGATCAAGGGGTACCAGCCCCACACCAGGCTCCCCAGCCCAGGGTTCCAGTGCCAGGGAGAGAAGTCCCCATAATTTCTGGTTGTGAAAACTAGCAGAGATTGTGGCTGAGTGAGATGGTAGGTGCCTGGAGTCCCTGGTGCTCCTCTTAAAGAGACTGTGCATGGACTTACCCACCAATTGAATCCCTGGCTCTGAGCTCCAGTGCTGGGGCAGCAGCTGGAGAGGCAACAGGAACATACGGGAGGAAACTGAGATGTTTGGCTTCAAATAAGGGCTAGAGGGACATCTTTCTCCCAGACAAATAAGCTGGTGGAAGCCATTGTTTCTTTGTTGAGTCCTCCCCCTTCCCAGCATGCAGATGCAGGCAGACACCATATTTGAGTCTCCATCAATCTGGCTAACACCATTCAATCACCATAACCTGGTGATTCTGAGACACTGCCCAACTTTCGGGCACACCCAAGCCACTTCTATTGGCTTTTTTATACAAACCACCTGTCTTGGCTCATGCTACAGACATTCCTAGGGTCTCTCAAAGGTTGGTGGAACCCAGACAAACAACATCTGGTTTGAGCATGTCTGGTACCTCTGACTGAGCATCCCTAAGCTTGGCACTAGTGGCAGCCAGCCTTGGTTTGTGGCTTGGCCTCTTGAGTCACTTTAAGCACTGCACAAGTGGCAGCCACTGTGGATTGCTTTGTGGCTCCAGCCAGACGGCCCAGGTGGGGCATGGGCTGTGGTTGAACTTGACCTGCAGAGGGCCCCTTCCCAGGTTGCTCTTGGGCTGGTGCAACTAGCAGTCAGCTTCAAAATGAGGTGGAGCATCACCCAGCTACCTCCAACGACAATACATCCTAAGGGCACAGTGGACAGGCACAAGAGCCCTGCTGAGGAAGATCCTGCTCTGTAGGGTCAGCCCCTGCATCACAACTCCTCCACTATAGTCACAGGCAGTCCTCACAATCAATGAGCCCCAGGGTCAATCCCTTCCATTGATGTGCAAACAGCAAACAAGTCTCAACTACAATAGGAGGGCATACACAACCTACATAAGGGACACACCGGTAGTGCATGGCTCTTTTGACCAGGGAGACTGCACCCCTGAGACTCACAGCACACCTACTACATAAGGCCACTCTGCTAAGACCAGAAGACATAGCATCCCTACCTAATACATAGAAACAAACTTAGACAGGCAGCAACAATGGGGAAACAAAGAAACATGTCCCCAATAAGAGAACAGAACAAAGCTCCAGATAAAAGAACTAAACAAAATGGAGACAAACAATCTACCAGATGCAGATTTCCAAACACTGGTTATAAGAATGCTCAAGGGAGATTATAATGCTAAGTGATGTAAGTCAGACAGAAAAAGTCAAGAACCATATGATTGCACTGATTGATATGTGGTATATAAAACTGAAAACAATAAAAGAACAAGAAAAACAAATGAAGAAACAAAACTCATAGACACAGACAATAGTTTAGTGGTTACCAGAGGGTAAGGTGGGAGGGGGATGGTAGATGAGGGTAAAGGGGATCAAATATATGGTGATAGAAAAAAAAGAACTGATTCTGGGTGGTGAACACAGAACGTAATATACAGATGATGTATTACAGAATTGTACACCTGAAATCTATGTAAATTTGCTAACAATTGTCACCTCCAAAAACTTTAATTTAAAAAAAAAAGAATGCTCAAGGATCTCAGGGAGAACTTCAACAAAGAGATAGGAAACATAAAACAGAGATAGAAAACTTTAAAAAGAACCATTCAGAAATAAAGAATACACTACAGAATACAATAACAGAAATGAAGAATACATTACAGAGAATCGACTGTAGACTAGATGAAACAGATTTCAAATCAATGATTTAGAAGATAAGGTAGCAGAAAACATCCCATCAGAACAGCAAAAAAGAAAAAAGAATCCAAAAAGATGAGGAGAGTTGAAGGGGCCTCTAGGACAACATCAAGCATAACAACATTCACATTATAAGGAAGCCAGAAGGAAAAGAGAGAGAACAAGAAATTGAAAACCTATTTGAAGAAATAATGACTGAAAACTTTCCTAACCTGTGAAGGAAATAGTTATACAAGCTTAGGAAGCACAGAGTCCCAAGGAAGATGAACCCAAAGAGGGCCACACCAAGACACATCATAATTAAAATGCCAAAGGTTAAAGACAAAGAGAGAATCTTAAAAGCAGCAAGAGAAAAGCAGTTAGTTACCTACAAGGGAGCTCCCATAGACTGTCAGCTGATTTCTCAACAGAAATTTTGCAAGCCAGAGGGATTGGAAGAAAAATACTCAAAGCGATGAAAAGTAAGGACTTGCAACCAAGATTACTCTACCCAGCAAAGCTATCATTTTGAATCAATGGACAGATACAGAGCTTCCCAGAGAAGAAAAAGCTAAAGGAGTTTATCACCACGAAACGAGTATTACACGGAATCTTTAAAGGACCTCTTTAAAATTAAAAGAAAGAAAGAAAGAAAGAAAGAAAGAAAGAAAGAAAGAAAGAAAGAAAGAAAGAAAGAAAGAAAGAAAGAAAGAAAGAAAGAAAAGATATGAATATGGTTAAGCACTGGCTTGGGAAGCCAACGGCCCTGGTTTGGTCCCACATATGAGGGCCAGTGACACTGCCCTCAAAAAAAAAAAATGAATAAAATAGCAATAACTACATACCTATCAACAATTACTTTCAATGTAAATGGATTAAATCCTTCATTCAAAAGACAGGGCCTGAATGGATAAAAAAACAAGATTCTTACATATGCTGCCTACAAGAGACTCACTTCAGACTGAAAGACACACAAAGACTCAAAGTAAATAGATGGAAAAAGATATTTCATGAAAATGGTAACAGACAAACAACAACAACAAAAACCTGGGGTAGCAATACTTATACCAGACAAAATATACTTTGAAACAAAGAGTATAACAAGAGACAAAGAAGGACCTAGTAATCCCACTTCTGGGTGTTGATCCAAAGAAACCCAAAGGCTACTTCAAAGGGATGTGCTCATCTATATTTTCATTGCAGCATTATTTACTCATACAATAGCCAAGATATGAAGGCAACCTGGGTGTCCCTGAATGGATGAATGGATAAAGAATAAGTGGTACATATATACAATGGAATATTATTCATCCATAAAAAAAAAAAATCTTGCCATCAGAGACAGTATGGATAGACCTAGAGTATAGTAAGTCAGACTGCAAAAGACAAATGCCATATGATTTCACTTATAAGTGGAATCTAAAGAACAAATAAACAAACAAACAAATGAAACAGAAAAAAACTCATAGAGACAGAGAACATTTTGATGGTTGCGAGATGAGAGGCGGGTAGAGGTGGGTGAGAAGGGGGAAGGGATTATGAAGTACAGATTGGTTTTTACACAGTGATCATGGGGATGTAGGGGGTAGCATAAGGAATATAGTCAATAATATTGTAGTAGCTATGTAAGATGTTATATGGGTACTGGATCTATCCGGGTAATAGATGGGAGGGGTGTTGCGGGACATGGTGAAAAAGGTGAAGGGATTAAGAAATACAAATTGGTAGTTACGAAATAGTCATGGGGCTGTAAAGTAAACTGTAGGGAATATAATAAATAATATGGTAATAACTATGTATAGTGGGGGATCACTTTGTAAATAATATAAATGTCTAATCACTATGCTGTATACCTGTAATTAATATAAAATAATATTGAATGTTAACTGGAATCGAAAAATCTTAAAAGTGGGGAAAGATAAAGGGGAATTCCGAATTCCAGGTATAAAACAAATAAGACTTGGGAATGTAATGTACAGCATATGAAATACAGTCAATAATATTATGATAGCATAATATGGTGTCAGATGGTTGCTGGTGATCACTTTTTTAGCATAGGAAATATAGTCAATAATACGATAATAACTATATGTAGTGCCAGGCAGGTACTGTTGGATGACTATGATGTACCCCTAAAACTAATATAATATTGTATGTTAGCTATATTTTATTAAAAATTTTAAGGGGGCCAGCCGAGCGGTTCAGTTGGTTAAGAGCTTGCTCAAAAATGCGAGCTGAGCTCTGAGCAACAGCAGTTCGATACTCAGCCCGAGCTGAGCAGCTGCTGAGCTGCCAACAGATGGCAGGACAGCTCAGCTAAAAAAAAAAAAAAAAATGTAAGAAACAAACCAAAAAACATATTCAATAGAGCCACATTTATTCCATGACATAGTCACATTGGTTTTACATAAAAACTTTATATGAAAAAATGATTGAAATGAGAATTTTTTTCGGTCTATATTTTTTAGTAAAATCTTCTTTCAGGGAAGATGATTCATGCTTTTCTTTCAAATTGCCCACACTCCTTGGTACATTGTTCAAAACACCTAGGTATATTCAGGCTTCTGTTTGATTGTCAGGAACTTAGTAAAGGCCCAGGTGATCTGGTAGGAAGCTTCCAGAAAAATTAATGGGAGAAATCAATGGTTGTGCCAACAAATAATGCAAAGCATTTGGTAGCTGCCATTTGGTAGCTGTCCTTAGAAATTCTGGCAAGAAGAATGCAGGATCCTAAAACTTTGAGGAATAGGGGGTACCAAATTAAGAACAGGGGTATCAAGAAAAGGGGTATCTAGGGACAGCCACTAGAACCAGGGAATTAAATGGAAGGCTATTCCATCAATGAATCATATTTCCTGGTATGTATTCACATCCTTGTGTAGCCTCTCCCCTTGAGTCCAAGCTTCCCTGCAACCTGGCAGAAGTGATGTGTACTAGATCTAGGACTGAGCTTTAAAAAGATCTGGCAGCTTCTGCTTTTGCACTTTGGGGGAAGCTAGCCAAAATATAAGAAACCTGACTACCCTGGGCCACTTTGCTGTGAGGAAGCCTAGACTGGCCACATGGAGAGACCACATGGAAAGGATCCTAGTAACCAAGGTGTCCTTGGCTGGCTGCCCCAGCTGAGTACCAATTTGCTTGCCATGTGAGTGAGCCATTTTGGAAGATAACACCACATGGGGTGGTATCATGCTGTCCTTGCAGAGTCATAGTCAAATTCAGGGATCATAAGTAGCTTTCCTGGTTCCTTATATAAGGGGCTTGGAAGTTGTCGCTTCATCTTAACAACAACTAAAAAGCTGAGCAGACTGAAAAAATCAACAGCTCTTCGTGGATCTGTAGGAAAGGAGAAGACATGAGGCAAATGGTTGTCCCCAAGATTGGAGAGACTAATGCGAGAATATAGAAAATAACAATTTACTGGAGCAGAGACACCAACGAAACTGCTGCGAGAACCAGTGCCAGGGTAGGAAAACCTGAACTGTAATTGAGCTAGAGGCTCATTGCGGACAACTCTGAGTGTTAAAGACCCAAGGAGAACCAGTCCCAGGGGTTCCTACAATATTGTGGGGTTTATCTCCAAGAGCTGAACGAGAGTCCCATAGTAAATATCCAGGAAAATATCCATGTGTTTCTGGGCAGGAGAGAGGAAAAGGAACCATTTTGCAATAGCCAGACTACTCTGTTGTTTAAGTCGAGGTATAATTGATATTCAATATTTTATTAGTTTTAGGTGTACAATATAATGATTCAATATTTATACTGAATATTGTAAAATGATTACCACAATAAGTGCAGTTAAAATCCACCAGCACAGATAGTTACAGAATTTTTTTCTTGTGATAAGAACTTTAATTTACTCTCTTAGATGCAATACAGTATTATTAACTATTGTCACCATGCTGTACATTACATCCCCATGACTTATTTATTTTATAACTTGAAGTTTATATCTTTTGACCCCCTTCACCCATTTTGCCCACCATGTACCCCCTACCTCTGGCAACCACCAACCGATTCTCTATATCTATGAGCTTGGTGGTTTGGTTTGGTTTGGTTTTTTATTGCACATATAAATGAGATCATATGGTATTTGTCTTTCTCTGACTTATTATTTCACTTAGTGTAATGCCTTTAATCTTCATGCATATTGTTACAAATGACAAGATTTCATTCTTTTTATGGCTGAATAATACTCCACTGCACATATATACCACATTTTCTTTATTCACTCATCTGTTAATGAACACTTGTTTCCATATCTTGGCTATTGTAAATAATGAACATGGAATGCATATGCTTTTTCTACTCTGTCCTAATTAATAAGACCTGTCCTCAGGAGCAACTAGTTAACCAGAGCCTAACCTGGGGTATTATCAGAGCTTAACTTTCTTGGAATAAAGGAAATACCCAATCCCAGCCTATTCTATCCATCTTGTCCTACCTAAGAGGGGGGGAAAAGCAGATAAGCACTTGTGAAGTTCACAGTTCAGAGGCATAGGCTCACTAAAAACCAGAGACCTAATCATGGGCTATGGAACCTTTCCCCTCCCCCACACCTCACCACACATTACTAAAAGCCTATTTATAGAAGTTTCTTTTATCCAGTACATCGAGCTATCAAGACAAAATTACAAGGCATACCAAAAAAGCAAACAGAATTTGAAGACACAGAGCAGTGATCAGAACTGGACATGACAGGGATCTTGGCATCATTAGACCAGAAATTTAATACAACTATGATTAATATGCTCAGGGCTCTAATGGATAAAGTAGCATACAAGAACAGATGCACAGTGTAAGAAGAGAGATGGAAATTCTAAGAAGAAGCGAAAGAAATGCTAGAGATCAAAAACAATGTAACAGAAATGAAGACTACCTTTGATGGGCTTATTAGTAAACTGAACATGGAGAAGGAAAGATTTTCTGGGGTAAAAGATATATCAATAGAATCCTAGAAAACTGATAAGCAGAGAACAAAGACTAAGGAATCGTAAGCAAATGAACGATTATTGTTTAAACCACTGAGTTGTGTGGCGAATAGATAACTGAATCACATGGTGCAGATTTAGCCTCACATATCTATTTAGGAAATGGAGTCCAAGTGGGACCTTGAGAAGGTGTCTTGATGCTTCCCATGCCACCAGCCTAAGGCTCCTGAAATTTTCTCTGAGGAGTTCAGGGACAGGGAACAAAAAAAGGATCCAGTGCTTTCACTCATTTCCAAGTTAGAATGAAAATATCCCAAATTTCCACAGATGTCACCCTGGTAAACATGGAAATTCACCAAATACACTTACATTAACTGAGTAGTCTTGTCTATGCCCATGGGGTTCAGAGCTTGCCAGTTCCTACATTCCCACATTCTCCACATGTTCATCTGCTTTGGGGTTGTCTTGAGCTGTCTCTCTCTGTCTTGCCTGTGAAGTGCCCAACACAGTGATACACACATGGAGGTGCCTAATATCCCACAGAGGACACTGGTAGCGAAGATCATGATTTCTAGATTGTTTGGGGTCAGTCAATACTAGCTGTGAAGCAACATTGGAAAAGGAAGCACTACCCAAAAATTCCAACTAAGCACACAGCTGGTAAAGCTACAGGGTGCAAGACATGATGACTTTCTCTTCCTCTTACTAAGCAATACCTGTAAAGCAATTGCAAAAGAGATAACTGTCATCAAGGTGCTATTATGGAATGCAAAGCTTTAGAGGAAATTTGCAAGATCTATTCCTCTGCATCCAAGCAGAACTAAACCTACTCCCTATTCTTGCTATACAAATCACTTAGAAAAAAGCATTAGGTATTATCCAAGAGGTAGCATCCGTTCAGCTGAACCTGCTTGTAACTGCTAAAACCAACAGAAGCCTAAGTCACAGGATGTTACTTTTATTTCCATAAAATAAAAGTTTGGGTAAATTCAAAGTACATGCTTAAAAATAATTTTGCAGCTTCCTTTGAGCCAAGACACACCATCAGCTAATATACTTTTTAGAGTCCCTGTCAAAAGAGTCTGGACAAGGGGCAGATTAATAATAGCTTACATTTCTATAGTATTTTTCATCCCAAAGGATCACAAATAAGGGAAACAAGCTGAATCTTCTCTCCTTCTTTAAAAGAATAATCCTAGTGGATTTCAAAGCAATCCTAAACACTAGAACTAATTACAAAGAAATTCACTTTCTTAGTGTCAGGACATAATTATTATTTTTTAAAACTTGAATAGTATCCACATTGCTCCTGAGAGCTCACAAAGAAATGCCACCATCCCCATCTCAGAAGACTATCATCTCTTTCCAACAAAGACAACAGTTTCGGTGCCAGGGGATTTAGAGACATTATGGATGAAGAGGTAAAAATAATAATAATAATAATTAACAATTGCACAGGAAGCTCCATCTGGAGTGTCTGATAACACAGTAGGAGATGGCTACAGATGGGAAAAGGTGGGTGGCACAGGGTAGAGCTTGTCCTGATCTCATGGTCTTGGGACCCCAGACACACTCAGATCAGTGTTGGCTTGGCTCTTTCCACTCCCTGTGATTCAAATGGAACTAACCAGGCCAGAGCCAGCACGTTTTACCAGTGTTCAGGAAAACTGGGCTCTAGATCTCAGTATTACTTTGTCTGGCATCATGACAAGGCCAATAATACATTTACCAGTGTTCGATCATTCTAGATTAATATAGCTTTTTATTCTCTAAGCTACAGATTCTTTCTTGTCTTTAACACAGGTAATTTGCATATACATCCACATAGTAATTCCAGGCACAATGCTGCTTATTCTGATCTTTTCCCCGTGATTGGCAGCTAATTAGAACCTTGAGATGTCGGCATGTGTCAAGATGAAAAGACATCATAAATCCAGTTACAGCACAGAGAATGGCTTTGAATAATCTAAGTCATGCATTTCCCAACTATCTCACCCTTTTAGGATGAGTAGTTAGTTGATCCTGGAGGGCTGCTGAGCAAGGAGGACCTCTGCTGTTAAAAAACAATCAGCATCTTTAGAGGGACAGTGAAAGTATACTTTCAGAAGGGCGAAATCTAAAGGAGTCACCACAAGTATACTCAAAAAAGAAACAGGATTTCTTTTATTATCAATTTGTTTTCTTTCTACAGAGATGCCAAACTAGCGTGAGATGGACAGACACACCCCCACCCTGCCATCTGCCATTGTTAATGAACATGATCTTATGATAAAGAAGGCAGAAAAGTAAGATGTTAAGATAAAATTATCTCCTTTGAGAAAGAAAATATATTAATCACATTGTGACTCTAAATAAAGTTATCCTTTCCCTTTAGTTTCATAGTTTGAGATTCTAATGTATACCACTTACTTATTCACCATGAGAACTATATTTTCAGCATGGGAGAGATGTGTAAAGGAGAACTTTCTCCCACTGTGTCATTGGCAAGGAAAAGACTGCTGTTCTGACTGCCTTCACACACACCCTCCCCCGATGGAGAATTTTGTGCACTACAAAGATACCTCCTGTTAACAATTTTTTTCCAAAAAAAAAGTATTGATTCCACAGATCTTCATAAGGGATTAGTTGCATAGACTTATGTGAAGTACTGTGGGGATACAAAAGTATAAGAGAGAGGTTTTGCCTTTGAGAAGCTGCAAAATAAGGTATCTATGCATTAAAACAAATTACACAATAAAAGAGGTGCCTTAAAGTATGCTATCACTTGGTGCTAGGGGCCTGTTAAAAATAGTACCATTCCTTTAACAAAATGAGAGAATTCTGAAAACTGAAGAAGCCAAGGGAGTATTTGAAGAACAGGAACTTCACAATAGATAAGACTTGAGTTAGCTAGAAAAAGGGGGATATTCCAAGTTGGAAAATAGGGTAGGATTTACTTGGACAGTGACACTAAGTGAGGAATACTTCTGGCTAGCTAAAGAGGGGTCAAATTTTGAGGCTTCTTAATGCCTAATTCAATGATACTCAAATATTTTGGATCATGCATCTTCTTAGTAAAGATTTTTGAGCACACTTCCCAACATTTATTTATAAATATATATATTGAATAGAGATGTGATTATATATTTCATATAATGTATTTTAAAGGGTGAAATAAATAATATTAAAATATTTTTGTATTTATGGTACAAAAATCCTTGTTTTCATCTGTGAAAAAAAATCAATATTTTAAATGAGAGCAATATGACTTAATATACTTCTTGTTAATCTTTGAATATCACTTGGTGACATAGCAATTCAAAAGTCTGGCTCTACATTTATTTCATTTTGATAGTTGATTTTAGTGGCTGACATAAGTAGCAAAATATGTGAGGCTTTTATTTAACTTAAATGAGGAAGGAATCTCCAAATAATTTATCAATAAGTTCAACAACATTCTATATTTTATTGTGTCAAATACCTTTAAACACCATTACAAATTTTTGTTTTCTGAAGATAAAGACAAATTTGCCATGAAGCTAATGAAGCTTAGATTCAACACCTGTCACCTGCGTAAGCATCTCCCCTGGAATCCCACAAGATCATATGTTTCTGTAAAAGTTGCACAAGTGAGATAAAGGCAAGGTATTTTGACCATAATTAAGACTGCTGTTTCTTTCTGCTCTAACTTCCTTCTGTTATACTTCCTTTATGTTAGAGGGAACGTAAGTTCCTGCAGGCATTTTTGGAACCAAATAAGGAGTCAACTTAGGAGTACATTTAGATTAGTTTCAGTAGTATATACTTATGGTTCTTAGGCTCTTCCATATGGACTTAGATGATCACTAGCCATCCTAGTAGAAGATGCCTTCCGGGAATATTCCTGCCCACTCTACTGACTCATGTGTGGTTATGACATGAAGGTGCAATATGAGTGGGTTTTGTGGTGTGCAGGGTCAAAAATATGTGGAAGTGGAAAAGAGTTTGAAATTATGGAACCAGAAGCTAGTCTGTGGAAAGTTCTTTCGGTAATCATATACATCAGATTACAAACAAAAGATTTGGTTCTCCATGGAAATTCTCCCGTCATTCAATTTCAAACAAATCATAGATCTTTTTTAGTTTTATTTTTTATCATACTCATGTGAAACAGAATTTATCATAATTCCTGTGTTTGTAAGGCACAAACCTATAGCAATACTACAATCAATGAGTATGTCTGTGTGTGAAGTCACATATTTTACGTATCCCAGCTATCAGAACAGATATTGCCATGCCTCATGTACCTTGTCCTGATGATATCTGGCAGTTCCAGATAAAGTGGCATACAAAATTGCCTCCAGCAGAGCAAAACAAATAAAGAACAAGTGTTCTTATGACAGAACTCCTACAATGTGTTTATCAATAAGTCAAAATATATAGTATAAAAATAACTTGATTTTACAATCATGTAGCTCACTGCAACATATGAGCATTTTTTAAATGCAGTTGAATTTGCTCTGATTAATTAGTATCATTAGTTCAAAGAGCATTTAAAGTTAGTCTTACCTGATAAAATATGAACCTCCCAAAAATCTTACTCTTCAAATATAAATATTATAGAGGTTTCCCCAAATTTCACTAAAATCCTAAAATTTTTAATCACAAATTATTCTCAATAAAAAAAACCAACAAATTTTGATCAGTCATGCTAACGGAAAGTACGACTTATCTTTCTATTTTGTCTGTAGAAAATAATACAAAGCAATTGTTATATGAAGGGGTGCTCAAAGAAGATGCAGCTAAAATTATATAGGAAAAATGTATTATAGAGGCATGTCAGTAGTTCATTTATAAACCCATTATGTTATTTTTCTGGATCCTGTGTTGGTTGTGGTATTTCCTGCTTTTTAAAATGAATTACCTGTTGTGATTTCTTTTCTCATTCTAAATAAATGTTCAGTTTCATACTTGATTTTGCATTTGCAGTTTCCTATTTTTTCTTTTAAATAGACCTCCAAAACTAACTCAGGGTCAAATCCACAAAATAAGAATGTGTCCCTTTACAGTGTCTTGCTAATTTAATGGATTCATGCTATCACTAACTAAAATCTGAAGCACAATGTACATTTGAGATATATTATTAAATATAAATACATGAATTTCTATTTCAAATTGTCATTTCAGTAATTTAAAATCATTTTGACCAAATTCTTGTCATAGCTGATTAGTTGCAATATTATTACTGTATAAGATGGCTTGCAAAGTGTTTAAGAATAGAAGCAACAACTTGGCCTTTTTTGTTGGTATTCTCCTATACTTGCAGTTACTAGTCTCTTTAATCTGTGATTTCTTTCCTGAAATCTTTTTAAGCCACTTGCCCATTCATGAAACCATAAATAAATAAATCCATGATTAGATGCATCTAAATAGAAAAACATCCCAATATGGTAGAAGCTAACCCAAAAAAATGAGGGCACCACTAGTATCTTCTAAATACTTTGAAACATCAACTATTACTCAGATACTATGAATAACATGATCATTGACATACAGTCTGAAAGGCAGTTTCTGTATCAATCTGTATATGAGACATTAGCAAAGTTTAATCTCTTTTCTTTTTAACTTAAAAACATGTTTAATTGTTTACATAGTGTAGAAATAAGAATTTTAAAATTCTGCTACATTCTTTCATATTCCAATGGATTTTCTTTCACATCGCCTGAATACACCCACTTTGCTTTGGAGATTACTGGCCTAATTAATGGGTTTGAATTTATCTTAGGGAAAAAAAACACACTGAAGATTTTTGATCTTCAGGGGAGATGTTAAAACAGTGTGGTTGGAGGGCCAGCCAAATGGCACATTAGTTGGGAGCTGGCTTGGGATGCCAGCAGCCCTGGTTCGGATCCCACATATGAGGGCCAGTGATACTGCCCTCTACAGCTAAGACGGAGAACAACTGCTCCATGTGGAGCTGGGCTATGCGAGTCCTGGCGACCGTGTAGTCTGCAGCCCCTGCTGCAGTGGACTGCCATAAGCTACAATGAGTGGTCGGCAGCTGGAGTGAGCTGCCAAGAGCCACAGTGAGTGGCTGTCCGGAGGCCAGCGACCGATCTGCCTCACCCAGAAAGAGTGCAATGATGATACCAACATGGACCAGGGAAGCAATGTCCTCCATCACTAGACTGAAGAACAAAAGGATAGCAACTTGTCTGTTCCCCTCCCCCAATTCCCCAATAAAAATCTTTAAAAAAAAACAACAACCAGTATTGTTGGAAAGTTAGTTTATCAATGTTATTCAAGATGGATGGAACACAGAGTTTGGAAGTAGAAGGATGAGTTAGGAGATCAGTTGCAATAATCCAAAAATGAGATGATATAAATGAAAATTAGTAGTGTGGAAATGACAGTGAGAAAGAAAAAGCAAAATCAACGGACCTGATCAAAGAAGAATGAAGAGAATTTACAGTGCACTCATTTACCAGACAGGTTTTGAAGATGTGGTTGAGTTTAGGATATTTGATTAACTGGTATGTACCCTATGGTTACATCATATATCAAATTACCAGACTGTTTATATGTCCTCTGGGAAAACAGAGTATTAAACTGCTACCACCACACAAATAAAGATACTAGAAAAATTAAAGCAGTGCACATAAACATGGGATTCAGCTGCCTAATGAAAATCCTAGTGAGCCAAAATGGCCTAAAACTGTAAGAGTGTAGTGACTGTTAGAAGAAAGCAGCAAATTAGACAATCCAAGGGAAACCATCTCAAATTTGTCCCAACTAACATTTTCAATCAAAAATTAGCAAAATTTTAAATACCAGCAAAAACAAGCTCCTTGAGAAACATTGAAACATTGTATCAAATTTTAGATCCTTAGAATGACTTGATGCAAAAGAGCTTAGAACAATGAAGTAGACTACATTTTCCTTGTTGCTAGACCAGAGCATGAATAAGAGGACAGATGAGAAAGAATATAATCTCACATTATTTCAAAATGTCTGTATTATTAAACAAAATTTTTACATTTATTTTTTTTAATTATTTATTTATAGTCACAGTTGACATTCAATACTATTTTATATTAGTTTCATATGTGCAGCATAGTGGTTAGATATTTATGTAATTTATGCAGTGATCCCCCCAATTAGTCCAGTACCCACCTGGCACTATACATAGTCGTTGCAACATTATTGACTATATTCTCTATGCTGTACCATTTTTTTACATTTAGTTATTTTATTTTTGTTAATTTGTTTTCAAATTTGTACATACTCAGGGTTAAGTATTAACCGAAAGTCTTCTAATAAAAGCTTTGTCCTGTACTACAACCACTTAGCCTCCCAATCCTTCTCCCTGTAATTATATATAATTTAGTGATTATATAAAATTCGTTAGAAAAATGATTTTTTTCATTTAACATCTTTGGTCAATGAATTTTTGTTTTATGTTATGAGAAATGAAGATTTATCTATTTTATGAACAGATAAATTTATATATTTATATTTATTTTGGAAAACTTCTCCAATCCACTCAATAGCACCATATCTGGTGGTATGTTTGAAACTACTTGTGCCATAAGAAAGAGAAACAGTCTCATAGATATAGAGGAAAAATAGGGTTGCTAGTTGTGAGGGGAGTGGGGATGAGGGAGAAGGGGTAGGGATTAGACAGCATAAATAGGTAACTACAGTATTGTCACAGGGATATGAAAGACAGTTTGGGGAATATAATGTTGTTAAAATTTTGTGGGGTGTCAGATGGTCACATGTCTTGTTAGGGAGACCACTTCATGGATGGAGTAGAGGCTTGATCACTGCACTGTATACCTGGAACTGATGTTGTGTAATATTGTATGCCAACTGTAATTGAATATATAGACAGTCACGGGATGTGGATTATATGGTGGAAGGGAGTCAAAGGAATCGTAATAGTTATCTATGATATGGGGGGGAGGAGTGGAAGGGGAGAATTGGGGGAGGGGGGTTGTCACTTTGAGGGGTAAAAAGTATAACTATTGCACTTTGTTGTACACCTGAAGCTAATTAAAAATACATATAAATAAAAAAATAAAATAAAATAAAAAAGAAACTACTTGTGCCAGATTGCAAAAGCCAATTGTTTTAGGAATTTTGCAAGCCAATTGTTAAACAGTCATTATTAAAAATTAAATTACACAAAATTATAGTTAAATAAATTATATTTAACACAAAGGTAATAAATACTCAAAACTTACACTTTTTTTTAAGCTTCTTAGTATTTGTTTTATTTATTTATTTTTTCTTTTATTCTTTTATTGTGAAATAAACTTTTTTTTAAATTAGCTTCAGGTGTACAACACAGTGCAATAGTTATACTTTTAACCCCTCAATGTGACAACCTCCCTCCCCCAATTCGCCACCCCACTCCTCCCCCCCATATCATACATATCTATTACAATTACTTTGACTCCCTTTCATAGTATAATCCACATCCCATGACTATCTACATATTCAATTACAGTTGGCATACAATATTACACAACATCAGTTCCAGGTATACAGTGCAGTAATCAAGCCTCTACTCCATCCATGAAGTGGTCTCCCTAACAAGACATGTGACCATCTGACACCCCACAAAATTTTAACATTATATTCCCCAAACTGTCTTTCATATCCCTGTGACAATACTGTAGTTACCTATTTATGCTGTCTAATCCCTTCCCCTTCTCCTTCATTCTCACTCCTCTCCCAACTAGCAACCCTGTTTTTCCTCTTTATCTATGAGACTGTTTCTGTTTACTTACTTTGCTCATTCATTCAGTTTTTCAGATTCCACATATAAGTGAGATCATATGGTATTTGTCTTCCTCCGACTGACTTATTTCACTTAACATAATAGTCTCTAGGTCCATCCAAATCGTTGCAAATGGTACAATTTCATTGTATAAATGTATCAGTTTCTTAATCCAGTCATCTACCGATGGGCATTTCAATTGTTTCCAAGTCTTGGCTATTGTAAATATCACTGCACTATACATAGGGGTGCATATATTTTTTCAATTAACGTCTTGAATTCTTCTGGGTAGATACCCAAGAGTGGAATTGCTGGGTCATACGGCAGTTCCATTTCCAGTTTTTTGAGATACCGCCATACTAATTTCTATAATGGCTGCACCAATTTGCAGTCCCACCAACAGTGCACCAGGATTCCCTTTTTTCCACACCCTCACCAGCACTTGTTATTTGTTGATTTATTGATGACAGCCATTCTGACCAGAGTGAGGTGGTATCTCATTGTGGTTTTTATTTGCATTTCTCTGATGATTAGTGAGGTTGAACATTTTTTCATATGCTTGTTGGCCATCTGTATGTCCTCTTTAGAAAAATGTCTCTTCATATCCTCTGCCCATTTTTTAATTGGGTTGTTTGTTTTTTTGGTGTTGAGTTGCATGAGTGTTCTATAAATTTTGGGTATTAACCCCTTATCAGATATATCGTTGGCAAATATCTTCTCCCGTTCAGTAGGCTGCCTTTTTGTTTTATTGATGATTTCCTTTGCTGTGAAAAAACTTTTAAGTTTGAGGTAATCCCATATGTTCATTTTTTCTTTTATTTCCCTTGCCCGAGGGGATATATATCAGTAAAAATATTACTCAGGGTAATGTCTGCAAACTTATTCCCTATGTTTTCTTCTAGGAGTTTTATGGTTTCAGGTCTTACATTTCAGTCTTTAATCCATTTTGGGCCGGCCGAGTGGCGCGGTGGTTAAGCGCTGCCTTGGGAAGCCAGCGGCCCCGGTTCGGTCCCACATATGAGGGCCAGTGATGCTGCCCTTAAAAAAAAAAAAAGTCTTTAATCCATTTTGAATTTGTTCTTGTATATGGTGTAAGTAGGTGGTCCATTTTCATTTTTTTGCATGTGTCAGTCTAATTTTCCCAGCACCATTTATTAAATAGACTATATCTTTACTCCAATGTAAATTCTTGCTTCCATTGTCATAGATTAAATGACCGTGTACGGATGGGTTTATTCCTGGGCTCTCTATTCTGTTCATTGGTCTATGTGTCTGTTTTTATGCCAGTACCATACTGTTTTGATTACTGTAGCCTTGTAGTATGTTTTTTTTAAGATTTTATTGGGGAATGGGGGAGGGAAACAGCGTTGGGGAATCGGGGAATGGGAACAGAGAAGTTGCTGTATTTTCTTTCTTCAGTCTAGTTGCAGAGGACGTTGTTTCACTGGCCCATATTGGTATCATCATTGCACTCTTCCCAGATGAGGCAGATCCATCGCCAGCCTCTGGCTGGTCGCTCACCGTGGCTATTGGCAGCTCACGCTGGCTGCCGGCCATTCACTATAGCCTACGGCAGCCCAGTGCAGCAGGGACTGCAGCCTACACCATCGCCGGGGCTCGCACAGCCCAGCTCCAGGTAGAGCTGTTGTTATCTGTAGAGGGCAGTGTCACTGGCCCTCATATGTGGGATCCGAACCGGGGCCGCTGGCATCCCAAACCAGCCCTTAACCAATGCACCACTCGGCCGGCCCCTTGTAATATGTTTTGATGTCAGGTAGTGTGATACCTCCCACTTTGTTCTTATTTCTCAAGATTGCCGTGTCTATTCAGGGACTTTTGTGGTTTCATATAAATTTTAGGATTCTATGTTCTATTTCTCAGAAAAATGTCCTTGGTAGTTGGATTGGAATTGCATTGAATCTATATATTGCCTTGGGTAATATTGACATTTTAACTATATTAATTCTTCCTATCCATGAGCATGGTATGTATTTCCATTTATTTGTATCTTCTTTGATTTCTCTCTTCAGTGTCTCATAATTTTCTGAGTAGTGGTCTTTTACTTCTTTAGTTAAATTGATTCCTAGATATTTTATTGTTTTTGAAGCAATTGTAAAAGGGATTGATTTCCTGATTTCTTCTTCTGATAGTTTATTATTGGTGTATACAAATGCAACTGATTTCTGAATATTAATTTTGTATCCTGCTACCTTACCAAATTCGTTTATCAGTTCTAGCAGTTTTTTGGTGGAGTCTTTGGGATTCTCTATATATAGCATCATGTTATCTGCATATAATGACAATTTTACTTCTTCCTTGCCCATTTGGATGCCTTTTATTTCATTTTCTTGTCTGATTGCTGTGGCTAGAACTTCCAGAACTATGTTGACTAGAAGTGGTTAAAGTGGGCAGCCTCGCGTTGTTCCTGTCTTAAGGGGAAAGCTTTCAGCCTTTCTCCATTGAGTATGATGTTTGCTGTGGGCTTATCATATATGGCCTTTATTATGTTGAGATATGATCCCACTAGTTCCCACTTTGCTAAGAGCTTTTAACATAAATGGCTGCTGGATTTTGTCAAATGATTTTTCTGCATCTATTGATATGATCATATGATTTTTATTTTTCATTTTGTTAATGTGATGTATTACGTTAATTGATTTGCGGATATTGAACCAACCTTGTATACCAGGAATGAATCCCACTTGATCGTGGTGTATGATCTTTTTAATGAGATGCTGAATTCAGTTTGCTAGTATTTTGTTGAGAATTTTTTCATCTATGTTCATTAGGGATATCGGCCTGTAGTTTTCCTTTTTTGTAATATGTTTGTCTGACTTAGGAAGCAGGGTGATAGTGGCTTCATAGAAAGAGTTTGGGAGGCTTCCTGCCTTCTGTATTTTTTGGAATAGTTTGTGGAGAATAGGTATTAATTTTTTTGAATGTTCTGTAAAATTCACCTGTGAAGCCATCTGGTCCAAAGATTTTGTTTGTTGGAAGATTGTTGATGACTGATTCAATTTCTTTGGCAGTAATCAGTCTGTTCAGAGTTTCTGTTTCTTTTTGGTTCAGACTTGGTAGATTGTATGTTTCTAGAAATTTATCCATTTCTTCCAGATTGTCGAATTTGTTAGCATATAATTGCTCATAGTATTTTCTTAAAATTTTCTGTATTTCTATGGTATCTGTTTTCACTTCTCCTCTTTCATTTCTGATTTTAATAATTTGGGTCCTCTATCTCTCTTTTTCTTGGTGAGTCTGGCTAAGGGTTTGTCAATTTTGTTTATCTTTTAAAAAAAAACCTCTTGGTTTCATTGATCTTTTGTATTGCTTTTTTGTTCTCTATTTCATTTATTTCTGCTCTGGTCTTTATTATTTCCTTCCTTATACTCCCTTTAGATTTGTTTTGCTGTTCTTTTTCTAGTTCCCTTAGGTGCAAAGATAGTCTGTCTGTTGATTTGAGATTTTTCTTCCTTCTTTAGGTAGGCCTGCACTGCTATGAACTTCCCTCCTAGGACTGCTTTTGCTGCATACCAGAGATTTTGGGTCATGGTGTTTTCATTTTCATTTGTCTCGAGGTATCTTTTGATTTCCTCCTTGATCTCATTTTTGACCCACTCACTGTTTAGTAGCATGTTATTTAGCCTCCATTTATTTGTAAGCTTCCAGATTTCTTCTTATAATTGATTTCTAGTTTCATAGCATTGTGGTCATAGAAGACACTTGATATGATTTCAATCTTCTTAAATTTGTTGAGACTTGTTTTGTGGCCTAACATGTGGTCTATCTTGGAAAATGTTCCATGTGCACTTGAGAAGAATGTATATTCTGTAGTTTGGGGGTGAAATGCTCTAAAAATATCAATTAAATCCAGCTGGTCTAAAGTGTCATTTAAGGCCACTATGTCTGTGTTGATTTTCTGTCTGGAGGATCTGTCCATTGGTAACAACAGGGTGCTGAAGTCCCCTGCTATGATAGTGTTACTGTTGATCTCTATCTTTATGTCTGTCAAAATCTGTTTTATATATTTAGGAGCTTGTATATTGGGTGCATAGATGTTTACTAAGGTTATATCCTCTTGATGAATTGATCCCTTTATTATTATGTAGTGCCTTTCTTTGTCTTTTATTGTAGTCTTCATTTTAAAGTCTAATTTGTCCGAAATAAGTATTGCTCCTCCAGATTTTTTTCTCATTTCCATTTGCATGAAATAACTTATTCCATCCCTTTACTTTCAGTCTGTGTGTGTCTTTTGATCTGAGATGAGTCTCTTGTAGACAGCATATGCATGGGTCCTGTTTTCTTATCCACTCAGCCAATCTGTGTTTTTTGATTGGAGCATTTAGCCCATTCACATTTAAAGTGATTAATGATAGGTACATATTTATTGCCATTTTGTTATGTGTATTTCTTGTCTTCCTGGGTTAGCTTGTTTTCCCCTTTCTTCTGTTTAAAAAAGCCATTTTAACATTTCCTGCAATGCTGGGTGGTAATGAACTCCTTAAGCTTATTCTTTTCTGAGAAGCTCTTTATCTCTCCTTCAATTTTAAGTGATAGCCATGCTGGAAGAGCAAATCTTCGTTGTGACATTTATTTTGTGTCACTTTGAATATCTCCTGCCACTCCCTTCTGGCCTGCAGAGTTTCTGAAGAAAAGTTAGCTGTTAGTCTTATAGGAGTTCTATGTAATCTGCTGCCTTTCTCTTGCTGCTTTTAGGATTCTGTCTTTGTCTTTAAGCTTTGCCATTTTAACTCTGATGTGTCTTGGTGTGGACCTATTTGGGTTCAGCTTGTTTGGGACTCTCTGCACATCCTGGGCTTGTATGTCGATTTCCTTCACCAGGATAGGGAAGTTTTCAGTCATTATTTCTTTAAATACATTCTCAATCCCTTGCTTCTTCTCTTCTCCTGGTATTCCTATGACGCAAAGGTTGTTGTATTTCATGTTGTCCCAGAGGTCTCTTAAACTATTTTCATTCTTTTCTACTCTTTTTTCTTTTTGTTGTTCCAGCTGGGTGATTTCTGCTATTTTGTCTTCTAATTCGCTGATCTGCTCCGCTGCTTCATCTATTCTACTGGTGATTCCTTCGAGTGTATTCTTCATTTCAGTTATTGTATTCTTTAGTTCTAACTGGTTGTTTTTTATGGTTTCCCTATCCTTCTTTATGTCCTCGCTAGGTTCAGTAAACATTCTTATCAGCAGTGTTCTAAACTCTGTCTCTGAAAGTTTTGATACCTCTGTTTCATTTAGTTCCATTTCTAGAGTTTTCTTCTGATCTTTTACTTGGGACATGTTACTTTGTTTCCTCATTCTGGCTGTCGTTCTGTGAATGATTCGATATATTAGATAGATCACCTAGAAAGAAGAGAGAGAGAAAAAAGAGGGGGCTCTTCGTCCTCTTTAATCTGCAGACCACTTGCTCAGCAATAGAGAGTCTCTGAGTGACTCAGAAACAGCTATTGGGGGGAAGAGCTTAATATGTTATGCGCTGGCCTCCCTCTCAGGCTTGCAGTGAGCTTTCCACAATTAACTGCTGTGTGCTCTGGAACCGTGCTCACTTCCAAAAAGAAAATCTTCACAGGTTTTTGAAGGTTGTCTGCTACTGCAAAAAAAAACAACACAAAAAAACCTCTGTGGCCTACAGAGATGTGGGCCAGGCACCGGGGGCTTGGGTTGCCTCTGGAAACACAGCTCTAGGTGGGTGGGGCAGGCCCCCAAGGCACCATTTGATGTGGTCAGTGGTCCCCACCAAGACAGAGCAGCATGCACTCTGCACCAGCAATCAGTCCACACAAACTCACCAGGAAAGCCTCAATCGGATCACGCCGGTGCACAGCTCCCAGTCGAACACTCTCAGGAAAACTCCCCGTCTCAGCCTGTCCCAATCAACTGCCCCGCAGATCATGCTAAGCAGCCCAACAGCCAATCCCCAGCCTGGTAACTCTGCACAAACAGTGCGGAGAGCAGGGACCTAAGGCGGCTTTCGCACTCCTCCTGAGTGTCAGTGAACAGACTGATGCATCTGGAGAGCACCCGCCCTGCGTTTCCCTTGCTATGCACCAGAAGCAGGGCGGAGAGCGGGAACCCAAGGCAGCTCGCACACTCCTGAATCCCAGTAAACAGCCTGTTGGAGCCGGAGGACACGCTCACAGCGTTTCCCTGGCAACACAGCACAAGCAGGGTGGATGGTGGAAATCCAAGGCTGCATGCACATGCACGCACCCACGCACTCACTTCTGTGCCAATTTCACCAGACCAATTGGATCCCGGATCTGACCCTCTGTGGTAGGGCCCAACCCTGAAAAAATGGCGCCCTCCTGTACACCGCTCTTGCGCAAGCTCCACACAAGGGGAACAACGGTCCCAAAACCTCCAGCTTCTGTACCAAAGGTGCTCAGTTCAGTTCTTCTCCACAGGCTCCTGGGCCTGGCTCACACAGCTACTCCCTCCAACATGAACCGGGTGAGTGCTCACCAGTGAGCGAACCCATGTGCCGACCCCACTGGTTCTCCAGCCGCCCTCAGCCTCACTGAGCCAAGCAAGGAGAGTCCTCACGAATTTCTACTGCCCGCTATCGTAGAACTCCTCTTCCTGGCAAAGCAATTCTGGGCTCGGTGCGGGGCTGGAGGGTCTCTCCCCCAACCGGAGAAGCCTCCCCACAGCTGGGGCATCCCTCACAGGGTTCGCCCTCTCTTGTCTGCACCCCTCCCACCAGACTTGATGTGCCTTCCTCTTTAGGTCCTTCGTTTAGAGGTTCTGTTCATCTAGTGTTCAGGGGATTTCTGAGGTTAAATGTTGTATAAATTATTTGTAATTTTGATGTGATCCTGGGAGGCAATTGGGAAAGAGTCTGTCTATTCTGCCATCTTACCGGAAGTGAAAACTTACACTTCTTAATTATGTTACTACATTTTACAACAATCTACGTTATTGAAGTTACTTACATTTCATTACAGAAATATGTTTATACTTAAAAATTTTTACAAGCACCTTTGATGCACTTTCAAAAAATTCTTCCTCACATTAATGCAAGTAATAAAACCAGTTTTCTTAGAAGGAAGACCAGCTGGTAGTCTACCTTCTGAATTCTGTGCTTTGTTTTTCTTTTTTATCTAATTGAAGTAAAGCAATATTTATTGTGGGTTAGAGAAGAGATGCACAGAAAATGTTTACAAAATTCTCAAGTGTGTGTGTGTGTGTGTGTGTGTGTGTGCGCGCGCGCACCTGTTGACTCATTTCGTGTTAAAGGCAGGAAATTATGAGCCAGGTATATTATTTGAAACAGAAAATTAGTTTCACAATAATAACAAAAGTAGACAAACACAGTCTCTAACTTAGTCTCAAAAGTTGACAAACCATATAAACTGGGGAGAATGTTTTATTTTCCTAAATATATATGAGTTAATCTGCATACCAAATAAAAAGCTTTTTGGTCCATTAACAGAGTTAAATACCTTTCAAAAAGTAAGTTATATACACAATTAAAGATTAATATTTCATTCATATCTTTAGAAATATTTCAGAGAGAATTTTAATTCCCAGAAACAAATAATAATTTACAGGAGTTTGCTTACCTTACATAACAGCACTCTATTTTCAGTAGATATACACTTCACTGAATTTTTATTTGCTTGAAAAAAACATTCATATTAATAAAACCATTTGTGGTAATAAAACAATATAATTGTTAAGAGAAAGCATGCTGCCCTCCAATACTCCCCATTTTAGAAAAATGTAGTAGATTACATGAAGCAGGCTAATTGCTGATAATGAAGAAACATGAGGTAAAATTCTGCATCAACAAATTTCAAGTCATCAAATTGGTTCCCAGTATGTCTCACTATTCTTATCTCAACCTCTATCCTAGGGACTGAGATCAGCATTTTTATATGTTGCTGTTTTTTTAAAAATTAAACACATAGATTCAGTGTGCTAATAAAGTTTGTCTATTAATTAGTTTGTTTATACAAAAATATCATTCATAAAAGGAAAAGGCAAAAAATGACTTCTAAAAGCTAATTGGACATGCACTTTTAATTGTATACTGAAATGTTTAACAGGCTTAATTTTTCAGAAGTGGTACCATCTCTTTTCACATACCAATCCAACAATTCCTCTTTCGTACAAAGTATGCCTGTTGACCACTAACCCAGTGAATCTTACTCCATAATTTAGGAGACGTTGTTGCTATACTTTTGGCAACTACAGAACCCAGTGGCTCTCTATTAATGTACAAGTTCACTTCATTAAGGATAAAAAGGGAAAAGAGTCCAGTTGAAAGTATAAAGGGAAGCTGGGCAGAATCTAATTTAATTATCAGGGAATTATTCCAGGACTCCACCTGCCATAAGGAAAGTGCTCTGGGATCTTTAATGACCACAAGTGGTCAGGATTCCAGTTTTACAGATCATCCAATTAATTGCCAAGAACATCTTTTGCTATATCATTAAGCGACAGGGCTGGGGAATCTACTCTGCTAATGAAACACTTGGGGCCTTGTGTTAATTTCCCAGAGAACTTTTCAGGGTATGTGGGTGTTTGTACCTGACCTTATAAAACATACATTTAATAAGAGATACTTCTATCATGGATAGTGAACAAGAGGAACTTTAATCCTTTCCTCTTTACTCAATTAAGGTTGGACAAGCTCTATAGCACAAGTCAGAGTAGGGTTGAAAAATGCTGGACTCCTGGGAAGTTTCTAGGGTCCACCCTTACTCCAGCTCTTCACTATGGCCAAGTGTAGACTATACAAATTGCCTTGCTCAGTCACACATGCCCTCTGGAGGAATTCACCCCCACTCTTTATAGCAGGTCCTATTTCAGGACCTTCATATACTCTTCAGGATGAAACTGGTGGAGGGAGTGTAGAAATCCTAATTTTTCTCATGTTATTACATTAAAATGTGACTCAAACTTCCTCAATTTCCCTCTCTTTGAAGGAAGCATAATGATACATAATGATATCTGCCATTTCAAAAAAATTTGAGAAATCACCATTAAATATTTTACCCAAAGTGAAAAATAGAAAAGCTTCTTCAAATAGCCTAGCACAGTGGTTCCCAAACATTACCCCATTGACCAATTGTATTTGAATCACTTTTGATGTTTATTAAAAATAGAGATTCCCAGGTTTCATTCCAGAGCTACCGAATCACAGTGACTGAGGACGGGAGCCAGGTATTTGAATTTTCAACAAGCCAGCAAGATCAGCCTGCTTTTTGAAAAACCACTGGACTTTGACTTCCTTTGGAGGCAAAATAACAAAGGCCCATTTTGTGATTTGGAAAAGAAAACCTTGTCCGTCTATCATACACAGTACATAAAATTTCTGTCTCCCTTTTTTTGTGCTTGTTTTCCTTTCCATGCCCCTTGCATTGCTTCTAGTTTAGATTCTATGATCTCAGATATCAAGCTTAATTTCTTTCTTCCCAGGAAGCATTGTGCCTTATTAAAATTGGGTCTTATTAAAATGGATGCTAATTAACCTGACCATACTTATTTTCACACTCAGATAATATGAGTAATCCATGAGAGACATTGAACTTTAGACACAGGGAAGTTAAAATGCCTATGACGCAAATAGAGGCATTAGAAAAAGATTATTGGACAATTTAAAACTAACCAAATGCTACTTTTTCCTGTTACTGTAGCTGATGTTCCAACATAATCATCTGTTTTTAATTAGTGGGAAAGGAGATGTTTGAAGACATTGCAGAAATCTGGTACCATAACAGCAAGAGTGGAATGAAGATGGTGAAAGCTTTCCAATGCAATTGAGATTTTATTCATTTGTAAAATGAGATGGTTGTACTGCAGGATCTCTTAACTCCCTTCTCACTCTAAGCTGCCAGCAGTCCATGAATGATCAAAATCCTTGAACAAATACTCAGAAATTTAACAAGAACATAAACATGTAAAATTAGCAGAGTCACCTGTTACTCTTAGACCTGAACAAAAGAGTTAGGTGGTTTTAATAAAGAAATTCCTGGGCCGGCCGAGTGGCACATTGGTTAAGAGCTGGCTTGGGATGCCAGCTCTGAGCAACAGGGCCCTGGTTCAGATACCATGTATGAGGGCCAGTGACACTACCCTCTACAGCTAAAATGGTGAACAGCAGCTGGACCGAGAGCTGGGCTGCCTTGAGTATCTGGCGATGGCATAGGCTGCAGTGCCTGCTACAGTGGGCTGCCATAAGCTACAGTGAGTGGCCGGCAGCCAATGGGAGTGGCTGGCAGTTGGTGTGAGCTGCCAAGAGCCGCTGTGAGCGGCCGTCCAGAGGCGGGCATCCGATCTGCCTCATCTGGGAAGAGCGCAATGATGATACCAACATGGGCCAGTGAAGCAACGTCCTCCACAACTAGACTGAAGAACAAAAGGACAGCAGCTTATCTGTTCCCCTTCCCCAATTCCCCAATGCTGCTCCCCTCCCCCAATTCCCCAATAAAATCTTTTAAAAAAAAGAAAAAGAAAAAGAAATTCATAGGGCCAGCAGAGTGGCTCAGTTGGCTAAGAGCTTGCTCAATAGTGTGAGCTCTGAGCAACAGGGTCACTAGTTCAATTCCTGGCCCAAGCTGAGCTGCCACTGAGCTGCCAACAGGTCGCAGGATGACTCAGCTAAAAAAAAATTAAAAAGAAAGAAAGAAAGAAAGAAAGAGAAAGAAAGAAAGAAAGAAAGAAAGAAAGAAAGAAAGAAAGAAAGAAAGAAAGAAAGAAAGAAAGAGAGAAAGAAAGAGACAATATTACTAGGCCAAGTAGGGTGACCAATTCTCTGGGTTTACTCAGTACTGAGGGGTTTACCAGGACACTGGATTTTTAGTGCTGAAAGCTGGACAGTTATAGCCAAACCATGATGGTCAGTCATCCTAAAGCCAGAGGTTGAGTTCATGAGCTATAACTGAAAATTTTTTACTTTGTAAATATAATTAAGCTTTTGACACACTGAGAGGTGAAGCTGGAGCTCTTCAAATTTTGGACAAGTGGCTGGGATGTGACAAGTGACTTCTAGTTGTCTCAGGTATCCCAACCATAATTAGAGCAAAAAATAGCATCTGAGAGTGAAAGGACCTAAGGTATAATCTAAACAAAAAGCAACAGAGCACTTGAGAAGGAATGTAGAGAAACATCTTTATCAGAAAGGCATCTGTAATGTATTGTAAATAGCACTGATTTACATACAGTACTTTAAACTAAAGAGCATATTAGGAAGCAAATTATTTTTAAAAAATCTGGTGCCTCCTAAATAGTTACAAACACCTAAAAACAAAATAGCAATTGACTTCTCTCAGAGGTAAGCATGGATGTGCTTGGCAAATGTACCTATTTATCTGGTCCCCCAGATATTTCTGACCCTCAGGTACGCTTGCTCCATGGATTTAGTCAAGAACATGGATCCTTCCAGAGAACTTATAAAGATGAATTCATAGTAGATAAATACTGTGCTTGCCTCATCCCCTGAATGCATCAAAATTACAACTAAATTATAGAACAATCAGCCTGGAGAACTATCTGAAGTCTAGCTGAGCAGAAGTTTAATAACTAAGGATATAAAGAAACCATGTTCAGACTGGTAGAAGTAGAGATGCAAAACCAGCTGGTCCCACACCCACCTGTGGTGTTTAAAAATCAGGAGAGAGGGCTGGCAGAGTTGCTCAGTTGATTAAGTGTTGGCTTAAGAGTGAAAGCTCCAAGCAACAGGGCCGCCGGTTCAATTCCCACATGGGCCATGACGCTGCACCTGAGCTGAGCTGTCGCTGAGCTGCCAACAGGTGGCATGATGGCTCAGATGGTGTAACAATAAGATTGTCTGATGGTGGGCTATGACCACCTACAACTAAGGCTGAACTCAGCACCTTGAGCTGAGCTGCTGCCTGGATGGCTCAGTGGATAGGGAGTATGCTCTTAACAACAAGGCTGCTGGGTTCAACTCCCACATGAGATGGTGGCTACGCCCGCCCACAACTGAGATTGAACTCAGCACCTTGAGCTGAGCTGCCACCCAAAAGCCTCAGTGGATAGAGCATGCGCCCTTAACAACAGGTTCGACTCCTGCATGGGATGGTGGCTATGCCTGCCCGCAACTAACATTAAACACAGCACCTTGAGCTTAGAGGCCACAAGCTGCCAATGGGAAGCCAGATGGCTACTGGCACCCTCCACAACGAAGACTGAAGAACAACAAATTGGCTGGTCCCCTTCCCCAATTCCCCAACACTTCCCCTCCCCCCAATTCCCCAATAAAATCTTTTTAAAAAGAAAAATCAGGAGAGATATCTCAACCATAAAGGTTCCCCAAGGAGTGAGGGACCCCAGCCCCCACACCAGGCTCCACAGCTCAGAGTACTGGTGCTGAGAAGAGGAGCATCCACAACATCTGTATGTGAAAAACCGGGGATTCTGACCATCCAGGTGGGATGGAAGACTGCAAAAAACTCAGACATACTCTTAAACAGCCCGCACAGGCACTCACTCTGGGCTCCGCAGAGGGATGGTGATTCTGAGGGCGTCGGAGACATACGGGGAGAGACTAAGTTGTGGCACTTCAGGATGAAGACTGGAGGAACAGCCCCCATTTTCCCTGGGTGAGTTCCTCCTTTCATGCAGCCAGCAGGCAGGCACCTTCTCTCCTGTGTTGAGCCCGCCCCCACAGACCAAATCTGAATCTGATTAGGCTATTGATTAGCTTCACTGCTCCATCCTGCTGATTCACTGAGACCCTGCCTCACCCAAATTGCATACCACAGGAGGCTTTATTAGTAGCTGAACCTCATAGGAGCCGGCAGGTGGCAGCAGGCCTCAGGGTATCCTGGCTTTTTGTAGAGTTACTCCAAACCAGGTACTGGTAGCAGCTGTCCTTGGCTCAGAGCGTGGCCTCTCCCACATGCCTCCGGGTATATCACAGGCAGCGACCAACCACAGATCACTTTATAGCTCCTACCACATACTCTCTGGCCAGTCACGGGTAGTGGCTGACTTGAGCATGAATCAGAACCCCTCCCAAGAAGCCCCAGAATCAACATACTTGGAAGTTGGTTTCAGACCACAGCAAAGCATCACCCAATTAGCCCACAAATGCACACCCAAATGGTGGTCTTAGCAGGCACTTGAGCCTAATGGGATGAATCCCTCTCCATGGGGTAAGCCCCCCTCACAGCAGCTCATAAGTTGTGGATGTGGCCAAACCTCACAGCCAGTCAGCCTGAGGGTCAATACCACCCACTGACATGCCAACAGCAATAAAAGTTCAACTATAATAGGAGGGCACATACAACCCACACAAGGAGCACTCCTGGAGCACCTGGCTCAGGTGACCAGGGAGACTGTCATCCCCACAGGACAACTACTACATAAGGCCACCCACCAAGACTGGAATACATAGCAGCCTTACCTAATACATAGAAACAAACACAGAGAGGCAGCCAAAATGAGGAAACAAAGAAATATATCCCAAATGAAAGAACAGAAGAAAACTCCAGAAAAAGAACTAAACAAACTGGAGGCGAGCAACCTACCAGATACAGAGTTCAGACAATAGTTATAAGGATGCTCAAGGAACTTATTGAGAACTGCAACAAAGAGATAGCAAGCATAAATGAGGCCATGAGCTGCCGACAGGCAGCCAGATGGCAACTGGCACCTCCACAACTAAGACAGGAGAATAACAACTTGGCTGGTCACCCTCCCCAATTCCCCAACACTGTCTCCCTCCCCCAATTAAAAAAAAATAAAAAGGATATAGAAACTATAAAAAAGAACCAGTCAGATGTGAAGAATACAATAACTGAAATGAAGAATGCACTAGAAAGAATCACCAGCAGACTAGATGAAGTGGGGGATCAAATCAGTGATTTGGAAGACAAGGTAGCAGAAAACACCCAATTGGAACAGCAAAAAGAAAAAAGAATCCCCAAAAAATGAGGATAGGGGAACAACATCAGGTGTAACAATATTTGCATTATAGGGATACCAAAAGGAGAAGAGAGAAAGCAAGAAATTGAAAACCTATTTAAAGAAATAATAACTGAAAAATTTCATGACCTGGTGAAGGATATAGACATACAAGTCCAGAAAGTGCATAGTCACAAACAAAATGAACGCAAATAGACCCACATCAAGACACATTATAATAAAATGGCAAAGATTGAAGACAGAGAAAATCTTAAAAGTAGCAAAAGAAAAGCAGTTAGTTACCTTTAAGGGAGCTCCCAAAAGACTGTCAACTGATTTCTCAAAAGAAACTTTGCAGGTCAGAAGAGATTTACAAGAAATATTCAAAGTGATGAAAATCAAGGACCTACAAATAAGGGTACTCTAATCAGCAAGGCTATCATTTAAAATCAAAGGACAGATAAAGAGCTTCCCAGATAAGAAAAAGTTAAAGGAATTTATCACCACCAAACCAGTACTACAAGGAATGTTAGAAGGAATTCTTTAAGATGAAAAAAAAGATAAAAAAATGATAATGGCAATAACTACTTATCTATCTACAATTGCTTTCAATGTAAGTGATTAAATACTCCAATCAAAAACAGAGGGTGGCTGAGTGGATAAGAAAACAAAATCCTTACATATGCTGCCTACAAGAGACTCACTTCAGATCCAGAGACACACACAGACTGAAAGTAAAAGGATGGAAAAAGTTATTTCATGAAAATGGAAACAGACGAACAACCTGGGATAGCAATACTTATACCAGACGAGATAGACTTTAAAACAAAGGCTATAAAAAGAAACAAAAAAAGACCTAGTAATCCCATTATCTGGTATTTATACAAAGAAATCCAAAATGCTACTTCAAGGGAATGTGTGCATCTACATGTTCATTGAAGCATTGTTTACAATGGCCAAGATGTGGAGGCAGCCTGGCTATCCGTTGATAGAAGAATGGATAAAGAGGAGGTGGTACAGGGCCGGCCGAGTGGCGTGTTGGGTAAGAGTTGGCTTGGGATGCCAGTGGCCCCAGTTTGGATCCCACATATGAGGGCCAGTGGCACTGCCCTCTACAGCTAAGATGGTGAACAACAGCTCCACCTGGAGCTGGGCTGCTGTGAGTCCCTGGGACCGGCATAGCTGCAGCCCCTGCTGTAGTGGGCTGAAATAGGCTACAGTGAGTGGCCGGCAGCCAGCATGAGCGGCTGGCAGCTGGTGTGAGCTGCCAAGAGCTGCTGTGAGTGGCCATCCAGAGGCCGACAACCAATCTGCCTCACCCACGAAGAGCACAATGATGATACCAACATGGGCCAGTGAAGCAATGTCCTCCACTTTGAAGAACAAAAGGACAGCAATTTGTCTATTCCCCTTCCCTGGTGCCCCAATAAAATCTTAAAAAAAAAAAAAAAAAGAGAGAGAAGGTGGTATATATGTACCATGGAATATTGATCGGTGATCCAAGGGAATGGGTTCTTGCTGTCTGCGGGGCATGGATGGACCTGGAGGGTATTGTGCTGAGTGGAGTATGTCAAACAATGAAAGACAGAAACAATGTGATTTCGCTTATATGTGAAATCTAAAGAACAAAATAAACAACAAAACAGAAACAGACTCTTAGATACAGAGAACATTTTGATGGTTTGATGGAGGGGAGTTAAGGAGGCAGGTGAAAAAGGGGAAAGGATTAAGAAGTACAAACTGATTGTTACACAGTAGTCATGGAGATGTAAGGTACAGCATAAGGATTATAGTCAATAATATTGTAATAACTATGTATGGTGTCAGATGGGCACTAGATTTATCAGGGTGATAGATGGGAGGCGGGTTGGAGGGCAGGGTGGAAAAGGTGAAGGCATTAAAGTACAAATTGGTAGTTACAGAATAGTCATGGGTATATAAAGTAAAGCATAAGGAATATAGTCAATAATATGGTAATAACTATGCATAGTGCCAGGTGTCTACTAGATTAGTCAGGGGGATCACTTCTTAAACTATATAAATGTCTAACCATATGCTGTACACCTGAAATTAATATAAAATAATATTGAGGGCCAGCCGAATGGCTCAGTTGGTTAACAGTTGTCTTAAGAGTGTGAGCTGGCCAGCCGAGTGGCACATGGGTTAAGAGCTGGTTTGGGGATGCAGTGGTCCGGTTCAGATCCCACATATGAGAGCCAGTGACACTGCCCTCTACAGCTAACAACAGCTCCACATGGAGCTGGGCTGTGTGAGCCCCGGCAATGGTGTAGGCTGCAGCCCCTGCTGCAGTGGGCTGCCATGGGCTACAGTGAGTGGCCGGCAGCCAGCCTGAGCTGGCTGGCAGCCAGTGTGAGCTGCCAATAGCTGCGGTGAGCGACATCCAGAGGCTGGCAACCGATCTGCCTCATCCAAGAAGAGCGCAATGATGATACCAACATGGGTCAGTGAAGCAACATCCTCTGCAACTAGACTGAAGAACAAAAAGATGGCAACTTGTCTGTTCCCCTTCCCCGATTCCCCAGCGCTGTTCCCCTCCCCCAATTCCCCAATAAAATCTTTAAAAAAAAAAAAAGAGTGCGAGTTCTGAGCAACAGGGCCACCGGTTTGATTCCCACATGGGCCAGTGATGCTGCGCCCAAGCTGAGCTGTCACTGAGCTGCCAACAGGTGGCAGGATGGCTCAGCTAGTGTAAGAACAAGATTGCCTGTTTGATGGTGGGCTATGCCCACCCACAACTAAGGCTGAACTCAGCATCTAGAGCTAAGCTGCCGTCTGGATGGTTCAGTGGATAGAGCATGCACTCTTAATAACAAGGCTGCCAGGTTCAACTCCCACATGGAATGGTGGCTATGCCCACTAGCAACTAAGATTGAACACAGCACCTTGAGCTTAGAGGCCACAAGCTGCCGACGGGAAGCCAGATGGCAACTGGCGCCCTCCACAATGTAGACTGAAGAACAACAACTTGGTTGGTCCCTTTCCCCAATTCCTCAACACTGTTCCCCTCTCCCAATTCCCCAATAAAAAAAATAATAAATAAAATAATATTGTCAACTGTAACTGAAATATTACAAGGGGGGGAAGGGGAAGGGCAATAAGTAGCCCAAATTTCCAGGTGTAAAACAAATAAGCCATGGGGATGTAATGTACAGCATAGGGCATACAGCCAATAATATTGTGATAGTGTAGTATGGTGTCAGATTGTTGTTGGACTTATCATGGTGATCACTTATTTAGGTATATAAATGTTGAATAACTATTGTGTACACATGAAACTAATATAATAGTGTATGCTAGCTATATTTTTAATAAAGATCTCTAAAAATTAAAACAAATTGAGCATGCAAAAAAAAGATGAATTCATAAAATCAAGGAGTTATTTCACCTCACTTTAAAGTCAAAACGAAAGATACCATGACGTTAAAAACATATGGTTGGAGAGAGAGTATCCTGGAAAAATTATGGAATCAGAAGCACCAAGAATCTGTGTCCGCACCCAGATAACAATTACACTGGCAGAATCTGTCTGATGTAACTATTAATATTTTGGAACTCTGGAATCTACTGAAGACTTGCAACTTCCAAGGGAAGGCTTGAACAGCAAATTGTGGTTAATTTCAGCTCTTAGTACAGGAAATGAAAGACAAAAAGAAAACTATAAGGTATATAGAATATAAATAGCAAAAAAGATAGAAGTCCCTCCTATCAGTTATTACTTTAAATGTAAATAGATTATGTAAATAGATTAAATTCTCCAGTCAAAAGATAGAGATTGGGTGGCCGGTTAGCTCAGGTGGTTAGAGCATGGACCCTTAACACCAAGGTTGCCGGTTCAATTCCGACATGGGCCAGTAAGTTGCGCCCTCCACAACTAGATTGAAAAAAAAAAACAAAAAAAAACTTGACTTGGAGCTGATGGGTCCTGGAAAAAACACACTGTTCCCCAATAAAGTTTAAAAAAAAAGACAGAGATTGGCAGAATGGGGGAAAATGATCCAACTGTATGCTGTCTACAAGAGACTCACTTTAGATCCAAAGACACTAATAGGGTGAAAGTGAAAGAATAACAAAAAGATAGTCCATGTAAATGGTAAACAAAAAGAGCAGGAAAGGCTATACTAATATCAAACAAAAGAGAGTTTAAATCAACAAAGATTTTTAATGGGTATAGAGTTTCAGTTTTGCAAGACAAAAAGAGTTCCAGATATGGATGATAGTGATGTTTGCACAACAACATAAAGTACTTAATATCACTGAGCTGTACACTTAAAAATAGTTAAGATGGTAATTTTTTATGCTACATGTATTTTACCCGAATAAAAATCTAAAAAAACTTTTAAAGAAAAAAGTACATTTGTGTTTACACAATCTGCTAATTCAGAAAAGGATTTGTTTTTTTAGGAGGTAGTGATTATGGTGGGGACAATAAGATAACCTCCTTTATGGTTTATTAAAACAAGTTAGAGAGAAGATCTGATAACAATAGCTTGTCCCTAAATGCAATCGACTAATTTCAACCCGTTTCTTGACTGACTTCTTAGCCACATATGACACAGTTTATCACTCTGCCTTTCTTATATGAACAAAATATCACACTTCTAAATATAAAAGTTTTTTTTTTAAGATTTTATTGGGGAATTGGGGGAGGGGAACAGTGTTGGGGAATCGGGGGAAGGGGAACAGACAAGTTGTTGTCTTTTTTGTTCTTCAGTCTAGTTGTGGAGGAAGTCACCTCACTGGCCTATATTGGTATTATCATTGTGCTCTTCCCGGCTGAGGCAGTCGTTCGCCGGTCATGGGACGGTAGCTCATGGTGGCTCACACCAGCTGCTGGCCACTCACGCTGGCTGCCAGTCACTCACAGTAGCTCACAGCAGCCCATTGCAACAGGGGCTGCAGCCGAAGCCATCGCCAGTGACTCATGGAAGCCCAGCTCCAGATGGAGCTGTTGTTCACCATTTTAGCTGTAGAGGGCACAGTGTCACTGGCTCTCATGTGGGATCCAAACTGGGGCCCTGCTGCTCAGAGCTGGCATCCCAAGCCAGCTCCTAACCAACGTGCCACGCAGCCAACCCAAATATAAAAGATTTCTAAATCTAATAGTGTCATAGTGTCCCAAGCCTTTCTGATGCAAAAGGAAAATTCAGTAATTCTGATCCTGTCTCTATTTAAAAATTAGATGTTTTGTCATATGGATCTTTTGCATTGACTCAGGTTTTTTTTTTTTAATATTACATTAAAATATTATTGATCTTGATTACTGGGTTTTTTGGTACCCCTTAAATTTTGTATCCTGAGGTGAGTCCCAACCCTAAAAGGACTCTCTTACTGTCACTTCTGTGACAAACTACAGTTTGCTAGTTTTTCTGCTCTTTCTGGCCTCTCCTTCCCAATCCTCTTTGCAGCTTTTCCTCTGTCAACTAAATGTTAACGTCCTTCAAGGTTATCCAAGTTATCTCAGTTATTTCTATATTCTATTGATTCTCAGCTGTTTCTTCTTCTTTTTACCCTCCAGCCACATTAGCAGCCACACTGTATGGATAACTTAACCCTAATCAGACCTAATTCTCTGCCTTTGTGTGTTAGTCAGTTCCTATTCCCATGATGCATTTCTGGAGATCTACTTCCCATTTCCAATGAAGTATTTTCTCCTGCCAAAATTTAAATCACTGTTCCCATTGAAATCTCCCCACCTCCCTCATACCCACCTCATACAGTAGGGTATAGGAAGGGAGAGGAAGAGACAGAAACCCTCCAGATCCCCCATTTTATTCTTCCCTCTATGCTTAAGTTGCTCAACTATGCCAAAATATCTCTCAATTTCACAACTTCATACACACTGTCCTTTCTATTTGGCATTTTTCCTCACTTTTACTAGCAAATTCCTACTTATCCTTCAGGTCTCAGCCTATATATGCCTTCCAGGGAGATCTTCTTTGACCTCTAGATTACATTAGGTTCTCCTACTATGTGCATCTATTGAACTCTGTACCTTCTGTTTCATATTCCTCATTATGCATTATTATAAGTAGTTGTTGGATTTTTTACCTTCACCACTAAACCGCAAGCTCCATGAAGGCAGAAGCCATGTCCACCTTGTTCACAATTATATGTCCAGCTCTAACACAGTGCCCAGGGTGTATCAGCCACTCAATAAGTAATTATTCAAGGAGATGAGGGCAGTCAATGAGAATCAAACACCCTCCAAAAAGAACCTGTGAAATCGATGAGCAATTGAGCAAATGAGCAAAAGACAGCAGATGCAAAGGTCACCAAGTCCAGTGACTATTAGGAAGCAGCTAAATAAAAAAATCCCACCTTTTTTGCTAAATAACCAGGATGCCTTGCCTTTGAGCTGTCTGTATAATAGACAGAACATAGGCCATTCATTGGCTTGGCTGTCCTAAGGCCACTGAAATCTTGGCAGACCTCTGCAGGGCCATCTGGCCTTTAGCAACCCTCCTGAATCTTATTTCTGCTTCTCTGTGATCAAATGCTCTCCCCATTGATCTATTCCAGGATGTAGGGTTTCACTTGCTATTTGCTGGCTATTGCATCTCACTAAAGAGTACTCCACAATGGCTTCACACAGCCATAGGGTAGAGATTCAAACTTGCCAGATTCCAAAAGCTCACTGTATGTTGGGAACCCTGACTTAATATAGTTAAGTTCATAACACTCTTCAAAAAATATTATGCTGATCAAACAGGAATCTCATGTTATATAAAATGTTTGAAATGAACACACTTGGTTTTACTAGTCAACAATTTTAAATAAGTCTGATTCCATAAGTTAAAAAAAATTAATTGCCTAACTTTAGCCTGTCCATTGAAACTGATGATGTATCTATAAAACAAAAGTCAACCGATTGAAGCTGGAAATGGAGAACTTGGCTTTGGGAGACTTCACTGATGACTGCAAGAAAAGCAAGAAATCTTTTTTATCCTGGGAGAATGAAGACTGTCATATGAGCATGAGCTGGACATGTGCATAAAATACCCAGCTTCTTAAAATCCAAAAAGTGCAAAAAGATTAATTAAAAAAAAACAGAATAGAGAACTTCTTTAACCTCATTGTATGTAGTTAATACTCCTTATTAGTGTATGGAGATTTGTCAGAAAACACTCTTAGAGCTTCCCCTGACCATATATCCTTATATGTACTAAGGGCTTACACTCACATAGCTGATAAACCTCACTACCAAATTAGCATTCTCTATAAAAATACTGCAGCATAAAATATTATAAAGTTGTACAGCTGAATGTAAATCTTGAAAGCACTTTTTGTGTATCACAATAAGCATGAGCCCCATTTATAAATGTGATGCCAAAAATAGACACACACTGCTTAGTGTTTAAAGAAAGATATTGTACATGCCACTCCACACTGCAGAAGCTCTTTACAATAAATGTGAGCACTTTTCCAATCCATTTTCCCTGGGATCTTTCCTTCTGAACATCAATATGTGAGCCAAGGGAGCTTAGATGTAGGTGGGAGCAGACACCGTGATAATATAAGACTTGACACTCTGACTGCCTCCCAAACTGCAAAGAATAAAAATCTGTTGCAGAAAGATCACTCCACTTTATTACTGTGTGTCCCACTCTTGGCTTTTCTTGCAATGCCATATCCTCATATTTTTCTTCCAATTAGAAATTCATAAGGGAAATCTGTGTATCAACAGGTATAATGAAGGACAACTTTTAGATCTTTTCCCCACAGAGGGCAGGGTTACCAGCCCCCGAGATTTTTTTTTAACAGTCTGGCTGTTTTGTGCCAACACCCACTGCTGGTTAAATCATTCTATCAGCCAGGATGAGGCCTTTTGTTCTCCTGCTTTTGTGACTTCATTTTTTTAAACATTTAAAGTTGCCAATAATGCCAAATGGTGTCTCATTACTTCTATCCAATGTGTTTCCATGTGAAGATTAAAAACTATTATGTCTAGACCAAATTATAATAGGATGCATAAATGACCCACCGCCATAAGACCTACAAATAGATGTGTCCCTACAACGGTTTGAAAAGGAAACTTTTGTTATTGTCAAGCCACAAAAAGGAAAAATGCATCTCTACACTCTTTTGTTACCTATATTCATCAACAATAATAGCAGTGATTTATTGAGCACTCACCAGTATCACAAGAGGAACTCTGGGAGTTTAAATTAGTAAAGCTAGACCCATGCAGTTTATCAATTCAGAACAAGGTCAGGCATTTGCTTACAGAAACAAAAAGGCTTTTTTGTTTCTAACCATTTACGATTCAAATCTCTCATATTCTCTCTCTCTCTCTCTCTACCTCCCTCCTTCCCTCTCTCCTTTCAGTAAAGACAGGAAAGAGGTTAAAATGCAAAGCTATTTTTTTCCATACATGACTTTCTGACTTACAATACGCCAAGCATTGGTGCTCAGGCTTACTGCCAGGGGAGGTTATGAAACAGGTATGGTTATCTGTAGGAAGAAAAACAATTACTTGATGAATCTCAAGCAACATAAAAATTTTTATTGAGAGTATGATACCTACCCCATGATACCTAAATCCACATAAAAGTCTCCTTCTCATTTCTTCACTTCTTGTCCCTCTTTGAGGTTCTATCCTTCACATTCCTTTTTTAGATTTCTTCATTTTTATTGCTGAGGTAATATGATGTACAAATTTCCATTAACTAGAAAAATAATAAAAATCAAAGATTTTTCCTAGAAAAAATATGAGAAATTTGTCTCAGCAAATCTCTGTAAGGACTTCTATAAGGCTACCTACTCCTCATCTCTTACTGGGATTTGAAATATATAAATACAAATATTCATTTCAAAGTGCTTGTCAAAATGAAAGAGTCCCTATATGAAAATGCAGAAAAAATAGATTCCTACTGAAATATAGAAAAATACAAATTTATTGAAATCCATCAACCATAAGGATCTGAATTCTCTTAAGAACTCATACCAAAAATGGGTCTTTGTATAGAAATGATGATCAGATTCTCCTTATTTAATAGACTGCTGGTTCCCATTTACATGTGTACATTATTATGTATCCCTTAATGAAAGTCATCTTTGTATCACCTCACTGAATAGTTCTACATATAGTCCATATGGAGTCCTTAAAGACTTAATAGCTATTGTTCAAATGCAGAGAAAAATTTCATGCATCTTAGTTGTTATTACAAACATCATTGTATTTAGGAGAGGGAAGGCTTTGCATAATGCATGAAGTTTTGGAAAACAAGCATAAAACTAGTATTGAGAACCAGGTCCTGAGAGACATTGCAGTATTTCCAAGAGCTCATAGCTCTTTATTTCCTGTCACTGTGAAAAAAATGAAAATTTCAGAATCCCGTAGATTAAAGAGAATAAGAACTCAGGCTGACTGTGAGAGGGCCAGGACACATTGTTGGCTAAGTGAGAATTTGGTGCTTTACCGACATACCTCCTCAGTTCATCCTCAGGATTAGTGCATCACTGTTTAAAATATTTCCACAATGAACAACTATCTGTGTAAATTTTCCTCGTGTTCAACACCCCTATTTGGCACCATTTCCTTCCATGTTTCTGGCTACATGCATCACAGTCACTGTTTTGTCTTAAAGCCATTTGAAACAACCAATCTCTAAGTAACCCCTATTAATTTATTTGAGACTTAGGAAGAAAAAGCCACTCTGAAGAGGTTCCCATTCTACCTTTAGCCTTACTTAGCATTTTCCCCAGCCAAGAACAATCCTTGTCTCTTTCAATAGCATCTATGTGTATTTGGTTGAATAATACTTTCAAGGAGCAATAATACAAGTCAGATTTTATGAGAATAAAAAAGGAGTCAATAAAATCTCTCAAGCCACAGGTTCCCCCCAGACCTGATGGCCTATCACTACCTTTATCTGTATATATCCATATTTATTTTCTAATAAAAATTTTCATTCAGAGATGGGTTTACCAGAGAGTTGAACATGTTCTTGGAGTCAGATAAGTTAAAACATACATATGAAGGACCATCTTAAACTATATTTAATGTAGTAAAATTATTGAACTTACTTTTATAGAATATATTTCAACACAATCTTTATATCCCATTATTGATAATGTCCTCAGAAGGTGTTACGATAGTGAACAATTCCCTTGAATTAATACAGAATCCTCAACAGATCAAAAAATCTATCTCGCCTTTGAAGCAGGAGTGGGGGGATATTCCATATATGCCTGAAATGATAAGTTTTACAGTAATTCCCTCTCCATCCTTCCTTGAACAGACATAAATACACACACACATGTGTACACACACACACACACAGCTCCCGCCAAGAAGCAGAGATAGATCCCCACATAGACCCCATTACCAAAATAGAGGTATCCGCATTCAAGTAAGTAATGACTATTACTCATAACCAAGATTAACAGAATACTTACCCTGTGACAGACACTGCACTACAAGCCTTACATGAATTATTTTATTTAATGCTCAAACCAATTTATAAGCTATCCATGGTTTGAGATTTAGAGTTTTTAGAGGGCTAGAGAGAATTGCCAAGTTCACATGACTAGAAAAGAGTGAAGCTAGAATGGCAATCTTGGGCTTTCTTACCCAGGAGCCCCATGCTCTTGTTTTCCTAGTCACAGGCTCTTTATCCATCTCATATAATCCCTTTGATCATCTTCTAGTCATCATTTCAGAGCTTATAATTTCATGTTCCTTTTTTATCCTTAAGCTGCCCTGTCTTTTAGTTCAAGTATCAATCTACTTCCTTCAACATTGAAGCCAAATAAAATAAGAAGGCTTCTGGAATCAAACCAATAATCAGAATTAGGAAGTAATATTAAAAATTTTCAGAGGTAATATTGCAAAAGTTGGAAGAGTGGGAAAGGAGGGAACTTCTTTTTCAAAGTGGCTATTTAGCCTATCAATCGAGAAATGGATATATTCTCAAATGTGATCTCTATAGAGTTAAAATAAAGGATTACATCTAATGTATCAGCATGGAAGAAAATATGACAACCTTAAGTTTGAACGAAGAAATCAAGTTGGAATATGTTATGTACTGAATAAGGTCATACACTTAATCTTTAAACCCATAAAATATTATGTATAGATATGAATACACACACATAAACAAAGTGTATAAAACATTGATGGGAAGGAAAGAAATGTACTTCAGGAATGGTTACTTCTGGCGGACTTAGGGAATTAAGGGCTGGGGAGAAGTTAAGTAGAAGATTTTGACTGTATCTGTAATGTTATATTCATTTCAAAATATCTGAAGCTAAGATGGCCAAATGTTCACATTTGTTAAATGTAGGCACTGGCTATATGGTAGTTCTTAATATTATCTTTTATAGATTCCTGAATGTTGGACACAGTTTATCATTTGAACTGAACAAGTGAGGTGGGAAAAGTTGTGACAAATAGATAATTATGTATTGTGAGGCGAGGAATGTATTTATATATAATTTATACTCTCTTTCTGAGGAAAAAGAAATAAGGCCATAGAAAAGAAATAGGCAAACACAAAGAACATAGAGAAATTTGGTACCCGTTCCTTTTTTTTTTTTTTTTTTTTCCCTTTTGAGGGCAGTGTCACTGGCCCTCATATGTGGGACCGAACCGAGGCCACTGGCTTCCCAAGCCAGCGCTTAACCACGGTGCCACTCAGCCGGCCCTGGTGCCTGTTCTGAGCAGGTATGTTAGGGAGGGGAAGATGTCCAAGCACTGGTTAGATAAGGCATGGGAGGAGAGAGGGAGACGAAGAGTGTCCTGTGGATGGGGGCGCCACAGGTAAGTAAAACATTTGAAACCTGAACTGTAACTGGCTGAAAATGCAGAGCTTTGGCTGGGCTGGAGCTGAGATTCAGATGCATCCAAGTTAGGGAGAACGAGGACCTCGCCACCCTTCAACCCTTCAGAGAATCTCCTAAATAAGCTGGATTACTTGAGACTGTGGATCCTCCTGGGAAAATAATTAAATCCTGACCCCAGTTAGGTTTCACACACATACGACTATGTTTGACTGGGGGAATCTCAAATAAAATGAGAGACAATAGAAAATTTACCAAAGGGAGCAAAGTATCTGGTGCAGTAGTTCAGCTAACGGACCTGAGGGTTGAAGGGCAGTTGAATTTAGCAGCTGGTAGCAGAACCCAAGGGGACTTGGGCATTCCAGTAGCATGCTTGAGCCCTGTGCATACGAATTAACAGCTGTCTCACAACTTCTTAATTTGGGGGCCAAGCCTTCCCACCGTTCCCAAAACATTCTACTTTTCATTCTCAAAAACAAAATCGGCCAAGATATTAGCAGGGATCCCAAATGAGATGTTGGTGACAGCCTTGTCCCAGTTTACCAGGCTCGAAAGCACCTGCAACAGCAGAGTTCCAGGTGGAAGTTCTGGATGCAGCAGAAGCAATGCAGTTGAACCAGAAGAAAGCACTGCGTGACTAACTCATTGTGCTTTAAGGATAACTAAGACTGTTCTAGAACCTCTTGTCTTCACATTAATGTGGAACAAGGAAGCATTCTTTTCCTCACTTGGCAAAGGATATGAGAGCCACACCAAGCCAGTGATGATGGCATTGTGACAGGCCCGCACCAGCGGGGCAGCAGCGCCTAGCCTTTCCCTGGGATCTGTAGCTTGACTGCAATAGCAATAGCAGAATTCTAGTTTGGGCAGCTGTGGCAGCCCAGCCTAGGAAGCCGCGGTAGTGAGTTCTAGCCCCGACTCTGCATGAACAAATTAAAAGCATCTTGGGGGGGAATTTCCACAACTCCATGGAAAAGGGGAGCTCCACAGGAACCATAACAGGTAGGTGGGGTACAGAGCAACTGAGAGGTGAATGCTTTTGTGCTCCCAGGGTGGGAAGACTGAGATTATCAGGCCACCATACATAACTCACTGCTGTGAAAGAGAGCATGTTTACAAAAGATATGTGCTTCAGAGGGGAAAAAAAAACATAATAAATTAAAACACAAGTTTGAATTAGATCATTTCTCTCAATGTTGACGCATCCCTCTAAGATAAGGAATCTTCTGAGAGGATTTTTGGTTAAGAAAAGAAGGGATAGGAAGAAGGACAGGAGGGAGGAAGAAACTGAATGATCAAATATATCCACTTATGAATATGTCATGAAGACAACCTCTTCCATTATAAACAATGAGAAACATATAACACTGGGGCCTGTTTTATAGGGAACTTTGTGTAATAGCTAGAATTCTAGTTTGAAGCCTGGTGGTATAAGAGGAGAGGTGGTGGCATGCCTGCAGCAGGAAAACTAAGTGCTATATAAATACAGGTAAAACAAGGAGCTAAGCAACAGTGACCACAGAATTGGCCTCAAATCTAGAAATGTCCCCAATTCATCCCTGAACACTTAAAAGCCCATAGCTACAGCAATCTTCAATTTATAAAATGTTTGAATGCAAGGAGAAAGAACAAAAATGAAAGTGAGAAAGGCAGGGAAGGTGGAAACACCTGAGAAAATTCAGATGAGATATTGAGAACTGTCCAGCAACATATACGGCTACTTGGAAGATTGTCATCCTCTTACATGTGCCCAATGTTGAGAAGCATTTTAGATGATTAGTTTGTTGAAATTGCAGGAATCCTTACTTACCCAGTACTTTGCCCATATCAGGAATCATGCTGTCTTCCTTGCGAGTTCCACTCTGGTCCCATCAATTGACTGCTGAGTGCGGCAAAGGGAGAGGGCACACTGCCCCCCCGGGGGCCCAACTCAGCCTCCTGAACAGGGCATAAGGAATCCAAGTGGGCTGTCTCTGCCTTCCTGAATCTCGCACAGGTACAAATACACAAACGTCACAGCAAAGGATCACATGGGGACCAGAGGAGAGACACACGCATGCTGCACTCCTGCTGTCAAGGTAACAACTACCTTCGCAACAGATTCTTTCCTGACCTGTCATCAGAGAAACTAAGGGATTAGCAGACTTCTCCCACAGGAGAGGTTACTGCCCCTTCCTCGGGGCCAGCCAATATATTAATCCCCCCAGGGAGGGTTGTTGCTGGCAGCACAAAGGCAGAACTGCTCTTCAGCATTTCTAGGTTGTAGAGGACATGGCCCCACAGCCCTTAGACTTCGAACCTTCTAACTGATTTTAAGGAAGATCTAGACCCACAGAGGGGCCTATTTCCAGATAGTGACATATAAGGATTCTATTGGCAGCCTGGCTCTGTGGAAAATGACCCATAAGCAAATCCTAGCACTTCCTTTGGGTGAAATTCAAATCCCATCATCAAAGCACTTGAGGGTCAATAATACTTGGAGATCATTCTGACCACTGAATTTTTAATGAGATGGCATACCTGAATTCAAAACACAAAAGGACATGCCTCTTCTCCACCCATAGGAGCCCTTACACATTGTACAATATATGTATCCCCCTACTCAACCAAACTAGAGGCTTGCAATAGGAATGCCTAGCATTCTCAAGACCCCAAATGCCCCCTCCCTTACCTAGGATGGTCTCACAAGCAATGATTACAGTTCTCCCAGCTACCAAACAACAAACACTAATTTCCTGGTTTCCTGACTCCCTAAGATGACTGTCAAGTCCTCTGAGACTCTTGCCTTTGCCATAGAAGCACCCTGAAGCTGTCAGAAAAAAACAATGGTATGTCACAATTGCACTAAAGTAGGGAATAACTTTTCATGAATTCAATCTTAAATTGTTATATGGATCCCCAAACAGTAATGCTGTCTTCTTCCAATGTTCCACAGATTTTCATAAAAATATCTCTTTGAGATTTTACTCACAGGTCCTTCCTAGCACAAACACAGGGATTTGTGGGAACTGGACAGAGTAAGAGCTGAATGGAAACTGCTTCAACCTGCCCCCAAATTACTCCTTCCTGCCAATCCCAGGCTGCCTCTATTCCTTTAGACAGAGTTACTGCTTAGCAGGATGTTGAGGCTGCTATGCAGATAGACTCCTGGAGGCCTTGCAAATTTAGGGGAGCCTGAGATACAGACATCCCAGAATGGCCATAAGCACAGGCAAGGAATCTCCCTACTGTATTTACAAACATGGACATCATTCTTTCAAGGAAGGTGACTCTTCTCCACAATGGAAGACAAAATATCATTAAACAAAAGAGAAGGCCTTCAGTTAGGCAAAAGCAGAGATTCTGCACATGCCCATATTTATACACCCAACAGAGAGGACTAGAGTATGCTGAGAAAAGCCAGAGTCAGAAAGCTCACAGCTTAAATAATTCTTCCTTTAGGTGACCTCTCTACTAAGAAATAGGGTTTTTCTATTACAAAACTTTGCATATACTTTGGAGAGGAGAAGGTTCATAGACTCCCTAAAATCCAACTTAAGGACCCCAGAATTAGATGATTTCTTCCAACTCTAAAATGAGTTTGTGGAGGCTCTGGTTAAACTTGACAGATTAAACACTCTATTTGTTCTTTGCTCCTTCTTAAACACTCACAGGAAAATAAAACAACAGAAAAATAATAGAAAATAAAGGGATATTAACAAAATAACTGAAGGTAGAAAGTGGATGACCAAGTGCAACTGGCTTGGCTGAACAGAGGCTGAGGTAGCTGCACAGAAACCATTCAATTCACACCCAGAACACTGGAATTGAAGGCACTTGGAGCTATGACAGCAAAAGTGAGAAGTGACATCAAGCAAGTTTCCCTCCTCTACACAGGCTCTACCAGAGCCCAGTAACTAATTTTACATTCTTTTTCTTAAATGGGCGCCCCTAAATTATCTAAGCTTTATGCCCCACTAATCTTGTTTTTGTCTCTCTGTGTGCCTGAGACAGAAAGATTACTTGAAAGTCTTTATTAGAAAATTAGAGCTCAAAATGCCTTCCTCAACCCATACAACTAGGGAACTCCTTGGCTGAAGACACATTTACTCACCTGAGACATTGAAACAGCTGTGTCTCAGCTACAGAAAAGAATGAGGGTCCATACAAAAAGCAAGGGAATTAAATAAAAATCTTCACACTGAATTCTGGAACCAAGGATGCCTCCCTCCATTCAGCCCTCAGAACACTTGACAGCTATCCCTGCAGGAGGTTGGAGAACTCTTCTGTGGAGAAACTACAAGAGCTGGTATTTCTGAGTCCCCTAGCTGTGTTTCTGTCCAATCACTGTACAGTAAAACCACCCAGCATAAAAGCCTGAGGAACTTCCAATCATCTCTATAACCCACTTTTAAATATGAGTGGAAACTCAAGAATCACCATTTAAGGACCATCTCCAAAGTGAAAGTCAGAGGCTAAGACATATAAACAGGAGAAAAAACAAATTCTGAGGAAATAATGCAGGGTACAGAATAGAAAACAAATTTAACTGTAAATTAAACTCAGAAAGATAAGAGAGATTATTACAAAAAAAGCTATCTTAGATAAAACAATTTTTTAAAAAATATTCATAAGTCATGAAACTGCTCTTAGAAGTCAAATATGACTGCCAAAATTTTGAAAACACTAAATCCAAGATTTGGAAAATAAAGTTGATGAAATCTCCCAGTAAGTAGAACAAAAGGATAAAGAGTGAATTGGGCAGAGGAAACTGCGGTAGGCAGAGTCTAAGATGGTCCCCAAGGTTCCCACCCCTAGTGCACAGGCCCTGCACAGCAGGTCCTACTAGGAAAGCACTGTAGTTTCATTATAATACTGATGAGATGCTGTAGGAACTTAATTCTTATCTATATCAATTAGCCTATGGTGAAAGTTGGTTTCGTTATACCTCGGTTCACTTAAAGTCGCAGAATTTATAGACGACGTTAAGTGAAGACTTACTGTATAATCCCCTCTCCTTGAGTGTGAGTAGAACTTGTGAATATAATGTCAATTTTTCCACTCCTAACCAACACTTGTTATTATCTGTCTTTCTGATTATAGCCAATTTAGTAGGTGCAAAGTATTATCTCAGTGTAGTTTTGGTTTGCATTTTCTTGATGGCTGAATGATATTAAGCACCTTTTTATGTGCCCAATAGCCATTTACATATTTTCTTTGGAGAAATGTCTATTCAGATGCTTTACCCATTTTTAAAACTGGATTATTTATCTTTTTATTGTTGAATCGTAGGAATCTTTATGTATTCTTGATACAAGTTCCTTATCAAACATATGATTTGCAAAAATTTTCTCCCATTCTTTGGGTTGTCTTTTCACTTTCTTGGTGGTATCCTTTGAAGCCCAAGTTTTTAATTTGGATAATGTCCAACATATCTATTTTTTCTTATGTTGAACCAATTCATTTTTTTGTTTGTTTGTTTTTTTGAGGGCAGTGTCACTGGCCCTCATACGTGGGACTTGAACCGGGGCTGCTGGCTTCCCAAGCCAGTGCCCAACCACCACGCCACTCGGCTGGCCGAACCAATTCATTTTTTAAACATCATTCCAATTCTTACTTGACATGCAAGATATCTTCCTTATACCTTTCCTAGATTCTACTACCCCATGCTAATTTCACACAGACTCTGCCCAGCTTGAATTGATAATTCCCTTCTGGGGCCACCTCTACCACTTCCCCCATATTTTGTATAGATTTCTAAGCAACTCATTATACTTACAGATTAATATATTTCTCTCTCCCTAAGTAGGCTGTGAGTAACTTGAGGGTAGGGCCTTATTATTTATTCAACTTTGTAATCTTATGCAAAACAAACAAACTAACTTACTAAAAATCCTGGCCCATAGTGGGTATTTGGGTAACGTCTGATAATTAAATAAAGAATAAGTGAATAAATATATGCTAATTGTATGTTCAAAGATAGTTTCATGCATTTTAAGGGCCCCACAATGTGGTGATTAACTTCCAGAACCCCTTCCTGGGACCACAGTACTCATATCCAAATATTTTCTCATGCTATCTTTTCTACATAGAATACATCCTTTTTTTTTTTATAATTTCAAGAATCTCATCTTTTCTTATCAAGGTTTTCCAAGTAAATGGGGGAAAAGAAGACACATTTTATCTGAACATGCATTTTCCTGAGACTCACACTTGATTAACATAAATATATTTGAGCTGATTTTTCTAAATAATGTATAGTCATTAGGTATATTTGCAGGACAGTAATTCTTTTATCTGTTACTACACAAAAACCTGTTAAGTATTTATTTTTGTTGGCAGAAACTAAGAGAGTGCAGTAGGAGGCAAAAATAAGAGGAGCATGATCCATGGCAAATCTTGCTTTCAAATTCTTAGGCATCATTATGCAGAATAGATAACAAAACCATCTGCTGCATTGCTCATTTTTTCCTTTTTCCCCCTATATAGTCTATAACTAAACTTTCTCAACCAAAACATTGATCCTCTTTGACTCATAAAATGTATAAAAACAAACACAAGCAAAATAGTTACAGCAAGTAGCTTGTTCATTAGCATGGATAATGAAGAGTTGAGTACATATCTTACTTTGGCTTTACCTTTATCTACCTAACATAGAATGTGATGGGTAGAAAAAGATTTTTAAAAAAATGAAATTACCCTGGTTCAGGTCCCACATATGAGGGCCAGTGACACTGCCCTCAAAAAAAAAAAATTGAAATTAAAAGTATTGAGTTGTTGGACAAGTCATGATGTATTTTTTCTGTTTTTCGTTGCAAAAATGCTTCACGACTTTTCCGACAACCCAATATATACTCTGAGAAGTCCAGAGCCAATTTTTATTAACTAACTTTGTACACAACCTTCACACATATCCTATTATATCTAATTTTTTTAAAGTTCATATTTTGGTGAACACATAATGCAATATATAGATGATGTATTATAAAATTGTATACTTGAAACCTATGTAGTTTTGTTGACCACTGTCACCTCAATAAATTTTAATTTAAAAAAAGAAACATAAGCCTCATTCCCCCCAAAAGTTCATACTTATAAAAGATTTTGAAAAAATAAATGATTTCTATTGCTAAATGACAAATGCATTCCCATGTGCCACAGAATTAAGCATATTACAGAAAACAAAAACAAACGAACCTATACATGAAAGTGCCAAGGATTAAAGAAGATTCTTTTATTCATTCAACCAATATTTATCAAGCTTCTGCTTCATTTTCCAGATACTATTCTCAGTCATGAGAATTTAGCAGCGAATAAAGTAAATCCCTGCCCTGGAGGTGTTTACATTGTAGTGAATTAAGACTTCACTGTGAGGTGAGCAAGGAAGAAAGTAAGAGGTGAAGTTGGAGATTATGAAGTACCTTATGAAACATAGGATGGTGGTCTTGTCTCTGATTGAAATGAGAGATAAAAGATGGGATTACATTTCCTTTACCCCACTGGAGAGTCAGTCCTTTATTTCTACCTGGGATTGAGGAGAAGGAAGGAAAAGAATATATTAACAGGAATTACAATACCCAGGAGGGAAGAGACTAGTAGTCCTGATGAACAACAGACAGCTTTGCAATCTACTTCAAGATCATAACATGTGACTCTTGAAATTTTTATCTGAAAACATTAATAACAGGCTGACATTCATGATTTCCTTCAGTCTAAATGCAGTAACCTCCTATTTTCCCATCGGATGAAATAGGAATGCTAGTCTAAATTCAGCCTAATCAGGATGCTAATAATAGCACTAATGTGAAGAGCACCTCTGACCTAGAGATGCCTAATTTTTGCTTCTGAATTAAGTCTTGTTAATTAAACATTGTTTTAGAGGTGATAGTAACCAGTGAAATTGGTCAATAGAAGAAAGTAGCAGCAAAGGAGGAGGTAAACATTATAACTTATAGTCCACCTATCAATTCTTCAACATAAAAAGGGAAATAACAATTACTACTAAAAGAGAATTCAGCACGGTGAATGGTTACAAAATTAATATATAAACATTGATTGCCTTTATATGTACTCACATTAATACAAACAACAACCAGTTTAAAAACACAAAGGAAGATAAAATCCCATTTACAATAACAACAAAATGTAACAAAATACTTAGGAATGAGCTTGACAAGAAAAGTGCAAGAAATATGAAGAAAATTTTGAAAAATTAAGGAATACAAAAATAACCTTGAACACATGAAAATGAATATCAAGTTCATGATTAGGAAGACTCAACATCATGAAGATAGCAATTCTCTCTAACCCAAATCTATAAATTTAATACTATTCCAATAAAAATACCATCAGAATTTTTGTTGGAAAAATAATGAGGTGTATTTAAAGTGCATATGGAAAAAAAGCCAAATAGCTAGGACACTCTAAAAATATAAAATTAATAATAAAAGTGGAATAATGCTATTATATTATTTTTATTTTGAAGCTTCACCAATTAAAATAGTGTGGTGCCATTGAATGAGTGACAGATGAAATTAAAAGAATAGTAAGTCTAGAAATAGATATAACTACTAGGGAATTTAATATAAAGGTGGTAAAGCACATCTGTGCTACAAAACTTAAATTATTAAGTAAATGGTTTTAGAAAAACTAGGTTAGCCATGTATAAAAAAATTTATGTCATATCCTTTATACCAAAATAACTTTCGATACATACAAGTTTTAAATGTAAAAACATAAAGCACTAGAAACAAGAATGAATTTTTTAATAGACTCAGAGAAGAGAGCATCTTATTAAGTATAACACAAAACCAAGAGATCATTAAAAATTAATAAATTCAAATAAAAATTTAAAAATTTTACACATGGCAAAAATATTATAAGCAAAATTAAAACAAAAAACGAACAAATTTTCAACAAGTGTAAAAAGTAACTTCCATATGTCACTGGTGGAACTATAAATTGATACCAGCTCTATTGAAAGCAATTTGGCAGCATTAAAATTAAATTTTAAGTGAATACATATTTGACCCAAAAATTCCTTCCAGAAATGTACCCCATATATTGATGAACACATATGAGAAAAGACATGTACAAAGATATTTATGCAGCATTATTTAAAACATCAAAATATTGGAACAATTGGGATTCATCTATATAATGGAATCATATGCAACCTTCTATGTAAGAGTGAGGCAAACCATACTCATATGTACTGATATGAAATTATTTCCAAGATCATTATTATCTTCCACTAGCCCAGGACAAAAATAGAGACCCCAAAATCCAGACTAAGTGTGAGACAGAAAAACTATAGATGCATCCATCTAGTTTTTTTGTTCCCAAAGAATAAATATGACTAGAGTTGAGATAAGGACAAGTAGAAATGGAGAACAGACCTAGATGGGGTCCAGGAGTGGGGGCCCTTTCAAAGTGGGAGTGTAACTTTTTAGGTCCAGGAACACAGAGAAAAAGACTCAGTGATGAGTTATTCTTAATGTGGACCCCACACTGACACTTTGCCTGTGGTCATTAGCCATCTAACCAACCTGGACACTCTTAAGATGTCCCTTAAAGACAGTGGGACTTAATGTGGGGTACTTGGACATCCTATGTGGAGATAGACACCTAAGGGAAAACCCTGCCCCTTGACCAATGTGGTACTGAATGGAACCAGTTGGGAATTTCTCTGTCTTTAGGAAGCAATAGACACAACTGTCATATATATGTGTGTGTATATATATATATATATATATATATATATATACACACACACACACACACACACACACACACACACACACATATCATCCCAAGGAATTTCAACTTACTCTCAATTCCCAAACTTTGTATCAATCATTCCTATTCATGATGTCTTTTGTGAAAAGCATTGTTCAAAATGGCTATTCAGACAAAATTATCTTATGGTGATGGGAATTAGAATAGGGGTTATCCTTGGGAGTACTAATGCCAGGGAGGGCACACCTAAGAGCCTTCTGTGGTACTGAAAATGTTCTATATTTTGTTGTGTGGTAGTTAATGCATATATACACTTTAAAAAGTTTGTATTAAATTCATAGCGTTTATATAAACTATACCTCAAATTCAAAAAACTAGCCTGTGATTTCCTTCTATTCAACTACAGCCTACTTAGGGCTGGGCTATCCACATTCCTTTCTTTCTCCCCCATAAAGAGCCAAACTCACCTATTCAGCAAAATTCCAATGCCAGATAGTACAAATGCAAAGTCACAAGGAAAACAGAAACACAAATATATTTAGCTGGCAGAGAGATCAAAGTAAAGTAAATAACGAACTGTGGCTTCATCAAACATTTACAGAACAGTACAGGGCAGAACAAAGTAGCCGATAATCAAGATATATATTGGGATTATTTGCTTTAGAGCAATTTATTTTCAAATTTGCAATGGTTTCAAAGTCTTTCACTTAAATCTCACATTTTGTTAAGAGATTCAATCACATTTTGGTTAATTGTAGTTTTAGAAAACTATAATCTCTTAATACTGTAAAAAAATACTTTTTGAAATTAAAGAAAGTACTCTTCAAGATTTTTGCATTTCCATCACCCTACAGTCCAGTGACCTATATGTATCAAAGCAGTTGCCAAATACTGTAGCTAGCAGGACTGAAAAAATAAATTTGAATTCCTTTTCACACTAATTCTTTTCTCTGCATGTATGGGAAACTTCTCCACTTTGGGGAAGGTGTGAAGATCTGCTTCCCTTGGTTCTGAGCCTCTGCTGGTTTCAGTCAAAAATATAACACTCCCTACTACTGCTTTCTCGCCCCCTTACTTCTCAGCAGAAGTAATTTTTGGTAGGAGGGTAAAGAACAAAGAAGTCATAGGCCAAGGGTGGCCAAAGTCAATGACCTGGGCAAACTCAAGCTCCCTCCTACCAGAAGCCACAATTTGAGGGGTGTGGAATAAACAAAGTAACTGCAAAACAAACTGCTCCAAGGAGGACTAATCATAGGACGGAGCTGCATCACATTCACCTAACAGCATAATTTTGTTCCATTAGTAAAAACCTCTTCTGTAGGGATTCCATGAATTCTGAGCTTTTGGCAATATAAGGCCAAGAAATAATGAGACATCGAAAAAGAAAGAACTTGATGGTATTGAGAACAATTATTCCCAACTTAATTTTTCTCTTCCTGAAAACACAGAATTTACTCCAGCCGTTCTAAATACATCTACCTGGAATTCCATATTTCATATTATTTATGATCAAAAACTCCTTGCCACTTTTTAAACTTTTATCTTCTCACCATTTTTGTTACAGCCTCACACTTTTGAATCCTCTAGAGTAAGACAGCTCTGTTATTATGGAAAAGGAATGAACCTAGATCCAGAATGTCTAATTTGAAAATCATGGCTTTGCCACTTACTCGATATAAAATGGGAAATAATGCCTAGCTTCACGAGGCTGTCAAAAAAACTTTTCACAAGGAGAAAAAAAAGTTTTGTAGCTTGTAATAATTTATACAAATGTAAGGTATGAATTACCAAATGGAAAGAATGGAGGTTTTTAAGCTGGAGATCCTGGTTGAAATCTCAGGAGTATCACTTTGACCAAGTTCTCTGAACTCAATTGCCCCATCTGGATTGTTGCAAGAATTAAATATTAACTTATATAAAGGCCCAGTTACTTAACAGACATCCAATAAAACAGCTATTAATTTGAAGAGTTTTTTTCCTTTCCTTTAGTTAGTCATTTTTCATTCATTTATTCAATAAGTATTTATTGAGTAATAGGCACTGTGCAAGGGTATAATAGTAAGACATATACAACCCCTATCTTCATGGAGTTATCATCTAGTAGGGGACAGAAACAAACAAATAGAAAATTACAATATAATTTTGTATGAACTAAAATAGGAAAAATACAGGGTGCTATGGGAACTCAGATGAGTTCCAATTTAAGTTAGCATTGCAGAGGCTTCTTGGAGAATGTGATGTTGAGCTGAAAACTGAAAGATGAATAGGAATTAACAAATGAAGGAGAGAAAATAAGGGAAAATCTCCAGGTAAAGGACATGTGCAAAGGCTCAAAAGCAAGAGAGGTCATGTTTGTCAAAGAATACCTAAAAACATCCACCAACACATACCCTCTGATCTGGGATTAGAACATAAACACTCATATAAATATTTGTCCTTTTCTTGTCCACTGGCATCATGTCGTTCAGACTTTTATTGGACAAAGATCCATGAAAGACAATTGAAGAAAACATATTTTCATCTTCAGCCAAAATCCTACCATGACCAATTACCATTATCAAGTATAAATTCCTGGTTACATGGCCTGATAATACACAACATATATTCTTAATCTAATCTAGTGATACTATAAGCATAGCATTGAGCTGGATGATAATGGATAAATATGCATTCTACTCTCCATGAGCTTAACAGTCTAATTAGGAAAATAAAACATAGATTATGACATAAAACAGGACAAGAGTAAGTATTACCTGAATGGTTGGATAATAAATGTAACAGAAATTTAGACAGGGATGGATCATGATAAAAATCTTATAAATACCACGACAGCTTGGGAGAATTTTCCTCACATCATCAGTAAGGCATATGGACACACACACACACACACACACACACACACACACACACACAGAGTCACTTTGACAAGTTCATTTGTTTAGTCATTCAACAAATATTTATATATTATTATATGTATACGACAGGGACAAAACAAAGGTCCTGCCCATAGAGATTTTATACATTTTTTTGGCGGAGGAGGAGACACTATAAGTAAGCACTTTACCCATATATTTTATTTAATTTTTTAAACAACTCATAAGGTAGGACTTATTGTCCTTTTACAGAAGAGACATGGGATATCAAATAACTTGTCCAAGGTCAAACACGACTATCTCAGCCTAGGTCTATCAGATAATAAAGCCCATGTGCAACGTGAGCCATTTTACTCCGCTGCTGAAACTTTCCATATCCCTGAATGACAGAGGCTGCTGCTGGCTTCTCTGTCACATTGTTGGTCCTGAAACCATATGCCCAGAATTTAGCCAAGTGATTGATACTTTCCTCTACCAAGCTAGCTCGTGGACTATTTCTTGCTCCTGTACTGTTTTTCCTTCCATCTACATTGTTTTTACTTGTGACCTGGGTTTCCACTTCAAAATATGTCTATGGATTCCACTGTATGCAATTCCCTTCTTTGCTCTTAACATCTTCAACAAATTCTCCATTCATTTTCCTCATTCACCAAAGGTATGGCTTGAATCGGCTATATGGCAACTGTGTATTTTGGGAGGATTACTGCATTTGGATTTCATACATATTAATAATAGCTCTACCATTGAGCAACTAAGTGCCTGGCCCTTTTCTACCCCATCTCATTTCGCCTTTTCAGTAACACTGTTTTACAGATGAGAAATATGGTTCAGAAAGGCGGCATTACTTGCTCAAGGCCAGATATAGTAGATCCAGGTCTTCCTATGTATTTCTTACTACAACATACTGCTTCCCACCGAAAACTATAGAAATGGCAGAAATGTGGATTTAAAAGGACCCCCTGGGATTTTTCACATGATCCCTTTCTATGTAGCTACCTTTTAAATAGAATCCTAACCAATGATCCTGTCTTTTGTTGAAAACCTAGTTTTGTCACAGGCAAATTATGATCTATGTGAGCCTTAGTCTTCTCATTTTTAAAAAGGAATACTACTCTTTATCTCATGGCTATTGTGAGGATTAAATGATAAAGTATGTAATATGTAAAGGTCCTTTGCAAATAATAAGACACTTTACAAATGCTCCCTGAACTTTTTTTACAAGTAAGTTAGACCTGTAAAAAAATTTTATTTTTGAACTTAAGTAACTGTAAATGGATTCTCCTTTATAGATTATTGATTTCATAATCACAAACTTAAATAGAGCAATATATCCATAGCTCTTTCTAGTAGGCAAAAGTATTTTTCATTACTACCACACATAAGACCAAGCCAGCAATATAAGTTTTTCTCAAACTCTGTTGAAAATGGAAGAAAATACTAACTTTGGAATAGCTATGAGAAAGTCAATTTCATCTTAAATGTGCAGTTATATACAATAATTAAATGGCTTGCAATAGGACTGACTTTAAATGAATTTTCTAATATAATTTTATTAGAATTTGTGCACATATTAAAATACTAATACAATTATAGTAGGAAACATTTATTGAGTGCTTAACTTCTGTTAATTCATTTAATAAAATTCTTCAATTATAAAAACTGATGACTTAACAATTAAAAGAAAATTTAACAGTTAATGGGAAGTTAGTGTAGGAAGCTAATAAAATAATATAGACAAAAGAAAAACTACATAGCATGTATAACCTGATTTTTAATAGCATTTGGTAAATTGCTATACCCAACAAAAATGTTTTGAAACACTTTATAGAAACTACAGATAAAATAGGTTAAATTTCATTGTCTGTAAAATGCCCATATGTATGTTCATTTCAAACTGATCCATGGATATATTATGTCCCTTTATCCAAATAAATTAAAAATTAATTTCTTTATTTATTTTCTATTTCTTTAGTCTTCAAATTCATCTCAGTACATTAATCTTAAAATCTGTCATTTCCAGGATTGTTTCTGTGTTTCTTTCCTTGACATTCATAGTTTCCCTTTCTTTTCCAAGGATTTTATTTTTAAAGGCCATAGAAATGTATGAACACCTATGTATTTGTATCTGTGTGTGCACAATATCTGCATCTTTTTCTAAACATTTCTTTTGATAATGCATAAAAATCAAATCAGGACAGAAGGTTCATCCCTTTCTCACCCCCTATTAAGGCATAAAGGTGGAAACACATCATGTCTCTTGTGTTACCTATCTTACTAAATGAAAACACTTATTGTTTTACTTATAGCCAGTGTCCTTCAAATTGCTTGTGATGGTATGTTTCTTCAGCAATGATGTCTGGAAAAATCAAAGAAATTCAGTTTTCCACCTTCTAAGCTTATGTCTTCTGAATGATGCAGGCTCAAGAGTTGCCAAATGAGATGGGCAAAGGCAGCCAAATAGGGCTTCCTAGCCAATCTAAACATAGTAGGTGGTGGTGGGCAGATATACCATTTCTCCTTGCTCCTTTTCTTTTTTTTCTAAGAGCTAAGTACCACAAACATGGCTTGTTCAAAATTAAAACAGTACAAAGAGAACTATATTCTCGTTAGCCCTAAGATCTAGACATATAGCCAGTTAGGAAAATTGGTATTGCTGAGAAAGACATGAAAGTCAAAGCAAAGCTATATTCTGCATTTCTTGCAGGAAGGGTCCCATACCCAATTTCCATTTTTTTCTAACCGGAAATCTGATGATAACATGCTGGAATCAAGAACTGTCTTTGCTTTTTATTTTTCTTTCCTGAAGGTCCTTGAATAATAACTATTAAAATTTGTATGTTTTATAATTCAAGAAGTCCTTTCACAGGTTTTATGTTATTGACTACTTACAACAGTCCTGTGCTTTGGAAAGATCTAGCATTACAATTTGAAAAATGAGAAAATGGACATTCAGGGAACTGAAGTTTGCCCAAGGCCATGAAGACAAAAACAGAGACAGATCTGTCTTCAGATTCTTCATTTGTCATACACACACACATACACACACACACACACACACACACACACACACACACACTGCCTAAAGATTTCAACTTAAATGGCATTTAAGGACTTAACTTTAAAATTTTCACATATATACAAATATGTTTTATGGGGAAAATGTTACAATACATTTTCTTGGATTAAAGATCCTTTATAAATTCAAAAGTTCCACAAAATGTAAAAATATGAATTTACTGATTATATTAATTATATAATGACAAATTTATTTAAGAAATTCATTTTTCAAAATATTATTCATTTAACAAAGTTAAATAAAGAGTTACCATGGTTATTTAGTTTTGTTTGAATGCAGAAGCCAAGAAACTAACAGCTTGGAAGGAAATACTAATGTGAAAGTGGTTACCTCTAAGTAGAGGTTGACAGACTTTTTTTCTACTTACATTTTTCATACATTTCAAACTTTACAGAATCAAGAAATTATGGGCTTCATTGCATTTTCAAAAACAATGTAGACATAAGAAATTTTTATAATATATTTTAAGAACAAACAGCAGGACACAAAATTGAATCAATAGTGTGATCTCAATTTGGTAAAAAAAGAAAAATGCTTCTTTGTATCATAGATGCAAGTAGGTAAAACTGGAAGACAATAGTCTGCTAAGATTGTATTACCTCTGCATGATAAGATCCAGAAGATTACTTACCTATTTTTTTACAGCTCAGCGGCAGCTCAGCTTGGGCTGGGCATCGAACTGCTGTTGCTCAGAGCTCAGCTCGCACTCCAGCGAGCTCTTAACCAACTGAGCCGGCCAGCCCTTGATTACTTACCTACTTATTTGGACATTCCTGCAACCTCCAAATTGTTTTAATGAACATACTGTCCTTTTCTAAAGAAAATAAAAATGTTTTAGTTTATAGTCACTGCCAACTGGAGATCAAGTGGAAGCAAAAAAAATCTCAGTGATGTAGTACACATGGCGGCATGATGGGTCCTCCTTGATCTCTCCACTTGAAGTTACAGCAAGTTGAACAGCTATAATTCAACAAAGGACTCCCTGTGCAACACACAAATGCATCTGAGAGATGTGAGCATTGAAACATCTGAAGGTGGGTGAATAAGGGCAGAGGAGGAAGGAATGAAGAAAAGCAGAGACAGGGGCTGAAGATGCAGCCCAGAGCTCACTGTGGTCCAGGAGAGAGGAGGAATCAGGCTGCAGGTGCACTCTCTGCGGCCCCAAGCAATCCTGCCTGAGTGATCAGCATATAATACAACTGAACCAAGTGATGGAGGCAGAGATCTTGGGGCAGAGTGCGACCTGAATACAGAAGTACAACAGCTGTGGTCTAGCTGACCTCACTTCCAGGCAGAAAACCAAGTCATAGAGTCTAGCCACCTCCCATCACTGTCCAAAGAATTCACCTTTTCATACCTTCCCAGAGCTAGCAGTGGACCCCAGAAAAAAACTGTAGCAGTGATGGATTAAAGAACAGAATATCTACAGCCCTGAGAAATGGAGAGACAGTTCCTGAGTAGCAGTCACACACTGCAACTAATCCCAGGGACAAGGGTGGAGATATAGGGGTGAGGCAGTTGTGGTCTGGCAGTCACCATTACTTGGGACAAAAAGCCACAAACACAGCAGCCACCTCTCCCAGCACACGCCACCCCCACCTTTTGGGGCTGATCCCAGTGGAGTCACCAAGACTGCTCACAGCTCCACTTCTGGCTGTAGGGGATTTCACAAGCTCAGAACCCTATTGCCCACCACATTCTCCTGCGGGGGCAATGCCCTGAGACCAAAGGAACCTGATCACAGAGAAGATACCCATACTCATCAGGGAATCTTCCACCACAAGAAGCCGGAACAGGGCAAGAGAAAATAAAATGCTCCAGGGCTACCTACTGAAAAACAAAAGAAATACCTTTTCGGATCAGCCCGCCTCAGAAATCATTCCCATAGATATCTAATAAGAGAAATTATCCATCAGTTATCATGAAAAACCAAGGTAACATGGCAGCTCAGAAAGAAAATGAAAAATCTCCAGAAAATGAACTTAAAGACATGGAAATATGTGACTTAAATGACAAAATTCAAGATTGTAGTTTTTAAAAAAATTCAACAAGATGCAAGAAAACTCAGATAGGCAGCTTAACAAACTCAGAAAAAAAATCAACAACAAAATGAATACTTTACCAAAGAGACTGAAATTTTAAAAAAGAACCAAATAGAAATTCTGGAGCTGAAGAACTCATTAAAAGAGATGAAGAATGAAATAGCGAGCTTAGGAAATAGAGCTGTCCAGATAGAGAGAAGAACTAATGACATCGAAGACAGAAATCTGGAAATGATGCAGATGGAAGATGAGACTTGAGAGTTAAAAGAAATGAAAGAACTCTACAAGAACTGTGTCCCTATCAGGAAGAGCAATATATGAATAACAGGTATACCAGAAAGAGATGAGAGGGAGAAGAGCACAGAGACCCTACTCAAACAGTTCATGAGAACTTCCCAAACCTATGGAAAGAAGCATATCCTCGGATCCAAGAAGCAAACAGAACACCTAAGTATCTCAATCTCATACGGTCATCTCCAAGGCACATTATATTGAAACTGTCAAAAATTAATGACAAAGAAAGAATTCTCAAGGCAGCCAGGGGAAAGAAGACGGTAATCTACAAAGGAAAGCCCATTAGATTATCATCAGATTTTTCAGCAGAAACTCTACAAGCTAGGAGGAAGTGGAATCAAATATTCAAACTACTGAAAGAGAGAAATTACCAGCCCAAAATAGTATACCCAGCAAAGTTATCCTTTAGATATGAAGGATTAATAAAGATCTTTCCAGATATATACAAGTTGAGGGAATTTTCCACCACAAAGCCTGCATTATAGGAAATACTTATGGGGGTTATTCTACATGAAGCAAAAAGACAAAAGGATACAAAAGTATGAGAAAGATGATTAACAGACAGACAGAAGCCGTAAATGGCAACCCTTATTTAGACTAGGGCACTATACACTTAACTATAACATAAAGGAGATAAAAACATAAATAAGAGAAGAAAATTTGCTACTGTAACTCAGAAATGAACTCACAGCATAAATAGGGGTGATTGAGACAACAAAAACATAAAAAGGGAGGGCGTAAAGGTCTGAATTTGCAAAGAGGAATGGAGATAAGATGCATGCTGAATAAAAAGGATTACTGTATATATGAAACTTTCTTTTACATAAACTTAATGGTAACCACTCAAAAAAAAAAATCCAGAACTGAAACATATAGCAAAAAAGTAAACAAAGGGAATAAATCATAGAATACCCCCAAACTAAAATAACAGATGGAAACAAAAAGGCAAAAAAACAATGGAGACATGAGCTACCAGAAAACAAAAGATAAAATGGCTACAGAAAATTCTCATACATCAATAATCACCCTAAATGTAAATGGACTGAACTTACCAATAAAAAGGCACAGAGTAGCAAATTGGATCCAATAACAAAACCCAACCATATGCTGTCTTCAAGAGACACATCTCAGCTCCAAGGACAAATATAGATTCAAAAGTGAAAGGGTGGAAAATGATACTCCAAGCAAATGGCATCCAGAGAAAAGCGGGTGTAGCCATACTTATATTTGACAAAGCAAACTTCAGGATAAAAAGACAAAAATAGAGACAAAAATAAGGCATTTAATAATGATAAAGTGGACAGTACATGAACATACAACATATCAATATATATGTTCTCATCAGTGAGCACCAAAATATATAAAGCAACTACTAACAGAACTAAAGGGAGAAACTGACAAAAACACAATTATAGTAGGGGACCTAAATACCCCATTGACAATTATGGATAGGTCATCCAAATATAGACTCAATAAGAAAATACTAGCCTTAAATGGCACATTAGACCAAATGGACATAATTGACATTTATAGAGCCTTTGGTCCCAGAACAACAGATTATATATTCTTTTCTAGTGCACATGGAACATCCTCAAGGACAGACCATATGTTGGGACACAAAATGAGCCTTGGCAAATTTAAGAACATTGAAATCATACCAAGCATATTCTATGACCATAATGCTTCAAAATTAAAGATAAACTGCAAAAAGAAAGTGGGGAAGAAATACAAAATGTGGAGATTCAACAACATGCTACTAAAGAATGACTGGGTCAAAGAAGAAATAGGAGAGACAAAAAAATACATAGAAATAAATGAGAATGAAAATATAACATATCAAAATTATTGAGATGCTGAGAAAGCATGAATAAGAGGGAAATTTAAATCATTCCAGACCTATCTAAAGAAACAAACAAACAATCCAAACAACCAACCTAATATTACATCTTAAAGAACTAATGAAAACCAAAGTCATATTGATTGGTGGCTTAAATATCAGGAAGATATTGATCAAATGTTCTGTAAGTTGAACAGGCAGATGTCATCAGTTTTGATTTCATGTTTTGAATGAGAGGGACCTGATGATCAGGGTCTGAGGGTGTCAGTAGGAAGGCGGAGACTTATAAGAATGACAGAGTCCTCACTCCTCACAGACTAACCACCTAGTGTCTGCATGACCCTGAGTCTTTTATGGCCATCTGGCACCCACTTGTGCAATCCTAGCTGGGGCTATGCCTGCATCATAATGGCATATTTGCAAAACTATCAGTCACTGCTGCAGTTGGCTGTATCACAGATGCTTGCTTCACTTACTGCCCCAGGGACATATCCAACAAAAGAATTTTCCTCCCAGCTGTGCCCTCTACCTGAGCACATTCTCTGCTTATGGAAACGGAATCTCCACTCTGAAGAGACACATTTGTCTCCAGGGACAATAACTTCCTAGAGTCAAATTGTTAGTTGGATGAGAAGAAATGTCACAGAGTGCTTTCAGTAGGTATTGCTGTGTCCAAGGAGTGCTGTGCCCAAGAGAAAGGAGGTTTCAACGTGAGCATCAGAAACCAAGCAGAAAGAGACTTGAGATATTTGTTAGTGACATAAAACATAACCCAATTATATATTTCACAAATTTGAGCATCCGGACACTGTTCAGTTGATCCACATGTAGTGAGTTGGATCATGGGGATTTTGAGGACACAGATGCAGGTCACTCATGTGTCTGGACCTCTGACAGTTCTGATGGGCAAAGTGAACTAACCAACACTTAAACCCTGACAAACCTATGCATGTGATTTCACTGCAGGGAGTTGTTTAAGAGTTGTTCTTAATCCAGTATAGGTCAGGCATTGCAGATATCAGCAATGGTTAGGAAAGGGAAGTGCCACATTTTTTATAATTTGGCTCAGAAGGAGGCACAGTTTATTGCACAGGTCTACCTATTCAACTGCTCAAAGGACACTGTCCAGTACAGGGAAGGAATTGTCTGACACCAATAAATTGGAGAATTATCAAAGATTTTGTTACCACAAGGCTTTTAGTGACCAAAAATTATATTATCACATGAACAATATACTGATCTTCTTTGAAAAGAGTGAAACATAGAATCATTTGAAATCTGACATTCTGAGAATGAGAGAAACACACCCAATGCCCAGAATGGAACAGCAGAAAATGATACGTTTGTGGCAGGTGATGCTACACTCTAAAGAGGAGAGAACTGGAGAAGCACAGCAGTCCCTTAGCAACCTAAGTTCCAGACTGGCCCAGGCTGAAGGTCCTGCAGTATATCCCACTTATGTTTGCAGGAAATACTACTGCTCCTGGCTCTGCACTCTGATCAAACCCTCTTTTGCATAATAAAATGTCCATGCTTGAACCTGTGTAGGCCCGGAAAAATTTGGTGTCAATAGAACACTATCCAGTGTATAATGTCTATGTCCCCTTCAATTCAGATTGAATGTAATGTTATAATTTCTTTCTGATGTTTGTGTCTCCTTATTAAACTAGAGATTTCTCCATTAGACAAAAAAAAAAAGAAAAAAAGAAAAAACCAAAGTCAGCAAAAGAAATGAAACATAAATATTAGAGCTGACTGAAATGAAATAGAGAACAAGAAGATAACAGAAAAAATTAAGAGCTGGTTCTTTGAAAAGATTAATCAAACTGACAAACCCCTAGCTCACCAAGGAAAAAAAAGAAAAGACATAAATAAACAAAGTCTGAAATGTAAGAAGTTACAATGGATACCTCACAAATATAAAGGATCAAACTAGTATACTATGAAGGACTACATGCTACCAAATTCAATAACACAAAAGAAATGGAGAAGTTCTTAGAAACATGCAACCTTCCTACACTTAATTATGAAGAACTGGAAAATCTAAATAGACCAATCAACAGCAAGGAAATTGAAACAATCATCAAAACCGCCCCCCAAAACAAAAGTCCTAGACCAGATGGCTTCACTAGTGAATTCAACCAAACATTCACAGATGATTTAATACCTGTCTTTCTCTGACTGACGCATCCAAAAAATTGAAGAACAGGCCATACTTCCTATCTCATTTTATGAGGCCAACATTACCCTGGTACCAATACTTGGTAAAGATAACATAAAAAAAGAAAACTATAGACCAATATCTCTGATGAATATAGGTGTAAAAATCCTAAACAAAACTCCTAAACAAAATACAAATCGAATACAACACATTAAAAAGATTATACATCACAATCAAGTGGGGTTCATTCCAGGGGTGCAAGGATGGCTTAACTCGAAGAGATCAATTTGATTAACCACTTACACAAAATAAAGGATAAAAATCATATGATATTATCAATAGATACAGAAAAAGCATTTGACAAGATACAACATCAGGGCCTGTGAGTGGAGCGCTGGTAGAGAGCTGGCTTGGGACGCCAGCGGCCCTGATTCGGATCCCACATGAGGGAGAGTGACACTGCCCTCTACAGCTAAGATGGTGAACAACAGCTCCACCTGCAGTGGGCTGCCATAGGCTACAGTGAGTGGCCGGCAGCCAGCGTGAGCAGCCGGCAGCCGGAGTGAGCTGCCAACAGCCGCTGTGAGCGACCATCCAGAGGCCGGGAACCGATCTGCCTCACCCGAGAAGAGCACAATGATGACACCAACATGGGCCAGAGAAGCAATGTCCTCCACAACTGGACTGAAGAACAAAAGGACAGCAACTTTTCTGTTCCCCTTCCCCAATTCCCCAACGCTGTTCCCTGCCCCCAACCTCCCCCCCAAAAAAGATACAACATCCATTTATGATTACAACACTTAATAAAATGGGTATAGAAGGAAAGTACCTCAACATAATAAAGGCCATATACAACAAATCCTTATCTAATATTGTATTTAACTGTGAAAATCTGAAAGCTCTCTTAGGATCAGGAATAAGACAGGCATGCTCCCTCTCACCACTGTTTTTTTAACATAGTATTCAAAGTTCTAGCCAGAGCAATCAGACAAGAGAAAGAAATAAAAGGCATTGAAATTGGGAATAAAGAAGTTAAATTGTCACTTTTTGCAGACAACATGATTCTTTATATAGAAAATCCTAAATACTCCACCAAAAAACTCTTAGAAACAATAAACAAATACAGTAAAGGTGCAGGATACAAAAGTTAATGTACAGGGCAGCCAGTTGGTTCAGTTGGTTAGAACACAGTGCTCATAACACCAGGGCTGCCGGTTCGATTCCCACATGGACTAGTGAGCTGTGCCCTCCACTAGATTGAAAACAACGACTTCACTTGGAGCTGATGGGTTCTGCCTGGAAAAACACACTGTTCCCCAATAAAGGTTAAAAAAAAATAACTCATATTGTAAATCAATGGAAAAATATTAATATTCCCAAATGCTAATTTATAAAACTTTCAGCTTTATGTCCATTAAGTTAGGTCCAGATATCTCTTACTAATATAAAAGGGGCAAAAATTTTGCTGATACTCAAACCTCAGTTTAAAAAAACCTGATTACATTTTCAATACAGAATTCAGGATTCTGGTTTCTGAATGTAAACACTCTAAAGATGACAAATATAAACAAATGTAGAAACTAGGTCTACGTATATGCTATGTGCACACACATAAGGGTGTATATACTGTCAAGTGAAAGAATGTGGTGGTTTCCAGACTATACTCTTTTCCTTATAATTTTTTAGATTAATTTCTTATAACTAGGAATGCCTCCCCTCTCCTCTTTACTTTGTTTGCAATAAAATAGAAATTGCAGAACACCAAAAGATAGATATCAATCCAGAGTTTCATTCACTTTCCTTTTCATATCTATTAAATAATATCTTTAACTATTCTACAGTCCTTAGGTCCCAACCAGGTATGAAGCCAATGCAAGATTTTTACTTGCCTCCTACAACCATCCCCCTGAAGGAACATCTGGGTAAATATTTGGGTGGAGTGGGGAATAGAGCATTCTGCTTTTAATATTACTTATCCAGAGCAGAATATTGGATTTATAACATTAATCACATTTTACTCAAATGGCAAAAGGGTAATAGGCTTCTCTCTTTTACAAAAATAGAAACAGCAAGGGCAATTTCTAAACAAACAGACTTTAAAGATAATTTACAGACATAGAGAATTCTTTGTTGCAAACCATCTTTTTAGGAAAGGATACAAAGGTCTGTGTGCACCTCATTTACTAACCCAGCATCCAGATCATGTTAGGCATCAACTTATGTCTATACTGGCTACTCTATTCCCAAGCCAGTGATCTGATAGCTAGTATTCTAAGCTTTGTATAACATATTAAAATAGTGTTGCTGAGCCAAGGGGAACATAAACTGTTTTGTAACATTAGCCAATTTCCTAATTTACTCTTTAACATAAAGTGATTCCACTCTAGCTGACGGTAACAGCAGGAACAAAATGGAAGCTTTAGAAGATGCTTTACCTTTGACTAAATCTTACTAACAAGGAATAACAGTAGAAAAGTTCAAATACACACATATAAATATATTCAATAGTATTATACCAAAGCACCGGCATCATCAATATTTTGAAGTGACGCCAAATAATACATTAAATGTGATATGTTTCAGAAGATGGGTCAATGGAAGTTCAGGTTTCACTTACCTCTATTACTGAATCACTTCCTAGATCATGGTTTTGTTGAGCAAACCTTTCTTCTTGGAAAAATAATCATCTGCCTGAGCTCCATGTAGTTCCAGAGAATAGTAAAAATAACTGTAAGCTTCTTTGTATACATCATTGCTAAGTAAATAACAGTCTTGCAAGACAGGCCTTAATATAAAGTCTAATGAGTGAACATTAGAAAACCAAATTTTCTGGCAACCTGTTAAGCATAATTATCTAATCAAGTACTATAGCATAAAAAAATTTGGTTATATTTAATTGGTGTTATCTAATAGTAAAAGAAGCAGCTGGGAGTTATGTAGCCAACTTTCTTATAGTAAAATAATTCTAAAAGCACTGCCTTTTTGATTGCCTATATTTAATCCAACAGCTCCTTTTCTTTGCCCCCTGAATCCTTACACATAAAATCTCAACAAAGTATTTATTAATTGATTCATGCTTTTGCTTTGGCAATGCAAGACTTCTCATCAACTACTTTTTTCCAACCACTCACCATCAAAACAATGATACTTGGATTATAGCCAGAGCAAAGAACCAAAGCTACAATGACCTCGTGTGGCAAAGGGCTATAACTACAGGTGTTAACTATGAAATAATCACAGGCTTAAACTACTTTTGTTATCAAATTTTTATTTTCAAATTGCTATTTTACTTTTTGAGGGCAGTGTCACTGGCCCTCCTATGTGGGACCCAAACCGGGACCGCTGGCTTCCCAAGCCAGGGCTTAACCACCGCACCCCTCGGCCAGCCCTCAAATTGCTGTTTTAAATAGGCATTATATACTGCCCAAAGTTAGGGGAAAAAAAGAAAAATTACCTCAGATATAAAGAGCAGAGGTAAAAATAAGAGTCATTTCTCACTAAAATAATAGGAACTACCATGCTCAAGTCAAAATATTTGGGCTGTTTCAGTTTTGTTCATTTTTGTGAAATTTCGAGAAATCCCTTAGCCCCTCACATATGACAAATTTTGTCTACCACAGGCTTTTAAAGGTAAATGATGGTCGTGTGAAAGTATTTTTTCACATACCAAGGGTGCCAAAAAAATGTATACATATGACTTGTATTCACCTTTTGTTATCAGTATATATTAGTGTTATTGGGTTGTCAGAAAAGTCATGATGTATTTTTTGTTTTTCGTTGCAAAAATGCATCACAACTTTTCAGACAACCCAATACAATTTTAATACAGGTTTTTCCTTTCTTAACATGTGTATACATTTTTTTGGCACCTTCTGTATTTATATGACTTTATCCTATTTATATTTATTATTCTATAACTAAAACATTTTTAAGCTCATCATAAAAAACAAAAACTAAAGTAGTGTTACCTAGTTTAACTTATAATTGTCACCTTTTATTCTAATACAATGGACACTGATTCGTATTATACTTATTGTCTTCTAGACATATAACTAAAACTAAATGAATTCAAAGAGTAGCCATATTGCTAATAAACTTCTTTAAGTATAGTCTTAATTCTTAATAAAACAAAAACAAAAAAACCTTCAATATATATCAATTTGAAATCTTCCAAACCAGAACTTGGTGTTAACTTTTTGTGAAATCCCTGAACCAAATCCAAATTCTCAGACAGAAAATATTTTGAGAGCATCAATATCAAATTAAGATTTATAATTCATTAAACATATAATTATAGAGATGCAGCCACAACAATCTAAAAAAAAAGTGGGGGAAAGGGAGTAGGTAAAACTGACCCAAATTCAAATTACATACCTATCTCTCACTTAAATGTCTACAATTTATTCCTGAAAGAACTGTTACTAAGCTTTAAATGAAAATCTTTTCCATTGACTTTCCATTAGTTAATAGGGCATATTATATTATATCCCAAGACCCCCCCAAAACAGTATCAATTGAATAAGAACAAGTTTACAGGCAATAAATAATACAGATTGTACGTAAACTATATTGTAAAAGTTTATTGTACTTGCCAAGGAGGAAAACTTGATAGTGGATGATGATTTAATGGTGAGGAATAAGGGAATCATTCATTGGAAGGTAAATTCTGCTTTCTACACCACTTTTCCTCCCACAAATTTTCTAACCTTTTGGGTACTAATGGTTATCTTACATTCAAACTGCACTTACAATTATTTTATGACACACATTAAGTTATCACACATTAAGAAAATCCACCTTTAGGGAACTTCAAAACACATGGAAATGGCATCTGCACAGAACAGACTAGAGTCCTACAGGATGAAACGTCTTTATTCCTCTCATCTGACACACTTATGCAAACAAATAAAATAAAATAACCTGATGCACAACTTAACTGTGTTCAAAATTATAATCTATGTAGAAAAGTATCAAGTAAATGAATGCTTTTGTCTGAGATGGTAATGTTTAAATATTGTTTTTTATTGTTAGTGTATTTTACAATAAGAAAAGTGTTTATACCCAATGGGAAAAAAAGATGATTGTCTGAAAAGTGATATACCTTTGCAAGGATTATTATGGCAAAAAGCTATTAACTTAACAGTTTTTATAGGAACAGTAAACATTTTTGGCATTATTGATCTCAGTACTAATACATTTTTTAATTACAACATTCCAAGGCACTACAGAGAATAAGGAAATAATGAATTATATCAAACTTTCTTCCATTTTTCAATATTCAACTATGTAATTAAAGATAAGAAAAAAACAATTTTATTTGAAAAAATAAATTCTTTAAAAACAAAAACAAAAGCAAACCAAAACCTTATTAGGATAGCTTCAAAGAGCCCACAATGTATTATTCAACCTAAGAAGCTCCTGCCTCTAGGAAACACAAAACTACCCAACTTCAAAACTTAATACATAAGCTATAGTAACCAAGACAGTATCATATTAACAAAAAAAATAGACAGATAGATCAATTGAACAGGATAGGCTGGAAGTAGACCCACATAAATACTGTCAACTGATGTTAAACAAAAGAGAAAAGGCAATATAATGAAGCAAAGACAGTTTTTTTTAACAAATGGAGCTGGACCAACTGGACATTCACATATAAAACAATGAATCTAGACAGACCTTACACCCTTCACAAAAACTAATTCAAAATGGATCATAGGCCTAAATGTAAAAAGTATGATTATAAAATTCTTAAGAGGGTAATAGGAGAAAATCTAGATGATCTTGGTATGGTGATGACTCTTTAGATACAAGGTATGATCCACAAAAGAAATAATTGGTAAGCCGGACTTCATTAAAATTTATAACTTCTGCTCTGTGAAAACCAATGTCAAGAGAATAAGACAAACCACAGACTGGAGAAATATTTGAAAAAGGCACACTTGATAAAGGACTGTTATGTAAAATAAAGAACTCTTAAATTCAATAAGAAAATGAACCAGATTAAAAAATGGGCAAAAGACCTTGACATCTCACCAAAGATATACAGATGAGAATTAAGCATATGAAAAGATGGTTAACATTATGTTATTAGGGAATTGCAAATTAAAATATCACCACATACCTATTTGAATGATACAAATGGAAACTACTGACAGCACAAATGCTGGCAAGGGTGTAGAGCAATAGGAACTCTTATTTATTGCTGGTAGGAAGGGAAAACTGTACCATTTTGGGAGACAGTTTGGCAGTTTCTTAGAAAGCTAAATATACTCTTCCCATATGATCCATCAATTGTGCCCCTTAGTATTTACTCAAATGAATTGAAAACTTCTGTTGACAAGAACTTGCACAAAGATGTACTCATATACAGATATTTTATTCATAGTTGCTAAAACTTGTCAGCAATCAACATGTCCTTCAGTCAGTGAGACGATCAACATGGTATATTCAGACAATGTACTATTATTCAGCACTAAAAACAAATGCGCTGTCAAGCCATGAAACGACAGGGAGGAAACTATTAAGTTGTTAGAAAAGTCATGTCGTACTTTTTCTGTTTTTTGTTGCAAAAATGTGTCATGACTTTTCAGACCACCCAGTGAATACAAATTAAGTGAAAAAAGCTGATTTGTAAAGGCTACATACTGTATAATTCCAACTATATGACGATCTGGAAAAGGCAGTACTATGGAGACAATAAGATTGGTGGTTTCGCAGACGCTGGGGTGACAGGATGAACAAAGCACAGAGGATTTTTAGGGCAGTGAAACTATTTTGTATGGTGCTACAATGGTAGATACATGTCATTATTCATCTGTCAAAACCCACAGAATATACAACACTGAGTAAAACCTAATGTAAATTATGGACTTTGAGTGATGTGTCAGTGTAGGTTTACTAAATGTAACAAACATATACCACTCTGGTGGGAGGCAATGATAGTGTCGGGAGGGCTGTGCAAGTGCAGGGGGAGAGACTATAGGGAAAGTCTGTATTTTCCACTCAATTTTGCTGTGAACCTAAAACTGCTCTAAAAATTATGTCTATTTTGTAAAAAGCTTTAAAGAAAAACAGATAAGACTGGTAAAATCCAAATAAGGCCTGTAATTTAGTTAATAGTAGTGTACCAAAGTCAATTTCCCAGTCTTCATAACACACTATGGTTCAGTAAACTGTTACCTTTGGGAGAAACTGGATGATAGGTATAGAGGAACTCTAATTTTTGCAACTTTTTGTGAGTCAAAAATTATTTCAAAATTTAAAAATGTTTTAAAAAGGCAAGAGGTAAGATTTGTCAAATGTGGAAGGCTTTTACTTCTCAGGATTTGTAAACACTTTAAGCAATTTACCTAGCTTTTCTGGAGGTAAATGAGATTTACAGCTCTATGTAAAGAACAGTTTGGGACTCCTTATCCTATAAAATATGATTAGACCTAATTTCTAGGGAGCTCAGTATACACTGCTCTAAGTTTCAGGCAGAGAAGATGAGAAATTCTGAACGAGGGAATAAGTCTTATACAATTAATTAGCTTCTTAGAAGAGCAAACTATAAAAAGTAGTACATATACTCTGATAGAAGATGATCTCATGGGAAATGGGATCCAAGAGATAATGCAGAACACTAGGCTCAGTACTTTTTATAAAAAAAAGATTTTTTATTGGGGAATTGGGGGAGAGGAACAGCGTTGGGGAATTGGAAAAGGGGAACAGACAAGTTGCTGTCCTTTTGTTCTTCAGTCTACTTGTGGAGGACATCACTTCACTGGCCTATGTTGGTATTGTGATCATTGCGCTCTTCCTGGATGAGGCAGATCCATCACAGGCCATTGAATGGCTGCTCACGGCGCCCCTTGGCAGTTCACGCCGGCTGCCAGCCACTCATCGTAGCTTAAGGCAGCTCCGTGCAGCCCCATTGCAGCCTACGCCATAGCCTCATGGCAGCCCAGCTCCATGAGCTGTTGTTCACCATCTTAGCTGTAGAGGGTGCAGCATCACTGGCCCATGTGGGATCCAAACCGGGACCCTGATGCACAGAGCTGGCATCCCAAGCCAACTCTTAACCAACACGCCACTCGGCTGGCCTAGGCTCGGTACTCTTGTGCCTAACCAATGGTACAGCTTTTGTGTCATGACAAATAATAAAAATTTTAAGCTTCTTTTCAATTCTACAGACTTGAAAAAAGTCATTAAACACTTTTAAAGGTAACTGAAAATCTCTGAATTATGTCTCCACTTAAAAAAAAAAATCAGGGCCGGCCGAATGGCTCAGTTGATTAAGAGCTTGCTCAAGAGTGCAAGCTGAGCTCTGAGCAACAGCGGTTCCGAGGCCAGCCCGAGCTGAGTTGCCGTTGAGCTGCCAACAGGATGGCTCAGCTAAAAAAAAAAAAAAAAAAAAAAAAAAAAAAAAAAAAAAAAATCACTGAAATTTATATAAATCATTATCATCTTTTTATACTCATTTTTCTTCAAAATTAGAATAAATTTTAAACTCTAAAAAGATAATCATTTCAGAGTGTAGCTCCACTATAGCTCATGAGATGTTTATTAAGCAAATATTTAATTTAGTAAATATTTAGTAAATTTAGTAAAAATTTAGTAAAATTGATGTGTATCAAACCAAAACAAGAAACTATACAATATCATGAGAAAGTTTAAATAATCATGGTGATAATACATTTGAAATGGTTTCCCCTTCAAAGGTTAGTGCATCTAATTATTTAACTAATTAAATTATCTGAATATCAAGAAATCCAAAACAAAAGATGACATTTTAAAAAGGAAAATGACACTTGCAAAGTAAAAGTGACTCTTCTCACTCATTTCAAAAAGAGAATTTTTCTGAAATGTGAAGTACAAGGGGTAAAATACATAAGGCAAAACACTCTACACCTTAAGTAAACAAACTTGAAATCTTTATATACAGAATTAAAATGAATCCTTGCTTTTCAGTTGGATTTTAGAATCCATACTAAATTAAAGATTTTTAAAAATTACAACTACTTTAAGCTTCATATAAATTAAATCTTTTATTCATATAGTAACTTTCAGTTATCTTTTAAGTACAGAAACACTTCCTCTTTAATCATCTAAAATTTCATGCAAAAAGATGAAGCCTCACCCATAACACAGATGTAGAAACAAAGGCAGGAAAAAGATTAAATGACTTATGATATGTAATGCCATTACAAACTGGAAACAAAGTTTAACCTGCTCCTATATAATGTGTCATAGACACACTAACAGTCAGTGAAGTGATTAAATACTAAACCTGGTCTTATCCGCTACCTAAATGAAGGTGGAAGGAGAGGCAGTTAAGCAAAAGCACCTAAAACTTCTTAATCCTTTTTCTTAGAGAATCCTTAAATTCCACTTTTAACCTTTTGCACAAATTTACACAGGACACATTACCATTTACTATGTAACATTAAAGTTTCCAGTTAAGAAACTGGTCACCAGTGAGATAAGAAGCACCAGAAACAGGCAACCTGCTGAGGAAGATAACAGAGGGATGGGTCCATGATGATATAGTTCAGCCACTATACTGATTGTGGAACCATCTACCTCCACACTTTTTGTTGTGAGAGATAATTAAATATCTTTGTTTAAACAAACAAAACAAACAAACAAAAAGATAGAAAGAAAGACAAAGAAAAAGAAAGAAAGAGAAAGGAAGGAAGGAAGAAAGGAAGGAAGGAAGGAAGGAAGGAAGGAAGGAAGGAAGGAAGGAAGGAAGGAAAAGAAAAGTGAGAGAGAGAGAGAGAGAAAGGAAGGAAGGAAGGAAGGAAGGAAGGAAGGAAGGAAGAAAGAAAGAAAGAAAGAAAGAAAGAAAGAAAGAAAGAAAGAAAGAAAGAAAGAAAGAAAGAAAGAAAGAAAGAAAGAAAGAAAGAAAGAAACTGGTCACAAACTTTGAATAGCATTCGGAACAAAAATGATTAAAAATGTGGGTTTTCTAAAGAGATTTGTATGAATCTGGAGCTCCAAAGCTAGACAAAGCTGAAGCATCTGGGGACATTTCACAGCCTGTAGTCTTCAGCAAGATCACAAAGTGCTTAGAAATTCTTTGACCTGAGGAGACAGAAAATACATTAATATAATTATTTGACTAATTTGTGATATTTAATATTCATCTTCACTTAAAAGTATAAAACAGGTGAAGACACCCAACTGTAGACGTAATTCTATTACAAAGCCATAGTATTTCCTTTCAAAAGATATATTAATACTTCAGCAGTAAACGATGAATGTACTAAAATGTTATTACAGGAGTTATTAAATTTATATCTACGATTGATACAGTTTTATAAGAGCCAAAACCTCTAATTTTAGATTGTTTAATTATTCTTTTTTTTAAAGATTTTATTGGGGAATGGGGAAAGGGGAACAGACAAGTTGCTGTCCTTTTGTTCTTCAGTCTAGTTATAGAGGATGTTGCTTCACTGGCCCATGTTGGCGAGGCAGCTCAGTCACCGGCCAGCCATTGGAAGGCCGCTTACAGCGGCTCTTGGCAGCTCACGTGGGCTGCCAGCCACCCACTGTAGCCTATGGTAGCCCACTGCAGCAGGGGCTGCAACTTCGCTGTCACTGGGGACTCACAGCAGCCCAGGTGGAGCTGTTGTTCACCATCTTAGCTGTAGAGGGCAGTGTCACTGGCCCTCATGTGGGATCCGAACTGGGGCCCTGATGCTGAGAGCTGGGGTCCAGAGCCAGCTCTTAACTAATGCGCCACTCGGCCAGCCCTTTAATTTTATTCTATAATATATTTATAATACCATAGACTGGTTTAAACAATTATGAAGGCCCAGGCATGTAACAGATCTGTAATTTTTCTGAAGCACAAATCTGAATCATGTATACACTTTGTAATGTTAATGTATAAGGAAGGGTCACATAAACAGCGAATGAATCTAGCCAACTGACCAACACCACAGCAACAAGATTCTGTTCTCTACATATTCTAGACTACACAGTAATTCTCCTGAAGAGACAAAGATTATTGCCTTGTAAAAATACCTAATGGGCGGCTGCGTGTCTCAGTTGGTTACAGCGCGAGCTCTGAGCAACAGGGTTGCAGTTCGATTCCCACATGGGCCAGTGAGCTGCGCCCTCCGCAACTAAGACTGAAGGACCACAACTTAACTTGGAGCTAATGGAAAAACACACTGTTCCCCAATAAAGTTAAAAACAAACAAACAAATACCTAAAAAAGACAGCCCACTGCTAATGTTATTGATGAAAATAAAAATAAATAATACAAAATGATGATTCTTAGTCAAAACACAGAAGTGTTAGATAAAATTTTAAAAAGTAGTTTTTGCAGATTTATTCATGTAAAATGATGGTTGGCTGTTAGTACTGCAGTGCCTGTCTTAATTACTTTAATAGTATCGTAAGTGAATTCTATCCTATATATTTTTTTTTAACATCATTTACAGTATGAGGAGGTCATTTAACTTGTCCAGCTATGCTTTATTTTATATCATGGAAAATATATGGTATAGTAGTTATCTATAAATGTTGAGACTTTTAAAATTCTTAAGATATAGCCCTTATGAATGTCAAGTATCTATTATAGTAAATAGCAGACATTTTGTGACAGGATCAAATTTCTCTCAATACTAAAACAAGAAAAAATGTGGCTTCTTCTTTAGATCTTAGATTGCTAAGTTATTTAGCATGGATATAGGGATATCTGTTATTTAATTCCCAATACTATTCTCTCTCAGGTGTTCTTCAACAGGTTCTCTCCCAGTCTCTATCAATATGTGTACTACTCACTTAACAATACACGCAACTTCCAAATATCTAGGGGACAGATTAACGGATTAAGTCAATGGCTCAATGATTAGGCAATGACAATTCATCATTGACAAGTTTCCATATAAAACTCAGATTAAAAATCTTTTAATCTCCAGACTTCAACTAATATAAAAATAGATGAAATCCATATCCTACAACTTCAAATATCCTCCATACTGAATTTAGTTGAAAAATATAAATTTAATTTTCTAAGTATCTAAAGACTGGTGGTATAGGGAAGAGGGGAAAGGGAAAAAGCAGAGAGGCATGTGAGCCAAAACTTTACTTAATGTGATTATCCCTATATTGCAGATAAAGGAAATAAAGGATTAAGAAACTTCTTATTTTAGCTAAGGTCATAAAGCTAGAATTTGAAGTTAGGATTCAAATCTAAATAGTCTAAATCCTTCTAAAGCTCTTAACTTCCCTTAATGTAACTTTATGTAATCTTGTTAGAAAATCATTTTCTCACAAGTTAGAACACTTTTTTTTAGACAAAACAAATGTTAGTTTATAGTCTTTATATAAATTTACCCTTTCAACCAGACTGTGGTGTTTGTCTTTAAAGTCTTCATTTACATCTAGGGTTAAGATAGGCACTTCTTGTAGATAACTAAAGTCGGTTCTGTTTAAAGAAAGATGAACAAAATAATTAGAAAAAGCAATAAATAAAAGAAAAACACTAAAAACTCATTATGATATCATCATTGAAAAATCACAATGTTGTCAATCATTTGTTCAAGGTCATCTTGAGGCTCAGAGGTTGTCCAAGGTCACAGAGTAATAAGTGACACTGGGCTTGAATCAGTGTCACTGGATTTGAATCAGTGTCACTGGATCTGACTGGTGACAAAGACTAAGTAAGTTCTTATCAATTATGCTATAAATCCTGACCTAAGAAACAAAATTGAAATATCTTAAAACATTCTCTGAAAGAGAGTAACTAAATAATGTACACATATTTCCTACTTCAACACTTAATGTCAAATTCCATATATTATTCTGTCAACACCACTGGAGGAGATTAGCTATAAAAACTTTAGGAAATGAATCTCATTGCAAGAAAAAGAATGAAAATCCACATCTAGAATCCCCCAATCTGGGAGATCTTACAACACTAATAAATAAAATTGTCAAAAATGAAAAATTCTACATGCTGCACATTTTTAATTAATACTTGATAATCAAGTATTAAAACTGAGTAGTAAATAACAATAGGGAAGTCTTACCTCAGCGTTCTATGTAGGAGCCAGTTTTCATGCTTATAGTGAAGCTTCTCTAAATATTCAAGAGGAATGCCTTGTTCTTCATCTCTTCCCCGTAAATATATTCTACTCATGCATTTCTAAAACCGAGCAATAAGAAGGGGGAAGGAGTAAAGGGGGAGAAAGAGGAGGAACAATTATTCTTGTCTGCTGCCATTAAAATTTTCTTCCCTAGTGTCTCTTTAGTTATGCTAGCCAAATCTCCATTTATTACTTCTAGGAAGTTAAAATAGTTCATTTTTCCCTCCCTGTACTTTTCAATCATTTGGTGGCACTAAACCAAGTAGTACTTTCAAAAGAAAGCCAAAATAAATCTATCAACTTTCGGCATCCATACTTGAAATATTCTGTCTGAAATAAGTTTTGTAAAAAGGAAGAAAAAAGTTCAGCATAAACCTGTGCTTCTAAGTCTTTATAAATCCTCTTTTTAAATAAATAAATGATCCTCTAATCAAAGATATTATAATATTAATGAAACAAGTTTTTTGTTACATTTTAAGATATTGACTATGAATGTTTCTAATAGAATAAAATTATTAGCATTCTTTCTATTCTTTCATCTATATTTGTATTTACTATTTTTGTAATTAAAAACAAAAAATTCTCGGGCCGGCCGAGTGGCGCATTGGTTAAGCGCTGGTTTTGGGATGCCAGCGGCCCCGGTTCGGATCCCACATGAGGGCCAGTGACACTGCCCTCTACAGCTAACAACAGCTCCACCTGGAGCTGGGCTGTGCAAGCCCCGGTGATGGTGTGGGCTGCAGCCCCTGCTGCAGTGGGCTGCCATAGGCTGCAGTGAGTGGCCCACAGCCAGCGTGAGCGGCTGGCAGCCAAGCGTGAGCTGCCAATAGCCGAGATGAGCGACATCCAGAGGCCAGCGACTGATCTGCCTCATCCGGGAAAAGCGCAATGACGATACCAACAGTGAAGCAACATCCTCCGCAACTAAACTGAAGAACAAGAGGACGGCAACTTGTCTGTTCCCCTTCCCTGATTCCCCAACGCTGTTCCCCTCCACCAATTCCCCAATAAAATCTTTAAAAAAAAAAAATTCTTTTCAAAAATAAAAGTAAATTTCAAAATTATTATTAAATTCTGGCTTACTTGATATTAGAGGATAAACAAAATCATCACTTAGAATCAGAAACCCGTTTCTTTGAAAATTCAGCTTCCATACAACACAGTATTTTTTTAGGCTAGAAGTCCTAACGTTTACATTCATCAGAGCCTACTTAGTGACTCAAGGAAGAAACAAGTAAAAAACACAGAAAAATGGGAATGCAAGCATCAAAACCACAAATTTGCTAATAAATACAAACTATCACTCATGTTAATTTTTAAAAAGGCATTCACTTGGTCTTCCTGGATTCATTACATAGTTTCATACATAAACAAGAATAGTTATATTACAACTTATCATAAAAGGCATAATTTCAAATAAGTTTCCTTAACTGAAAAAGGCAAGGGTCTGCAAAGTCTCTTCTCAGCTGTAGCTGCTACAACTCACCCATTCCAAGTCAAAACCATAAAAGGTTTCTTGAAATGGACCTCCATCAACTTTGCCATTTATTCAGCAAATATTTACTGAGATCCTACTACGTACCCAGGACTTTTCTAGGCACTGGAAATTCAACAGCAATTAAAATACCCAAAGTCTCACTTCATGAAACCTATATTCTAAGAGTTACTTGAGCAAGTTTCTTAATCTAGCTGTGATAGATAAGAGACCCTGCAAGAGTTAAGAAGAAATAATGAATAGAACTGAGAAAGAACAGATAAGAGCCTAAAAGAGCAACTTGCCAAATCTGGGCTTCTAGTTTGCTGAGAAAATAGAATGCTTCTACTTACACAGTTATGAGTTTCTAATTTGCAGGTAGGGAGTTAGAGGGTGGGGATTGGAGTTAAACTAAATTGCCTTCCCTGCATACCACTGAAAGGATTTCTAATTTAAATTTTCAATGGAATGAACAAATATTTATTGAGTCTCACCTCTGGAGTGGCTCGAAGATAAATGATTCCATCCAGTTCAAGGTTTTGGCCAAACTGGTTATTCATCCAGTCATGCCAGTCTTGATAAATTGTCCACTCTGTTTCATTCATGCACTCAGATTCATACAAATTAGATGCAAAAATGTACCTGAAAGACAGCCTCCATCAATACATAAATCCTTTCCAAAAAGCACATAGAAAAAAGCACATTTCCAAAAAGTACTTTCCAAAAAGGAATAGAAAAGAGAAAATGGATCTGTTAAATGGACATGGGACAATCTCCTAAAACCCATGGGAGATAATGCCTTCAACAGTAGAAAAAGAAACAAGAGTATGTCCAACTATAGGAAATATGTTCTAGGCCAGTTGTTCTAAAAAATGTGGTCTAAGGACCCCTGGTAGTCCCCAAGATTCTTCCAGGGTCTCTGTGAGAGCCCAGATTACTTTATTTATATATTCTACTTCAACCAAAAGAATATATGACAACAGATTGAATATATTGGTTTGTCGGAAAAGTGATGACGCATTTTTTCAACGAAAAACAGAAAAATTACGTCATGACTTTTCCAACAACCCAATAGAAGCATAAGTGAGAACCTGGTTGCCTTCTATTAAGTCAGACAGTAAAGAGATTCACAATAAATATAAAATAAGGCCAGTCTTCTCAGAAATTTTTTTTGTTTTGAAACATAATTTTCAGCAGCATATTATTTATCTTAATATGCAATAGGTTTATTATTACTAATTTTAAATAAATAGTTTTTATTCCATTTCTCAGTCTTAATTTCTAGTAACATAAATATCAATAAGACAAGAAGTTCTTCAGGCTCCTCAATAATCATTAAGGTTGGAAAGGGGTCATGAGACCAAAAGTTTGAGAACCTCTGTTCTGAGTTAATGCTAGAGGTTGAAAGAGTCCTTGCATGAGCAGGGTAATTCAAAGGCCCCCTGACATATTTTCCATCTCCTTGTTCCAGGTGAGCCTGGAATATAGATTCAGATTTAACCAGAGCAGATGAGGATTTTAAAAGGGTTGGAGGAAAAAAAAATTTCACTGCAAATTTGAATTAGATGGCCACTATATTCCCTACAGTTTTCTTAGAAACTAGGGATTATAAATGGTAGAACTTCCTAATTCCATTATTACCGAAATGCTGAAGGTATTAAATGTCATTTTCTATCTCAAATCCCCATTTGGCCTCTCTTATTACTTTGATTCCGAGGAAACATACAAAAAAAAGTCTAATTCTAAGCCAAGGTTCCAAATTGATAAGTACTAAGTCATTTCTACATACCTGTCACTATACACAGATCGTTCAAAAAATAATACAGGTTTCTCTGCATCTTTGAGCTTGCCATTGAGAGAGGCAAGCTGAGCTCGTATGCGACTGAGGCAGGCATATGACTGGAAGGTAAAAGACCATCGTTCAGGCTTCTCATACATCATCTGAAGAACATTCCCACCACTTTTCTGAGATGCTGTCAGTTCCTATTTTGAATTTGAAAAATGAAACAAAAAGCAAAGTTAATGATCAATAGGAATATTTTAATATTTTAAAAAGCTTAAAAAGAGAAGTTGGATAAATAAATGCATCATGATTAGCAAAGCCAAAATAAGTGCTCTTCTTCCTGGCTCTTTCCCACTATATTTTTCAGGTTGCCTGAGGTCTGGAAGAATTTGAAAAGCTAGCTTCACCACAGATTCTTTAGATCTTTGTCAAAAACTAACAGCCTATGGCAAAAATTATTTGTTTGGCCCAAATCAGACTTCTAAAAACCCTAGTCCAAATAAATAGCCTTGAATGCTTCCTGCCATTCATGCTCAAAGTAGGTGGTTTTCCTCTAGAAAAAAAAAATTCAGAAGTGTAAATATTACAACTGACCTCAAAGTTTCAGTTAAGAATTAAAAACCACACAAACACAGGGCACTCTGAAGCAGAATTTAAATTACATACCACAAACCACACAATTAAGTTGAATCTTCTTTCCAAATTGAAAAAAAAAAAAGTATAAAGTGGAAAGAGGCTAATAGTCCACAACAGGTCTGCTTAGAGAACACTTTGAGCCGATGAACTGAAATAAGGATGTAGTTGCCTTCCCAAACTGCTTAAATAACAAATTTATTTTTATGAATGTTCCATTGGAGAGCCTTTGTTAATTTAATTATAAACTGACTTTCCACTTACCTTTTTCCAGGGAGAAAATATTTCATACAAGTGAATTTTTCTAGCTAAATGAAGTTTTCAACTCAACCAAAATTTTTTATTCAGTTATTTATTTAGGAAGAGAACACTAATGTGTATTTTATTTTCCTACCCTAGTAAGCATAGTATTTTTAAAATTACTTAGTATTATTGAATATTGACAGTTAGATGTATGAAACAAGTTACCAATAAAGCACACACCTCCATTCTACACATAAAAATATCAAATTGTTCAAGGTTCTATTTGATCTTATACTAAATGAGCCCAAATAAGTATTACTTTTTAGTAGTCTGTTTTTCAGTTTTTCTATTTTCTCCTTTGATGTCAGGTTGTACACATGGCTGCTCCTTTACAGTCCCTCCCTTGACAGCCCCTTCTAATCAGAAAATAAATTTATCAGATTGTGTCAAAAGTATAAGTAAATGCCCTATGAATAAGCCACATTAACCTTTATGCATAATTTTGTGACCTCCATTTTGACCAAATGATTTGCTTCTGTCCTTGTTCTCAGCTATTTGTGTATCCCTTATCTAGCACTTTTAACTATTACAAACACTCCTTCAAAAAAGGTAGTTCAATTTGGGTTTTTAAAGCATATTTTTTTTTTTTTTTAAAGATTTTATTGGGGAATTGGCGGAGGGGAACAGTGTTGGGGAATCGGGGAAGGGGAACAGACAAGTTGCTGTCTTTTTGTTCTTCAGTTTAGTTGCGGAGGATGTTGCTTCACTGTTGGTCTCGTCATTGCGCTCTTCCCGGATGAGGCAGATCGGTCGCTGGCCTCTGGATGTCGCTCATCGCGGCTATTGGCAGCTCATGCTTGGCTGCCAGCCGCTCACGCTGGCTGCGGGCCACTCACTGCAGCCTATGGCAGCCCACTGCAGCCCACACCATCACCGGGGCTCGCACAGCCCAGCTCTAGGTGAAGCTGTTGTTAGCTGTAGTTAGCTGTAGAGGGCAGTGTCACTGGCCCTCATGTGGGATCCGAACCGGGGCCACTGGCATCCCAAAACCAGCGCTTAACCAATGCGCCACTCGGCCGGCCCTTAAAGCATATTTTTATTATGTACTGTCATTTAAGTAAAGGTTGGCTGGCCCAAAATAATTCTGTAAACCTTTGACCAGTCAACAAGCATTTTCCCTTAACAAAACTTCTTTCATCTTTCCTGGATGTCAGCTACTCCTTCAAAGAGGGTATATGAGTATCTATCTGCAGTGAAAATAATAATAATAGTAATAATAATAATTTTAAAAACCTCCATTAAAAGAGAAACAGGGCTGGCCGAGATGTGCGTTGGTTAAGAGCTGGCTTGGGACGCCAGCTCTGAGCTGCAGGGCCCCGGTTCGGATCCCACACATGAGGGCCAGTGACACTGCCCTCTATAGCTAAGGTGGTGAACAACCACTCTACCTGGAGCTGGGCTGCTGTGAGTCACCGGCAATGGTGTGGGCTGTAGCCTCTGCTGCAGTGGGCTGCCACAGGCTACAGTGAGTGGCCGGCAGCCAGCGTGAGCTGCCAAGAGCCACTGTGAGCAGCTGTCCAGAGGCCGGCGACCAATCTGCCTCACCTGGGAAGAGCGCAATGATAATACCAACATGGGCCAGTGACGCATCGTCCTCCACAACTAGACTGAAGAACAAACGGACAGCAGCTTGTCTGTTCCCCTCCCCCAATTCCCAAATAAAATCTTAAAAAAAAAAAAAGTGAAAAACAAGGTCACATTAAATTTCTTTCACTACTGACATCAAATTTTAGGCACAGTTCCTCATTTCTTCAAAAGGGAGAGATGGAGGATTATCTACTGGGTTGTTGGAAAAGTCATGGCACATTTTTGCAACGAAAAACACAGAAACAATACATCATGACTTTTCTGACAACCCAATATTTAGCTTGAGGAAGAAAAGTGATATAGAGAGACAGTGATGAATCAAATGAAAAGCGATAAAATGATATATAGCCTTTCTGCTTTCTCCCTTTTGTACATTAAGTTAATCAGAAGGGTAATGTAAGATCAACTTCTCTTAAGTTACAACTGATTTCATGGTAGGTGCTAGAATTCATCCAGTGGCTTAATCTTAAATCATTTAAATAAGTTTTCTCACTCCATTAAAGGAATTAGATGTATTTGATACTAAAGAAGAGGAGTAGGATGGTAGTGGTATCCATGTATATATGGAATTCTCTGCAGTATAAACATTCATTTAAAACACAAAATTTAAGTCTTTGATTAGTCTGCTCAATACCTGGTTAGATCCCTGGGTTAAATGGCATGTTTTTAAAAAATAAATGTGCTGGGCTGGCTGAGTGGCGTGGTGGTTAAGAGATGGCTTAGGATGCCAGTGGCCCCGGTTCGGATCCCACATGTGAGGGCCAGTGACATTGCCCTCAAAAAATAAATAAATAAATAAATAAATAAATAAATAAATAAATGTGCTTAGGAATATGAGCACAAAAGGCATATTTACATTTTTTTAAAAGTTTATTTTTTATGTCTTAGAAGCACAAAATAGAGAATGTTTGTTGAAGAGCTAGTAAATTTCATTACTCAAAATATCCATTAGGATTAATACATGTCAATTTTAATGATAATTATAATTATACCTACCATTTGTCTGTTTTATTCCAGGAACTATATGAAAAGCTTTATATAAATTATCTCAAACCCATGAAATAGTCATCACTGACCCTATTTTTCAGATTAAAAAAAAGGGCTCAAAGAGTTTACATAACTTGTTAATATCAATATACCTGGTAAGCAGCAAGCTAGGATTCACATCTAGGACTGATTTTAAAGCCATATTCTTTCCAAAATATTTCACTGCCATTAAATGCTGAAGTTATAACTATAAAGTAAACAATACTTACATTTGATTTATTAAAAGGAGATATTTGGCTACTGTGTGGATGATTAACATGGTGCTGGTGATCTATAGTTTAATAATTTTATCTTAGACATGGATAATTTTACATAACTATATGTACAATAGAGAATTCACTAAGGATGTAAAAACAACTTCACTAGCAAAAATACATCTACATCTGAGTTAATTTTAAAAATAAAACTAACCATGAAAAACAATTTTTGGTCTTTATCATCATCTGGGCTTTACTATATAAATGATGATTGTCTTTGCTGCACAAATACCTATCACCAATGCAACATGGTACTTCTGAGTTTAAATTACATTTAAGCATAAATTTAAGTCACTTCTATTTAGAGATGTATGTGTGGCAGACACTGCTGTGTTCTCTAAAACCAGTTACTTTTTCTTCCTGGACACACAGTAGGCTTTATTTTCCAGTTTCCCTTATCGTTAACTGTAACCATGTGACTCATTTCTACCCAGTGGAAATAGGGCAGAAGCAGTGAATACCATTTCCAGACCTGACCCATGAAAACCTCTCAAATGTTATGATTCTTTCTTTATCCATCAGCTGTCAGCAAAGGACATCAATGCCATGGAGTGTGGTTCTCAACTTTAGCTCCAGGGCAGGGGTATCAAAGTATGGTCCCCATAACAGCAGCATCAATATCACTTGGGAACTTGTGAGAAATGCATATTTTCAGCACTCTCCCAGACCTACTAAATCAGAAACTGAGGGTTGGGCTGGAAATCTGTGTTTTAACAAATCTTAGAGCTCTGAGCAGCTCTAAAGATAGTGAAGATTGAAGCACTGTCCTAGGTTGAATGAGCTACAAGTTAGAAGGGGCATAGGTCCCTGAGTCACAGCATGTAGGAATTTGCCATCCAGCAAATACTATATTGTACTGCTTGCTGAGAAATAATATTTTATTATTTTGAACCACAGAGATTTTAGAGCTTATTATAGCAGCAAGTGTTACCTTCAATCTACCTGATAACATTTTTTTAAATCTATCAGAAGTGAATTTAGTTCTTTTGGAAAACATTTGTGATCAATTTGCGAATCAATCTGTGAATACTAAGACAACAAAATAGGTTAAATATGTAAAATTAAATGGGCTTCTTTACTAGAAAGATTGTGAGAACTTTGAAAGTTTTTCTGAAGAACCTTGAGGACAACATGCTAGGTGAAATAAGCCAGTCATAAAAGGACAAATACTGTATGATTCCACTTATATGAAGTATCTAAAGTAGTTAGATTCATAGATATAGAAAATAGAATGGTGGTTACCAAGGATTAGAGGAAGGGAGCAAAAGAGAGTTGTTTAATGAATAGTTTCAGTTCTACAGGATGATAAGGTTCCAGAGATCTGTGTTACAACATTGCAAGTATACTTAAACTACTAAGCTGTACACATAAAAATGCTTAAGATGAGGAGCAGCCAGGTGGTTCAGTTGGTTAGAGTGCAAGCTCTGAGCAGCAGAGTTGCCAGTTTGATTCACATATGGGCCAGTAAGCTGCACCCTCCACAACTAGACTGAAGACAATGACTTGATCTGCGCTGCCAGTAGGCAGCGGGATGGCTCAGTTGGTTAGAGTGCGTGCTCTTAACAACAAGGTTGCCAGGTGGACTCTTGCATGGGATGGTAGGCTGCACCCCTCGCAACTAGAATGAAAACGGTGACTGGATTTGGAGCTGAGCTGCACCCTCCACAACTAAGATTAAAGGACGACAACTTCATTTGGAGCTGATGGGTCCTGGGAAAAACACACTGTTCCCCAATGAAGTTAAAAAAAAAAATGGTTAAGATGACAAAATTTATATGTGCTTTTTACCACAATAAAAAAAATTAATTAGGGCCGGCAGAGTGGCTCAATTGGTTAAGAGCTCGCTCAAGAGTGCGAGCTGAGCTCTGAGCAATGGCGGTTCGATGCCAGCCCGAGCTGAGTTGCCATTGAGCTGCCCAAAGGTGACAGGATGGCTCAACAAAAAAAAAAAAAAAAAAAAAAAAAAAAAAAAAAAAAGTTAATCAAACAAAGAAGATCATACATCTCCTTGTATTTGGATTTCCCAGTAAATGTAATCTCTTTTGTCTAAACATATAGCATGGTAGGATTATGGATAATTTTATTTTGTTTCTGAAATTCATATCTATAATTCGCTTCATGATAGAATACACTTTACAGAAAAAACACATTATTGCCAACATAAGGGAAAACCAGAAATATCAAATACAAAATCACCTATCTTTTAATTCTAGTCTAACCTTTGCAAACATTGCAAAACAGGTGAATTAAGTTCAATCAAAAAGAATCAGAATCCACCAAACAAGATAATCACAAAATAGCCAACGAAAGTTATCAGGCGATTTGAGAAGGTACGAGTGAAAGTATTTTATCAAGTATTCCTAATTAATTTCCAAGAATGACTTATCAAAAAATATGCTGTTGCTTCACCAACAAGTATTATATTTGATCCCTTCTTCCTCTCAGTTACTAATTTTTCGGTGGCTTCCTAGTGGTTAAGAAGTGTTGGATGCAAGTAGTACTTCACAATTAATAACAAAGCACCCCAAAAGAATTCAGCTCAATTAGAAAACATGACAGAGCAGGGATATCTCCCTAACAGTCTGTGTATCTCAAAAATAAGCTAAAAGGAAGCAATCAAACCAAAGCTTTGGGCCTAAATAATAACATAAATCACCAAATAAAGCAAATTATTATTTAAAATAAACCTTCAATACAAAGTTTGATAATCATCTGGATGGTATATTTTAAAGGTAATCTTACCATGGAATGGGAATAATGAGTTATTTAGCCTCATTATTTTGCTAAAATTGGTGGCAGCTTATCAATAGTATAGCAATATTTCAACCACTAGGTGGCAAGTTAAAAAACAAAACAAAACAAAACAAACAGCCCAAGATAATCACGCAGGTGCAAATTTAGTTACTAACTTGGGTAACAGATCAAAGGTACCAATTCTTCCCATTCTACAGCAACTGCCAAGAAGTGTGATTAAATGGCAAACATCCAAAGTAGGGCATAGCCTTGCAAGTGATGGGTCTGAAGACAGTCCTCCTTCTCACTACTGACAGTATTCTAAGAAAGCTGAGATTTGGACAATACGTGATTCACACTATAACCCCAAGGACTGCATCAGGGATGGGTCTGAAGGAATACAGGATAAAGGAAGAAAATCCCATTTCTTGGGTTGAGTAAAGGTCTAGAGAAAAAGAAAATATCCAAAGATACAGAGAACCTACCACCACCCTCAGACTCTACAACCGTATACCCCCAAATGTTATCCTCACACTGTCTGAAATTCCACTTAGAAGTACAGAGGACTAACAATATGGTAGCCCTCGATACACACACAATAAAGCTATCAGAGAATGTGCACCAAAATCCAATAAAGGTAATCAAATTGAAACATCATGGAGACATGCCTGGATAACAAGAACACCTGCATGGTAGTTGTAAAGAAAGGTCCATTTGGAAACTTGACTGTAGTATATGGGAAGAAAATGCCCCAGCCCATAAACATGATTATCAGATCCCTGAGGCCAGTGGAGCCAAAATGGAGACAGATGTATCAATGTGTCACAGTCTGATGACATCAGTCATTAAGATAATATATCTTAAAATTACCTTAAGATAATATATCCTGGGTTCTGATTCTGAGCTTAAAAGCCAGGCTTCTTATCATCAATTGTCTTCCCATGTATACTGACGCAGTGTTTTCAACCTTTTCATCTCCAACATAACGAAAGGGTTCCATAGACTCACAACACTAAGAGTGTTCACTAGGGCAGTCATTTTTAAACAAGAGGCATTCACATATTTGAATTCCCAAGGAATTGTTTGTGTTATTTTAAAAAGCACCATAAATCCTTGAGATTCTTAAGAGTTCCTTCCACTGGTTGAAAATTATGGGCCTACATAGATAGTGGATGGACCTAATTCAATGAATCTGATAATTACATTTCCCTCTGAAAGTTAATATTTTCGACACTTATTTTTTTTTTAAAGATTTTATTGGGGAATTGGGGGAGGGGGAACAGCGTTGGGGAATCAGTGAAGGGGAACAGACAAATTGCTGTCCTTTTGTTCTTCAGTCTAGTTGTGGAGGACGTTGCTTCACTGGTCCATGTTAGTATCGCCATTGCGTTCTTCCCGGATGAGGCAGATGGTCGCCGGCCTCTGGATGGTCACTCACCTTAGCTATTGGCAGCTCATGCTGGCTGCCGGCCACTCACACTGGCTGTCGGCCACTCACTGTAGCCTATGGCAGCCCACTGCAGCAGGGGCTGCAGCCGACACCGTCGCCAGGGCTCACACAGCCCAGCTCCACCTGTCGTAAGCTGTAGAGGGCAGTGTCACTGGCCCTCATACGTGGGATCTGAACCGGGGCTGCTGGCATCCCAAAACCAGCTCTTAACCAATGCGCCACTCGGCCAGCCCGACATTTGGTTTTTATATGTCAGTTTCTGTGCCCTTGGTTAATGTGAGGTATACTGAGAGGCAGAAACATTTAATGTGTCAACAAAACAGTTATACATATTTGAGTTAGAAGCTTATAATACTAAAACTAGAATGGACCTTAAATAGAGTTCACCTAATTCAATCTAGTCTAACACTGGAATCCCTTCTGTATTTTTTGAGATTTGTTTAATTTGGTTACTTTCTACTTAAGACCTGAGAATAACTACACTGACAGTCAATCCCAGAAACGGGGAGAAAAGAAGCATTTTTAGAACACAAGTTCCTCAGTTTTAAAGGTAAGCATCCCTGAATACGGCACTTCAGTGAAAGAGGCCATGAGGTAAAAATGCAGGGTGAGGGGGGAGACAGAAGAAATGGAAAATGGGTGAAAGGACCTAAACAAGGGCTTTAATTAAAGAAATCCAAAATAAGAAATTGCAAATTAATTAACTAAATGAGCACAATATCAACAGCAATCAGGGAAATACAAATAAAAAACATAAATTATTAAATATTCAACAGAATGACAAAAACTAAAAAGTTGGACAATACTAAATATTGGCAAAGATATGGACTAATGACAGCTTGAGTACACTATGTGGAACAGACTGGTAAAACCACCTGGGAAAACAGGCATTGTATACATACCGCACTACCCAGTAATTTTACTACTTATTCCTAGAAAAACTTGCATGTACATGTACATTAGAATCCATGTTCACAGCAGAGCTGTTTTTACAGCAACTAAACTGGAAACCACTCAAAAAACGATCACAAGGACCAGCTGAGTGGCTCAGTTGGTTAAGAGTGCGAGCTGAGGTCTGAGCAACAGCAGTTTGATGCCCAGCTTGAGCTGAGCTGCTGTGGAGCTGCCAACAGGTGGCAGGATGGCTCAGCTAAAAAAAAAAAAAAAAGTGATCACAGGTATAGAATGGAGAAATAGTGATATATGAGTACAATTGAATACTATATGGTAATGTAAATGAACAAGCTAGAGCTGCATGCAACAATATAGACAATTTTCATTAACTTATTAGGCAAAAGATACAACAGGAAAAAGAATACAAAGTTTATTTCATTACATAACATTCAAAAACAGACAAAACTAAGTTATATTTTTTTAAGAGATATGTTCCTGTATGCTCAATTATTTTCAGAGAGCAGAAAAGCCCCTATTATTTCAGGGGTTATTTCCTGAGTGATTACCCTAGTGGAATCATTATCCCAGAGAATGAGATAGCGTGACGTGAGAAGGACTAACTGGCACTTCTGGAATGATAATAATGTTCTCTTTCTTGACCTGGATGATGATTACAAAGATGTTAACCTTAAAACTGTTCTTCAAACTGTACAATGTTCCATATACTTTTCTATAGTTATATCATGTCAATAAAAAAATGTTGAAAGAAAGAAGCAAATAAACAAATTTACTCACTTTAAAACAAATAGGGATGTAAGAAAATGATTTTGGTTATTCAAAACCATATATCCTCCAAGTCTACTAGTGATTCCTCCTTTTATATATAATTTACAATTTAAATACTCACTTATTATTCTCAAATTCCTCATACCAACAGCTAAACTCTAAAAATTAGACTTTTTTTCCAATTCTGTCTTCCTCAGTTCTAACAAATTAAGTTTCTGGCACACATTTCCATGTTGAAAGTTTCTGCTATGTTACTTGCAATTTCAATTCTCCAGAAACGAAAATCCTAGCAGTCAGGTCTGTCTCCTTCATACACATACAATAAAAACTTTTGCTATAAAAAAATAAAAGTTAACTATTACTTCCTCTTTCACATTTGCAATGTAGGATGGAAAAGTGCTGGGAAATCGAAACTTCTGTCCAGGGTGAAAGTCTAGCAAGAATGACAGTATAAAGAAAAGGGAGACTAATGGTTCTCTCTGAGACAAAAGGTTTGAAAGATAAACTAAGAAAATTCAGCTATTGAGTAGTTGTTTTGTTTTTGTTTTCTTTGCTTGTTTTTAAATAAAATGTAAAAAGCCACTCAAGGAATTTAACTTACAATTAGATTTTTGTAAACCTTTTAATTAATTTTTGAAAACTTTAAAAATTGTACTTGCATACAATAAAATGTATAAATCTTCAGTGCATAGTTCAATATTTACATAGATATACACCTGTGTTACTACTGCCCAGATGAAGATATAAACTTAATGCTAGATTTGAAAGTTTTATTGGAAAAGGAAAAACAAGCCAACAGAAGACCTAAGAGAATAAATACCACTGATTCGCTAAACCAAAAGATTTTTTATTTTATTTAGTTAAATTTTATTTTCATACCTGAAATTCATCTTGAGCATTTTGAACATTGCACCATCTGACAACAGGTTCAGGAACCACTTCCCAATCCTCACAGACTTGCTTAAGGATATTCACAAATGTTGACTTCCCTGCAGCTTTTGTGAGAGGAAAAGTAAAACTGAGGAAAGAAACTTAACAGAAAAAAAAAAATCTAATCATCAGATCTTCAAAGTTTATAGTCATGCACAACATAACGACATTTTGGTCAATGACGGACTGCATATATTACAGTGGTTCCTTAAAGATTATAAGGAGCTGAAAAATTCCTATCGCCTAGGTGACACATAGCTATCCTAACATCTTAGCACAATGCATTACTCACATGTCTGTGGTCATGATGGTGTAAATAAACCTACTGCGCTGCCAGTCGTATAAAAGCACAGCCATCCAGGGCCGGCCGAGTGGCTCAGTTGGTTAAGAGCTCGCTCAAGAGTGCGAGCTGAGCTCTAAGCAACAGCAGTTCGATGCCCAGCCCAAGCTGAGTTGCCGCTGAGCTGCCAACAAGGTGGCGGGATGGCTCAGCTATTTAAAAAAAAAAAAGTATAGCCATCCAATTCTGTATAATAATGATAATAAATGACTATGTTACTGGTTTATATATTTAGAATATATATCTTTTATGGTTATTTTAGATACTCTACTTATAAAAATAAAGTTTGCTGAAAAACAGTATGCTGTGTTATGCCAGGAGCAGCCTAATTAATACATCTTGTGTTTAAAGTGTCTCTTAAGTGATTTTCTCTTGTGCTTGATTTAATCTCGTGTTGTTTTGTACAGTAGCATGCTGTACAGGGTTGTAGGCTAGGAGCAACAGGCTCTACCATATAGTTTAGGTGTGTAGTAGGCTCTGCCATCTAGGTTTGTGCACTGTGTGATGGTCTCACAACGATGAAATTGCCTAACTACCCAATTCTCAGAACATACTCTCGTCATCGAGCGGCGCATGACTGTAATAGCAAACAATACAAAAAACAAAAACGGTCAATTTCCTTACCTTTCTCTTTAGATTTTTTTTAATGAAAACTAAAAGGGTCCCTGCCCACTTTATATTAAGCACATTTGTTATCGTCTTTAGTTTACCAAAACCATGAAAGAGAGTTAAAAACGTGGTGGGATTTTAGGCAAGCTGTTATGGCAGGAAAGGATCCTTGTCTTAGACTCACTTTCCTTAACCAAGCAATGAGAGAAAACTGTGGGAAGTGGTCATAGCTATTCTCCCACTGAATTAGATATGTGATTTGGGGTACGTCACTGAACGTCTCAGATCCTGTTTCCTCATAATACGATGGAGACATAATACCCTCCTCATGGAAACTGTGGTGATAAGCAACTAGAGTGATAGTCATTCTAGGCTCTCACGTTTTAAAAATTTCCCTCTCTATTGGCTCCATTCTCTCAGTTAACGAAAAAAGCTCAGGTCTTGCCTATCTAAAAGTAATTTAGAAACAGCCAAAGAAACGATAAAATCAATATAAAGATGCATACAATACCTATAATTTAGAATGAAAAATATTATTATTATTATTATTATTATTTGACACTTATTATCATATGGCACTATGGCTAATAAATTATAAAAACATTTTTGCAAAGCACTTCCTACAAGCAATAGCCATGTTTCATTGCTTCACTTTCATGAGTCTGTGCAGTGTACATTCTATCCAATCCTTTAAAAAAAAGGTCATATGTACTTTACTGCTCCCTGGTGATTCACTAGTTTCTGAGATAAGGAGGGTGAGGGATAGTTCTGGTGTAATCAGAACATATTATATTCTATTTTTAAATCAGCCAGGAATACATTCTATTTAATAACAGGAAAAGACTTAAACTGGAATTTAACAGGGTGTAGCAGTACTCCTATTGACCACCACACCCTTTCTATCTGAAGTCACCAAATGTGGTTATATTAGACATCTCTAGTCAGCATAATGCGTTCTCTCTCTTTCTCTCTCTCTACACACACACACACACACACACACACACACACACACACACACACACCTTCAGTATGCTTGTAAGCAAAGCCTTCTCCCTTATAAACTGGATCCAAAGAGAGCACAAAGAACTTGCCTTTGACTTACAGAACTATATTCTAACCTAGGACAATAAATAAGGCAATAGAAGAAAAGAAAAAACTGGAAGAACTTTAAAAGATCACACATAAAGGGCAAAAAAAAAGAGGGGCGTCAACAAGAAGGTAACACAGAGAACAGTTGAGAAGCAAAATAGAAAAGTCCTATTATCACCACAGAATAGGAGAAAAACTTTTAAGAATAAATCAGATGACTATGAGAACTAATCATGGGAAAACCACTGGTGACCATGGATTTTGTTGGAAAGGGTAAGCAAAGGGGCTGTAAGGCATTTACAAGTATAATAAGTGGAAGCATATAAAATGATCACCAGACATTCACTGAGCTAGATGAAGAAGGAAAGGAAAACATGATGTTCAGAAAAAACATACTAAAAAATTAGGCATCAGCTAGAGTCTAAAAGCACTAAATGTTAGAGCATTCAGCTTTCTTCTGACACGGTCTATAAACAGGAAACGTTTACATGGTTACACTCTGAAATTTTAAGAGTAATGAGTTACACTTAATTTAAGCAACGTCACAATAGTTACCTATAGTTTCCAATTGGACTAATATCCAATTCCCGAACTTTCTGGAGGGAAATGGGTAGCTAGAAAATAAGCTAAATTAATAAATTAATACTCTATGACAGCAAAAGAAAACAAGAACCAAGGACACTGGTGTTAATAATTTAAAGTCACATGACCTAGCCTGGCCAGGTGACTCAGCTGGTTAGAGCTCTAGCTATGAGCAACAGGTAGCTTCAATTCACACATGGGCCAGTGAAATTCGCCAGAGCTGAGCTGCCAACGGATGACCTGACGGCTCAGCTGGTGAGAGCATGTGTTCTTAACAACAAGGTTACAGGTTCGACTCCTCCGTGGGATGGTGGGCTGCCTCATCCCACACACAACTAGGTTGAAAGTGGCAACTGAACTTGGAGCTGAATTGCGCCCTCTACAACTAAGATTGAAGGACAACAACTTGACTTGGAGCTGATGGGTCCTGGAAAAATACAATGTTCCCCTTCCCCAATTCCTCAACACTGTTCCCTTCCTCAATTCCCCCCAAAAAAAATCTTAAAAAAAAAAAAAAAAAAGTCACAAGACCTATATGCCAAGCAGGCATTATGGTTATTCTGTGCAGACTATTAAGATAAGAAGAGCCAGGTAAAGCCTCCATAAATCTAACATAAGGAAGTATTTTAGTAACAGAGAACATAAGATGGGTTATGAGTATAAAACTAAAATGACCAGTTAAGCTTCAAATTCTAGGAATAGAGGAATCACAAAATAGTCTTGTACAGACAGAGTAGCAATGTGTACATTTACAGCTTATTTGGATTTGACAAGTAAGGTGGAGAGTACACATGAACAACAGTGCAAGAGCAATAGTAAACAGCAACTGGCAAAGCTTCAATGTCAGGAAGACAACAAGTGGTCAGGAACATACACCATCTAAAGAGCAAATTGTATTACAGAAGAAACGCAGGCCCAGTATTACCAGATCTTCCTATAGATTTTTCAAGAGAAGACAAAAATCTAGTTTACGGGAATCTCAAAATGTTTTAATGCTGGCAACAAATTAAATTTTGTTTTTCTTTAAATTTGTGGAGGCCAATATTGTACAAATGCAGGCTATCAGTTTGCAATTCCTTCCCGTGTAGGTTAGGGGGATGTCAGAGAACTTAAAGCAGGTGATAACACAATTACAGTAGTCCCTCCTTATCTGCAGGGGATACTTTCCAAGTCCTGCAGTGGGATGCCTAAAATCACAGATAATACCGAACCCTATACATATGGTTGACCACTGATCAACACGGGGATTAGGAGTGCCAACCCCTCCCCACCCCCGCAGTGGGAAATCTGTGTATAACTTCTGACTCCCTTTTTTAAAATTTAGCTATTCCAAGACCCCCACGAATACCAAAATCTAAGGATACCCAAGTCCCTTATATAAAATGGCACAGAACTTCAATGCACACAGTTGGCCCTCCACATTTGTGGATTCCCAACTGTGGAAACAGTTTGAATTACTCAAGGGTCAACTGTACTGTCTTTTCCTATACATACATACACTTCACAGCTTTTCTTTGACATATCAAAACTGCCAGCATCACTACTCTGGTGCTTTGAGGCCATTAAGTAAAATAAGGGTACGTGAACACTACGAGGACATGACGGTTGATCCAATAATCCACCAAGATGGCTACTTAGTGACTGAATGGGCAGCTAGCATGTACAGTGCAAAAATGCTACACAAAGCGATGATTCACGTCCTAGGAGTTACAGAGAGGGACAGCACGAGATTTCATCACGCTACCCAGAATGGTGTGCAATTTAAAAGGTATTAATTATTTATTCTGCAATTTTCCAATTAATATTTTCAGACCACAGCTGACTGCAGGTAACTGAAACCACAAAAAGTGAAACCACGGATGGGGGGGGGGGGTGAACTACGGTACATTTGTATATAGAAAGACTGTTCTGGAAGTAGTTAAGAGAAATTGGAGATAGGGTGACATACCAGAAAATTACTTCAGATACTGGGAAAATCAGATTTTTTTTTTTTTTTTAAAAGAGTTTATTGGGGTATTGGGGAAAGGGATCAGACAAGCTGTTGTTCCCCAATCTTCGCTGTGGAAGGCGCCAGTTGCCATCTGGCTTCCCGTCAGCAGCTCGTGGCCTCTAAACTCAAGGTGCTGTGTTCAATTTTAGTTGCAGATGATGTAGCCACCATCCCGTACGGGAGTTGAACCAGCAGCCCTTTTAAGAGTGCACGCTCTATCCACTGAGCCATCCAGGCGGCAGCTCAGCTCAAGGTGCCCAGTTCAGTCTTAGTTGCGGGTGGGCAACTAAGGCAATCTTGCTGTCACACCAGCTGAGCCATCCCACCACCTGTTGGCAGCCCAGCAACAGCTCAGCTAGGGTGCAGCGTTCACAGGCCCATGTGGGAATCAAACAGGTGGCCCCACTGCTCAGAGCACGCGCTCTAAGCCAACTCTTAACTAAGTGAGCTACTAGGCTGGCCCAAAGATTCTTGAAGGAAAGTAAATTTCTATATATGAAATGTTGCCTAAGTAGATTTAAGAAAGGGAAGGGGACTAATTCATTGTGATATTGATCTGAGGGGTTGTTCATCCAAATTTACTTTTTTTTTTTTTTTTTTGAGAGCAGTGTCACTGGCCCTCATATGTGGGACCCGAACCAAGGCCGCTGGCTTCCGAAGCCAGCACTGAACCACTGTGCCACTCGGCCGGCCCCAAATTTACTTTTGAAATGCCTTTCTTCAACTACTTTCTGTCTTTATATATGGTCTTCTTTATCCAAAAAATAGCTGTGATGAGTCATACTAGTAAACACTCACCTTCAAAGAACTTATCCTGCGAAGAGGAAATGTCTACTACAGTTTATCCTTAAACAATGCTGGGGTTAGGGGCGCCAACCACTGCACAGTAGAAAATCTGCATATAATTTTTGACTCCACAAAAACTTAAATTATCCCTTGGTATCTATGGGGGATTGGTACAAAGACCCTTGTGGATACCAAAATCCATGGATGCTCAAATCATATATATAAAATGGCATATATCAACGCCTAGTTAGCCCTCTGTATCCACAGACTTCCAACCACAGATGGAAAACAGTACATTTACTGAAGAAGAAAAAAAATATATCCCCGTATAAGTGGACCCACACAGTCAAATCAGTGTTGTACAAGGGTCAAGTGTATATGGATCTGTTCCACTGGTGCCTTAATACTGGAGCAATGAAACAAGATGTCCTCTTTCAAGGTATGTTCAGCTTTTTTCTATTCCTTCGACTGCTTGCCTTGCTTTTTAAAAGTAGAAGTGCTTTGGGCCGGCCGAGTGGCGTGGTGGTGAAGCGCTGGCTTGGGACGCCAGCGGCCCCGGTTCGGGTCCCACATAGGAGGGCCAGTGACACTCCCCTCTTAAAAAAAAAAAAAAGAAAGAAAAAAGTAAACGTGCTTTGAGTTTAAGAATTAAAAAACATTTGCTGTATGCATGAATGGCTAGTACCTAACTTAGAGACAAAAAAATTCTATCAAAACAGGAAGCGTCAGGTGTAGGTTTCCTGTGGTAGGAACGATACAAGAGTCAGAAGTTCATATGCATCTTGTAACGTGACATGCACAGTGTCGCCTGGGAGAGGACAGAAACAGTAATGGTCTTTGAATCATACCCCGGTGTTTACTTGTCTGTCATGCAGGGAGTGAAGAACTTTGTGCTGTTAAGATCATTAAAAAAACTCTTCCCTTTCACTTGAATGTTTATAGTTTTATTCACAATCACTAAAAACTGGAAACAGTCAAATGTCCACAGCTGGGGAACAGATAAACTGCTATAGCCATTCAATGGAATACGACTCAGCAATAAAAAAGAACTACCAAAACAAGCAACATAAATATACCCGAGGGCCGGCCGAGTACGGTGGTTAAGCATTGGGTTGGGAAGCCAGTGGCCCCGGTTCGGGTCCCACATATGAGGGCCAGTGACACCATTGGCCCCGGTTCGGGTCCCACATATGAGGGCCGGTGACACCGCCCTCAAAAATAAATAAGTAAATAAATAAACAAATAAATAAATAAATAATACCCGAAAGCATTATGCTAAATTAAAGATGCAAGACACAAAAAGGCTACCTAACTTCTGTTTATATGACATTCGGGAAACGATAAAATCTACAGGGACAGAAGTCAGATCAGGCAGGAAGAGAGAGGGGGCTGACTACAAAAGGGGAACGAGGGACCTTTCTGAGGTGATGGGAATATTCTAAGTCTTGATCGTGGTAATAGTAAAATGACGTTCTATGTCTGCTGAGCTAGTAGAAGAGTACGTGGAAAAGAAGGGGAACTCAACATAGGTAAATTACACTCCAAGAACTCTCTCACACACACACCCCTTCCAAAAGAAAAACGCTTTCCTTCGCGGGAATCCCAACAAAGGGGGTGAACCGGGCCCAAAGCGCGCTTCACAGACCCGCACACCTCCCAGCAGGGGGAAACCCTCCCCGAGAAGCAACAGAGATGTAGCACACGGGCAAATGGACGCTGCAGCCGCCACCGTGACTGCCCTTGCGATGGACCCAGCGTTTCCCGGGGCTCCTTACCGATGTTCCCTTCAATGGAAATTTTCTTGATGCGGGTGCCCTCAGAGCTCGTCGCGGGAGATGAGCAGCTCCTCTTGGGTGGGGTGGCCATTCCTGGTCTAGCGGTGGCCCCGAGTGCGCTGGGCAGCGAGAGCTGGGGAGCGGTCACAGGTTGCTCTGACCGCCGCAGAGACCGAACGCACCCTGACCTGCAGGCGGGACTCGGGTCCGTCGTAGGTTCTCTCTCGGGCTGTTCTCCCGATTTGATTTTGGCGCGCCGAGGCAACGGCCAACAGGGGCGGGGCTGTGGAGGGGCCGCCCACTCAGCGGGAAAGCCACGCCCCATGCCGCTCCGCCGCCCGAATCATCGTCTCCTCCGGCCCCTCGGCTTTAACCAGCCGAGACTGGCACCGCTGCGTGCGCGCCCGGCACGTCGGGTCACGAGGTCGCAGAAAGCGGGGCCGCGCTCGCCACGGCGCGCCTCTCCCAGGTGCAGGGGCGGGGCTAGGGGCGTGGCTAGTGCTGGTTCCTTAAGGTCGTGGGAACCGAGGCGGGCGCTCCGGGACGCCGGGCGCCTCCGGTCGGCGGGCGCCTGAGGGCGGAGGGTGACGCTTGCTTTCATCACCTGGAGTGGGCCGGGTTGGGTTTAAGAGAACTCGCCTCTCCAGTGGGGGTTGTGGAGATAAACAGAGCCCCTCCGCAGAATTGGTCGGACTTGAAACTTGGAACTTGTCAGGACAGCAGCGATGTGTAATAGAGAAATCAAACGGGTTACCCTCTGTCCGGGAGGACGACCATCAGACTAAGTGCTGCTTGGCAACCCGGCCAAGCCACTGTGTCTACCTCTTTTCATGCATTAACTAGCAATCCAGTGCTGGAGAGCCCACAACCCCACAACCCCATTTGTCAATGAGGAAACAGGCACTGAGAGGCTGTTGTTCGAAATCAATAAGCGAAACGGGGATGGGAATTAGATAGTCAGATGACACGCCACACATAGCCTTTTCCAATGTCTCATATCCCTCTTCATTGGATTTGTATGCCCTTTATGCTAAAGGGCAGCCAAGTATGCCACGTCAGAATATGCACTTTGACATGCTGATGATTTTGAATGGACGGTATTGAGAAACAGCCATTGCAGGAAGGACACTCTGAACCTTTGTCCTCCTTGAAAGGAGATAAATCTCTTACGTGAAAGGTACCTTCCCTGTACCAGGAGGGTAGAAGGCAATCTTATCACCAGAGATAGAAAATTTAGGGCAGAGCAGGCTGTGTAAACAAACCTTGTTGCTTCTTCTTCATCCCACGCCCAACTCTTTGCCTTGTGAATTCTTCACGAATTTGTTTATATCAAAGCTTCCTGCTTTGCTGACGTCTTTGTCTCAGATTTTTATGGAGCTCCCATACAAACAAAATTAATTTTTCTCCTGTTAATCTGTCTTACGTCAATTTAATTATTAGACATGCCAAAATACCTAAAAGGGAAGAAGGGAAAAATTTTCCATCCTTACCTACAATGCTATGTAGAAGTCACCATAAGTTTCTGTTCAGCATGATTGTAGCTTAATTAACTTTGCATGCCCTACATCTTCACATAGGTAACAAATGTATGTTGGATTTTTGAATGTCTATTTATGTGCCATGTACTCTCATTTAGCTGGGGACAAATACAGTGTAAAAATGCCCAGAGGAACTCATTTTTAATCATGGTAAAAACCTAGTAAACCATACACTACGCAGTCTAGAAGTTCCCGAGTTCAAATTGTCTACAGGAACCAAAGGCCTTGTTATTCTTTTTTACTTTGCAACTATCATCACATCTAAAATATATCTAAAGGTGGAGTCAGAAGAAGGTGGGTAAATGATGAATCATTCTCAGAAATAAAGGTCAGAAATCAAAATGTGATTCCATGGGAAATCTACAATGAAAACAGCAAAAATTATTCTTTGTAATTTCCTTGATATTTTATGCTATTATTCTGTATATACTATTTTTGTTGATCCCCATAGTGATTAGTAGCAGGATCCTTGAAATGAAAAAGGCCTTGAATGCTAGTCATGAGTATGGCAAGAAAGCTTCGGAAACTACTAGGTGTTTTATTCCACACCCAAGCTTGGGGAAAAACCCATGAAATGGTAAGGGTATTGGCAGCTACTGGGAGAGGAGTAAGGCAGGGTGAGTCTCTGAGATCTTTAAACAGGAGGAAAGTATAAGTGAAGAAGTCCCATATGGATCTGATAAAGGTGTTTGGGGTTGAGGAGTAGAAACCCAAGTGTGGTTTCCACACACACAAAACACACACATTAAAGAATTGCAGTGAGTAAGAGTATAAGCATTGGAAAATTAAAGACTGGTTTCAAATCTGAACTTTGCCAGTTTCTGGCTGAGAGAGCTTGAGTTTCTCCAAGCTTGAGAGTGTAACTCAAAAATACAAAGTAAATGGGAGAAAAAGAAAATCTAGCTCTCTTGGCATCAAGTTCAGCGTAATTTTCCATTTTCCTATATAACCTGTGGATAACATAAGGGGGACCAGAGAAGAGCATTTTTAAAAGTGCCTTTCTGATTTTTGTCTATAATCCATTTCCGAATTAAATTCTTTTTGGATTTTAGAAAATACAGTCATATACTAAATGCATTATGTAACCATCCATCACATTCCTGCAGAGGTGTTAAATACACTAATATTTCACAGTAAGAGAGATAAAGACTATTAACCTCAGATCAAGTTAAGTTTGAACTGAATCAAGAAAATACTTTGTTTCTGAGCTTTTCAGATTTTGGTATTGCAGATAAAAGACATAGGAGTGGAGTACCCAGCCAGCTGTGGGCATGCTCCTGTCGTAACCTTAACCCTTCCTTACCAGAAGTAGTACTACTACTTGAATTTGGGAATTCTTCTGTGAGAATCCTGGTATAACTAAAGAATGAGACAGGGTCCTGACTGATGACATACAGGTTTATTAAGAAAACTCTAAACCAACTCAGAAAATTAGAATAAAGGCAGAAAAAAATAAGGGGCCCTGAACATTGACAAGCAGTGATTACACAGCCCATGCATTTCTATACACCAACCCACCAAGTTCTGTAAAAGGATGTTTATCAACTTAATAAGCTTGGTTATAAATTTCTCCTTGCAACCTTCATTATTGCCTAGAAAACAGAAGCCATCATAAAAGCAAAAGTGGAGAGTCCAATAAATCTGAAGTGTGATAGCAAAATAACATACTACAATACAAGGGCATAGGAACCAGCCACCAGCCTTTTAACAGTTCCTTACTAAAGGCAGCTATAGTTTTGCTTCATGCTTGTAAATTGAACTTAGGTCATCAAGAAAATATGACACTGTAATCATTATGCTGTTCAAAACAAGTAAGTGTAAAACATTGCTTAATTACAGTTAACCTTTATAGGAATAATTATTTAGATCTTTGTGTTACAAAAATGCATCATTCCAGACACTATATACTAAAAAATTAAAATTTACTACAATAGACCAAGCAAACCTAATTATCAAAATAGTTAATTTTTATGAGTATGTATATATGTGCAAAATAACACGGTGTTTTATTAAAACATGCAGACACAGTCCACATCGGCATGGACTAGCATTTCCATTCCTAGTCTTTTCCCCAAATACCAATTACTGACATTGGGTAGCTGTGGCTATTACCATCAAAACATTATCAATGTGATGGTCCAAACACAAATGCCTCTAAATATAAATACCTCTAAATAATGATACTTTGAGAATACTCTAAAATATACATTTCCTTTTGGAATTTAGGTATCAGGGTAAAATTAAGATTCTCTAATACTTGTCTATCATGTAGACAACATTAAAATCTTAGCTACATGGAAATGTCAACAAATGGATAAATATTCTGCTAACTGTTCTCATGGTAATAGTACAATAGTCCCACGTTATCCACAGGGGATATGTTCCAAGACTCCCAGTGGATGCCTGAAACCTTGATAATACCTAACCCTACATATACTATATTTTTTCCTACACTTCACAGCTTCTCTTTAGCATACCCAAGTTTGTCAGAGTCAACTCTTGTGTTTTGGGGCCGTTATTAAGTAAAATAAGGGTACCTGAACACAACACTGTGATACCTCCACAGTTGATCTGTTAACCAAGATGGCTACTAAGTGACTAATGGGCAAGGAAGTTATACAGTGTGGATACTCTGGACAAAGGGATGCTTCACATCCAGAATGGGCGGAACATGATGACATAAGATTTCATCATGCTACTCAGAATGGTGTGCAATTTAAAACTTTTGAATTATTTCTCGAATTTTCCATTTAATATTTTCAGACCACAGTTGACCCTAGGTAATCGAGGATAAGAGGAGTCTACTGTATATTTAAAGAAAACAAAGCAATGGCTTCAAGGTCAACCATATTTGGGTTATTAAACTCTAGTCCTAATCTGTTGAATTGGACAATTTCTAAGCTTTAGTTTTCTAGTATGTAAGACACTAAGATACTACCTTCCAGGGTTGCTGTCAACATTATAAAAAATAATGCCTAACACATTTTAAATGTTCAACATATTGCAAATACCTTCGATATTTCTCTAGGAATGAGTTCAGTGAGGGAATATCTGTAGCAAAAACAAGCAGTAATGAAAAGTCAGGATTCATGGCCAAACATAACTATTTATTAATTTTTGTAATAAACATTCAGTTTCTTCCTTTTAAAAAACCTAGAATTTAAATATTCCCCATCCCATCACCTACAAGTCTGTATACATTATTTACATCTCTCAATTAAAACTTATACAGATTTTCTAACATTCAGTATCCTCCTTTAAAATAAAAATGATGAAGCAATTAAACTTTGATCAATAATAACTACAATTTGAGTAAACTTGGCACAGATTACAATATAGTGCCCGTGTTGCATTTTATATTTTAGACCATTTTGCCCCTCCAGCTACTTTAATATAGAGAAATTGTCTATCTCCATAAAAGCGGGATCCCTGTTTTTACACATTCTCTGCAATACCTGCCCCATGTGGATCTTGCCCTTACGCTTCCACTATATGACACTGGCAGTATTCATCTACTTTTGTCCCCACAAATTATTCCTATTGAAACTTTTAAGTGTTAAATGATTTCTATTTAAACTTTTAAGTGTTCTCATGTTTACTGCACTCTCTCAATCTAGATTTCACGGCATTGTCCATAGATAGCTTTAAGTAATGTACAGGAAAAGTTAAAATAGAACAAAAGCATTCCCCCAAGATTAGTGTGCCCTTACCATCCTAGCTATGCATGTACAAAAATAACATACAATTTAGTGGTTGTAAAAAACTATTTCCCCTAAAAATAGTTATCTCAAATGAACAACTTAAGGAGGAAAGTGTTCTTAAAATGAAAATCCACTTATCTATTTCACAATCAGCACAATTATTTCAGAAACAAAATAAAAAGGAAACCATGTGCAAACCAGTGAAAAACACCCACACATAAGAATAATATATAAAAGAGAAATTAAATATTAACAATTTTTTTTAATGATCTCAGCTTCAGTGACATACTTAAAAGAAAGTTATCAACAACAACAACAAAAGGCCTATGTAAGTAGCATCTTACAACACTTCAGCTGAAACCTGTGTATTGGCAATAAGTACTTCAGAAGCACTAACAATGAGGACATGCACAATCAACCAGTTCTGTTTTCCAAGTGGGTGTGTACTGGGAGGGTGTGTGGTATGGAGAGTCAACAGCAGCAAGAAAGTAATTTACCTCCAAGGAGAAGGAGTTGACAAGTCAACACACAGCTAAAAAAGGCCAGTGATTTCACTATCCATCTTTGCGAACTGTAATCCAATGTTTTCTGTAGTAGAGTAGTTAGTATATGTAGAAAAAGAAACTTTACAATCACACTAGCAAAACAGAGTGTTATCCAGTTTTTCTCTTTTCTCAAAATTTAAATATCAGTTTTGCTATAAGTGGCAGACGTGGAGCAGTTTTATATCTTCAAAATGAATTCTTCTATATGATTAGCTCATTAGAAAGCTCTAAAAATTCAAATTGTCTATAGTCAGAATTGTTATTATATCTTAAACTTTTCCATTAAATCTTGAGATAGTTTTAAATCTAAACATTTCTCATATACCATTAAACTGATAGCTGAATAGTAATCCCTACAGTGAATCTTAACATTATGACAAAACTTGATATTTAAATTATTTTAGGAATGGTCCTTAAAGTATAAATCTACAACAGTGTTTCTAAGAATTGGTATATTCTTTAATATCCCAGATAAGTTTCAAAACAAGTAAGGTTTTCCTCTTGGTATGCAGTCACATTTTCAAATTACAAATATATTTCCAGTCCCATATCTTTTAAAAAGACATTTACAATTTTAAAGTTATAAATGATATATGAAATCGTTATACAATTTTAAATATTTTATCTGTAATATGCAGGCTTAAAACTCAACCTAATTAATATATAAAATTTATTCCAATTTCTTTGTACAACGATCTCCAGTTTTTAAATTCAAATTGTTCATCTGAGTGAAAAAAAGGTTTTTTTTTAAAGGATGGAGATAAAGGTTGTTGTTTCCTTAAGCTACTTCTACCTTAAATATTGGATCCATTTTTTTCTTATTATTCTTTCAATCAAAACTATCCTACAGTAGTCAAGATTAAATTCAAAAGTTACTTTTTTTTCTATTATTATATTTAACTGTAAGGTAATTAAACTAAACCTTAAAAAATAAAACCTATATATCCAAATGATACCGTCTATTTCAAAGTAGTGATATCAGGAAACTACTCCTTTATTAAATGATGCTACCAACTCTCAAAACATTCTCTTCTGCAAATTCACAACGTGAGGCACTTTCTTTTGAACTTCCCTAATGGTTTGGTTCTAAGAAAACAGCAAAGTAGAGTTGGTTTGATGAATGAAATAGGTCACATTAAGCTGCCAAAAAAAGCTTTTGGTGCAACTAACATGATGAAATAGATTTTCTTGCATAGTCATAAACCAATTCTCAAGGCATCTTTGAAAACATTCCAAAAACTTTATACCTTTGCAGCATACCTAGAATAAGTAGTGCTCTCAAAGGAACTAACTACTCTGAAAATCAACTCTCATTTGGATGTTTAAGGTATGACATATTTATTTTAAAAGAAAAGTCCTACAACTTGGTAATTGCATCTCACATATTTTACCATTTCAGTGGTTATCAAAACCTCTCTCAGAGAGGGTGTAGACAAAGGTATAAAAGAAATCTGTCATTTTGCTATTTTCCCATAAGCAAGGAAAATGCTAATACATAAAATGGAGTCTGGTGATTACATGTAAAATATAAATATCCACATCACCTGTATACCCTCATAAGTGATTGTAGTGCTTTCTTTCCTGATAAACCAGGCAGTAACTCAGTCTGAGATATATTATACGCTAAACATATCTTTTCCTACATTTTATGCTGACCATTTAGAATTTACAAATGACAAAGGTAAAAAGCAATAGCAATCTAAACTCTTTTCATCAAGGTACATAACCTCCAAAGCCTCTACCAGCTAACTAAACCATGCTTACTGTTTTAGTGCAGTTTAATGTCACGGGTTTTATGGCATAATCAAGACAGCAAATGAAAGCCAGTAGCACCATCTACTGCTAATTAAGAGATTTTCACTCTTTCTGTTAAATTCTCTCCAACACCATTACTCCATCATTTAAAATAATTCCTAAAACTTGCTTCATAGGGACATTTAACAAAAGCATTGTGACAATAATATTATGTTAACTTACTACTTTATATTTTATGCTTTTATCAGCAGATGAGAACAACGTCTGCTCTGTATCTCTGTATAAAGCACAGGGGTAGGGGGTATTTTTATCTTTGTTATTTATAAATTAATAAAGAGATCTGGAAAGAGTCCAATAGACATTTATAAGCAAGCTCTGCTGCAAAGCCAACATCTGATCCTATTTTATAAAGGGCATCTCACTAACACTCATGGGAACCAACTGAATCAAAGCCGTTTTTTATTAAATCAGTTATTTCTCAGATTCTCTGGTGAATTTTTCCCTACTTGTAGCCATTTAACACCATGTACAACGCCAGGCCTCTCCTGGGAGAACTTCTCTACTTTGTTACCATATAAATACACACACAACTCCTTACTTCCCAATAGCTTTGTTTAAAGGAATATTCATAAGCAGGCACCTGAGATTCTGGCATACTGACAACAAACTCCTATATACATACAGTGGGAAAGTAGGTCCTACTACTAAACATTTATACAAACATTGTTCCTTTTTTACAGTGTACTGCTGTATAAGGCTTAAAAGAGTATGAACAATTTTTCACTATTCTCTCTACACTTGGTTTTGCAACCCCTTTGTTACTTAGGTTTATATGAAGTCAAATGCAGTATGAAAGGCTACTTGAGTAATGATACGCGCTTCATGTTCCTAAATAGATAGGACCCCAAATCACTTGATGCCAAATTTTATTTCCGAATCAACCCATAATGGCTGGTATTATCTATTTGGATACTAAAAGACTTATTTTAAGGAAATCAGCTAGTTCTCACTGCAATTTATAACTAAGTATTATCAGTGAATGTCCAATATGTTTGCCTCTGCGGGGCTCTCCTGTTACTTCTACTGTTGGTACTTGGAGAATGATTGCGATAAATGAAATGGAGAAAAAGGCAGTTCCTAGGGATAATTGTATTGGCATTAAATTGTACCACTGCTATACTTGTTAATGGCAAAAACAAACTGATTTCATTTTAGATTCTTTTTTAAGTGTTTTTAGTCTATACAATTTCAGAATATGATTTATATTTTACAAGGAAAAAGAGTATATATTTCTAACTGAAGGAAACAGATTTACCAGAAATGACAAAAATTAAAATTGGAAGTCTGAAAAGAATGCATCTCAAGCATATAACTGAAGTGAAAATGTTAACAGTTATTTTAAAAACTAAGTTTCTGAACTTTTTAATATGGGAGTGATTCACTAGAAAGTCATAGAAAATAAAATATAAAAGTTAATAATTACTGAATTAACACTTTCATTGTTTGCTATCATTGCAAAGAAAAATATTTCCTGCCACAGTGAAAAAAATTCAGAAGTCAGAATGCTTCAAATTGGGCATATAAGAATCAAAGAAGGTACTGTATCATTTTAAAATGACAGGCAAACACTAGCTCCATTCACTGAATGGAAAGTGGTCAATTTCCCCAAACAGTCCTTGAATTCCATATTTAATATCTATACCTAAAATTAGTATTTTTAACTTCTCATGGAAGTTGATTTCTAAAAAGAAGTCTCTAAGACTCTGCTTACAAGAAATTGATTAAAATTTCCATGCCATTCTACTCAAGGGTTTTAAGATGAGACATTCTTAAACTTGACTCCCCATAATTAATTTCATCCCTAAGTCTCCATACAAATTAACTCCCCCCCCCAACCAAACACACATTCCTATCCCCTCATCTTCAAACAGGGGATTCTGCAGACTTATGGCTCATTTGGCAATTGCGAAGAAACCTCACAGTTCAGCATCACCTCTGAAGATGGCAAACCAGTATACAACCTGAATATTTACACCTACAGTGCAGTTAACATGTAGAAAGAAGCCAAAATGCAATAGGTATTGTGTTTCAACATTCTCAAGTGTCAGTATCACAGATATCAAGAGATGGAAAAGACCTGATTGTAGAACTTGAAGCATTTGTTGAACAGATTGCCATCAATATAAAAAATAATTAAGAAATACTAATTTTTTATGTTCTACAGGAACACCTTTACAAATTGTATTTCTTCAATGTAGTAAGAGCTAGAGATCACCAATTTAGGTAAACTATGGCTTTTTTCATAGATATTTTAAAACATGCATCATCAGTAAGTGCCCTGGGTAGTAATCCTAATATAGTTTCAAGCCCTGTTCAGTTCTATGTCTGTGCTTTGAACCTCAGAAGTGAGCCTGCCAAGGCACTTAAAAACATAAGACTTTTAGGGACTTCAAAAATTGGCCACAATTTATATAACACAGAACCCCATCCATCAGCAGTCCAATCAATAAGCATTTTCTTTCAACACACAATATTATCAAAAATTCTACAAGTAACCAAACCAAGTTTAAAAAACACACCATATGCTACTAAGACAAAATTTACGCCTATCAAATGTACAGAGAATGGTTCTTGGCTTCTGGCAATAGAATATGGTTTCATTTATTCAGAATAAAGAAAAAAGAACCCAAACAAGCCCCCCAAACTTAAGACGAAAACAACTAAGATAAAAATAAAAACAACAAAGTCCAAATACACTCCAGACAACTTCATTTGAGGAACAATTTGCACAGTTCTGCATCCTTTTATCTGTCCTTTGAGGTGAGTTTTTCAATCAGTTCTTGGAGTGGTGCAAGTTCTCTTCTATCAATCAGGTTGAATTCCTATGTGTGATAAAGAAAGGCAGAGGAAATAGCAAAAACGTATTATTTACATCTCATTCCAAAGCAGATTTCCATCAATGCTTGTTGAAAGTTAGCTTTAAAGCAAATAAAAATCAAATCTTTTTTCAAAAAACATTTTTTCTATTCCCTGGCTCTTAGACAAATCACTTAACCACTTCTCATATTATGGTTTACATATGTAATAATATTAGGATCAATTTTCCTAACTCATAAAATTATTGTGGGGACTAAATGTGATATTGTATGTTAACCACTTCATGTAATCCCTGGCACAAAGGAAGTGGGAGCTGTTGCTTCCTGTTAAAAGAAATAACTTGGCTACCATCTAGATACAGCCAACCAAGTAGGGATCAAAAAAATCTAACACCTCAGGAAAATTTCGCATAAAAGAGAGAGTTTATGTTATAAACTAACATATATAAGAGCTATCCTGAGATGCAGTATGAGAATATCGTGAATAATGTGGAGTCAATAAACGATAAAATCCTGTAAAGAAAAAATAAGAAAGCCTGGATTTAATTTGTGCTTCTTTAGAAGTTCCACCCCTATCATTCTGAAGTTTAAATCTGAACAGATTTCCCCTGAACTATAAATTATAAGGTTGTCTATACTTCTGATCTTCTGTCTATACTTCTGTCTATACTAATAAATAGAGGTTGTTTATACTTCTGATCTTCTGCCGTGGTGGGGTATTCTGAGCTCCCAATTTCATTCATTTATTAGCATCCATCATGAGCCAAGAACTACATTAAGTACTGGGGAGAAGCTTTAGGGGGCATTTAAAAGCAAGCGTATGGGCCGGCTCAGTGGTGCGGTGGTTAAGAGCTGGCTTGGGACGCCAGAAGCCCCGGTTCAAATCCCACATATGAGGGCCAGTGACACTGCCCTCTAAAAAGAATAAATAAATAAAAGCAAGTGTACTCCTAGGATTTGTGAGGTCTGAACCCAGAACACAAATGGATATATATCGTATGACTAAATTATTAAGTTTTACACTAAGCGAATATATTGTTAAATAAAATATGTTCTGTTCTCCTACCTTGACAAATATACCTTCATTGCGACCCTTCGAGTAGATGCAAATTTGTAAATCTCAGAACTCCTGAGAACTCTGCACTGGAAAGCAGTGACATGAGGAGAGCCAGTCTCTGACCCTCAGCAAACCTCTCTGATCTCCCTACCACAGCTCCATCCTGCTCTTCAAGGGGATTCACATGTATAAGTGTGCACACCCTGTGCGGCTTACATAGGCAAAGCCACAGCTGCCATCTGGCTATCCCTTGGGTCTAGAGGTATAAATATCAGAGATATGACTTTCCCTCAAAAGAAGAGACCCAAGAAAAAGATTCACGGAGACCCTGGAAATATACTTGGGACCATGTAAGCAGGGAACTCTGAGTTAGAAGCACACACCAGAAGGGCTCTGGGTAGGCAGGTATGTTGCGGGCCCTGTGCATCCCTCACTCTATGGGAAATACAGCTGGAGAAGGGCCAGAGCAGGATTCTCTAAATTGTGAGATCAAGGGCAGAGGCCTCTCTTACTCAGTCAAGGGCTGATACTGCATAACTAATGGACCTACCTTTAATAAGTTCACAATATCCTGAGAAGAAAACAGGCTCGGATGCAGTAAATACCACATACTGATCCCCTATAATTTGCTAGGAGTTGGGAGATACAATGTAGTTTAAGATCATACAGTAATATAAAACTAATCCCTCTGGTGGAAGAATATCTGCTCTCAAAACACTAAAACCTCAACTTCAGCAGTCATGTCTGCCTAAGCCAAAGCACAGATGCAAACTTTAGGATAACATTTTCTCGTTTCTATGGGTGTCTATAGATAGAATAACATACTACAAGGCTATAGTAATCAAGACAGTATGGTAGTGTCATAAAAACAGACACATGAATCAATGGAACAGAATAAAGAGCCCAGAAATAAATTCACGCATATATGGACAATTAATCCATGACAAAGGAGGCAAGAATATAAACAGTCTCCTTCAATAAATAAGAGTTGGGCAGACTGGAAAAAATACATGCAAAAATGAAACCAGACCAATCTTATTACACTATATATAAGAATAAACAATATAGATTAAAGACTTAACTTTAAGATCCAAAACCAAACAAGAAAACATAAGCAGTAAACTCTGACATTGCTCATAACAATATTTATTTTGATGTATCTTGGCTGGCAAGGGAAACAAAAGAAAAAATAAATAGAAGGGATTACATCGAAGATAGCTGTCAATGATACATCCGATAAGGGGTTAATATTCAAAATTTATAAAGAACTCATACAACTTAACAACAACAAAATCAACAATCCAATTAAAAAATAGGCAGAGGACCTGAATAGACATTTCTCCAAAGAGGGCATACAGATGGCCAACAGACATAGGACAATATGCTCAATGTCTCTAATCATCAGAGAAATGCAAATTAAAACCACAATGATATCACCTCATACCTGTCAGAATAGCTACCATCAATAAATCAACAAACAAGTGTTGATGAGGATGTGGGGAAAAGAGAACCCTCGTGCACTGTTGGTGGGACTGCAAATTGGGGCAGCCACTATGGAAAATAGTGTGGAGGTTCCTCAAAAAATTAAAAATAGAACTACCTTATGACCGAGCAATTCTGCTTTTGTGTATTTATCTGAAGAAATCCAAAACACTAATTCAAAAAGACATATGCATCCTGTTTTCATTGCAACATCATTAATAGCCAAAGTGCCCATCAATAAATGACTGGATAAAGAAGAGGTGGTACATATATACAACGGAGTATTACTCAGCAGTAAAAAATAATGAAGTCTTATAATTTGTAACAACATGAATGGACCTAAGTATTGTGCTAAGTGAAATAAGTCAGGCAGAGAAAGACAAACCATATGATTTCACTTATATGTGGAATCTAAAGAACAAAGTAAATAAATAGAAACAGACTCACAGAAACAGAGAACAAACTGATGGTTGCCAGATGGGAGGGATTTCCGAAGGCTGGGTGAAAAAGGTGAAGGGGTAAAGTAGTACAAATCGGAAGTTACAAAATAATCATGGTGAAGTACAGCCCAGTCATGGTGAAGTACAGTCAATAATATGGTAATACCTATGTATAGTGCCAGGTGGGTACTAGACTAGTCAGAGGGATCACTTCTTAAATTATATAAATGTCTAACCACTATGGTGTACACCTGAAACTAATATAAAATAATACCAAATGTCAACTGTAATTGAAAAAAGAAATAAATTAATAAAAATTGCTCAAAGCAACAGTTTTAGAAGTTACTATCTCTTAAAATGCATTATATAGGTGATATTAAGACATAAAATGTGTGCCTTCAGTGGGAGAAGTATGTATAGAGGGAAAATAGACACATTTTTCTTTAGTGGAGACAGGACATCGGGAAGGCATTTGTAAATATATACCCACAGATATACAAAAACAACAGAGATTCAAGCCTTGGACTTTCTTGCCTATCATCTCCTCTCTCAATCTCCACAAACACACAAAAGCTGGCCAGCTAGCTTATCTTTTCCATTTGTAATTTACTCCTGGCTATTAGTTCTGTAATTATTATAGCAAGGTGAGAATATCCTCACTCTTCTTAATCTCATCTCTAAGGCCAGTTCTCTGAGAACTAAATAAAGAAGGGAGAGGAGGTCGACTAAGGAGTCAAATCAAAGACTAATGGACCTCTGGAATAGCAACGCTCTTTGGGACATTTTTTTTTTCCCCTTTGGGCATAATGGATAGTACCTAACTTAAAAATTATTCAGAATTTTTTAAAAAGGGGGAAAAAAAAGTGTGATATTCAATGCCCATTTCTATGACAGGGTATATACTAAAAATGTTCCAAGGTAGACAGGAATTGAGGGTTAAAAGGAATGGGAGGAATGCTAAAAAGCTCAAGAGACCAAGTTCATCTATAGGTCTCTGCCAAACTAGCCAGGTTCCACAATAGCCCATTAACTGAAGCAAATCTAAGGTAGGCCTACTTCTGAGGTCCATTTTAAACTTGCACTCCACCAGCCTGGAGATGAGTGGAATTCAGAAACTAAAGGTATCACTATGGCAAGTATATTAGAGGATGAAGACTAGAAAGATAAGGCAAATTTTATCCTGACAGTATGAATGCAGCATTCACATCAGAACTCTGTAGATAACTGCTTTTACTGAGCAAAAATGGCCTCCTAATTCAACTTACCTGCACAAAAAAGATAAAGTGCTTGAAAGATGTATTCAGATGTGCTTCCTCCTGAAGCTGGATAACGGGGTCAAAATGCTGATGGTAAATGTGAGCATAAACCCGAAAAAGGCGTTTGAGTATAGTTTTTGCCACAGACATGAAATTCTTCGGGAACGGGACACCTAGTAAATAAACAACCCAATCTATTAAGAGTAAGACACAGGAACAAAGTAATATGAATTTGTTACCAAATAGCAACTTAAATTACCAAGACAAAGCTGAAAAGAAAATGTATTTATAAATTACTACATAATACACCCACTGTGCTTTTAAGAAGTTCTCAACATATGATGAATGAAAACAAACTTCAAAACTTCTATGGAATAAGAACTAGTCTTCAGTATAGCCCTTTAGGCCTCTAACATACCACCACCACTTTACTAAAATAAAACAAATAAGTGGCTAAGATGGTAATGGAGCTAAAACTCACACTTAGATCCTCAGATAACATCAGGTCTCAATGTCTGAATACAAATATTTGCTGAACACAAATAATGTATTAACCATGTTCATTTTTTGTTTAAAATGTTTGCAGTACATACGTACGTATGTACGTACACACACACACACACACACACACACACACACACACACACACGTTCCTCTTTTTAATTTTTGTTTTAAGACCCACGGAACAGTGATTTACAGATTTCTCAAACTATTAAGAATTCATGGATGGGATAAAAGGTATAAAACCCCTTTTATAGTATTTTACCCTTTCATTTAAAAAGTCGACATAACTTAGACCATTTCCAGAAATAAAATCACCTGTGGAAACTAGAGTCTAGATAGATATACACAAACTTCATTTATGAAATTGACTGAGAGTGGCATTGTCAGCAAGCTGAGTGGACGGGCTGGGGGCTTACAATATATTTAAAAAAATTTTTTCTATGGGAATTATCTCATTACTACTTCAGGTCTACATTTATCCTAAAAGTAGACACAGTCTCTGCTTAATTGGCTCACTATTATGAATTACAGCACTTTTATAACATTAAACAAATACAAAATTAGAAAAACACAAAATTCCATATACTTTGTTTCACTTGTTAAATAATCCAGATTGGCAAAACACAAGCCTAATACTTGTACTACTGGGTTCAATGTCATCACCTTACCTACCATTCATTTAAAAATATTATTAGTCACAAGGAAACATAAGACAAACCAAAAATGAAGGGATACTATATAAAACAGTATGCCTACAGTCTTCAAAAATATCATTGTCATGAAAGTCAAAAAAAGACTGAAGTACATATATTTCACATTAAAGAAGACTGAGACAACTGAATACAAAGAAATGTTAAAAATCTTCTTAGTTGGTTAAGAGCTCGCTCAAGAGTGCAAGCTGAGCTCTGAGCAACAGCAGTTCGATGCCCAGCCCGAGGTGAGCTGCCACTGAGCTGCCAACAGGTGACAGGATAGCTCAGCTAAATAAAAAAAATAAATAAAAATAAAAAAATAAATAAATAAATAAAATAAAAATTTTCTTTTGCTATCAAGGACATTATTCGGAAAATTTGAAAAATCTGAGTAAGATCTGTAAATTAAATAACAGTATTGTATCAGTGCTAATTTCCTGATTTTTGATCGTTATACTGTGATTTTCTAAGAAAATACACATTGAAGCACATATGGATAAAGGGGTATCACAAATGCAATTTATTCTCAGACAGTTCAGGAAAAAGAAAGAATGTGGGGGGTGGGGGAAGAGGAAGGGAGAGAAAGAAAGCAAATGTGGTAAAGTGTTGGCAACTAAAAACATCTAGAAGGATATACAGGAATACTTCTCACAATTCTTGCAAATTTTCTAAAAGTCTGAAATTGGGTCAAAATAAAAAAGTTTAAAAATATACTATTATGGGAGATAAAAGATAAGGCAAGAGCACTTATCCAAAACCATTAAGATGTATATAAGTAACGCAGTTGTGAAAAATAGACCTTTTATTACAAATGCTTCAGAGTACTGAAAGCATTCAATAAATGTATTTAAAACAATCCATAATAACAACTATTTACAGTACATCTACATCTCCTCCACCACATCCTTCCTCCAAAAGCTACTACCATAGTCAAAAGTTTTTTATTGTTAGAAGAGCAAATACCTATTTTTTTTCAAAAACCACAGTTGTAAAAAGTTTGAAAAGGTAAAATCATATAAACTGTCTAGATGTGAAAATTTCCACTTGAAAGGCCAGCCCTTAAGAGCAAATATAAAATGCAAAAGTCACTCAGTTGATAAGAGACCAACCCCTCAAATCTTGTTTTCTTCTACCTAGCTTGATTTCACAGTCTGTAAGATTGACAGTGTGGGTCATAAATTCAAACTCCCTATTTGCCACAAATATAATATAAAACTGGATATAAGTCATATAAAGTCTTTCCCTAAACAAGAAATGGACATGACTGTTGCAGATGATATTGGCTGCCTACCCAATATCCAGTCTCTTTTTTCCATAACACAAGCCAGATTGTTCTTGTCCAAATACACTGATCTTCTCATTATTTAAAATTACTGGGAGGTTTACCTTAATGTTCATGATAAATTGGTATGAAAAAAATGAGACACTTTTAAATGTATAAGATTAGAAATATTTTGATAGGTATGGTAATCTAGCATAGTTCCTGGAATAAAGAGTCAATAAGCTCTAGAAACATATAAAATTAGATAAATTATGATGGATCCCAATTATACAAAAAATTATACCAATTTTTGATGGAAATAATGTCTCATCATCCAACTGGTCCTGAACCCAAGTCATCAGGTAATCGATATACTTTGGCGCAGAGCACTTAATAGGCTTCTTTATGTTTGTTCCATCTGCCCAATGATATTCATATCTGTATTGGAAAGATAAAATCACACAAAATGTCAATATACACCTACATAACGTGTATATTTTTGGTAGTATGAACGTATATGTATTATGAATGTATTTAACATATGTTAAACAATCTACTCCTCCAAATAAAGATTTTCGCATTTGGCATTTAAATTTAATATTTTTAAATGGATACTGGACTATTTTGCATTTATCACAATCCTAACTAAGCATATTCCATCAAACTCATTTTTGTGTTTCTATGCTCTCCTCACATGTTCTAATTTTTTTATACAGCTTCCTTTCATGTATAGCATTCATATTTTAGAATCATACATTTCCTTAGTAGAAAACCTAACTTACTTCCCACTTCTGTGATGACCATCTTTAAATTTCATGGTTGTTTTTCTTCCTTAAAAAACATTTCTCCTTATGCAGTACAATTCTTTTAAACTTGGGGCTTTCAATGTTGGATTATGGATAGAATATATCAAGGGACGCTCCAAAGTAAGATGAATGAAGAAAAGAATGACTCAATATTTGAGTACATTTGATTGAGAACTAAACATGCCTTTAAAGAAAACTGGCAATCCAAATAAAAATGCCTATAGGATTTGAGTCTTAACAGAACACCATCCTTTGGTATGATCAATATTTAATGTGCACCTACTGTGTGAGAAATAATGTGTCAAGGAACACTCCTTTGAATAAGGGACATTAAAATGGAAGACACTTTCCCTACTCTCACAAAGAACAGACAAAGTAGACAAGATAGACGAAAAAATGAGTAAGTAAAAACAAGACAAGAATGCTAATAGAGTTACTTACATACATACACACACACACACACACACACACCCTGATTTTTAAAGATAAGGAATAAGCGGAAACTCCACAAAGTATAAAAATTTCTAAACTGAACTAGCATTCAAGTTCTTAGTTTCAGAAAATACTTCTTTTTCGGAAGCTAAGCCACGTAGCTTCTCTCTTTCAATCAACTGTGTTTTCCTAACCTTGTCCCTGAGTTTGGACTGACAGAATCCTAGGTCAGCGGGCCTAGCAAAGGAAATGGAAGAAAATAGAATGGAACAATGCTATAGGGTATTTTAAGTGATGAAAATTATCTTGAGATAGAAAAAATAAGGATGCTTTCTATTTAACCATAGCTACATACACCTAAGCAATAAACCAAGACATGATACACCTGAATAAACATTTTTGACATTACACCTTCCTGCCAACCCTGGACAAAAGGCATGACTGTGAAGTCTACTTTGAAGGTCTCCAAGAAGAGATTCCCCTACATTTCTTGGCATCCTGATCCACTGTTTAATCACTTTCACAGTCAAGAGGTTCTTCTTAATATAAAACTAAAGTCCTGAGTGTGACTTAAGAGTGCTCTTGTTTGATCCTTTTAGGAGTGAGACACCATGAAAGGTAGGAGTTTTAGCTATCATTACTCTTCACTTAAACACAGGAACTCATCCATGTTTTCTCCCTTATCAAGAAATCTTGACACTTTTATTTTTTCCTCACAATTATGGTTTTCATTCTAATTATTTTCAGGTGTTCCATATTCCCTTTTTTTTATTTTTTTTATTTTTTTAGCTGAGCCATCCTGCCACCTGTTGGCAGCTCAACGGCAACTCAGTTCGGGCTGGCATCAAACCGCCGTTGCTCAGAGCTCAGCTCACACTCTTGAGCAAGCTCTTAACCAACTGAGCCACTCGGCCGGCCCCATATTCACTTTTAAATGCAAAAATCAAAGCAGACACAGTAAACCAAAAAAATCATTTTCAATATCCTAAAAGCTTTTAAAACTATATCAACTTTCAATATCCTAAGACTTTCTAAAGCATAAAACAATTGTATATTGCTTATAATTCTAGAGTTTATAACTGTTCCTTTATTTTCTTTTGTTATGTTTATACTTAAGATGACTTTATCTTATAACTCTATTTTGCCTCCATTATTTTATTCCACCTTCGAAAGACTGTTCTTTCTGAAATTTATTTGTCATCATGGTGTATAGGCTTACAAACAGAAAAATCCAAAACATCCATTTCTTAGTTAATAATAATAATAATAATAATAATAATAATGGTAACAGAACAAAACCCTATTAGCCATCATTCAATACTACTTTGCAAGGGGCCAGTGCTAAGGTACTAACAAGTGCATGTCCTTGGAATAATCCTTCTTGACCATCTGCTAATAAAGATAGCAAAAAATAACAACTGTATATTCTCAGCACTAATGATGGGCAAAAGTTAAGACTCTCAAAGAAAAAGAAAAGAAGGGAGGGTAGGTAGAAGAAAAGGTGGGAGGATGAAAGGGAGGAAAAGAAGGGAAGGAAGGAGAGAAAAGAAAGAAAAAGGGAAGAAATGAAGTGGGAAAGAAGGAAGGAAATAGGGAAAGAAGACCTTTTTTATTTTTGCAGTATCTCTTTATAGAGATCCTGTGCCTGTTAACTTTTAAAGAATTAGGTTATATCTCAGATACTAGTTATTTAGATAAAGTTTCTGTGGGGAATGTGATCAGAGCACTATTCTAAATGGCAGGAAACCTCCCTAGTTCACAGGAACGTCCGGGATGTTGGTGTACTATTAGAAAATCTCCCAATAAAATACTTGCCAATTACAAAGAGGAAAATGGCAAATGTGCGATGAAGAAACCTCGCAGACACTAACATGGTAAGATAATCAGGGTTAACATCACCAGTGATGGGACGGTGTCTCCTAATATGATGCACTGGAAAAAAAAAGTATCATCTCTGTAGGTTCCTGCCAAGAATGCATGGCCTGAACGTAGTCATAAGGAAACTTCAGACAGAGTGTGTTAGGGGTTCAATGACTTGCTAACAGGACTTAAGAGAACTCAGCATATAGTTGTACTCATAGATACGATTTATTACAGTGGAAGAACTCAAACCAAAATCAGCAAAGGCAGAAGGCAAATGGGGCAAAGTCAGATGAAAATCAGGAGGAGCAAGCTTCCAAGAGTCCTCTCCCAGTGGAGTCAGCAGGCCACCCTTAATTCCCCCAAGATTGAGTTGTGATAACACATGCTAAAGACTATCTACCAGGGAAGCTCATTAGAGACTCAGTGTCCAGGATTTTTATTAGGGGGTGGTCAAATAGGCACCCTTTGCGTGACACATACTAAAATTCCAGACTCTCTGAACAAAAGCATAAGTGTAGTTTAGGCAGAGAGAGCCACTCTTAAATTAACAGTTAGAATGATGGGAACCCTTCTGAAATTCAAGTTCCCAGATGTCATCCAAGGGCTAACCTTATAAGCAAGCCTTTCAAAAGACAGCTAGCAGGGCTGGCCGAGGGGCGTGGTGTTTAAGCGCTGGCTTGGGAAGCCAGCAGTCCTGGTTTGGGTCCCATATATGAGAACCAGTAACACTGCCCTCAAAAAAAAGACAGCTTAGCAGTCAGGCCTGCTATGTTATCTCTTTTATACGCAAAGCCCAATACAGGCAAAGACTGAGGAACTATTCCAGATTAAAGGTACATGAAGAGATAAGTCAAATAAATGCAAAACATATTCCTAGATAGGATCCTGGACCAGAAATGAAAAACTGAAATGTTGTTGAGACAGATGATGAAATGCAAATGGTGTCTCTGAACTGGAGGAAGTGGTGTGAAGGGTTAGTATGCTGGTTATGTAGAAGGATATCCTTGTTTTTGGAGAATACACGATTGAATGTGTATGGCTAAGGGGGCCTAATGCCTACAACTTGTTCAAAAGATTCACAAAAATTAACGTTAATGAGTATACATAGAGAGTGGGTGATGAAGCAAATGGAGTAAAATGTTAATAATTGGGGAATCTGGGTAAAATAAATATGGGAGTTCTTTCTGCTGTTCAGGCAGCTGTTCTGTACACTTAAAATTATCTGAGGTTTCACAGTTTGAAATAGTTTGAAAATAAGTTATTTTCAATACATTTGAAATAAGTTCTTTTCCCAAAAAATTACCTTAGGAAATACTCAAAACATACTATTTTGATCATCTTTAATTATGGCAAACTGTCAATTCTTTTTAAAAGGACTAGATTCTGAGAAACATCTAAACTCATTTGGAGTTAATTTGAGAAATAAGGTAGATGACCTAACTAGGTAATACTTTGTTCAACACGTAAATTTGGTCAACAAATAAATTATGAGTCTGACGCTGCAATTTAAATGTTACCAAAAATATTCTGAGCAATGAAAGCAGTACAATAAGTGACTGGCAATCTAAGGTCATTACTTACAATGATAAGATTCCTAAGCACTAGTAAGAGTGGCCAGTTTGGTTTGTTTTGCTTCGATATTCACACCGCGTATATAATTGGGGAGAGAGAACATACTTTATGGCAAGTCAGCACTAAAATAAAACTTTTCTCTATATGCCTTGTGTCAATTAATATTTCTTATAAGAAAATAATACAATATAGCAGTTAAGAAGACAGACACTAGAATCAAAGAGACCGAGATTTCAATCCTGGTTCTGCTGTTTCTAGATAATAGGACCTCGGAGGTGATACTTATTAACCTTTCTCAGAATTGATTTCTTTTCCTAAAAAATGAGAATACTTTTCTTACCTCATAGGGTTGTTGTATAAAAGACCTTACATTTAGAGAGCACTGAATAAATGGTAGCTGTCATTGTTATTATCAGACATAGTAATAATAAAAGCCAGTTTCAAAAATGTATTGATCCAAGCAACATTTATTAATAACTGGCAGGCACTGTTCTTGCACCAAAAGGGATTTAGAAGAAGAACAAATCTAACAGGTTAAATAAGACATGTATAACTACTATAAGTATAATGTAACAAAGAAATATAATCATAAAGACAAAAAAGTTAAATAGAAAGATCACGTCTAGTCTGAAGAAATCAGAAGGAAGCATTTGATGTGGGCCCTGAAGAGGGGTAAGATCTTTTAAAATATTAGCAGAAGCTGATAGGAAGGACATGGGAAGAAAAGAAAAATAAGCAAGAGATGAACAGAATCAGCAAATTTTCAGAGTATAAGTAATGAAGGGAATAGCAAGCCATTTCCAATAGTCTAGTTTCGATAAACCAGAGGAGATACATAATAAGTGAACAGAGGAAAGGCAGTACGGAGGGCAATGCAGGAAGGGCCATAACGCTCAGGCTCAGGAATCTAGACTTAATATATTACTCACTGATAAACCACTGAAGGAAATTATAGGGTCAGAAATTTTCTTCTGATCTATGAACTATAAAATAAGGTAAAATGAGAACTGATCATGAACCATGTCGTACTTCGGGCCAGCGGACATCACTGGACAACTTTCCTCTGTACAGAAATCAGTGATTGTTCCATAAAGCATGTTGATCTGATTGAAGAAATCCACAGCTGCAAAGGAAACATCAGCTATAAGTAAAACATTCAATTTTAATTTTATTCAAGCAGAATCTAGATTTCCAGTGTTCTTTCCACACATACACAGATTTCCTAGTTTTTGTTATTGAATTCTAGCTAAATTCCACTATGGTCAAAGAATGTATGTTGTAAGATTTCAATCCTTTCAATTTTTGAAAATGTGAATGTGTGTAATCTGAGGTACTTAGGTCATGTGGTCTCAGGTCAAGTCTATTAAACATTTGCTCAAGTTTTTCTAATTCCTTGTTGATTTGTTTCTTCTATACTTTCTATCAATTACTGAGAGAGCAGTGTTTAAATCTCCTGTTATGACTGAGGATTTGTCTGTTTCTTCTTTTAGTTGTCAAATGATTTTAATATATTATTCAGATGTTATTAAAGACACAAATTCAGAACATCATATATTCTTTGTGAACTCAACCATTCATCATTTTATTTTTTGTATTATTTTTATTATTAATAGTTACAGATGTAAAAAACTATGCAAGTTATCTTTTTCACCCCTTACAAAGTAACTCCCCCCTTCCCCATCCCCGTCCCCTCACCCCCGATATCATACATATCTATTACAATTCCACTGACTCCATCCCCACACTATATTCCATATCCCATGACTATATATGTGTTCAATTATAGTCAACATCTAATATTAATCAGCGGCATTTGAGATATACAGTGCAGTAGTCAGGGCACTACACTGTCGATGAAGTGGTCTCCCTGACAAGACATGAGTCCATCTGGTCCCCTAAAAAGATATTTACAACCTTATTGATTACATTCCCTAAACTGTCTCTTCTATCTCTGTGGTAGTATTGTATTACCAGTTTATGTTGCCTTGTCCCTGCCCTTCTCCCTCATGCCCACCCCCGTCCATTCATCATTTTAAAATCTTCCTTATTGTTTTTTGGGTTTTTTTGGCCTGGAAGTCTGCTTTGTCTGATATTAACATGACTATATCAGCTTTTTTTAGATTAGTGTTAAAGTTTTTAGTTTCAACCTGTATCTGTATGAAGTATGTTTCCTGGAAACAGAATTTAGATTTGTTTTGTTTATAACCATCTTGACACAATAGTTGCCTTTTTTTATTGAAGTATTTGCCCTTCACATTTAATACAAATTATTACTATTTGGACTTCAATTTACTATCTTACTATTTGCTATCTATTTATCCTACCTATTATGATTCTTTTTCTTTTCTTTCTTACGTTCTTTAGGATTAATTTTTATTATTCTATTTTTCTCCTCTATTAGCTAGATAATTGTACATTCATTTACTATTATTTTAGCCTTAATAAGTTACCCTAGAGCAACGGTCAGTAAATCATGGCCACAGGCCCAATCTGGCCCATCACCTGTTTTTGTAAAAATTTTTATGAGAATACAACCATGCCTATTTGGGTACATACTGCTCTATGATGGCTTTTGAACTACAGCACAGGGGTGAATAGTTGTGACAGAGTCCATATGAGCAGCAAAGCCTAACAAATGTTTAATAACTGGTCCTTTACAAAAGTTTGCTAACCCTAGTCCTAGAGTACAGTGTAAACATTCTTGATATAACAAAGCCCCAAACAAAAATTAATGTTTACCTCTTCCCAGACATTGCATGACCCATCGCATAGCCAGAAACTATGCCAACCTCTAAGAATAAGAAACAAACTGACTCAATCCCATGCCCTTATTGAGTTTATAAACTAATAGGGAAAATATCACTTGAATTTTTCATAAAGGGAAGTACAAGCTGTAGAAGCAAACAGGATGTCCTCAGTGTGCCCTTTCTTTTGCTATAAAGCAGTCAACGAGAACTTGGTATAAATTAACTCAAGGAAAGCACAAGGAATATTCTCATAACCAGACTTCCAGACTCTAATACCCTATTGCCTATACTATCCTAGGCAAAAATATATACTTTTAAGTTTCTCAAGCAGAAAAGGAGCATTTATCCATATATTTAAGTACAAATACTACATATGGTGACTCTGAGCTCAGTGTCTATTCCCACTTTATTTATGCAGTCCTAAAATCTCTTTTTATCCCATTAATTACCCATAAGCAGCACTCTGCTTTTTTAATTCAGACTTTCTAGAGCAGAGGAAGAAACACATTGACTTTAAAAGGAGTCAAAGTTAACTGCTGATGAAAGTAGAACAATAATAAGCATTATACTAAATGTAGTCCTACAAGTTTTCCTCTACCTCTTACCTCTCACCTCTCAAAGAGCCAAGATTTACTAAGCAACGAGTCTGCAATTTAGTAATTCTTAAGTTGTCCTCCACAACAACAGAGGACAACTTTTGGCTTTGAAATAAGACAAGTTTGAATCCCAGCTCCTGTACTTACCAGTTTCTTATAACCTCCCTGAACCTCAGTTTCCTACTTTAAAAACTGGTTTTATTATATGGAATGCTAAAAACTGTGTGTCTACCATAAAGTGGTCATTTAGTAAATGTTAGTTTCCTTCCACAAACCAAGATATGGCCTCAGGATTCTGTGCCACATAAATTTATAAGTCATCCATCCAGCTTTTTCTAAAATCCTGAATCTTCTATCTTCTTTAAGCTATCACTATTTCTAAAAGAACAATGTTCAAAACCAGGCTCTGGTTTTTGGCTGTGAGATCAGTTGTTGAATTTTCTACCATTTATCTTCATTCATCTGGCAAATGAACTGAAGCCAAAAAGCCATTAAAAATGCCAATCTTAACAACAAATTCCCTTCACTCATTTTATGTACCCAAATTTATTTGATTAAGTGATTTACTTAATCACTGTCAGTGAGTGAAAATATCTGTCTAAACTTAAATCGTATTTACCTCATCAAGTGTCACTTAGAAAGAATACTATAAATATGGAAAATTTAAGAACCCAGTACTTTGGTCAAATGCTATATTTTCATGGCAGAATTACCTGTTCTCATGGGATGTTCTAACTCCCTAATTCAAAATAATTTTTGTCCAGCTATTACTGCAAAATGCCTGTGGAATTTTAGAAGTTACTGAAGTTCTAAGCATTTCAGTGGTACAGACACTCAGTTCTGGCGACTGAGACACAGAGAATAAAGACAGAAAATGATGATCTGCTTTTTATTCTTACAAGTAAGAATCTCATGTACAGGAGCTTAATGCTGGCTTCTTTAGATTTTTTAAATCAGTAAATGAGTTCTTGAATGGTACAAAAAAGGCACAAACAAGTACAAAAAAAAGAATGTACATATATATTGGAAATTTATTCTGAATATTGTCTTTGTAATGTCAAAGAACTATTTCAATGGTAAGATGAGTCTCACCCAGAAAGCAAAAAAATCACTTACGTCTTTAATAATTAAACTCTCTTGGTCCAGAAAGATAACCATATTATAATAAATATTGCTCTTATGCAAATGCTATCACAGTAAGTTTTTAAGATATCTCAGTAAAATCCTTTGGGTTCCTAAAAAGTATCAGTGGGTGGCAGCGCAATTTATAAATCCTATGATATATTTCCAATTATAATAAGATACCATTAAATATTACAAGAAAAGTACAGTTTTGCTTTCCCTTAATCAAAGCTTAGACATATACTGTATGTTTTCAATCAAATTTCATTTTATTTTTACTAGATTCATATAAAATTCCTCCAACTATAAAATTCTAGTAGTTTCTCCTCCACTAATGCTGAAAAACCCTGACTATTAAAAGTACCACTTTTATTTCCCAACTTTCTCTGGCTTAATTCCCAATAATATATTTACTTTTTACTTATATGTTTTTCTTCCTAGGTGTTAAGATTCTCTTATAAACATATTTTATCAATTTCATAAGCTCACTATTGAAAATTTTTTTTTTAAGTATAATTTAGGGAAATCACTGAACATTTTACCAAAAGAGGCAATTTAGCATAGTGGTTAAAAGTGGTTAAAGTACGGTGTCTGAAATTCTATAGCTCTATATTAGAGCCCAGACTCTGCCATTTAATAGCTGTATGACATAGGCAAATTACTAATCTTTCTGCCTCAGCTTCCTTATCTATAGTAAATGGGCATAATATTAGTACCTACATCATGAGGTTGTAAAGATGAAATAAAATAACTCATGTAGAAAGGATAGCAGAGTGCCAGACATAATTAGTGTTCCATAAATATTAATTGCTGTTTCTACTATTTTTTTGAACTGAAGATAGTAAATCTATGCTTTGCATTTCATTATAACAGAAGACAGGAATTCCACCAAACTCAGTACTTAGAAATAAAATAACATAAAGGCTAAAGTGGAATGAGGTATCACTATATTGTGCTATTAGGTTGCTAACTAGATTCTAGAATAGACAGCTTCCCAAAACTCAACTACAGTGAGGCTACTAACCTAATGTAGAGTCTATGAGAAATAGAAAGGCTACTTACTGTTCACTGCAACCCACTCATTTAGATCTTCTCCCTCAGGAAGCATGACAGCCATCCGGAGGTTGCCACTGCCGAGTGTGGCTTCGGCATGCTTTAAGAGCTCATACTGGTGAGAACCCTCTGGAATGTTTTTCTTTGGTTTAAATGTTTTAGAGGAGCGACTACCACTATAAATAGACAAAAAAAAAAAAAGGCACTTCAATATTTAAGGCATGAGTTTCAACAAAGTCTACTATACTATATTACTGGATAAAATAACATACAGGTGACCCTAAATGTCTACAAATAAAGAGCCCTGAATTGTATTGGCTACATTCGATCCTGGCAATATAACTGCTGTAACTACTATGTTTTGATACCCAAAACTCCTACAAAACTTCTCTATAATCTCTACTGCAACTTCCCAGGGGAAAAAGAATTTTTAGTTTTAACTATCCAGCCCTTCATAATAAATTAACAATTCAAAACAAAAAATTACTTCTGTGATAATCTTTAGTTATTTTATTCCTTTTCACTCCTATTCTAAGTCCCTAGTCCTAATACAAATAATTTGCTTCCATCATATAAAAAGCATAAAGATACAATCTTATATTAATAAAACACAAAAATCCTAGGGCAAGAAAGAAAAGCTATATGTTCTTCTATGCAATTATAGGAAGCATCGGCAAGCTCAATCCAGAAGTCCAGATATGCAGATAGGTAGCTAGACATTAATGTGGTTGGTCTGCTCAATTTTCATTTATATTTTTTCAATGGATCAAATGAAACTAGTCTTGGAAAAGGTTTTAAGAGTTAAGAGATGGATTCTTCTGTTAATACCGGCGAGTTCTTATCCAATTGTATTATATCCTAGTCATCCATCCCTTCTCCGTACTCCCTTCCTGCTCTTCATATGAAAAGGAACAGAAAGGGAGGAATGAATCAGAGTTTGACTAAGTGAGAACTCCACAAAGTTTAATGTTACTAAATTCCTCCACCAAAACATTCAGACATTTGAACATAAGAATATGAAAGTGGAATTCAAAAAAGGACACAGAAAAAACAGTTATGCTTTCCAAACGCCATAGTTTTTTCACTCATTACCCTCTTCTCCCAGAGGTACTCTCAGTATCTCTCTCCCTTGTTTCCGCAAGATAAAGTAGTAGTAGTTCTGAAACCCGGCTGCATATTATAATCACATGATGAGCTTTCACAAAGTACTGAGGATCTGAAATAAACTAAGACTCTACCAGTCAACCTAAATATCCAATTCAAATGACAGGTATTTTTCACTGTAAGGTAACAGCTTGTCATTTCAATGTAAGTCCCTACTCAGATGTTTAATTAAGAGTAAACTGATGATCCTCAACTCTAACAAAGGCCTCTCTCCCCGCAGATATCTCCCTGTACTCAACAGCCAAGGTATCTCTTTTAAAACTAATCAGATGCTGTCACTCCTCTACTTAAAATCACTCAGTGGTTTTCCCGTGCACTCAGAGTAAACCCAACAGTCAAGTACTAGATACAGTGAGGCTCGGGCCCCACACTAGGATGTGGAACTCTGCTTCAGTTTAATCAGACAATGCATTACACACCACACTCACTCCCCGCACCTCTAAAATATAAAAACAGAAAAGGTCATTATGACTACTGAGCTTGCGGCTTTTTTCATTTTCCTGCTGCTTCTATCAAAATTTAGGTGAAACAAACCTCACCAACATTTTTTATGAAAAGCCATTTCACTAATTTATGTGTGATTAATTACTAAAATAGCTCTTCAGGCAGGTTGTAGGTGAAGTACAATCCCTTTAATTAGTCCGCAGCTCAGACGGATGCAGCAACTGAAGACGTGACAAGGTGCTCTGAAAAGCGCTGGTGGAGTATACAGGGGGAACTGCAAGGATATCAGCTGAGCCTACACGCAGGAGGGTCAGAGCCTCATCTGCCCCCAAATAATCTACTTACTGAACCACTCTGCTCTCAAGGTTTAGGCTTCCACTTGTTTTCTTGATTGATGCCCCTCCCAGAATTGGTCTTCCACAAAGCTAAGTAAATCAATCTCATAAAATCTTATGCTTGGGTAGGAAGGAAAAAACCAATCTGAGTTCGACTTGGTGAAGGCCAGCTTTGACCCTTATCAGCTATGCTATCTCAGGCAAATTACCCAACTTTCTTCAGACTATTTTTTCTTTAATACTGAAAACCTAATAGAAATAACAAAACATCACCACTAGAACATATGCAAAAGGAGAAAAATACATGTAGAAAAAGCTCTGAAAAATGTAAAATGCTGTGCAAATGTTAGTATTTTCATTACCCTTCCTTTTCCTGAACCAGAATTGTTACCGGCCAACTGAGCAGCACCAACCCCCACCACTGAAAAACTTTAATGTTTTCTTTCCTATAGAAATGTTAAGTATAAAACTGTTAAGTCTCCTCCCTAGTTCTTTAGTTTCTTAGCTCTTGGGCCTTGATTGCTTTTCTGAGGGAAGATCCCCCTTGCTTCTTAATTGCTTTGTAAATTAGTTCCTGAATCTGAAACAATAGAAATCTCCTAGCCCTGCTTCAGATAACTATTTGAAAGCCAGAGACTTCCTAATATCCCCCAGGCAAGGAAGCTAAATGTCAAACCCATTGTGTCCAGACAACTGACTCCACTTGAGTGATGGACTGAATAGCCACAAGTTTCATAAGAACTAATAGATTTATATTTTTGTCCTCATTCAGGAGCCTTGAGGATACAGGGGATACCCCAACAAGCAAAGAAGCCAACACGGTCTTCCAGGTGGAGCTTGAGACCCCTTCCTCTCATCTGAGATCAGCTAGGGCGAGAGTTCCGTGAACCCCAATAGGCAAGGACAGCTCTACGCCCCTGCCCAGCAGGAAGCAGATACAGAAGAAGAGACCTCCTGTCCCTCAGCTTCCCATAGAGATTTTATGGGGATCACGTCTCTCAAGGAAAACCTAGGCAGATAGTTAGAGGCAGGCATTGGGTCTCTGCATTCCTGCACGTCCCATAGTGTGACCACCTGGGGACATCCCCTCTCCACCCAAAACTCCTCTTTGTATTGTAATTACCTACCCCTGCGGGAAGAGCAAATGGGCGCAAAATATCCAACTAGATCAGACCAGTCACTCACACCTACACAGTACCTCTTGTTAATCACAGGGGCCAATCAAGTGGTCCTACGCCCAGGAAGAACAGCCCATCCTGGAGAAAAAGGATAAAAACCCCAAGTCCTGGGAGGGAAGCGCGGTTGCTACTGCTACTTCTGCTGCTGCTTCTTCCCTTTAGCCTCACCTTTGCATATGCCTCCTCTACACTTTTTGGTAATGGGCCCTTAGTCCATCCTCTAGTCTGGATGTACTGTCTTTTCTAATAAACTACTTATTTTACTGCTTTACTCTGGTATCTCGTTCAATTCTTTGCTCGAGTTGCCAAGGACCTGGACTCTGCGCCGAGAAAGGCCCACTCTCCGACAACAGAATGACAAGAGGAAAAACAAAGAAATGGTGGTACAATGTCCAGAGCTTTCTTTCAAAGTCCATTGCCACCTTCAATTCATCTCCTAAGACTGGATGAAGGAAAAAATACAACCTTACTTTGGAAACAAATGTTTTTACACTTTAAGTTCAAAACAGATTAAAAAAAAAAAAGTTTGGTTTGTCTTTTGGTGCTATAACCACATCTCAGAAGAATCACGGGGATAGACTGGAAATCAAGAAAACAAAATTCCATTCTTCATTTTGCTATTTTATGTAGGAAACCACAAATTCTTACCTGGGATTCAATTTCTTTGTTTTGTGAAAGTCTGGAAAATAACTTTTTACGAAAGGATGTAATTTAGAGATGAGATGATGTTTATAAAATAGTTTTAGTTCCCTGTGTACTCCCTTCTCAGTTCCTCATTTCCATGTACATTCATACTTCCAAAATACTTTCAATTTCTCCCTCTAATTTTCCTTCTCTTACCCTTCTGCTTTATTTAGGCAACCAAACCATTGCAACACTCTATACTTTTTTTTAAATTTATTTATTTTTAATTAGTTTCAAGTATACAACACAGTGCAATAGTTATACTTTTTACCCCTCAACACTCTATACTTTTTAAATATTCCTTTTCAAAAGTATATTCAGCTTTTTCTTCAATTGTTACCTGAAACTTCTACAAGTATCCACCCTACCCTGGAAGGGGTGCTCGATATTGCTCCTTATTCCTAGGTCAAAAGACCAGCTGACAGAGCCCTCAAGATCCAAGGCACAAATATCAAAGCATGTACACAAAAGTCCTCATCAATGAGTATTGGGGAATTAGGGGAGGGGAACAGTGTTGGGGAATCGGGGAAGGGGAACACAAAAGTTGTCTTTTTGTTCGTCAGTCTAGTTGCGGAGGACGTTGCTTCACTGGCCCATGTTGGTATCGTCATCGCGCTCTTCCCAGATGAGGCAGGTTGGTCGCCGGCCTCTGGATGGTCGCTCACAGCGGTTATTGGCAGCTCGTGCTGGCTGCCAGCTGCTCACTGCAGCCTACATCGTCTCTGGGGCTCGCGTAGCCCAGCTCCAGGTGGAGCTGTCGTTAGCTGTAGAGGGCAGTGTCACTGGCCCTCATATGTGGGATCCGAACCAGAGCTGCTGGCATCCCAAAACCAGTTCTTAACCAATGCGCCACTCAGCGGCCCCCAATAAATACTTTTTAATTGATAGTTCTAGTCAACTTCAGGCTGAGAACTCCTACATCAGGATAGTAATGATGATGATTAATATGAACTAACATTTACTGCAGGCTTTGTGCTCCGAAGTATTTTACATGCAATATCTCATTTAGTCCTTATAATTCTATGATGTACATGCTATTATTTTATTTTATTTTATGAATAACAAACTTGAGGCTTAAATAACTTAAATAATTTGCTCAAGGTTTAAAAAGTGGTAAATTAAGGAGCCAGAATTTAAATCTAGGATTTAAATCTTTAAAGCCCATTCTTTTATCCACTGCCCAACCCTACACGATGTTTACCTGTCTTCTTTCCAGTTATCGCTAACAATTTTCTTTCTGTATCACCACAGTTTAATCAACTCATTTATGAAACAACATAAGGCTAATTTATACCAAGAGAGTTATAAGTAGGCACATTTTTAAAATAATCTTCAAACTACCTAATTCTATTTCCTCTCCTCACACCTCTTCTAATTTAGATGAATACTTAGTACTGCCGTTAAAGAAAAATAAAAAGCCACCAGAGAGCAATGTCCTTACAAAAGTTGCCAAACACACTTATGCTTTTAGAAAGGCAGATATGCACTAGCAAAAAATGTTAGAAATTATCAAAATCAAGTAGAATGTGTTTTAGAAGTAATAAAGCTAAAAGCTGTGAATATCAAAAAGACAATCTTGATTCAAGAAAGTTAGCAATCTGAGCAAACATATCTACTCATTTCTGCCTAACATCCCCTTTAAATTATTATTACTCACGGTGCTGTTGCTGTTATTGTTAATGACAGGAGAGTAAAAATTCCTTAACACTGTTGGAAAGCAAGAAAGAAGGCTACTAGCAGATCAGAAATTGAAGAATTCCCTGAAGATTAAAAAGCTGATAAGATCTAGTGACAGAGAAAAGTCTGAAAAAACTTAGCCTAGAATATGCCCAAGAGAGGCAATGAAGGTAAGAATGATTCCAAGCTCTGAATCTTAACGGGAGAAGGAGTCATATGGCAACTTGATTCAGAGTCTTTGAGCACGTAGATCCCAGTATCTTCCTCTGCTGGCCTTTTTCTGAGAAGTAGGCAAGTGGGAGCAGGTATTTAACATTAGGCTAAGGCTCAGAGCTTTGGGGTATAGGGTGAAAGGGAGTCCCTCTACAGGCAATTTATTAAAATTTGATACTCTACTCTGTGAAAGAAACAATAAACCATAGGCTGGGGGGAAATCTTTGCAAAATATATATAGAAAAATTCTTATGAATTCAACAATAAGAAAACAACCCAATAAAGAAATGGGCATGGGCCAGCCGAGTGACGCGGTGGTTAAGCGCTGGTTTGGGAAGCCAGCGGCCCCGGTTCAGGTCCCACATCAGAGGGCCAGTCACACTGCCCTCAAAAAAAAAAGGGCAAAAGATATGAATAAACCCCACCAAAAAAAGATATAGAGATGGCAAATAAACATGAAAAGATGCTCAACTTCATTTGTCATCAGGGAAATACAAATTAAAACAATGAGATACCACTACGGAAATATTAAAATGGCTACAATCTATGAAACTGACAATACCAAATGCTGATGAGGATGCAGAGCCACATTCATTGCTAATATGAACGCAAAATGCAAAATTGCACAGCCATACAAAAGAGTTTGGCAGTTTGCTACAAAGCTACAAGCAATCTTTCCGTATCATCCAGCAAGACTACTCCTAGGTATTTGTATTTACCCAATTGATTTGAAAACCTAAGTCCACAAAAAAAAAACCCGCCTGTGAATTTTATAGCAACTTTAATCATAATCACCAAAGCTGTATGCAGCCAAAATGCCTTTCAATAGGTGAATGGAAAACAAAGTGTGGTACATCCTAAAATGGAATATTATGCTCAGTGATAAAATGAAATGAGCTATTGTGCCACAAAAACAAAACAAAAAAACGAAGACTGAATATTGTTAAGTGAAAAAAGCAAGTCTGAAAAGGCTACACAGTACATGATTTCAAATTCATGACATTCTGGAAAAATTACAGAAATAGTAAAATGATCGGTGCTTGCCAGGGGGAGGGTCATATTTCCAAGAAAACTGAAAACTATGTCCAAACAAAAACCTGTACATTAATGTTCATACCACCATTACTCATAAGAGCCAAAAAGTGGAAACAACCCAAAAGTCCATCAACTGATGCATGGATAAATAAAATGAGTATATCCATACAATGGAATATTATTCAGCCATAAAAGGAGTGAAGTACTGATACATGCTATAACATGGGTATATCTTGATACTATTTATGCTAAGTGAAAAGAATACAGATAACAAATATGCAGTATCACATATTGTATGATTTCATTCATATGAAATGCCCAGAAAAGGCAAATCCACAGACACAGAAAGCAGACTAACTAGTGGCTCCCAGTGGCTGGCGAGGGAGAAATTGAGAATGACTACTAATGATAAAGAGTTTCTTTGGGGGTGATGAAAATATTCTGGAATTAGATACTTGTGATGGTGGCACAGCTTGGTGACTATACTAAAATCCACTGAATCGTCCACTTTAATGGATGAACTTTAGGGTATGTGAATTGTAGCTCAATGTTTTTTAAATTTAAGGACAAAACTTTACTATTAAAAAAATAAGTAATCTAATAATGTTCCTTTCCACCTCGATAAGTCAGTTTCTTTCATCCATTTACTCACACTTGTATTCCTGACCACCTACTAGGCTCTAATTGCACTGTTCTAAGCCCTGGGCAGTTCACAGTACTGAACAAGAAAGAGATTTAAGATCCCTACTCTCATGGTGGAGACGGAAGGCAGAAAAAAAATAAACCAACAAAAAAACTATTGAGTAGTGCTAAGTGTTATGCTGAAAATAACAGAATACAATGTGACAAATAATGTGATGTGACAAGGCCCTACGTTAGATTAGGTGGTTAGCGAAGGCCCCCGCAAGACCAGAAAGAAAGGAAGCAGCAGCCAGCCATGTGAAGATCGGGGGAAGAGGGAAAAGTATTCCAGGCTTACAGGATTTTAGAAATAGGGGTAAAAAGGTAAGTGTGACTAGGGCATCATGAATGATGGGAACAGTGGTATAAGAAGAAATCAGAAAGGCTGGTAAAACCACGCTAGCTAAGATTTTAGAGGCCAAAGTATGGAATTTAGATTCTCATAGTATTAACGGGAAGCCACTGAACATTTTTTAAAAAACCAAAAGTAGTAACATGATTTGACTTAATGTTTTTTAAAAAGACCATTCTAAATAGTTGGCATGCAGAGAATGGACTACGAGCATGGCATAAGAGGAAACAGAGGAGCGAGTTAGGAAACTACCACAAAGAAGAGAGAACGATGGCTTGGACTAATGGGGATGAAAAGATGAAGACAGATTCCAATATTATTTGTAGGTATTACCAGCAGGATTCACTACTGGACTTCAAGACTTGTGGAGGTGGTGAAGCAGACAGAATAAGGATGACTCCTAGGTCTGTAGTCTCAAGTAGATGGAAAATGGGCCCTTTATTGAGCGAGGCTTGGGGAGATAGGTTTTGAATATATTAAATTAAGGTACCTATCAGACAATCAAATGGTTATGTTAGGTAGGCAGTTGTATATACAAGTCTCGGGCTCAGAGGAAAGATCAGACTGAAGGGTAACTCATCATCTTAGTATCCTCACTAAGGTTAGCACTGTGCCAACAGATGCACTAGTATATTATTAAAGGGAGTATTTTATCAGCTATGAGAAGTCCCATAGTAAAGAACATTGTTTATGGTTCGGCCTAGGGATTGTTTCTCAAACATCTTTAGTCATGGAAACTTTTCTTTCACATTTAAACATCTTGCTCTTTAACACATATTAGGAAATACTGCTCTAATACCTCAAACTACTAACTGCGTTGCCTCTCAATTTACAGTATACTCATAACAATTCAATTTTACAAAGTGTAACCCAGTGACTTCAGACAAGAACAGACAGAGGGTTGATCAATTCACTACTTATTTAATACCCCATAAAATTTTATAATATAATCCTTAGGAAATAATAAAGCACCTCACACGCAAAGGCCAATTAGTTTCTACATCTGTCAAGTTTTCTGAGGCATTATCTTAGTTGTAAATGAAGACACTCAAGTTTAATCACTCATCTCCAATCACCCTCTAAGCTTTTCAGTCGTATGTAGTCTGCAGTTTCCTTTGCCCAGCACTAAATTCATTATTCCAGTCAGTAAATGGATACTGACACCACTGAGATTTTTGGAAGTACCCATAGTCAAATGTCTGGGTGATTTCCATGCAACAGCCGAAACTCCACTTTCACAATCCTGTACAATGTGTGAACTATTAAAAGGAGGAAACTAAGACTTGCATACTTGTATACAACACTCAGAATGAGCATGAGCTTAGCAACTAAATTGGCAGTAATTTTAAATACTATATTGGTATTTCAACCAAGAAATATCTAGGGAGCTTAAACATCACTTCTTTTGTAAAAAAAAATTTCCTAACCTTTAATGAAAAACTGTCCATCCTCTCGTGTCTCATTGTAGTTTAAAGCACCTGTAGCATTATATTTATGTGTTTGTTCTTTTTTAGATAGCACGTTAAAATGAGAGGCTGTGTCCTCTTCATTTTTGTAATTCCACAAAAAATTCCGCTTAATATGATGGCTGGCATATAGTAAAGGGCATAGGATTTGTTGTGAAGACCCAGTGTCAAATTCTGTCTCTAACTTACTAACTAGCTGTGAAATCTTGAACAAATTATACAACCTCTCTAAGCTTACAATTAAAAAATTGGAGATATAGCCAATTTTGCAGGACCATTTCGACAATTAAATGAATGAATTTAAAGCACCTTAGTTTGGAGGTAGGTGTCACAATAAATGTGCGATATATGAATGAATGGCTACACACATGAGCTCTTTTACATGCATATAAATGTGTAAATAAAACTTCAATCCTCACTTTATTTCTGTCTTAGTCCATTCAGGTTGCTATAACAAAAATAAGCACAACTGGGTGGCTTATAAACAACAGAGATTTATATCTCACAGTTTGAGGGGCTGGAAATCCAGGATCAGAGTGACAGCATTGCTGGATACTAATGAAGGCCCTCTTCCAGGTTGCCACCTGCCCACTTCTCACTGCATCCTCACATGATGGAAGGGGCTGATAAACTCTGTGGGGTCATTTTTATAAGGGCACTAACCCCAAACATGAGGGTGGAGCCCTCATGGCCTAAGCACTTCCCAAAGGCTCCACCTCCTAATACCATTACATTCGGCATTAGGATTTCAACATATGAATTTGGGGGGACCACAGCAATTCTCCTGCCATAGTTCTACTAATCCATAAAGGGTCAGCTTAAAACATTATCTACTTAGGGCCGGCCGAGTGGTGCACTGGTTAAGAGCTGGCTTGGGATGCCAGCGGCCCGTTCAGATCCCACATATGAGGGCCAGTGACACTGCCCTCTACAGCTAAGATGGAGCTGGGCTGTGTGAGCCCCGGCGACGGTGTGTAGGCTGCAGCCCCTGCTGCAGTGGGCTGCCATAGGCTACAGTGAGTGGTCCACAGCCAGCGTGAACGACCGGCAGCCAGTGTGAGCTGCCAAGAGCTGCCATGAGCGGCCTTCCAGAGGCCGGCGACCAATCTGCCTCACTCGGGACGGTGTAATGACGATACCAACATGGGCCAGTGAAGCAACATCCTCCACAACTAGACTGAAGAACAAAAGGACAGCAACTTGTCTGTTCCCCCTCCCTGGTTCCCCAAGCTGTTCCCCTCCCCCAATTCCCCAATAAAATCTTAAAAAAAAACAACCATTATCTACTCATGCTTATTTGTTCACCTCTCTCTCTCTCTCTCTCTCTGTCTCTCTCTCTCACTAGAGTGTGAGTTACTGAAGAATATGGATTATGTCTTATTTATCCCTAAGCCCCAATGCCTAACACAGAACCTGGGACATAACATATACCTAATAAGTGTTTAGTATCTTAAATAATAAAATGAAAGAGGAGAAAAATCTAGTTCTTATTTCAAGGAATGATTGTTCTCAATATCAAAGGAAGGAATTGTTCTATCATCTTTCTTCAGTGCAACAAATCTGAAAGATTTTAACTGCAGTAAGAGAAGTAAGAGATGAATTGAGGTATTTCTTAAACCTGACACCAAAATTTCATTTTCAATCTCAGGTCCTTTACAGTCCTGCCCTACTTAAGCCTTGGCTAAAATAAAAAACAGGTCAATCAAAGCAAGACATTTCAGCAATTCTAAGCAAGCCTGCTCCTCATTATGGGAGGGGAGAGAAAGAGAAAAGGTAGCTTTTATATTTTAATAACTAAGTACATTGCAGTTTCCTCTCCTAGTTTAAAGTAATTGAATCGTACTTTAAAAATTAATATGCACTTCCTTGTTGTAATAGGATTACTTTTTTTTTCCCCCTCAAAGCAAAAAGAGCAGAATTTCTCTTGGCATTTAATCCCAAACTGCAGCCCATTATAAAGGAAGCAATGAAAGATCAAGCCTGCAGCCTGGGCAGTAATGGAACAATCTTTACATCAGATACAGATCTCATACTAGGGCAAATATTTGCCTACAATTCCTACAGCCTGCAAATATGAAGCAGTAACACAGGCATTCAAAGCAATCAGTTACATAGCAGTTTTGTGGTCTAAATGCTTTGAAATTAAATTCTTATAATAAAACAAGCCAGACTAGGAGAAAACACACAAAGTTAAAATCCAATGGAGACTACTTGCCTCATATACCTTTAACTGAACTTTCTTTTTGCACTGGATGTCTACTCATCCCTACAGAATTAATTCAGGAATTACTCTCTCAGGAAGCTTCCCTGATACCCTAAACTGGGTTAAGGATGCCGTCTCTGTGCTTATACAGGACACGACCATGTGTTTCTACTTTTACATGCATCACGCCTCTCTCACAGGCAAGGACTGTTTCTAAGTCATCACTGTATCTCCCAAACCTAGCAGAAGGCCTAGCTAAGTCAGAACGAACCTTCATTGTTGAGCCAAACTGACAAAGGACTCCAGGTCAAAAACGGTAAGGTAAAGCAAATGTTTTATCAACATTTGCTGGGCCGGCCGAGTGGCATATCGGTTAAGAGCTGGCTTGGGACGCCAGCGGTCCCAGTTCGGATCCCACATATGAGGGCCAGTGACACTGCCCTCTACAGTTACAACAGCTCCACCTCGAGCTGGGCTGTGTGAGCCCCAGCGATGGTGTAGGCTGTAGCCCCTGCAGCAGTGGGCTGGCATAGGCTGCAGTGAGTGGCCGGCAGCCAGCGAGAGCTGCCAATAGCCACGGTGAGCAACCGTCCGGAGGTCGGCGACCGATCTGCCTCACCCGGGAAGAGCGCAATGAGGATACCAACATGGGTCAGTGAAGTAATGTCTTCTGCAACTAGACTGAAGAACAAAAGGACAGCAACTTGTCTGTTCCCTTCCCCAATTCCCCAATGCTGCACCCCTCCCCCAATTCCCCAATAAAAAAATCTTTAAAAAAAACAACAAAAAACATTTGTTAAATTTGTATCCTCGGCTTATACAAATAGGCACAGTTATAACAGATACAAGTACCATAGTACACACTATAACAAGCATGTTAGTATACATACTATGCTTAAACAGTTCTGTAGTACAACTGAACATATGGAATCATCCAAGCATAAAATTACGCACAAGGGTCCGGCTGAATGGTTCAGTTGTTAAGAGCTCCCTCAAGAGTGTGAGCTAAGCTCTGAGCAACAGCAGTTCGATGCCCAGCCCGAGCTGAGCAGCCGCTGAGCTGCCAACAGGTGGGCTCCTCAATGGCAGGGTCCCTACCAGACATTAGAAGGAGTCCTAACAATGTGTTCTCATGCTCATGTTTTCACAAAAATTGCAAAAGCAAGCTAACTGCAATTGGTTAAGACTACTGTCTCTAACTCCCCCCCCCCCCATCACGCTTTCTCCTTGGCTTGGTTACTGTAGTATTCTGGATATTTGGTTAAAGGGAAGAAGAATAGTGGATACATTTAGTTTAGGTTTCCTAAGTATATGTAGTTCACAATCACTGTCATATGTGATTAGACTATTGCTAGTCTAGATACAGGAATGACTTCCAGGAATATCCCAACCACCCAAGCACTGCCTTATCTGGTACCATTTACACTGATATGCAGGATCAGAGTCATCTAATAGATACATGCTCCATACAGTACTGGCACAGCTGTAAGAACACTGTACTTCATATATAGAAGAGACTTATTCGAGATTCCCCATATCCGACAACAATCTTAAAATTTTACATGACATTCAGAGTTGTGAACCTGAAACTTTCCTAAACTATGAATAATAAAAAACACATTTTGATCAGCCATGTTAGGGGAAAGAGTAAATACTCTTTCTATTCTCTCTATAGAAAACAGTAACCCTATTTTACAAACGTTAACATAAGAAGTTGTCAAAAAGTATGTAATCAAAAAGTGTAAGTAAAAAAGTATTAAGGGATATCAGGCAGTTAACTAACAAAAATGTTATTTTTTTCTCTATTTTGTGATGGTTATTGAATTTGTATGCTTTATTAAATTGGTAAATTGTGACTTTTTTTTCTCATTCTAAATCTTATTTTGCTAACTAATTTTATTTGTTTGGGGGTTTTTTTTGTTTGTTTTTTTGAGGGCAGTGTCACTGGCCCTCATATGTGGGACCGAACCGGGGCCGCTGGCTTCCCAAGCCAGCGCTTAACCACCGCGCCACTTGGCCGTCCGCTAACTAATTTTATACTCATATTTTTTTATTCATTTTCTCAAGGAGGGGCCCCCAGATCTGGAATAGTCTCTACCCACTTAAAGGCTCATTAAAGGTAAATGGAAAATCGGAAGTTATAGCCTGTTATAACTGATCTTCTCAATTATCTGCACACAAAAAACTATTTAGGTACGATCTCAGAGAAACTGCTCCTGACCATCCACTAAAGATTTAACTGGGCTTTCTTCCAGGTACTGCTGTACTCTGTACAGTCTTCTATAACTGTATGTACCAAACTGTGAGAATTGTGTGTTAACTTGTCTGTCTCCCCTCTTACCATGTGCAATTAGGAATAAATATTATATGTCTTTGTGTGGGTACTTTTTCAGAAGCTACTTTGTAATATAAAAACTAATTGATAATTATTGATCTTTTTTAAAGTTGCCATTCCTTTAGGAAAGTTTATTGAAGCTCTTTCACTCACTATATCAGATGTTGATTTATCACTGTAGATAAGTGAGGAACAGGATTAATAACTAAGAATTGAGGACCTAAAAATTGAGGTACTAAGGGTGATTCCAGGGCTTTGCTCACCTAAAGGATCATCACAGTTGTATTGTTCAATGGGTAAAAATTAGCAAGTACAAACAGGAGGCAATAGTGGGCTGTTCCTCCTCCATAAAAGCCAAGCTACTCATTTAGCTAATGGAATCTCTAAAACTATGCGAAGTGGAAGTGTGTCCTTTTATTAAAGACCTACAAAGAATGACATTTGGTTTTACTTAAAAAAGTTTAACAACTTACTGGGGTGATGAAAATGCTGTTCTGGGTCTTGAAAGGAATGTGGTTTAAAGGAGTGTATATTTGTATACATCTGTCTAGGCTAACTGAACTCTAAGATCTGAGCATTTCACTGTTTGTAAATAATACTTCAACAAAAGAAAAAGAAAAATAAAGCAATGAACTTGAACCTACTAAGACTTATCTCTGACCTACATAATATGGAAATAGGTCCCATGATGTTCTTAAACATTTATATAATTGTTTTTTTCTTTACTGACCTTTTTGCCTCTAGGTCTTTATCTGTTTTAAACTTCTGATAATCTGCAAGACATTACTCTCTAGAGACATAAGAGACATAATATGGTGCATACAGGAATTCAGGGAGGTGCTAAAACCTTTTCATAAACCCAGGTAAGAGAACTCCTATCCTAATCTTTCTCCTAACTTTCAGGCTATTATTATGGCAACATTCACTTTTCTGAACTCTTCTATGAGTTCCACATTTATTTTCTAATCCTATAGAGGTACTCTTTTGGATAAAACTACACAGACACTCAGGATGAGTAAGTACAGGTCCTCTATTCAATGAAAAAAATCTACAGTTTATATTCTATGGCTTATTCATTTTCTATTAAACAGTGACTCTAACAGAATCTTTGATCACATTTGTAGCATAATTTATATTAAAGTTTAACACTATGGGATATATAAGAAATTAAATTAATATTCTTAATAAATAATATAAAGAAGCCCATGTTGTCCCCTATAAAAACTGATAAAAGTGTCCTGGGTAATGGGAAAAGCCTTTGTTTCCTTTATTTACTGAAATTGGAGGAAGATACTGGAAACATGCAAAACATGAATATAAAAGTTAATCATTTTCTCCTTTAAATCTAATTTCAAATGCAGCTAATTGGTTTATCTTTTTTTTTTTAAGATTTTTTTTTTTTTTAATTGGGGAATCGGGGAAGGGGAACAGACAAGTTACTATCCTTTTGGTCTTCAGTCTAGTTGTGGAGGACCGTCGCTTCATTGGCCCATGTTGGTATTATTATTGCACTCTTCCCTGCGGAGGCAGATCGGTCACCGGCCATTGGACGGCTGCTCACCGTGGCTCTTGGCAGCTCACATTGGCTGCCGGCCGCACACGCTGGCTGCCCGCCATTCATGGTAGCTTATGGCAACCCACTGCAGCTCCACTGCAGCCTACGCCATTGCTGGCGACTCACGGCAGCTCAGCTCCAGGTGGAGCTGTTGTTCACCACCTTAGCTGTAGAGGGCGCAGCATCACTGGCCCTCATATGTGGGATCTGAACCAGGACCCTGCTGCTCAGAGCTGGTATACCAAGCCAGCTCTTAACCAACAAGCCGCTCAGCCAGCCAAATTGGTTTATTTTTTAATTAAACAGAAATCATTCCTGATTTGGAGATAAATTTTAACCAATAAATAATTACGGTCTAAAACATTAAAGATTTAAATGAGATTTGCTAACGCATACCTCAGAAACATAACCTGAATAATGTGGAATATCAATGAAGGCTACTAATGAATAAAAGATAGTTCCTTTCAGCTCAAACTTGGATTAGTATGTTTTCTTGTAAAAATGAGTTATTTAAACTGTTAGTTGGAAAAGGACTTTTAGTCTCACTTCCAACTAATACATTGTAGTAACAAAGACAGCTCAAAAAACAAACTAGTTTAACAGAGTGACATAATTTCCTTTGACTCAGAGGCACTACACAATTGTAGATGCTTAACAGAATATGGCAATAAAATGGACAGTACTTACAAGAAGGTTATTTTGAAGAGTGATGGTTGAAGATGGTGAGCTGAAAATATACATTAGCTTCCACTCTCTATTCAAAGTAATAAAGTGAATTTTTTATTTTTTATTTTTTTTATTTTTTTGAGGGCAGTGTCACTGGCCCTCATATGTGGAACCCGAACCGGGGCCGCTGGCTTCCCAAGCCAGCGCTTAACCACTGTGCCACTCGGCCATCCCAATAAAGTGAATTTAAAAAAAAAGCATAATCCCATAAGGAAAAAAGAGAATGAAAGGGGAGACAACAACAAAATTTTGGAAATTAGGAAGTGGTTAAATAACTGAAAATTAATATATCTAAAGTAACCTAATCCTAAAGCAGCCCAATTTACACCACAGATCCCATAAAAGGTTCAGGAATTACAAGTAGGAGACTCTGGAAGTGGGAATGAAGATGGAACAAGACTTTCAGTCTTTTTAAGGAGTTATACACTCAGACCCCTATCGCAATCCACTCAGTGGGCTTCTGTACTACCCCATCCTGAGAAAAGACTAGAAGATAAAGGTTTATTCTATAAAGAGGGAAAAAGAGAGAGGGTGTCCGGACTGGGGGGATACAGGCACAGTTGCAGACAGATGCATCATACTTAACACTGGAAGATGAGGTGAGTTTGAAATTCAATGTTGATACTCGTAGCCTTCCTCCTCCCTCCCCCACAGGATCCCAAAATCCTTGCAGCCAGGAGAATGATCTCCAAGCAAAGACCAGAAGAGCTTTTTCTGGCAAATCTGACCGCACCACATTTAAAGACCTAAAAAGATATTTAATTCTAGGATTTCTTCAAGGAAACAGCCTAGCAATTTCACCCTTTGGCAAAACCCAGAGCTGATATGCCCTCCAAACACATAGTACAGAGATTACAATTAGCTTTTCAGTTGTCCTAGAAGCAGAAAGCAAAGGGTTACCAGGTACTTGAGAAAATCCTCTAACATGAAAGAAGACACCAAAATAGATAGGAAAAAAGGCAACTTGGAGGATAAACAATGCAGAAGAATAAAAATGTCACCCCTTCAAAAGACACTATTAAATTAATATCCTCAGTGATAGGGAGAAAATATTGCTTCATGAAATAAGAACAGGACACAATACTAAAAAAAAAAAAGGAAAAGAAACTAAACAGGACTCTTGAATTTTTTTTTAAAAGAGTAGCATAAATGAAAAACATAATAGAAAGAATAGAAATAAAACAAAAGTAATCTCTCAGAACACAAAGCATAAAAAACAAAGAGATGGGAAAGAACAAAATGAAAATCAAGGACCAGTCTATGTAAAGTGTAATATCCAAGTAATAGGAATTCCAGAAGGATATGACAAAAAAAAACAAGAAAATATTTTATTAAGGAAATACTTTATCAAGGAAATCAAGACATTTTCCCAGAATTAAAAATGCCTTTTTAGAATCAGACCTCCAACTCAGTTGATGAAAACAAACCCACACCAAAAGACGCCATTATTAAATTCCAGAATAATACAGAGAAGACCCTATAATAGTCCAAAAGGAAAAAAAACCAAGTTTCATTCAAAGAATTAGGAATCATAAAGGCACTGGGACTTCTCAACAACTGAAGTTTAAAATTCCTTATAAATTAAAATTAAAATTAAAATTCTATGGGAAATTATTTACAACCTAAAACTCTAGACTCTGACATAATAACAATCAAGTATGAAGACAGAATATATTTCTAGATACACAGAGTCTCAAAATACATTCCACATAGTGTATTTAAGGATTGTTTAGAGAATCTGTCCCCATCAAAACAAGAGAGTAAGCCAAGAAAAGGTGAAGGGAGATTCCAAAAATAACAGCTATGCAGCCAGACTAGATAATATCAACCAATACAGACTGGAGCAGGTCAGAGAGCTCCAATAGACACTGATTCAAGAAGCTAAACTCAAAAAATATGAATGTATTCAAAGGTTAACTGGGAGAGTGTTTGAGGATAAAAGAGTAAAGAGCACATAAAAAATAGAAATAAAAAAATACAGAGGGTACCAAAAAAATGTATACACAATTTAAGAAAGGAAAACTGTATTAAAATGGTAATATTCAATATAGACCAATAACAAAAGATGAATACAAGTCACATTTGACTTCTGCAATTACAAGAGGTGCTCAAAGTGGTTACCATCAGAGTCCAGATACTTCTGATTACGGTGAACTACAGCTTGAGCAACGCTGACCAAAGTCTTTTTTGGCACCTCCCAGTGTATGTATGTATGTGTGTGTGTATCTATATCTGTGTGTGAGTGAGTGAGTGAGTGAGAGAGAAAGAGAGAGAAAGAGAGAGAGAGAGAGAGAGAGAGAGAGAGAGAGAGAGAGAGAGAGAGAGAGAGAGAGAACATATTTGCCAAGTGATATACTAAGATGCTGGGAAATAAAATAGTGAAGAAGCCCTATGAAAGGGGGGAAAACACCTTAAATAATAATTATAAATAATTACAAGTATGCAAAGATAATCAGGTAACTTAACCTACTTGAGGGCTGTGAAAGAAAAAAAAAATATCACAGACACATGTTAAAGATGGTAAGCTAGGCTTTATTCAGGAACAATGAGATAGGTATAGCAGCCACTGCAATGAGATTTTACAGTGTGGGGGAGAGAGACTGGGTTCAAAGGCAGCATGAGCAAGTGGGAATTTATAGCGGGGGTGGGGTGGGGGGAGGTGAGTAGACAGAAAATTACTAAGAGGAAACACTGTGGGTAAGAGGGGTTCTGGCTAAACTGACCTAACAGAATAACAGGGTTCTGTCTGAACACAGGCCAGGGTGATCAGACATCTATGACCTGGGGAAGAGAGAAGGGGGGTGGGTAGTGGAGGAAGAAGAAGCTGATCTAGTATCTGGGAGGGAGGCGGGATGGGTCTGGTTATACGGATTAGCAGGTCTCTTGCTAAAACCAGACTTTACAGGGATGTGCATAGATGGGCCAAGAAGAAGGTTCAAGAGCCTGACTAAAGTTTGGTCAAGCAAAGAATCTTTGTCAGAGCTTTACAGAGTCTCTCACGGATGAGTGTTATACTGAATTCCAAGGATTTTTCTTCTTTATTTGGAATAATTTAACTCAATACACAGGTATCTATCCACTTACCATTATCTAAAACTTCTCAAACTTGAATGTGCTTTTCACCTAGGGATCTTATTAAAATGAACTCTAAGAGCAGGCCGAGTGGCTCAGTTGGTTAAGAGCTTGCTCAAGAGTGTGAGCTGAGCTTGCACTCGATGCCTGGCCCAAGCTGAGCTGCCGCTGAGCTACCAACAGGTGGCAGGAAGGCTCAGCTAAAAAAAAAAAAAATTGAACTCTATACAAGGATTAAGGCCTGAAATCTTGCACTTCTAACATGCTGGTAGGAGATACCCAGGCTCCACCCTTTAAGAGTCTAAAACAGACTTCTTAAGATATTTGTACAGATATTGATCTCCTCAGTCCTGGGGCTGGCCTTGTCACCAGTGGGCCAAGAAGAGCCTTTCTTCCCAACGGTGCTATGTAGAATGACAGTGGCACTTTTCTCTAAATGTTGAATGATATTAAAAAATAATAATAGGGCCGGCCAAGTGGCGTGGTGGTTAAGCGCTGGCTTGGGAAACCAGCAGCCCCGGTTCGGGTCCCACATTTGAGGGCCAGTGACACTGCCCTCAAAAAATAATAATAATAATAATAATAATAATAATAAAGACAGCTCTAGAACCTATAGTTATCACTAGACAATACAGTTCCAACACCCTACAAATATGTTCCCACTTGAGATAAAGCTAAAAGCAATACAGTTCAATTGAGGCACATTTTGTTCCCAAAGGTCTAGCCATTAGAATTATATTTTTTGGTATAATTTGGCTATATCTATAATTTGGAAAAAGAATTATTTTGATTCTTTATAACTTGCCATTTCCCAAATTAAAATCTGACAAAGCTGACAAACGACTGATTAAAGGGTTGAAGAGTCTGTCTGATAAATGCCCTGTGGGAGTCCTTCACAAGGGGTTGGAGACACAGCATCAGTCCTCAGAACAACGCCGTGCTCAAGTTAAGAGAATTTGGTTTTGACAAATGGTTTGTTCTTCACTGACTCAAAAGTGCAATTTCTAAGAGTTAAAAATAAGACAATTGAATATTTGGCTGGGTGTGGGGAGGGATTATAGAGAATGGAATCAGGCACATGGGAATAAAAATATACCCACAGGGAGTTCTTAAACAAAGAACTATTTCAGTACTTAAATCTAAAACTAGCAAACAAACAGATTTTCTCGAGCACAAAGGTCATGCTAGGGCTCATCTGTCTGGAACATGATCTGAGCACTGAGATACCAGAAAAGTAGCCAGTAAAGACTTTTACCCCTACTGCTCCTACTTAATTATTCTGTGTTTACACTGAATACTAAGAAAGTATTTAAGTTATATCATTATCTATTACTACAAAGAAACACACAAAACATATTCTTTTTTATGCCCAATTCTACAGCCACTGAACTATTCTCATTAAACTTCACTTTGAGAACAAAAAAAAAAAAAAAAGGACTTAGGCAGAAAGAAAAAACGATAGTAGCAATAAAGAAAAATTTAACCTTTCATTACAAATAATAATAATAATAATAATAAGGCTACTTGGCTATGAGGGACTTAGACTATAACACAAATATTTGCTTACCTTCAAACCCATTTTTTTTTTTTTTTTGCTTCAAACTTCTTGGAAAATCAAAGTAGCACTGATACATGTGATAGTAAATCCACAGAAACTGGGTTATGATTTCAGTAATCAGAAATGATTATGTTTATATAAAATAGCTATTAACAATCATCACACTATTGAGATATTGATAATACTGAACTAGATACCACTGCTGTACATAATTACAATTTATTGCGCTATGCCTTTTACATTCAGTATCCCTAATGTTCCCAATATCTCTGAGGTATCGGTCCTAAACACAGGATTCATAGGAAAAACATTAGATTGCTGTCACACTCATACATACACAGTGGGAGTCACAGGCTGTTTCACCGGTAATTCGGCTGCAGCAGGCCCACAAAGGCTCAGGTGAACAGTAATGGGTGCTGTTCCTCAGCCACAAGGAGGGTAACCAGATAGGGTTAGGAAAATGGCTATATACAGAGATCTGGGTAAATAAGTTTATTGACAATAACAGGAGCCAGGTTTCTCACTTCAAAGAGGGAAGTAAAAAATATATAAAAGAAGATTAGAATGACCCCTGTGCTACTGGCTCAGAATTGCAGATATTGGTGTAAACTCATTCAATATATACGGATAGATATATATAGGTATATATTTTCTAGCACTGGCCTGGCCGGAAGTAGTAACACATCTTAACGAGCACACCTATCACCTAGATTCTGGTTTCCAAATACTATCCTCCACTGAACAGAACCAAAGCACTTAGAGAAATGGCCAGTTCCAGGGTTGGGAAAATACAAGATAAACCAGGAACATGCTGTTGTGTCAGTAAGGAGTACTCAGAGAAAGACAGGAACAGGGCAAAGGGACACAGAAGCTAGACAGGGCTCCCACTAGCCAAAACTGAGACAATTTGAACACCAAAATAAATAATGGTAATTACAGATTATAACTCATTAAATAAAATAGGAATCCATGTGCCCCCACTGATATAAAAAAAAAAAAATAAATGGGAAGAGTATGTTCTTTCATGCAACGAAAATGTCAAATAAATGTAAAAGCAATGATAGATTTAGAACATTGGCAACCATCATAGTAATAATTCAGACAAGAAACATCATGGATAGTAAAACTAGTGGGTGCAAATGGAACGAGAAATGGCATAGTAGCATAGCCTCAAAATACCTCCCCACAAAATATTAATTACAAAGAGAAAAGGAATATAACTTTACACTAGAGAATCTTGATGGGTCCCTTAAGATCAGATACCTGATAAGATGCTGTAAGAAAAATAAGCATAACTTCTGGGATAGATATTTCCGCCCAAATGCTTAATCCACAAGGAAACATCAGACAAACTCAAACTGAGGAATATTCTACAAACTGGCCTGTAATCCTCAAAAATGTAAAGGTCCTGAAAGTCAAGGAAACAGTGAGGAAATATTTCAGTTTGAAGAAAGCTGCAGACACGAAACTGGTTACAAGAAACACATGACTCATGACTGGATCCTTTCACTGAGGATGACATTATTGCGGCAACTGATGAAACTAAACGGGGTCTCCGGATAAGGAATTCGTAGGAGCTTTTTGTGCTATTTGAAACTTTCTAAAAATTAGAAAATGTTTCAAAATAAAATTTGAAAATCACTTCTGCAAAAGAACAGATAGGTTTCACAGCTACACTTATAATTTAATCAAATATGCTATAAAAGATGGCCTTAAGTTAGCTAATTGATACAAAAAATAAAAATGGAAGCTATACACCTGAAACTAATATAATGCTATGCCAACTACATCTCAATTAAAAAAAAAAAGGAAATGTGGGCAGAAGAGGTTTAAGAAGTTCTTACAGAATGTAATTTAACATTCTGAACAGGTACAATTTTTTTCGTTATTTTTCAAGAAGTAACACATAGCTATTCTGCCTCAATATTCCCAATCAAATATACAACTAAGTACTATACAATACATATGCTTTCATGTATCAGAAACTCCAAAGGTACAAAAAGTTCGCAACTACATCAAAGAAAAAGAAGTCAATAATGATAAAAGTAATCACATAGTAATTATTTTGCACTCAGTAATGTAAAACAAAATTAATCCTCTATCAGATGGGAAAGTAAACTAAGACCAGCCAAGTATCTGCAAGGTGACCATACTTACTTTCACCCCCTTTTCCCAACCAAAAGCCTAACATATTAAAGCAGGTTGTCAGATAACAAAACTATTAAGATAACACTTGGTCAACAGCCATTCAAATATTGCAGACGTATATCTATTGACATAAAAAATTTACAAATGAAAAACCTGATATACAGTAGGGATCCATTTGTATATTTTGAAATACACACAAACAAAAATGCGACTGAAAAGATTAAGAAGTTATATTACAAAACACAAATAAAAGTTATCTCTGTAGGTGTAATGATAAGTGTTTTTTATTTTCTTCCTTTTCTTATCAGTATTTTGTGATTTCTCCAACACATGGAAATAAAAAATAATCTTCAAATATTATTTAAATTTAAAGGTTTCTATTTTCTCTTCCACCATTATATTCTTGGTGGCCCTTTTAAAATAATCCCAGCAGTACGAGATATTAACAACTAGTAACGTAAGACTTCTGTTAAAAACAAGACCTATCTGAATGCTACATTTTCATATAATTTTATCAATTATACATAAGGCAGTATGAGGCAAGATCTCTGGATCTACCCTGCCAGCTACACCACTGACTAGCTACATAAATTTTGAGCAAATTATTTAACCTCTTTTGCCAGTTTCTTCATCTGTAAAATGAGGTTTCCTGGTAGTTATTGAACTGAGTTAATGATTTAAAGCACTTCATGCCTGGCACATAGCATTTAGCCAGCTATTATTATCATCATCATCATCATCATCATCATCATTTCTGTCTTCTTTTACAGGTAAACATACTAAAGCACTAAAATCAGTTAAAACATGCTGGGAAAAGGTAGGGGGGAGAAGGAAGAGGGAGAGATAAGAGAGGTAGAAGAGGGAGACAGACAGCCAGAGACAGACACATTAAACACAGCTAAAACCCTGGGTCTCCTTTCCTAAATTGTTATTCTTTTTAAAAGACAAATGGAAGTTATCCAGCATAATGCTCAATAAATATTTCCTTCCTCTCTTCCTTCCTTTCTCAGCCTATCCTCATTGTTTCTTCCTATACAGAAATAGACTTGGTTTATATTCATTCATATCCCTAAACCTGTACTACAGACTTCCATTTTATTTATTTTTATTTTTTAATTTGTGTGTGTGTGTGTGTGTGTGTGTGTGTGTGTGTAGGAGGTGTATATGTAGGGATAGACTGATTTTTCAGATGCTGCTCAGTTGGTCAGAAATTATGCTGCTTTTTTTTCCCCCCCTGGAGCTAGCTAACTCCATTTTCTCTCTTCCCCTCTTTCCTCTCTCACCCTCTCCCCGCTCTCTCCCTCTCCCTCTCCCCTCTCTCTCTCTCTGTCCTCTCTCCCCCCTGCACCCTTCCCCTGCATACTGCCCCTCCATCCTCCCTCTCCATTCTCCCCCTCAAAACTTCCATTTGAAAGTTAACTATATTTGTTTTAAGTCTGTTCCAACTTAAGGTAAGTAGCCTTACATTAGGAAATTACACCATGGCTTTTCCAAGTCAAATATTTCTGTGGGATTACATCAGCCAGAAGAGACTTGTAATTTAAAAGTGCTAGAAACACAAAGAATACTCAACACACCTATGGAATGACTGTTAAGAACTCACTCTGATCTTAAATTTCCCTGAATTTTATAAGTGTAAAATGTCAGGAGAGGAAAAACCTTAGGTCAAAAGACTTGTGTTCCACTTCTACCCAGGGCGATAATTAACCCAGTAACCTGAAGTTGGTGATTTTGCCATTTTAGCAATAAAGGTGAGTAAGCTCTGTCACTAGATACCATTTAGCTTCAAAATTCTACAGCCTCTTGGGCAAACCTGAAAAAGGAGAATTCACTGGCAATTTAATGCCTCCATGCAGTTTCCTCTATCTGAAATCTCCTGTTTCTCCTTCCCCTTTCAGAGAACTCTTGTTATACCTTCTATTAAATATCCATCGCGTCTTTCATGAAAGCTTCCTCTGGCCCAAACAGAACAAATTGCTCCATATCCTCCGGACCCCCATGACTGTATCACATGTATTACAGATGACTATCTATAAACTATCTACCATCTCTGTAGTTCATCATCTTGTACAATGCCTAGCACACAGCAGGTGCTGAGGTGCTGAGGATGTGTTTAGATTTTAGTCTACAAAGTTAAATGTTCCTGTGAAGTTCCCTTATGCACCATCTGAGAGTTTAGTTTAATTTGAAGATACACAGGCCAATCTGCAGCACAACCAAAGTTCTGTCCCAGTCAGATCCACATATGCAGTGCAAATTTATTCTGAGCATTTGTAAAAAAGCTACACAACAGGATCACTGCTGCAGATGATCTGCACACCCTCTGGGAATTACCTAATCTAAGTCACCTCCTTATCCAAAAACCTCTTTACTCTACTTTGTTCCATGGCATTTTATGACATGCCATACTACATAATTTACTGACGTTGGGTGCTTATGGTCACTTAGCATAATATATGCACCACTAATGCAATAATTTTTATCCATTTTGTTCACAAATGATATCCATCCAGTGCCTACATCAGTGCCTGGCACAATGAATGATGTTTTTTTAACCAAAATTCTTTCCTTCTGTCATAAAGCCCCCAAGAGTTATGAGTCATCACCTTTATAACCCTATCGCACATTGTTCTTATTTCCTCAGTTCCATCCATTTATAGTAGCCTTACAAGTAAGCATCCAAGAACTGAAGGGATGTATTTGTTATTTAACTCCAAAATTGCAACTCTTATTTTTTTCTACTCATCTGTGGGTATAGATATAATATTCAGGAAACTATACCAAATAACAAATAGATGAAATAACCAAAACCTTGTTCTTTCACTTAGAATTTTATTTCTATGAGGTCGTCACTTCAAATTTTACACTACTAGTGGAAACAAAACAAAATAAAAAATGTTGGATTAACTTTTTTGGATTGTCAGGCTAAATATGTTGAGTATATATTAACTGTTACATGTGACCTGACTGAAAAATTGTACCCCAAATAGTGCAAAACCTCTAATGTGCTATACACGAGTACATTAGTTATGTCAAGATTTTTGTTAACTAAATATGCTTCCAGAGAAAATGAACTTATCCAGTGCGTTTCTGTTATTAAATACTGAGCCATGCAAAAATAGAATATTCTTGTATTTGCATTCAGAAAATACCACCCAAACTTTGTCTATCCCCTAGTATCAGCCAAATATGGTTCTTGCCTTACAATTTAGCAGAGTTTCAAAAGAGACATGCCCATCAAGAGCAGTCACAGACATCATCCACATTGCTATTTCAAAGACAGCTTTTAGGTTCTTGATGAAATCAAACATCAGCAATATAAAATATTCTCCAAGTGAGAAGTTTCAAGCTGGATATGTTGATTCAAACTAAAATAGGAAACAAAGACTTTCATAAAGTCCCTCAATTCTCTCATCTATCACCACGTAACTGACAAACTCAGAATCAACTTCTAGGATAAGCCTAAAAAAGAGGTTTCACAAGCTCCAACGTGTTAGGCAGGATGACAAAAGCCAGACCCGCCTGTCTCCCTGTGCATATTAGAAATATTAACAAGTCTACGTGCAGGGTTAGCCTTCAGGGATCGCTTAGCTTTGCTTCAACACCCTAAAAAAGATGAATATTCTACATATGAACACGTGAAAATAAGGGTTAAATTCTCAGGACTCAGGTGCCAATGTGATGACTAAACATTATGGGAGATGGGGACGGAAGAGACTCAGAACAGAAAACAATTCTTTAAATGCTATTTTCTCCACAACAGTGTATGGGGTGGGTTTCCATCTCCGTGTTTTTATTCGCTTTTTAAACCACAGATTAAAGCATAGGTGAATCACAATGAAGCCTTCAAAAGACGAATTCCCCAGGGTGTAAGGTCCTGTTTTCAGAAGACCTTCCTGCTGCCTCTATACCCGCATCTGGTCATCCCCAAGTTTCTGCCCAGAACCTCCACCCCCACCCCCACGCCAACACGTCTGTAAAATAATGATAAGGGAAATAACAACCAGCACTTAATGTGACGTCAAGGGGGCATTTACAAATGATTTGCAAAAACAACTTCCCAGCGGCCCTAATCAAACCAGGGCACCCTACCCAGCCCCTATTTGGTGGCTGTCTTGAAAAGATAAAGCCTGTATTCTTCAGGGAAGCATGACATTGTGGAAGCAAGGAGCTGCTCTAGACCCCAAAACCCCAAGGCTGTCACCGGGGGATTCTGACCCGTCAACAGCCACGTGAAGTGTGTTATGTCCACAGGACTTGTCCCCCACCAACTGCCTACTCCTAAAACCTCAGAGGGGATGTTCCAAGGGTCCTGAAAAGTACAGCGCTCTTCCTCTGTGCTTGGGACCCAGGAAAAAGCAATGGGCAGGCGAGACACACGGGCGACCGAGTACGCGTCCGGATATGGGTCACGCCGGAGCGTGGGAGGCAGCCACGCAGCGCGTGCAAACAAGCCCAAGAGAAGAGCGAAGGGAGAGGCTGGGGTGATGGAGAAATGTGGACGCAGGCACCGGGGTTTGCTGCGACTTGCAATCCCGGGGGAAAGAGCCTCCTTGCGTGCTGGAGGGCTCCACACGTGCTGGAAGCGGGCCGGGGAGGCGGCGGGGCGGGCGGGCAGCGCAAGCGCTCGGGGCAGGTTCCCGGCGAGCCGGGCGGCGCGGGGCAGGTTCCCGGCGGGCCGGGCGGCGCGGGGCAGGGCGGGCGCGGGCCCGCGGCCCAGATCGCCTGAACAAAGCCGGCGCGCGCGGGGCCTGGCTACTCACAACAAGAAGCTCATGTCGGCCGCGGCGTGGGCTGCGGGCTCGGCGGTCGCGAGGCCTCGGGGCGGCGGCCAGGCAAGACGAGGAAAAGAGAAAGGCGAGGAGGAGGAGGAGGGGAGCGCCGGCTCTTCGGCCGCAGCAACTTGCTCGGCTTCGCTACTTCCAGCGGCAGGCAGAGGGGGCGGAAGTGGGAAGCGCACGGCCTGAATCGCTCAACTGGGAGGAGAAGGAAAAGGAGGCGGGGCAAAGGGCGCCGGGAGAAGGGCCGCCGCGGCGGCGGCGCTGCTGCAACCCCTCGCCGCCTCCTCTCCGGACCCCCGTGTCCCCACCCCGCGAACTCTCGCGAGAGCGACGCGCACCCACCCCGCCCCTCCGACTGCGGCCCCCAGGGTCCCTCACGTGCTGGGCACCTTTGCTGGGCACCTTTGCCGCCCCGGACCACGCCCCGCGCGTCCGCTGGGGCCACCGGGCCAATGGAGGCCTGTGCCCCGGGTTGCCGGGTTGTGGCAGCTGTCGGGAAGGAAGTGGGCTTCAGCCCCGGGATGTCAGGGCTCTGCGGTGAGGGGTGGAATTGCCACCGGAATTCTGCCCCCTGTCCGTGCCGGGCGAAGCATGAGGAGGAAAGGTTATTGGAGCCTCTCCGCGAGCACCTAAAAGCTGGTCTGGATGTGGTTCTGCCAGAAGAGAGGAAAGGATTTCAATGGGTTTTCAAGGGCCGGCCGAGTGGTGCGGTGGTTAGGAGCTGGCTTGGGACGCCAGCGGCCCCGGTTCGGGTCCCACATATGAAGGCTGGTGACACTGTCCTCAAAAAAAAAAAAATCTAAATGGGTTTTCAAGGTCCCTGTCATTTTATGGGCATATTTTAAAACCCTGAACTAGGAGACGGACAGGGTCCATCCATGTCTGAACAGGCAAGTGAGGCTGTCATCAACAGCTGGGACAACTGCTGTGGTGACATATTCAAGGTATGTGGAGCATTATTAAATAGATTACAAAGCCTTGCCCTGGGCCCTTTAACTATGTGAAATGCAGGTTCCTCTATAAGGGGGACTGAATCGTTTCTAGATTCTAGAACGGTTTGTGCATCAGAGTGCCTAGTGGCTTATAATCGACTTGGACCCCACGAATGCTTAATCAGTGTTGCCACGGATGACCAGCCTGCCACAGCATTACCAATTTGGGTACCCATTTATTTTACATAAATAAACCCATCAAATCCACAAGCTTTTCAAAGAATCGTAACAAAACTTAAATTTCATATAGCTATTAACCCACCTTAGGCTAACAGACTTGAAGGAGATGCCAATAGGAAATGTATTCTATTGAGTTGAGTCACTGTTAGTTTGACATTTTGGTAAATCAAACCATTTTTAAAAACAAGAAAATATTAAAATCTTGGAATGGTTATAGGAACTGCAGAGGTCACTAGAATAATTTGAGATGACTTAAAGGCTCAAAAGATGCTGGGAAGGAGGCAAAAGGAGGATTTATCTTAATATAATGAAAATAATGGGTTTATGACGTAAAAGCCCTGTGTTCCAGATCTTGAAATGGTGTTGACTTACTATGAAATTCTTTATGGGGGCCGGCCGAGTGGCGCATTGGTTAAGCGCTGGTTTTGGGATGCCAGCGGCCCCGGTTCGGATCCCACATGAGGGCCAGTGACACTGCCCTCTACAGCTAACAACAGCTCCACCTGGAGCTGGGCTGTGCGAGCCCCGGTGATGGTGTGGGCTGCAGTGGGCTGCCATAGGCTGCGGTGGGTGGCCCGCAGCCGGCGTGAGAGGCTGGCAGCCAAGAGAGCTGCCAATAGCCGCGGTGAGCGACATCCAGAGGCCAGCGACGGATCTGCCTCATCCGGGAAGAGCGCAATGACGATACCAACAGTGAAGCAACATCCTCTGCAACTAAACTGAAGAACAAAAAGACAGCAACTTGTCTGTTCCCCTTCCCCGATTCCCCAACGCTGTTCCCCTCCGCCAATTCCCCAATAAAAAAAAAAAAATCTTTAAAAAAAAAAAAAAAGAAATTCTTTATGGGTCTTCTCTAAAAGAAGAAGTTGAATTACCAGCTTAGGAAATTATGTTTGCGAAGAGTATGTCAGTTAATTTATTAAAGCAGCAGTTTCACCCTCTTTACAGTGAGGGCCTGGGATTATTACATGACTTCTAAGATACTTTCCAGTTCTAAAATTCTGTCAAGCCCGGGGGATTCTTTAAGTGACTGGCAGACAGTTCCCATCAGCTCCCTGATTTGGTAGGCTGGCTTATGTAGCCTTGCTCTTTGTCTAACACGATTTAGATGAATCTTATGACGCTAAATCAGGACAACTGGCAAAGGAGAGAATCTGCAAAAATACCTGATGAGTTCTTTATCGTACCAGGAGAAGCGCTGCCTAAAATTAGCAGTTAATAAAAAGTAAATATATTGGTCCTAAAGATGACAGAGGTGTCATGTTAATAATACAGACTACAATTCCAGAAGTTAGTCATTTAAATCAAATAGTTAGTGTCACTTAAAATTATCAGCACTTCAAAAACATTGTGAAATCTAGAATCAGAGGGAAAGTACATTCAAATAGACATTTCTAATTCCAATTTCTCCTTCACCTATTATATTTCATACCACTCCATTCCTAAAATTTCAGTTTCAAGAAGTTACTCTCCTGATAAAAATCTTATTTTATTTATAAATATTTATGAAGCAAGATTCTTAAAATTTGCATTCTATCCACCAATTTTTCAAAGTATTGGAATTATAACATGAATAGAATAGAATATGAGTGGGTATATGCTCTCAAATATCTTTAAATATTCATTTGAATGACTTTCTTCTTGTCATGACAAGTATATTTATATAAATATAAACAAACAAGATAATTATAAATTGTGTAAGATATGAAATAAACAGGATAATGTGATAGAGTGTAATGGTGAAGGAAGAGGATCTAATTTAGATTGAGTGGTTAAGAAAAGCCTCTCTAAGGAGGTGATATTTTTGCTAAGACCTGAAGGCAGAGAAGGAGCCAGCCTTGCAGAGTGCTAAGAGATGAGCATTTTCTGGCAGACAGAATAGCAAGTATAAACGTTCTAAGATAAGAAAGAGCTTAAAGTGCTCTTAGAACTGACAGGTGGTGGCCTGGGCAGGGCGAGCATCTCACAAGAAGAGTGCCATCAGATGAGGTTGGACATGTAGACAGGGCAGTCTGGGGTTCACAGGCCTAGGCAAGACATTTGGATTTTATTCTAAAAACATTGAAAAGTCAGCAGAGAAGTAAAGTAATAAAAGGATAATATAAAATAATCTAAATAACATTTTATTTCTTTTTAATTTGGAAAATTTCAAACATATACAAAAGGGAGGAAATCAGTATAATGAATCCATCACAGAGCTTCAACAAATATCAGCTCATGATCCCTGATTAACATTTCAGAAAGATCACTCTCCCTTCTTGTGGAAAATGGACCAGAGGGGCCAACATGTGAGAAGGTAAGCCAGAAGACTATTGTAATAGTCCAGTTGTTTCCCAACAGTTGTGATTTGGTTTAGGGTAGTGTCATTAATAATAGGAAAAAGAAATTAATAATCTCAAGGTAAAACCAATAGCACTTGGTGATTAATCAATTGTAGGGGTTTTGTTTTTTTTTGTTTTTTGCTCCAGCAACTTGTGGATGATGCTGCCATTTAATGAAATAGGAAAGACATGAGTCACAATTTGGGGGTAAAACTAAAAGTTCCATTTTAGATACGTTAGCTTTGAGATGTTTTTTAGACATCAAAGTAGTGATGTCAGGTAGAATTTTGACTACTGTGCAAAGCCTGGGGAGGGATCTGAACTACATGTATGAGTGCAAGAGTCCTCGGTAAGCAAATACTATTTGAAGCCATAAGATAGACTTCCAAATAAGAATTTTCAGATCAGATAAGAATAGACTTAGCAAAGTGTTACCTTTAAGCATCTGTGTTTCTTCTTTCTTTACATCTCTTCCCAGATATCGCAGGTTTCTGATCACCATTTACCTCCTCTCCCTCAGTTGTGTTTATATTCTTTTCCCTCAAGCTGAGAGTTTCTACAACCTCAAAGAAAACGATTCACGTACCTTTTTATCAGATAAATTAATCACTTTCCAATGTGTGTATTAATATGTTCCCCTCCCAGATAAAAATAACACCAGTAAAGCCAAGTTTCAAAACAGTAAATGAGGGAAATTTTCTCCTTATAGAAGGATTTTGGTTTTAAAAAATGGAGTAGGAATGATTGAATTATTATTAGAATATCACCATTTTTGCAACCCCTAATAGATTAATGGGTCTGGGCATTGATCACCAGTAGCCGCTAGTATCACAAGAGAGACAACCACACTTTGTGTGTGTCCTGATGGAAGAACATATCATCACCTGTGAAGAAGTCTTGCCAACAAAATAGAACCTGAATCTGATCAAGCCTCTAGGTCAAACTTACCAAATTATAAGAAGTACAGGGAACAGGAGAATACGGTAAAGAACATGTTAAATGACACCATAGGGATGCATCAGCAAAATCCAAACTGGGAGGAAACTATTCAGGACCCAATTTCTTCAATAAATGAATTTCAAGGGAAAGATAGAACTAAAGGAGAAACCAGAGGTTGAAAGAAACATAAGAGACTTTATTAACCAATTATAATGTGTGGACTCATTTGCATCCTGACTCAACAAGCAATCTGAGAAAGAATAATAACAAATGTTCATATCATTTATAGACAACTGAAAAATTTGAATACTGGATATTTGATACTACAGACTGATTATTAATTGTGGTGATGATGTTGTGGATATGTTTTTCTGAAAACCCATTATGTTTTAGAGATATATGAACTGAAATATTTACAGATTAAATAATATGCCAGGGATTGACTTCAGATTAATGTACAAGGAGGAAGTCAGAGTACAGATAAAACAAGATTGGCCATGAGCTGGTTACTGTTGAAGCCAGGTGATAAGTGCATGAAGATCATTATACTGTGCTACATCTACTTTAGTTTTGATATTTTCCCCAGTAAAAAGGAAAACAAACAAATAGCAGGTCTCCTTTGGAAAAGGCCTAGATGAAGTATCATTAAGAATGTGGATTTAAAATTTGCTGATACAGAAGATGATTTTCTTGGACTAGAGAGTTCTTCCCTTCCCTTCACATTCACCAGCTTTTTCTGCCTATGTGTAAAGATGTTCTTGTACCTATAAAACTAAAAGCAAATGCTGTTAATGCCAGAGAGAAGAAATGCTGAATTCAAACCCCATGACTAAATCTGGTCCTCAGTATTTCTTGAGTAGCTGTTCTCTTCTGATTCAGAAATATGATCTGACTCTGAAAGAATAGATACATTTACAATAATAGATATGAGAAAAAGTATACCTGGGCAAAAAATCCTTAGTAACCTGATGAAATGCAGGAGTGTTTTGGTTATGTATTATCTAGATTGATGTAATTATTCCATAAAACTAGTTTATTATATAAGATTGTTTTTATAGCTACCATTTATTGAACATTTCTGATGGGCCAGTCACTCTGTTAAGCTTTTCATATATTTTATCTCTATTTCACTTATCCCTTACACTGCCCCATAAGGTTGATATTAGGCATTATTTTCCCCCTTTTATAGATAAGAAAACTAATGCTGAAAGGTTATGTATTTGTTTAAGATCACATAGCTAGTCAATACAATCTGAATTCAGGAAAGTCTGTGTCCCTTTCCCCTTTTCCAGGATGATGTAAATTAGAATGAATATATTCTAAATGAATGTTGGTATATGACACAATCCCACTTAACATAACTAGTTCAACCTGACCCTTATCAATACTCTTTAGATTTTAATTCTGTATCTCGCTTTATTGAAGACAAACCAATGTATGGTTATAAGTACTTCTTAAGGACACATTATTTTGACATAATAGAAAAGAATGGAAGTATGAAAGTTTGGTTCATGAAGCTTGGTATCTCTGAATGAATGCATTTATCGCTAAAAGCTTTAAAGCATCAAAACACAAAGATTCTTATTTAACACGTTACAAGGGAAGAAGGAATCTTCCGCTGATCCCAAACCTAACCCGATACCCTCCCCTTCAAGCTGTCCTTTCTTTTGAAGGTGAGGTTTGTGCAAAGAATGCTAGATTTAATGGAATGATGAGGTGCAAATCATTCATTTACCCATTCAATGAGTATTATCTACTGTGAGCCTCTGGGAGCAAAAAACAATATAATCCCCGCTATCATGAATCCTGTAAGTCACTGGGAAATATAGGCAATCAAACAAATCAAAGCAAAATTAGAAATGGCATTGGTATCAGGAAGGAAAGGTCCATGTTGTATGTCAGTGTATATTACAGGGACCTCACCTATTTTCATGTTTGGAGAATTGGATCCTGTGCACTCAGAAGCCAAGAGCATATATTTACTCCTGGCATTTAAATTCCTATTCATAAACAGCATAATTTGATAAAACTTCTACTTCCCTACTCATCACTGCCAACCCAGTTTTGGTATTTTGAAGCCTCATGATATAGATACTGATTTTTGTTGTTGAGAAACCAGCTTTCTAGAACTTTTCAGAAGATGCTACTTGCGGTATAATTTTGAGGCTCTTAGTCTGTAGGGCAAAAATCATAAAATATTTCTTGCATGAACCTTGCACTTGCTAATAAATGTTGGAATTTTTTGATGTATTGAGCTGACCACTGTCTGTAATAATTGTTTTTCCCACTAAACTTAAACCTTGGAGTCACTTTTCCAGTCAGCTGCATGGGGAAAAACGGGTAGGCAGGGTCCTATTTGATTCTATTCAAAGCTGCTTTCCCCAAACTGATAGGACGCTGCCAAGGACGGAAAACCTAAAATTAACTCCACCAGCTGTGTTTTGGTTTGCTTCATATAGCACAAGGGCTCAGGGGGCTTAATCTGCTTGGCTTGCTTGCTGCTTCAATCTGCTGTGCTCTTAAAAGTTTGTTTGCCTGGAGTGTATGCTGTGCACAAGATGTGGTAACTAAGCAGCTTGAAAGTATATGGGGACTACACAAGTAAGTCCCTCCATTAATCTCAAAAGAGCCTAGCAACGATGTGGAGGGTGGCGGTGAGGGATGGAGGAGTCACTACTGAGTATGTCAGATGAGCGGCTTAACTTTTAACCTTGCTGAAGTTTCCCAGAGAACAGGCTGTTGATGTGCTGTCAAAGACCGAGAGATGAGAATATAGTTTCAAGGAGTCTATGTTTTCAGACCACCCATCTCCACAAGGTCCTTTAGCATGAAGGACCATATATAGACAGAGAGAGTATCCCAACTGGCTGCAACTTAAAAATAGCCTAAGAATCAGCAGCTGTTACTTTCACCCGCACAAATTCACAGTTGGCTTAATTAAATAGTGCTTGTTCTCAAGAGCTGCAGACCTTGGGTTGTGCCCGAGATACTAATGCTGCTTCTCCCATCTCCATTCCCTTCCTCAAAATAACTTAAAGCAGAATGGATGAATGAAAGGGACCGGGTATGAGCACTTCAGAGTTTGCATCAATGTAAATAATGAAATGTGGAAGTCAGATCTTCCAATATGGTCTTGAACCCCTGCCTCTATGACCATGGGGCTCCAGGGACTCGAGGCAGCCCCTAGTCTTGGCCATTTGTTCTCTCTTGCTCATGCCCATTACCACGCCCTCTTCTTGGCATGACTCATGTTTCCCATAGTTGCCATAGTCACAACCATAGCATCCTGAGCAGACCACAACCTTCTTATAGCCAGAGACATGAGCTGCAGCTTTACACGCTATAACTCTTCTGTCCTTCACCAACAGGAATCTGCTCCCAGAAAGTCGAAGCATTTGTTTTTCCTTAGGAGAAATATTCCAACCCTCCCAAAATATCACTGTCCTTCAGGCCTATATGGTATCAAGGCAACCGGCAAACATCTACAGAAAATACCAAGGTAATCAATCCTACCTTGAAATTTGACCAAGTACTATACTTCTAAATCCTTTATTTATAGGCTGTACTCTGTTTCCACTCCAGTCATTCCATTTGAGTACAAGATAAAGGGATTTAGTGAAATAAAACCATAGTGAGCAGGAAGATTTCCTATCAAAAACAGAGTTTTGAAAGGGAATGATCTTGGGCTCGGCCGAGTGGCTCAGTTGGTTAAGAGCTTGCTCAAGACTGCGAGCTGAGCTCTGAGCAACAGCAGTTCAATGCCCAGCCCAAGCTGAGCTGCCATTGAGCTGCCAACAAGTGATAGGATGGCTCAGCTAAAAAAGAAAAAAACAAGAAAGGGAATGATCTTGTAATGCAGTCCTCATAAAGGGCTCTGAGAGCTTCCTGGAGGCCTGCAGGATAAAAGACCACTTACAAGATTCAGTCAGTCAGTTATCAGTAACATTTATTGAAGATCTACCACAAACCAATTATCATGCGAAGGGTGAGGAATCAAAAGAAATATACAACATCACAACCCTTAAGGAGCACATTTCTAGTGACAGAGACTGACATAAACAGATAGCCACAGCACAAAATGATTCCTCTTATAATAGGATCATATGCAAGGGCTATAGGAGCCCAGCTGGTGAAGAGTGTCACTAAATTTGAGGAAGACGATAAGGCACCAAGACTTTTGCCAAAAAAAGTGAGTCTAAAGTGTTTAGACTTTCGGGCCGGCCGAGTGGCGCGGTGGTTAAGCGCTGGCCTGGGAAGCCAGCGGCCCAGGTTCGGGTCCCACATCTGAGGGCCAGTGACACTGCCCTCCAAAAAAAAAAAAAAAAAAAAAAGAATTTAGACTTTCTCCAGATGAGGAAGTTATGACAGAGGAATAAAAGGGAGAGAGAAGGCATTGCAGAAAGATGATGAAGCATGTGTAAAGCCCAGAGGCATGAAAAAAATACATGTATAGACAAAAGAGTTGTTCACTGCTACAACCATTTATGCCTTAATATAAGCTATCATTCATTCATTCTACAAATATTTATTAAGTACTCACTATATGCTAGTTACTTATATAAGCACTGGGAATATAATAAGGTTCAAAACAAAGTCCTAACCTCAAGAAGTTTACATTCTAGTAGGGAGGAGATATTCTGAATCTAAGTCTCTGTGTTAATTCTCTAGTTGCATTTTTCTTTTTTTTTTTTTGAGGGCAGTGTCACTGGCCCTCATATGTGGGACCAAACCAGGGCCTCTGGCTTCCTAAACCAGCGCTTAACCACCGGGCCACTTGGCCAGCTCTCTAGTTGTATTTTAATTGTCCCTAATTACAGTATGAAATTTTAAGCCTTATTAAAGAAGTATTTTAAAAGAAGAAAAGTATCAGGAATCACATAAGGAAGAAATTCTGGAATCACAGCATAAAGTCAAAAGGTCTTCTGACCACCAGTCAGACAATAGTTCCAACGCTCCTTTGAACGCAGATTTAGTTGATATCACAGAATCACAAATCCAATCCTATGGGAGGTTCTGTGGCTAAAATATAGCTTTTATCCATAAACTGAATGACTGTGTGGCCCAATAGCAGGTCTAAAATTGGAGCAGGTGTATGTGTGTGGGCAAAGAAATTAAGATGGACCCACAACTCTGTTCCTAGGAACAAAGCCTCCCCCTTCTCCCCTGCTTTTTTCCTCCCTCTGGCAACCTCCAAGGACCTGCATCATCTATCAATGTCACCATCTCAGGACTGTTAAGCTTGCAATTTCCATAAATCTTCCCTGGATCATCAACAGACCTCACAGGGGAATGGGGGCGGGGGGGGGGGGCGGTCAGGAGGAGTGGTTGCGCAGCCCGGCTCAGAAGGCCAGTTCGTCCCTGGAGGCCTCAGTGCTTACTCTGGACAGGACTGAAAGCAGCTCTTTGTTCCCTGTGATACTCTGGAGCCAACTGTGGCTGCCTGTCCTGCCATGGTTCTTAAAGCGCTTGTATAATAATGAAAACATAAGAGCATCTAAGCCAGCACTGGAAAGAGACCACAGAATCTTCAGGAAATGAGGGGAACTAATATTTATTTTCAGCTGTGTAATTTTCTGCCAGTAATTTTGCAAGACTATATCCCATATAATTCTCATCACAACCCTAGAAGGCAGATGCTGTCCCAGTTCTATGGATAAGGACACTAAGTCACATCTAACATGACACCAGTAGTAAGCAGTGGGTCTAGAATTTGAACCCAGGTCTATCTAATTCATGTGCAATCAAAACATCCCAGGGCTGTGTATTATGGAAAACTTGGGATTTTATGTGGTACACAAACACAGCATTATAGAATATTGAATCACATATTAGGACAGTGACTCCCTTTTAAATTCACTTTCATTACTTCTGATTATGTCAAGGAGAAAGTCTTGGTTTGATGCTAGTATGTCTTTAACACCTCTCTCTAACATTTAGTCTCCCTTTTTAAGAGAGAGTACAGGCTTTAGACTTAGACTTCAGCAGGCAACAATATTTAGCTAGAACTTAATAATTCTGCTCTTATGGACTTCATTTATATGTTCTTCTACATAAGGCATGTGATACTGGTTTGCAATTATAATAGACAGAAAGTAGAGCCTGTTGGTTAAGCTCAGGATCTCTAGCATCATGCTATCCAGGTTCAGCCACTTACTCGCTGTATGACCTTGGGTGAATTAACATTGTTTCCTCACTTGTAAAATAGGTTTAATGGTAGTATCTACCACATAAGAATGACGTGTGAATTCAGTAAGCTATTGCATGTCAAATGCTTAGAACAGTATTTAAAATATACTGTTAGTTATTTGAACTTTAAAAAAAAAAATGAGCTGATTTAAATCAGGCTTTCTCATCTTTGGGGCTGACATTGTAGGCCAGACAATGTTGTGGGAGGTTGCACTATATATTGTAGGATGTTTACCAGTATCCCTACCCTCTATGTATTAGGTGCCAGTAGCACCTAGTATGACAAAAAAAAATGTCTCCAGACATTGTCAAACGTCCTTTTGGGAGAAAATCACCCCTAGTTGAGAATCACTGATTTAAAGGCAAACATCAGGTAAAACAACATCCTTAGATATGACAAACATTTAAACATGTTCTGGGAAAAAACTGAAGTTTGGAAAACACTGCTCTAAGACAGCGCTGTTTGAAATGCTCTAAGACAGTGCTACTTGCAATTTAATTCTGAAAGTCAAAAATTACCATTTTTATTTGCAGGTTTACGACTATGCTCTAAGTTTTCTATCAAAGCTAAGAGTATTCAAACAACTGAGAAGGGACTGAGCTAGTAAGTACATGAAATTCATCTTTATTTTTCTTTGACTTTTCTTCTCCTCCTGCCTTCTCTTCCAATCAGCTGGCTACTTGACACCCTCCTCTGCACATACATCCAGGAAATGACTGGGTGACATTCTTTGTCCAGACTTCTCCCTCCCCAATCAGGGGTGTTCTTCCTGCCCCCCGAGTCCCTATTCCCTGTCTTTTGAATGCATGTGAAAATGTAATTGATGCTATTATCGGTTAGTATATTTTTAGCTACAGACAGCAGAAAACCTCACCCTTAACTGGTTGAAACAATGAGGAAATTGAATGGTTCACAGCAAGGAAGTTCAGAGATTGGGAAGGTGTCAGATTGGTGTTAGTTCAGTGGCTCCACCTCCATTCTCTACAGTTCCCTTGACTCTGCCTCTCTGTGTGTCAGCTTCATCCTCCGCTTGGTGGTGAATTGGCTACAGCAGTTTGGGACGTCACATTCACACCCAACCATGTTCAGAGGACACTGAAAGAAATTTGTCTCTGTAAGTTACCCAGTGCCTTTAACAAAAGTTCAGCCACAGATTATTCAACCTTGTAAGTTATTTGCTTTAATGAATAGATGCCTGAAAAACTCTATCTCTAAAGTTCATTAGTTTACTGGGTTGTTGATAGATTAAATAGTATGAGTGACAGCATTTTGTAAACTGATATGTAATTGTAAGCTATTTTTTTCTTGGAAGGCTCTTCTTTTGATAGAGTAATATATCTACTCAACTAGATCATTCGTAGTAGAGATGATTATACAAACACTCATAGAACAATGGGGAGTGAATGTCAAAGAAGCCCCAAAGCTGGTGCCTTAATAGAGGCAAATAGGTCTCAAGGAGACCTGGTGAGTGATTCTAGATCAGGTTGGAATACCCAGCAGCAGAATTCACGGACCTTGGACCTTAGTATGCTCTGCATTGATATGGCAAGACGATAGTAAATATTTCTACTTTCTTCTGTCCTGCCCCCAACTGGCAAATAATTTCACATTTGTAATTCAAATTGCCAGCATGGGGAGGCTGACTGACTTAGCCAATAACGCATCAATTATTGGACTAAACCTTTTACCCATGCCACATCAGAGGCCATTGGCCAGCTTGTACAGAGAATGCCCTTAGTCTCCATGATTACTAATGCCTTTCAAAGCCTAAATGAATGCCATTTCACACTAAACAATGTGTTCTTCCCCAAATCAAGAAGCTGATTTAAATAAATGGAAAGATACCATTATTGTATGAAAACATCAGTGCTCCCTAATTAAGCTATAAATTCAATACAATTTTCTGCATTCAATACAACCCAATAAAAATACCCATAAGATGGAAATTTCCAAAAAAAGACTTCACAGAAAAGTTTAAATGTACAACTTTAGCCAGGAAAATTCTAAAAAATAAAAATAAAATGAGGGGGGAATAGCCTACCACATATTAAAACAGTACAGTCACAGTGTTTAAAAGCTTGAAAATAAAGCTAGATCAATGGAAGACAATGAAAAAAACTATATATAGACAAAAGATATAAAGAAAGTTAATGCAAGAAAAATGGATTATTCAGCAAATGGTGATGGGACATTGGATAGCCATCTGAAAAATCTTGAATCTCTAGCTTAATTCCATTTTTTTTTTTCTTTTAGAGGGCAGTATCACTGGCCCTCATATGTGGGATCCGAACCGGGGCCTCTGGCGTCCCAAGCCAGCTCTTACTCACCGTGCCACTCGGCCGGCCCTCTAGCTTAATTTCTTATAGCAAATTAAATCACAAATGGATCAAAGATGTAAACATGAAAACTGAATCTAAAACAGCATTGAAGAATCTTTTATAATATCACCAGGGAGAACACCTTTCCAAACTTGACATAACTCCAGAATCCAAACCACACAAATATTCACAGCAGATATTGATCAATTTGATAAATGAAAATACTACGAATAATGAAACATATTACTAACAAAATTTAATAATGGAAAAATTGAAGGAAATATTTAGAACATATCACAGATAGAGTATTTCTTTCTTTTCTTTATAAAAGTTCTTGTAATTCAGTAAGAGCACAGCACAAATTTTTAAAATAGGGGAAAATGTACATAAACAGTATATTCTACAGCTGTTAATAAATGAGGCAGGTCTGTATGAAGTGATTTTAAAGTATCTTTAGATATATTAGAGGAAAAAAGCAAAGATACAGAAAAATAATATGGTCTATCATTTGTTAAAAAAAATAAGAGGAGGGGAGAGAAAGACTAAATTATTGATTTTCTATTATTGCTATCACAAATTTACTGAATTAACAAGCACAAATTTATTATCGTACAGTTATGGAGGTTAGAAGTCCAAAATGGGTTTCACTGAGCTGCATTTCTTTCTGAGGCTGTAGTGGGGAATGCATTTCCTGGCCTTTTCCAGCTTCTACAGGTTGCTCACAATCCTTGGCTCGTGGTCCTATATCACTCCAACCTTGTCCTCTATCATTACATCTCATTCCCTGCCTCTTCTACCTCTCTCTTCCACCTTGTAAGGACCCTTGTGATTACACTGGCCCACCTAGATTATCCAGGGAAATCTCTTTATTTCAAAATCCTTAATTTAATAACATCTGCAAAATCCTTTTTGCCATATAAAGTGACAACATAGTGTCAAAGAAAAACCAGAGCTGTGTTAAAGTAAAATCAGATTTTACTCAGGACTAATGCAATAAAGGGAAAAAAGACCTCAGTATAGAACTGGGCTCAATTCAGGATACAACATGGACAAGTGGGGATTTATAGCCAAGGAGCAGGGTGGAGAACAGCAGATGGAAAATTACTAAAAAGAAAGAAACATTAAGAGTAAAAGGGGATTTCTGGCTAAACCAACTTGGCAGGATTCTTGCCAAAGGTAGGCCATGCTGATCATATATCACCTGGGGAATAGAGGGTGAAAGGAATTTGATCAGGTATCAAGAGTGATTACATATCAAGGGCGGGTTTCTGGCTACACTGACGTGGCAGGATTCTTGCTAACCTAGGCAATGCAAAGACAAACATAGGAGCCCAAGAGTCGAGGCCTAGCTGAGAAGATGGCTCAGGGGAGCCTGACTAAAATTTGGTCAAGGAGAGAGTCTTTGTCAGTAGTCACAGATTCCAGGGATTAGATATGGATATGTGTAGGGAGCCATTATTCTGCCTACCTCTACAGGCAAATTGATCAGCCATAGAAAAATCAACTGAAAAACTATTATGAACAATAAAAGATTTTGTTATAGTGGTTAAGTATAAAATTAATATATAAGAAGCAATATCCTATCCCGCTAGTAACCCAAATGATAAAATGCATAGATATATATATGTTCCTGATTATGTAGGAAAATAGCAAAAATGTTATTAGGGAAGGAAAATAGCAACCTGAGGATCAGAAGTAGGAAGGAGAATTATTTTTCAATGTGTCCCCTTTTGCATCATTTAAATCATTTTGTAACCATCTTCTGTTGAACATGTAAATCTGATCTTGTCACTGCCTATTTAAAATCCTGTATTGGTTTTTTGGTTGTGTTGTTGCTGCTGCTTACAAAAACTGTTTTTGTTTTTTGTTCTTTTTCTTCCCCCTGTTATCCACCTCCCTTTTCCTATTTTGGGAGGATCTACTATTGTGTATGGATTTGGTAGGACTCAGTGCCCCGTCTTTTACCATGGAAACTGAAGGGGCAAGAAATTAGATCCTCCTGCCTAGGGCACTGACTCTGGAGGTGGTTACACTGAAGCCAGGGACGCCTGATCTTTTCATGGGGAACCTACAGAAGCATCCCACAGGGGCTGAAGTGACCTCCCAGCTAGCCTGTTCTGATTAAAAAACAACTATTGTAGTTTGTGTTTTTTGACCTGAAGGAGCTCCTTGGTTTTTTTTCTGTTTTCCAAATCTTGTCTTCAGCCTCCTGCTGATTTGGTGAGTCCCACAAACTGTGTAATAATACTTTTTTCCCTTATTTTTTGCAACAAAAAATCCTGGCTCCAAATATCAAACAATTTAGTAAGTAGTAAGTCATACAAGGCCCCGCTTTTTTTTCTTTTTTTTTTTTGTAGGCTTCTCTCTCGTTCACTTCATCCCTGGCACATACTTGGATTTTTCAGTTTCCCTAACTAACATTCTGTGCCTTTTTGCCCCTCAATACCCATCTATTGATGCTTTCTTCCCCATATAGAGAGACAATATCTTCTAAGCTTTTAATACCCACTTAATTCAACTATAATTCTCTGATTCATCCCCTCATAATACTTTCTTTCCTACTTTCACAGTCTACTATAGTATTTATGTTTGAAGTATTTGAACTACACTGTATCAGACTAAGAAGTCTCAGGGAGGATCAGACCAACAGGGTCTGGTCTAGCACACAGCATATCAAGGCTCCTTAATAAATATTAGTTAATTAAATGAATGAAATTAGTTAAAAGCATTTTTACTGATTTAAGATTATTATGACTACCACAACCCTTTTTTGTCCATTTCACTATAGCTCTTTGGGGTTACAAAAGGGAATAGTTTGATTTGTTCCTTAAAAAATAGATTTAATATTTGGCAGCTTACAAGTAGCTTCCACATATATTTCCTTAGTTGATTTTTGTTACAACTAAGCTAGGGTAATGAGTTTCAGAGAAATTGAGTAACTTTCTTAAGATTACATGATTTATAAATGGTAATAATAAAATTAATAAAAGAAAAACTAACATTTACTTAACATTTACTATGTCTAAGCACTGTTTGTTGTTCACTGGTTTTACTTGCTGTATCTAATTTAATCCTTTCCACTATGTGGTTAAGTTCTATTATTATTTCCATTGTCAATGGGGAAACTGAAATCACCAGTTAGTAAGTGGTAAAGCTGATATTTGAATTAGATTTATTGAAATGGAATCACTGACCCAATGAAAGAATAAATCCTTCAAAAGGGCAATTATGATGTTACACTGGTAATATTACTGTAACTGCCTGCTGGCTCCTAATGTCCACACTTTATGGCTGCTTACAGCTTTTTTTGGTGCCATTTTCTTGTTAGCATGCATGGCCATCTTGCTGCTGCTAATTCACTACTTATCTATGCTGGATACCAGGTAAGTAGCTTATTGCTATTATGTCTAAAATTAGGAGGAAATGAATGAATATCCAATAGATTCTGTAACATCTTTTATGAGAAAATCTTTTTCTCTGTTTACTTCTTGACTCTCCATCATATTCTTTTTAGTAAGAGTCCCAGAAAAGTGCCTCTTCTCAAATAGCTTTACTTGAGTTAACTCATGCAGTTGACCTGAAAACAACATTCTCTAGGTAGTCAGTGAGGCATTGGAGTGGGAATAACCTGGAAGCCATAATCTGTTTCTTAGCACTGGAGCTCATCCACGTGAAGGAGAGAGACACTGGCCCCCTTGATGAACCTACCACAGCATGTCTATACTCTAAACTGCTTCAGTAGCATTAAATGGCAGAAATGATGAATGGCTATGCCTTGCTAAAGGAGCGGAGCTCACAGCTTGAGAAAAGCTGCTGAGTTCTGGAACACTTGTTTGTAATTGCCCTTTTGAAGGGTTTATTCTTTCATTAATGTGAATTTCTTTTCTTTAGTACAACTTTTCTTTTTATCATTTATTCCTGTATATGTGTGTATCACAAAAGGGCCCAGAGAGCTGGAATTTGCCTGCATCTTTGCCTGTACAGAAAAGCCTGCTTTTATCATGTACACTAATCAAAAGAGCACAGTAATTACCTGTGTTGGGTATTCATGTAGTTTCCTTCATAAGAATGTTGAAGAATCTGATTTCACTTATTCAGTTCATTCCAAGCATATTTACTGAGCACTTACCATGGGCCTGATACTCTGTAGGTACTAGATATATAGTAGTGAACAAAATGAATATGGTTCCTATCCCCACTGATATCACGTCACTTGGTGTGCAGCCTCAATATATAATCAGCTTTTATTTTTAATTTATAATCCAAGATCATCATAAATATGGCCTATAGAATTTTTATAGCAATGTGAGACCTCCCAAATATACTCCCACAAAAAAATATGAGACCAAATACAATGATTGTATTTTGGTGCTGAAATAAATTCTAAAATAGGCATAGATTTTGCTCTTCTGCTGTGCCTTACATTTCATAAGGTATTAAATTAGTTTCCTATTCCTGCTATAACAAATTGCCACAAACCTGATGATGTAAAGGAACACACATTTATTATTTTATAGTCTGAAGGTCAGAAGTCCAACATGGGTCTTAGCAAACTAAAGTCAAGGTGCCATCAGGGCTGTGTTCCTTCCAGAGCGTCTAGGGGAGAATCCATTTCCTTGTATGTTTTAGCTTCTAGAAGCTGCCTGCATGCCTTGGTTTGTGACTCCGTTCCTCTATTTCCCAAATAAAATACCATTTTGTTAACTGTGGTGAGATTATGGAAATAATTTTAATTTTTTTCTTTTCATCATTTTCTGATGGATTGTGTTTTCCTTTTATAATATGAAAAGAAGAAAATTATAACAAGAGTCTGTTTAGAAAATAGTTTAGAGCTCTGTGCAGTTGCAGCATAAGTTATTAGAACATGTCAGTAGGGATTGAGGCTATTCAGATGTGACTGGAACCAAACCAAGGTCAATTTTGTAGCCTGGGTAATCTGAACTTGATCTGATCAGCAGTGGTGGATCATGGGGGATTTTTAAGCAGATGATTCCCAATCAGATTTATAACTTACAAAGAAGCTGTAATGATAGGTTTTATTAAAATAAGATAAATTTGGGCCAGCCGAGTGGTGCAGTGGTTGGGCGCTGGCTTGGGAAGCCAGTGGCCCCAGTTCGGGTCCCACATGTGAGGGCCAGTGAAACTGCCCTCAAAAATAAATAAATGAATAAATAAAAATAAAATAAGATAAATTTTACTACTATTTTATAATCCTCCCATTTAGATTCAAAGTATAATTTAGTTGTCTCTATTGTTCATTTAGCCCATTCCTTCATACCATTAGGGCTCATAGTTCAATTTTTAACTCACTTTTCTATGCTATGAAGATAACGCATTTACTTTATCCTCTTGGATAATGGCTAGATTGTTAATTTTTGCCTGAAACATAAGCACAGATAACAAAGGATGTCTGGTTGGTATTCAAATACTACTTTTTCAAGTGAACCAAATTTTCTCAACAAACAATGGAAGTGAAGTGGGAAAAATTTCAGCGTACTGTTATTATTCATTAGCCCCAATACAGGATCATATGATACAGTATCTTCTTAACCTTTGGCCGTGGAGGGGAAGGGGAGGAGGAACAGTAGTGCTGATTCAGTAGGTTTGATTCTGATGGATAAGATAGAGGGAGCAGATTTTCAGAAGCACTGTTGTAGGGATTGGCAGAGCTGTTGGAGGAGGAGCCTACTGCGTAGAATCTCTGACTCCTTCCTGACCCCCAGACACATGGACCACAAAGGGAAACTCCTGATTTATCTATTTTATAGTGTTTGTTAGGTTGTGAGATTTATTTGGAAGAAAAGACTGAAGGTTGAAAATCTTGAAATACCCTATACTAGCCCATTTTTTAAGATGGCATTAGAAGCTATGGCTCTATACCCAGCTTATTATGAAATAATGGTAAACTGCTTCTCTAGCTGTGGCTTTATGCCCTTAAAGTTCATTTCAGTGGCACAACAATTTCCAATATTTAGCCACTAAAAAAAATTAAAGATTCCTTAATAATTATTGCCCTGATTATCTGGAAAAAAATATTTTATCTTAGAAGTATTTTTTGTTCGTGTAAAAAGCAGTTTACTGTCATGACCTAGCCAGCAAACATGAATTGTTATTATTAATAGTAGTAGTATTTAAAGATTTCATTGGGGAATTGGGGGAGGGGGTCAGTGTTGGGGAATCAGGGAAGGAGAACAGACAAGTTGCTAACCTCTTTGTTCTTCAGTCTAGCTGTGGAAGATGTTGCTTCATTGGCCCATGTTGGTATTATCATTGTGCTCTTCCTGGGTGAGGCAGTCACTCATAGGCTATTGGACAGCCTCTCAAGGCAGCTCACACTGGCTGCCAGCCACTCACGGTAACTCATGGCAGCCCACTGCAACAGGGGTTGCAGCCTACGCCATTGCCAGCAACTCACAGCAGCCCAGCTCCAGGTTGAGCTGTTGTTCACCATCTTAGCTGTAGAGGGCGCAGCGTCACTGACCCTATGTGGGATATGAACCAGGGCCCTGCTGCTCAGAGCTGGAGTCCCAAACCAATTCTTAACCAAGCGCCACTCGGCCCCCTTGAAACAGGAATTATTATAGTTGCTTTAAACAAAATATATGGTTTATACTTGCTGGCTTTAAAAATTACCAATATACTTTCTGGAATGTAAATAATAAAATACAAGCAAAATGAAAACTGAATTTATTTCTCTTTTCTGACAAAATTAGTCTTCTTATCAAATGGTACACTGGAAGGAGAAAATTGGTTATATACTTTTCAGTATGTTAATAGAATTTTATTCTTTTGCTGAATAGTGTATTTTGTAATATCTACTCAGTACATGAGTTTTACTTTTTTTAAAATTGACAAGTATCTATCAAGCAGTAATTAACTGAGAGTTCTATCTACTTAGGATTAACCCTCCCAAACATAGATCTCAATTTTATTTTCCTAAAACAGCTTTAGTAAGTCAATGAAAAATGAGGACCACAGCTAATATTAAATATGAAACTGTAAATTCCTATTTAGCTTCATGAAAGACTTACCACCTTGATTTTTTAAAAAATGGAATGGCATTACTGTTAGTTCATATCAAGATTGCTTTCACAAAATCACATATTGTTTTGATGGATTACATCAACATTACCGCAACTCAAACTCCACCTTTTATTCAGGTCTAGGCAAATGAAACTAAATTTCAAAATAGAAAATTTCACATTTCTAAAAATACTGACTCGTAGCAGCAGTCAGATGACAAAGAAGAACCAGGCAAGGTCAGGCATTGGCATTGAGTAGACATGCATAGTTTTCCATTATTTGGTCAGATGAGAGTGATTTTTGTTTTTATTGCCTAAGACTGCTTATAGAGCAGTGGTAAAGGAACAGCTGCAGCGCTAGAGCAGGCATTTTCTCCTGGTTTGGTTCTGTTTTTGCCACATTGTCTTACGGAAGCCAGTGCCGACTTCCCTGGCTATTACGGTTTCTCTTGAAAGAACTGATATAAGCATGGGGTTAATCCATATTATAAGACTTAACAGGATGTTGTTGGTAGAGAAATATGAGGGAGGCCTGAAGCTCCTTGGACATATTTATTAAGCTACTTATATATTTCTAGGGATATAAACATGATAAGGCACAATCTCTGTCCTTGAGGATCTTAGATATTATGGGTCTTCGCATGTAAACAAAAGGTGTTTATATTTAAAAAAGGCAAAATGCCTAACCATTTGGTTTCAGTCCAAATATTATAGATATATTAGTTAATTATGGGATACTCTAAGCTTGTTATAACAAAGGGAGCTAAAATACAGTGGCTAAAGAAAAGAGTTATTTATATCTCTTTCACCTAATAGTACAGAGGTAGGTGGTTCTGGGTTGGTAAAGAGGCTCTAACATCTTTAACATGTGCTATTGTCTCCCGCCATTACTTTTGTATCCTAACCGGAAGGACAAGTGGAAAGCTTGCTGATTTCTTTAAGGAAAAGATCTGGTAATGGCAGAAAACCACTTCGGCTCACATTCCACTGGCCAGAGCTTAGACAAATGGCAACAATTAGCTTTAATTGTCTAGCTGGTGGCCATTTGAAAATTCTGTGTTATTATTAAAGAACCATCGTCAGTTTCTACTCTGAAAATTTAGGTGTGGTCAAAAGAGTTGATCCCTCAGGAACTAAACCTCCAGACTTTGAGAAAGTACACTTCAGCAAAAGATGAAAATCAACTTGAAGCTGAAACCTTTGGTGACCCCATCTCATAAAACGTGATGTTTGATCAGTAACATGCATTTGGGTATTCTTGCTAATATTTTTAATCTTGGAAAGATACTCACTATTATGACTAATAAAATTATCTAGGAATTTGCTTTAAGATGATCTGGGCATGAGTGGTGAAGGAAGAAATGGACATATGTAAAAAATGAAAGAAAGTTGATTATGATTTGTTTGTTAATTGTTGAACTTTTTGCATATGGTTTAACTTTTCCACATTACAAAGTTTTAAAAGTCAATAAGTAATCATTGCTAATATCTATATAGGGAGCAGCAGATTTTCGTACCCTTTTCACAGGTACCATTCTCCTTAAAATTAAGTTTCACAACAATTGTTGTGATCATTATTCTCAATTGACCTGGAAGAATGGGAAATACGGATGAGCTAAATACTACAAAAGGGGCCGGCCGAGCGGCGCAGTGGTTAAGAGCTGGTTTTGGGATGCCAGCGGCCCTGTTCGGATCCCACATATGAGGGCCAGTGACACTGCCCTCTACAGCTAACAACAGCTCCACGTGGAGCTGGGCTGTGTGAGCCCTGGCAACGGTGCAGGCTGCAGCCCCTGCTGCAGTGGGCTGCCATAGGCTACAGTGAGTGGCCAGCAGCCAGCGTGAGTGGCCGGCAGCCAGCGTGAGCTGCCAATAGCCGCGGTGAGTGACACTCCAGAGGGCGGCGACCGATCTATCTCATCCAGGAAGAGCGCAATGATGATACACCATCATGGGCCAGTGAAGCAACGTCCTGCGCAACTAGACTGAAGAACAAAAAGACAGCAACTTGTCTGTTCCCCTTCCCTGATTCCCCGATTCCCCAGCGCTGTTCTCCTCCCCCAATTCCCTAATAAAATCTTTTAAATAAATAAATAAATAAATAAACAAATAAAATACTACAAAAGTATTTATGAATCCAAAATGCTTGTTAAAGCAGAAAGTTTAAAAGTGCTTGGAAAACATTTTAAGTTTTACTGTTTTCATCACCCTCCTTCTTAAATCCTTGTTAAGAATAAAATGTGATGCAATACGAGAGCCATTTATGTTCTGGGAAGAGAATAAAGAACATAACCCCGTAGGACCAGCCAAGTGACTCAGTTGGTTAAGAGTTAGCTTACGAGCAGGAGCTCTGAGCAATAGGGCCACCCGTTTGATTCCCACAGGGGCCAGTGAACTGTGAGCTGCACGCCAGCTGAGCTGCCACTGACCTGCCAACAGGCGCTGGATGGCTCAGCTGTGAGAGCACACACTCTTAACAACAAGGTTGCTGGTTCGACTCCCGGGTGGGATGGTGGGCTGCGCCCCTCCCCACAACTAGATTGAAAGCGGCGACAGGACTTGGAGCTGAGTTGCGCCCTCCACAACTAAGATTGAAGGACAACAGCTTGACTTGGAGCTGATGGGTCCTGGAAAAACACAATGTTCCCCTTCCCCAATTCCCCAATAAAATCTTAATAAATGAATAAATAAATAATAAAAGAACATAACCCCTGTGTGTTAGGATGTGGTGTAGTGTGAAACTTTGGAGTGAGAAATCTGGTTTAAGTCCTTGCTTAACTCTACCAGCTGTGGGACTTGGGCCATGTCACTTAATTTCACTGCATCGTGGTTTTCCAATTTAACAAATGGGATTAATATTTAACTGGTAGGGTTGTTGCAATAAACAGTAACTACCTTTATAATTATAAATAGATAGAAGTGCTTGCTTTCTCTTTACAGCTGAGGTTCCTAACATAGCGCTTTAAAGAAAAATATTCTCCAATTTTTCTATTTTCCTTCCTGTTTTGAAAGAATTCTGCAAGTGTCTGAGTCTAAAAAGATGCCTAGACTAATAATATGAAGAAGAGAAACAATTCCATCTGTAAAGCATTATCTGTTGGCCAGTAAACTAAGGGTTATTGAGAGCAACCTAACTTCTCTTCCAAGGCAAGCTACTTAAGTCTTAGAAAAACACAGTCTTATTATTGAATCCAAGAGAGAGTGCTTGTAGTTATATTTTCATGTCTTTGTATAAATAAAAGACATACAACAGTGTTTATTTGGGGGAAAAGGATAATGAAGTGAATAATACATTCTAATAAGAAAAAAATGCCCATTTTCATGTTCTATAAGCTCCAGGCAGACTGCTGAGGTCCTTGTTCCTTTGAATCCTGAACTGGTTATCGTTTTTCATTCTGATAAAAATATAAATGTGGCAACCAAGCACTAGTCAGACATGATTTGGGCAGTAATGAACCTTTACCTCAGCCCACTGGTGTACATTAGTTTCCCCAAAAGGAAACAAAAGACCTCTACATTTTGTATTCTCTAAACTCACTTTCTGCTGAACCATCTGTAAAGCATACAATAATTTGACATTGATAAAATTAGAACCTTGCCAACTAGCAGTGGATTTACATAACCAATGAAAGGTGAGAAGATGAGTGTGGTATGTTTAGCCAAGTTCCATTCTCTTTCTTTGTTTATAGTTTTGATAGTGATAGTGCCCTAGAGAAGGAAGTGTGGTCCTATGGAAAACTAAATGAATATTACTTAATTACCTCCCTACTGATTTATTATATAACCTTGGATGTCACTTTAGTTATCTGGGCTCTAGATAATATCACATGTATACAGATATATATAAAAATAATAAACCCTTCTTGGTTTTTAAAAATCTTTCTTTTTTCTTTTTTAGCTGAGCCATCCTGCCACCTGTTGGCAGCTCAATGGCAACTCAGCTCGGGCTGGCCTCAAACAGCTGTTGCTCAGAGCTCAGCTCACACTCTTGAGTGAGCTCTTAACCAACTGAGCCACTCGGCCAGCCGGTTTTTAAAAATCTTAAATTTGTGATTTGTAATACATAACTGAAAAGCTGGAAAATTATAAAAAACAAAACAAAATTATATTTGTTTTTCATCAATTACTGGGCCTCCTGTTTATTTTTTTTAAAGATTTTTTGGGGGAATTGGGGAGGGAAACAGACAAGTTGCGGTCCTTTTTGTTTTTCAGTCTAGTTGTGGAGGATTTTGCCCCACTGCTATTATCATTGCGCTCTTCCTGGGTGAGGCAGTTGCTTGCCGGCCATTGGACGGCCGCTCATGGTGGCTCATGGCCGCTCATAGTGGCTCGTGGCAGCTCACGAAAGTGCATGACAGCTGCTGGCCAGCCCCACTGCAGCCTATGCTGGCGCCAGCGACTCACAGCAGCCCAGGTTGAGCTCCAGCTCGAGCTGTTGTTCGCCATCTTAGCTGTAGAGGACGTAGCCTCACTGGCCCACATGTGGGGTACAAACTGGGGCCCAGCTGCTCAGAGCTGGCGTCCCAAGCCAACTCTTAACCAAAGCTCCACTCTGCCGGCCCTGGGCCAACTATTTTTTAAAATTAAATGTGACCCTGATTAATATCATTAGCTTAGTCTCACAAAGCCAAAGGGAAAGAAACATCTTGTAAATATTTTACTCTCAATTCACTTTCTTTTTTTCAATGTAGAAGTATTTTAAAGTGAATTCAACTGTATCATTCAACTTCTAAGTACTTCAGTATACATCTCTAATGTTTCCTATATAATATGATCACATCTAAAAATTAATAATTCCTAAAATCCAGCCTATTTACAATTTTTCCAATTATCTCCCAAAATGTTTTTAAAACTGGTATGTCTAAATCAGGGCCACATATTGCATTTGGTTATGTCCCTTTCGTGTCTTTGCCTTAGTGAGGAAGCAGAGCCTGAAGCAAAATGCTACTACTTTATAGGAGAGTGCACTCCTAGGGCAGCAGGAGTGAGGGAAAAAGGAAATGAGGCAGGAAACTGGGAGGATGAATTTGAGAGTGCCTTACCAAACCAACCACCACTTTTATCAAGGATGACTGATTGCTTATTCCTCTGGGACCATCTTCTGGGACATTGAATGAACAAATGTGCTTCAGGAAAGTCGAGGGGAACAAGGAGGATTTATATGCCAGTTCTTATCTCCTATTGGCCAAAGATTTGCCCCATGGGGTACTACCTCCCTTTATATACAAATGCATGGGCAGCCAGCAGGCCAAAACGTATCAGACCTTGTCATCAGAGAAACACTCTGGGCAGGAGGCAAGAGTAGAGAAGCGCCAGCAAATGCCACGTGGTGTAGGGTGGTATCCACGTGAGGTGGTTCAGATGTAGGTGCTCACGCAGAGCTCTCTACAGATATTGTTCTGGGCCAGAACAGGTGGCCAAAGGCCACTTGTAAAGAGTTCAGAAGTGGTGTTTGACACTCTCTTTAAATCTGGAACTGTCCCCAACCCCCCCTTTTTTCCCATGACACCAACTTGCTAAAGTGATCAACTGTCCTATAGAATGCTCCACATTCTGAATTTGTCTGATGGCTTTCTCATAAAGTCATTTAGCTTGTTCCTCTACCCCTGTATCTCTTCTATACTGGAAGTTCAATATAAAGGCTTACATAAATTCCAGTTAAACATTTTTTCCTACAATACAAGTGATGTTGTACTTTTCATCTTGTATCACATTAGCAAACACATTATATCTCGTCTTACTAATAGTGATGCTAAAATTGACCACTAGATTAAGGATAATACCTTATAATCTTAATAGCAAACATACAATTTGTTTTAATAAACAATATGAAAATAAACATTTTAAATAGATGCAGAGAGAAAGTGCAGCTAAAGAAATGTATAGTTTACACTGAAAAGCTAGACTCACTAACCTGATAGAATTCGATGTTATAGAATCATTGGCTAGTTTGGATGTCATGGATATGAGATGACAATATGATTCATGGTAATTTTCTGGGATTCGCTATTATGGTTGAAAATGCCAACTGGAAGCCACTAGAACTAGCAGCAATTAGAGCCACCATCAAGGACTTGAAAGATGCTGAGGTGGTGATTCCTACTACATCCCCATTCAAATTGCATAATTTGGCCTGTAGAAGACAGATCTTGGAGAATGACAATGGATTATTATTAACTTAATTGGATAGTGATTCCAATTGTAGCCATTGTCCAGATGTGATTTTGTTGCTGGGGCAAACAAAAACTGAGCCCCCTATACAGAACCATTGCCTGAGAGGGATCTGTCACCTACCTGGGGTTCAGGTTTATTAAGTTGAATCACTTTCTTCATGGGAGGGAGGTGGGGGGAGCAGTGCTTTGTTCTCACTGAAATAGACACTCTGTGCCTGTATTTTCTTTCTCTGCACATAAAGTTTATGCCAAAACCACCATCCATGGATTGACAGAATGGCTTATCCACTGTAACAGTAATCCATATAGCATCACTTCTGCTGAAGGAAGTCTGTATAGATATGAATAAGGCAGTGGGACCATGTTCACAGAGTGGATCAGTCTGAACATCCTCATGCTACAGCCACTGGCTTGAAAGAATGGTGGAATGGCCATTTGAAGATTTATTTATGGTACCAGCTAAGTGGCATATGGCATACCTTATGCAGTTGAAGCAGTGTCCTCCAGGATGCAGTATATGCTCTGATTCAGAAAATAATATAGATGGTGCTCTTCCTCTTATAGCCAGGATTCATGGGTCTGGGAATTAAGAGGGTGAAAATGGGGGTGGCTCCTTTCATTATTATCCCTGGTGAACCACTACCAAACTTTTACTCCATGTGTCCAGGAGTAATTAAATAAGTCTTTGTAAAAATTATTAGAATTTCTGAATTAATATATTGTTTACTAGAATTATTTAGAAAACAAAACAATATAAGGCATTCTGCTTCATAGATGGATTTTTTTCAAAAATTATAATACTCTTATAAACCTTGGGAAATTTTTTCAAACTTTGAGCTTGTCTTCATCTATAAAATTGGTATCCCAGCACCAATTCTACCTATATTACAGAATTGTTAGAAAAATCAAATATGCAAATGATTTTGTAAACTGCAAATTGCTCAAGAGTGTTTCAATTACAATGTGAAAATGTTTTTGTCACTTCACCATTATAACAATGCATTTTTAGCCCCTTATCCATTTTGTTAAGTAAATTTAGAGCCAAAACTTGCCACTTACTTTAGAAACCTATTATGAGGCCCAATGACCTAATGTTTGTTACAAATTCATAAAACTCTCATCCTGAGAGACACATATATTGCAACTGCCAAAAGAAGTTTTAAAGACAAAGTGTTATGTATCATTTTGTACTCATCAATATAGTTCTGCTCATTGAAAGCCTACCGTTGTTGAAGTAGTCTTAGACACTAAAAAAGTGAGTGGCACATTTCACCAGGCACCAGGCCATTGACTCTCCCCATAACCTTTATCTTAGAGAATTTAGAACAAGAGCTGTGTATGAACAAGGCAGAACAGGAACATTGGACTCTGTGTGTTCTTGTGAGATGGGGGTCATGGATTTTTTTTTTTTTTGATGTGCCTTCACAGCTAAGTTTCTCAATTTAGCTGCATTATTTATTTAGCTGCACAATTTAGCTGCACAAATTTAACTGCACAATTGCCCAGGAATCTAACCCAAATCTATTGAGGCAAAAATAATACAAGGAGGAGTTCTAGAAACAGTTTTTTGAACAAATTCCAGGTACTTCTTATGCAATCAAATAAACATTTCTGTTTGTGGACCACTGAGATCCCCTGGTTCATCTTTCTTTAGTGTTGCTTTTTCTCTTCATTTTTAGTGCTCTTTCCTTTGCTAGTGGTCTATGCTTCCCAGGATCCCCAATGTCAGGATGGAATATATCTGATATATCATTCACACCTTAGTGTGACTTAGTTTAATGTGTCATTTCTTTAGAAATGCTAATGGTGGTATTTGAGATTCTATGATAGCTTGGGGTGAGGGGGCTGAGTGAGGAGAAGCCTTGCTTCTTGCCCAGCTAATGACTTTACTCAGGGAATAGCTTCCTTTTATTACCTTCCCATAAAGTCAGCCCTACATGTAAATAATGCATCACTATACACAGATGAATTTCAGGAAGAGAGTGTGAGTGAAGTCAATGGAAAATCTGGATAGCACCTGTAATCTTGACTTGCAAGTCCCCACAAAGCTTCCTGGTTTTTGTTTGTTTGTGTTTTCTCTTTTAAATTAGAGGAAATGTTTGAGATCTTTCTTAGGGAATAGTGGATTGTTCTCACTGGAGTTATTTAACATGGACTAAATCCCCACTTGGCAGGCATGTTGTAAAGGGAATTTAAACATTGGATTAGAATCCCTCAAAAACCTTAAAAATTTTTTTCTATCCCAAATATTTTATGATTCTTTGACAAAGCAAAACAAAAAAATTTTTTGGTCTGATATTTCCCCAGATGGTGACAAGTAAGATCAAAGCCTTTACTTGTGATATATGTCTGTTAGCTCCTTTTCAGTTTGACCTTTACTTGGCAGCCCCTGCCCAGAGCTGCCATAGGCTAATAGAGGATTCTTTCAGGATCCTAAGGTTTCCACAGAAGGTCCAAATAGCTCTTGAAATTGCTCTCATGGTTGGCACTCCCCTTTTCTCCTGTGAATTATTGCATTAGCCTCCTAACTATCTCTGGATAACAGGTCTGTTGTCCTCCTACAATTCCTCCTCCAAACTATTGCCAGAGTCCAACTTGTAAATGTAAATCTGCTTAATATCACTTTGCTTCAATCTCACTTCAATGGGCACCCGATTATCTTCCAGATAAAGTTCAAGTTCCTTATGATGCATGTGTAAAGCTTTTTAATAATCTGACTTCTATTAGTGTTTTTGAAATTCCCATTATGTTAGTATTCCTGCCACAAACCACTTGTAATTTCTTAAATTCTCTAGGTTTTCTTATGCCCCTGCAGTTTTCTAAAAACTGTTCCCTTTGACTAAGACAGCATTTCCTTTTTCATTTTGCTAATCTTTACTGATTCCTTCAAGATCCAACTTTGATGTCAACTCTCTTGAAACTGTCTTTGATCTATAAGAGTGTGAAAGTGTCCCTCTTTTGAAGTCCAATGGTCTCCTGATATACCTCTGTATAGCAGTGTGTTGCGTTGCAATTGGAGATTTTCTTATCTGTTTTCGTTACTAGGCTGTGAGAACCTTCAAAGTGGGGACTACTTTCATTATATATTTCTCAGTATCTGGTACAAAGAATGCATTAATACATATTTCCGAAAGTAATGACTCTCCGAATCGATGACTCCTAACTCCATGATCTTACTAAAAGCATTAGGTCAGAATCACTGTCAGCCTTCAAGATCATTGTTACCATCAAAAATTGTAATGAGTGAAAAAAACAAAACTGTGGGGATATATCTTAAGGGGCCAGACCACTTTGAGGGAGGGGACACTATTGAGGTACAGCCCAGACACAAATCCTGAATGAAGAGAACTAGAAGCCCACAAAGACATTCATGAAGTTATAAGAAGTGGCATGGAGTGGGAGTGGAGTTGGGGGTGGGGGTGGGGAGGTGAAAATGCAATTACTTTCTTGAGTTTTTCTAGGGATAGTTCCTGTGATAGCTTACTATGCCATGTTCTTACTTGAAGAAAAAAACCTAAAAAGCAGGCCCCATAGATTACTTTTAACCTTTTATCCCCTGAAATCATGAAGATTAATTTGTGATTACAATAGTAAGTGGAATAATTTTGTGTAAATGAAGTACAAGTGATCAAAATGAATTATATACTAGTAGAATCATTTCCGATGCCACCCTACAAATTATATTGTATTTGCTTTAAGGGACCTCAATATAAATTAGGTATCATATGTGTACTTCTAGCAGCCACTGGTGTTACAAATGGAGCCTACAAATGCAGTCAAATTAAAACTACATATGAAGAGGGCCAGCTGGGTGGTCCAGTTGGTTAGAGTGTGAGCTCTGAGCAACAGGATCGCCACTTTGATTCCCACATGAGCCAGTGAGCTGCACCTGAGCTAAGCTGCCGCTGAGCTGCCAACAGAGCCTACCCCGCAACTAGACTGAAAGCGGCGACTGGACTTGGAGCTGAGCTTGCGCCTCCCACAGCTAAGGTTGAAGGACAACAACTTTACTTGTAGCTAATGAGTCCTGGAAAAACACAATGTTCCCCTTCCCCAATTCCCCAACACTGTTCCCTTCCCCAATTTACCAATAAAATATTTATTTATGTATATACACACACACACACACACACACACACACACACACATATAATGATTGGAAAATACAGGTTTCTATATTTACTGGAAAAATGTCCTATCTAATGACCAATGTACCATAGCTTTTTCATTTTTGTTACTTCTAGGCAAAATAGAGGTGTTATTTATAAAACCAGCATTATATCCCTAAACCCACATACATACATGTAAAAGTAGTCTACCGATTTTAATTCAATAAATATTAAATACTGATTATGAGCAAAAAAACTGTATCCATCTACATATCTACATGTGTGAGGTATATGTACATATATAAGTGATATACACACACATTCATATATATGTATCATATAAAGATTTTATGATACAGAGCCTTTATTATCTATTTTTTTTAGCTGAGCCATCCTGCCACCTGTTGGCAGCTCAGGGGCAGCTCAGCTCGGGCTGGGCATCAAACTACTGTTGCTCAGAGCTCAGCTCGCACTCTTGAGCGAGCTCTTAACCAACTGAGCCACTTGGCCAGCCCTAACAGAGCCTTGTTTTAAATGTAGTGAGGGAAACAGGCTAAATATAGTAGATAATAGGTACTTCCAAGATCTTTTTACAGGGATGATCCTCATTCCTCTGATGTCCTTCAGACTGATGGGGTATATATCTGCCCTATACCCTAGGATATGCTTGAACAGACTTCTTAGAACTTAACTTTCAGTGTGGTATTTTCTAATTCCATAGAATTTGTTTCCAAGGAAAATTTATTTTTCTGGGGAAGAAAATTTATTTTCCTTAAATTATTAACAAGTAAATATTGTTGTTATATGTCCATTATATTTCAATTTAAAAATACTGAGTTGTACTCAGAGGGAAGAATCAATTAAAATACAACAATAACCATTTCCTTTAAACAATATCTAAGAAAATAATTATAATAGTTACCACTGACTAGGTTCTTTCTGTGCCAGATACCTCACAAATCTATGTGATAGTTAATATTACCTCTATTTTTATAATTTAGGAAAACAAAGCTCAAAGAGATTAAGTAATGACCAAAGTCACACAGTCAGTGATATAGCCAGGATTTTTATCAGTGTCTGACTCTGAAGTCTTGTTTTTCCTAATTAATCTATGTTGTTAACTAGGGAAAAAAAAATTTTCTTCTGAATGTCATAGCAGACTTAACTTTTCCTTTCATGCACTCCTCGCTCCACCTGCCCCCATCCTTTGTTTCGTGTGACACAGGATCTCATTTATCTATCATGCTTCCTTTTCCTTTTGCTCTCAATTTAGGAACACACTGGCTTCAGAACATTGTTTCATAACAGGTGGAAAACTTGTCAAAATCCAAAATATAGCGGAATTTAAAAATGAAGCACAGCAGGGACCATTTCTGGAAGGATACTCAAGAAACTGGTAAAGGTATCTTTCTTTGAGAACTGGATGACTTGTGGACAGTGGTTAAAGGCAAACATTACTCTATGTGTGCTGTGTATGTGCATGCGCATGGGTGCATGTGTGTATGTAGTCTTGCATGGCTTGACTTTTTGAAAGAACATTATGTTCATGTATTTTAAAGAGATAGTTATTAATAATGATGCTTATTAAATAAAGACTTCTTGTTTTTTGCTTTTTCTTTTTAATTAGGGAATGGTGGGGGGGAATAGCACTGGGGAATGGGAAAGGGGAACACACATGTAGCTGCCCTTTTGTTCTTCAGTCTAGTTGTGGAGGACGTCGCTTCACTGGCCCATGTTGGTATCATCATTGAGCCCTTCCCGGCTGAGGCAGTCTCTCACCAGCCCTTGGACGGCCGCTCAAGGTGGCTCTCAAAAGCGCACGCTAGCTGCCAGCCAGCCTCACTGCAGCCAACACAGTTGCCGGCCACTCACAGCAGCCCAACTCCAGGTAGAGCTATTATTCACCATCTTAGCTGTAGAGGGCAGTGTCACTGGCCCTCATGTGGGATACAAACCAGGGCCCTGCTGCTCAGAGCTGGCATTCCAAGCCAATTCCTAACCAACGCACTACTCGGCCGGCCCCATTTCTTGGTTATTTTGTATCTTGTGTATGTCAGTTTATACTCAGAGCCTTGGTCTCTCCAGTTGCACCCTAGCTTTGGCCCTTCGAGAAAAGGTAGTTGATTTGATGTCTCAGTATCTGACTACTAAAAAACACTACCATCTCATTTTTGTAAATATGTCCAGAGGATCCCATAGCCCATCATTCCACTTTCTAAATATTCTCAATGTGAGCTTTACACAGTAGTACCAACTCAACACACAAAGAGAATTAAATTTTGTGACTGCCCCATCTATCTGGAGTAAATCAGTTCCTTGTAATAATAGCATTGACATTGTATTCTGAGAACTCCCTCAGGAATATAGTTCACATTTCCAGTCTTGTTCATTTAAAAATATTTGCCATGGGGGAAAATGGGCCATTATTTTTTATTTTTATTTAAATTACTATTTCTTGACAGTATATTTCATTTAAACAATTAATCAACTACTCTCTTTCCCAGAGACCTATTTTAATTTTAATAAGCTAATTTTCACAAGTGAAGAAGCTGCCGTATTTAGAGGTTTGTTGGTCTGTCATGTGTCAATCATAAGTACGTACATTTTATTCCTTCACAGAAGGGTTTTCCAAATGCAGTCTATGAGAGAGACACAATAAAAATTGGTTAGGAAGAAAGATGTCTAGGACTTCCAGTAAAATGGCGCAATAGACAGAGGCTGTGCTAACTGCCTCCCAGGATCACACCAAAATTACAACCAAATTATATACAGCATTCAACTCTGGAGGTCCTTGGAACACTGGAGGAACAGAACCACTAAATGAAGAACTTAGAGGAAGCCGCGTCTGGTCTGGTAGGACGGGCGGAGACGAGAGAGGGCGAGCCCCTTGAGGGAGGTCCCAACTGTGGAGAGGCTTCTCTGGTTGGGGTAGAGACCCTCCGGCCGCACACCAAGCTCACCAGCCCAGAGTTCCTTTGCTGGGAAGAGGAGGTCTAAGGTAGCCGGCAGTAAATTAGTAAGGACCCTCTTTGCTCAGCTCGGTGAGGCTAAGAGCGGCTGGAGAATCAGTGGGGCCGGCACCCGGCCTTGCTCGCCGGTGAGCACTTACCTGGTTCCTGGTGGAGGGAGTGGCTGTGTGAGCCGGACCCGGGAGCCTGCGGGGACGGACTGAACTGAGCACCTTTGGTGCAAAGGCTGGAGGTTTTTGAACTGTTGTTCCCGTGGTGTGGGGCCTGCACGCGAGTGGTGTAGGGAGGACGCCATTTTGTCGGGCTTGGGCCCTCCCATGGAGGATCAGGTCCGAGACCTCATTGGTCTGGTGGAATTGGCACAAAAGTACGTGTGTGCGTGCGCACCTGCGGCCTTGGATCCCCACCCTCTGCCTGGCTTATACTGCGTTGCCAGGGAAACGCAGGGCTGGTGCCCTCCAGCTCCAACAGGCTGCTCACTGAGACCCGGGAGTGCACGAGCCGCCTCGGATCCCCACCCTCCGCTCGGCTTGTGCTGTGTTGCCAGGGAAACGCCTAGTGGGAGTGATCCGGCACCAACAGGCTGCTCACCGAGACGCGGAAGTGCGCAAGCCGCCTCGGGTCCCCACTCTCCGCACTCTGCTTGCAGAGTTGCCAGGCTGGTGACTGGTTGTCGGGCTGCTCGGCCTGATCTGCGAGCGGCTGATTGGGACAGGCTGAGACTGGGAGTTTTCCTGGGAGTGTTGGGCCGTGAGCTGTGTGCCTGCGTGATCCAGCCAGGGCTCTCCTGGTGATCTATCTAATACATCAAAGCAATCCCAGAGCGACAGCCAGAATGGGGAAACAAAGAAACATGTCACAAGTAAAAGATCAGAAGAAACCTCCAGAAATGGAACCAAATGAAACAGAGGGAGCCAACCTTTCAGAGACACAGTTTAGAACACTGATGATAAGAATGTTTAAGGAACTTAGTGAGGACATAAAGGATAGGGAAACCATAAAAAACAACCTGTTAGAACTAAAGAATACAATAACTGAAATGAAGAACACACTCGAAGGAATCACCAGTAGAGTAGATGAAGCAGAGGAGCCGATCAGCGATTTGGAAGATAAAATAGCAGAACTCACCCAGTTGGCACAGCAAAAAGACCAAAGAATAAAAAACAATGAAAATAGTTTAAGAGCCCTATGGGACAAGGTGAAGCGCAACCACCTTAGAATCATAGGGATACCAGAAGGAGAAGAGAAGAAGTAAGGGGTCGAAAATGTATTTGAAAAAATAATGACTGAAAACTTCCCTACCCTGGTGAAGGAAATCAACATACATGCCCAGGAAGTGCAGAGGGTTCCAAACAAGCTGAACCCAAACAGGTCCACACCAAGACACATCATAGTTAAAATGGCAAAGGTTAATGACAGAGACAGAATCCTAGAGGCTGCAAGAGAAAGACAGCAGGTTACATACAAAGGAACTCCTGTTAGACTAACAGCTGACTTGTCTACAGAAACTCTGCAGGCCAGAAGGGAGTGGCAGGAGATATTCAAAGTGACACAAAATAAAGGCCTACAACCAAGATTGCTCTACCCAGCACGGCTATCACTTAAAATTGAAGGAGATAAAGAGCTTCTCAGAAAAGAAGAAGCTTAAGGAATTCATTACCACCAAGCCAGCATTGCAAGAAATGTTAAAAGGGCTTTTTTTTTTTTTATTTTTTTATTTTTTTTAGCTGAGCCATCCTGCCACCTGTTGGTGGCTCAACGGCAACTCAGCTCGGGCTGGCCTCAAACAGCTGTTGCTCAGAGCTCAGCTCACACTCTTGAGCGAGCTCTTAACCAACTGAGCCACTGGGCCGGCCCATAAAAGGGCTTTTTTAAACAAAAGAAAGGGGTAAACAAGCTAACCCAGAGAGACAATTTAAGAAGATTGAAGTCATATCAAGCAGATATAAAGGAAAAACTGATGGTTGCTGGCTGGGAGGGAGTGGGGAAGAGGGAGAGGGAAGGTTTTGGACAGTGTATGTGGGACTACAATGTTGCCGCAGGGATATGGGGGCAGTTCTGGGAATGTAATTGACAGTGTTGTGAAGAGACTATTATGTTGTGAGAAATAAGTCAGTCGGAGAAGGACAGGTACCATGTGATCTCACTTGTGTGTGGAGTCTGAAGAGCTGAGTGAACGATCAAAGTAAACAGACTCGTAGATGTAGAGGAAAAACTGAGGGTTGCTAGTTGGGAGGGGGGTGGGGATGGGGGGAAGGGGAAGGGATTAGACAGCATAAATAGACAACTACAATATTGCCACAGGGATATGAAACACAGTTCGGGGAATATAATAATGTTGTAAAAATTTTGTGGCGTGTCAGATAGTCACATGTCTTGTTAGGGAGACCACTTCATGGATGGAGTAGAGGCTTGATCACTGCACTGTATACCTGAAGCTGATGTTGTATAATATTGTATGCCAACTGCAACTGAATATGTGGATGGTCACGGGATGTGGAGTATACTGTGGAGGGGAGTCAGGGGAGTTGTGATGGGTATGTATGATATGGGGGGGGAGTGGGGTGGCGAACTGGGGGAGGGGGGTTTTCATTTTGGGGGGTAAAGAGTATAATAATTGCATTGTGTTGTACACCTGAAACTATAAAAAAAGAATTGGTTAGCATGAACTTGTTAATAGTGAACACAGGCCAACTGATAAAGCTAACCTAAGAAACACATACTGCAGGAAGCACAAATCTTTGAGCTTGGGGCTCCAGTAGATCAGTTTTTCTTGTCAGAAGTGATGGTGGTGATAAAATGCACCTTTTTGTCTTCCTTTGGGAGTAACTAACTGGTAGCTCTAATTGTTGAAGCTCTCTTGTATCTACTCAATGTAATAAACTTCTTCCTTTAATCTTGGATGATGAATTAGCACCTTAATCACGGGTTACACAAATGAGCACCATTTCTTTATGGTATTTGACTTCAATTCCTTTTCCTTTTGCCACTCTAGGCTTATTGACATCCGTGGTTCATGGTTTTTTGTTTCTTTCAAATGCAAAGGTGACTTGGGGTGGGATCCTTTGAGATGAACTCAACTTCATTGCATATCAGAAGTAAAATATGTTCACCTCTAAGAATTGGGGGGCACAGACAATAAAATGAGTTCCTTAATTTATTTATTAGTAATCAGAACAATCATTCCCTTCCAGGTCCTCTCCTAGCTCATAATTGCTCTTTGGAGCTAAGAGGACTTCTTTTGAACATTTTTTCCTAGCAAAGGGGAGGTGATCCCTTTTCTCCTTCCTTCTCTTAAAACTCCCTCCAAATCAGAAGTGTTTCTTTCCACCAGTTTTGACTCACTCTACCTCAGATATTCTTCTCAGAGTAGGCTGACACCCTGTCAGTGCTACTGTGTATGTAGTACTGTAATAAATACTAAGTAAAAAGCAACACACCAGAAGAATATGCTTTATGATTACAGAAAATTTGGAGTAGCTCTTTCCTATTTAAAGCTAATCTCTGTACCTGAGCTTTGATGTCTATCCTCTTTCACCTTTCTAGGAACGCACACTTCCATTATGCCTATTTTCTCCTGGTTACTCAATTAAATCCTTATTAACTGAATCTTTTCTCAGCATCACTTCAACATGTTTTAATATCACCCAATTTAATCCAAACAAAGCAAGACAAAACCCACTTTTGACTTATACTTCCTTTACTGCCTTATCCCTTATAAAATCAAACCTATTTTGCACTTCTACATTGATTTCCTCACCTCTGCTTTATTCCAGCCTCTGCTATTACTACCCAGACAAGTGTGGGTAAGATTACTGAAGACTTTCAATACATTTTTTCCTGTTCTCATCTCACACTTGATGAGTACGCACTGATCCCAGCAGGGACTTGACACTGTTATATTAAATACTCCCAGAAACACTGTTGCCTTTTCTCAGTGTGCTCTAATTATCTTGCTGCTCCTTCTTTCTGTCCTTGCAAGTTCATTCTCCTCTGCAGGTCATTCAATGTTGTACACTTCAAGTCTTGTTTCTATATCTTTTTTTCTTCTCACTCTTCACTTTGGTCCAAGCAGTCTCATTCAAACCAGCAGCTTCATTTATACTGACAACACCCAAATGAGCATTTCTCTGGCTTAACACAAAATGGGGTTGATTTGCTTCATATATATGTATATATCTAAACTTTCCTAGGGATGAAAAGTCATCCCCAAATTCCAACTAACAACAATAGAAAACAACATCCCTCTCTAACCTAGCTTCAAATCCTGTTGATTCTATCTCCTAAAAAAATCTCTCAAATCTTCTCTTTTCTTCATCTCCATTGTCACAACCCTAGTCAAAAAGTCTCTTAAATTTTTTTGTCCAAGAGAGTCTTTTTACTTCCATAATATAAGTTTATCATGAAAGGGTGCTAGTTACGGTTAGTTGGGTTTTAAATAATATTAACACAAATTTTAAAACCTGGTGTCCCATAAGTCATTAATTTTAATTCACAAAACTTGCTATTCTCTCTGCATATAATCTAGACATATATAAATCTAAATATCACTTTGATATTTAGTCTGTAAGCCTATTATTATATATCCTGGAATGCACAGGGCATACATAGCACAGTGCCTGGAACACAAAAAGCATTTAATATATATTAGATGAATACTTGTTCGGTTAGTTTCTTTTCTCCCTTATATTCTCCCAATTTCTTCTAAGTGAAAATTAAAGCTTTCCATTTTTAATCTTTGTATGGTGACAAATAGTTCCTAGACTTTATCATGGTGATCACATCATAGGTATGTAAATGTTGAATTACTGTAGTACACCTGAAACTAATATAAAATTGTCAACTGTAATTTAAAAACTTTCCATTTTAATACTTAGGTGGTACTCCCTGATAAACTGCAAGGTTTTATTCTTTGTATTTAGGTTTCTAATCCATTCAGATTTACACACTAGGGATGATGACTTCAGCTATTAAGAAAATAAAGGCAAGAGTAAATATGGGCAGAATCCCTAACGTGTCCACAAATCGTGATTTATAGTGATAATCTGTTAGGAATGGCTAACCCATTTTCCTTCTTGAGAGAATTAAGGAAAAAAAGAACCAAACCTCTAGGATTCCTAAATCTTGCAGATGAGGATACACTCTTCTCTTTGATACTCCATGTCCACGGAGCAAAGCCAATCAGTTTTAATTTTTTTTTTTCTTTGATGGGGAAAGAGTGTTTTGGGGGTTATATACTGAGCTTTCCTTTCCCTAAAAGTAGGCCAGAGTTAACAATTCAAACTTTAAAGGCAATAACCTTGAATACTTCAAAACAGCTCATCTGAAGGTCGTTTTCAAGTCCTTATCATTTTTAAATGAGTACTGAAAGGCTGATCGAGGTGATCTTCGGGGTTTGCTTTAAAATAGTCCAGGTAAAGAAAAAAAATATTTGAGCTGTGGTGATGGTGGTAGTGGGGATAGATGAAACAAGATTTTTAAAACTGCTGATATTTTCTGAAATTCTTTACCTTTTTACTTTTCTTTGAGGTTTTCCGCAATAAAATCTTTTGAAATGTAGCTTTGTCTATTTTTCATTCTCAGAACTCCGTTTTGTCTAGGAACCTGAGACCGGTCCTGGCCATGGGAGGAAAACTGCACCAGTTCTTTTGCAAACCTCTGCCTGTCCACCTGTTACTACCCTGATTCATTAAGGGAGGCTTTATCTTTGTTTTATGCATGTTATCATCAGCATATAAGTATCTGTTTCATTTTAAAAGAAAATTGGTCTTCCACTCTATCTCAAATTTGGGGGTTACTGAACCTCCTTTGATATTACTCCAACCTCTTTTTAGAAGCCGAGTATCAGGATTCCTTCCAGAAACAGCCCTCTTGCCCCTCAGGTCACGTGTATAGACTCGGGGCCTCGGACGACCGGCCTTCCAGGTCTGGGCTGTTTGCGGAGCAGGAAGGCCCTCGCTTCGTCCCCCGTAGAGCTGTTTCCCCCGAGTGAAAGACGAGCGGGGCGGCCGGGCCAGGGCCCCATACCCCCCGGGATCTCGGTCAGCCCCGCCTCGAGGGCGGAGCAGCGCGCTCCCCGCCCCCTCCCGGCTCGCCGCGGCCCCGGGTGTCGGCGCGCATGTGCCTGGCGCCGCCACCCCGGCCCTGGATTCCGCTTCCTCGTCGCTCGCGCTGCAGCCGCAGCCGCCTCCAGGCCCCACGCCGCCTCCGGAGTCCATGGCCGGGACGCGCTGGGTACTCGGGGCGCTGCTCCGAGGCTGCGGCTGCAACTGTAGCAGCTGCCGGCGCACCGGCGCTGCCTGCCTGCCCTTCTACTCGGCTGCCGGCTCCTTCCCTTCCGGCGTCTCAGGCCGTCGCCGCCTGCTGCTGCTGCTCGGGGCCGCCGCGGCCGCCGCCTCTCAGACTCGGGGCCTCCATACTAGGCCTGTGCCCGCCGGGAGGCTGGCGGGGCCTCCCCCTGCGACCGCCTCCGCCGCCGCCGCGGCCGCTGCCTCGTACCCGGCCCTGCGCGCCCCGCTGCTGCCGCAGTCGCTGGCGGCGGCGGCCGCGGGCCCGACGCGGGGATACAGCCAGGTACGTGGGCGCCGTCAGAGGCCGCGCGCGGGGCCCTGCCCCGGCCGCGCGCACGTGTCTCCGCGCCCCTCCGTGCGCGCCTGAGGAGCCGCGGCACGCGCCGCACCCTCGCAGCACCCCCACCCCCGCCCGCCGCCTCCTATTGGGCCCGGGAACCGGGGACGTTCTCCCAGGCCGCGGGGGTTCTCCTTGTGGTGTTCTCCTCTTGAGTCTCTGGGGCTGTGTAAGTGTGGCTGGGGATGAAGGCCGAGGCCTTGTTTCCTGGCGGCCCATGGTAGGTGTGCTGAGGCGCGTGGACGCCCCCACGCCGCGTCCGGGGCGGGTTGGAAGTGTCCGTGCAGCCCCCGCCCTGGGCCTGGGCGGCCCCCGGCGCGCCGCGCGGCCCGCGGAGGACAGGGCGCACGCGCACAGCTGGGTGGTCCGCGGGGAGGGACGCTCGTCCCCCCGCTCCCTCGCCGGCCGTGTCCCCGGGGAAAGGCCAGCCGCTCCGGTTTACTGAAGGTCACCTCTGCACCTCCGCTCCCTCTGACGGAAGGTCCGTGGGTCACCGCCGACGGGGAGGACAGCTTGGAAACAGATATTAGGGGAAGGGCAGGGGACGTCTAGAGTTGAGGCCACGATTTGGGGATCCAGGAGTGAGTCTACAGTGTTTGGTTTTTTGTTTGTTTGTTTTTTAAGGACAGTGTATGCTTTAAGAACTCAGATTGCAAATGTTTTGTGTGTTTTTTGTTGTTTGTTTTTTAAGGACAGTATGCTTTAAGAACTCAGATTGCAAATGTTTTGTGTTTTTTTGTTGTTTGTTCTTTAAGGACAGTGTATGCTTTAAGAACTCAGATTGCAAATGTTTTGTGCCTTATAGGAAGAAAACTCCTTTTCCGCTTGTTACGTGGCATCTGGGAAATGTCACCGCACTTTTTGACTGCCCAGCGCCTGATGTCTTGGGTCACATGGATCTTCATTTGTGCTTCTTGTTGAACTTAGGGAAACTGGGAGGCTCATCAGCATGGCTGCTGTCTGCCCGTGGCTGAGCTGATTGGTTTGAATCTGGGCCCAGTACTTTCTGCTGCCCTTTTCTGTAAAAGCTCGTGGTGCTTATGGGATTCTGGGACATTGGGGGAATGTGGCCGTTATTAACAAATACAAACTAGCTCTAATAAGCCTTTGTGAACTGGCTTATTGGCTCCTCTCTTTGCTTGATTATTTTTCTGTGAAACTGACTATAAGGATATCTGTGGAGCCTATAGTAGGGTTTCACACTGTGCTTACATTTATCATTGACTTCTTAAAATTGTATGTAAGTCTTTGTGAAAATGATGGGAACATACCAAGGAGTGAAGACTCTCGTTAATCCAGTAGAGTGAAAGCTTGAGTTGTCTTCCCATGTTAATTGTAGTGATTGTTGCCTTCTTATTAAATATGTATTAGACATCTGCTCGAGGTTTACGTTATATCACTGAGTCCATAAAGGTAGACCTGAGTCTTCATGTAAATGGCGGATAGTACAAAGCAATCTCTTTCCTTGGCTCAGTAGAGTGCCAGTCTTAAAACCTGAGTTGTCTTCCCTGTTAATGGTTATTGGTGCTTGTTGGGATCTTATTAAAAATTCCAATTCTGGCTTAGTTTTGTAAAATAGAGTTCTTCAGGTGTGTCTCAGGCTTCTGTTAGCTCACACGACAGCTATTGCCTATTATGGTCTTTCCCTTATTCAGTTGGTCTGACGTATCAGTTGACAGATTAGGTTTTCCAAGCATCCTGCTGTTTGTTGGTTTCCCACTGTAAATGTCTTTCATTCGTGCTCCTTTGCCTATCAGGTTAAGGAGTCACATTGAGCTTAACACTCAGGTAGGTCCCTTTGCGATGTAGTACCAAGTTCCTTTTGCCAGCTCATCTTCCTTGGCTCCTGATTGTGCCCTACAGTTTAGCCAAATGGGATTATTGCTGTTTTGCAAATGGCATTTGTTCATACTGCTTCCTCCCATTCCCTCACAAACTGGAACTCACTTTATATATCACAGTCAGAAGTCTGTCCTTCTTTCAAGCCCCATCTCATATCATGTCTTGATTTTTCTTCTGTTAGTGCTCTGTTTTTGAATTCTTATAATAATCTTATATCTTAGCACTTGCAGCATCTTGTCTTGTATGCTTATCTTAGTCTAGATGGTAAACTTTTTGAGATGAGGGCCTAATATGGGGCACAGTGGGTAGCAGGCACTCATGTGTTGGTCACATTGAAGGGACTGCTCTTATTGTATATTAACCAAAACACTATGATTAGATGTAGTTTGGGACTGATTAATTTCAAAACAAGTCTTAGATAAAATTTATGTCCTGCCAAACCATTAGGATATGCCTGCTTATTGCTTTAGGATATATAATTTAAGCCAAAACAGGATGAGTTAGAGTTTCCTCCAGTGCCATTTTAAAAATTTAGGTTTTTATTAAACTATAGCATACAGTATTATATTAGTTTCAGGTGTACACCATAGTTATTCAACATTTATATACCTAAAGAAGTGATCACCATAAGTCCAGCAACCATCTGACACTGTACTGTGCTATCACAATATTATTGACTATATTCCCTATGATATACGTTACATCCCCATGACTTGTTTTATATTTGGAAACTTGAACCTCTTATTCCCCTCACCTTCCCCTACTTTTTAATTTTTCAATTATAGTTGACATTCAATATTATTTTATATTAATTTCAGGTGTAGAGCATAGTGGTTAGACATTTATATATAAGAAGAAGTGATCCTACCTGGCACTATACATAGTTATTATCACATTATTGACTATATTCCCTGGGCTGTACTTCACCATGACTATCTTATAACTACCAATTTGTATTTTAATGCCTTCACCTTTTTCACCTTGTCCCCAACCCCCCTCCCATCTATTGCCCAGCTAAATCTAGTATCCACCTGACATCATACATAGTTATTACGATTCCTTATGCTGTACCCTACATCCCCATGACGACTTTGTAACAACCAATTTGTACTTAATCCCTTCCCTGTTTTCACCCACTCCCAACCCTCTTCCTGTCTGGTAACCATCAAAATGTTCTCTGTATCTATGAGTTTGTTTCTGCTTTGTTAGTTGGTTTATTTTAGATTCCATATATAAATGAAATCACGTTGCATCTGTCATACTCTGCCTGACCTACTTAGCATAGTAACCTCCTGGTCCGTCCATGCCACCACAGATGGCAAAAACCCCTCTCCTTCCATGGCCAAGCAATGGTCCATTGTATATATGTACCACTTACTCATTATCCACTCATTCATTGTTGGACACCCAGGCTGCCTCCACATCTTGGTCATTGTATAAACAATGCTGCAATGAACATCTGGATGCACATGTCCCCAAGAGGTAGTGTTTTGGGTTTCTTCAGATAAATACCCAGAAGTGGGATTACGGGGTCCTCCTTTGTGTCTTGTTATAGCCTTTGTTTTAAAGTCTATTTTGTCTGGTGTAAGTATTGCTCCCCCAGCTTTTCTTTTCGTTTCCATTTTCATGAATTATCGTTTTTCCATCCCTTTACTTTCTATCTCTGTGTGTCCTTCAATCTGAAGGGAGTCTCTTGTAGGCAGCATATGTAAGGGTCTTGCTTTCTTATCCATTCTGCTCCTATTAAAAAATAGGGTGGCTGAATGGCTAGGATGAGTTAGATTTGTGAAGCATACTTCTTGCCTTTGAAATAGTAACTGTCCACTAACAATAGTATCCAGAGCATTAGTTTGTAGAAATAAACATTTTCTAAGTACATTGTCAAAGAAATATGACATTTCTTCATTTCTCTCGGAAGGAGTCCAAAACCACCTACCTGGAAGACCTTCCGCCTCTCCCTGAGTATGAATTGGCTCCATCCAAGTTAGGAGAGGAAGTGGATGATGTTTATCTCATTCGAGCTCAAGGATTACCATGGTCGTGCACGGTAGAAGATGTGCTTAGCTTTTTCTCAGGTATATTTTCTGTGTGTTTTAAATATGTAATTTTGTCTGAGTAAAAGATAGTCCCACAAAATCCAAGTTAAGCTATGCTATAGATGTCTTATTTGATGGTTAGGAATTATCTCATTCTGGCTGGCTACAGATGGCATACCATCTGTATGGTACATGGTGACACCATGTGTACCATTTGTAATACATACCAGGTTTAAAGACTGAATGGAACACAAAATTTAATGTTAAAACACATGGTATGAAACCAGTTTTCTCTGAAGTTTTAATAAGTACATATCAAAAAGTCAAACCTTAGTGGAAATATGTTAGTGGGAATATAGATGAGAGTAGATTTTTATGTAATACATACATTTAGAGTACAAGATCACTTAGTATCATGTGACATAGTTCCCTTAGTAACATATTTAGAAGATTTACATATTTGTGGTTAATTTTTTTTTTCTGTATCTGACTGATTTTTAATTTTGCTTTTAACAGCAAACTTTCAAAGAGGCTTTTAGAACATGCCATCTTAAGTGTTGTGAAAATGATGTAACAGTGTATTGAGTACCTTAATGTGCATAGCATTTGAGTGGATCAGGCATTTTGTAAAGCCATTTACATCTTCCACTTGTTCCCATTATAAGAAATATGCAGTTTGGGGATGTCTTTCCTTGGTAATGAAAAGGGGGAAAAGTTAAATTATGGCAGCAAAATTATTCTTACAGGAGACATTTTAGAGTATTTTTGGTTATGATTATAACAAAAGAAGACACTTATGTATAAACATAACCATATTTTAATTCCCTAAGTGGTTTGAAACTGATTGTAGAAGCATTGGGAAGGACATAATACGCTTTTTGTTGAGCCCAGCCTGAATTGCCATTTAATGATCAGGGGATCATAAACTCATGTGTTAAGGTTTGCTTATCTTTTTCACGTAGAACATTGTAGAAACTACCACCCCATAGCATTTGGATGGCTTCAGTGATGGGGGTTTGTGTGAGGAATCTGACAGGAATTTTGGTTCTTGCTTTGTCTTGTTGGAAAATTGCATTCTAGTGTCTTACATAATTGAGCTAAAAGTGTGATTTCTGGTTTTAATTGATCTTACATACTTTTAGACTGCAGAATCCGCAATGGTGAGAATGGAATACACTTCCTCTTAAATAGAGATGGGAAACGAAGGGGTGATGCCTTAATTGAAATGGAGTCAGAGCAGGATGTGCAGAAAGCCTTAGAAAAGCATCGCATGTACATGGGGCAGCGGTATGTGGAAGGTACGTGAAGTCACGTTGTGGCTCTTCAGGATCGTGACACTAAACTTTATTCTTTCCAAGACAGTTTTTTTGCTTAGATATTATGAATACACCCTTTTACAGGGTGCGAAAATGAAAATGGAGCACAGAGATAATCTGTTCCTTATCTACAAAGTGAGGATATTGACCAAGTTTACCTCACAGGTTGTAATGTTTAAATGAGTGACACCTGGCACATAATAAATATTCAGTAAATGTCATTTGTTATTTTCTCCAGGGAAGTACATAAAGATTAAAAAATACTGGTTTTTAAATTTTTGGATAATCCACCCAGTGCGATTTCTTTAAAAATTAGCCTTTTTAGTTATGTAAATTTTGCATATCTTTTGTGCTTTTTCTTTGTAGTATATGAGATAAACAATGAAGATGTGGATGCCTTAATGAAGAACCTGCAAGTCAAATCTTCACCTGTGGTAAATGATGGCGTGGTTCGTTTGAGAGGACTTCCTTACAGTTGCAATGAGAAAGATATTGTAGACTTCTTTGCAGGTGCTTTTCAGTTTTATGCTTGAGGCTTAAGTTGTTGTTTTCCCCCATTCTTTCCTTCTATATCTTGTGTGAACCTTTTCTTAGGTAATTGTATGCAGTTATATTTATATTAGGTTCTTTAGGAAAGAACTCCTCACCTGGATTTCCAATATTTATAGATTATATAAGTGTTTTGGCTTATCACGCTGATCTTTGGGGGATGCCAAAGTTCAACTGAGTTTATTTTACACTTGAGGAAAATGTCTTCTCGTAAGAGTGGCCATATTTGTCTAAGACAATAGCAATTTATCTGATGTAAAAGCATTATCATCTAATTCTTAGCATAAAATATGCACCATTAATAGTGATGTTAGTCTATATCAGTTTCCCCTACTATATAATTAATGGCCAAAAAAAAAAAAAAAGAGAGAGAGAGAATGGTGTTTTAGATAGACTGTTTAGACCCTAAACATTCTGGAAATACAGGTGTGTAGGTGTTGTTAGCTTTTGGATACAGAATAATTTTCTTCCTATTAAGCATGTATCTGTTGGGTTGTCGGAAAAGTCATGACTCATTTTTGCAATGAAAAACATAGAAAAAATTACAACATGACTTTTCCGACAACCTAATAGCTTTGGGATTGGCAGAATAGATCCCAAATTTTACTAATAAAGTAAAAAAAATAAAATCAGTACATGAATGACTGTGTTAATTTTAAGAATATAAAAGCTCATGTCAGCAGCACTAATATGTAATAACTTTTTTGTGTCCCAGGACTGAACATAGTAGACATTACTTTTGTAATGGACTACAGAGGGAGAAGAAAAACAGGAGAAGCCTACGTACAATTTGAAGAGCCAGAAATGGCCAACCAAGCCCTATTGAAACACAGGGAAGAAATTGGTAACCGGTGAGCAAAGCCGATAGTAATGATGCAGGAGTATCACGCATTGGGTCATATTGATGAATGCTACTGATCTAAACATAGAAAAGTAGAGAGAATAGTATGATGAGCTGTCAAATGTCTATCACTTAGATTAACAAATTATTCACATGTCTTATATTTGCTGCATGTTTATTTCAGTATGCATTTTTTAAGAAAACACTTCCTTATATGATCCCAATATTATCACATCTATCAAAATTAGCAATATCTAATGCATCCATAATCACATTTTCTTAATTATTCCAAAAATGTCTTTTTACGTTGTTTTTTTTTGCACCAGAATCTAGACATGATCCACACATTGCATTTGATTGTTCGTCTGCAGTTCTTTTAAAGTAGAACAAATCTCTTTCTCCTTTATTTTTTATCCCCTCCCTCTTTTTAAATGCATTTAACTCTTGGAAATTAGGTCAGTTGTCCAGTATAGTGTCTGACGTTCTATTTTTATCTTATTGTTCCCTCATCGTGTCATTTAACTTGTTCCTTTGTATCCTCTTATTTCCTGAAAACTGGAAATTAGAGCTAAAGTGTTGAATTGGTTCAGGTTAACATTTTGACATGGATGCTCTATAGGTAATGCTGTATACTGTGTATCATATCACACTAGGATGTATGTAGTGTGATGGGTGGCTTCTTTTGTCTTTTAACTTTAATTTTGGAGGAGTATTCAAAAGTGTCAAATTTTAAATCACTGCTTTGCTGCTTTCTGGCCTTTTTACTTGATTTCTTTGAAGCTTAAAAAACACAAAGCCATTCCAAAGCCATTGTTTCAAGATCTATTTATAGAATTGGTTCAAATGTCTTTATTAAATTTCTTTTTAAATGAAAAAAGTATATGCAACTCCCCCCTTTCCTCCCCGATTTTTTTCAGCACTCTTCAGGTTTTCTTGTATCTTGGAACACATCAGAGTTATGATTTTATGTGGTAATGTTAAAGCAGTGTACAAATCTCTTCAATAAATTAAGAAGTGGTGCCTATCTAATCTTTATAGGTTTTTAACTACAAATGGGTTTTATAATTCAGTCTTAACCTAATTTGGAAAAGTAGTGTTGAGAAAAAAGAAAACCATCATCCAGAAGCTTGGATTTAATAGTCCCACTGCCAGCAGATAGCAAGTAAGAATTGACATTTAGTTCATGAATTCTCATTAAACTCTTAGTGAAATTCTGGAGGAAGCTAGCTCCTCATATACTGTGACTTTTAATATACAGATGTGATTTATTTTCACAGAATTGAATTATAAGGCTTCAAGAGATTATTAACCCACTGTGAAAAACAAAACCCTTCTTACCAGATTAATTCTTCCCATTAACTCTACCCAATTAACCTTAGCATAGTTGTCTTCATAAAGCAAAACAGGGTAGAAAATAGTGATAAAATGCATATGGAGAAAACTGTTATTGTGGGTGGAGGAGATTAAATCAGTGATCTGCAGAGAGTTCTTTTTCATGAGCTAGTATCTATATCCATTCTTATCTTCCTCCCACCCCTCCACCCCGTCATCTTTGGACACTTGTGTTTCATAAGCTGTTGGAAATATTGCATGTGTATGTTTTGTTTTAAATGAGTTCAGTGTCAAGTTACCTGGCACCATTTGTGCCCGTTCACTTTTGCTTTGACACAGATATATAGAGATATTTCCAAGCAGAAGGAATGAAGTTCGAACACATGTTGGTTCTCATAAGGGAAAGAAAATGGCATCTTCTCCTACTGCTAAGTATATAACTGAGCCAGAAATGGTCTTTGAAGAACACGAAGTAAATGAGGATATTCGACCAATGACCGCTTTTGAAAGTGAGAAGGAAATAGGTAAGGACCTGACTCTTGTTGAGACTCATTGGGTCTATCTTGTGTGTTTTGATATTTGTTAAAATACTTTTTTAATGACTTATGTTGTATGAAATTGTATGATTATAGGATAAGGGAATTGAGTTAAGATTTAATATGTTTTTGAGTGTAGTATGTACTTTGAATATGTACAGAAGGACTTAATTATTTCATGAGGTCTTTTAATTTAATCATTTTTATAGTTTCTATATCAGAAAAGCTGGGTGGCACAAATGTAACTAAAGGAAGTAAACTGTCAACATTTAAAATAAGGTGGGAAAAGATGTGGGTAGAGAACAGAAATGTTGACTAAAGTAAGGATTTTGTTTGCCCCCATAATTATTACTTTGATTCCTAACCCCAAGCAAGATACTGAATCTTTGAAGTTTGATAAATCCTTTTAAACTGGTGCCCTGGGATTATCCTTTTACCATATTTGTTTTGTTTTGTTTTGTTTTTAAGTGCCTATAACCCTGAAAGTTACTCTTGCCTTTATTTTTTCATTAATATTTTTCCTTCTCTCTGTTGTTACAAAAAGATGTTCTTTTGTAATCTGGTAATGGGTTGAGGCACTGAATTCTTACGGGTGTTCAGTTGATAAGATAGCAGAAATTTCACATCATTTCGGCTTTTAAAATGAAAGTCCTTCTTCCTGACTGGTTCAAGAGGAATTGAGGATTTTGACATGAAGATCACACCCAGTTGTAATCTGTTAATAACTCCTGAAGCTTTTATGTTCTTGACAGCGCTTTTTGTTCCATTTCTCAGAATTGCCTAAGGAGATGTCAGAAAAGCTTCCAGAGGCTGTTGATTATGGAACTACGTCTTCTCTACATTTTGTTCACATGAGAGGATTGCCTTTCCAGGCCAATGCCCAAGATATTATAAATGTGAGTGGCAGGAAAATACCCAGTCTCAGTAGGTTTGAGCAAAAGTTCTAAAATTGAACTTCTGTTATTAATTTGGGGAAGGTAAAGAAGAAAATACAGTATTTCTGCAGCATCTTTGGACAATAAGAAAGCATCTCCATTGTTGTAGAGGCTTATTTTCTTTCCTTTAGAAGTATGGGATTTATTACATTTTAAGGCCAAATGCTTAGTGGATAAGAGGATTTTATAGATGCAGAATAATATGATGTAGGTTTAGTATTCAAAGTAAGAAAGTTTGGGTTTCTTATAAATTCATTCAACCCATTCAGTGTTGTTTAGGAACAGACCCAGAGGAATCGTCCAGCATGTTACATGCTAGACAAGAAGCCAGTACTCTGAAATGCATGAGTTTTCATCAGGCCATGTAGTCTTGCATCAGAATTCCCTAATTTTTGAGAAAAGGAATTTTTGAACTATTTATATTTTATAATAGATACTGCATGAAATGAAAAGACAAAACAACAAAGCCCTTACTGACTTCAGGAACTTTAGGACGTATGCTTAAGGTGGATCCAAACCTAGAGTCTTCACTTAGTAGTGGGGCCTCAGAGTTGTTTTCATTATTTCAAAAAGCCTAATAGGTATCAGATCTTTATGTAAGTGAAGGTTGCACAGTCACCTTAAAGCCTTCCACTCCATTGCTTTGGTATGGAATGATAACCACTCAGTAAGGTCGCTCTGTTTATGTAGTGCTGATAAGAAACTGATTATCAGGTTACATGTTTGATTAAAAAATGGTAAAAATGGATTATTAAGAAATGAAGTGTATTTGATGGTCAGTCTTTAGAAACAGGGAAAGATGTGTATGGGAGGAATAATCAAAGTGGTCTTTGTTGGTATAAAAAAAGTTGAGACTTACTTGTATAGTATTAAGTTAGTGAACAGATATTTGAGATGAACCTGGAGATCTAAGAGGAACAGAAAAGCCAGAAGAGATGGTAGAGGTGCAATTACTTTGTTGCTTAAAAGAGATTTTCTAAAAACACACATTTTCCACTATACGAATCAAAGTCTGTAAGAAACATGCAGAGCCACCAGACTTCTCAGATTTAGGCCTAGTACCATTATGTTTCTTTTTTGCTTTCTTTGTTCATTGTTTAGTTTTTTGCTCCTCTGAAGCCTGTTAGAATCACTATGGAGTACAGCTCCAGCGGGAAGGCCACAGGAGAAGCTGATGTGCACTTCGATACCCATGAGGATGCTGTTGCAGCCATGCTCAAGGATCGCTCTCATGTTCGTAAGTGCTGCCTGGGGTTTTCATTGTCATTTTTGGTGTCTGTGCCTTTTTCTGCTTTGGATTTTGCTAGAATATTTCCTTGGGAAATGATGCTCTGTCAGTACTAATAAATTAAATGTAGAAAGGATGAAACCTTATTATAATAAAAAGCATTTGTTTGCTAATTATCCTGCATATCTCTATTCAGTGTTAGGATTTTTTAATTTGTTTTTGACTTTTTGTTTTTTATTTTAATTAGGAAAAGGAATGGGCAAAAGGATTTGAGATTCTGTCTGAACTATGAGAAAAATGGCTGCAATGTTAATTTCTGCCTTTTCAGTTTTTTTAAATGAGTGTTTTTTTGTTTTGATTTTGTTCATTCTCAGACCATAGGTATATTGAATTGTTCCTGAATTCATGTCCAAAGGGAAAATAAGACTTCCAGGGACTCCTGATAATAAGGTAAACTTAAGGGGGTACTATTGCAGAAATGACTTTCAGTGGATAAGTTAAGCATCAGTTTACTAATTTGTAATATGGTTGACATGTTCCCTTTTTAATAAAGATGAAACTATTTTGGAGAATGTGAAACGACTGAATATATTTTTATTACATCAAGTCCTGGTATAAGAAGAAATAATTAATTTTCAGTTGTGTTTGTTTTTATCCTGTAATTACAGCATCAATATAAGGAGACAAATTTATCCTGGGAAATAGAATTCATTATAATAGTATAGTGGCTTTGAGTATTTTTTCCATATACAGTCTTTTTGAATTTTTCCCAGCATTCTTTTTTTTTTTTAAGATTTTATTGGGGAATTGGGGGAGGGGAACAGACAAGTTGCTGTCTTTTTGTTGTTCAGTCTAGTTTGCGGAGGACGTTGCTTCACTGGCCCATGTTGGTATCGTCATTGTGCTCTTACCGGATGAGGCAGATTGGTCGCTGGCCTCTGGATGGTCGCTCACTGTGGCTATTGGCAGCTCATGCTAGCTGCCAGCCGCTCACGCTGGCTGCCGGCCACTCAGTGTAGCCTATGGTAGCCCACTGCAGCAGGGGCTGCAGCCTATACCGTCGCCGCGGCTCGCATAGCCCAGCTCCAGGTGGAGCTGTTGTTAGCTGTAGAGAGCAGTGTCACTGGCCCTCATGTGGGAACCGAACCGGAGCCGCTGGCATCCCAAAACCAGCTCTTAACCATCAGCCGGCCCCCAGCATTCTTCATTCTGTGTGCCTAAAAATAATTTTTCACCATTAGTAGCTATAAATCATAACACTGGAAATGTGGCTCGTGTTTTCTTTTCTTCCTATAAAATTTAAACACATTTCCTCAGTTCTAAGATATTTTTGAAATGTTTAAAATGATACTTTTAAAACCAGGGTATATCATTGATGGTACTTAATGTACCACTGTGTCTTTTCCTAAAATGGAATTACGGAAATGGTTGTCCTAGGAAGTACATGATTTCATAGGGTTAACTTATCTACAACAAATCTATGGACTATATCTTGAGGTCCTTTCCCTTGGCTCAGTGTTATGTGGTGTCTTTATTTTTCCCCATAAAATCTTTTAATATATTTTATTGTAATCATTTTTCTACATGTAGTGATGCATTCCTTTGAGACACTTCAGTGGAATGATTTCTTGAAAGCACATGGGGCATTTCTTTACAATAGGTGTCATGGGCTATTTTTAGATATAAATCCCATAATCCCATGATGTTAAATATTTATATTAGATAAAAATCTATGTAAATTATATTGTGTGCTCAACCTTGGTAATCTTCTGTCTTCATGCCAGCTTGCAAATACTAATGTCTAATTAATTTTCTTCACCTTAACTTAATTTGTCAGATAAGTTGCACGAAATCAGAAAAAAAAATTATTGAATTTGTAGTTTTAAATTGTATGGGACTGTGTGCAACACTTTTTCATTATTAGTAAATGTGCAACATTTTTGGTTTTATTTTCAGGATGAAGCAAGAAGCATTTCATTTGCACATCTTTCTTGGACGTGGGATATAAAGTTCCAGTTTTTTTGCAGCAACTGCTAGAAAAAGGACTTGGGGATTTGGGATTCATTGCTTATAAGGAAAATTCCATAGTGGACTATTTAGAAAGAAAAAGGAAGATTCAGTTTGAGATTAAATAAACCACAACATTTAAATTTTTGCTTAAATTGTCCCAGATCTAATTTAATCTGGTCTTTATTTTATATGATTAAACAGTTTGTTTTCATAGAAGATATATTACCCAATGTAAAGACTGCATATTTTTATTCAGCACTGTCCTTTAAAGTCTTTGTCTCATTTTAAAAATCTGTTTGAGAGCTCTGATATTAAACTTTCTATGGAATAAAATACTGATTTATTTTAACCGAATACTCACCAAAGCAAAGAAAGGTTTCTGACCTTTGAACCATTATGGTTTTACAGAGTAGTTATAATTTTAGGTGTATTTGATGACTTAGGGATAGGAATTAAAAAAAGATTCAAAACAAAAAGTAAATACCACAGGTTAGTGAGTGTAAATAACTATTTGGCAGTTTCATATTTTTAGAAATGTTTTGCCTTTCTAGGCCTTGTACTGAAGAAGACATTAATGCCGGTATACTTGAGGGAATTCTAGCCTCAACTTAAAAGTTGTCTTAACACCCCTGCCTCCTTGCGTTGGTTTTGGGTAAACTGTAAGGGTGTTAGTCTGAATCCTGTGAAGAAGCATGTCAAAACAGTCGCGATTGGTAAGGACATTAATGCCTTCACTTGAATTGAAACCAGCTCTAGATAGGAAAAAGTCTCAGTCTCATTTGCTTTTTCAGTGGAGTAGCACATCCCATATTTTAGACCAAGTAGGGGTGCCTTGCTTAAATAAAAATAGCATTTAATGTATAATTGTGTGAAGGATTTATGGATAAAGCTGTATTTCTGTCACATTATTGCAGTACCTTCTGCTTTAATATTCAACAGCTTGTTATTTAACTATTGGATCAAAATGGCTGGCTTCAAAATGTAGTCATTAATAAACTAAGTTTATGTGCATCTTGTAGGAGAATCAACGTCCTTTATACTTTCTTTGCCTTGTTCCTGTTCTCAGGGTGACGACTGCTACATAGATAGTTACCAGGAAATGCAATCTTAATTCTTAAAATTGAATTAGCCCAGATTTCTGAAAGGTGATATATGGAAGAGAGATTATGTCTTCTCTCACTCAATACATAACCATCTTTACCTACCAGCTAAGATATAAAATCACTGTACTGTAAATAGTCAATAAATGAAGGCTTGTTTCAGGCTGAAGATTACCTAAGAGTATTTATTTTGGAGTGTGTGAATCAACTGAATATATTTTTATTACATCAAGTCCTGGTATATTATTATAAGAAGAAATAATTTTCAGTTGTGTTTGTTTTTATCATCCTTTAAGAACGTGACTTAATCAAGCAGTTTAACAGCTTCAGTATTACTACTTAAATGGAAATGTGTTTTCATACATGTGTAACTCTCATGAGCTATGAGAACTGGTGTCTGTAGCTGTGTGATCTATTGGAATGTGATCGTTTGTCTCCCTGTAGCAGTAGGTATCTAATTTGCTCTGGAAAAAATCTGTAGGGTCGATTGAAATTGGGGTTGGAGAGGAATTCATTTGCAGTTACTGTTTTTTTGTGTTTTTTTTTTGAGGGCAGTGTCACTGGCCCTCATATGTGGGACCCGAACTGGGGCCGCTGGCTTCCCAAGCCAGTGCTTAACCACCGTGCCACTCGGCCAGCCCGCAATTACTGTATTTTAAAGTGAACGAGTTTAATTTGCACATCTCTGCGAAAAGAATGAGAGCAAAGGCATTAAAATGTTACCTGGTAGGTAAGCTTGCAGTGGTTTATTATCTCTCTACACTAGTGGCTGAGTTCTTTGTACAAAGGATAGCCATTCTAGGGAAACCATCTTATGGAATCATATACTTCCCTATATTTCCTTTAGTAAGTTATTGCTCATAATTTAGACTAGTAAATGAGTGATGGCTGACAAGGCAAATGTAAAAAGCACATAATAGAATAAATCTTCGATCCAATCAAAAACATTTCTTTCTCACAGAATTTGACAACACTGGTTTTTTTTTCGTTATTTGCTATTGAAAGAAGTAATGATAGTGAATTTCTCTTCTACAGAAGGTGCCAAAAATGTATACACATTTTAAGAAAGGAAAAAAACTATTAAAATGGTAATAATCTATACCGATAATAAAAGATGAAGACAAGTCATGTTTGACTTCTGTAATTCCAAGAGGTGCTCAAAGTGGTTACCATCAGCGTCCAGACACTTCTGATTACAGCCAACTACTGCTTGAGCAACGTTGACCAAAGTGTCTACTTGTATATGTTTTTTGGCACCCCTGGTATTTTGTCTTTATAATCTCCTTTGTGGTAAAGCTATCAAAAATAGTGGGATTGGATATGGCCAGGTTACCCATTTCCTGCTTTAGCTAGCTACTTCTCAAGGAATTGAATTGCAAAGGAGAACTCTTGATATGTAGATACCAAGGAGGAAATTGCTGAAGACTGGGATCTGATCTGATACACTCACTGATACCAGAGAATGAAGCAGGCCCAGAATATTTGTGCCTCTATGCCTGGGTGAATGAGGCTCTGCCAGGTGGGAAGGGATACAGTCTGCTATGGAATGGAGGCTCTAATCCTTCTCACTACGCCTGCAGCTTAGGGAGGAAGCTACTTCCATCTCTATGACATTTGGAGACAATCACTTTGTTTATTACTAGTCCAAGTGCCCTATTGGCATCCTCTGCCCTAAACAATCCCTTAGCAGATTGTCATTTGAGACTTTTTCTGGGTTACAGCCTATTTGTGTTATAATTTAAGTCATTCCTTTGTTTTGAGTTTTCCCTAAATTATGTGAAAGGGTTCACATTCAATTGGTAGGACCTGTGTTATAGAGAATGGTATTATTACCTTAGCAGTTAAAAGTAGAGGCAGACCTAAATTCCAGGGGCTTTGAAAAAGAGTTGGCTCTAATGTACTAGGCATAGTTTTACACCCTGAATTTAGCATATTAGAAAATAATCTGAAAATTGTAGGAAGGGAATAAAGCTGCCATAAATATTGACTAGGTTTTTGTGTGTACCTATATTTCAACTCCTTTGGGTAAAGACCAAGGAACACAATTGCTGAATCATATGGTAAGACTGTTTAGTTTTGTTAGAAACCGCCAGACTGTCTCACAAGGTGGCTGTGCCATTCTGCAGTCCCACTAACAATGAGAGTTCCTGTCGCAAATCATCCTTGTCACAGTTTGGTGGTGTTAGTGTTTTGGATTTTAGCTGTCCTTATAAGTGTATAGTGGTATCTCATTTTAATTTGCAATTCCGTAATGACATGATGTTAGGTAACTTTTTATATGTTAGAATCTTACTGTCTTTGGTGAGGTGTCTGTTAGATCTTCTGCCTAGTTTTTTAGTTTGGTGGTTTTCATACTGAATTTCAAGAAGGCTATATAAGAAGGTTTAGTTTGGTTCTTAAGCCTTGATGATATGAAAATAGTGGGGTAATTTTTAAATTGTTCACATTTTACTTTTTGAAGGAAACAAAGGGGTATACAGTGAACAAACAGTCTTTCTCCCATCCTGTACTTCAGCCACTTTTGTTGCCCTTCTCAGGTAACCCTGTCACCAGTTTCTAATGTAAACGCTCAGTGATATTAACTATAAATAAGCAAATATAATAAAACACTCATTTTTAAAATATAAATTACAGCATACTATACATACTATTCTGTACCTTTTTTCCCCCATTCTTTACGATCATTTGATCTCATTTTTTAAAATGATTGTACAGTACAGATGTATGCAATTGAACCTGCCCCTTACTAATGAACATGTAAATTGTTTCCAGACTTTTGCAATTATAGTGCTGAAATGAATTACCGTGTGTAGATTTATGTTATTTTGTACATACATTAACTTCTCTGTAAGATAAATGGTCAGAGTATGTGCACTTGTAATTTATATCTAAAATTATAAATTTATATCTATATATTTTTTCTTAGTTTGCACCAGCAATGGAAGTGCCCATTTCCTCATACCCTCACTAACACACTGTATTAGCAATCTGTTGTTTGCCAGTCTGACAGGTTAAAAAACACACGCAATGGTATTCTCTTATGAGGTAGCATTTCTTCACGTTTAGAGCTTTTGGATTTTCTTTACTGTGAATTCACATCCTCTCCCATTTTTTCTCTTATAATCCCCATCTACTTATTAAGGCAGCATCATTTATCTTTTTCAAAAGATCTGTAAACATCTCTTTTTCAAAAGAACTGTAAAAAAAAATCGTCATTCCTAAAAATACTAATTTCTTACCACCAAATACCTGAAATGTCATTTTTTTAAAAAGTTTGCTTGCATCAGGATCTGAACAACAGCTCACATATTGCAATTGGTGACTATGCGTCTTTTTCCCCTGCGACATTTTTTAATACAGAATTTCAAGCATACAGAAAAGCTCAATTATAAACATGCCTATATCTATGATCACCTCGATTCTACAAGTAACATTTTGCCATATTTTCTTTATCATTATCTGTGCATCCATCAGTCTATCGTTTTTTTTTTTTTTTATGCGTGTCAAAGAAAGTTGTAAATGTCTATACTTAAGCTTTCTGGCATACATGGTTAAAATTGACAGTGAACAAATCCCTCGCAAGCAATGAAATGTTTCCATTCCTTCAGAGTTTGTTTTATCCAGTCACTTCCTGCACTTCTCCCTGTTAGAATTTTGTTTGCACCCTAGATTAGTTTGGCCTATTCTAGAGCTTCATACACATTATGTATTCTTCTAAATTTCTTTTACTCAGCATGTTTTGAGATTCATCCATGTGTTTCAGCTCTTTGTTCCTTTTCATTGCCGAGCAGTAGTCTATTGTATGAATATGCTACCATTTTTTTAACCTTTCACTTGTTAGGTGAAAAACTGATGACAATGGGCTGTTTCCAGTTTTTGGCTATTATAAATAAAGTTGCTATGAACCTCTTGTGCAAGCCTTTTTGTGGACCTGTTTTAATTTCTTTTGGGTAAGTACTTAGCAGAATATCCTGAGTTGTAAGATGGATATACAGTTAAACCTTGGATTGCGAGTAACTTGGTTTGCGAGTGTTTTGCAAGACAAACATTTCTATTAGGTTGGTGCAAAAGTAATAACGGTTTGTGCTATTAACTTGGTAAACAAGCATTGTCCTGCAATACAAGTAGTTTATTTCTGGAATGAATTATGCTCGCAAACTGAGGTATTACTACTGTATTTTAAATTGTACTACAAATTGACATACTCTTCAAGTGTGGTCATCGTATTTCACACATCCCAAACAATATGAGAGTTCCAGTGGGCTTACATCCTCACCATTTGGAGGTGTCATCCTATAATTTTAGCCAATGTGCGTAGTGGTCCACTGGTTTTTATTTGCTTTCCCAATCGATGATGCTGAGCATTTTTTCATAAGCTTATTGGCCAAATATCTTCGTAAATCAAGTTGAAGTGCCTATTTCCTGTTTTAATCTATATGTTTCCTCTTCCACTTCTTTTCTTTTCCCTTTGTTGAAGAAATAAGATAACCTGCAGAGGTTTCCACAATGTGAACTTTTCTGTGATATTTATTGACTACTTTTCTCTTACGTTTGGTCTTTTTCTTAACTAGCAGGAGCCCTTTATTTTTGCAATGAGCTATCTTTGATTACCTTTCTTCCCCAGTTGTTTCTGCTTATCATGGCAGAAATTATGTGGTGGAATTCTTAAATCTCCCCATTTAAGGCTTTTAGGTTTTGTGTAAGACTTCCCAATGAAATGATTTTAAAAACGTGCTGATAAGGCATGAAAGTGTATGACCACAGTATACTAGAATATGGATATGGACCCAGTGAAACTCACAAGGATCACCAAGACAGAAGATTAAGCTTTTCAAATGAGCCAGACTAAATTTGAAGTCCACAGGTGAAACATGACAGATATATTCAAGGACTTGTCCCCAAACATACCTGGTTCTAACTGAAATAGAGAGGCTCTCAACCTTTGTGCCACTTGACAATGAATGACATTTGGAAATAAAGACCAAGAGCAAAATAGAAACTTGAGTTATTCACAATTTCTGACAGACTGGCTGGAATTCCATCCATTGCTTGTTCTCTCAAAGCAAATGGAATGCAAGTGATAATACTAGGCTACTTTTTTTTTTTTTTTTTTTTAAAGATTTTATTGGGGAATTGGTGGAGGGGAACAGCGTTGGGGAATCGGGGAAGGGGAACAGACAAGTTGCCGTCTTCTTGTTCTTCAGTTTTTAGTTGCGGAGGATGTTGCTTCACTGTTGGTATGGTCATTGCGCTCTTCCCGGATGAGGCAGATCTGTCGCTGGCCTCTGGATGTCGCTCATCGCGGCTATTGGCAGCTCACGCTTGGCTGCCAGCCGCTCACGCTGGCTGCGGGCCACTCACTGCAGCCTTTGGCAGCCCACTGCAGCAGGGGCTGCAGCCCACACCATCACCGGGGCTCGCACAGCCCAGCTCCAGGTGGAGCTGTTGTTAGCTGTAGAGGGCAGTGTCACTGGCCCTCATGTGGGATCCGAACCGGGGCCGCTGGCATCCCAAAACCAGCGCTTAACCAATGCGCCACTCGGCCGGCCCTAGGCTACTTTTTAACCTGCTCTAATTTACAAGAATAACTTATTTGTGATAAACCTTATAAGTGAGTATGAGTGATACTATTGTGCCAGAAAGCAGCACCCCAGAACAGCAAGGCATTACTACTGCCTGGAGACACACAGCTTTCCTACCTTCCTGCCCACTGGAGGCCTGAGTTCTCTCTTTGCCAAGCTTAATTATGAACGCCTAGGATGTGACATCCTCAGCAATGCTTAAAACTAGTCACTGGTTGTGTTTTTAATTTTACATTTTAAGAATACACTTTGAATAAAATTTGTCTTGCTTTAGGTATGGAAATGGTGCTTGTGATACTTGAATTACTTGATTTCTCATTTGGTAGGCTGACTGACATGCATACCAAAGTAATCAATGTGTTAACAAAATCAACTGTTTGCAGGAATGGAGAGAAAACGGAGACCTCAGTAATTGACAATCTCCATCCCAACAAATGTTGAAGGATCATTAAGATATAACTTGGGAGAACATGTAGGAGGATATATTAGGTTAAGTTATTGGAAAGACATTTTACTATAAATCAAAATATGGCCACTTCTGAAATATAATTCTTTAAAAAGGACTGGCATTTTCTGTTGAGCAAAACTGAAATGAGGCTGTAATAGACAATGGCCCTGAGAGCTACCTCAAAATCACTAGGCATAGCTGGAGTCCTTTCACAGAGTAAATTCCCTTTAAGAGTTTCATCAGATGTTTTTATAACCTGACTACAAATAATGAATGTACCAAGGACCTTAGGCTGAGCTATAAATCTGATTTATTATGAAATCCCCATGCTAAGGAAAAACCTCAGATTTTATTTGGAAATAAACTGCATTTAGGGAATTGAGTCAGGTTCTATTAGGTTAGAGCTATAGTTCTGAGTATGAAAATAAATTTGTTTTTAAGTTTTAAACCAACTTTTTATTTCAGAATACTTTTAGATATACAAAAATGTTGCAAGAATAAAATTCCTGTATACACACCTCACCTAATTTCCCTATTGATATCTTAAGTGCGACAGTATATTTGTCACAGCTAACACTGGTACATTACCGTTAACTAAATTTAACACTCCACGTTTTATTAACTTTTCCCTAATATCCTTTTTGTTCCTGGATCCCACTTTACATTTGGTCATCACATCTCTTTAACCTCAAACTTTTTTGTTTTTGATGACCTTGACAATCTTAAGGATCAGGTATTTTGTAAAATGTCCTTCAACTGTGGTTTTCTGAGGTTTTTCTCATGGTTAGACTAGGATGTGGGTAGTTGGGGGGAAGAACACACAGGTGTCATTCTCACTATATCTTATCAAGGATTCATATTATCAGCATGACTTAATCACTGATGGTGTGAAATTTGGTCACCTGGCCAAGACAGTGTTTTGCTAGGTTGTTATACAGTCCTTTTTTCTCTTTATATTCTACTTTCTACTTTTCCTTGAATCAAGCTACTAAGCACAGCCCAATTCAAGACGTGGGGAGTTGAGCTCCATCTCTTTGAAGGAACATTAATTATTTGGAATTTTTCTGCATCGGTGGTATGCCACTGCATTTATTTAATCCTCTGTATCAATATGGACTCATGGATATTTAATACTTTGGAGTAAAATCCTATACATTATTTGGTTGCTCACATTGTTTCAGCTTTGGACCTTGGGGCTTTCAGTTGGCTCCTATGTCCCTTTGCTATTCCTTTGGCTTTTATAGCACGTCCTTTCTGGCATTACAAGATGCCCCAGACCTACAGTCAGCCATTTCTCCAAGGAGCCCTGGTTCCTTTTATTGGAGAATGTTACTAGAAACCAAGCTTTGGTTTTTGATGAAAGATTGGTCATTGGGCGTGCTCAATGCTACTGGAGTGTCAGCTTCTAAATCTCCTCAGCAGACAGAGCATTGCCTGTGTACCAACCCACATATGCATACACTTATTTTCTGTATCCTGCAAAGCGTGATTTAAAAATATTGTGGTAAAATATACATGGCAAACTTGATCATTTTTAGGTGTACATTTCTGTGGCATTAAGTACACTCATATTGCGCAGACTACCACCATTCATCATCAGAACTTTTTCATCTTCCCCAACTGAAACTCTGTACCCTTTTTCCCCACTCACCAACAACCACCATTCTACTGTCTCTGAATTTGATTGCCATAGGAACCTCATACAAGTGGAATAACATATTTGTTCTCCCAACTGGCCTAACTTATAATGTTAATTTCATTGGTATAGTTTGTGTCAGAATTTCCTTCGTTTATAAGGCCAAATATTTCATTGTATTGATCTACCATATTTGGTTTATCCATTCATTGGTTGATGGACACTTGGGTTGCTTCACCTCTAACCATTGTGAATAACATGGATGTATAAATATCTGTTCGAGTTCCTGCTTTCATTTCTTTTGGGTGTATATCCACAAGTGGAATTGCTGTAATATGGTAATTTGATGTTTAATTTCTTTAGGAACTATCATACTGTTTTCCACAATGGGTATGTATTTTACATTACCACCAATAGTGCACAGGGGTTCTGATTTCTCCACAAAAGTTTTTAATTTTGATGAAGTCCAGCTGAGCTTTCTTGTTGCCTTTGCGTTGCCAAATCCAATGTCATAAGCTGTATGCTTTCTTCTAAGTTTTATAGTTCTAGCTCTTATGTTCAGATCTTTGATCCATTTGGAGTAAATTTTTGTATATGGTAAAAATAAATAAATCATTTATTTTTTACATGTGGATATCCAATATTCCCAGCCTCATATGTTGAAAAGACTGTCCTTTCCCCATTGAATGGCTTTAGAACCCGTCCCAAAAATCATTTGACCATATATGTGAGGGTTTATTTCTAGGCTCTCTGTTCTATTCCATTGGTCTATGTCTTTATGTCACTACCATACTGTTTTGATCACTGTAGCTTTGTACAAAGTTTTCAAATCAGGAAATGGGAGAAATCCAATTTTGTTTTTCTTTTTCAAGATTGTTTTGGCTATTTGGGTGCCCCTTAAGATTCCACATGAATATTAGGAAGGATGCTTCTATTTCTTCAAAAAATATTGGAAGTTTTGCTAGAGATTACATTGACTCTAGATAGCTTTGGGTTGTACTGACAGCTTAATGATATCAAGCATTCCAATTCGTGAACACGAGGTATCTTTTCATTTCATTAATTTCTTTCAGTGTTTTGTAATTTTCAGTGTACAAGCCTTCTGTCTCATTGGTTAAGTTTATTCCTAAGTATATTCTTGTTGATGCTATTGTAAATGGTGGAAAGCACAATTGTTAAGGAAGATAGGACTAACATTATGTCAAGGTATTCATGACTTGGTCCCCTTGTTTTTGTGGGCAGCTCTTCTAACAACACATTTTTGGAGCTTCGTTTTAAAAAGAGAAGGCTAAATACAAGGTCAAGTGCTACATACATCCTTGCTGAATATCACTATGGTCACCTACAAAGCACTTCCCCTGGGAAGCTATGCACTGACACCAGCACCTAGTTTACCCTTCAAAGCAATTTTGGAACTCTTTCTGGAATGTCCATCAGAGCTGTCACAGTATTACCCTTGATGTTCTGAATGTCATCAAAATATCTTCCTTTCAATATTTCCTTTATCTTCAGGTAAAGAAAGAAGTCACTGGGGGCCAGCTCAGGTGAGGAGGGAGGGTATTCCAATACAGTTATTTGTTGACTGGCTAAAAACTCCCTCACAGACAGTGCCATGTGAGCTGGTGCATTGTCGTGGTGCAAGAACCATAAATTATTGGCGAAAAGTTCAGGTTGTTTAACTTTTTCATGTAGTCTTTTCAGCACTTCCAAATAGTAAACTTGGTTAACTGTTTGTTCAGTTGGTGCAAATTCATAATGAATAATCCCTCTGAAACCAAAGGTTAGCAACATTGTTGCAACAAGTTTGCGAACTTAATTGTGGGACCTGGTAGCTTGTGTGCAATTTAAAATAAAACCTCAAATGGCTAATTACTTATTCCACCTTATAGTCCATGAACAGAGCTGCCTCTTTTCTATTTAATTCAAAACCAATTATAAAATAACTTTTGCTCATTTAGGATAATTCCTAAATTCCCCAGATTATCTGTAGCACCTAAAACACTGCTGGCACATGTAAGTAGCCGAAAATAAACATTTAAAGGAAAAAAAAAACAAAAAAAACGACACTAACTAAAGCTAGAATTATTAGATTTTATTTTTCCTTAATGCTCTCAAACAGCTTCACCAAGTAACAGGCCAGACTTGTGAAATAACTCTTTCCCGGGCTATATCCTTTTCAGGAGCCAGAATTTATTAAATATCAAGGTTCTAGGATGTTTCCACCCCAGTATTCTATACCAGTTACAGAATCTTATTTCCTTAGGTATTAATTGGAATCAAACAATCTAGATACACGTAACATCAGAACAGCATATACCATCTTTCTTTCGCATGCTGAATGCACTTTCCTCTTTTCCATCAAAGAACTGTTACTAAAAGATGTTTGAGTATCATAATCTCCAGGAGTCTGTCTACCAGTTCTAATTCTTGGTTCAGAATAAGGGATCCCTTATTCAAGAAAGAATTTAATAAATATTCTGAGCTAATTGTTCCCAGCCATGGACAAATTAAATTTTACTTTACACCGGACTTAGCTTTGCTTTCAATACTTTCTATTCTCAAAAGTCAAACGCTATCTTGAAAACTTAACAATTTCCGTTATGACTAGGCGAGGAGGGAGGAACTGGGGAAGAGTTTCCTTGTGTCGTAGTAGGAGACTCTAAAAAGGGCAGATACTTTTGAAGTCATTCAGTGGAAAAACAGCTAATGTTCTGCCTCCTTGTTATGATAATGAAAACACTTGTAAGTTAGGACCAGAAAATTCTGGTCCTGAAACTATAATATATTACAATATTGTTTTAAGTACATTTGGAATTTATATTACTCTTTAATTTCTTTTCCCTGAGTTTGGGTTCACAGTTTGGTGGAGATACTTGAAAGAAGAGGTAGTTAGTGGGGTGAAGATGAAACAATGTTTATGTCTAGCAGCACCTGGGAAAAGACGTAACATCTGTCATTTTGATCTCAGTTAACATTTATCATTCTCCCTTGAATCTGCAAATGTTAACAGAGGAAATGATCATTTTCCTTTTTATTCTTATCTATGGATCCTCTCTCCTATTACATCTACCTCAGTATTATCACTATTCCTAAAAGTGAGTAGCCCTTTCAAAGACATGCTATAAAATAAACCCTTCAAAGTGGGGTTGTTTAGATTTAGAAGAGAGAGGCTCAACTGAGTAATTTTTATTCATACAGCTCATTAGGAAAAACGAGCAAAATTTCCAGCACCCCCAACCACTGCCTTTTCTCCCTGGCCCTGGTTTATTTAAATCATTCCTATCAACTCTTGACTTGATGCTAAGGTCTGGGCTCCAGAGGATCCTCACATCTAACACAGGTAGAGACATTCTGGTCCAGGTCTTGGCCTCCAGTCTTACGACGGGCTGGTGGAATATTGTTTCATCAGGTGCTGGTGACAGGGATTGCAAACTCGCTCAGGCTGGATACTCGAAGGAAGAGGCAGTTCGTTTGTTGAACAGGCATTACAGAAGGTTCCTTTGCAGTTCTTACACACATTCTACAAGGAGAAAAGGAGGATAGGTGGGGAATTGAAGAGCAAGATATATGGATGCATAGGATGTAAAAGGCCCAACATGGGAAATGCTCAAACCTAATCAAGTATTGACTGAATGCTATGCGCCAGAAAGTATCTGATCAAACACAATGTTTGTCTACAAAGCAGTTTACAGTCTAGTTCTTAGATCTAAATGAAGAGAAGCAGTGCCAGAAGAATAAGAACAGATAGTACACAGATGCTTTAGAAAACACACTTTCACTATATTCACTTAGGTGGGCTAATTCTGAAATTAGTTTACAGGTACCTAAGCATACTCCAAATAAGGCAGGCAGTGCCCTAGCCCTAGACTGGGTAGCCAGATTTAAACATTTGCTGAGCATGAATGGAAAGTATAATCCCTGATACACCGATGTGCTTAGAGCTGATGCTCCACAAGCACGTCCTTTGGGACATCAATGCAGCAGCAGCACAGCTTCCTGCATCCTATGTGCAGGGAAACTAGTCTCTTAATTAATCATTTTGAATCTTTAGAGGCCAAGCAGTCGGATGGCATGTGGGTCATTTTGGCAGCCAATGTAAGGCTGTCGCAGGGTGGTGCACACAAAGCTCCGAGTCCCCATATCAAGGTTGTGAAGAACTTGCCCTGTGAATAATGCATAATGCCACTTTCTCCCAAACAATTCATCTTCCTGAGGGTGCGGTGGATATAGGGATCACATATATTTGAAAGGCAGGGAGGAATTTTCCTGACGTACTGAGGCAGTTTGCATGAACCCCTCTCCCCAAACCTATCTTATCTGTTTTAAACAGGGAGTACTGAAAGGAGTGCAGACTTTGGAGGCAAAGTCAAATTGCATCTGGGCTCTGCCACTTATGACCTGAGTAACTCTGGGAAATGTATTTAACATCTCTGAGCCCAGGGCTCTCATCTGACAGCACTAAGGACACAAGCGTCACAAGAGCAGGGATTTGGTCTTCACTTTTGTTCACTCTTTCTCCAGCACATGGAACAGCACATTCCACAAAGTAGGCACTCAATAAATATTTATTTATAAACTGATATTTGTTTTAAATTACTTTCGTTTATATTTATTTCAACAAGGATTTACCGACATTACTTACAAGAAAACAATACAGGTACATAATAAATTCTTGTTCCTTTTCTTTTTCTCCCCCTCTGCACTCTACACAGCAAAGTCCCTATTACTGAAAGGGGTTCATTTCTGATCACTGTTACCTTTGTTAGGCTGCCATCGTCCTGGCATAGCTGACACATCTGTGCCTTCTCAGAAAGCAGCTGCCGATCCTAAGCAACACAGCGAGCTGGTTAGTTTCCCTTAGTCCCAGAAATATTAATACTTTCAGAATATGCATTTTTTTAGTTACAAAAATTATATAACCACACTACATACTATCTGGAAACTAAACAAACAAATTATATACAAGTGTAGTCCCAACACCTTAATACAACTTTGATAATACTGTCATTAATCTTGGAGCTCTTTTAATTTTCATAATGAAGTAACGTTATTTTATTTATAAAAGAAAATTCAAGTATATAAGTGTAAGGTAAAAGTTTCTTTTTTAAAAAAAAATCCCATTCCTCTTGTCTTACTCTACCATGGAGAATGGAAAGCAGTAGACTTAATTTTATATTTTAATAGATAAACGAGGCCCGGCCAAGTGGCGCATTGGTTAAGCGCTGGTTTTGGGATGCCAGCGGCCCCGGTTCGGATCCCACATGAGGGCCAGTGACACTGCCCTCTACAGCTAACAACAGCTCCACCTGGAGCTGGGCTGTGCGAGCCCCGGTGATGGTGTGGGCTGCAGCCCCTGCTGCAATGGGCTGCCATAGGCTACAGTGAGTGGCCGGCAGCCAAGCGTGAGCTGCCAATAGCCGCGGTGAGCGACATCCAGAGGCCGGCGACCGATCTGCCTCATCCGGGAAGAGCGCAATGACGATACCAACAGTGAAGCAACATCCTCCGCAACTAAACTGAAGAACAAAAAGACAGCAACTTGTCTGTTCCCCTTCCCCGATTCCCCAATGCTGTTCCCCTCCGCCAATTCCCCAATAAAATCTTTAAAAAAAAAAAAAATAGATAAACGACAGGATGACTCACATAGTAGCACTAATCATCTTTCTCATGGGGTTGTCATATACTATTTATATGCAAAGTATTTTACAACCATTTATGTTTGCTGATTTCTAAGTGATCATGACGTATCTTTTTTCTCTCCATTTTATAGGGCTCATAGTATTGAAAGAGAATTTCAAGTAAGTGAGAACTGTTGTTTACTTAGTAAATTGCTCAAAGCTGTGCTACTCCCTGTGAAAGTTTCAGGCACATTAATGCTCGTTCAGGACCTGTTAGAAGGACAGGACAGAGGCCTGTGTGCATTCATCTCTCTCCCATGCTGCCTTATTTCCAGCCAGGCATGGTACAACCAACTTCAGAATTTATACAGATGCTTTAGAACAGGAGATTCAATTACCTGTTCATCCATAGGGTGAGGCTGCAGCCTAGAATGGAAAATTGAAAACAGCAATTTATTATATTTCCATTTGCATCACTTCAAAAGCACACAAAAAGGAATACCATGGTTCTTTTGTTTTGGGGACCAATATAATCACTAATCTTGACCTCCAAGGTGAGGAAAGTTTGGTTGTTAACTCTATTACTAGAATCTGATCCTTGACATACATTATGGTTCCTTTTAAAAATTGATTTGGAGTTATATTTTGTTTCCTTTTTACTACCAAGAAAATAGTATTTATTTTTCCCAACCTTTCTCCAATGGCCAATGTCATATGCCATGTTTTAATAGCTTTTTTTCCCTATCTGATTTCACAGAAAACTATTATGTCAAGTATGAATCCCCTCCCCTGAATAGTTAAAATGTGAACTTCAGCAAATTAGTCAGGGAAAGGGAAAGGGAAATGAATGAGATTGTCAGATGAGTACCCATTCAGGCTGAAATATTTCTTCATGAGACCCAGCTGAGCTAACCCTGATTTTCCCAATTTGAAATAAAACTTAAGAGGAAAGCAAAGTCTGCTTCTGGTTCTAGGGAAAATGTACCAGAGATCTACAGTGGTTCCAATTCTCTTTTGAGTGGCAGTGTGACCACCAGTGTGACCAGGTTTTGTGCTGTTCGTTGGACCACAATCTCAGGAAGCCTGGTATGTCTTAGAACTGCAGTTCTGGCCACCATAGGCCCTGGAAGCAGCTATTATGTAGTGCAGAGACAGGGACTTAAAAAACAGAAGACACGGGCCGGCCTAGTGGCACATTGGTTAAGCGCTGGTTTTGGGATGCCAGCGGCCCCGGTTCGGATCCCACATGAGGGCCAGTGACACTGCCCTCTACAGCTAACAACATTTCTACCTGGAGCTCCACCTGGAGCTGGGCGGTGCGAGCCCCAGTGATGGTGTGGGCTGCAGCCCCTGCTGCAGTGGGCTGCCATAGGCTACAGTGAGTGGCCCGCAACCAGCGTGAGCGGCTGGCAGCCAAGCGTGAGCTGCCAGTAGCCGCGATGAGTGACATCCAGAGGCCAGCGACCGATCTGCCTCATCCGGGAAGAGCGCAATGACAGATACCAACAGTGAAGCAACATCCTCCGCAACTAAACTGAAGAACAAGAAGACGGCAACTTGTCTGTTCCCCTTCCCCGATTCACCAACGCTGTTCCCCTCCACCAATTCCCCAATAAAATCTTTAAAAAAAAAAAACAGAAGACAGGATAAGTAGAGGCAACGTGGGTGTGCTGGCTAGCCTCTCTATGCTCTCAAGTTTCCTCACAAAGTAGGAATTGATGATTAAATTTTTGTAAGGAAAATTAAATTTGTAAGGAGACAATAAATTTTCAAGCTGCAGAGCACAATACAGAAATAAGGTAGTATTTGTCTTCCATTCCCAGGGCCTAAATCACAGCCTGGCATATAAGATGCTCCTGATTGTAAGTGACTTGATTAGTCTGGAACAAGGTTGACTCTGAAAGGCACTTTTAAGTCCCGGTTCATTTCATGGCCTTTCTGGTTCTTTCCCGTGGCCTATGCTGATCTGATGTGTTAGATGGACTGTAGTTTAAGGCTGGTCCTGGATCAGACCATGCTCTTTGGGAGTAAATTTAAAGGCTTTGGAATCATTCTGGCCTTGGAGGTTAGGAAGGGCTGTGTAGGCTATGTATCTGCATGATCGGCCTACTGCTGCACTGTGTGATTTATATTTTCCAACAGCTACTTTTGCTCCAGATGACACACAACCTCATCTTAAGGTACCAAAGGGACTGGACAGGGATGGATGCCAGAAATATACATGGTATAGTTCTCTCAAAACCTCACTATGGTATCTTTCCTTGTTAACCTTTTTTTTTTTGTTGTTATAATAGAGTTCAATTTTTAGAGCAGTTTTAGTTTCACGTAAAATTGAGCAGAAAATACAGGGATTTCCCATATAGTCCGTCCACCTTCCCCCAGTATTGACGTTCGGCACCAGAGTGGTGCATGTTACAATTGATGAACCTACACTGACACATCGTAATTACTCAAAGTCCATAGTTCACCTCAGAGTTCACTCTTGGTTGGTACATTCTATGGGTTTGGGCAAATGTATAATGACATGTGTCTACCACTATAGTATCATACAGAGTATTTTTACTGTCCTAAAATATACTCTGTGCTCCACCTATTCATTCATCCATACCCCAAACCCGACAACCAATGTCTCCATCGTTCTACCTTTTCCAGAATGTCAAATAGTTGGACCTCCTTTGTTTTTCTAGAGGTATTAGATAATATTTTGTTATATTTCTATCTGTTAATGTAATTGGTGAAAGTCAATTTGCTGGAAACAATCCTATGCTCTTCACAGTGAGCAAATCAGATGAAGAATTAAGAAAAAGGAATAAAGGCAATCTGTTTGAGACCATTAAGAGAAAGGATGTAAGGGAAAATAGAGGATTTATTTGAAACATAGCTGCCTTTCACTTAACACGTAGGTGGAAACGAGTCATACTCAAGTACCATTTAAGACCCTAAGAAATGCTATGACTTGTGCTTCGTTCTCTTGTGATACCAATCAAGATCAGAAATAATCTTTTAAGTGATAATTTGAATTTGGGCATTAACCAGAAAAGAGTCAGAGAACAGGTTAATCATCTTTTTTTCTTTTTTTTCTGAATTGGACTATATGAGTTTGGTTTAATGTTACAATATTTATTTGGTTTATTTTTTACTCACTTCCCCTTCAAAACGTCTTTCTGGATTATTAATATTACAAGTCAGTGTCGAGTCTTTTGTCATTGCCAATGTAAACCAAAGGCTCCCTGTTTCCCATCACCCCAAAATAACTTCATATCTTAGTTAATACTTTACTGACAGACATCTGTAGCTTTCTTCCAGGGGCCTTTTTAGTTTAACATTTTCCTCCTGAGTTTTGTGCTTCACATCCTGCCAAAAGAAAGAAAACAGCCCAATTTATTAATTATTCAGAATGGTAAACAATGATGACTTTGCAGACATTTTTTTTCCTGTATTGTGTTGGCATGGGTATAAAAGCAAAGTAGATTTTTTATTAGGGAAGGAATCTAACTTTCAAGATATTTTTCCTTATTCTTTGCTCCAAGCAGTTTCTAAACAAAGTATTCTAATAGAGTTTGCAACAAATGGTTTCCACAGTAAATGTTTTAATTCTTGAGATTCAAATGAAATTCAGAATGTATCCTATTTACTTGCAAAGTGGGCTCAAGATACCAGTTATTTCTTAGAAGAAAACTAAATATATATATGTATGTGTATATATATATTTATACACACACACACACACACACACACACACACACACACACACACACACTTCTACCCGCCGCCCCTGCCCCTGCCAGCTGAGCACTGGAAAACTGGTCAAACCAAGCATGGCCATATCCAGCAGACTGCAATCCCCCAGATACTCTCAGTCAAGTAGATGCCTCAATGCCATGACAACTTCTACAGCCTGTACAGCTCAAGGAGTTTTCTGCTCTGAAAGACCAATGTAAGGCCCAAACTTCATTTCTACCAATGCTCTTAAGCCCTGTCTGGGCAGCTTCTAGGAACAAATTCTTTCTGTGGCACACACAAACCACTGCCTGCTTTGAACTGCTGGCTATCAGCCTCCAAAAGGAGAATACATGTTCTCAGACTACTCATATCAAGGAAGGGAGGTCAATGCAATATTTACCCTGCTGGAAACCCTACTGCAGGGCAATTCAAGATGGAGAAACGTTAAGGCCTCAATGGAAAAACAAGATAAGCTAGGCCAAGATTTTAGTAAATCTCTTTAAACCCTTATATGTATATTTTATGTTTGCTAAACTAAAATAACAAAGACAGCATGCCACATAGAGAAGCTTTGTACACTACATTAGTAGCAATGAGTACTATATAATACATTTCCATTTACCAGTCTTTTCTACTCTCCAGTAAATTAGCAGCAGATCATTCTCTCGAAATTTTAAATAAGCAGCTTAAATTTAACTTGCTTTGTTATATATAAATATACAAAGAAGGTAATTTTTTTCCTGTGTTTGTCTTTGACAGAAAAAGTATTTCATGCTTTTCTGATTTTATTATTGGAAGAGGCGGGGGGCTTCTGTTTTCTAGGTCCCAGAGAGGATCTTATCCAACTTTAGTTCCGTCACCGCCAGTCTACATTCCTTTCCCTCTCAAGCCCAGTTCCCTCTTTTACTGATTTTCCCAAGAGAAGTAGGTTGAGGATGCTCAAACAAAATCCTCATAATTTTGAAAAAAGTGTACAGAAGCAAATCCACATTTACGACAATCCTCTTGAAAGAGAGTTTGGGGTTGGGGGTGGGATTACTATACCATATTATAAATGTTAACCAGCAGAAGTCCAAGAGACACATATTTTTGTTAACAAACCAAAATAATCTTATTTAACAAATTAAAAAGGATAATAGGGCCACTGGAAATTGTGGTTATTGTTCCCCTTTTACAAAGGACATCAAGTTAGAGGCAGCATCCCAGTGATACACTAAACATCAGGCTTCCATGTGCTCACTCCTGCGCTAGCCTGCTGGCCACACACTCCAGGCCGTAGCAATGGCATGTGCTCCATGAAACTGTCCAGCCCAGCAAGGTACCTCTAAATGTTAAATAAATGAACACAGGATTAACAATTATTACCGTTTGGGGTTCTGGTTTCTGGGAACCCTTTCCGGGGATGCTCCTGTTGTTTTGTAATCTTCTTTCTCTTTCCTGTTTTAGTTCTAATTCAAGCTGGTTCCTGGGATAGGTGGGAGACGAAAAGAATAAATATTTGCATTGTGTACTCATAATCTCTAAAGAATATCAAGCCCTTCCCTTAAAGTTCAATAATTAAATTTTAATAATTTACACACACACACACAAAAGTAGGTTTTGAAGTACTAAAATACAATATAATAAAACCAGTGACACTAAAATACACACAACATGTCTAAAATACATACATCTTAATCTTTCTTAGGTATTGAATGTACTTTAGGGGCTGGCTGAGTGGCGCGTTGGTTAAGAGCTGGCTTGGGATGCCAGCAACCCTGGTTCGGATCCCCCATATGAGGGCCAGTGACACTGCCCTCTACAGCTAAGATGGTAGACAACAGCTCCACCTGGAGCTTGGCTGCTGTGAGGGCCCCCAGACGGCATAGCTGCAGCCCCTGCTGCAGTGGGCTGCCATAGGCTACAGTGAGTTGCCGGCAGCCAGCGTGAGCAGCTGGCAGCCAGCATGAGCTGCCAAGAGCTGCTGTGAGCGACCGATCCGCCTTACCCGGGAAGAGCGCAATGATGATACCAACATGGGCCAGTGAAGCAACATCCTCCACAAGTAGACTGAAGAACAACAACAAAAAAGGACCGCAACTTGTCTGTTCCCCTTCCCCGATTCTCCAATGCTGTTCCCCTCCCCCAATTCCCCAATAAAATCTTAATAAGAAAGAAAGAAAGAAAGAAAGAAAGAAAGAAAGAAAGAAAGTGCGAGCTCTGAGCAACAGCATCGCCGGTTCAATTCCTGGCCCTAGCTGAGCCGCTGCTGAGCTGCCAACAGGTGGCAGGATGGTTCGGCTTAAAAAAACAACAACAAAAAAGACTGCACTGAGATTAACAGATGCCATTCTGACTTTATATAAAGTTCTTAAGAATGCCTTCCTTGTATCTAAAGAGCTGTTGCAGGTATAAACTTATATACTGATTGATAAGTCAGCATCAAAATCAGAAAGATTGCAATTTAAATAAAAAATTGAAAAAAAAGAATGTATTTTGGGATATTCCAGTCTCTGAGGGTCACCATTCTGAATGTCAATATTTAATATTAATGATACAGTCAATAATATTGTAATAACTCTGTATGGTGTCAGATGGGTACTAGATTTATCAGGGTGATCACTTCATAAGTTATTTAAATGTCTAATCACTGTGTTGTACACCTAAAACTAACATAATATTGTATGTCAACTGTAATTGAAACAATGAAAAATTATTTTAAAAGTAAAAAATAATATTAACTCTTAATGAAGAGTTGTGGACAACTTAATGAAAAGTAGTGGATTTACTATAACTGAAAGACAGTATTTATATATTTTCAGCAGGATACAGTACGAAAGCACAGACACTGTGGTCTCATTTCATGTTAATTAGCTAATTATATATTCAATCCCCAGTTACACCCTCGCCCACCCCACTAGTGTCCTTAGTAGCTATGTGCTTTTATATCCAACAACGAAGTTCTATTTGTTTGAAGTCAGTGGCTTTCGCACAGAATCAAGGCTCATTTGAGAGATAATACAGGAGAGGGGTTAAGGGCTTGAAGTCAGCGAGAGATTTTTAAATTAGTGTTGCTACTTGTTAGCTTAGTTGTGTGAATTTGGACAAATTTAACCCCTCTGTTTTAATTTCATCTGAAAATGGGAGTGATAAGATCACCTGCTAATAGGGTTGATGGGAAGATGTTAGAAGAGAATGCATGTGAAGTGCTTAGTCAAGCATTTGGCACACAGTAGGAATACAGGAAACAGTATTATTAGTGTTATAATGGCTATTAATTCTCTTACTCCTTCCTATTCATCTGGGGCCTTGGGTTCTAACTTCATAATTCTTTGATTGCAAAGGATGCTGACGAGTTTGGGAATGCGAATGTATGTGACAATTTGGACACTAGACAGACAGATGGCTGGATCATGGGACCCCTCCTCTCGCTGTTTAGCCCTAGAATTCCCCATGACCCCCGTTGGTCACCCGCTCTTCACCGCTGCCTGGTGAGCGCCTCCATTTCCAGCTGCAGAGTGTTGATCTTGTCTCCAAAGTCCTGCTTGAAGAGCCGATTGTCCAACTCGGCAGACTGGCGGCCTCGCTCAGCCTGGCGCAATCTGGATGTGAGCCACATGAACTTGTGATAAAAAACAAAAGCCATGGTGGGGAGGAAGACCAAGTCTACAACACAAAATAAAACAACCCAACGAACCAGGCATGGCGAGACACGGAGGACAAAGGGAAGAAATTATGGGGGAAGAAGATGGAGAAGAAACAAAGTCTACAGAAAAGCAAGATGAAGGTGAACCAGGCAGAGGAAAAGTGATTTTCCATTTTTTTTTATTCTAGTACTACAGTTTACAGCCATTAGATGATAAACAACAAAACATCACTTTTTAGAAAATCCACATCCAAAGCCAATCTCAAGCACACAGGAATTAGAGTTAAATCCACTTTTTGTTTGTTTTTATTTCTTAATTGGTTTGGTTCTTTATATTTCTGTTTTATACACATAACTGGAACTTGCAAGTGGGCGACTACCTTTTTATATGTGGAATTAGAACATTTTTTTGGTCCTTCCCCTAAACCACAAACTGTATTAAATCACTGGAATTATACATTAATCCTAAACCAGGCTTCGGGTTATTACATAAGGAGGAGCCTTTGTCAGAGTTTGGCCATCTTTTTTCTTTCTCTTCCTACCAAGTGGTGTATGACTCAGTGGGCAAACAACTCAGCACCAGGCCTGCGTAAGATTCCTGACCATATTTTCTGGAAGATTCTGATAACTGTTTTCTTCCATATATCCTATAACTTTGCACCTATAAAGAAGCATGTCCTAACAGGTGAAATATCCGGGGCTCTATGTAACAGAATTTGAAAGCATGCTATGTGTAGTGTTTTAAATGTTTTATTTTGCTGTTTGAGCACTCCTTCTAAATGCTCATAGAAAGGCAACTCCTCACAAAAGGTTGATGAAGATAAGAACAGGTGCAAAATTATAAGAAGTAAAATAAGTTGAGAGCACACAGTATCTTCCAAGAGGTTGGTTGTGTGCTCTTTGACTTGACTTTGGTTCAAGTCTGCAAAGACCTATATGAAGCAAAGAAGCATATATGAAGTCTGTCTTACTCTTTTAGTTCTTCTTTTTCCAAGAAGGTAAAGGGTTTCAAGAGCTGGAAGCAAAGGGGTTATCTTTGTTCCCATCTAAACAGCTGAAATGCTGTAAATCATACCAGAATGAGAAAAAAAGAGAAAAAATTTTTTGCCACAACATTTTGAAGGAATGAAGGCTCATGTAAAACCTATACCTCCAAATCAAAAGTCATTAAAAAACATCCAAGTAGTATGTGATTATTTACAATGTAAAGCCTAGAAAGGGTTAGATCTGTGGTCACTTAAGAGAAAAAAGCCCTGGTAATTATTGTTTGCAGATATCTACTGGGAATCTTCATTTTTAGAGTAAATAATAATAAAGAATATAAGTTTATCATTTATCTATTTCTTACTCTGAAATGGTTTTCTAATAATTAGATTGTTAGTTTCCTAGAAATTTTAGCAAACCCCCACCTGAACAAAAAGTAACAGAAACTTTTAAGAAAATGTTTCCAGCTAGGAATAACGGGCAGGAAACAGTCATTCATGTCTATACCTGGTCATCTGTACTCCAAAAAGAAAAGCAGGATAAATTTTTAAAATGTGTACTGTATATTTTTTATAGGAGAGGACTATTTTCATTAAAATTGTTCTCTCCGAACTACCTAAATAGGAAGTGGAACTGCAGGAAAATGGCAGAGGTAGAAGATGACAAATATTAGGAGGGTTTTCCCAAGCTTCCACATTATTATGTTATTATAAGTTACCTACACTAACTTTATCTCTATGTACTTTAAAGAAATGTAAGGATGCTATTTTCACACCCCCAAAGTCACTAAGGCAAAAAAGTTGCAAGCAGTCTTGGTTATTGAGAATAGAATTGTATGTAGTGAAATACTAAGTACTTATCCTGACTTGGGGATTAAACTTATATAAGAAGAGTGAAAAAGGGTCATGGACTAAGAGACACAGAACTACTTTAGAAGAGTCCACGTCCGTATGGTAGTCACCTCTAGTTCATCACATCGCTATGGCAGAACAGGCTTGCTGATATAGACAATGCACCTAGAATCTGTTATTGTCAGGGACTGGGTTGTAAAGGCATCAATAACATATGTACAAAGCTTCAATTCCCTAGGCTTTTTTAAATGGAGTACTTATTTATTGGTCAACTCAGAAGTAATTTTGCAAAGTTTATTTGGCATTTAATTAAGAACTTATACTAAATTTTCTAACTCTGGGGAGAAAATAAAAAAGAAGAAAAAACACATCCTACATATTAAACTGTTTTTTTCAAAAGTTCAACAAATTCAAAGTCAATTTTTGGTAACAGTTTATATAAATCAGAGCCTAAATGTAATAACTTTCAGATTTCTAACTTTTACAGCTAAGTTGTGGTATCAAACTTGCGAGGTGACCAACTGCAAAATGCCTAATGATGTTTTGGGATCAATTTATTTGCTGCACTATTTAAGGTCTTTGCCTGTTTCACCAAATCCTTTTCACTAAATTAATAAAATAAAAATAAAAATGGAGTGAAAGGGGAATGAGAAAATAGATAAACAGGAAAGACAAAAATAGCAAGACAATAAGTCAGCTTAATATTTGAAGAGATGAAATCATTATTTTAGTTCTGTCTGCATTAAATATCAAGTCAAAAGTCCACTGGAAAATAATTTAATATAACATTTCAAAAACACACGTTATGAACCCTAAAACTGATTTGTTGAATCATAAACACATATCTGCTCATAAGCAAGTACTAAGATAACTTCCTGGATAGATCAATACCTTTTTATTTAAAATCAGCCAAATGAGAAGTTTTAAACTTATTTATTAATTTGCAAATATCTGTTGAGTTAACATTAATTCAACAGGGCCCTCTTAAATAAGTGGCCATTCATTCATTCATGCATCTACTAAATGAATGCTTTGTACATTCAAGGCATGGAGAGCTAACCACAAGGAGCTCACACTCTCATCAGAAGGTAAGATACATGCTTGTATATCAAGGGCTATAATGTAAGGCAGAAAGTGTGAAGTGCTATAAGCAGTATGGATGGTTATGGATAAAAGGCCATGGGAATTCCAACAAGGGCAGATTGGCAGATTATTTTTAGCTGGGAAGAAGTATTAGAGGAAGTTTGGGTAGGTGGCATTTGAGCTTGAATGTAAAAAATGTACCTGAAGAAGAAGGCAGCGGGAAGAGGAAAAACATTTCTAATTGGTGGAACTATTAGGAAAGAAATGGATGGGAAAAATGGGAAGCATGTTCAGGGACCAGGAAGTAGTTTAGTTTTCCTCAAGTGCAAAAAGGATACTCAGTGGGTGTTAAAGGTGGGAACACCGGCAAGCAACACTGAATGACAGTGGGTGTTGTGGCTCACAGAGCTTTGAGTCTCAGCCATTTCTCTTGGCGGCTGAGTCACCAGGAAGAAATGGTTGTTTCAGACCAAAAGAGTAGCGTAGGGAGAGGATGTACTTTGTGAACTGTAGGTACTGGCGGGAAGTAGCCGGTCAGAGGATAAAAACCCAGGACCTATCTCCAGATGGAGGACAGAATTGGAGACAGACAAATTTAAGAGTTGTGGGCAGGAGGTGATAGTGGAAGCTATAGAACTGTTAAGGAGAAAGTAGAGAGTAAAGGAAGATGGGAAAGAGGAGAAAAAGGGTTAGTTATTAGAAGGGCCCTCAATACCCCTACATCAACTCACACGTGAGTGATGAACAATAAAATAACAGCACCACAAACATATTTAAAAGTTCTTTCACACTTGTTAAATGCCCCTCCCCTAATATATGACACGGACATGGGATTAAGTGAGAGGGTTACAGTTGTGCTGTTCAAAATAGTCACGAAAAGCTGCTGTTTCTTAAAAACGTTTTCAGTAACATCTTAGAAGACACAAACTTTTACTGGCTTTCTCCCTACCCACATGCCTGAGGTTAGGCTGGGAGAGTTTTCATGTACTTTCTGTTTGCCAAACGCATATATAGCACATTCTCTTCACATCCAGCACTGAAGCACCGAAGTGTTTCACTAAAGAAACAGCACTTTACCTTTGTTCAAGTTGTTTAATGGTAGCAGCCATCTGATTAGTCTTCTCTTCCAAGCGACTGTTTAGTTCATTTTTCTGTTTTATTCCTAAGTCTGAACTCTGTTATGAAAAAGAATTATGGATGATGTATACGTGACATAAAATCCTGAAATAAATGACATGTCTTTTGAACCTAATGGTAAGTGGGAAATAGAGAAATAGAAATGCTCCTATATTTGTATATCAGTTAATTCTCAAGTGGAGAAAAAATAAAAAGGAATGGTTCAAGTTAGTATTGTCATAGGCAACTTTGTCACAAAAATCCACATCAGGGCAAGTTCATCCATTTATCATATTCCAGTATAAAAGCTAATAAGAGATACAGCTCAGTTGGCATGTTAGGCTGGAGAGCAGAAATTAACTTATAGGATAAAAGAGAACCCCCCACCCCATTACAATCTGAAAAATGGCCATGGCTTTCCAGAATAGCAACACAGGATTTTGTGACGGTCTGATTCCTAAAGTAGCTTATTTGCGGCGAGCCTCTTAATGAGATATGATTCTTTACGGCCTCTTATATCTAAAGTGTGACTCTAGAGAAAAGAGAGGCAGAGGGAAGCCCTGGGGTTTTATAGCCCACGAGCCTTTTCCTCCTGTTTCCCTACCTGCAGCTTAAAGGCAAGTTCATGCTTGAGAGCCCTGAGATCGTCCAGCTGCTGCCGCAAACACACCAGGGCATCCTGCTTCTCACAGACATCCTTCTCCAGCATCTTCATAGCCAACTCCATCTCCTGTTTCATGCTGATTTGGATCTCCAGTTCTTTTTCGACATCCTGTCCGCGAAGGAAATACAATTGCTTACTCTCTCTTTCCTCATCTAAGCACAAACTATAAAATTCACAGGAAAAGGTAGACCAAACTCTCAGGTCTGAATATTCTGGCAAAATAGCTATAAGCTATCATTTAAAGCAGAAGCATTAACAGTAAGAATAATAATTAGAATAATTATAATAACATTTATTCAATAATTTAAAAATCTGAACTTGATAGACCAAAGATAGTACTATATAATGTCTAAATTATGCACATAACTAAGGCACTTCATTAGATATTATGACAGACAGTTGATGTCCTGTCCTATTATAGAAATATATACAAAGTGTTACAGTAGCCAGTACAAAACAAAGCAGTTACAATTGCTTCAATTTGAATGTTGTTGGCATATTCAAGAGCCCAAGTAACCTAAAAGACACTTTGGGTCTCCAGGGTAACATCTCAATTACTGGGAATTCCGGTCAATATGGCTAACTGAATTTTTGTGTTCATGTCACATGTTTCAACTATTTTGTTTCAACTATTATTACTGCAACATTATTTGGCTGATGAAAGATACAAAGACCTGAGGCTCTGCTGCGTTCGGGATATGCCCAGGGCACACCTAGGACCTTCCCTACTTTCTTGGTTTTCTTTTCTGTTTAAATGAACATTTATCTTATTGTGATGCAAGGATGTGGAAAATTTCGTGTAAGATTTTTATCACATGCCACTTAACTGAGGCACTTCTCTGAATATAAGCATGACAGAAAATGAGTCAGGCTGCTTCTTAATAATGCTAACATATATTATTTGTAGGATCTTCCTAAGAGAAAATATTTGGAGATGTAATTCACAAACACAGGAGGAAAATGATAATTATTTCAAGGACGTTACAATAATATTGTTTTCTCAAAAAACCTGAAATTCATTTCTATACACTATTAGTTTATGATAATTTTTAATACAAATCAGGTCACCCCTTATTTTCAAGCTTTTCTCTATTCTTAGAGACACTTTTGGAGGGATCCTATCTCAATTGTACGAAGAGTTAATACACTAATACCAGGGGTATATCAATATACTAATACTTGGATAAAATCTATTACAGGAATATTATTCCTTATTATACATTCTTACATACATATATTTTTTTAATTAAAAAATATCTTAAGACTAATACTGAAGATATATTTCTCTGTCTATGTATAAGAACAAGAATAAATTCAGAAATAATAGCTGAAGGTAAAGGGTACAATTCTACATTGATGATTCTTAGTAAGGAGAAGAGGAGCTGCCATTTCCAAGGAGACATATCAGAATCTGCAGGAGTGAGGACGGAGGTGGGAGGGGGATCGCAGACTTTAAAAAGTAAGTTCTATATATCTAATGCTTTTACAATGCAAACTATAAAAGCACAAAAATAAAGATTTGACTATGGGTGTTGATCACACAATGCAATATACAGATAATGTGTTATAGAACTGTATACTTGAAACCTATATAATTTTATTAACCAATGTCACCCCATGAAATTTAATAAAATTAAAAAAAGATCCTATTGATTATTGAGAATACTCAGAAAATGGACTAAGAAAGCATTATAAGGAACATGGGGTTAATAAGAGTGAGAAATGGTTTTATAGGGTCCATAAAAACTTGTCTAACACAACTGATATTCCTGATCTTGGTCTGTAAGATAAAACCTCTAAGTAGGCCGTTGCATTGTAACGAGTTCCTGCACTATCAGACAGTAAGCAAAGTTTACCAGTCGTAATTGTGTTTCTTCCTTTAAATGCTTTCTTGCTTCACTTAGTGCTTGCCCTTCTGAAGTTCTGTCTTGCTTAGGACCCTTGAAAAGATAAATAAAATAGTACATATTTAAAGATTAAAAGAATCTATACAGTTAGCTGACACCAGTACTGCTATTTATTAAGGAAAAATGATCATACCTAAGCATGTATAATAGTGAATGAACACAACAAAGAAATTAAAGAGGTTTAGTAAATTAAAAATTCTTAAGCTGAAGTTTTGGGGATTTCTTGCCATTTTGTTTAAAGTCCTAAGATAGTTTACCAAACCAAGTGGTAGAAGTCTTAAAAAATCAGCCTCTAAAACCAAAATAGCATTCACTGTCAACTATGATTTGGGCCAAAGAGTCAAATGGTACTATATTCCTTCTCTAGAGATCTTACATCTGGGGCCTCCAACTATCCACAAAGATCACAGCTAAAAATAAGGTCATAAAAAATTCTTCTGAGCAGTCACAGTTCTTTTTACAAAGTCCACACATTAAAGTCAAAAATGTCATTCATAGAAAACTACTTTAGTCTTTACTCACAGCCTAGTTATTTAGTCTTCAGGGCAAATTTTAATAACTGGTTATCTGGATTCTTAAGTCACAGTAGGTTAGAGGCATGAGGATAAAAGGGTATGGGGAGACCTTTCTAGAGATAGCAATACTAACAGCAGTAAGAGTAAGAGATGCCAGTGAAATCATAAAGGGCAAAATCCCCCCAAAAAACAAAAACAAAAAAACCAAACCCATAGCCATCTGGGAATATTTAAGTATAGATGCTAGAAGTTCTATCAATTTCAATAGCCCCCTAAAGTAGCACCATTATAATTCAGTGCAGAATTGCCAATGTTGATAATTATGATCTTCAGTCATCATAAAGAGCTAAATGTGTTAAATTATATCCTCTACTTAAGAAGGCTTAGAATTGTGCAATACATAAAAGGTTTGTAATCTATCTGTTTAGACGTATATAAAAAGTTTGGTACTTTAAGGGATTAAGTTATCTAGAAAATTCATTCATGTAGTAACTGTTTTCCAGTAGTTAGCAGGTAAACAATTATTACAAAACAGTAACATGATCTAAAATAATGGTATATTTAATATAACAAATATTAACACGTAAATACAGTATAAACCATTAGTACATAAAAACAAGAAACTGAAGTAGACCTTTTCTTGAAGTCTCTAGACACATGTAGAGGGCGCTGAGGCCAAGAAGCATCTGTAGAAGGGGCACCACCCCTCCCATAACCTTCCTGTTCACTCAGTTTTGCATGGGGTGAGTCTAAGTAAAAACAGTCTGTTTGATACATGCGAACACTTGCTTCCACGTAGTCCTCCAGAGGTTCCCCTCACTGCTACACACTGACACGCTCTCTAGAGGTATTTTAGAAATCCAGTAAAATTAACCTTTCGATTGGATTCCAACATGTAGGAGCTTTCTTCTTTAACTCGTTCCATTTCTTCTTGCAAGGTAATAATCCTGTTGTTTGCGACTGCAAGCTGTTGATAAAATTAGAAAAATAATCTTTGATCTTTCTTTTACTAACATAGGAAAAGATAATTCATGATCTGCTATGACATGATTTTCAGGGTTAGATATTCTTAAAAGGAAAGAAAGCTATCTATAACCTCCTAAAATGTCCTTATAGGGAACTTAGGAGAAATATTTTGAAAGTAGGTTAGATAAAAATTAAAAATTATCTCCTCCTTTTGCTGCTTTTTTTTTTTTTAAAGATTTTATTGGAGAATTGGGGGAGGGGAACAGCGTTAGGGAATTGAGGAAGGGGAACAGACAAGTTGCTGTCCTTTTGTTCTTCAGTCTAGTTGTGGAGGACGTCACTTCACTGGCCCATGTTGGTACCATCATTGCGCTCTTCCTGAGTGAGGCAGTTGCTTGTTGGCCATTGGTCAGCCGCTCCTGGCAGCTCCTGGCAGCTGCCAGCCACTCATGGTAGCTCACGGCAGCCCACTGCAGCCCCGCTGCAGCCTACGCCATCGCCGGTGACTCACAGCAGCCCAGCTCCAGGTGGAGCTGTTGTTCAGCATCTTAGCTGTAGGGGGCGCAGCATCACTGGCCCTCATGTGGGATCCAAACTGGGGCCCTGCTGCTCAGAGCTGGTGTCCCAAGCCAACTCTTAACCAATGCACCACTCAGCCGGCCCCTCCTTTTGTTGTTTTTTGTGTAAACTTTTTTTCAGTACCAAAATGTTAAGATATTTTACCTCAGGGTATCTTCATGGATAATTTTTATAATTATATTTATTTACAATACCTATTTCTAAAATGTTTAAGAGGTCACCTCATGCCTTGGGACCCATCTTATGAACCCTCCATAAGACATTTTATAGATGATTTTTAAGAGTAAAGAAATGAACTCCTCTAAGTTCTCACTCTAAAAGGTGCCATTAAGCACTGAAGAGAGTTTTCACTTCAGCACCTAAAAAGATAAGAGACGTTATTAGCAAAATATTGCTAAGGGAAAATGCCTATATATCCATTCCACAGAAAATGCCTATATACCAATTCCACAGGAGGGAAAAGTAAAGTGGAAACACTTTACCTTTGTACCTACTGATGTCTATCCCCACAAAGAACACAAAGGTGCCTAAAAGAGTCTGGGAAAAGATCTGAGTGGGCTCCTCTCAGCCGGGCTAGCATTCCTTTTAATTATCTCCACACTCTCATTGGGTGTAGGTTCCGCTTGGTTCCTGTTCTAATGTGGAGCTAGGCCTCAAGCATGCTTTCTGGAGGCAGTCTGGAAGCCCATTTCTCTCTCTGCCCCATGGGCCCAATAACGTGTAAAGAAAGAACTCTGGGCAAGTGGGTCTGCTCTCTCGATCGGAGTGCACCCACAGACAGCTTCTTCCTAGATCTCAACATCAGGGAGTGTTAGGAAACAATGACTATAGATCCAAGTAGGCTTTCTAAATCAGCTTTACCAAAAATAAAGTAGATATTTATATATCTTCATCTGCTTAATTCTTCTTTTATATTGATTCAGAACTCAGGAGAACAAAAGGTCTGTTTTGTTTTTCTTTTTAAACTGGTCCTCTTAAATCCAAAATAGATGGAAATGAGAAAAAGCAGGCCTCATTAGCCTTATCTGCTCTTTATAAAACCTACAGACAATGCTTACCTATCTCTAACAGTTCAAAGTTTCAAGAAAATTGGTTTTACTGGTAAAATAAGTCAATGAATGAATAAATAGCGTTAGTGAAATAAACCTAGGTCAGGAGGACAAGACTTGTGACTGAGGGAATAAATGAACAACTATATTTACTGAGTGCTTGTGATGTGTTAGGCACTGGTCTAAGCCTTTATGTATTAAATCATTTAATTTGCACAAAAATCTTATTGTTTTATCACCCCCATTTTACAGATAAGTAAACCAAGGAATAGAGGCTGAAGTAACTGGCCCAGGGTTAGAAAGTTAGCAAGTAGGCCAGAGCTAGGACATGAACTTAAGTAGTCTAGCTCTAGAGAGCATGCTTAATTGCTATGCGTCATTGCCTCAATATAACAGCACATATTCTGTGCAGACTATTTTGAAAGTCTGTGGGAAAAAATTCTAAGAGTCATATCCATAAAGTTTTAAAATAATTTAAGAATCTACATCCAAAAATGAAGCCCAGAGACCTGAGTAATAAGGAAAGACTTTTAAAGTTATATAATGAAAACGTTTATTCTGATGATTAAATAGTGTTGCCTGCCTAGTGCTTTAACTTGGTTTTATTTAAACCAAATTTATCCCACCATATATAAAAAAGTAGTTAGAAATAGAGAAGATAAAGTCTTTGCCATCTAGAAAATGTTATTCAAGGCTTTTTTAAAAGAAACATCTAACTGAAGAAAAAATACATGTAACTTAGTCTTTAATAGGTTAGGAAAAATACATTAATCAGAAGTGAAACATGAAGTTGTTTTTTTTTTCTTCTTATTTTAGGGACTTTTCTAATCTTCAGAGTAATTGAGAAGCTGAAAGAGGAAGTATAAACACGTTCATTTGCTAATGAAGAAACGGGCCTTTGGAGGTCAAGTGACTCACTTGCTCAGCAGCACATGACAAGTAAGCAGGGACTACCGGTCTTCTGACCAGAGTTCTTTATCTTATTTACCCAAGACCCCAAGGAGAACACAAGGCGCCTGAAGGTGGGGAGCTTGCCAATTGGGCACACATAAATCAATTCCTGGCACATATAAATCTTTGTCTAGCTCTAGCATATAAGTAGTACTGAAAATGTTTGTTGAATGAGTAAGTTATTAATATCATGCTATGCTAAACATTAACTCTAGGCTAGCCTAGATAAAACATTCACCTAAGAGAAAGCAAGATATTTGATCAGCCTGGGTTCTAGGCCTGCATAGTCCATCTGGGTAAACCCTAAGATAAGACATTGGCCATTCTTAGTCAGAACAAGGAGCTACAAGCTGCCAGTGAAATTATTTTCCACTAATACCCATTACTAAATTCTTTAAGTCAATCAAAGAATTTCCAGAACACTTACTTCCTCTGTCAGTTTAGTGTTGGATTTTTCTAATGCATCCACTTTTGCCTGAAGGTTGTTTACAGTAGCACTACCAAGAGAAGAAAAAACATAATGGTCTCTTTTGAGAAACAGAACAATATCCTGTACTTTCCTTTTAACACCATCACACTTACCATTCACTGTAATGTCCACACTTTTTGATAGACTTGCAAGCTCTAAGACAGCTTACAAGATGCCGTGTGTCTAAACCATACATCATTGGCACTGAAGTATGTATTTAATAAGCATTTGTTGAATGAAATAAAAGAGCAAATACACAGTAAATTTAAGGATTATCTACATAATATTAATAGGCTATATGAATTAAATGCTTGCCATACTCCAAGCACTCTTCTAAATGATTTTAATTGGCATTATTTCATTTACTCCTTTCAACAACTTATGCATTAAGGATCCTCATTTACAGATAAAGAAACTGAAAGGAGCATTTGAGATCGTGTACCCTTACATATTTTGTCAGTTTGGCTCAAGCCAACTCGTATAAAAATTCTCAAAAAAAAAAAAAAAAAAAAAAAGGAGAAGGAAACTGAGGCATTAAAAGAGTAAATAATAGTATCACATGTTTATATTCCATTGTGAACTGTAACCGTATCTTTGCTTGACTAACATCTCTATCCATCCCAAGAGAAAATGTATTTAGACAGTTCTTGAATTTTTTTAGCTGGAATTAAGACTACATTTTAAATTGATATTGATATAAACACCTTATAGGTCTTATTTAAATTAAAATGATCTCTCATAAGAGAATTATAAAGATAATAATGGATATATTAATTCTTCTGAATTATTTGACAATCTTTAGAACATCAATATACTTGAGCACACCAATAAATTTTGGATAGCTCTCCTCAGGAGAGAGGAGATTGTTTAATATTCTGAACAGTTCTAAAAAATACTTGGTAAATTAATAGTAGTGATGATGAGGAATGGGTAAATTAGTACTATCCATCCAATGCATAAATGAAAAATGCAAAGGACCAATGAGATATGATTAATCTAATGGTACTAAGGCAGTGAACAGTTGACCCAAGATTAGTCCTGAATATGTGGCTGGATCTCCTGAACCAAGAGGGCTACTCATTTGAACTGTATACAGCAGATCCTTGAATAAAGTCGTTTTGTTTAACATCACTTCATTATAATGTTCATGAGATGCCATAGGAACTTAACTCTTGTTTACATCAATTAGCCTGTGGTAAAACTGGTTTTCATTATATGTTGTTTCACTTAGAGTCACAGACCTATTGAGGATGTTAAGTGAGGACTTACTGTGTGTCACATATTTAAGAATTCTTAACTGAATGTATTTTTTTAATCACTAGAGGTATAATTAAATACTAATCTTATACTGCCTTTCACTAAAAGTCACCAGAACAGTTAATTGCCATTTTACCAGTGCCTAACTTGGTGCCTGGCAAGCAGGAATTCTACATAATTTGTTGAGTATTGTCTGAATTTATCTTCATTGCTCATCAGTTTATCCTTCCCTTCCCCTGCAACAAACCCCCCAGTAAAGTAATAATGTTTATTCATTCTTTACTTTAGATGTCTGTTGAGTTCTTCCACATAGTTCTTCTGGTCCAGAATTGCAGTAATCTGGCCATCTCTGGGGGTGAGGCACAGAGAGAAAATAGAAATAAAATAAGTAACATTAGAAATATCAAGTTTTCCCACCCCCTAATCTTTTTATAACATAGAAAAGAAATCGTGTCATAGATACACTGAATCAGAAGACAGACCTGATGTATAACCCCCTGAACATATCAACAAGAAAGACTTGGAAGTTTAAAAATGAAAACAAAACAACAAACAAAAAAACCAACCCATATTAAAAAAGCCCTTCTTATAGCTTACACATCTCATTAACTTAGGTTATAGGTATAACATTACAATCTATCAGAGTCATTTAAAGACTAAACATTTTCTTCTCATAATTGATACATTTTGTAGCTATGCTAGTATTGTTTATAATAACAATTTCCCATTTGTCGTGGGTGATAAACTAAGTTTGTTCTGGTGTAATAATAGTTGTTCTCAAAGTCTATATATTTGCCTTTGCATGTCATTTGGATTTCAGAGAGAATGGTATAGGACTTCATAAAGATCAAGTGTTTATTGTACACCAATGTTTAGTGCAATGTTATTCACAATAGCCTAGATAAAGAAACAACCAAAATGACCACCAATAGATGACTGTATAAAGAAATTGTGGTACATTTATATAATGGAGTATTACTCTGCCATAAAAAAGAATGGAATCTTACCATTTGCGACAACAAGAATGACCTAGAGGATATTATGCTAAGTGAAATACATTACACTGAGAAAGATAAATACCATATGATCTCACTTATATGTGGAATCTAAAGAACAGAATAAATGAACGAACAAAACAGAAATTGACTCATAGATACACAGAACAAACTGATGGTTGCTAGAATAGGAAGGGGGTTGGGGGAACGGATGGGAGAGGTGAAGGGATTATGAAGTATAAATTGGTAATTGCAAAATAGTCATGGGGACGTGAAGTAAAGCATGGAGAATATAGTCAATAATGTAAAAACTGTGTCAGATGGGTACTAGACTTATCAAGGGGATCACTTCATAAATTATGTAAATGCCTAACCACCTAACCATTGGTCTGTACACCTGAAACTACTGTATTTTGCAGTCTATAATGCACACCCATGTTTTTTGTCCACACCTTCAGGGAAACGGAATTAATACTACCCATGTATTGGGTCATTGGAAAAGTCATGACGTGTTTTTTCTGTTTTTCGTTGCAAAAATGCGTCATGACTTTTCTGACAACCCAATATAATGTGCATCCTTATTTTTTCCTCACAGATTTGAGTTAAAAAGTGCACATTATAGATGGCAAAATACGGTAACATAAAATAATATTGAAGGTCAACTATAATTTAAAAAAATATGTATACTGGGGGGTGCCAAAAAAATGTACACATTTTAAGAGATGTTATCTATGTACAGTAAAACCTTGGATTGCAAGTAACTTGGTTTGCGAGTATTCCGCAAGACAAGCAAACATTCCTAATACATTTTAACATGGTAAACGAGCGATGTCTTGCAATATGAGTAGTTTGTTTCTGGAACGAATTATGCTCTCAAACCAAGGTATTACTGTACTGCTTTTTGAAGGTGAATTACAGTAGCAATGTGTAGTATGACATTCACTCAAAAGATGGTGTTAATTAAATGAATGCTAGTAGCATCATTCATTGTATTACAATTTTAATACAGTTTTTTCCTTTCTTAAAATATGTATGCATTTTTTTGGCACCCTCTGTATATATAGCCATGGAATATAAAGTACAGCATAGGGAATATAGTCAATGGTATTGTAATAGCTACTATGTACATGTCAGACTTGTTGGGGTTATCACTTTGTGAAGGGTGTAAATGTCTAATCATTATGTTGTTTTGTACACCTGAAACTAAAAAAAAAAAAAAAATTAAGTGTTTATTATTACATGAGAAAAAGTGTGGAAAAGGGAAGTTCACTTCTGGAACTAACTAATCTATGAGAGACTAAAGTTAAACAGACTTCTCAATTGAAGACAAATCAAGGCCACACACCTTTACAACTACTTAAAGAACAAGCAATATAATAATCTTAGCTCAATGTCCAAGGTTAAAAACTTTAGAATAATTATGCTTTTAGCTGCTAAATGTATAAAGGGTATAAGGTGTGCTTTTGAGCTCTAATTTCTCAGTACTATATAAAGATTTTAAAAACTTTGCATTTTGAAATAATTCTGGATTTAAAAGAGTTCTAAAAGTAGTGCTGAGTTCCCATATACTCCCCCTAATAGCAACATTTTACATAACCCCGTGATGCAAATTCACGCAAACTGAGAATGCAGTCGTTCTCGTTAAGAAGACCATGTTTTCAAACACTACTTGAAGAAATGGAGCATTGGGTTCCTGTTATAAAAATTTTCATTTTGTTTGCCCCTGAACCACATAAGCAGGAAAATCACTTTAACACCCCCTTTAGGATTTAGCTGGCACAATAGTCAGACAGTTTTGGCAAGACTCTATTAAAGCTGTGTTATCAAAAATTCTTTCAGCAAGTCTGTCAAAAAGCAGTATTACTGTAAACTTTAAACACTACCAAGAAAAATTAAAGAAAAGAAACCTAATTTTCTTTGTACATACCCTTCACTACCTTTACTGCTGTTCCCATCCTTCAGATACATTGAAAAGTCTATAACTCCAACCTACAGAGAGAATTTTCAGAATTCACTGTAAAATTAGATACTTTTTCCAAGGCATTAACACAATGTCTCTTTCTAGGCACTCAAAATAGTTAATATAGTCATGACAATCACTAGAAATTTTTGATGAAATTTTACTGTTTTACTTTTATTATAACCAAAAATTGACAAGGGTTGTAAGTAAAGAATTAAGATTAAGTCAGTAGGACTAGAAGACCAGAACAGACTAAGAAAATAAACAGAATACTTAATATAAATTTAAAATTTAAAGTTTCTCTTGTGACTATTTTAAATATTCTGTTACTGAACCCCTATTCACTTTTGGAAATCACTTTTTAAAAAATTTAATTACACAAACAATGCACGTGCCCTTATAGAAGTTTCAGAAACTACAAATAGAAGGAAGTAGCACAGAACACCAAGCATCCCAACCATTCGAAGATGACTACTTGACACTTTGTGATCTATTCTTCTAAACTTTCTTTGGTGCATGTCAAAAATTTTCAAGATTGCTGTTTTATCATTCAGCTTTTTTTTTTTTTTTTTTACACAATCTACATCAAAGTATCATACTTTCTTTTCCACGTTCGCAGAGTGAAAAGTAACAGAAATTCATCATAGTATTTCATACAGTATGGGTGAAAAATAGTTAAAGTGAAAGCAGCAGCTTTACTGGGCAATAAATACGTGCTTGGCCCTGTTCTAAGTCCATTACATGTACTAACTTCTTTACTTCTCACAATAACCCTATGAAATAGATACATATAATCTTTCTCATCCTCGTATTACAGATAAGGAATCTGAAGCATCAAGAAACTAAGTAACTACAAAATATATTCAGCTAGAAAATAAAGAAGCCAGAATGAACCTGAATAGTCTGGCCTCAGGGCCTTCACTCTTAACTACCATATGGCTTTTAATATTCAGTCTGTGTGTATATTTTAGCCCGTGTAAAATCTTTTTAACAGTGATCACAGTTAAGGTAAGAATTTGAAAAACATTCATAATTCATAAATGATCCATGAAACAAACTAATCTTTTAATATTCACATCAAAATTAAAGAAAATCCTATTTATCAGAGTGACACACTTGGTAACTGAGTATCTTTCTCATACCTGAGAGTCCAAATCTTCTCCTTTCATACAGAAATTGGCATCAATGACATTCAGACCCACCAACAGACCAGCAATTATGGCTCCTTCTTCTTCCATCATGAGGGCATTTGGTTCATAGAATTCGCTGTGAGAGAAACCCATGGAATGCTCTATTGTAATAAAACTTCTAGAATCAATGATGTAATCATGACAAGGAGAAAAACACTTGCCTCATGGTTGAATAGTCATCAATGATAATAGTGAAAGAGTTCAAAAAAATAAAGTGGCTTGGTTACTTCATTTAGATGACAGGCACATGAAAAGACTAGATAATAAACACTCCAGTTAAAAGAAGAATGATCAGAATGGTATTTTCACTGAAGTGAGTATTCATACTTTTCTTCCATATTTGAATTTGTGAACAGAAGTTCTTCGTTTTAATGTAGATCAATTTATCCATTTTTTTCCTTTACAAAGGCAGAACTTTTTGTATCCTGTTTAAGAAAATTTTGTCTACCTTATGTTTTCTTCCACCAGTTTTATTGTTTTCTCTTTCCCATTTGTATATATGATCCATCTGGAAAAAACTTTTTTGTGTGTTGTATTTGAATTTAATGTTTCATGTCAACTTCCTGTCTTATTGAACCTGGGTACATGTGAAGGTGTTAAAAGCTTTTCTGTTTTCTGGAGGTGTTATGTTTTGGACTGCCCTGTAAAGGACTAGATATATGCCACTGTGACAGACCAGATACATGTAATATAAAAACATCTATTCTTGAGTATATGTATGTGAGTTGTGGGAGAAGGTGTCAGTTGAATTATGTGAAATTATTATGAATCAACTGTTTGTGATTCACAAAAATGGTAAATTTATATGATTTGACCTCATATGATATAGAACAGAGCAAGTAAAGAACAAAGTTCAACAAGAAGATGTTCGTACCTGAGAAGTTCCTTCTTATTGATCAAAGCTTTCATATATTCCGAAAGTTTCTTTTGCATTAATGCCAATCGAAGCCAGGCTCTTCCTCTGCCTACTGGTGTCCTGCAAAAACACAGAAACTGAACAACTAATAGCAGCAGACACAGGGGCCACAGAGGGACAGATGCACTTACTCTTGCTAATAATTCCTCAGCAGAACACGCACACTGAGGTGCTCCTCACAACCTCTCTAACCACATTCCTTTGTGAGGAATTTTGTGTGGGCCAGAGGGATTCGGGTGGTGTATCTGGGACAAATGCTCTGGCCAGGAATTAATTACTGAGCGAGGCTACAATTTGAAGGCAAGACCTCTGGGAGGCTCAACTGAAAATGTTCCATCAATTAGTATCAGTAAATTCTCATAAATTTAGTGTGGATCATAGAAGTACTCAAATAATAACAATGCAGACACAGGCCACTTAGACCTTTATCTGATTACAATAAACCAATCTAATTTGGGAAGGTGATTACTACTATTTTTCAAGTTCTAAGGCAGGGTCCGGGGTGTCAGTTCCTGAGGTTCACTGGACAACTTAATCTTGGTTCTCAAACTCCATCAAACACATTCTTTTTCTTTAATCAAGTCCAGCATGCCATTTCCCTTGATCTAATTTCTTGAAATTTACTGATTCCTATAAGTGATTTAAAAAAAAAATAAGGATATGTTTGATATTTTAACATAAAGACAACCTGTCTCAGATTAATAATTATACTTCAAGAGCATATTTCTCTTAATACTCTATATCATCAGTCCTCTCAGAACAGTGCTTACTCATTACAACCGTATGCATTTTGGATTGCTATGAAATAAATTATTATGGTCATCATTGTCTTAGTCTCCCTCTTCAGGGAGACAGTTAACAAGAATGTTTTTCCTGACAAACAGAATTCAACCTTACTTAAGTCCTGGAAGATCTTTAACACTTGCTGTTATCTCCGCAGCTTCTGGAACAAGTTTTTCTACCAGTTCTAGAGGCCCCCAGAAGGATTTGTTTTGTCCAAGAAAAGTTTTCTTAGCTAAGGAGATAAAAACAAAGCAGTATTTTAATATACACCCTCACCCCCCCCCCCAAACAAACAAAAAAATCTACTCCCATGTATTCAACGCTTTTTTTCAGGGAACTAATCCTAGATTAGCAGCCATTTCTAAAATTATGCATGCTTTCACAATACATAACATTTTATGAAAATCAAAAATCCCCTACTTCCAAAGACTCGGTCCTTCCTCCTTCATGAAGAATTTATGGACTCATCCTATAATATAACAAAACATTCTAACAATATAGTACTTAAAAGTTGTATGATATTATTGAAGTAAATAATTCAATGGAAGAGAATATGTAATCCAGAAACAGGCTATCAAATACTGGGGAGGGAGAAGGAAAAGAAGCAAAGGTGAACAAGATCAAGTCCTGTACTCAAAAGTTTATGGCTAAGTGGGAAGAGCAAGGAAGCAAGAGTCAGGAGATCTGAGTTCTAGCACTAACTCTGGCCCTAATCACTGTGTGATCATGGGCAAGTCACGTCCCATTCAAGGCTTATTTCTAACGTGTCAAACAGAACTGGACTAGGTACTTGTAATGGCTCTTCCAGGTCTAGCGTTTAATGATCTGTGTTTAAGCCCTATAAGCCCTTTAAATCAACCACAACCCTGCTCCCATATAGGTTGCATTCCAATGGACTAATATTCGTTCTAGCCTCTGATTTTCTGGCTCTGCAAAGCGTGTTTTCCTTCTTGAGCCTGTATTGTTAGGAAACAGCTGAACACACATTTGCAGTGAGGCCATAGCCCACCTTTCAAGCCATGTTTCAGGCAGTGCTCCATCACCACGAAGAACTGCTGGAGAGGTGCATAGTCAGAGTCCAGAGTTCTCCCCAGGTTCAGAGCTGACTCGATTAAGCCCTTGATACTCAGCTTGGCCATGTTCATCAGGTTCATGCGTTCGTTAGCCATGAGATAATTAGGATCTGCAGCCAAAGGGGGAGAGAATAACGCCTGGTTACTAGAAATAATGCATTTTAAAAATCAGTACAATTTTACTGTGTTGATATTTGCATTGATGGTGCAAAAACAATGGTAGGTCAGACTACTGGTGTCTTGGCAAGAACCAAGGCAGTGGCACCAAACTATATTAGTACTTGTAAACTTCTCCACCACGTACTCGTTGTTAGGAACAAAAGATGTCAGTTTCCCTTAGGAATATTCTTGATTAAACAGTAAAAATTTTTTATTACACTACATTTTAAGCTTTGAGTGCAGTCTTTTAATATTTTCACCACTGCCTCTGCCACCGCTCTAACCGGGGCGCCCATAATAACTCACTATTATACAACCTTCACACTAGTCTGCTCCCACCCTTGTCCTGCCCCCCTCATCCTCTAAGCAGTTTGTGAAGTGCTCTAAAAAATAAATTCAATGTAGAAATTCAGGATCAGTTACTTAAACTTTGTTCCAAATATACTATTTGCATTATTAGTATTAGTATTTATACTAATTAACATCATTGTTTAAACTAAGCACTATGAAACTAAAAATAATTAACACTATTAATATAATGCAGTATTAGAACTTAATCAATGCCCTAATTTTTTTCAACTCCCCTTAGCATAGAGTGTTTAGCTCTCATCAACAGACAGATAAACTATTTGGGGAAAGGGACTAAGTACCATATATTATCTGACACAATTCAGAACAACCTAGACACCCACTACCTTCATTTACTGGTGTGTACCCTGTGTCAGGTACTGTGGGTTGCTTCTTGCTTCTTACAGCTGTAATTTCAATCTTACAACACGTTATGAGACAGTAACTAATAGTGTCAATTTGCAAGGAAGGAAAATGAGGCTTAGAGGATAGAGTAGCTGGCCCGTGGGCCCAGACAGTTATCTCTGGAAGAGTCTAGGTAGATCCTGTATCTCCAACTCCAAACCCTGTGCTCACGACCACTATAATCCACTTACAGATGAATCAGTAACTCCACATAATGTTTATCCTTCCGATTCTTTTACATGCTTATCTTATTTAATTCCTGTGAGTCTATCATTTAAGTATTGTCCCTTTTTTTTTTTGAGGGCTGTGTCACTGGCCCTCATATGTGGGAGCTGAACCGGGGCCGCTGGTGTCCCAAGCCAGCGCTTAACCACTGCGCCACTCTGTGGGCCCTAAGTATTGTTCCTTTTTGGGCAGTAAAACAGGCCCATGACGGTTAAGTGGTCCAAGGCCAAACAGTTCATAAGCGGCAGAATTTGGACCTGGATCTGACATGGAAGTTAATGCTCTCCACTATGACGTGAGCATCTTCCCAAACATCAAATATGTCAGATTTCTATAAAAACTGAAAAAGGCCTAGAGACATGAAATATTTTACCTCTTCTTAGGAAGACTAAGAGTACCAATAAAACTATGTTCCCTAATACAAACAAGTCACAACACAAACCAGGTATTATTTTATTCAAATTGCCCCAAGTAATTTTCTTCACATAATGTTTTCATTTATATCTGCTTTTGCAGTTAAATGAGAAGTAGTCAAATTCTAAGCTAATCTTCTTGCTTTTTTTTTTTTTTTTTTTTTTCTGAGGGCAGTGTCACTGGCCCACATATGTGGGACCGAACCGGGGCCGCTGGCTTCCAAGGCCAGCGCTGAACCACCGCGCCACTCAGCCGGCCCTTAAGCTAATCTTCTCCATTAAGTTTAAGGACTTATAGATTTACAGTACCAAGTATACAAATCTTCATTTACATAGTATTCTATGAGGAATATTTTTAGAGAATACTTTACTATGAAAGTCAAAATTGGTCTACATTGCCATTAATTTTTTCCTATACACCTACCAATGTTTTAGTGACATGCCTCAAATGTGGCTCTCTTTGTTCAGAGTAGGTCAACTTGTCAAGATTAGAATAACTCACAGGGGACACAGAACTACAGAAAACAAAACAAAACACCCCACCAAAACCCAAATACTACCCCCTGAAAACAGCCGTGAAGAACAACTTCATCAGATATTCATTCCCAACTTTGTTACCAGCATTTTTGGTGGTGTTTCTGACCTTCCATAATCACTGGGAGAAAGGAGCAGGGCACCGGTGTGTGGGTATGCATGAATGTTTGTGGACAGCTACTGGATTCTCCATTTAATGCCTCCCAACAGACGGCAAGAAAATGTGGTTGAAATTGGATAACTGGCTGCCCTAAGGAACCATGTCCTCTGCCTCAAGCCTGATTAATTCAGGGAGCTAATAAGAAAATTAAACAACACTGCTAGTCAAAACATGTAACCTGATTCCAACCTAGTGCGAACCAGTCAAGCTGGGGGAGCTGGGTTTGGAGTTTGTACTAAATACCACACCTTAAGGCATTTTTTCAAAAGTGGTGATGGACTTATATCAGCTCTTCTACATTGCCTCTTCTCGTTCTTCTTGTAATTAGTAGTAGAAAAGTTCAAGACATCTGGTGAAGGTCTGGGGTGCATAAACTACAGAATGGTGAAGTTAGGGCCTACGGAAATTAAATTCCTAATACCTTATTGTACCTTAGACTCCATTAGTATGGTGCTAAAACCTATTTGAACTAACCTGCAACAAACACAAATAACCCACCTATTCTTTAGAAACTATTACTCTGAAGAGTGGCACTATTGACATTTCAGACCAGATAATTAATTTGTTGTGGGGAGCTGTTTTGTGACTTGGGTTTAGCAGGAACCAGGCCTTTACCCACTAGATGTCAGTAGCGCCCTCCAGTAATGACAATGAAAAATGTCTCCAGGTCTCCAGGTGTTGCCAAATGTCCCCCGGGAGACAAAATCAGGCTCCCTCCTCATTGAGAACTACTATTCGAAACAAATTTTAAATAGTCAAACAAAAATCAGGGTCATTTGACAATCAGACAAAAGAGCTCAAAAGAATTTACTGCGCATTATTAATGGCTTAATGAAGCATAACTTAAAATATTATTTAATGCATGTTATCAACATTTTTGTGTTGAATAGTATACTAGAGTATGGTCATTACAAACAATTTAAATTATGTTTCCTGGTTAGTATTAAATCAAACTAATGAAAATAATTAGTACTGCAAATAATTAGTACTGAAAAATTAATTATATCTTTTTTCTATTTTGTAATATTGGCCACTAGTTATGAATAGTAAAATCATTAACTTAATTTGTCATAGAATAAGAAATTCTGTATTCAATCAATTTGTATTTAACCTGTATTCTAGTATAAAGTGATTTTGTGGAACTAATATATGCTGTTAAAAAGGGCTGCAATGATCACATGAGAGCGCAGAAGGATTTCGGAGGGACTGACCAAGTTCTGTGTTTTGATATGGGTATTAGTTATGTAAAATTGTTGAGTGTGTGAAAATTCATTGAGCTTAATACTTATGTGATCTTTCCTGTGTATTTTACACTTTTAACTATAAAAGTTAAATAACATTTTGTTATACAGTATAGGCCAGAAAATGATTTTTTAAAATGCAGGAGTTTAACAATATTGTTAGTCATACTTCTTCTAGAAGAAAAATCATTAAAATTAAAATTTGTCACAATGCTAATATTTAACACTATTATCCCCAAACTGAACTTCTGTTCATTAATTCATTTTTTCCAATTAAACTAAACATCTACTAGATGTTAGATTCTGTATTTAATGTTGGGAATCCAGATATAAAACATCCAGTCCCTGACATCAAAGTGCTTGCAATTTATCCAACTTGGGTTATATAGAAGTCTGGAGAACAAAACAGGTCAGCTGACAGAGAACACTTAGAATTTCAGGATATGTATCATCTTTGACAAAGATCAGTTTTATTCCAGCACAAATAAATTGAAATGTTTTTGTATGAAACCAAATATAATATTCATTCTATGGAATTGAATGTAAATTTTATATAGTATTTAAGGCTAAATACTATATACAGTAGACATGGTATTAATGTAGGATATCAGGCAGGCTGTATGTACAATAAAATTCCCTGTGCTACTGATGTACTTCTCTGAAAAAGTTTAAGAAAGCACTGAAAATATATAGCAACAAGAACACTAAAAAAAGTATAAATAGGACATGATATGATGGGAATATGCAATAGAAGAAATCTACCTGACCTCGCTCTCAATTTTTTCCTTCAAATTTAAGTGGAAGATATGGGTATATAACTTTTCAGAGGGTTAGGGTTATTTTTTAAAATGTATAAACTATGTTACTTACTGTATAGCATTTTAAGGACATTAAGAAATATCCATTAACATGGCTATTACTTAACAGTGTACTGAGAGTGGCAGACCAATAAATTAAATTATTGGAGATATACAAACTGTAAAAGAGTAGATCAAATATTACTGTTCTCATACAATCTGATTTTATACCTAGAAAATTAGACAAAATAAACTGAAATCTGTACAAAAATATAATAATTCATTGAGGTAGCAGAGTACAAAATTAATACGAGTATATAGAAATCACTAGGTGCCATATATTTTGGTAATAGAGGATGAGACTTTGGAGTTCAATCTTAAAGGACAAAAAAAAATTAGTCAGGCAAAGAAGGGGTAGGAGTAGAGCTGTGAAGCAAGTAGGATGGAAGGCAGAGTTTGGGTAAAAGGCAGAGAAGTATGAAATATCATGGCATACTAAGAAAAGAAAAACAAAAAGTGCCAGAAGTTTATGATGCATGTGAGTAACTGTTGGGAGATAAGGGAACTAGGTAAGGGAGAGATTGCTAAGGACCTAGGTTAAGGAGTATGGATTTTGCCTTCAAGTCAGTCAAGATTTATTAATATGAGGTGTGAAGTCACTGATTTGAATTTTAGAGAAGTATTCTAGTAGCCTTGTGGTAGATGGACTGGAAGGGGGCAACATCTCAACGCCTAGGAGCAAGTAAGAGTCTACTACGAAATTGAGGATGGAACCAGAGCCTCAGGTGTAGTGTGGAGAGGAGGAAGTTGGCTTTGAGAGATGATCCAGGTTAGAATGTCAGGATTTCAGGACTTAATGACCACCACTTGGATGTGAAGGAAGGAGAAAGAATGGAGAGTAGCTTCCTCATTTCTAGATGAATGGTGGTGGAAATCACCTTGGTGGGGAAGAAAGCAAGGGCAGTGAACTAAAGACACCGTGCAGAAATGACTATAGTTACAATAATTATATTAATTGGTTTTCAAATAAAAATTCTTTCAAGTGTGTGGATCTTTATTGTCTTTTGAAGACTGCTCACTGATTTCCACATGAAGAAATTTTAATAAACTTCACAGAGTCATGTGGCTCATTTAGTTAATAGTGATGATGGAAGTGAACCCCAAGTCACATAGCTAAGAGTAACAGTGAGTCACTGCTCTGCAAACCAATCATCTGACCAAGACTTCATTTGATCTCTTTAGAGTGCAATGACTAATGCTCATACAGAGAAATCTTGAAATGTTTTATGAAAAATTGAGGGAAAATTAAATTATATTTAACATTATGTTAATATTAACTATGCTACATTATACCCATTTTTGTTAAAGTGGGAATAATTCAAATGTAACAATATAGTAGTAATCTTCAGAATTTCTTGGTTATGTGACAGATCAAAACTTTTATATGAAAAACAAAACAGTCATCATACAGAGATTTTCCAATGATACTTAAAACAATTATATGTGATTAAAAATCACAAAGTAACAGAAAGATACAGAAAGGAAAGCTTACTCTATGTTCAGAATGACTTAAGGCCAATAATTCCTAAATAAATCTATATTGAACTTTTCCTGTAACAGTTCTTAAGAGTATAAAATTGAGCATAATATGAGTTGTCTTTTGTTATTCATAAAAAGCTCCTTTCAACCAAGCTGAGTTTATGTTAATAAGGTGACTTCTGGAAAGCCCCCAAGGGTGGAGCCAGTAGCCAGGGGAACCAGCCATCTGATTAGAGGGTTGGAATCTTCAGCATTGTCCCCATCACCCCTCAATACTCGGGAGAGGAGACAAGTTGGAGATTGAGTTCAATCATCAATGGCCAATAATTTAATCAATCATACTTATGTAGTGAAGTCTCCACAAAAACCCTAACCAAAATTGTTCAGAGAGCTTCTGGGCTGGTGAACACATCCAGGTGCTGGGAGGGTGATGCTCCCTGAGAGGGCACAGTGCCTCTTCCCACATACTTTGCCTTGTGCATCTCTTCCATCTGGCTGTACCTGAGCTGTACTCTTTTGTAATGCACTGACAATCTAGTAAGTAAACTCTCTTCCTGAGTTCTGTGAGCTATACTAGCAAATTATCAAACCTGAGGAGGGGGTCATAGAAAGCTCTGATTTATATAGCTGGTGGGTCAGAAGCACAGGTGACAACCTGGATTTGCAAAAGGCATCTGAAGTGAGGGGTGAACTGTAGGACTGAGCCCTTACCCAGTGGAGTCAGCTTTTACCCAGGTCGATAGTGTCAGAATTGAATAGGTGTTGAAGAATTGGCTGGTGGGGAAAAACTGCCACACGTTTAGTGTCACAAGTATTATGAGTAGTAGAGGAAAAAATAAGTATTTTTCTTTTAGGTATCCACTTCTATAATCTTTAAAAGATGTCCATTTATAATCCAAGTTTGTCCAAGAGTTCCCTCTAAAACCACATTGATTTCCTCTTCACTAGGATCCCATATCATATTATAATATCAATTTTAGTTTTGGAAAGTTTCCCAAACTTCTTCAGGTATCTTCACCTGAAGAATTCCACACCACAGAAGAATACCTGTAGGACTTATGGGAACACGCAGAACTTAGGACAATAGTCAGTCTTGTTTTGATGCAACATAAGACATTTAGATGATAAGTACATATGCAAGAGTTGCTTGTTTTGCTCAATATACTCCACAGAATAATTTAAACGTTAGGGGGCAAGGCTGTGACCTGTTGTAGAACTCTGATCTAGAAGAGTTAGTTCTTTCTGTCTTTCTCATATTCCCTGAGTGATATTGGGGAAATTTCTCATTTCTTTATATCTCAGCTGTAAAATGTTGAGAGAGACATCTGTCCTTGGACCTCTTATGCTTATTATATGTGTTCAATGGATCCTATCAACACTGCAAGGCCCTGACTACTCTTTTACCCAGGCCATTTCTCATGGATGTTTATGCAGCTGATAATCATGAGAGATGAGACTTTCCTACTGCTTCCTATAAAAGCGTGAATTCCCCAAACCCAGTGTTCCTCAGATGCAGCACAAACTACCTACCAGATGGGGAGACTCTTGCTGAGCCATACAATGTCTCCCAGGAGACACTGGAGAAGAGGAACTTAAACAAATGTGTGGATGCTCAGGCTGCCTGCAGTGTCCTGAGTAATGAAGTCCTTTGTCTCTGACCTAGGGGTCTTGTGTCTTTTACCAGGATCCAAGAAACAGTCAGAGGCTAATTGTTTAGCTTGTAAGTAGGATAAACCCCACACGTGACCCAAACCAGGAATAATCTCTACTCCTAATTTAAATCCGTGGAATACTGTACACTTGTGCTTCAAATGAGACAACACCAAACTAATATGAACAAAAGCATAGTAAGTTTCAGCATACTGAAGAACTTGAGGCAGACTCCAAAAGTGAAATCACAGAAAACATGGAAGAAAGTATTCCCAAAGACGGGAATGGGTGTATCAAGCGAGGTGAAGGAAACAGCAATGGAATGGGGAGTTCTTCCTAGGCAGAACTGGAAAACACAGGGGGGTCAGAGGCAGATGACGGACGTCTCTGAAACTAGACTTGCGTCTTCATGAAACAGGAAAGGGGAACCACCCGAGGTTTTGAGCAGGGGGAGTAGTACGATGAAAACTTTGTGTGGGGATGCTTAGTGACGGAGGATTCTTCAAATTTGGCGGAAGAGGGTCAAAACGGCCTGCCATGAGAAACTGGACCTTAAGGAAACATAAGCGTCAAGAATAACCCAGGAACACGTCGCGGCAGGCCCGGCGGGGCGGGCCTCTGTGTCGTGGGGCGCGGGCCGGAGGCGGCGCGGAGCGGCGAGCACAGGCACCGGCGGGCGGCCCCGGGTCCCGGGGCAGCAGGATGAAGAGCGAGTACAGGAAACGCTACCGGGAGCCGCGCTGGCACGAGTGCGCGCCGTGCTAGTCGCTGGAGCAGGCGCACGCGCCCTGGCTCGCAGACGCCTGGGGCCCGGCCGGGGCCGCGGACATGTCTCTGGAGCGTTGCCAATAAAAGACCTAAAAGAAAAACCTGAGCAACAGGTCTGAACCAATGAGACCGATCGAGGGCCCAGCTGCGAACCCCAACAGCAGCAAGGTGCCTTGTTTGCTAGAGGAGCTGGGAAAGCGGTCCGAAGTCCTCAAAGATCGTCAAGGAAAGCAAAACAGAAGAAGCATCCCTTTGCTCCGTATGGATGGGGAGAAAAGCAGACGGACGTTGGAAGCCAAAGGACTCACAACGTCTGCGCGTCGGCCCCAGTGAGTGCGATCCTTGAGTCGGCTTTACGAGCCAAGACCAGGAGACAGATGGAGAAGAGGAAACTGGCTGCCCAGGGGCAGCGGGCCCACGCAGTGGATGTGGAGAAAAGCAGAAGGACCGAGGCTTCGTCCTCGGAGAACCCGTGGGTGACAGAGTACATGAGATGCTACTCTGCTGGGGCTTAAAGGAAGCAGCAGCTGCCTGGACAGCCTCCTTTAAGAAATGTCAATGCAAGAGCCAGCAAACAAAAATCATGAAAAGAAACTGGACGCAGGCAGGTCTAAGAAACCCACTGATTATGCAAGGGTTTTCTTGGGGAATTTCCAAAAGATTGTTCTATTTGGATGAATCCTGGGCACCTTTCTCAGAAGTAAGGTGACTGACAGTTGACGCCACAGACACTTGGTTATTTATGAAGACAATTCCCTAAATCTTTGATAGTCTTACAAGGGTTTTGTTTTAAAGTATCTTAATCCTTTAAGATATCAACACCAAATGCCTTTAATTGGCTATAGGTGCTTCACACTCAGTACTTTTTTCATAAGTTCAGGCAGATCCTACTTCATCCATAGCTTTTCGGATCCCTTAGCTGGTCAGATCATTCTACAACTTGCGGCAGAGGCTCATTTCCTTCCGGGAGTTTTGTGAAAGAGTCTCAAGTCCTAGTGGGTTTCACTACTGACACTGAATCCATGTACTCTGAAAGAAGAACTTGGGTAGTTTCCGAAAAATTAAACTTCTTTGTATTTCAGCTCAGCACAACTTCATGTACACTTCACATCTGAGAATTAGCTGGGCTGGACCAGGGTCATCTTTTTAAACTATCAGCTAAGCACTTATTATTTAACAGTTTAATAGTTCACATGCTCCTATAGGACTGCCCTGCAGTGTGTCTGCAGTGGTCCTGACGCTTTGTTGGAGCCAGACTCACTTTTTTCTTATTGTGAGTTTTTAGAGCCCGGAATGAGGAATTGCTGCGGGCTCACACCCACTGTGGACTTTTGCCTCTTCTGGCATGGTTGGCAGTGACTTTTAGAACTTCTCTGAAATTTCATTTAATAAAACTGAGATTCTCTTGCTCGTGGGGGTGAGGGACAAAACTTAGGATGGCCATTAGAGATGCTATGTTCTCTGTTTCCTCTACAGGACTCACCGGTAACAAAGCCTTGGTGATACACAGTCAGATGTTTCACTGAAATACCTTAGTCCTTGACTCCCAGCAGGTAGATCTCACTTAGAAGGTGATGTGTACACCTGTCGGTATGTAAATGACATGCTCCTTCTCTTTGGTACATTTGCTTTGGGGACAGGACAAGGTGTTCTGAGGAACACTGGTTCTATCCAGCAGAGATAGGAGTTGAAAGGAAGCATGAGCTCTGAATTCTTCACAGGAGAGAAGAGGGGCGGTTGGCCAACCTTGCACCTCAGATGGAGGAATGATGTGGTGTTTGGTGGTGGGTCGAGCATGCCTTGGTATTTTTACTCTGGGTCTTTGAAGTATTATGGTCAATTTTTAGAACACAAATTTGTTTCATTCCACATAGAGTCCTCTTACAACTGTATTAAGCTTTCAAAACTCATATTGAAGAATCGTGAGCTTTTATAAAAAGACAAGTATTTTGCATAGTTTTGACATGACCTGTTTTTCAAAGAAAGCCTCCTCACTGAGGTGTATATTTAACAAGAAGTTCTTTATGTTGTCTAAAACAACTGTGGTAGTGACTGGTGACTCTTGCTGTTATTACTATTAAAGTCCTTAGCATTTTAAGTACCTGAAAGATCAAATTAATGTGGTAGTTGTATGAGTAGCTGATAGTGAACACTGTTCCTTTAAAGCCGCTTCCAGCCCACGTGTCCCAGTGAGTCTGACAATCTATGGGAAGGGAGCCCTGGGGAGTAGCATGGACAGACTGCCTTAGAAAGCTTCATTTTGTCTCTCTCTTTAGAAAACACGTATTTAATGAGCTTACTACCGAAAACTCCAGATGGAGATCTGGAATAAATCAATATGAATTGTGAGTCCCTTTTCTAGGTCCAAGTCATTAATTGGTTAGGGTTTTTTTTCTTTCTTTCTCCTTAGGGGAGAAAATTAGCTTTTGCGCCTATGAAAGTTTTTAAGTTGTAACAATTTCATGGCTTTACATTTCCCTTCTCATTCTAGCAACTAATGTGGTTGTAATCATGTTCCTAATTCTTGGGACAACTTGCAAGACAGAAAGAAAGTGTACAATTATCTTTCATTTTGAAAAGTTTGCAAGTGCTTGGGAATCCAGTGATATTTGAAATATAGAATAAAATAACTGCTACATGGGACTTTTTAAAATTTTGGATCTAAGCTCCTAATTAAAACAATTTGCCACGATAAAAAAGAATAACCCAGGGTTTTTGCCCTGTGAGGCTGGAAATAGAAATGAAAACACTGAGTAACTGTTTCGGAGCTAAGGGGTAAAATCAGCTTGGCTTTGGATACAGTAAAGGATATTTACATGGAAATACTGTCAGCATAATTTCCATCACATAGTTGTAAATAAAATTAGTTTGGTGTTGGATAATCAGTAGCATAAGGATAACAGCAGCACTTATTAGAAAGGTCACTTTCTGAGTGGCTAGCTGCCAAGAGCTGCCGAGAGTGGCCGTCAGAGGCTGGCGACCGATCTGCTTCACCCTGAAAGAGGCCAATGACGATATCAACATGGGCCAGAGAAGCAATGTCCTCCACAATTAGACTGAAGAACAAAAAAAGTACAGCAACTTGTCTGTTTCCCCTTCCCAGGCTCCCCAACGCTGTTCCCCTCCCCCAATTCCCCAATTAAAAAAAATCTTAAAAAAAAAAAGACGCTTTTACCAGAGGAGATGGCTTAAAAGGAAGTAGGAGGATGCGAGGTTATTGGCTCACCCTTTAAAGGGTGCCAACAATTATAGGCTGGAAACAGAACTCAGAATCATTTCAGGAAGGGTTCTTTTGCTTATAGTTCAGTAGCTAGAGCTGACATGGATACAAAGCAGAGAGAGAGAGGCAGTACAGGATACTGGAGTGTCTTGAACTAAATAAAGGTCATACCCCTTACTGCAGTATAAAATCAATTTAGTATGTTCCACATAGTAAGGTCATGTTGTTTCCTGACACTCTTGTTCTGGATATATAAACATAAATGATGTGTGTGCTGAGTTTTGATGAAAATATGCTTTTACAGTGGACCTTGAGTCAAAAATGTTTGAAAAAGCATAAGCTCTGGAGCAAGCCTGCTGGAGTTTAAACTCAACTAAAATTCTTCCCAAGTTGTGTGACTCTAGGAACAACTCTCTCTCTCTCTCTCTCTCTCTCTCTCTCTCTCTCTCTCCCTCTCTCTCTCTTCCCCCTCCCTCCCCATTTCCACCCTCCCTCTCTCTTTTGAGATGATTATAGCTTCACATGCAGCTGTAAGAAATAATACAGAGCTACTGTGTACCCATAACCTAGTTCCTCCAAAGGTAACATCTTGCAAAACTATTCAATAGAGAACATTATCATAACCAGGGTACTGATGCTGATTACAGTGAAGACACAGAATGTTTCCATTAAGACAAGGATCCCTCACACCGCCCTTTTATAGCCAAATCCACTTCCTCCTGTCCTCTACCCTCTCCTAACCCTTGGCAACTGCTAATTTAGTTTTCATTTCTATAGTTTTTGTCATTTCAAGAATGTTATACAAATGAATCATTCACTGTACAACTTTTTCATTGGCTTTTTCCCCACTCACAATAATTCTTTAGAGATTTTTACAGGTTGTGTGCATCAATAGTTTATTCCTTTTTATAGCTGAGTAGTATTCTGCTGGGAAAGTTTCTTACTCTGTAGGCCTCACTTTCCTTATTTATAAAATGATAATAGGGTTTTGAAGATTAAACAAATCTTAAGTATTTAGAAATGCTTGGGACATACCAAGCACAAAAACTTGTTAGCTATTAAAAGTATTACAGTCTTTCATAAATATAAGCATTACAATTTAATTTAATTTAAAATAAACCTCTATTGAATCACCATATGACAGAGTGCTAGATGCTAAGAAAATCTGTTAGATATGTTCCTTCCATTTTTCAAGATGGTGGACATCAAATCTTAACCCAAAAGAAAATAGTTCAAGGAACCAGTAAGCAATCTTGATCAGGTAATATTTCCCACAACTCTATTTTTTCCCTACTTCAAGTGATGTCCCAACCATTTCATTGCTCAGGGAGATGCGTAGTAATCTGAGCAACTGCAAATTCACAGACTCTGTTTAAAAGGCTTACAATGAGTACAGAAAGGAATTCAATATTTATTGAGAAACTAAAGTCAGTAAAATATGTCCATTTTACTATTTCATTTAATCTTCATAATTTTCTACTGAGTTTCAAAGTGGTAGACACAAATTACTAGCATATAATGAGATGAGATGCAAGATAATTAATCAATATTGTAAGCATGATACTATTCCACCACAAGAAGACACTTCACGTTATACTAGACAGGAGTTACAAACACACTGAATGTAAAACAGTTCACCAGAAAAACCTTCAATCTTGCCAAAATTAAAAACAAAACCCCAAAAGCTATCAGGTCAAATCTGAAACCTCTTCAAGTTGTTATTGTAAAAAGCAATTTTTCAGGAGGCTGGAAGCCCGTGTTAACATTTTATCTATTAAAACGCCAACAGTTATGACACATCCATAAGAACAGGTAAGAAATAGAATTGCAACATCTTTTCAGGTCTTCTGAAAAGTTCCGAGCCTACATACATCATCAGCTTTCCCAGGGTTTGAAACCAGGATCCTCCCCTGACCGTGAGTATTTTGTGTGGGTAACATTCTGTAACTCATATTTATTCTTGCTACAAGTATTCATTTACAATAATGTGAAGTTATGTAATACAGTAACATTCTGGCATTACACATAACTGAAATGAGAAGAGAAGTAGAAAAGGATATAAAAAAATACAAAGATGATGGGCTGGCCAAGTGGCATGGTGGTTAAGAGCTGGCCTGGGACGGATCCCACATATGAGGGCTAGTGACACTGCCCTAAAAACAAATAAATAAATAAATAAAATAAAATACAAAAGATGGAAATGACACAAAAAGTTAACAAGTAAAGCTATTTCCCCATTCTGATTTAAAAAAAAAACAAAAAAAAAAACACAACTACATTCCAGAATGACTTTTCTGTAAACAGGTTGTTGGCCAACATTAATTACCATATACCACTTGACTGGTAATCTACTATCAGTCTTGATACAATTCACATATGGATTTTTTTATGTGCTATACTGTTACAGTTCATCTTATCTCCCATTTTGATTTCACCTATAATTATTCACAAAAATTCCAGCAAAAACAAAATGAAAAAAGAAGGCTGAATCTCACAGTAGGCTTGATTCTTCCAGTAGTACTCTGTATTAAAAAAAATGCAATTTTGCCAGGGTTGAGTTAAAGACCTTAAGAAGGGCATATATTTGTTGGCTTTTATGTAGCATTTTTTTTAGTACCTAATCTATTAAAGGAAGGTTAAACCTGTATTGTGCCTGGTAAATAATCATAGCAGCTAACATAATAGGAAACACTACTCATTGAATGAATCAACATCATCCTCTTTTTTTTTTTTGTCTATGAACTGCCAATCAACTAGGTAATACTGATTCGTTTTTTCATTGAATTACACATAACTAACTGTATTAAAGGCAGAATCAAACATGTAATAAATAGATAGTTTCACTATAGGACATGAGATGAAATGCAGGATAATTTACTCATTCAAAGCAAAGCGCAGAAAAAGAAACTATTTGGCATTGCTGCAGAGAGAAAACTGCCTTAGTTTTGTCTGTGTGACCATCCCAGGCCTGAAAGAAGTTTCAGACAATCTTTGCTCTCCAGGATTTATCACAATTAGGATGATAAACACACAAGAATTAGAGAACACGAGCCATAAGCTCCAAGTTCTTTAGGACTTGATTGAAAGGAGAAATAAATATGGGCCAAAGCTGTCAAGGTGCACTTCCTGGAGCTCTGAGCTCCAATGAAGGGTGATGTGGGTGGCCCACGGGCAGGGAGAGGGAGAGTAAATGCGCTGAGTGGGATGTCACAGGAACGAGGCAGGAGAGGCTGCGGCAGTGTAAAGGCCAGTGTGTGCAGTGGTGTGTGTGTGTGTGTGTGTGTGTGTGTGTGTGTGTGTGTGTGTGTTTGCACCACGAGAGTGTGTGCTAAAGCTGGAGACATTTAGTTACCCAGGCAAAGAGAGAATAATGTAAGATGATATAGCAAAGTAGAGTCAAACTTCCATTTTTCTATTTTTATTATAAAATGCGTAAACCTTGAGCTCCCTAAAGTTAGGTACCAATTACAGAACAATTGGGAATGTTCATACATTAAAACTTATGTGCTACTTTTCAAAGTAATTCTACCAGAAAGGAATGCCGACTAAATTCAAAGTGCTTAATGTCATGGAAAGCTACAAATCAGAGCAACATTCCAGACCAAATACTTTAGATTACTGGGACATGTTTCTTTTGACTACTGTGGGATTCACAGAAATAAACATACACATATTAGGGTTGTCGGAAAAGTCATGACATATTTTTTCTGTTTTTCATTGCAAAAATGCGTCATGACTTTCTCGACAACCCAATAATATACATGGTGTGTGTGTGTGTGTGTGTGTGTGTGTGTGTGTATATGTATATAATTAAATAGGTGTAGATATATTCTCATAAATGATAAAAAAAATTTACATCTTCCCAACACACAAATGAAGAAACAGCCATAGAAAAACGTGATAGACTCCTGAAACAAAGTCCCTTTTGAACATGTCATTTAACAAATATCGTCAAGGAACAGTCTAAACATATATTAATGCCACTTTACTTGAAAACCACAAGGATAAGATTTTAAATGCAGGACTGTGAAAACCCTAATCCTGTATGAAGCTTCTGTATGGAAAATCTGGCAAATATGCTTACTGCTCCAGTTATTGCCATGGGAAATAAAACCTAAAGCTGATATTCCCTCTTATGGAAAACAATCAAAAGGTGGTTAGAAAATTTTTTGAAAAAAAGAAAGAAAGGAAGAAAGAAAGAAAGAAAGAAAAAAGCTGAAAGATGTTGGTGTGGCACGCACCTTCTGTATCATCGCGCATTTGCTCCACCAAATCTGTCAAATCCTCCCAAGAGTCTTTGCAAACGGCAAAAAGAAAGGAAAAGAAAGATAAAGTGTCATGCAAGCCAAGAAAGAAAAGTGCTATTAAAAACAAGGTTTCAAAAGGGATAATTGGAAGGGAGATTCCTAGAACTCTTTCCGCTTAACCCAGGGATTAGTAGTGAAAAGGGCTGGGAACGCACCCAGGGAAGAATATGACACTAACTCAGCAGAGGTATCAACTATATTAAATATGTTTCAAAGCTAAGGTTAATAATTTCCAAGTTTCTACTAAAGGGAAACAAAGATTCACAGCCCATGAAAAAGTAATGCAGATTTTTTTCCACTGAAAATCAAGATTAGGTTCTTTTGTATTCTAAGTGTACACAATGTTGGCCTCATTCACTTCAGTGAAGCTAAAAAACATGTTGAACATTTTTTAGAACCACAATTAAATTCCTAACTCCATCACCATCCCAAGGAAGTTATTTTATAAACAGAGGTAGGAGACCATAGCAGTTGAGGGCCTGGGCTCAGGTCTCAGCTCCATCCCTTACTGGCTCTATGACGTTGGTCCAGGTATGGGACTTCATCTCTTTTTCCTCAGCCAGTTTCCTCAGCCATAAAACAGGGTCAAGAACAGTACCTATCTCACAGCATTGTTGTGAGGAATAAAAGAGTAAACATAGATCCCACATTCTTTATCTGAATATTTTCTGGCTCAATGTATTTTGAAGTTCAGAATGTATTTTACAAAAGTAAAAGGGTTCATCACGAGGCCTACAAACATGCAGAATTAGCAGGGCCTGGGGAGGCACTTCACAATCAAGCACATTAATATTTTTGCAGGAAATAAATATTCAAATTAAATAAGATAAATAAAGACTATATAGAGCCTCAGGTAAATTCAGGTCATGTTTTAGCACCAAATGAGTTCAGGCAAATTTATGAAAAATGCTTTTAAACCAAGAGTTTCGGATTTTGCAACTGTGGATCTATATGTATAAAGCACTTAGAAAGTGTCTCATATAGAGAAAGCACAACGTAAGTGTTAGCTACTATTATTTTCTAGTAAATTAGTGTTAAAACGCATTATATAAATATATTTGCAAATATAACTTTCGGGTATATTCCTGTGACAATGTTACATATTTATATTTATATGTAGGGTTATAAATTCACAAGAACATACGTTTTTAACTATTACATCAGTTTGCTCTACAGACTTGTGTGCGACTTTGTAAAAATCAGTAAGGTAAATATTCTTAGTTTATTCTTTATTTTCTTGAACTAGACTAATAAAATATAAGTCTATCTTATTAAAGCAAAATACAAAGATCCTCCAAGATTAGTGCAAAGAGCTCTAGAAAGTGAACTTCTAGGTAGGAATGGGTGGTAAGTACGACCATCTACTTCTCTTAGCATGACCCATCTAGAGCACTTTACTGTTCCAACCAGATATTCCCTGTTTCGTGTTTTTAAACAAAATTTAAAGTTATAAGTATCAGAGCAATGGAATCAACTTAAAAAAGCTCTCCTCCCCTGAAAGGTCAAAGATGTGTTTTCTCCTTTTGAAGTTATTCTCCACTTTACCTTGGCATGCTCAGAATTTTATTGTAATAAAGAATGGATATGATGCTGTTCTTTACAACCCCAAAAGAAGGCTTTATAAAATATTTTTTTAGAATTGTACTCTCTGGAATATGTTCAAATTATTAAAACAACAACAAAAGCATCTAATACATGAATCAAAGAGGCACGGACAACTTTGTTTCTTTCAAGGGATAATATTTTGTTGTCTTGGGCATGTTTTGTCTTGTTTAAAAAACTGTATTAACTTTAATTTGTATCATTAAAACACATATTTACAAACTGCACAGAGGATTAATCTAAAGGCTTTCTAGTTGATACTGAAGAGAGGTCTGTTTGGATTAAAATGTTGCTACAGATAATGCATAATCTGTCATTTTACCAATCAGAATTGTGTCAGATGTGTACTATAAATGTTAAAGCAAATAGTAATGGGCTTTCAAATAGAGCTTTCAAACCTACTGTGGTTAAACAGCCTCAGGTCCCACTCAAAACACTGACTCACAAGGAAAGGAATGTATAGTTTAGAAATGACAAGGGGACTGTCACTGTGAGCGGTGCCATGAGACTGGTAACGAAACATCAGGGCCACGACTCCACTCCAAATGCTTGGATTAAATGCTTAAAAATGCTGTACCTAACAGATTCTATAATCTTACTTTAATGATGCATGTGAACAAAGACATTTTTAAAAGTCAAGAGATAGCAGACAAAGTTGGAACTGTGTAAGGGCCCCAAATTAGACACACAGCGTCTTTGAGGTTTACTCTACTATTTTCTTGGCTTTTATTCTGTTTCAGGTTTAAAAATGAATAAATCAGCAGACTAATTTACATAGCTCTGGAAATATTCAATTAAGTTGTACTGCAAAATATTTGATCATATACTAAGTACATAATAACTCAATGATGACAACAGTGTGATCTGGTAGAAGGGGCCCTGGCTTTGACAGTGAGACAGACTTGGGGTGTGGCCACAGCTCTAGTTACTTCTTTTTTCTTTGGATGTGGGAACTGGCTGAAACTCCTTCCCTCCTTAGAAGCAGCACTTAAATAGGCTCAAGGTGCCTCTCCATTGTTTATGTAAACATGTTTGTGAGATCTCGCTTCTTCCTGATATATTCTTTCTGCATGAGTATTATTATTACTATTGACAACAGAGTTAGAGTCAAGTTTACAGACAAATGAAACCAAGTTACCATCTCTCCTTGAGGCTAGTTGTCTTTTATTTAGAGTGTTACTTTTTAAAAGTTTATTACAGTTTCTTGGGGGAAAGCCTTCCTGAAGCCCCAATTACTGATCACAAATAACTTTTAAAGGACTGTTGTGAAAATAAAAGCTAACAAATTTAAAGTACTTAGCACATCACAGATACTCAATGTCTACTTTACCTTTACAAGAAACCAGGGAGTGCCCTATATTCTGATTTGGCTACAAACTGGATTCCTCTATTTGCTCTAATTATTCAAAGAAAACAGAGGGGATGATACTAAAAAGAAAACACTAAACTATTAATAAATATTGAACACAGGGAAAAAATAAGTCAAATGTAAGTAGACTAAATGACAAATTTAACAGCTGAGGTGCTGTTAAACTAACAATAATAAAATTAGTTTGGTAACATAATGATAAAAATTAACAAAGGAACAGTCAAGCTAATTTCAAAGAATGATTGAGAGATCCTGTTCTAATAAGCCAGTAATGACTCCAAGGTCTATCTTCTCCCCACAGTACAGTAACAACAAAAAACATCAGCAAAGAAATAAAAATGGTCCTGGAAAAAGTAATATTATTGTGATTTTTAAAAAAATTTTTTTATTGGGGCACAGTGTGTTTTTCCAGGATACATCAGCTCCAAGTCAAGTAGTTGTTTCAATCTAGTTGTGGAGGAGGGCGCAGCTCAGCGGCCCATGTGGGGGTTGAACCGGCAACTTTGGTGTTCTGAGCACTGAGCTCTAATCAACTGAGCTAACCGGCCGCCCACATAATTGTGATTTATAATAAATACATACTTGGTCTTCATCCCAGTCCCTGACATTAGGGCCCTGACATCCTTGTAAATTCTTAAGTGACAAGATCAGTAGAAGCATCTTTTCTTCTAATGAGGCAACTCTAGTGAGCTCCTGAATGGGAGCTGGTCTCCAGAAAGCCTGAGCCATAATTAGGAGCTTGGAATCTTCATCTCTGCCCCCTAATTCTACAGAGAGGGGAGAGGGATGGCACTGGAGTTTATAATCGATCATGCCTAAGTGAGGCAGCCTCCATAAAAATCTCAATAGCAGAGGTTGAGATTTTCAGGTCGGTGAACCCATCCACTTACCGGGAGGGTGACGTATCCTAACTCCATGGACACAGAAGCTCCTTCACTTGGGACCCTCTCAGACACAGACCTATGTATCTCTTTATCTGGCTGTTTATCTGCATCCTTTATCATATCCTTTAATAAACTGGCAAATGTAAATGTTTCCCTGATCTCTGTGTGCTGTTCTATCAAATAATCGAATTCAAGGGGAGGATGTTATGCGAAGCTCCAATTGGACTAAAGTTGTAACCTGGGCACCTACTACTTTCGATTGGCATTTGAAATGTGTGTGTGTGGGGGTGGGTGGGAGCGGGGACACTCTCATGGGACCTTAACCTGTGAAATCAGATGCTATCTCCAGATATACAGAGACATAAATTTAGTATTTACTGAGCACGCATGGTGAGCAAAGGAATTCACTAAGGCAGTTCATACAGTAGTTTGTATAGACATTTCAAAAATGAAATATCCATAGACACAGTCCTTAAGAACTAAGCAGCTATAACACAAGGTCAAAAGGGATTGGTATTAGAAAGATGAGAGGAGATAAAACTGTAACTGTTTCCTTTGGAAAGTTCAGATTTTAATAGTGTGAGAAACCACAACCAAGCGCAGCAGCAAGACAAAAATGAATTGTAAAGAAGTAGACAATATGGAAGGAAGTTCATGATACCATGCTGTTGTTGTTCACCGCAGCTTGGAAATACACATTAAAAAATTAAGATATATTTCTATTTGACCCAAAAATTCCACTTCTGAAAATGAAAATTGGTAAAGTGTTCAAGTTACAAACATAATGATGTACCAAAACTATCTGTGGTGCATCTGTAGGGAGTCAAAGAAATTATGGCAAATTCAAACAACTGAAGACATTAAGTGAGGTGGGACAGATTTCTACTTACTGACGTGGAAAGATACTGCAGAGGAAAAAAGGTATGTCACACAACACAGGTATAGTATGATTTTACATGTATAAAATTGTGTGAGCTTGTAGGTGAACTCTGTGTGTATATATTAAAAAAGGAAAATCTGGTGATTAATCTGATCAGTGGTTATTGCTAGGTGTTAGAATTTTAGATGAATTATACTATTTTGTATTTTCTACTTTTCTATATTCTATAATGCTTACAATTTTTCTATAACTAGAAATATACAGTTTTCATATATATGGTATACGAAAAATAAAAAAAATTATTTTTTATAGTAATAAAAAATTAAAGTAATAAGAAAAACTTATATATATGCATATATATATATATCAATACCAAATATATTTTCTAAAAGAACTTATTTTCACTACACTGACATGTACATTTTATCTGGGTAATATTTAATTATGATGAAAAATCAATAATTATTTAGGGGCTATTTAGCAACAAGTCTGTTTCACTATTCCTCCATAGTTATGCTTCTAAGCTCATCAAATCCTTCTATGTATTCTCTAGAAAAGTTCAAATACCAAAAATTGCAAGGGAACAGATTTCAGTATTTACACTCCTGTACTCAAAAGAACTTCGTAGCAATCAGTCAATTGGTGAGGAGTTGGAGGAACAACAATGGTATATTGTACCCCATTACACTTTCTACCAACCCCCCCCAAAAGGGGGCACCACCAAAAATTAAAAAATGAAACAAAACAACACTGAACTACAACAGAAGAGCAGAGAATTGGGTGCATTCTCTCAAATGACAGCACTTGCTCTTTTTCCAGCCAGGTGCCATAGGCACCTGGCCTGGGAATCGACAACTTGAATTCCAATCTGAGTTCCATCACTGAGCAGTAGTTATCTAATTCTGATACAGCGTTTACCTCATGAAAATGATAACTATATCAGTGATTAATTTAGGACAAATGACCTTTTGGTTTTGGAAGCTGATAATCCAAAGAGTTAACATGAACTCTACTAGGAAAGGCACAAATTAAAGATTACAGTAAAAGCTCTGTTCTAAGAAAGATCCAGAAAGGGCTCAGCAATAGAGAGAAAGACAGTAAAGTACTGTCTCAAGTTAATGACTCAAGTGGACAGCAGGAGCTGGAGTGTTAAGGGATTGGGAAGAAAGTGAAAGTAGGCCTGAAATGGGAAGGAGAAGGCTGATTTTAGGGAGAGCATGCTACAGGCAGCCCAGAGGCATCATGTAGCTCTTGGGAGACTTAAATAGAGACTGGGGTGCAAATGATACTCTGCTAGTATCTTCTCCCAGTTTAGGATTTTACAAAAATCTCAGACTGGGTAACACTTACCTTGAAAGAGTGTCTAGCCAGGCTATTCCCAGAGCAGAGCAACGAGTTGGGATGAACCATGTCCAAAAAGTTTTGCCTGGGAGGCATCAGAGACGGTATAAAAAGCTACCACCTTCTTGCTTTGACAATTTCACAAAGACCGCCTTGTGCACGTAATGTAATAACCCAGAGAAATTGATAATGTAAATCTTAGGCTAACTGGGCGGAGCAACAAATGTTCCAGTAATCCCACCAAGGGCAGATGACAAAAGGAGGCATGCCATACAGAAAGCGAAGAACAACAACATGATTCTGTGGGGGAAAAAACAACAACAAAAGAATTCTAATGACTCAGGTGTTATTTTCTGAACACTTAGGGAGGGAATAAGTCAAACGCTGTACCGGAACGCACTAAGTGCAGGCGCTTGGGTCGCCCCGAACACTACGAGCAGCATTTAGACCGCTCTGAAAACAAAGCATGGCAGTAAGTAAACACAGGCCTGTGACCTGGAAAAACCCAAAACGTCGACTACAAATAGACAAAAATTATATTGGAAACTGAATCCAAAGCAGTGGCTCCACTTTTAGGCGACTGCTCTGGTTCATGGCTGTGTAAAACTCTGTCCCAGATGGTGCTTAATAAATGTGAGTCAGATGGGCGGATGATTGCATACCTATAGTTTTCATAAAGCTTTTTTCTTTAAAAAAAAAAAATAGCATTTTTCCTGACTATATATTAATATATGCTGTTGTAGAATATTTGAAAGACATAAAGAAGTTTGAAGAATATCATAAAAATCACCTATAGTTCCACTGTCCAGAAAGAATCATTTTTTACCTTTTTGGTACATTTCCTTTTACTTGTGTGTATGCATACCCAAATTTATAACAAATTGTGATCATAATGTACACGACTTACTATATTCTAAACAATACCCTATGCCATTAAATATTCTTCCACAACACCATTTTTAGTGCTTATTGTACAGATGTGCTGCAATTTATTGAACAAGTTTCCTATTTGGTTATTAAAGTTGCTTTTAAGGTTTTGCTACAATAAATCATAATACTATGATAAATATACATATGCAAAATTTTTGTCTATCTCTCTGATTATTTTCTTAGGATCAATGTGTGGTATAATCACTGGGAATTAACTTTTTAAGGTTCTCAATTCACACCGTTAAAGTGATTTCCAAAAAGGATGTACCAATGTAATAATACTCTGCTAGCAGAGACCTTGCCTGAGTCTTCGTATACTTTTCATCAGCACTAAATATTATTCATGGATATATTAAACAATAAATTATATTGTAATTTATGTACATTTCTATTTTCTAAATAAGACACATGAGTCTGGACTGTGAGATAAATGATTTAAAAAGAAAGAAAAATTAAAAAACCTAGAAATCATAAATTGTGTGCAATGGAGGGAAGGTATTCCAATACTTTTTCTTTTAAAATGCCTTATTTTCTAGGGTTATGGGGCATTAACGAGTTCACTTAAGTGTGCTGGATATCTATCATACACAATACACAGAGCTGTGAGGCCTTCTGAAGGATGCAAAAGAGGAATCACATAGATTAAAATACATAAATAAGTCACTGGAGAGTGATTCTAAGTGCATTCAATCAAGTGACGCACAGTACCCAATGATTCAAGAGATGAGGGTGGTGGATTGTTAAAGAAGGCCTTGTGGATGGAGTCACGGGTCCTTTCCCTTTCCTGATTTAATGTCAGCATGAGCAATCTCAAGAGGGAATAGTGTAACAAGAATAATCAGGGTTTTGGCGAAGTACAGAATCAACAGCCTGGCTGGAATAGGTAAGCACTGAAAAGGAGTTTGAAAAAACATTGGATAAGTAAGATCAGCCAAAGAAGGGCAGTAGAATGCTTGGCTAAAGAGTAAGGATTCAATGTATAATAGTTACTACTTCAAACAATCCATAATTATGAACACGACTGCTATGACAAGAACTTTTCACATCATTTTGTACATCTGCTTAAGAAATACTTTAAATTTAGCACATAAAGGTGCTGCCTGCCAGCCAGGGTAGTTTCAGTGATGTGCCATTTTGCTGCTTGGCAGCATCTGCACAACTATGTAAATATTTGCCCCAAATGGCTTGCTTTTGGCCACATTTGGGTGCTCACTGGACTTTAGCTGACCAGTGCTGTGTTCAACTATATACATAACTGCTGGAAATATGTCACCAGAAACAGGGAAAAAGACATCCCTCATTACACAAAGGTCCGTTGTTGGACTTCCACTCAATGAATTCTGGTACAGGGGTGATGTGTCACAGGTTACCTGTGGCTGCCCATGTTTGAATCCTGGCCCTACCACTTATTATACTTATATCCACGAATGTCAATTTAAGCATTACATGCTTATAATTTTCTTAGAATAAATACATGTTCGTCATCAAAAAGGGAAGGTTCACACATAAATAAGTGAAAATAGGAAGCCCAGTCACAAATTTGTATGTTACTGATATTCAATATTAAGAGTAATAGCTGTTTTATTTTTCTATTAAGTGGGAGAAATGATTCCAGCTAAGTCTTATTATATGATTTACTATACCCTTATTTTATTAAAGTATAGAAATAAATGCACACATATGATGAACTTATTTACTGTTAAAATGCTTCAGATTTTAATGTTAAAAAATTAACATTGTGTACAATCAGAAGAGAAAAAAAAATCTACTATTTTATCACTACCCCTCCCATTTTATTCAGAGTAGAGCATGTGGCTTTATTAATATTTCTGATCAAAGGAGTAGAAAAGATTTGATTTCTGATCAAATGTAATAGAAAGGAAATTTGGAAAGGGGCTGAAAATATATATTGAAAATCTTCCAGTTCTGGCAGTTGGGTCTCTGTAAGTGCTACTCCCTACCTCACCCCACTCCATCCCACTGCCTCCAGTTAATGCCCAGATAACTCCTACACACCATTTAGGTCTGAACTCAAACATTACTTCAATTGGAAATCTTCCCTGGAACTCCCTAAAATTAGATTTTTGGCTCCATACCATTGTATGGCAACAATTGCCATTGTGCTTTTTTGAAGTACTCTGCCCTCACTCCCATTGTCAATGAGGTCAGAAAACACAGAGGACTAGGTTTGCTCACTGTGCTGTACCTTAGCGCAGTGTGGGGCATAAATTATAAGTGGGACACTTAAATATATGTTGAATGAAGGGCCAAGGGTCTGATCTTATGATAAGATCTGATCTTTCCTCCCCCAGGAAAAAAATGACAGCTATAAGATTTTATATATTATTTTTAGAATCGTGGATCCCAGGATTAAGAAGCCCTGTACTAGACTGGAGAGAATTCATCCTATGAAGTTTCTTGGTAAACTGGCTTCTCCTGCCAAAATGCCTATTGGGATGTGCACTTTTTTCATTAAAACATGCAGTCCCCAGAGTCATTGGAGCTATCTCAGTACCAGACACTTCCCACAGTCACTGAATAACAAACACTTTCCATTTCATCTTCAGGGGAGTTTCCCCCTGCGTATACCATATCAGCAGAGTAGTCCATATTGAATGGGAAAACCTGACCCCACATCTGCACCCACTGTCCTTTGGGAAATGTGATTAGTAAATGCTGTGTGGCTTTGAACTCCACATCCCAGTTCCTAAAAAACAGAGTTGTCCTTTGGCAATTAAGCAGTTCACGTTTGTTTTATAGCAGCCTCTGACATCTTTGTTTCATTTCTTTACCTTGACAGTGAACTCACTGAGGGCAAGGCCTGTTTTAGTTCCTAGAACTGGACTTTGCATCAAGGGATACCCAATAAATATTTCTGACCAATTGACAGATTAAGACACATTCCTTGTGTGTAGTGCAGTACTATTTCTATACACACAGATGTTTCATGTAAGCTTTCTCTTTATACATTACAGTATGAATGTCAGATATCCTAAATGAAAACTAAAGCAAAACGCAACTATGAGGGAAAAACTTTAGCTATGCAATAACAGTATGTACAAAGTCTGCCATCACATAGTTCTCTACACTGTCCCTAAAATCAAAGGCTTGAGAAGGGTTCTCTTCTCAGTGTGTCTGTCCAATATATCATTGCTTCATAGCCTGTCTCTTATTATCTGTATTTGAAAGGAAGTTTTCTAAGTTAAAAAGTAATTTCAAAGCTTATAGCTGTCTTTGTAACCAAATGGTATATTTTATTTGTTTTGTGTTTTTGTTTTTTCCCAGGGCAGTGTCACTGGCCCTCATATGTGGGAACCGTGGTATACTTTTTTAAACTGAACATCTTGTATCACTTCTCAATATTAGATCCCCCATCTTTAAAAGATTAATAGGAAAACAAGTATTTCTTGATAACTGAGTTTATTTAATGCTAAAACACGAATTTAAGCTACTAATATTCACTTTTAGTGAATCTGGTAAACAGTGAGTTTAGACTGTTCCAGAAGGTTAGATATAAAAACAGAAACATACATTGAAATGGTAATATATTTAAGGAAGTGGCTTAAACTATTAGAGTTTGAACTACTACTTCATGAATAACTATTACACAAATAACTCATGTTTATAGGGCACTTTACATTAATTATCTCATTTAATGCCCCTGATTTACCATCAGGTAGTAGCCCTCTTAACTAGTTGCTATGCCCCAGCTCGGCCAGCTCACTGTGCCCTGTTTGAAAGGCCCTCTTTACCACATCTTGGTAATGACTTAGTTACTACACAGGACCCAGCCCATCTCCTCCTGGATAAAGCCTTTCCTGAGCCTTCTCCTTTCCTGTGGAATCAATCCTAGACTCTTGTCTTTGGAGGAAATCTACTTACAAACAAAGATTTATAGATTTGCTCCTCCTAGTATTTCTAAAAAGTGTATTTAAAAAAAAAAAGAGAGAGAGAGATCACCAACTTGACCACCAATGGGCATAACAATAATGAAGCGAAAGTTTTTATTTATTCCCATGTGTTTAAAGGTTAAGCTGGGTAGAAACTCTAGGTCCAGGCCTACACTGTGGGCTGCACAGTGAAAGACAGGAACTCTGTTATCAGAAAACAAAAGTTGGAAACCATAAAGCTTCTATTGCTGAGGCTACACGGTCTATATTATTGTCTTAAGAGGGGACATTATGCTTTTTGCCCACTTTCTGCTGTGGGAGTCAGGGGGCCCCAGTGCACGATTTATGTGGTCAGACATCTTTCTCTCTATGGCTCAGCCAGGAAGAGTTCTGTGAATACTCCTGTGTGTCCGGGCACCAGGGGCTCCATTTTGTCAACAAGATGAGATTCGCATTATCACTGGCCTGGTGACCACCACGTAAATGTTGATAGCCAAATTAAACCTAACAGCTGTCACTGGTATTAATATGAAAGCAGGCATTTCTTTGGGTCCAAATGACTGTGTGTACACCTAGAGTTGGCCAGTGGAGCACGGAGGTAAGGATCCTGTAAAGCGCCACACCCAGTTTCCTAGATCACTAACCTACAGATGCGGGCCTGGGCCTGGGCTTTCTTCTATTATTTACATATCTAACCATTTCAAATTCTTGCTTCTCTTGCCAAGTTTAAGGCAAAATTCCAAAATTCATTGTCAGCATTTCTCTATGTTTCCTCCACATCCTCGATAGTTGGTTGTAAGGTGTTGGGAACTTGTCTGTTTTCTTTAATGAAAGGATCTGACACTTATAGTTTAGGTTGCAGCCCTCATACATTTTCTCTCGCAGATTTCTCCATGACCTTAAACAGCACCACTACAAATGCTTACATGAACCAAACAGCTGACTTTTGCTCACCCACAGGAATCTTGATCAAAAAACAAATATATATTCAAAGTACTAAAATTGTTTAAAACTATTTTTGAGGCACTGATACACTAGCTTTTTAAAATACTGAATTTTATAATTAAGGGAATATTTCATATTGCATGACTTTAAAAATGGATGGGAATATTTTAAAAAATAAAATATGCACATTGAAGCATTTGCTAAAAGACTTCTAGGTAGCCTTCTAAAAATGTATTTTTCATCCCTAGGCTGTTTTAAACAGTACTATCATTGTATGGAACTCCAGCTGATGTCTTCCAACCCCTGAGCACATTCTGAAACTTACAGCCAAAGGAAGTATCCCACTGACAAAGCAATTGTTCAGATACAGAGGGTCTTAAAAACTACTTAAACATTGACCTGAAAGACACACCCCAGATGACTGTTTTGTGTTCTGTGATGCTAGCTCTTTCCAATACTTTCTCAAGGCTAAGTCTAACTGGGAAAATAAAATCCTTATCAGACACAGTGGGTGAAATCTGAGTCATGGTAAGATTGCAGGGCAAGGTCAAGGGCAAGGAATCACTTTTCCTAATGCAATCTGCCATGTGCAATTCACCTTCTGCTCTCTGTCCTGTAGATAGGCCTAAACATCAGAAAGATGTTTATGAAGAATTTCTCTTCATATGTGAGCATTTCTGTCTTCATTTTAACGGTACAAAATAAACAGTAGCTGAGAGATCACTGCTACTTAAAAAAAACCAAAACAATTTGAGGCTATGACTAAAATTCATTCTCTTCCTTATGGTACGAAGTTAAGAAAACGAAGGGGTAAAAGGCTACAAACCTCTCACAATTTAGAAAAGGTCCTGGGAGAAAGTCACAAGTCAAGAGACCACAAAGGCCTGAAAGCTACCAACAGTGGAAATTTCAAATGGGCCTCATCATTGTTACCACAAATAACTTACAAAATGCAATAGCTAGTAGATTCCAAGAGTAGAGATTAACTTAGTAATCATGTTTAACTTTTTCAGACATGATTTTATTAAGTGTCTATGTTCATTAAATCAGCACTGAATATAAAAATTGCTTTCTTGCCTAACCTAATAATCCATATTATTAAAAAACAATAATGTTTAGCCAAATATTTTTCTAGATATCATAGCCTGGTTAACATTACATCCAGATGATAGGATACTCCGAGAGTATTTTAACTGTATCATGTACAATCCTATAATAATAGTCACGTTGTCTTAACTCACTCTATTAAAAGTCAGTGTGATTTCTGTATAAGTTTAGTATATAATTAAAATTAACAGCCTTTTCATTATCGATTAGGGTCAGATATATAAGTGACCTAAAACATTCTCTTTAGAGACTTAAAGACAAAGAACTCTAAACAAGACCAGCACCTTTTGAAAGGACTCCTCAGGGGAGAGGGAAAAATATTTTTTCCGAGTAGAGAAGGGGAGCTGGGTGGGAGACAGCATGGAAGGTTTTCAGGGTTGTTAACAGTTTAGAGTGCAGAGAATGGGCTCTTCCTACCTCTCCCTGACCCTCCCAGCCCATCGTAACAATGAGGACGCTGGTGAGATACTAGTGGACGAGGTCTGACCGTACCTTCATGGGTAGGCTCTGGGTCAGGCGTAAGTGAGATGTCATCCAGCTCTCGCAGGCAGAGCCATTCTCCATCCATAGACACTCGGAATTTGCAAAGGTAGATGGTCTCCATGGCAGCCTGTGTGATCTTGTCAGTGGTGGGGGTTGGCATATCAGTTGGAGGCGTCAGGGCAGACATGATGACTCAGCTGGGACCACAATACACACACACACACACACACACACACACACACACACACAAATAAATAAAATCTCCTCACCAAAAAAACCCCAAATCTAAAGCTCTGGAACAAAGCTCTCAAGAAAAGGGGTGGGGGAGGTTAAAAATACACACACACACACACACACACACACACACAAGGAAAAATACCTTATGGTTTATGAACCAACTGTTCAAGATAAAAATATTATGCTATCTTTTCTCATAGAGAGTTCCTACCACATAGCAAAATAAGATGATGCTTGTCTTCTCCCAGCTTCTGTCCTTTTATCTTCCCTTCCCTATCCTGTTTTTTTTCAGTTGAGCTATAGGCTTTAAATCCTGCACAGTTGATGCCACCTTAGTGGGCTTTAAAAACTGGCCTCTGCATGAGTAAGTGAAAAATCCTCCTTGGCAGAGCAAAAAAAATACAAAAGAAAAAAAAAAGAATGAAAAATGAACCAGTATTTTCAATTTAGCTTTAAAAAAATCCTGAACTGCGGAAATCACTTCCAGGATCTGCTCAGATGAGCCGGGATGCAGAGTTCTAATAGGATTGGTTGTGCGCAGTAAGCAGGGTGTTGACCAAAATGGCTGACTAATGAACTGAACTGAAAATCCAGGCTCATGTGACCAGCTGCTCTGAACGTAGGGCGAGCAATTCCCAGGATGCTTTATAGATGCTGCTGATGCAGGGGGAGCAATTAGGCTGCTCACTCTCATCCCGCACAGCCCACTTCCAGACTGTGCTAGTCAAACTGTGATCAGACATAACACAATGCACATATCCTCATCAATTTCCCTCACTTTGGGTAAAAGGGCTGGATAACAGGACGACAATTAACAATGGGTAATATACTCCATAGTAAAGATGGTAAAAGAGGCAGTTAGATTAATTCAACGAGCACATGATTTACCTCTAACTTTTATCTTATATACCTATTAAAATTCTTTACTCTGCAAAAGGTGGTGTTTTAGGAAAAGCTAAAGCAGATTTTTCAATTTAAATATCATATTCTCAGGCATGTATAATTTCCTTATCCAAGGAATTTTTTGGACTGGACAGAAATGCAAGAAAAAAAACACCTGAAGTTAAAGAAATAAAACAGACATACAGACCAATGGAACAGAGTTGAGAGCCCAGAAATAAACCCACATTTATATGGGCAAATAATTTTCAACAAAGAAGCCATAAACATACAATGGAGAAAAGAAAGCCTCTTCAATAAATGGTGCTGGGAAAACTGGAAAGCCACATGCAAAAGAGTGAAACTAGACTGCTATTTATCATCATACACAAAAATTAACTCAAAATGGATCAAGCACCTAAAATAAAATATATAGAAGAAAACATAGGTACAAAACTTATGGAACTTGGTCTTAGAGAGGATTTTATGAATTTGACCTCAAAGGCAAGGCATGCAAAAGCAAAAATAAATGAATGGGACTATATCAATCTAAAAATCGTTTGCACAGCAAAAGAAACCATCAACAAAACAAAAAGACAACCAACTGAATGAGAGGAGATATTTGCAAACAACACCTCCAATAGGAGCTAATATCCAAAATATGTAAAGAGCTTCATGTAACTCAACAAAAAAACAAACAATCCAATTTAAGAAATGGGCAGAAGACCTGAACAGACACTTCTCCCAAGAAGATATACAAATGGCCAACAGACGTGTGAAAAAATGCTCAACAACACTAGCTACTAAGGAAATGCAAATCAACACCATAATGAGTTACCACCTCGCACCTGTTAGAATGGCTATTACAAACAAGACAAATAATAACAAATTTTGGAGAGGTTGTGGGAAAAAAAAAGAACCCTCAGTACACTGCTGGTGGGAATGCAAATTGGTACAGCCACTATGGGAAACAGTATGGAGGGTCCTCAAAAAATTAAGGCTGGAGTTACCATATGACCCAGCAATTCTTCTTCCGGGTATCTACCCCCAAATTTTGAAAAATTTATTCATAAAAATATATGAACCCCTATGTTCACTGCAGCATTTATTCATGATAGCCACGACATGGAAACAACTGAAGTGTCCTTAGATAGATGATTGGATAAAGAAGACCTGGTACACGTATATAATGGACTATTACTCAGCCATAAGAAAAGATGAAATACTGCCATATGTGACAACATGCATAGGTCTTGAGAATATCATGCTAAGCAAAATAAGTCAGACACAAAAAGTTGAGAACCATATGATTTCACTCATGTGTGGAATATAAAACTGAAAGCAAAAAACAAACAGAAACTCAGAGACACAGACAAGAGTTTAGTGTTTACCAGAAGGGAAGGGGTAAAGGAGGAAGATAGGAGAGGGTAAAGGGGGTCAAAAATATGGTGATAGAAGATTTGACAATGCAATATACAGATGATGTATTATAGAAGTGTATACTTGAAACCTATATAATTTTATTAACCAATGTTACCCCAGCAAATGTAATAATACATTTTTTAAAAAGTAAACTCCTTTCCAATTAATAGCAACTCCCCTCTTTTTATATTGTATTTACCAAGTTTCTGAATTAAACATGCATTATGTTTCTAATCAGAAGACAAAACTGTTACATATTTAAAAATTTTTCCCATGCTGGAACATCCTAAAGGGCACATTATCACATTCTCTTCAACCAACCATCCAACTCACCCATCCACCCACCCACATCTACATTATCCAATGAAGCATTTATACCTTGGTAGCAAAAAGTTAGGTACTTGCTTTCTGAGCTACATAAATAACAATTAGATAATGGATAATAAAGATTTCTTTGAAAATGTTTTGGACAATTCAAAATAAGTGTTCCTTCTATTTAAGGGTTTAGTTTTAATCATCCCAAGGTGATTTATTTTATTTTAGGGTTTTCTTATCAGAGGAATATACCTAGATTTACTAATTTCTGAAAACTAAAAAAAAATTCTCCCTGGGCCAGCTGAGTGGTGTGGTGGTTAAGCATTGGCTTGGGATGCCAGCGGCCCCAGTTTGGATCCCACATATGAGGGCCAGTGACACTGCCCTCAAAAAAATTAAAAAAAAATTCTCCCTGAGTTTATTAAAATTTCATAAATGCTTAATCCTAATTGGAGACTGAGCTCAAAGAAAAAATGCTGAGGACCAGATTCAGTAGGTAAACAGGCATTTATCACATTGTTAGAGGAAGGCAAACTGGCACAATGTAAGAATGCAGATAAGTACATGCATATATTTAAAATTAGGAAAAGGATCAGCAAGTTACTAAGGAAAATATTCCAGGTTTCTTCATTTCTATTTAAATCTCTGCCAACATTATCTTACATCTGGACCCAGAGTTATTTGTTAGTCATCCATTCATTCATTCAGTAAATATTCAATGAGAGTACTCCATGTGCCAGGCAGCAAACCAAGCACTGGGCATGTAGCAGTAAGACAAGATCACTTTTTCAAAGAAACAGGGTTGGCATATCCAAGTACTGAACACAAGCCTTCATTGAACACTTTCACATTTAATCACAGTTTAATTCCTTTCTAACTAGACATATTTCCATCTTATCCACTGAAGCTTAAAGGGGATAGTTTACAGTTTCACCTTAAGCCATGAAATACTTCAAAACATAGTAAGTGGTCATTAAAACCTTTAAGTTAAACTTAAACTGAATAGTTCCTGGAACCAAAGTCCTGGCTCTCTGTACACATGACATTAGGACTCTAGGTCACTCACACATTCTTAAAAAATAGAACTGTGAATATATGAATAAATCTCAATGCTCTGGGGTTACCTGGGGTCCACCAATACCCCAATTCAGCTTGTCACACAAGCCACGACAATCTTTCCACCAACCAACCAACCAACCAGCATTTACTAACCCTGAACAGGAGATTAGGGTTGATTACAACATACCAGCACAAGAATGTCTAGGTTAATACGCAGAGAAACTCTGTTAACCCTCCTTCCAAAGGTCCTCTCTCTAGATTGAGGACACAGGGAGGACAGCCCAGAGCAACTAAAACTTTTGCCAAGGGGACAAAAACCTTCCTGTACTGGTTACCCTTGAGTTTCCCAAGTCTACCAGTTTGAGGAGGTATTAGTTTCCATTTCAGAAATAAGATCTGTAGGTAGGCAGGAAAGCCTGTACTTCCATTATCTAGTTCTACCTGTTAGCAGGTAAACACCAGTGAGTCGTCAGTACAAACAGTTACTCATTGCTCATGAGCAATGAATTTACTATGAAAACAAGCACTACTTGCAGAAGACTAATAAAATAATTCTAAATATTACTTAGTGCTGTTTTTTATATGTGTCTTTACTAAGTAAACATATTAGCTTAGAATATAAAGGTAATATTAAGTCATCAGTACAACATACAAACCTTGAACTTTTTTCTCATATTCTCATTTTTTCTCATAAACATACTAATTGTAAAATGTTCCAAACTATTTTTTCATTCGACCCCACTTGTGAATAAAGGCACATATTTGTAAGATAGCTGTGATAAGGGCTGGGATATACTCTGTGACCCTAAAACAGAATAGGCTTATGTGAAGTTCAAATCCAAAATGATGATATGCATAATACTATGTTCTAGCTGCCTACACAGCCCGAATTTTCCACATTATGATTGATTCAAAGAAAAGGAGATTCACATTTCAAAGTTAGAAGTTGCATTCCTTTTAAAGTATATTTATTCAGTTACTATTATAAGACAGACTGATTTGTTATGCCCAGTGTCCCGGTTATACAATGTGGAAAAATTATTACTTAAGGTAGCTATTATTTATTGAATTTCTATTTTCTGTGAGACGCTTTATAAATACCATAGCAAATCCTCATAAGAATCCTGCATAGTAGATACTTGATATCTCCTCTTCACATACAAGCAAACCAACGGTAAACCAAGTGGCTGGCTGGAGATTAATTAACAAGCTGCAGATGTAGGATTCCAAGCTATTTCTGTCCAGATGTCCCAAAGTCCATGTTTTCTTCTATGCTTTGTAACTTCAACACTCCCCAATGATTATGTTTTATTCAGAAAATAAAAAGAAACAAAAAAATACAAGCAAGGTCCTCATGAAATTTCCTAAACATGAATTTCAACAAATTTAGGATTTGAAGAAGAAAGCTTTCACACTTTATACCTTACTGCTTCACAAACCAAATATTCCACTTAGTTACCCCTATACATTTAGATCAGGTTTTTAATAAGTGGGCATCTTCTGAGAAACAGAACCCAGAATGGATCTTTCCTGCTGTGCAACCACTACTGAATTTTGTGTCAATTGTTACCTCTATATAAAAATATCATTACAAGTATACAGATGCCTAAACAAAAGATTTAGCTTTAGGTTTTTTTTTTTTCCACTTTATTGAAAGGGTTTCGTGTTTATAACCTTCTAAACCTTCCACTCAATATTGTGTTTTATAAGATTCATCTACATTGTAGTGTGTAGCTATTGGGTTGTCGGAAAAGTCATGACGCATTTTTGCAACGAAAAACACAGAAAAAAATACGTCATGACTTTTCTGACAACCCAATATATTGGCTGCTATTATTATAAAGGTAATATTTCCTTTTATGTATAAACAATTTTCTGGTCCATTTTCATGGTGGTGAGCATTTGGGTTATTTCTAATTTTTCCGTTTTAAATGATATTATTGGGTTGTCGGAAGTCATGACGTATTGTTTCTGTTTTTCGTTGCAAAAATGCATCATGACTTTTCTGACAACCCAATATTTACATACTTTTTGGAAGTAATTCCTTGTAGGGATGCCTAACAGATTCGAGGGCAAGAGACCATTTCACTTATTTCTTTTATAGTTAGATATCTTCTCCTATTACCTAGTTCCTATTCTGCACATATGGTGCTTCTTAAAATCTGTCGACTTGTGCAACTATATCAGTTTTTAAATCTTACAAGTTCTGTTTCCTAAGGCTTCCTGGATCAGGGTTTTAAATTTTAAAAAGAAAAACCTCATCTTCTCCCCCCCATTTCATAAGCTGCTATCAGCACAAAAGGATCTCCCTGATAAATTATCGTCATGATAACATTGGTGGAAGGCCCAGATGTTTTGCTAAATTAGATTATTCAATGGAACGATCATGATTTTTTCACATGTTCCAGTCCTCCCTCCCAATTGCCTCCCTTTCACTTCCTTCCCTCTTTCAGACAAAAAATTATTATGCTTACGCCTGATGCTGATATTTCTATAATTTTAAGTTTACACTTGGCAGGCTCAGTACTACTTTGTATACGAGGTCTGACAATTAAGTTCATGAACTTGTTGCAACGATGTCGCTAACCTTTTTTGATATCAGAGAGATTATTATTATGAATTTGTACCAACTGGACAAACTGTTAACCAAGTTTGCTATTTGGAAGTGCTGAAAAGGCTGTGTGAAAAAAGTTAGACGATCTAAACTTTTCACCAACAATTCATGGTTCTTGCATCATGACAATGCACCAGCTCATGCAACACTGTCTGTGTGGGAGTTTTTGGCCAGCAAACCTGTATTAATAACTGTATTAGAACACCCTCCCTACTCACCTGATCTGGCCCCCAATGACTTCTTTCTTTACCCTGAAGATAAAGGAAATATTGAAAGGGAGACATTTTGATGACATTTACGACATCAAGAGTAATACGATGACAGCTCTGATGGCCATTCCAGAAAAAGAGTTCCAAAATTGCTCTGAAGCGTGGACTAGGAGCTGGCATCAGTGCATAGCTTCCCAAGGGGAGTACTTCAAAGGTGATCATAGTGATATTCAGCAATGAGGTGTGTAGCATTTTTTCTAGGATGAGTTTTCTAACTTAATTCTCAGACCTCATACTATAAAATGATTATACCTGAGAGGCTGAGTTGTTATTTTGTTAGAAACAAACACCACCAGGAGTATTGCATAATGTATAATCTTTTTTACTTGTTAAAGTTAAACAGAATAAGACTAGAAATAACTCTTACCTTAATAACTAAAGCTGATTTCATAGCTAAATGCCAGCAGACGATGATTTACAGAGGTTAAGCTACCAAAGACTTAATAGATGACCTTGGGAAATTTATCCCCCTGTCTCAATTTACTAAATAACTTGCTGCTCAAAGATCATAAGTTCCACGAGAAGAACTTTGCCTGATTTGCACACGATTATACATCTGCTTAACATGGTACCTACCAAATACTAGACTCTCAATAAATACTTGTTGGTATACTCATAGATAGTACTCTGAAGTACTCCATATTCTTGCAGTGGTATACTTCCATTTCAACCACAAAACCCCCAAAGTTCTATAAAATGAAGCTACAGTTATGCCCCAACAAACAGGATTTATTCATTTGTACCTAACAGAATCATTTATGGAACAGGTACCTACTATGTGCTAGACAATAGAGGTATGAAGAAAGAACAAGGCAATAGACAAGAAAAAGACAATTACAGGTGTTTTAGGAATTCCTAAGTCCTTGTCACACAGAGGGCTATTCAGTGTTATTGACATATATAACTATTTTGTCTATCAAATTGGTGACTTGTGAATCATTCATTCATTCATTCTTAGCAAATAGGGCTTTACTGAGTAGAACAAGGAGCTAGAAGGGCGGCTGCTGCCTGAAAAGGATTCATTTATAATTAGGTCGTGCTTCCAGTTATGGCAGGTGGTGAAGACGGCTGAGAGAGCATGTGGATTCTGCAGTCAGACGCCCCGAGAATCCTAGACCATCGCTTAGAAACTGAGTAACCTTCACAAATTAAGGTTCTGTGCCTGCTTCTTCACTGACAAAGTGAGGGTAATAATATTAACTACTTCAGAGTTAAATGAAGCAATGCAAGTAAAATGCTTAGCACAGTGCTTGGCACAAAGTAAGCAAGCAGTCAGTAAATGTCAGCACTGTCATCTTTATAAGTGCTCCTGCCTTCGAGAGTTCTGGGGGAAAAAAAACAAAAAGCAAAACACTTATCGTCACATGAAATGGAAGTCAGTAATAATGAATGCCATGGGACTGCGGCAGAGGAAAGTAAAAAGGAGATCTGAGCAAAGGGTATGCTGGCATATCTCTCTCTGGCCTTGAGGAAGGAAGAAGAGATGGGGTCAGAATTTTACCAGCATTCACATCAGGTGACCAGAGCTCCTAAGTTCACAAAAGGCAAGGGAAGTAGACATCTGTGGAGAGTCCCTCAACAGATGCTAAAGTTAGACGAACCACATTCTAAAAGCCAACATGCTGAAACAACTTCTGCTTTCTACATGACCTGCCATTTCTCCTCTCCTATGGTTATGAGGTTTCATTCAAACCTTTCTGCCTCCGCCCCACCCTCCATGCCACTCTCTCTGACGTGCTGAGTGTCATGTCCATTTGGTATGGAACAAGAATAGACACAGAAAATCACTAAGATGGGCTCTGTGAAAAGGAATATCATGTTGGCCAGCAACTCTCAACTCTTGAATGTTTTAGGGAGGCTACGAACTTTTCATAATTATGCAAATATAGCTACAGTACAGGGCATGGCCATACTGATACCTACTTTCTCAAATACCACTGCTTTGTTACTAAAAGCAGTTCCTTTCACATAATTTCAAGCTGACTCTTCAATGCTTATGCTGCACTACTAACTTCCCAAAATAAAACTTTACATTTTAATGTTCATACTTGAGACACTTTTCACTATAGTAAGAAGTTTTGATGATAATAAGGTTTGGGTAGAAATATAACCATTGTGATGTCCTGCAAAATTCATTAAAATGAGATTCTAGTTTTATTTATGATGGCTACAGTTTACCTATAGTGCAATGATGAAGAGGAAGCCTATCTTTTCAGCAACTCTTTTATTTAAGGAATTTTCAAAAATACTGGCCAACAAGGAAATAGCATTATTTCATCCAGTTAATTCTGCCACACCCTCATCATTCACCTAGACTTTTTACTACCTATAACCCACACTAGAAAAATATGTTCTCTTAGGCTGGCCGAGTGGCATGGTGGTTGGGTGCTGGCTAGGGAAGTCAGGGGCCCCAGTTCGGGTCCCACATATGAGGGCCAGTGACACAGATTCCTGTTAAACGTCAAAAAAAAGGGGAAAGATGCAAGACAGAATACAGTCAGGTGAGTATGTTTTGAGGTCAACACCAGTCTTTTAGTCGGAAAAGCTGCTTTTTTTTGCCATCTTTCCTGTGCTCTCTCTCTCCAATACGGCAACTTTACTGCCCTCTACCCAAACTAGCTTCTTTAAGGCTATTGTTGAGGGAGCACATACTGATTAAGAACATGAGCTATGGAGTCAGACTATTCAGAATTCATTATGTCCTTCAGTTTAAAAAAACTGCAATATTGGGCCGGCTGAGTGGCACGTTGGTTAAGAGCTGGCTTGGGAGGCCAGAGACCCTGGTTCGGATCCCACATATTAGGGCCACTGACACTGCCCTCTACAGCTAAGATGGTGAACAGCAGCTCCACCTGGAGCTGGGCTGTTGTGAGTCCCAGTGATGGTGTAGGCTGCAGCCTCTACTGCAGTGGGCTGCCTTAGGCTAGAGTGAGTGGCCGGCAGCCAGCGTGAGCAGCCGGCAGCCAGAGTGAGTTGCCAATAGTCGTCGTGAATGGCCGTCCAGAGGCTGGCGACCAATCTGCCTCACCCAGGAAGAGCGCAATGATGATACCAACACGGGCAATGAAGCAACGTCCTCTGCAACTAGACTGAAGAACAAAAGGACAGCAACTTGTCTGTTCCCCTCCCCAAATTCCCCAATAAAAGTCTTAAAAAAAAAATTAGCTACACAAATATTGAATCATTATGTTGTATACCTGAAACCAGTATAATGTTATATGCCAATTATATCGCAATAAAAACGAACAAAACAAAACAATAAGACACACCTCTGGGGATAAGGCCAGAAATCTGTTAACAAGACCTTTAGGTGATTTTGATGTGTGCTAAATTTGAGATAAGGCCTTTCCTAAAACCATACAATCTGTATGTCCAGAATATAATCTTCTAAATCCAAGATTATCCTATCAGAGTTTTTTGTATTTTATAATAATTTCGATAAGTCGCTCTAGAGACACTAAATATTCTTTTCTTTTTTTTTTTAAATTGGGGAATTGGGGGAGAGGAACAGTGTTGGGGAATCGGGGAAGGGGAACAGACAAGTTGCTGTCTTTTTGTTCTTCAGTCTAGTTGTGGAGGACGTTGCTTCACTGGCCCATGTTGGTATCATCATTGCCCTCTTCCTGGATGAGGCAGATCAGTCACAGGCCTCTGGATGGTCACTCACCGCGGCTATTGGTAGCTCACGCTGGCGGCCAGTCACTCACTGTAGCCTATGGCAGCCCACTGCAGCAGGGGCTGCAGCTTACACCGTCACCAGGACTCATGCAGCCCAGCTCCAGGTGGAGCTGTTGTTAGCTGTAGAGGGCAATGTCACTGGCCCTCATAAGTGGGATCCAAACTGGGGCCGCTGGCATCCCAAGCCAGCTCTTAACCAATGTGCCACTCTGCCGGCCCTAGAGACACTAAATATTCTTATGAAAAACATATGTTGCATCCATCTACTTAGATGAAGTCTATATGGACTCCCCCTCCTCCCCTTTTTTTACTTTTCAGCTTTCATTGTTAAGTGAGTAGTTTTATATATATTGGTTCTTTTATCTATTGGAAATTTTAAGAAATACCTCTTATAGGGCCGGCCGAGTGGCGCGGTGGTTAAGCGCTGGCCTAGGAAGCCAGCGGCCCCGGTTCGGTCCCACATATGAGGGCCAGTGATACTGCCCTCAAAAAAAAAAAAAAAAAAAAAAAAACAAAAAGAAATACCTCTTATAAATATAACCAAAAGATTGATAAGTAATGATACATGTGAAATTTTTAGCACTCTGCCTGGCACATAAAGATACTTTATAAATGGTAGCCACTAAGTACTATTGGGTTGTCGGAAAAGTCATGACGCATTTTTGCAACGAAAAACATAAAAAAAAATACGTCATGACTTTTCCAACAACCCAATATTATTATCTTACTAATCACATTCTTTATTCAAGATTGTTTGGGTTACATAACTAGAGCAAAACTTTTGTTAACCTAATGAAGAGCTGTTTAGGATCCTCTAGTATCCAGAATAAGGTGAAGATCAGAAATAAGAAAACTTTCTATAAAGAATGAGATTATTGTTATCAAAAGGGAAGCAGCCAAACCTAAGTCAAAGACAAAGATTACATCTAATATCCTGAAATTGTTGCTTTGTCAATCAGAAGTATGATATGACTTTCTGATACTGCCAGGCCAGAAGGGTGGGTAAAACAAAAGGAAGGCAGAAGCGAAAGGGGAAATTGACTGGAAAGACATACTGTGATAGTTCAGGCAGTGGTGATAAAAGCCAAATCAGGTGAGCAAGCAGCAGGCGGGCTGGTAAGTCATGAGGCAGGAAATAGGGGCATGATCCAGCTCCCTGTATCTCAGCTCAGGATGTCCCAGATCATTTCAGATGAGTGTGGACCCACTGGCATTTTGATACCCGTAAGGGCTAAACTCCTGTTTTCTGGTAGTCACTAATCTACAATCATACACTGTCTGAAGATGCTGCATTTCTGAGGGTGTTTTCTGTTTTTATGGACGCTTATATCTGCCATTTGACAAAACAGCATTTAATGGATCATAAAGTAGCTCTTTGCGTTCTTAACACAGTTGGAAAAGAGTTGAAAAGAAGGCTAACAGATTTGTGAACCAGTGTTGTAAACGCGGCACTGCTCTACATGAATTATATTAAAAAGCTGTCTCTTTCCTAAGGGGGAAAAGGCTCCATTAAATACCCATCTACATGTCTGTTAATGTATGCAAAAGTCCTGAAGGAAAACTCACTGAACTCAAAGGTGGTATCCTCTGATAATAAATGGTGGTGGTGATGGGGACTTAGGGATCCACAAAGAGGGAAGTTCACTTTGTACTCAATGTACTTGTGTATTATGAAACATATGAAAATGAGAATAGATCCCTGTGTTACTTGCAATTTTTATAAATCAATGAAAAAAATAGCATGGTAGAAACTTTTATGAGATTTAAAAGTTAGAAGCACAAAACTTTAGCAGGTTATCAGCCCTCAAAAGATTCAGAAAGGGACATAACCCAACAGGGCACATCAGAAGCCTTCTTTCATACTACATTTAAGCACGTTATATGGACATTATATCCTACAGGACTTTACACTGACACAGTACACATCACAAACCCTGAAAAGTTTAGGCTACCTCTTCTGCACACATTTTTGCTCTCTACATCAGTGTCATTTAAAGCAAAGCTTCTTAACTCAAATGTAAAAGTTTACTTTAAAAATCTGAGTACAGATTTCTAAAATAAAAAGATAATACTGCCTCAATATACCTTCTCTCAAAGTTATTATACACGTTGGGCAAATACATTAGTGAGAGTTAAAAATGAGTTACTGAGGTGGTAAATATATATATATATTTTTTTTTAGCTGAGCCATCTTGCTACCTGTTGGCAGCTCAGCTCTGGCCAGGAATCAAACAGGCGATTCTGCTGCTCAGAACTTGTACTCTTGAGCAAGCCCTTAACCAACTGAGCCACTAGGCCAGCCCTGAGGAGATAAATATTCATCAGGTATAGAGGTTGAGTCCATGTACTGTCCTGTAATTGAAATGAGAGGTCTTTAGAAACTGTTTGGTCTCAGGTTGCTCAAATGGACAGTCAAGACACCCAGGGTTCTGATATCCAGGCACTGAAAGCAATATTGCACTGACTCTGCAGGGCAGCAACAAGAAATTATTTGTATTAATAAACAGAGTATTCCTTTTTCCAAGTATGCATGGGTTATAAAGTACATATTAAAAAACCAGGTAAAAATAAAAAATCAACTCACAGTCTAAGACAAGAATTATTTTAAGTCAATTTTATATTTGAGTAAAATATGTACTAGTGATCTTTTACTAATATGAAATGTCCTTAGTAACTGGTCTTTAAAAACAGTGGAGTAGGACACATGCATTTTCCCAGTAATATTTCTGAGCTCTTACATACCAATAAACTATTTGAGAAATAAAGACTATGAGGAACTATTAGAACTTTGTGCTAACAAATCGTGCCATACGTTTGCTACTGTTGTAGAGACTAAGATTTCACACTTAACGAAATTTTAGCTTTAAGTCTTCCATTTCTGATCTTGATCGTGCCTAGGCTCCAATTTGCTAACATTACTTTAAAAAAAGTGTCAACCCTTAATAAGAGGAAGTAATCAAATAAAATTAATTGAAATTAAGATTAATCCCCACAACTGGCCAACAGTTGAACATTTTTCCTACATCAAACCTTGTACCACAACTGTTACACAGTTACAAAGAATTGATAGGACTGTCTTCATTCTATAGTGATGTGGTTAATGAACAGATTACACAGAAATAAAAAAAAATTAAGGAGAAAAAAAGGCACTGTGCTTAAAGGACAAAGTAAAAAGCAGGTTCCTTAGAAAACGAAAGGCAGTATTAAGAATATTTTTATCTTTACTTACTCTACCTATAAAAGGATTAATTTAGGTGCTTTGTTAGCGCAGTAGGTAGCGCGTCAGTCTCGTAAAAGAACTAATTTCTGCCCTGATTTGATACTCCCACCTGGAGAATCGTGCTGTCCAGCACAACACCCAAATTATAGTTCTACTGAGACTCTTAGTTAATGGTCCTCGTTCAAGGTAAATAATAAAGTAATAAAGGGGACATTGGACTACATGTCGCTGAATTCAATGGACTCTAATCTAGAAGAAACCATTCACCAGTTCTGGATGTCTGGGGTTTGAAGAGTAGGAGATTGACTAGTAGGCAAGGAATCTGGGTCAACTTCATTCCTTCTCTTACTTTGTTACTTAGGACAAATCACTTTATCAGACTGATGTTCAGCTTCTTCATCTGAAAAAGAAGCATCGTATTGGGCTCACAGAAACGGGAGGATTAACTATGAGATTCACAGTGGATGCACATAGGAATATTCAACTAAAGTTAATCTTTTCCTAGGGGGTGGATCACGGAGGAGAAAAGGCAAAGTTTGGGTTTCTTGGCAGAGCAGAGCAGTTAAAATGCTGGGGGCGGGGGGTGGAGAGGGAGAGAAATGGGGAGAGAGAGAGAGAGGCTCCCTCAGACCCTAGGCACGTTCCTCTCCCTTTTCAGAACTCATACAGCAAAGTGTTTGGCACTTTATATCATGCCTTGTATCTTAAGTCCCATTTTCATACTGCAAGACCTTGTCTTTTTTAAACCAGATTTAACACTCCTCCAACAGTCTTTTAAACACAGTGTCTCCTTGATAGGGCCCCGCTCCTGACAAGTAGCAATACACATGTACTGATTGACAGCGCACACAGTGGGGCCAGCTAAATTCAGAGAGCTCCCTTGACTGGTTTCAAAAGGTGGAGGCCTCCTCCTGCCAAGCGACACACTCCCGGGCAGTGCCCTTCCCAAGCCACCCGCTCCCTTCTCGTCATCTCGCGCGCCGCTCCTGATTTCTCTTTCCATTCCGGGGGACGGATCTGTAATATTTACGGGTGTGTTGTGAACACTCGTACAAATTCAATGGTGCCACTGAGGCCGCCCTGAAGCGGGCGGCGCAGCAGCCACACCTACTTGGCTGCCGCGGCGCCCGGAGCCCTCCGAAGGCGAGCCAGAGGGGCTGCCGGGTCTCTGGGCGCCGCCCCCTCCGGGAAAGGCGCCCCCCCCCCCCAGCCCGGGACCGGGTCTGGGACCCGGCGAGCACGTGAGCGCCCGGCCCGGGGAGGAGGGGCGGCCACAGGCCGGGCGGGAGCCCGCGGCCTGGGGGGGGCCCCGGAGGGAAATAACCCACCGCCCGGACAGCCGCCGCCCCCTGCGCCCCGGGACCGGCGCTGCTCGGGGACCCTCGCCTTCTCCGCGCTCCGCGGGCCCGGGCCGGCCCTTCCCCGCCCGCGTGCCCCCTTCCCTGCCGCCACTCACGGTGCTTGCCGCCGCCGCCGCCGCTCGGGTAGCTCAGTAGCAGGAAGGGCAGCGGGGAGCCCGGCGACGGCGGGGTCCTCCAGGCGCGCTGCTGCTGCGGCGGCGGCGGGCGCGCTGCGAAGCCGGCGCCTCCATCGCCCGGGTAGAGCAGGAAGAAGGGGGCGGCCACCGGCGAGTCGGGCTCCGACTGCCCGCCGGGAGATGCCAGCGGCGGCCCCGCCTCGCCCTCTCGGTCCGCCGCGACCCCGGCCGGAGCTCCGCGCTGCTCCTCCAGCCGCTGCTCCCCGCCCCTCGCCGGCTCCTCGCTGCAACTTTCGGTGCCGGCGGCGGGCGGCGGCGAGGTCTCAGCCATGCTGGCTTCTTTATTACGCCGCCGCCTGGGACGTGCGCCGAGGTCTAGGCCGGGGGAGCAGAGGGTCACGGCAGGGAGCCGCTGCCCCGTCCGATCCGCGCGGCCGCCGCCACCTTCCTCCTGGGCCACGGGCCGGAGGCTGGGCTCCGCCGCGCTGCTTAGAGCCCGCCCCCCGCCGGGGTCCCAGCCAGCTGGAGGGACAGCCCCGCCCGACGGCTCGGCCTCCTTACCGGCCGCCTCCTCCCGGCTGCCCCGCCCGCCCGCCCGCCCGCCCCGGCCCCCAGCCTGCGGCGCGGCTCCCCTAGGGGGCGCTGTCCTCCGCTTCCCTCCCCTCGGCGCCGGGCTCCCCGCGGGACCCGGAGGGAGGAGACGGCGCTCTGTGCCTGGTCCTTACCCGCCCCCGACCTGCCCCCTTTCAGCGGTCAGGTGTGTGCGTCCCCCTGGTGCTTGAAAGGTGGGAGACGTGGTAATCCCCTAATCTTGGTGTGGGTAATCCCCTAACTTTATTGGTGGCACGGAGGCACCAAGATCTGCGTTGGAGAAGAGGCAAAAGGTTTTTTTTTTTTTAAAAAAAGGACTTTACCCCCTGTCCTCCCCCCATTTGGTATTAAACTGTACCATTTGCCTTTCACACACTGGAACTTGAACCGCTGATTCACAGTTTTGATTCAGGAGCTTTTTATGTGAAATACTAGAGGTGGATGACTTCCTCCCACCACCTCTTTTGTTCCCTATCATGTGCTCTGTGTAGAAATCTTGGAATTTGCATTGACTTGAACTCCCTGGTTTTCTGGTGTTCCGGGTTCACATGAATGCATTTTAAGCCAAACAGTTTAGAATTTATATGACAAACCTCTATTACAGGTTGACAGTTTTCACTTTCATACCGCCTGTGGCTCGCTAGTAATTGGCCACTGCTGCTCTATTTTGAATATTTGAATCAATGATTACTGATCCAGCAATTCCTGTAAGTAAACATTCCTTTCTCTAATCAAGACAGTTTCTTGTTATTAATACTATCATTATTCTTGATGTGATTCCATGAACGTGCCCCCGTATTTCCTGATTAGCTTTGTGTTCCGGTTGCAAAATGCTGGCATAGAATCCATGTTAACTCATAATTTAAAATTACTGTTGTGTACCACTTTGCCCACCTGCTTTTTCCTCCTTCTCTGGGCTGTCTTTCCCTCTGTAGAGGAAGTTATACTTCTCTGCAAGGTAAACTTTTGTATTGTTGTTATTATTCTCAGAAATCACTCTTGAAATTACCACAAGAAATTGCCATGAGACTTCTAATATGATCTTTCACCAAATCTTTTAAACAAGAAGGATTTACAAGAAGTTAACTTCAAGCAATCACAACATTTCTTAGTAGCTTTTCACTTTCCCTAACCTGTAGATCCCAGCTCTACTACTGCTTACTTGAGTAAGTTACTTGTCCTCTGAACCTGGATTCCTCTTTTGTAAAAATGATTTTATTATCTATTCATAGAGATGCTGTGAGGGTTAAATAAGAAATATAAATAAAGACTTTAAAACAGGGTCTAGCATATGGTAAAATAATTATTAGCTATATTTTATCATTTTGACAGAACAGCAGCACATAACTTAATAATAAAAACAAAATTGATGGGGGGGAAGCCTTTTCATCATATCTTCAGAATTTTGGAGGTTTGATGGGCCTTTTCATTTCAGTTTTGGTGAGGGCGAGTCTTTATAAGAAAATATATTTGCCTTTTAGTATTTGCAAACTGCATAATACTTGAAAAGAAAAAAAAACCTGTATGATTTCAGATGTATTATATGTTTTTTGTTTGTTTTTGTTTTTTGTCTGTAGAGAACTGTTCACATTTTATTTTAGCCCTCAGACATAAGTACAGGTAAAGAGATTTCAGTTATTGGAACATGACACAAAATCCACAATTTGTTCTCAAAGCTTATCTGCACCAATTTTCTCACTTTAGTTTTTTTTTCACTTTTCAGTTACAGTTGACATTCAATATTACATTAGTTTTAGGTATACATTTGTAACTGCTGATTTTTACCTAATCCCTTGACCTTTTCCCCCAGCACACGCCTAACCCGGTATGATATGGTTTTAATACCCATCCGTAACTGGATCTTTTGCCTTGTTTTTCTTTTCTTTTTCTTTTTTCTTTTTTTAATTTTTAATTAGTTTCAGGTGTTCAACACAGTGCAATAGTTATACTTTTTACCCCTCAAAGTGACAATCCCCCTCCCCCAATTCGCCAGCCCACTCCTCCCTCCATATCATATATATATCTATTACACTTCCTCTGACTCCCTTCCACAGTATAATCCACATCTCGTGACAATCTATATATTCACTTACAGTTGGTATACAATATTATACAACATGAGCTTCAGGAATACAGTGCAGTGATCAAGACTCTACTCCATCCATGAAATGGTCTCCCTAACAAGACATGTCACCATCTGACACCCACAAAATATTTACAACATTATTAATTCTATTCCCTGTCTTTCATATCCCTGTGGCAATATTGTAGTTGCCTATTTTTGCTGTCTAATCCCTTCTCCTTCTCCCTCATCCCCACCCCCCTCCCAACTAGCAATCCTGTTTTTCCTCTATATCTATGAGATTGTTTCTGTTTACTTTGCTCATTCATTCAGTTTTTCGGATTTCACATATAAGTGAGATCATATGGTATTTGTCTTTCTCCAACTGACTTATTTCACTTAACATAATAGTCTCTAGGTCCATCCATATCATTGCAAATGGTACGATTTCATTCTTCTTTATAGCGGAATAATACTCCATTGTATAAATGTACCACAGTTTCTTAATCCAGTCATTTACCGATGTTGCCTTGTTTTTCTATGCAGAAATTTCAAAGTATCATTATATTTTTGCCAGGCTCCTTCACAGAGACGTTTTGCAATGTTCCAGTAAAGAATTTGACAATAATATACACTTATGCTGTTGTAGGTAGAATAAAAGAGAGCTGAGTCCTCACAAATCACTCTTAAGAAAGGCTAATAAGCAGCCAAGGAAGTCACCAAGTTAAAGTATGAAACACTATCTAGTCTAAATTGCTAGTGTTGGGTTTGCCAAGTGGCGCGTTGGCTAGGAGTTGGCTTGGGAGCAGGGCCTGGGTTCCGATCCCACATGAGGGTCAGTGACACTGCGCCCTCTACAGCTAACATGGTGAACAACAGCTTCTGTGAGTCACTGGTGTAGGCTGCAGTGGGGCTGGCCTGCAGTAGGTGTGAGCTTTCGTGAGTTGCTGTGGGCGGCCATCACTGCCTCACCCAGGAAGAGTGCAATGGCGATACCAACATGGGCCAGTGAAGCAAGGTCCTCCACAACTAGACTGAAGAACAAAAGGGCAGGAACTTGTCTGTTCCCCTTCTCTGAGTCCCCAACACTGTTCCCCTCCCCCCAATTCCCCAATAAAATCTTTAAAAAAATAAATAAATTGCTAGTGTTCTCCTTTCTAGTTAGCCAGGATACCTATAGGTATTAGGAATACTGACATGCTTGGAGTCTTGCAGTGTATTGGTTTTTCATGCCTTCTGCTTTTTAAAAACAGTTTTATTTATGTTTTATGTCATTAATTAAGTGGCATAGAAAATCAGCTGAAGTATGAGTCCTTCAAATTTTACAGGCAAGGCTATTTATGAGCAGTTTCTTTTAAAGTGGATGGCACTCCAAGTTCCTAGTTTCTTATGCTTTTGACTGTTGGATCAATATAATCACAACTCTGCATAAGCTCTAGTGACATAAAGGGCTGATTCAGCTGCTACACACATTTAGAGAAGCCAAGATTATGAAAACGAGCCTAAACATGTTGCTCCATTTTGAAAATGCACAGAGTATCATCTTACACTCTTTTAAAGTGACAAAACCCAAGCACTGTAAGAATCAAGCTCTATTAATTTTCTTGTGAAATAAAGCAAGAGGTGATTTTCGACTTTATCTGCATTTATTTATCCATGTTTGGTTTTTAGAAACTGGTGATCTTAAGGATGAACACTTAGGATATATTATAAAACTTTTTTAGAGATCAATGTCAGGATGTGCTTTTTTTTTAACATAAGCTTCTTAGAGCTGTGATCAGAGAAAAGATACCACTTGGGAGGATTGATTTTTTTTCAGTATAGTATATTATTTATTTCAGTACAGTATGATTCTGTAATAATGGCTTTCTTGAGCAGTTGTTTTTCATAGTATAGTACTTGGGAAAAGTCTTACTTGAAAACCAGGCAATTTAAGATTTCATGTTAAACTTTTGATTTTAATAAATGCAGGAATTACACTAATTAGTTAATATAAAGCCTTCGTGTGAAAGCTCTCCTAAGTCCACTATTCTTTATTTTTGAATTACTAGATTTTGATGTCTGTTATTGACTTAGTTCTTCAAACATTAATTACACAAATACATAGTCAATATATACCTCCTTTCCATGTTTATCTATAATACTTTTAAGAAATATAAGCACTACTTTTAATGTAATACTCAAAGAGTACAATGCACCTTAAAAAAATGTATTTATCTTAAGTAATGTCTAGTGTAAACAATGGCAGTTTTCTTTGGGTGGTAGAAATATGGGTATATCTTTCCATTTTTCTACTTTTCTGTATTTGCAAGTAGTTTATAGTGAATATGTTAACTTTATAATAGAAAATAAAACATGTTGAGGGACTATTTTGATTAATATTTTGATAATTATTCTTTTTAATGAAGATCTGCTAACAGCGAAGTTGTATTCCCTGTGTACACTGTGGAGTGGAATTTCCTACCCTAGAGGAGCTTCTCATATTTTGTCGTTTTACACTCTTAATGTTAATGTTGCTGAAATTATTTGGTTGTTTTTGCTGACCTTCTATGACTTTAGTTTGTTCTAATTCTCATGCACTTTTTCAAATGCTCTAGTAAATTTCTCTCAAATTTCTTCCTTTAATTTGTTCTCTTTGGATTAACTGAAATCTTCATCTTTTCTTGTCTGTATTATTGCAAAGGACTCCTAGTTGGGTTTCCTGTCTGTTTTTCATCTATTCCAATTCCATTGCTCTACAGCAGCTAGAGTAATTTGCTTTTCTAAAGGTTGATCTAATTATGTCACACTGATTCTTAAACACTTTGGTTACCTCCCTATCTGGGATATAAGCTAAGTTGCTTCAGATCTTTAATGATCTAACCCCTCCCCACCTTTCCTTTCCAATATTATCTTTCTTCCTCACACTCTTGTTGCCTTAGGGTAACTTGAAGGTTTGGCCTTATTCATATTGCCCCAACCACTCTTCTCTCAAGATCTGTTTCTTCTCAGAACAGATCTCTGCCCTCCTTATATGGAGAGGTACATGCCTCTTTTGAGGTCCTATAGCATCCTAACTAAGCAGCAAATGTCTCTAACTGTAACATGTCTATCTCTTCTACCAATGTGTCTACTCCTGAAGTTGACATCTTTCTTTTTACAACGCACAATTGCTTTATTCTAATAGTTCTCAACCACCCCTTCCTCTTTTTATTAAAAACCCCTTTTCTCTTTCTAAAATCAAATCGAAATTCTTTAATTCTGTGGCCATCAGGACCCTGGCTGGAAGTGATTCAGAAAAGTCGTACTGTGAAATTTAAGAAATAAACTTATTTGGCCTTAATTTTCCTTTTTGTGTACATTCAAACGATGTAATTAGAAATCCATGTCTAGAAGAGCTCACTTAATATTTAAAAATTCTAGGTGCAAATAAAATTGTACAGTCATCTATTTACTTTGAATAACCCCATCTCCCACCCACCATAAGATGTTAATATACATATTAACATAGACCATATAAAGCAACACTTAAGGATAAAAGGAACAGTCCCCTAGTGTAAGATTTCCTGAAATCCAAGGACTCTTGGTTTCAGAGTGTAGGAACCCACTGATGTGGTATGCAAAATATTGTGGTTAGGTCTGTTCTTGTTTTTGGCAGGGGTGGGGTGGAACGGATGGGAAGGTTCATTGCTTTCAACAGGATTCTGATGGGGCTACCCTCAAGGTTTTGTAGTTCCCTGGTAATACCACATCATATTTCATTCTTTCAGAATTAATTAATTCAGAATTAATTTTATTCATTCTGTTATTAGCTAAGAAAAACTTAAAATTCAGTATGCCCAGAGCAGTGTTTTCAAAGTGTGTTCCATCTGATCAGCATCATCTGAGGTGCCTGTTAAAAATACACATCCCTGAGTCAACATCAGGCCAGTTAAATCAGACACGTGGAAGACACAGGAGTCTGCATTTTAAACTTACTGATCCTTAGTTAGGCATTCTGGTTTAAGAACCATTCTGATAAAACCAAGGAGAAATTAACTCAAGTGTTGAGTTTTTTGTTTTTTTTTTTTTTGAGGGCAGTGTCACTGGCCCTCATATGTGGGACCCGAACCGGGGCTGCTGGCTTCCCAAACCAGTGCTTAACCACCACGCCACTCGGCCGACCCTGAGTTTTTTAATAAATGGATTAATAGTAACTAATACTAAGCACTTACTACCTGCCAGGTGCTGTTCTAAATGTATGTTATATGGTTTAAGTATTTCAATGGCTATAACCATCAAGTATTATTCAATATGAGGAAATTGGACATAGAAAGGTTAAGTAGACCAGACACATTGTTAAGTGGTGAAATGGATTTAAACTCAGTCTGGCACCAGAGTTCAAGTTCCTAAATGCTACCCTATATTGTTTCTCTAAGGCAGAACAATTTTACTAGTTTACTCTAGATTTTTTTTGCTTTGCAGTTAAAAAAATGTTGATTTTTAATATTTACAATATTTATTATAATTTATAGCTTCACTTTGCAGCAAATTTTAAAAAAATTCAGTTTTTCTTCAAAAATGAAAAACTGAAAGAATCAAGAAAACATCTGGAATACAGTCAACTATATTAAAATAAAAACCTTGATATGAGAAAATACACTAGGCAAAAACACACGTTAACATTTGTTGATTTGGGTGGTGTTAAATTTTCCATACTGTTTGTTTCAACTTTTAATAGCAAAATACAGATGGTTTTAAAAGAATCAGCATCTAAATTTTAAAAATTTGATTTATTACCTGAAGCAATATTGAGTTTGAATGACTTGGAACTCGCCTTGAATTGTACGTTTGTTTGTTTTTTTGTGTTTTTTTTTTTTGGTATCATCTACTATTCAGTGATACATGTTCATCATTGTGATCCCTGAAATCTAAATTATACTGATTTTCACCTTTCATGAATTATTTTGGTAATGTTAACTTTAAAGTAAAATAAAATCATATATTACTTTAACATATTAAAATTCTTTTACTTCATACAACCAGCAAGGAAAAATAAACAATGCCAGCCATTCCTCAGATACCAAATATTTTGTATGAGATATGTGAATAGTTATTCAAGTTATCTAAGCCAATTTTTATCTTTAAGATCACAAAAAAAGCTTTGACCATTAGGTAGTTGTAGAGGTCTGATAAACAATTGAATTTCTACACAAAAATTAAAATGGACATGTTTTATTTAACTCCTTCATAGATAATACAGGTAACAAACTGTGGTTTAGAGAAATTGACTAGCCCAAAGCCAGTCAACTAGGTAGTAACAGAGTAAGTTACTGGCTCATTATTTTTTTCTACTTTTAATTTTTAATATTTTATATTTTCAATAGCTGCCTGTAGCTTAACATGCTGACATAAAACTAACAGGTTGTTGCTTTGTATAGATCCCTGATAGCCAGTATAATCTACCTTATTGGAGCTCTGATCCATGAGACTCTAGAGTTCAAAAAGTGAGTCTCTATAAAAAATAATTACATTGAATAGTTAACCATTTATTATTCATGTGCTAGGACAGTATCTAGCACATCTTCGTGCTCTTTAAATGTTTAATATAAAATTTGGATTATGATGTAAATATTATCTTTTGCTATTAATTCACACCAGACAAGGCCACTTTTTACATTTGTAAAATAGGATAGCACCATTTATATCCTGGCTATTTCAGAATGAATTAATATTTGTTGTTGTGAGTTCTCTGAAGGAATATTTGATATATTGAGAGGAATATATAAGACTTAATTTTTTTCCATTTTCCTAAATGGAAGCTTTTTCTTCCTTTAAAACATTTTTGTTCCTCACTTTATACATACGTCAGGGATTTGACATAGAACATCAAATACTTGGAACCTCTCTTCATTTCCTTGCTTTTTGTCCTGTCCCAGGTTTCCTGTATCCCTTCGTGTCCTCACCCAAGGCCCCCCTCCTTCTTCCAAACTTAGGATATTCATTTCTCATGCATTTTACATATATTACACTTTACTTTCTGTGTTCCTGTAATGAATAGGAATCACTATACTATTAGCTACAATTCATTGAGCACCTATGTACCAAATGTCAACTCTTCACAACCTTGTAGAAAGAGTCAACATTTGTTAGGTGATTACTGTATAACAGGCATTGTTCTAAGTGTTTTAGATATATTAATTGATGGCATCCTCATAATTCTATGAAATAGGTACTACTACTAATATCCCTACTTAGATGAAAATACTAAAGAACAGAGAGATCAAGGAATTTGCCCAAAGTTGGTACTAAGTGATGGAGCTGGGTTAGAAAGCTGGGTAGTCTATAATACACCCTTGAATTATTGGAAACCTATTTTCCACCTGTGTTTCTCACTACACTCACACTACTGCTACACTTGCACTTTCTGATACCAGATGGGTGTGGAGTTTTCCCCCACCAAACAATTCTGTGACACTAGCTGGCTGTCCAACAATTCAACTCAATTATCTACCTGGAGATAGTCCAAGTTGTCACCTGTGCTTCTGACCAGCTGTAAATCCTAGGTCCCCACAACCCCCTCCTCAGGTTTGATTGATTTGTTTACAGAACTTTTGCAATCACTTATGTTTACCAGTTTGCTAAAGGATACGATAAAGGATATAGATGAACAGTCAGAGATATATAGGACTAGGTCTGGGGGGGTCCTGAGAGCAGGAGCTTGTCCCGGTGGAGTTGGGAGTGCATCACCCTCCTGGTATGTGGGTGCTCAACCTGGAAACTCCTGAACCCCATACCACTGGGATTTTATGAAGACTTCCTCAGATAAGCATAATCAATCTTTAACTCCATTTCCAGCCCCTCTCCCCTCTCTGGAGATTGGGAGTGGGGCTGAAAATTCCAAGCTTTTATTTGTGGCCTGGTCTTTCTGGTGACCAGTCCCCAACCAGAAGCCATCCAGGGTCCATTCAGAGTTACCTCATTAAAACAAAGGATGCTCCTAGTGTCCTTATTACTTAGGAATTTACAAGGGTTTTAGGAGCTCTGTGCCAGGAATCACGAGTATATATATACTTTCTATGATCTCATGGCTCTTAACCGTTATATCTTTTTCAAGATAGATACAGTAATTATACCAGAGATGAAAAAGAGAACAAGTAATTAACTCAAAAGGATCCTAGTAACTCCAAAACCTGTACTTTACATACGATATCATAAAAAGAAGTTTAGGATAGGGCTTTAAAGCCAGAAAGGCTGCTTCTGCCAATTAGTAGGTATATGATTTTGCAAAAGTTACTTCTCTGTCCGTTTCTTCATCTTTAAATTATTAATAGAATTTACCACACAAGAGCTGTTTGAGGAAAAAGAAAATAAGTACAAAGTGCTTACAAAAGTACCATAGCATTTTGTAGATGTTAATTTTATTTCCAACTTACCTCTTTTATTTATAAGAAAACAAAAGATAAAATAATTTGATATGTGCTACTCTGAGGAAGCAGATGCAAGCCACAGGCTAAGAGAATGAAGGGTCAAATTAAGCAGCTTAGGTCCAAATCCCAAGCATGCTTCCGTTAGAAACTTAACCTCTGGGAATTTCAGCATCCTCATCTCTGGTAGAACAGTACTACCTCACAAAGTTATTGTAAACTTTAAATATCCAGTACATGGCAAATATTTAATAAATACTAACCATTAATCATCTCTGCATCTGCAGCAGTTAGCACAATGTTTAATGAATAAATAGTGACATAGTTAAGACATCTTTTTTGCTTTCCTTCACTAGCCCGCTCATCTCCTTCCCTGGCATTATCCTAAGTATTTTGAAGTTTACCATCTCAATGTCTCTCTGCTACTGTAAAGACCAGCAACTAAAGAAAAATGTAACTGTTAACACCTGAAGCTGTCACTTATTTACTAGTAATCACACCAAATTTTCAGTAAATGGATTGTACAAACCACAACAACTGCAAGTCAGCAGTACAGATGGGGAAATGGAATTTTTACCTATTTACCACATTAAGGGCTATTTGAAAATACAATTAATGTAATTATAGCATATTTCTTTCTGCTTTTAACCAAAGTTCGTCTTCATTCCTAAGCTTTTACTACAATGTACAAAATCCTTAAGTTAACATTGAATCTATTTATTAACGAGTATCCCGTCCAAGAATTATACTTAGGTAAGAAATAATGCCAGACTATTTTATAGGCTTTCTTACAAATAAGATGATTGCCAAAGATGCATTCTCTTCTACGTGAAAAATTATAAAACTGTTCTAAGTTTGACAGTTGCTCCACAACTAGCTGTGAAATTTTTCTAGGCTACTACTTGATAGAATATTGAAGAACTTTTTTCAACACTATCTCTTTTCCCATGCACCTGAATAAATTGAAGGATAAATTGAGCAATAAGGCAGACAAATTTCCCTGTTGACAAGAATTTAAAAAATTTAAAATTAGGTATTATACATTAATACAACCACTTCACCAGTAAAAATTAAAATTTATTGATCTACAATTATTACCAAAAAACGTAAAGTAGAAACTTTACTTAAGCTTAATGCTCTTTTTAACTCCTGCACGAATGCCAGATAGTTCACCACTGTAACGTTGCTCTTCTCTACGAACTTCACGAACCTGGCCTCTCCTGCGAATTTTGGCTCTTCTGAACTTCTCCCGGTGTTTTACTCTGGGATTGCGATCAATCTTCTTTCTCCTAGGTGTAAGTCCCCTGTTTTTAGCAATCTGATAGGTGATGGCTCTCTTTGCATTTTGATTTTCAAGAGCCTTGTCTTCAGTACTATTTTCTTCTTTCTTTCTCTTTAAATTGTGCCTGTCTTCGATTTCTTTATAGTATTTCAGGGCAGCTTCTTCATCAAAATCGGAATCAGAAAGATCTGTAACAGCAGAGGCAGCAACAGCCTCTGAAACAGATTTTGGCTTGGCCTTGGTGGATTTTGCTTTTGGAATCAATTCTTTCCTTCCAGCATCATCCTTCAGTGTGAGTAGATAACGAATCTCGGAGGACAGCTTCTGATCCACAACTGACAGCTTGTTGATCAAAGTTCGGTAGGTAACCAGCCTTTCTATGACAGGATGTCCATGTGCAGGGACTCTCCTAGCTTTCAGGATCAAATAAAAACTGATGTTGGAGAAGTAATTCAAATAGAGGTTGTACTTGGTCCTCAGATATTGGCTTCCTTTTCCAGGCGGAATGACCCCTTGTTCCACCAATTGTAACAATGGCTCCAGCTCATCCTTCACCTCTGTTAATTTAACTTTCAGGTCTTCGATCAGCTCCAAGAGCTCTGGGGATTCCTTCCTCAGCATCTTTAACTTCTCTTTCACCGAAACTTTCGCCAAGTCCTTCACGACCCGTGTCTCAGCCTCGTCTACCTGAGGCACCGGTTTTGCAAAGGCCTCCACCCAGGTGACCCCAAAATCATCCTCTTGCAGGGCTTGGGCTAGGCGCCGCTGAATGAGCTGTGCCTCCTCCTCCTCCTCTTTTTCCTCCTCCTCTACTTCTTGTTGACCCTGCCGGCGTCGGGATTTGGAACTACAGTCCGTGTCATAATAAAGTTTTTTCCTCTGACCCCACGACAAACTGGGATCCACAGAGGCCTCGACTTCACTCTGCACGGAGCTGCCACCATCGTCATCGTCATCCTCCTCATCCCCCGCACTCTCTGCATCTTCGTCGTCCCCATCAGAAACGTCCAGGGCTAGCACCTCCTCCTCCTCCTCCTCCTCGCCATCCTCCTCCTCGTCCCCACTGTCCAGTTCGCTCCAGCCCTTAGCCAAGGCGGCTCGAGAGCGGGCCTCATGGAAATCATCTACCTTATCCTGGTAGTAGCTGGAGTCCCCCGGGGAGGGTGGCAATTCCAAATCGTCTTCCTTTTCGTCCGCTGGGCCGCCACCTGCCTTCGCTCGCACCGCTGCCCACTTGGCTGCTCCGCGCCGCCGGGATCTCCCCACCATTGTTCGCGGTCTCAGGTTCTATACCCAAGTCGGGCTTTCCGCCCACCGTTGCCTTCCACGCACGAGCCACGCGTCCCAGCAACACGCCTCCCGAAACAGCCAAGCGGCCTCGCACCACGCGAACGTGCCGGCGCTCGGGTCTCCTTCCGGCCCCCAGGATGCTCTTCGTGGGGCGTGGGAACCAGGACTTCCGCTCGGGCCCGCCGGCCTAGTCACGTTTAAAGCGACTCGTTTTCGCTTTGCCCTGGAACGCCAATCGATTGTGGTGAATTAAAAGCTTTCCGTGCAGGAACAATAGGTATAGGAAGTTCAGTTCCGTAGAGCCCTTTGGAGAGACTGCTGTTCTGACTCTCGCGAGCCTGGGCGCGTGGCGGAGGTGGGGTGGGGCCGGTATCGTGCCGGGACCGCCAGGCCCGGTCGCCGGGACCAGTAGAGGGCGCTCTGCCTCTATTAGGAGAGGCCCCGGGGTTGGGCAGTGAGCTGGACTGCGCATGTACCACTTGGCGTGGAGTACCCAGGATGAGATTTGCCTGTTTACTGGAGTGGTTTTGTATTCTCTGCCTGTCAGTGTGGAAGTTAATGAGGTTGTTTTTTTTCTCTCCGCAACGTCCAAACACTTTTTCTGGGCACCATAGCCTGAGGCGCCGCCGGTGCCCCTGGCCTGGAGAATCCTGGCATCTGGGCGAGAGCGCAGACCGGGCCTCAGGGCGGGTGCGTTAACCCATCTCCAGCTGCCTGCTCTCAGGGCTCGGCGCCTCCACGGGCTTGTGTCCCCGAGGCGTGACAGTGGGAAGACAGAGCCCCTCTCTAGGGCTTGACTTTCCGAGGAACTCCTATGGCAGCAGAATTTCTATGGCATCACGATTTCTCTTCCTCTTTAGCGGGGAAGATTCATTCTTAAAAGATACTTTGGAAATGACACATTTAACTGTCAAGGGTGTACCCTTTATTCATTTATTCTTCAACGTTTAATCACGAGGCAGCGTATTAGGCTTTGGAAGAACAATGGGCAAAAACAGACCCACATTCGTGAAACTTGTGGTCTAGCAGGGGACACACGTTCATTGAGTAATGGAAAAACATGCCAAATTATAACTGGAGTAAGTGCTGTGAGCATTTTGTCCTGTGTTACCCAGCCTTCATGACCGTGGGAAACTTGTGTGTTCAAGAGACCGCTTAAGCATCACCTCTTTGCTCTCTTCTTTAACCCCTTTAGTTGTGTTTCCCTCAGTTCTTCTATATCACGGAGTAGATCTCTACAAACACTGAATTGCAAGCATCCAGTACATGTTGAATCAAGGTTTGTTTAGTGAATAAATATTGAAATTACAGTATTTGATTACCTGTCTGTCTCAGGTGCTACATAATACAGAGTGAATGAATGATGCCTAAGACCGCAAACATCTCTTCAGGAGATAACCTGAGCTTAATGGATTTTAGGACTCAATAATTCCAACTACACACTTTTCTTTTACGGATGTGGAAACAGAGACTCAGGGAGATTGCGTTATTAGATCTGGTACGGAAATCCGGACAGTGCTCCCACTGCAGGCTCTCACAGTCAGCTCTGATCGGTCCTTTGCCTTTACAATGTGCATGAGTTTCAGACTTGTTCCAGAGGGTGTATTTTGCTGGGTGACTGAAAGAAACCAAGAGCACAGGTTAAAGTATTTGAAGAAGAGAGTGGTAACAAGGGAAGAATTAGTCAAATTTGTCTTTAGAAGTATTACTAGGGCTAGAAGTAGAAAACACTGGCTTATAACCTTAGAACAATTCAAGGTTTAAGTTTTCAGACATTACATACAGTAGGTTCAGAGTTAAGATTATGTTACCTTCAAATATAGGTTGTTGGGAGCTGAGCTTTTGATATGTTGCTAAAATTAATGGTGACATAGAGTTTCTTTGCAGAAAGTATGTCATTAGGTTAAGAAAAGTAATACAAATTTTTGGAAAAGTGATGTTAATATTTCTAACTAAATATTTTCAAAGTGCTAAAAGTTACCTTACACGTTTGTAAACCTTTACAATATTTTAGAAAATACAATTTTATGAATAAAAAAAGATGTGGGTAAGAATCTTATGTTCTGCTTTGCCCTCACAGAATTCATTTTTAATGTAAATTTTAATAGATTTTGTCATTCAACAAGTATTAACTGCATACTAACTATAGTAGAATGCTACATGCTGTAGTAGATCCAAAACTGAATTAGCCACAGTCTCTTCCCTCAAGGAGCTTATAGTCAGGTAGAAAAGAAAAGATGCATGCAGAATACTAAAATACAACGTAGTGTGTGATGTAAACCTAGTGCTGTGAGAGATCTGAGGGGTGAGAGGTTGCCTCTGGATTGTTATTCTAGAAATATTGTTTAAGTAATGTTGCATTTAAGCTGGAACTGTAATTACATCCTTGTTTTAAATGTACTATTGAATTTTCATTATGTCTAAATATTAAGTTTTATTTAGGCATATTTATTTTTATTTATTTTTATTGCAAATTATCTGAGAATTTATACATACTTCAGGACCCAAATGCATATATTATTATAGAGAAGTTAGAAAAATATTTAGATATATTTAATAGGAGTGATCACATTGCTCTAATATTATTTAGTTTACACTACACATTGCATTAACTGTTTAGAATAGAGTTGCAATATCCAATGCATATTCAGAGAACGTGGTATTCTAACATTCTCAGAGTTTTGAAAAAGAACAGTTAAAGCCAATTATTCAATTCCAGTAGCTCCCATAGACTAATCTTCTATAAACTAATCTTATAATTATATACCACTTAAGTGAGGAATTATTTTCTTACAAATTTGTATTGTTGAAAAGACAGATTAATAGCTTTATTATATCATAATCCTATGCCAATTAAAAAGAAAAATACTGACTCCCCAGAGAAAATGAACAAATATTAAATAACATTTGATATTTAACTATTATATTTGTGGCAACTATAATTTATCATCAACTGGAATTTTTATCACATTATTATTTTTCCTGGCTCAGGAGTTAGCAAGTTATAACTTAACATAATGAGGGCCAAGTTTTCTTTCAAAGAATACTCTTTTGCCTTATTCTAAGCCCGTTAGGAAATTTTCTGACTGTGGAAGGCAGGGGTTTGTGAATGACACACTAAGTGATATTAAGATACTTTCTTCAGGGCATGTATAAGTTCTGGGTGTTGAATGTATTCTACCACCACATTAGCTTAAACTGGTTTCAATTTCTTCCTAGACTAATGTAGCAATAATAATAATGGCTAACATTGAGACCAATTATTATGTGAAGGTACTATTATAAGCTCTTGACATTCAACACTACGCAAGATACTATAATAATCTCTAATTTAGGAAACAGAGGCACAATGAGACTAAATGAGGTCACAGGCTAGTAAATGGTGGAATACTCATAGATTTGAACCCAGTCTGGCTTCAGAATCCACACTGTACTGTAGCTAACACTGGCTTTCAAATATTCCCTTAGTAGATCTTCTCATTTCCAGTCTTTGCTGTACATTTGATTCAGCATTATCAGATATATCTTCCTAGAATACTATTTACATCATCCCACGTCCTTGTTCTAAAGCTTTCAATGACTCTCTTACTATTAAGTCCACAGCCCATATAGTCCTCCCACAGTCTTGCTGCAAAGCAAGCTTTCCAGCCATACCTTTTTTTACCCCTCTACTGAAACCTTCCATTCTGATTTAAGTGCTCTGTCACTCCTTATTCCCCAATCATTGCTTTACAATTTCCTCCTCTGTCCCTTTGCACATATTTTCGGTGTTCTCATAATTACCTATGTCAGAAATTTACTAATCATTACAGACATCTTTTTGGCTAACAAAGAAATTCTCACACAGGTCCTGTATGATGCTACCTGTATGACGCTGCTTGAAAAGCCATTATTGATATCAGGGAGTTAGAGACAACCTGGATACCCATCCCTGGAAGAGCAGATCAATAAAATGTCATGGAAAAACAACATGGAATTTAGGAGCAGAGTGACCATACATATTGGTTTGCCTAGTACAACCCTTATTAACCTGTTATTCCAGTGTAATTACTCTCAGGATTTAGATGATAAATTATATGGTCATCTTAACTACACAGTAATTGGAAACAGATTATACATTCACATAGCAACATGAATGGTTCTTAAAAACAGTGTGCTTAGGGAAGAAAGTAAAAACTGAGATATGTAATATAATACCACATAAATACAATAACACATTTTGTAAGAACATATACACAAAATAATGTCCATTAAATACAAAATAAACAATTGCTTATGGAGGGGCAAAGAATGGGATGAGGCTTGGAAATTAGAAGGAATAGGAAAGGAACTTGCCGTGGACTAATAATGAGAATGTGCCAGGAACTGAGAACAATGAACTGTTTGCATCTGAGGTTCAATTACAAAACAAACAAGGAGACAAAAAGTGACCATAGAGGTTCCTAACTTAAACTCCTTTAAAAACTTCCCAACATCTATAGGATCAGTTCACATTTCTTATGACCTTACTCCTGCATACATCTTTAACTTACCACACTCTCACTGCCGCCATGTGTGGTATAGTTGTGTGTGTGTGTGTATTTATATATATATATATATATATATATATATATATATAAAATAGGCTAAGAGCTAAACCCTTTATTGTATAGAAAATGAGAGCTGACTAAAGAAAAAAGTGTATATGAACTATGTTTCAAAAGACCTTCACTATCAAAGCTATAATTATCATTGAATCAATAATTAATACCGAGGATGCCAATAAAAATGTATACACATGACTTGTATGCATCTTTTGTTATCGGTATATATTATTACAAAAAAATACAATTTTTCCTTTCTTAAAATGTGTATACGTTTTTTGGCACCCACTGTATATAAATAATTATATTTACAAGGTTCCTCATGAACCTTGTTTTGGCTGTGCTCTTTCTGCCTCCTTTCCTTTGCACATGTTTCTACTTTCTATAGAACTCTTATTCATCCTTTCAGACTAATTTTAAATATCACCTTAAAAGCCTTTCCTGGCCTCAGACAGGGTGAAGAACTTCCTCTGTTGCATTCCCACATTTCATACATATCTCTATTTTTACTTACTGCTTTCCTTCAACTAAATCTACAAGCCCCATTAAGTCTTGATCTAAGTAGTCATTTTTTAAATCCTAGAAACTAAATGAGTGTCAGCATATCAAAATAGTAGCCTTTAACAATGAATGGCAGTTTCTTTTGTGCTTCTCTAGTCATCAGCACAGTTTTTAAAAACTTAACAGTAACCTTTAGAAGATGAAATATTTAATATATGGCTTTTGTGAACTTAAGCTAATAGTTAAATGTGCATTTACTTTTTATCCCAGCATCATAGACTAGGTTTTGGTGACTGAAGTTGTCAGAGAAGTAGCTTTTCTTTTATGCTCAGGGAAGTAGTAATAATAAAAATAATTTGATATGAGAGTAATAATGGGAAAAATGTATTCTTGATGTTAATTGCTATCAGCTTACTTAGATAATTTAATATAATCACAGAAGCTCCTTGAACTATTTTTGGGTTCAAAAAAAAAAAGAAGGATTATTTTTAGGTGTATGTAAGAAAATGGAAGAGATGAAGTATAGTTGCCATCTGCTTTCATTTCTGTTGGAAACTACTTACTCTGAAAGCAGTAGGTTGCAGATTCATTTTGCAACTAAGTCTGTATCTAATTAAAGACGAAAATCGTAGAAGTGATTGGGAAGTAAAATATAGAACTTCTACTGAAATGTGGGATAAACATATGAACCCTTCTAAGTTTTTAATAAAAAATGACTTGGTTTGGTTGCTTTAATTACAAGATGAAGAATTTAATGAAATTGTGACACTGCTTTATCTTCCCAGCTCTTATCCAACGAAATACTGTGTCATTATTTTCTAATCATTATTTTAACCTCTTTTTATTTTTTCTTGTCATGAGGAACCTTATGGATACAATTATTTATATATTGTTGATCCAATAATAATTATAGTTTTCATGGTGAAGATCTTTTTTTTAAGATTTTATTGGGGAATTGGCGGAGGGGAACAGCATTGGGGAATCGGGGAAGGGGAACAGACAAGTTGCTGTCTTTTTGCTCTTCAGTCTAGTTGCGGAGGATGTTGCTTCACTGTTGGTATCGTCATTGCGCTCTTCCCGGATGAGGCAGATCAGTCGCCGGCCTCTGGATGTCGCTCACCGCGGCTATTGGCAGCTCACGCTTGGCTGCCAGCCACTCACGCTTGGCTGCCAGCCGCTCACGCTGGCTGCCAGCCGCTCACGCTGGCTGCGGGCCACTCACTGCAGCCCACGGCAGCCCACTGCAGCAGGGGCTGCAGCCCACACCATCACCGGGGCTCGCACAGCCCAGCTCCAGGTGGAGCTGCTGTCAGCTGCAGAGGGCAGCGTCACCGGCCCTCATGTGGGATCCGAACCGGGGCCGCTGGCATCCCAAAACCAGCGCTTAACCAATGCGCCACTCGGCCGGCCCTGGTGAAGATCTTTTGAAACACAGTTCATGTAAAAATTTTTCTGTAGTCACTCCTCATTCTCTATAGCATAAAGTCCTTAATTCTTAGCTTAATGTTAGGGGCCTGCCTTTATCTGGCCCCAACTTATTTTTCCAGCTGCTTTCCTACTACTTTCCTTGAGGAGTTCTACATTTTAGCCAAACTCCAATACGCATTCTGCTTCTCTTTTTGAGATTTCTTTCTCTTGGCCTTTGCTTAGATTGCCCCACATCTCTGTTCTTAATGGCCTTCAAAGCCCAGCTAAAATATCTTCTCCAGGATATATCCTCTGATATGCTTCCTTCCATTAGCATCTACTGGTCCTTTAACTCTTCCTATGTTAGGATTTTAAAACATTTTATCTGTTGTGTTAAAACTACAGGTATTTATATATTTATCAGGTATTTATATATCTATCCTTCCTACTAGATATATCACCATTCATCTCTGTAACCCTTACAGTGTCTAACATAGTTACTTATACTTAGTAAGTATTGATAGCTAATCAAATGAGAGTTAAACTGAGTTTTGTTAAATTTTAAAAGGTATTAATATGAATAAAAACAACCTTAGGAATTTAAGAAGCAGCCTGCAAATGTGACATTATTTATTTATTTATTTAATTTTATTTTAAAAATTTTATCGGGGAATTGGGGGAGGGGAACAGACAAGTTGCTGTCCTTTTGTTCTTCAGTCTACTTGTGGAGGACATCGCTTCACTGGCCCATGTTGGTATTATCATTGTGTGCTTCCACTGAGGCATCACTTGCCAGCCATTGGGCAGCCGCTCACGGCAGCTCAGGAAGGTGCAAGCCAGCTGCTGGCCAGCCCCACTGCACCCTACGCTGTTGCAGGCGACAAGGCAACCCAGCTCCAGATCGAGCTGTTGTTCATCATTTTAGCTGTAGAGGGCGCAGCGTCACTGGCCCTCACGTGGGATTCTTGGGATGCCTTGCTGCCCCAGAGCTGGTGTCCCAAGCCAACTCTTTACCAACGTGCCACTCGGCCAGCCTGTGACATTATTTATTAATGTATTATCTATTTTGGGTATTAAGAGATAACTTAGACTTTATGCTAAGAGCAATGGTGAACCTTTGGAGGGTTTTACACGGGGCAAGATTAGAGAATTGATGGAAAGGTAATATTACAGGTAAGAATTTAGTGTGAGGCTGTTACAGTCATATCAGTGAATTTTAATGTCTATGCTAGGGCCCTGGGAATAAGGATATAAAAATGTAGACAGATTAAGAGCTATTTAAGAGATGGTATTATAGTACTTAGTGTCTGATTAAGTATGAGGGTTGAGGAGTTACAGTGACTCCCAGGTTTTCTTGGACAACTGAGTGGATGATGATACTCTCCACTAAGACAGAAAACCCAGGAGGGAAGAGGTTAGCAGGCTGCAGGAAACGGGAAAATAAGTTTGGACATGCTGCATTTGAGTTTTCTGTGAAGAGGTTCAAGTGTCTAATGTCTTCTAGACAGTAGGATGTATGGATCTGAAGCTTGGGAAAAATATCTGAACTAGAGAAGAGATTTCGGGGTCTTCAACATTCAGTGGAACATGGGACTCTGTTAGATATTTAACTAAAACAACAACAACAACAACAACAACAACAACAACAACAAAATAAAGTTTGGGATTGTTTTTACTTAAGTAGCTAGCACACTTGATCTAGTAGACCAGAAAGGATATAGTGCCTGCCTGTCACTACAATTATAGGACTATCTATCATCAAGTCAGATTTCAAGGGTTTGGATTAATAAAGGATCTATACGCAATGAAATGTCTAATTTAAACCTATTCAAATTTCAGACCTCTAAACTTGGTGATGCAAATCCATGAAAAATTACCACCATCACCAAAACAATTCATCTGAATAAAGCCTCCACGTGTGCTCAACTCACATTTTTTATCATGTCCAAAAGTCTTAATACCCGTCTGGGCTTTCTCCACTTGCTATTGTCAGTGTCATTGAATTTTGGGAGATACTAATTATGTATGAGGCACTATGCTAGGTACTTTAAGTACATTATCTTATTGAACTCTCATAATATATCTATAAGAAGGGTACTGTTATTCCTCTTTTCACAGATGAGGCTCAGAAATGTAAAGTAATTTGCCCAAGATTATGTAGCTGGTGGTTAAACCCAAATCTGACTCACTTTGAAGATGGTTTTCTGAACCATTTTATTATACTATTTCCTAGACTATAGTTTATTGCTAATGAAAACCTTGTGTGGCCCAGAGACATATACTTCAATGTGTCTTGAAAAAACATGGCACTTCAGATTGATAGACTAAGATTATTCAGAGATATGGTGTCAATTTCAACCAATATAAAGGCAGGAGAATCAGGAGGCATCACCCCTACTGAATCTTTGTAGTTTTGTTTTGGAACCTGGGAAAGCATGAATGTAGTAGGTGTGCATAGGCAAATAATCATAAAATATAATTAGAGGATATCATTTAGATATTGGTCTATTGTTCCTTCATTGATTAATTTTGGGCAGATTTATTCAGTTTTTTGTTTTGTTTTTGCTTCTGTGCTTTTGGTAAAATTGTTTATTCACTGTAAATTATTTTCTTTCAATTTATTTTTGTCTATACTGATTGCCATATCAGAGCATTTCTTCACACTGTGATTGTGAACTACTACAATTTATGTTCTACAATATTTAAAATAACAGTAAACACATTACTTAAGCATTTCCTCTTATATTAATCACTAATCTTCAGATGTTATGTTTGAAAAAAACTTGTTTCATGTTGCTAAGTAACTGAATGAAGATATTTAATAATCAAGTATAATATTATAGTTGCCTATATAAAATCACTACTCTACAACCATATCATATAATGCCAAATTTATATTTATGTAGAACATTTTAATTTTGCACAGCACACAGCACCATACTAGATGTTTAAGAGTAGGTATGCTGAAACATAAAATATATGGTTTCTGGACTCATGTTGCCATATTGAACTTTCATTTCCTCAAATAGTCATGTTTTCTCTCAACTCTAAACTGTTGATGTTACAGTCTCTCTTAGACCACGTTTGTCCCTTTTTTGCTTGACTTCTACTCATCTTTCATGGACTTTACTTCCTCTGGGAAGCTTTCTTTGATCCTGCTTCTCCCCCCACCCCCAACCCTCACTCCTGTCCCCAACATCTGTGCTTCTAAGGCACATTGTATTTTGTCATCATGTAAACATATGTTATCATTACCCAATAGACTGTAAACCCAATTGATCAAAGGACATACCTATCTTGTTTGCTTGTGTCCCTGCCACATAGAGTAGATGCCAATAGATATTTGTTAAAGAAAGAATAAATGAATGAATGACCATTTGAACTAGAGCCAGGTAAGCAGCATTATTAGCCTTACGACCACAAAAAACATATTGTTATAATGGCAACTTTATTTCAGTGGCTTAAAGAAAAATTCTTTTAAATAAAAACACATGGGTGCCCCAATTATATAAGGAAACTATGATCCAAAAAGATAGCTACATTAATTTCCTATTTGTGCTATAATAAATTACCACAAACTTAGTGGTAATATAGTGGTTTATAACAATACAAATTTATTGTTTTTACACTTCTGTAGGTAAGAAGCCTGACATGGTCTCATTGCACTAAAATCAAGGTGTCAGCAGGGCTGTGTTCCTCCTGGAGGCCCTAGGGGAGTTTCTGTTTCCTTGATTTTTCCAGCTTCTAGATACTACCTGCAGTCTGTCTTATGTTTGTTTTCCTTCAACTTCAAAGCCACTTTCAAACCTTTCTCTTTCACTGACTCTCCTGCCTTCCTTTTTCTCTTATAAGGACCCTTGTGATTATATTGGACCCACCTGAATCATCCAGGATAACTTCCCCATCTGAAAGTTAGCTGATTAGCAACCTTAATTCCTTCTGCAACCTACATCTTCCCTCGCCATGTAGCATATTTGCAGGTTCTGAGAATTAGCACATGGACCTCTTTGATTGGACTATTATTTTTCCTCCTATAATAGCTTAGCATTTATGTCAGTCTGAAAGAAGATGCTATCTTTTTTCTGTATAAAAAAAACCAATAGATGCTAAAATAATTGAGTGTTTATATGTTGCAGCCATGTTCTAGGTGCTTTACATTTATTATTATAAAACCTATGAAGTATGCACAACAGTCATGCTCATTTTATAGATGAAATTAAAGGAAAGAGAGGTTAGAGGTTAAATAACTTACTAAAATCCTATTTGAATCCAGAAAATCTGACTCCAGAGCCTTTGCTCTTTGTTTAGTAGGAAGACGGTAGAGGTAGTAGATGTATCTCTTAAGACCAAGTCTTACAATGTAAAGTATTAAGTTGTGTTAGGTATTTTAAATTATTTGAATATATAATATATTTATAATATAATGTTGCAAAGTTCATTGGGAAATAATCAGTGATTACCCACCTTTTGGGCGAAAGCGACTTATTTCAAACTCTGAAAGAGATACAAAAGAATTACTAAGATTGTTTTGAAAGAATGTATCAGATAGTTTTAAAATAATTGACTGGATATTCTCCACTACAGATTTATGCTTTCTCCTAGTTATTGGGAAAACAGACAGTATGGCACTTACATATGATGTAAAAACTCTGAATAGAGGAGTTAGAATAAGGAAAATTTTATTTGTCACCCATTTTCCTGAGTTTTATAGTCCCCTTTGGTGTTTCCTCATATCCTTTTTTTTGGACTGCCAGTTGCTACCACTCTTTATGAACATCTCTCTGCATCTAGAAAGTATTAATTTAGTATAGGAGATAAATTATGCACATATTTCAAAAAGTGATAAAAATGTAGAGTAATATGTTAACTTATATAACATGATATAAAATAGAGATATAAGATGGATTTATTTAGCAAGAGTAATATGGTGAAGAGAATGGGATGACATTAGATGGGAAGACTTACTAGAATTAGTTTTAAGGATTTTAGGATTTTGACAAGGGTTGGCAGAAAGGCAAAATAAATTTATGGTGAGGAAAATGACAGAGTGAAAAAGGTTCTGAAACAGGAATGAGCTAATCATATACAAGAAAAGGAACCAGATATATTTGACTAGAGCAGAGGCCTCCCCTAAAAATAGATTTGAATTTCCTTGAAGCAGTTAGGGACCACACCACAGGAGTTAATGAATTGAAAGGAGCATAGTGTTGGTTGAACAATTTCCTGGGAACCTTGTTTACTATTATATCTCTAGAGAAATTATGAAATCTAAGCTGTTGTTTTCAAATGAATGTTTGGAAACAGGCTGTGTGTAAATTAGGATCTGCCCAGAGGTGGTGTGGTGAAGGGAAGAGCTCTGCCTAATGGTTAAACGACTGACATGTACTATCCCAAATAGCAATTCTCTGAAAAGTCCCTGCAGGTGCAAGTTTATTTAAAAACAGACCACAACACAGGTGCAATTCTCCTTATAAACATCTGACCACAACACCCTACTCTAAACGACTATTTGGAAAGCCTTTGGGAAAAGAATTCAGTTTTTCTCCTCTTAATTTTTTAATTTTTAAAAAGAATTTGGGATGCAATTTCTTCCTCATGTTTTGAGTTCTTTGTTAATTTAGCTGTTGCCTTCTGCTATCTAAATATAACTTTTATATACACTGTGATTGGATACAAACATATATTTGAAGAAATTCTGCATGCAAGAACCAAAATGTTTAGGGTTAAAAAAATGTCAATAAAAAAAATTTCTCCATATAGATGTGAAAGAAAGAATTATGGCTTTTGGTTTTGTGGGAGGTGAAATGAACTGGATGTTTGGAGGCCTGTGCTCCACCTTTAGCTTTAGAATGACTAAGATGGAGTCTGAAATTCAAAATAGATTCTAAACTTGTATAATTGAAACAGGGAAAAAAAATTCTCTTATAAGAAGTGCATGGTGTCGTCTATTATGGCTCCCCTTTCACTCCTCTGCAGCTCCAGGGACCTTCCTCCTTGCTGCTTGGCCTGCTCAGGACAAGCTCTTTCCTATCTTGGCCTTTTTACTTGCTGTTTGCGTTCTTCTTGGAACACAGTTTGACTCTGTGGTAAGCAGAGTAATTTCCTTCCGAAAATGTGCATGCCCTAATCCCTGGAACCTGTGACTATGTTACCCACTACTTAGCAAAAGAGCCTGGAGATGTCAGTCAGGGTATGGGCCTTAAAATGGGAAGATGATCCTCGATTATGTGGATGGGCCCAATGTAATCACATGAGTCATCAAAAGTGGAGAACTTTTTCTAGCAGGAAACAGGAGAGATGAGGCAAAAGTGGAGGTCAGAGAGATTTGAGGCATGAGAAGGACTTGGTCTACAGAATGGGTCTGTTAGCTAGCTTTGCAGATCAAGGGACACTAGTCAGGGAATGCTGTCAGCATTTAGAAGCTGAAAACAGCTTCCAGCTGCTAGCATGTAAGGGAATGGGAATCTTGGCCCTAAAACCACAAGGGACTGAATTCTGCTAACAACCTGATTGACCCTGGAAGTATATTCTCTACTGGACCCTCAAGAGCCCAGCCAGTGGCACCTTATTTAGTGAAAGTAGAGAATGGATTAGCTTAGCCTACCCAGACTTCTGACTTACAGAACTGTGACCTAATACATTTGTGTTGTGTTAAGCAACTCAATTTGTGGTGATTTGTTATGGCAGCATAGAAAACTAGTATAGGCTCCTTCCCATTTGCTCCTATTTCAGTCCAGATGTTACTTCCTCAAAGAGGAGGCCTTTCCTGAATATGCCTTCTAAAGTAGACTACCTCAGTCCTACCCTAGGTGTGCTCTGTCACACTATTTCCTTTATTGCATTTATCACCAACTGTGATTATTTAAATTTATTTATTTATTTATTTATTTGTTTATTTATTTATTTAATCTGTCTTCCCCACTAGAGTATAATCTCTGGGAAGGCAGGGCCAGGTTGGTCATGGTTGTCTATATCTTCGCACCAGGGGTACGACGTATCAGGCCCATATTAGGTCTGTAACATACATTTGTTGAAAAATTGTTTTTGATTTAATAGTAAATGGGGCAACCCCAAATGGAATAGTAAGACTTTATGACAAGCCATGGCTTATCAACATAATGGAATATTATATAATTACTTCAAAGGTTAACATACATGTCTTCTATATCAATTTTTGGAAATTGATATATAAAATATATAAGTGACAAAAAGGAACACAAAATAGTTGGTACAAAAGTACAATTGTATGAAATGCATTTATATGTGCTTTTTTGAAGATTAGAATTTAATTTTGAAAATAAAGGTTAGTATGCTTAATTCTGTACTTAAATACTAACTATTTGCATATAATAATATGCAAAAGGTATGGCTGTTATTTAATTTTTAAAAAGATTTTTATTAAAAATATAGTTATCATGCAATATTATATTAGTTTCAGGTGTACACAGTAGTTTTTCAACATTTATATACCTAAAGAAGTGACCATCATAAGTCCTACAACCGTCTGATACCATACTATGCTATCACAATATTATTGACTATATTCCCCATGCTGCACATTACATCCCCATGACTTATTTGTTTTATACCTGGAAATTTGGACCTCTTATTCCCCTTTACCTTTTTTTAGTTACGGTTGACCTTCAATTTTTAATTTTTTAGTTTTTAAATTTTTCCCCCCTTTTTAATTTTTTAGTTGCAATTGACCTTCAATATTATTTTATATTAATTTCAGGTGTACAGCATATTGTTGGACATTTATATAATTTAAGAAGTGATCACCCTGACTAGTCTAGTTCCAGGGAGACTGTGCCATTGGGCCATTTTTTAATTCCTTTTTTTTTTTTTTTAAGATTTTATTGGGGAATTGGGGGAGGGGAACAGCATTGGGGAACTGGGGAAGGGGTACAGACAAGTTGCTGTCTTTTTGTTCTTCAGTCTAGTTGCAGAGGACATTGCTTCACTGGCCCATGTTGGTATTGTCATTGCACTCTTCCCGGATGAGGCAGATTGGTCGCCGGCCTCTGGATGGTCACTCACCGTGGCTATTGGCAGCTTACACTGGCTGCCAGCCACTCACTGTAGCCTATGGCAGCCCACTGCAGCAGAGGCTGCAGCCTACTCATCACCAGGGCTTGCACAGCCCAGCTGCAGGTGGAGCTGTTGTTAGCTGTAGAAGGCAGTGTCACTGGTCCTCATATGTGGGATCCGAACCGGGGCTGCTGGCATCCCCAAACCAGCTCTTAACCAATGCGCCACTCGGCCGGCCCACCATTTTTTAATTCTTAATCTCCAAATTCTACAGGGTTAAGATTCAGACCAATATCCTTTATCAACCTGAAAGCAGAAATTCTAAACAAAATGTTAGTAAATTGAATACATCAATTTATAAAAAGGACATTACAAGTGTGGTTTATCCCAGGAATGCAAGGTTATCTTAACATTTAAAATCAATGTGATACACTATATTAACCCACTAAAAAAGGAAAATCATATGGTCATCTCAATAGACAGAGAAAAAGCATTTAAAAAAATGCAATATTCTTATCTGATTAAAAAAAACACTCCTCAGCACACTAGGAATAGAAAGAAAGCTCCTCAACTTGATAAAGGACATTCGAGAAAACCGAACCTCATATTTAAATACTGAATTTTGAAGATGTGAATTTTTAACAGCTTTATGAGATATAATTGATATGCAATGAACTATATACATTTGAGACATACGATATGATAAAATTTGACATATGTACATTTGTGAGTTTATAACCACCATCCAGATAATGAACGTATCCATCCCCCGCCACACACACACATTTCCTCACATACCCTTGCAATCCTTCCCTCCCCTCCTTGTTTTCCTGTCCCTCCTTTCTCAGGCAATCACTGATCTGCTTTCCGTAACTATAGATTTACTTACATTTTGTAGAATTCTATTAAAATATTATATATAATATTTAATTTAATATAATGTGAAATTTAATGTAAATATCATAAATTTTTATATTTTAAAATTTATATATTTTCATAATATATATTTAAGTATTAGATACACTATATGGAATCATATAGTATGTACTCTTTTTAATATTTTGTTTGGCTTCTTTCATTCAGAATAATTATTTTGAGATTCATCCATGTTGTGTATATTAACAGTTCATTTACTTTTATTGCTGAGTAATGGATATACCACAATTTGTTTTTCTAATTTGTTTATGGGCATTTAGGTTACTTCCAGTTTTAGGCTATTACAAATAAAGCTATCACTCCTTCCAACTGTCTTCTGCCTCCCCCAGCCCCAAGTCAGAAAAACTCTGGATATATTATTTTTCTTTCCCCACCCCTAGCTTTATTGAGAAATAATTGGCATATAATGCTGTGTAAGTTTACATAGTGCATTGTGATGATTTGATACACATATATGTTGTGACATGGTTACCGCAATAAGGTTAGTCACCATATTCTTCACCTCACTTACCATTTATTTTGTTGTTGTTATAGTGAAAACATTAAAGCGCTACTGTCATAGAAGCTTTCAAGTACAGAAGTCCAACCTTATTCATGGGAGATATTTTCCAAAACCCCCCAAAACCTTGGATAGTACCAAACCCTGTATATACTATCTTTTTCCTGTACATACATACCTTTTAACTTAAAGGAAGCACTTTATAGCTTCTCTTTGGACTATTTGAATTGCCACCATCACCATTCTTGTGCTTTGGGGCCATTATTAAGTAAAATAAGGATACCTGAACACAAGCACTGCAATACCGTGACAATTGCTCTGATAACCTAGATGGCTTCTAAGTGACTAATGGGCAGGTAGCATAGACAGTATGGATACCATGACAAAGGGATGATGCACATCCCTGGTGGGATGGGGCAGGACCGCATAAGATTTCATCATGCTATTCAGAACAGTGTGAAATTTAGGACTTATGAATTGTTTATTTCTGGGATTTTCTGTTTAGTATTTTTAAACCACGGTAACTGAAACCACGGAAAGTGAAACTGGGCATAAAAGGGGACAACTGTGTACCATACAGTATTATTAACTATACTCACCATGCTGTGCCTTAGAACCCCAGAACTTATTCATCTTATAACTAACTGGAAGTGTTTAATCTTTGACCAACATCTTCCCATTTCCCCCACTCCTCACCCTCACCTGGCAACCACCATTCCACTTTCTATTTCTATGAATTCAATGTTTTCAGATTCAACATCCAAGTATAAGTGAGATTATACAGTATTTGTCTTTCCCTGTCCCACTTATTTCACATACTCATAACACAATGCCCTCAAGTTTCATCCATGTTTGTCACAAATGTAGTATTCCCTTATTTTTTATGGCTGGAAAATATTCCATTTTGTGTACACACACACACACACACACACACACACACACACCCTGGAATATTTTCTTTATCCATTCATCTGTCTACGGGCACAGGTTGTTTCCATGCCTTGTCTATTGTGAATAATGCTTCATTAACATGAGGGTGTAGGTATCTTATTGAGATAGTGATTTAATTTCCTTTCCATATAGACCCAGAAGTGAGATTGCTGGATCATATGTTAGTTGTATTTTTAATATTTTTAAGAACCTTCAAGTCTTTCCATAGTGGCTGTGCCAGTTTACATTTCCACCAACAGTGTGCCAGGGTTCCCTTTTCTCTACATCCTTACCACTGTTTGTTATCCCTTATCTTTTTTTATAATAGCCATTCTACCAGATATGAGGTGATGTCTCAGTTTGGTTTTGATTTGCATGTCCCTGTTGATTAGTGATGTTGAGCACCTTTTCATGTACTTGTTGATCATTTGTATGTTTTCTTTGGAGAAATGTCTATTCAAGTCCTCTGTCCAATTTTAAATCAGATTTTTTTTTCTATTTAGTTATATGAATTTCTTATATACTTTATATATTAACATCTTACCACATATATGGTTTGCAGATATTTTCTCTTATTCTGTAAATTTTATTTTCATTTTTTTAATTGTTTCTTTTACTGTACAGAAGCTTTTTAGTTTGATATAGTTCCAGTTGTTGATTTTTGCTTTTGTTGCTTATGTTTTTGTGTCATATCCAAAAATCATTGCCAAGACTCATGTCAAATAGATTTTTCCCTGTTTTATTTTAGGAGTTTTATGGCTTCAGGTCTTACATTTGAGTCCTTAATCCATTTCACATTAATTTTTGTGAGTGGTATAAGATAGGGATTCAGTTTTATTCTTTTGCACATGTATATCCAGTTTTCTCAGCAACGTTTATTGAAGAGGCTATTTTTTCCCATTGAAGTATTCTTCTCTCCCTTGTCAAATATTAGTTGATCATATATACATGGACTTATTTCTGGGCTCTGTATTCTGTTCCATTGGTCTATGTGTATGTTTTTATGCCAGTACCATACTGTTTTGACTACAATAGCTTTGTTGAATATTTTCATTCATACCTTATAAGGGTCATATAGTATGAGCTCATATCCATTTCTATGTTTCTATATGTCTGCCACCCAAGGGGAAATGTGAAGCTCTCCCAGGAATGCTTTCCTCAAACTTCATTGCAGTTGATATCCCCAGGTTGGGTTTGCATTTTCTACAACTCAACAAGGAGTGACCAACATAATGATGATGATAATGGTTATGATGATGTTAATAATCAACAGTACTTATATAGCATTTACCATATATACCAAGATCTCTAACTTTTTTATATGTAGTAATACATGTTAAGCCTCACAACAACCCTATGAAATATGTATTGTTATTTTTCCCATTAATATAGGGGAATTGAGACATAGAGGGTAGTGCGTCCAAGGTTTGTCCAATGTCACATATTAAGTAAGTGGTGGATTGGGAGATAAACTCAGGTGGTCAGACTCAGAATCCTTTTCCTTTAGGATTCTATTATGCTTCTCCATTTCCCCTTCTTGCAGGGTCCTTGATTTCTTTGAGTTCTTTTCTTGAATCTTTCCCCCACTCGACTTTGAGGAGAGAAGAGCACCCTGTCCTTCCCTCTCCCAAGAGTAAAGGGGGCGGAGTCTCTCACTACAAACACTACTATCTCCACAAGGTCAACAGCTACTATGATAGCAATTCTCTTCCTCCCACCACCAAAGTTCTCTAAAAACTGGAGGAGGGAGCTTGGGAGAGGTGAGGTTGTGGTGGTGGTTGATGACAGTAAGTTGAGTGATGTTGCCTCTTGTTAAACTTTGGAGGAAGTGTCTGACTCTCTTTAGAATTTTGGGTACTTAGCCATTGTTGTTTGTCAGCTGTGAGTCCTCATTGCCAATACAATAAAAGGAAAAAATCACCTTTTATTATTGAGGCTATTGTAGTAGTCTAAAAACAAGGATGGAGGCTTGGACTAGGGTTACAGTGAAAATGGAGAAACTCAGATAAATTTAGGATATATTTTGAAAGTACAACCAACAGGACACAATGGTAAATTGAATGTGGAAGAGAAGAAAACAAGGAATCAAAAAAGAGATTTTTGGCTTGAGCAACCAGATGGATGGAGGTGCCATTGACTGAGATGAGGAAGACCAAAGACAGAAAGAAATTGGAATGGTAGTATGAGGATGGCTTGGTCACAATGCATATGGTTATGCCTGGTTAAGTTTTAGATGCCTGTTAGACAGCCAAGTGGAGATATCAAATAGAAAGTTGGCAAGGAGTATGGAGCTCATTGGGCAAGGTAAAGAGTTAGACATTTGAAAGTCACAGCATGTCATATGTTCACAGCCACGGGATCAGATGAAAATAATTAGGTTGAGAGAGGTTGAGAGAAAAGAGAAGGCTGGGAGCAAGTCTCAATATTTAGAGGTAAATTCAGCAAGAGACTGAAAATGAGTAACCAATGAGATAGGAACGAAGAGACTGAAAAGGAGTTGCCAGTGAGATAGGAGCAAACAAAGAGAGTGTATTCTCTGTTTTCCAAGAGAATAAAGTCTTATGATGAGAGTATCCCAAACATAATAAGTTGTGTCAGAGGAAGTGAAGCATTGACCTATTTTAGGTGGTTTTGAAACAAATGCTGAACTCCAACTGGTACAGGAAATTGAAACAAAACTTGAGTATGAGTAAAGAAGGTGAGGATAAATTACCTTAAGATCTCTTTCATCCAGATGAGACTGAACTTCTTACTGTAAGAATCTTATGTATGAATGTGGAAAAATAAACCATTTTTGGTGAAAAACTTAGAACATGTGGCTATTAGGTTGGTGCAAATGTAATTGTGGTTTTTGCATTATTAAAATTTGCCTTGATATTGGAATACATTCTTAAATAAATGTGGTTATGTTATACATCATTTTAATGAACACTTCCTGCTTTATTTTTTTTGCTAATGACATTACTTGATGTTTATTTTATAAATATTTTAGACTATGGAAATGATTTTAGACAAAAAGCAAGTTCGAGTTCAAAATGGGCCATAAACCAGTAAGACAATTTGCAACATCAACAATGCATTTGGGTCATGAACTGCTAACAAATGTACAGCGCAGTGGTGGTTCAAGAAGTTTTGCAAAGGAGACGAGAGCCTTGAAGATGAGGAGTATAGTGGCCGGCCATCAGAACTTGACAACGACCAATTGAGAGTAATCATAGAAGCTGATCCTCTTACAACTGCATGAGAAGTTGCCAAAGAAACTCAACATTGACCATTCTATGGTTGTTTGGCATTTGAAGCAAATTGGAAAGGTGAAAAAGTTTGTTAAGTGGGTGCCTCATAAGCTGACTGCAAATAAAAACAATTGTTGTTTTGAAGTGTTGTCCTCTCTTATTCTATGCAACAATGAACCATTACTCAATCAGATTGTGACATGCGATGAAAACTGGATTTTATGTGACAACCAGTGATGACCAACTCAGTGGTTGGACCTAGAGGAAGCTCCAAAGCACTTCCCAAAGCCAAACTTGCACCAAAAAAAGGTTGTGGTCACTGTTTTGTGGTCTGCTGCTGGTCTGATCCACTATAGCTTTCTGAATCCCTATGAAACCATTATATCTGAGAAGTATGCTCAGCAAATTGACGAGAGGCAATGAAAACTGCCTGCAGCCGGCGTTGGTCAACAGAAAGGGCCCAATTCTTCTCCATGACAATGCCCGGCCATACGTTGCACAACCAATGCTTCAAAAGTTGAACAAATTGGATTACGAAGTTTTTTCTCATCTACCATATTCACCTGACCTCTTGCCAACCTACTACCACTTCTTCAAGCATCTCGACAACGTTTTGCAGGGAAAACACTTCCACCACCAGCAGGATGCAGAAAATGCTTTTCAAGAGTTCCAAAGGATGGATTTTTATGTTACTGGAATAAACAAACTTTTTTCTCATTGGCAAAAATGTGTTGATTATAATGGTTCCTATTTTGATTAATAAAGGTGTGTTTGAGCCTAGTTATAATGATTTAAAAATCACAGTCCAAAACCACAGTTACTTTTGCATCGATCTAATAAGTTCCTAATTACTTAACTCACTTGCATGGAAAGGTTTCTACTATTCACACTTCACATTTTTTTTAGTTGGAGAACATAATAAAAATGAGATGAAATGGTTTAAAAATTAAACTATATAAATATAGCATATATATATATATATATATATATATATATATATATATACAGTTTAGTGCTATAGAGATATATTGATCAGTGCTAAAAAGATTATGAAACAGTGTCTTGGTTTTTTCAGGATAAATACCTAGGAGTGGAATTGCTGGGTCAAACGGTAGCTCTATTTCCAGTTCTTTGAGATACCTCCATACTGACTTCCATAGTGGCTGCACCAATCTGCAGTCCCACCAACAGTGCAGCAGGGTCCCCTTTTCCCCACAGCCCCGCCAGCACTTGTTGTTTGTTGATTTGTTGATGATAGCCATTCTGACTGGAGTGAGGTGGTATCTCATGGTGGTTTTTATTTGCATTTCCCTAATGACCAGTGAGGTTGAACTTTTTTTCATATGCCTGTTGGCCATCTGTATGTCCTCTTTAGAGAAATGTCTCTTCATATCTTCTGCCCATTTTTTAATTGGGTTGTTTGTTTTTTTGGTGTTGAGTTTCATGAGTGTTTTATAAATTTTGGATATTAACCCCTTATCAGATATATCGTTGGCAAATATATTCTCCCATTCAGTAGGCTTCCTTTTTGTTTTATTCATGGTTTCCTTTGTTGTGAAAAAACTTTTAAGTCTGATATAATCCCATATGTTCATTTTTTCTTTTACTTCCCTTGCCCGTAGGGATGTATCAGTAAAAATATTGCTCCGGGTAATGTCTGCAAATGTACTCCCTATATTTTCTTTTAGGATTTTTATGGTTTCAGGTCTTACATTTAAGTCTTTAATCCATTTTGAATTTGTTCTTGTATAAGGCGTAAGGAGATGATACAGTTTCAATTTTTTGCATGTGTCAGTCCAATTTTCCCAGCACCATTTATTGAATAGACTATCTTTACTCCAGTGTAAATTCTTGCTTCCCTTGTCATAGATTAACTGTCCGTAAATGCTTGGATTTATTTCTGGGCTCTCTGTTCTGTTCCACTGATCGATGTGCCTGTTTTTATGCCAATACCAGACACTTATTCAAAAAAAGTTATGCACCCCGATGTTCATAGCAGCACAATTTACAATAGCTAAGACTTGGAAACAACCAAAATGCCCGTCAGTAGATGACTGGATTAAGAAACTGTGGTATATTTATACAATGCAGTATTACTCCGCTATAAAGAAGAATGAAATCGTGCCATTTGCAATGATATGGATGGACCTAGAGACTATAATGTTGAGTGAAATAAGTCAGTCAGAGAAGGACAAATACCATATGATCTCACTTATATGTGGAATATGAAAAACTGTATGAATGAGCAAAGTAAACAGAAACTGTCTCATAGATATAGAGGAAAAATCAGGGTTGCTAATTTGGAGAGGAATGGGGATGAGGGAGAAGGGGAAGGGATTAGACAGCAAAAATAGGCAACTACAATATTGCTACTGGGATAGGAAAAACAGTTTGGGGAATATAATTAATAATGTTGTAAATATTCTGTGGAATGTCAGATGATCATAGGTCTTGTTAGGGAGACCATTTCATGGATGGATAGAGGTTTGATCACTGCACTGTATTACTAAAGTGGAGGTGGTATACCTACTGTAATTGAATATATATAGATAGTCATGGGATGTGGATTATACTGTGGAAGAGAGTCAGAGGAAGAGTAATAGATATATATGATATGGGGGGGGAGTGGGGTGGTGTATTGGGGGTGGGGGGGTTGTCACTTTGAGGGGTAAAATGTATAACTATTGCACTGTGTTGTACACCTGAAACTAATTAAAAAAAAAAAAAGATTATGAAACAACTTGCCTAGAGCACAGAATTGTAAAAATCAATAGAAGCCTCAGCGAAGTTGTAAGCCTATTTGTTAAAAGAAAAAATATTACCTTCAGTAACTTTTTGCTTTTCTCTAAATAGTTGATGCTGCTAGTCTACCAATTTTCAAATTTTAGTGTACATGAGAACTAACTGGAATTCCTTTTTTTTTTTTAAAGATTTTATTGGGGAATTGGCGGAGGGGAACAGCGTTGGGGAATCGGGGAAGGGGAACAGACAAGTTGCTGTCTTTTTGTTCTCCAGTCTAGTTGCGGAGGACATTGCTTCACTGTTGGTATCATCATTGCGCTCCTCCCGGATGAGGCAGATCGGTCGCCAGCCTCTGGATGTTGCTCACCGCAGCTATTGGCAGCTCATGCTTGGCTGCCAGCCTCTCACGCTGGCTGTGGGCCACTCACTGTAGCCCACGGCAGCCCACTGCAGCAGGGGCTGCAGCCCACACCATCACCGGGGCTCGCACAGCCCAGCTCCAGGTGGAGCTGTTGTTAGCCGTAGAGGGCAGTGTCACCGGCCCTCATGTGGGATCCGAACCGGGGCCGCTGGCATCCCAAAACCAGCGCTCAACCAATGCGCCACTTGGCCGGCCCTGGAATTCTTTTTAATAATACATATTCCAAGGTCACATCTCCAGAAATTCTGATTGTTTGTAACTAGGAAATCCGTATTGGACTAGTATTCCAAGTGATTCTAGGGAAGCTGACCCCTGGACCACACTTGGCAGAGCACTGGTCCTGATACTATATTGAAAGCATAGGCAACTCTTTTGGTGGCAAAAGTGCCACTTGGATCTCCACACCTATTTTTATTAAGATATTTTTTAGATGCATAATTTATGTAATGGAAATACAAAACTATAAGACTGAAAGAATAGAAACACCAAATAGAGAGCTTTTCTTTAGCTTGTATTTATGAATCAGATAATCTTTGTTTTTTATAAAATATAAGTTTTGGGTGAAGCTTTAATCTGTTCCCAGGAATTTATCCAACTTGCTTTGGGGAGACAGTCTAGCCTTGAGTTTATTTTCAAGGGAATAATGACTTTAAAAAAAGTGTCCAGCTAACATCTAATTGCTCTTTTATGGAGTGATCAGTTATTTAGAAACTACAGTTAGAAGTGAGAAGCTCTTAAGTGGCTGATATTTGTTTTGACACCCTAACCACATACTAAAATAATATGCTTTCAGGTCTGTTTCTTTTTCTACTAGATATAATTGTTCATGTGAATCCAGTATATTTCTCTTAACCCCACATAGTTTCTAAGTGCTATGGTAGTAGAAATTAAAATGAAAGTAAAGCTTGACAGTATAGTAATATTGTGTGTTTTAGTGTCTAGCACTGTGTTCTTGCTAGACTTTCAATACGTATTGATTGAAGGAGTGCATTATGTGCCAGCCTTTTAATAGCTTTTATTCTGCCATTTTATACTGTGAGCTGCTAAATCCGCTTGTCTACTTACAATTCTGAAGTATTTCTTTAGTATCTCTCAAAATTCTAGGAGACCCTTAAAAAATTAGTGCCTAAGAACCAAAAGTAACATAGATTTGATGTTAATATGAATGTAGCCAACCTGTTTTTGGAATAAGCCCGCCTAAGAGACAGGAAATTCTAGTATGTTGGGGAAGGAGGGAGGGGGTTGCCCTGTCAAAAGCTTATATATATATATTTTTGCACTAATTAATGAAAAAAAATTACAAGAAATTCTTCAGTGATTTAGTTTGCTGTTGAGGCATCTCAAATGTTCTGAAAAGGTGTTATTAGATGAGCAAACACAAGGTCTGCCTTAATGCTATCAGATTAAAATGTGGCAACTATTACATCTAAAATCCACCTGTTCCTATTCTGATTCCATGTTTGAGCTTATAAAATAACTGAAAGTTATCAGAATTTTATCAGAATATGTATTAATTATATATGAGATATATAATATGTATATTTAAATCTGGTAGCTTGGTTCATAAGGACTAGAAGAAAAAGTTGACATAAGATACATTTGGGACCTTAAGGAGCTTGAATTCATTCCTCCTCTTTCTCTTTCCTTCATTTATTGTTCCAGGCACAACAAATGTCATAGATATTTGAAAACTGTATTATCTAGGTAATAAAGTTGAGAACACCTATTTAAACATTCTTAATGGACCCCTACTTTGAAATTAATATTAGTCTTCTGGTTTAAATATATAGAGTAAATATAAAATAAAAAGTGATTGCATCAAAACGTGGCTTTTTGGGGAGGTTTTGGAAGAAAATACATAAATCTGAGCCATACATTTTTTTCCAGTGCATTAAAATTTCAGACTTCAACCGCAGTTGTGATTGTTTTTAGTTGGTTAGCTGCCTGAAACGTTATTTTAAGAAAGCAGAAGCAACATCATTTGCACACTCCTTATACATCACACACCTTAACCCTGACATTTTTAGCTCCAGTTTTCAAAAGAAGCAAAGTCAAGATGAAGAACCATTTGTTTTTCTGGGGAGTCCTGGCCATTTTTGTTAAGGCTGTTCTTGTGACAGGTATGTGGTATTTTGAAAATGAACCCAGGTAAAAGGAAAAATATGACACAGGTCTGTTGTTCAGATTTAAACATTTATGTTTGTACTTTGTTTGGCCAGTTAGCTGACTACATTTTGATAACATGCCTTAATTTATATATGGGCAGCGATCTTTACTCAGACAAGACTCACTGTAATTCTTTTTATTCTTTTTCTCTTATCTTACTTTTTTTGTCTACTATCACCTAGAGGATAATAAAATATATATTTCTGGATAAGTACTAATAGCTATACTTATGTGAATATCCATATTGAATCTTGAAAATTAGTAGTCCTCAAGTGTCTTAAATTAACATTCTGGAGAAATAAAGCAATAATTACTGTAAATACAACATAGACTGCATTGGGATTTTATTTTCCCAGAGAGACTGGTATTAGTTCTAACAACTTTCTTGGATCTGAGCCTACAGATTTATTATGACCCTTTAACACTGTTTAATGTTCTACAGGGGGCCTATAACTTGATGGCTGAACTTCAGTTATTTTGTTTGTTAACCCTTCAAGCTATTGTAGAAAATGGAATACATTCTGAACATAGAAGTACAGTATTTAATAATTTTCATCTAGAAATACAACTGAATTAGAAGTGCTATAATTTGGCTTGATTGTTTCTAACACTTACTGGACTTAATCTAATGTCAAGCCTGAGTATGCTATAATTAAGAATAGTCATTTAACATGTATTTTTGTACTAATTTAGCAATTAAGAATAATGAATTTCTAATATTTACAACATAAAGATAGTAATAGTAAAACATATATTATACATATCTTTTGTATAAATATAAGTTTATATACCTAAGACATATGTAAAATATATATATATATATATATATATATATATATATATATGCTATCATTTATTTTATTTATTTATTTTTTTGAGGGCAGTGTCACTGGCCCTCATATGTGGGACCTGAACCGGGGCCGCTGGCTTCCCAAGCCAGCGCTTAACCACCGCGCCACTCGGCCAGCCCTTATGCTATTATTTATTGAGCACATCTTATGTGCTTGGCCTTAAGCTAAATACATATACTATTTCATTTAATGCTCACAACAACCATTTGAGGATAGGTAGTGTTTTAATTTCTGAGAGATAGTTGAGCCCAATGAGATTTAGAGAGGTGAAATAACTATTTAATGTCACACAGCCAGCATGTAGTAGGTAGAATTCAAACCATCCGAGCCTGTAGCTTACACTACTATCTTATTCTGCCTGTATAGGTGAATCACCTTTTGGTAAACTCATTATGTTCATACCTTGTATGTGCTAAGTCTATTTTCTTATTTGTTTGATCTGAATTAAATTAAATTTAATAAATCTTTATTGAGCACCTGCTATGTCTCAGGTGCTCTTGAAATCTATTAAGGCCCAGTTTACAATAATAGGTTTATTAGGAAAAATAATGCTTCAGTGAGATAGAATGTTAGAAATCTTATAAGTCTTTGTGAATTGAAAGTATTTGTACATTTTTTGGTAGTTATATTAAGCTGCCTAATACTTTTATATAATAATAGTAATGATAGTTTCCCCCTAGATTTCTGGTAAGAAATTATATGCCATAAATGTAGACACTTTATATTTAAGATTTAATTATCAAGTTACTTACTTAATGCAATCTATATTTTTGGTCAGGCATTACATGCTCATTTGTATTTTGTTGAGAAAACCATTTAAGATTCTTGAGTACAGGAGTAGGGAAGAGGACACCATTTAAGTCATCTTTTTTCAAAATGCTAAGAATTATTATTATCTTGAATTGACTTTATAATGTTTCTTCTCCAATACCTTACAGACTTTTATGAGAAGATTTATTAAGAAGCTATGAATAATAGCACAATAATGCATTATAAAGTACTTCAAACAATTATAAGTACAATAATCTTAAAATGTCTGTAATGACTGTTATCATTAAGATTGAAATACTGCCATTAGGTCCTTTATGCTCTGGGATCATCCCTGGAATAATTAGACTTACAGTTACAATGATACCTGTCCTGATCATTTAACCTTTGTAAATAGAATTCGTGTTCTAAATCTTTGTTTATTTATTTAGTTGAGGCTTGATGGGAGGAAATTTAAAAGTCACTTAGCTAAAATTATAGAAATAAAAAAGATATTTAACATTATTATTGTTTAATTAGCACTATTAAATAAAGCTTTTACTAACTCTTCAAATATCAGTTAACTGATTTAAGTCCAGATAAGATATTTTCTTTGTTTATTCTTTGCAATACTTACCAGACCTCTTTGTCTAATAATATTCAGATTAGACAATAATGTTGACATTCAGAGTTAAGGCTTTAATGGTCATGCGTGTAATTCATTCATTTATTAATTTTTTTTCACTCAGGCATATTATATCAAATAAAGCTTATGGTTTTCAATGTTTTCTAAATTGTTTTTTGCAAATTTATAGCATGTTATATCTATATATACTATAACTTTTAAGATAATTCTTATAAGAAATATTAATATAGCACCTATTATTTTATTTGATTGAATACAATGATAGCCTGGTCATTCTTATGAAAAAGACTATAATTAAGTTTAGGGAAATTGGAGTGGAGGATATTTAGAAGTCTTACAAAATAAGATTATTTTAGGGAAAAACATGCAATCTAAGCAAAAAATATATATGGAAAGATGTAACACTTCTAACTGGGCTTTTAAAGGCTAATGTTGTTTTTTGGTCAATTTTTGAATGGATTACTTTGGTCTGAGAAAAATCCAGTCTAGTTTTCTGTTTTTCTCTTATTTTGGCATTTGGCACTGATTTTTACAAGGCTATATCATTCAGAGAGCTGTGCCTCTATTAAAAGCATTAGATTAAAACCAGAATTCTTTCAGTTCAGGTCAGCATAGACTGGTCCAAGGGAAAAAGAAAAATTCCTTTTGGGGTACCTTTGGATTTCCTTCACCATGCTCTAAGATTCCACTTAGCTATTTTATTTTATTTATTAATTATTTTTTTTTTGAGGGCAGTGTCACTGGCCCTCATATGTGGGTTCTGAACCGGGCCGCTGGCGTCCCAAGCCAGCTCTTAACCACCGCACCACTCGGCTGGCCCACCACTTAGCTATTTTAGATTAGGAAGGAGAACAAATGGAGAAAGCTAAAATTAATCAATTATAAAACTTAATTTTTCTGCAGGAAAAAAGATAGTTGAACTCAATACCAAGTTTATAAATCAGCTTTCATTTCCATTTCTTCTTATGGTTTATCTTTCAAGCCCAAGATGAAGATGAAAGGACTGTTCTTGTTAACAACAAATGTAAGTGTGCCCGCATTACCTCCAGGATCATCCCTTCTCCTGAAGACCCTACTCAAGACATTGTGGAGAGAAACATCAGAATTATGTACGTGGTAGTTTGTATTTTCTCATCTCTAGATAGGGGGAAAATAGTATGTATCTCATAGGGTTATTAAAAAGATAAATTGAGATCTATTCCCTTTAAAGACTGTATAGTTTCTGGCATATTTTCAAGAAATATTTGCTGTTATTTATTCACTTAATGTATGTATCAGTTATCACTATATTTCTTAAAATCCCTCTGTTGGTTTCCCCAACATTATTAGGATAAATTACAAATGCCTCAGCTTAATCTATGACACTCAGCACAACTCGCATACTCTTCCATTTCCAATTTTTTTTTTGCCTTGTTTGAAAATCCAGCAACCGTGTCGGGCCTTTATTTCTCCACACTCACAGTGCTTTCTTCTGTTGTTTTTGCCATATGCTGGTTCCTCGGCTTGAAGAACTTTTCCTCCCACCCCGCTTAGTCTGGTTAGCTCCTCCTCAAGCTGCATGTCTCAGCTTAGACATCACTTCTTCTAGCAGGCTCTGTACCACAAAGCTCCTTATTAGACACAGAACAATTGGAGAAGCACGTAACTTGAAGGATGGCATACATGACATTGGCACCTAAAGCATGTTGAAGAAGAGTGTCTATCTTATGTTTAAATCTACAGATTTCTAAATGGCATGCCATGATTCTCTAATTCATTCTTTTCTTCTATGACATTATTCTTTTTATGATATTCTATTGTTTTCTGAGGTCAGATAATTAAGTTACTTTGTCCATTTTGCCTGATATGTATAGATAGTTCTCTGATCTCATTTCTGAAAGTTCTGTTATTATTGCTGTGTCATGGTGTTATTCCCAACTTCATTACTTATGTTACTTAACTAATTTGAGCCTGTTTCTGAAACTGTAAAAAATGGATAATATATATGTATGTAGATATACACATACACTTTATAGAATTGTGAGGATTAAATATGAAAGTATAAAAGCATCTAGAGCAGTGTTTGACCCACAATAGACACTCATATATGTTTATTCCCTTACCTTTCTCATTATTTAAAGGCTTTTATGATATTACTACAGCCTTTACATTCTAATAAAGAATAGATCCTTTCATTCATTCGGCAAACATTTATTGAGTGTTACTGAATGCCACAGATGATTGGAGCTTGAAGAATTAGGACCAATGAAGAATTTACAGCCAAGTAGGGAACTTTAAACAATTATAATACAGTACTGTAAATGCTGTCACAGAAATTGGCATAGAATGTTACAGGAGCACTAAAGGAGTGGCACCTACTCCAGTCCTGGGGGATAGGTAGAGAGTGGCAGTGGGAGGCAAGAAAGGGTATTTGGAGTAAGTGATGGAAGTGGATAATGGCTATTAGCTGGCTGAATAGGAGTTAACTGGTAAACGTGTGTGGGGAATGACAGGGTTAATAGGTGAGGCAGATCATTCTAAGAAAAGGAAACAGGGTTGCTGGGAGGGTTATATGAGATCATCATGTAACACGTTTAGTTTAGTAGCAGGCACATGGTAAGCACTTAGTAAATGTTAGAATTGTTATTTTGTTGTTATTGTTAGGACTTGGAGATGAGAAAAGCATGGTAAATATGTGGAATTGCAGACTGCTATTATAGCTGACATGTGGTGTAAAGAGGGTGGTATAGTGAGAGATGAGGCTGGAGAGTGAGAGGCATACCATGAAGTGTCTTCCAGGCCACTTTAAGGACATCCTGTATCTGTGTGGAGACACTGTAGGTTTTAAACAGAGAAGGAAATTAGGCTTGTATTTTAGAAAAGCTATGTTGGCAATGTGTGGCTATTGCATTGGAGGTTCAAAACTGAAATAAGGTGTTACTAGGAGAGAAATGGTGGTGTCCTGAACCAGGTGGATGCATTTCACAGATGCAAAGAATTAGAATCAGTTGAACTGTGAGATGGATTAGATATAGGTCATGACAGAGAGGGAAGACTCAAGGATGGTATCCAAGTTTTTGCTTGGATATTTATGTGAATGGTATTGCTAAGTACTGAGTGAGGAAAGACAAGTTTTTCTTTGTGTCTCTTGGCAAGGAAGGGTGCATATAAGAAGGAATGATGATATAGATGAAAAAATGCAAAAGTTAATGAAATCAACTGAACTGGTTGGTAGTAAGCATCATTTGAATTTTCATGAAACATCCCCAAATCAAGAGATCGGGATTCCAGTTATAGTTGTGTGATCTTGGATAGGTTGAACCTCTCTAATTTGTAACTTATACATCTGAAAAATGTGGATAATAATACCTGTCCATTCATTCCACAACTATTAAACATATTCCACATGCCTAGTGAGGCACCGAGAATAGGTAAATATTTATGCCTCAAGAACTTATGTAGTCCAGGGAAGCAATTACTCTGTAGACGAGCAACTATGATATGACATTTGTTAAAATAAAAATATATGAACTTTAATGAAACTACAGAGGAAGGAGTTTATTGAGGGGTGAGGATGGGATCACAGTAATCATCATAGAGATGGTAAAACTTGAGCTGATATTTAAAGGAAAAGCATGGATTTGCCAAGTAAGCAAAGATCATTGACATTGAGGAGTTGCGGAGAGGTTTATTTTGAATGAGAAATGTTTAAAATATAGCAGATTACTGTGAAATCTGAGTAAGGGTATTACTATAGAGTGCTAAATGTACTACATGACCTGATGAAGGAGTAAGTATTGTCCTAGCAATATGCCCATTAACCAAAAATAGCAATATCTGCTAGTTTCATTATTTTGATTTGTTCTTTTTTTTTCTTTTAGTGTTCCTCTGAATAACAGGGAAAATATCTCTGATCCCACTTCACCAGTGAGAACCAAATTTGTGTACCATCTGTCTGATCTGTAAGAGATTTTTCTTCATATTAATATAGATATGGAAGTTAATAACTTTTAAAAATCAACTTTTTAGTAAGAATGTTTTGGAAAATATGTTGAGGTATAAACATTTACCAATATAATTTGAACTTTTGAATATATTAATTCCTATATGAATAATTAGGTATTATAAATTCATAAAACTTTATTGCAGATAAAAGGCAGCTATAAGTTTATTCTGAAGAAGAAATTTTGCCACTAGTACAGGAAGGGTCAATTTGTCTTAATAACTCAATAATTGGATTTCAGACATATCAATGTGCAAGTGTTTCTTTAGAAACTATAGAATCCAATCGTAAACAATATATTTTTTTTTTTTAGAGGGCAGTGTTACTGGCCCTCATATGTGGGATCTGAACCGGCGTCCCAAGCCAGCTCTTAACCACCGCGCCACTCGGCCGGCCCAACAATTTCTTTTTTTATTTTAAATTCCTCTTTCCTTGTCACTATAAGCAATTTGTTTAATCCTAATATACAATCCTAATATACAATAAACCTATTAGCATAGAAGTTGCTGCATGGTATAGACAAAAAAATCATATTATATCATTAATTATATCGCTTACTGTCAACTAAGTTTTATATATGTATTAAAGGTTGAAAATCCCCATAAACTATTCTGTACTGTTAGAGCAGCTGAGTTCTGAAAGGAGTCACCCTTTGTCAGTTGTCAGGTCAGACCTGCAAGGAGTAATTGATTTTGCATAGAAATGTATAGCCATTCAGATTCTGAGACAATGTTTGATGGGTATTGTCTAATGCATGTATTTGTTTTTCAGCTGTAAAAAATGTGATCCTACAGAAGTGGAGCTGGATAATCAAATAATTACTGTCACCCAGAGCAATATCTGTGATGAAGACAATGAGACCTGCTACGCTTATGACAGAAACAAGTGCTACACAAATAAGGTCCCACTTTTATATGGTGGTAAGACCATAATGGTGGAAACAGCCTTGACCCCGGATTCCTGCTATTCTGACTAATTTAAGTCATTGCTGACTGCACAGCTTCTTATCTTGAAGGTTCTCCATTTTGATCCAGAAAGTTAACATATTTACTACAATGAATTTGAAACCACAATTTTTTTGATAATGTAAAACTAACTTCCCCCCAATCATTTAAATGGTAGCATTGTTATTTTTATTAGGCAATTACTTATCAAGTATATGTTCATACTCTAAGTATTGAATCTCTCACTTATCATCATTGCCCGAAGGGATATATGCCCTTAAGGATATAATTTATAGTATTTATAAGTAAATAAAACTCAAAGTTAAAAATCAGAAGACATAATTAAATTTAGCCCTTTTTTTTGGCTTTGCCTTGGAGAACCAGAGCTTTTGCACATTCTATGCTATTCTCTTTTAAAAAAAGAAAACTGTGTAGAGAAAACTATATGTAAACACAAGTCAATTATAGGTTTTCATTGGGAAAATAATGATTGGAAAGCAAGTTTTAGAAATGACTAAAAATAATTTAATATGAGATCTCTAATATTTATGAAACCAATTAGCTGCAAGTGATAAAATTAAATGCATAATTGAAAAAAATATTTTGATATAACACAAATTTGGTAGCAGATGATACAGACGTTTCTGATTAAAAATGTTTTTTTGATAATCAGGATAGTGTAAGAAATTCCCATTGGAAACCATCTCTGTTGTAACTGAATCTAATGAAATATGTATTCCAAAATATCATTCTCTAACACAGTTTGAAAAATTAAATAGATTCATAAGCATATACCTGTGTGAAATAATTTATTGGAAAAGTTTATGTTAACTTTGTTGTATGTAAGTTAAAACAATTTATTACTGATAGTTTGTAAGAATGATGTAATTATACATTAATCACTGAATTCATACATGTACATATTTGAGGTATTTTTGTCATTTAAACCTAAAATTAAATAAAAAAGACAAGGTCCCTTCTGACAAACATAGCATTTATCATGGCACATAAACTTTTTTTTAAAGATTTTTATTAAAATATAGCTAACATACCATATTATATTAGATTCAGTTGTACATCATAGTTATTCAACAGTAGCCACCTGGCACTATACAGAGTTATTACCATGTTATTGATTATATTCCCTATGCTAAATAAGTGATCACTATGGTAAGTCCAACAACCATCTGACACTGTACCACACTATCACAATATTATTGATGATATTTACTATGCTGTATATTACATCTCCAAGATTTATTTGTTTTATAACTGGAACTTTGAACCTCTTATTCCATTTTATTCCATCCCCCTTTTGAATTTTTCAATTACAGCTGACATTCAATATTATTTTATATTAATTTCAGGTGTACAGTATAGTGGCTAGACATTTATATGATTTATGAAGTGATCCCCCTAACTAGTACCCACCATATTGTGCTTTAGTTTACATCCTCATGACTATTTTGTAACTACCAGTTTGTATTTCTTAATCCCTTCACCTTTTTCACCCTTCCCCTAACTCCCTTCCATCTACCACTCTGATAGATCTAGTATCCATATAACATCTTACATAGTTATTACAATATTATCGACTATATTCCTTATGTTATACCCTGCATCTCCATGACTACTGTATAACAACAATTTGTATTTCCTAATCCCTTCCCCTTTTTCATCCACCTTTAGCACCCCTCCCATTCTGGCAACCATAAAAATGTTCTCGGTATCTATGAGTTTCTTTCTGTTTTGTTTGTTTATTTTGTTCTTTAGATTCCACTTATAAGTGAAACCATATGGCATTTGTCTTTTGCAGTCTGACTTACTACACTCAGCACAATACTCTCTAGGTCCCTCTTTATTGTTGCAGATGGCAAGATTTCATTCTTTTTTACAACTGAGTAATACTCCACTATATATATTTGTCACCTCTTCTTTATTTATTTATCCATTAAGGGACACCTAGGTTGTCTTCCTGTTTTCATTATTGTAAATAATACTGCAATGGAAATATGGATGCAGACATCCCCTTGAAATAGCATTTTGAGTGTCTTAAGATAAATACCCAGAAATGGGTATTATCAGGTCCCTTTTTGTCTCTTATTATATCGTCTTTGTTTTAAAGTCTATTTTGTCTGGTCTAAGTATTGCTACTACAACTTTTTTGTTTGTTTGTTCCCATTTTCATGAAATATCTTTTCTGTCCCTTTGCTTTCAGTCTGTTTCTTTCAATCCGAAGTGAGTCTCTTGTAGGCAGCATATAGAAGGGTCTTGTTTTTTATTCATTCAACCCTCCTATCTTTTGACTGGAACACTTAATCCATTTACATTGAAATAATTGATATATATGTAGTTATTGCCTTTTTCTTATTCATATTTTTTCTTCGTTTTTTTCTTTTTTCATTTTAAAGAAGTCCCTCTAAGATTCCTTGTAATACTTTTTTGGTGGTGATGAACTCCTTTAGCTTTTTCTTGTCTGGGAAGCTCTTTATCTGTCCTTCAGTTCTCAATGATAGCTTTGCTAAGTAGAGTAATCTTGGTTGTAGGTCCTTACTTTTCATCACTTTGAAAATTTCCTGCCAATCCCTTCTGGCCTGCAAAGTTTCTGTTAAGATCAATGGACAGTCTTATGGGAGCTCCCTTGTAGGTACCCAGCAGCTTTTCTCTACTTTTAAGATTCTTTCTTTGTCTTTATCTTTGGCATTTTAATTATGATGTGTCTTGGAATTGGCCTCTTTGGGTTCATCCTGTTTGGTGCTCTTTGTGCTTCCTGGGTTTGTATATCTAGTTCCTTTGCCAAGTTAGGGAAATTTTCAGTCATTTCTTCAAATATGTTTTTAGTTCCTTGCTCTCTCTCTTCTCCTTCTGGTACCCCAGTAATGAGATTATTGGTATGCTTGATGTTGTCTCAGAGGTCCCTTAAATTCTCTTCCTTTTTTTTTGGATTCTTTTTTTCATTTTGCTGTTCCAATTGGGTGTTTTCTGCTGCCTTATCTTCTAAATTGCTGATTCGATCCTCTGCTCCATTTATTCTATTGTTGATTCTCTGTAATGTATTCACTTCCATTATTGTATTCTTTATTTATGACTGGTTCTTTTTTATGTTTTCTAGCTCCCTTTTTATGTTTCCTATCTCTTTGTTGAAGTTCTCCCTGAAATCCTTCAGCATCTTTATAACCAGTGTTTGGAACTCTGCATCTGTTAGATTACTTGTCTCCATATTGTTTAGTTCTTTTTCTGTAGCTTTGTTCTGTTCTTTTATTTGGGACATGTTTCTTTTTTTTTTTAAATATTTTATTGGGGAATTTGGGGAGGGGAACAGCTTTGGGGAGTCAGAGAAGGGGAACAGACAAGTTGCTGTCTTTTTGTTCTTCAGTCTAGTTGCTGAGAATGTTGCTTCACTGGCCCATGTTGGTATCGTCATTGTACTCTTCCCAGATGAGGCAGATTGGTTGCCGGCCTCTGGATGTCGCTCATCGTGGCTATTGGCAGCTCACGCTGACTGCCAGCCGCTCACGCTGGCTGCTGGCCACTCACTGTAGCCTATGGCAGCCCATTGCAGCAGGGGCTGCAGCCTACACCATCGCCGGGGCTCGCACAGTCCAGCTCCAGGTGGAGCTGTTGTTAGCTGTAGAGGGCAGTGTCACTGGCCCTCATATGTGGGATCTGAACCAGGGCCGCTGGCATCCCCAAACCAGCTCTTAAGCAATGCACCACTCGGCCGGCCCCTGGGACATGTTTCTTTGTCTCCCCATTTTCACTGCCTGCCTCCCTGTCTTTGTTACTATATATTAGGTAGGGCTGCTACATCTCCCAGTTTTTGTAGAGTTGCCTTATGTAATAGGTGAGCTGTGGGGCACAGTGGCAGTTTCCCTGGTCACTTGAGCTGTGCACTACAGGTGTTTCCCTGTGTGGGTTGTGTGTGCCCTTCTTTTGTAGTTGAGCCTTGGTTGCTGTTTGCGTGTCAATGGGAGGGATTGAACCTCTGGTTGATTGGTTGTGAGGACTGGCTGTGACTACAGTGGAGTAGTTGCAGTGCAGGGTCTGACACTACAGAGCAGGATCCGCCTTAGCAGGGCTCTGGTGCTTGCCCAATCTGACACTTGGGTGTGTTGTCCTTGGAGGCAGCTGGGTGATGCTTCAGCTCATTTTGAAGCTGGCTTCTGGCAGCTTGAGACCTGGGTCCACATGGATGGGGTCACACTGCAGGTCAAGTTCAGCCACAGCATGTGCCTTACCTGGGGCCACCTGGGAGGAGCCACAAAGGAATCTGCAGTTGGACACTGCCTATGCCATGGTTGGGAGTGCCTTGAGAGACCAAGCTATGAACCAAGGCTGGCTGTTGTTAGTGCTGGGCTTAGGCCTATTCAGTCAGAAAGACAGGACATGCTCAAGCCAGATGGTGCTTGTCTGGGTTCCATGAACCTTTGGGAGACCCTAGGAAAGTCTGCAGGCAGGTGATTTGTACAAAAAAGCCATTGGAAGTGGCTTGGGTATGCCCAAAATTTGGGCAGGGTGGAGTCTCGAATCATCAGAGCATGTAGAACAAACGGCAGAGACTCAGATATGGTGGCCGCCTGCGTCTGCATGCCAGGAAGGGGGAGGGCTCAACAAGGAAACAATGACCTCCACCAGCTCCACCATCTGGGAGAAAACGGTCCCTTCAACCCCTTTCCCGATACCATACAACTCAGCTCACCCTGTATGTCCTTGTCATCTCTCCAGCTACTGCCCCAGCACTGGAGCTCAGAGCCAGTGATTCCTTCGGTAAGCCCTTGTGCAGAGCTTTTAAGAGGAATGCCTGGGAGTGCAGCTGCCCTCTGTCTCAGCCACAATCTCCACTGGTTTTTCAACCAGATATGATGGGGACTTCTCTCCCTGACACTGGAACCCTGGGCTGGGAAGGGGCTGCAACCCCTCAGTCCTCTGGTGCCCCAGCACTTCATCATTTTCAGTGGTCACAGGTGGGTGTCGGACCAGCTCAATCTGAGTTTCTGCTCCTCTTACGAGTCTCAAGGTGGTTTCTTCTGCATGTCTTTAGTTGTAGGGTTTTGGTTCAGCAAGATTTCAGGTGATTTTCAATGATGGTTGTTTTGGAGTTTAGTTGTAATTTTGATGTGGTCGTGAGAGAAAGTAAACATAGCATTTACCTACTCTGCCATCTTGACCAGAACTCTCCATAATCTTTATGTCAGAAAGCCAAGGCCAATTGACATACATATCTAAAGGTACTGTGGAATGTAAATGCTGATTATGGATCTAAAATGATGGGAGATTAGTATAAGTCAGTTTCTTGAAGAGGAGTTGTTATTTTTTTTTAATGGTAATAGTAATTTTTAATAACCTCCACTGTGTTCATGCAGATTATTCGGTGTTTTGTTTGTTTGTTTGTTTGTGTGGTTTTGTTTTTTGAAGGAATAAGGCTAGGACACTCTGGTGCTTCAGTAAGAATCATAGTTTTGATGTGCTAAAGATACATCATTCTTGACTTATCTTCAACCTAGCATTTGGTTTTAGCCAAGCCTATACATTTTATTTATTTATTTATTTATTTATAATTAGTTTCAGGTGTACAACACAGTGCAATAGTTATACATTTTACCCCTCAAAGTGACAACCCCCACCCCCAATTCGCCACCCCACTCTCCCCCCCATACCATATATATCTATTACTCTTCCTCCGACTCTCTTCCACAGTATAATCCACATCCCGTGACTATCTATACATATTCAATTACAGTAGGTATACAACCTCCGCTTTAGTTATACAATGCAGTGATCAAACCTCTACTCCATCCATGAAATGGTCTCCCTAACAAGACCTATGACCATCTGACATTCCACAGAATATTTACAACATTATTAATTATATTCCCCAAACTGTTTTTCATATCCCAGTGGCAATATTGTAGTTGCCTATTTTTGCTGTCTAATCCCTTCCCCTTCTCCCTCATCCCCATCCCTCTCCCAATTAGCAACCCTGATTTTTCCTCTATATCTATGAGACAGTTTCTGTTTACTTTGCTCATTCATACAGTTTTTCAGATTCCACATATGAATGAGATCATATGGTATTTGTCTTTCTCTGACTGACTTATTTCACTTAATATAATAGTCTCTAGGTCCATCCATATCATTGCAAATGGTACGATTTCATTCTTCTTTATAGCGGAGTAATACTCCATTGTATAAATGTACCACAGTTTCTTAATCCAGTCATCTACTGATGGGCATTTTGGTTGTTTAAGCCTATACATTTTATTTAATCAGTAAACACTTATTGAATGTTTACCTCATGCCAGGAACTGTGCTAGATGGTTTTAGATTAAGCTGTAAGAAGGTCCCCAAGATGGCCGTCATCACCACTCCTGCTCTAGAGCTCTGTCTGCTTGTCATCGTCTCCATGAGGATTACCCTGACCATTTTTTAAAAATTGTAAACCTGTTTGTCATACCTTGGTTGATTTTCTGCCATGTACTTATCACCCTCAAGCAAACTATATAGTTTATTTACTAATCTTGTTTATGATTTATCTCCCCCCACCAGAGCATAAGCTCCACAAGTGTAGGCATTTTTATTTTGCCCAGTGATGCACCCCCAGCCACTGGCACATTGAGGTACTCAATAAATATTTGTTGAGTGAGTGAACATGAGTACAGTTTGGTTGAGGAGACAAGACATATGCATAAATAATTAGTCATTTGGCAGAATCTCATCATAAAGGCACAGAAATAGGTTCCAATGTATAATGAGAATTTTTGGGAGCCTTTCCCCCCAGTATTTTTTGAGATATAATTGACATATATAACACTGTATAAGTTTAAGGTATACAGCATAATGACTTGACATATGTATTATCTATTGTGAAATGATTACCACATAAGTTTAGTTAACATCCATCACCTTATATAGTTACAAAAACATTTTCTTTTCCGTGTGATAAGAACTTTTAGGGGGAGACTGTTTCTAAAGAGGTTTCTCTACTCTCTCCCCATTTTCGCCTTCCTTTTCTGCATACCCAATAGAAAGTTTTTGTCACCATGTTGCAGATTCTTGCAGGAAAGACTCCTATTCCAGTATTATTGCCTCATTAAATGCCAGCTGGAAGAGGATTGCAAACTTGGTCTTGGAGGCCTGCCTTCTTTCAGAAGTTCCGTTAAGCTCTAAGACCATCATGTTAGTAACAATTTAGCACTCTCCACATGTTAGGCACCAACCTAATGCTTTATTAAGCATTAACTTATTCAACATAAATCCAGAGTAGCTGGTAGCTCTTAAATGAGAGTTACTGAAGAAAGATTAAAGCCTTCCTATATTAACTTCAGTCATACATTTGCTTGTATTATGGAAAATTTAGCAGGGAAACATGAAGGAATCAATGTAGATGAGGCAGCCGTGAAAGGAGCCCCTCGGTTCTTGCAGCTAGCGAGCGTATTTGACCTCTGTGGCTCTGGTATCCATCCTACTACTGTGTGTGTGAAATTCATGGGCTACTCCCAGCTAATGATGATTGAGTGTAGCAAGGATATTAAGACAGGCCACTTCCTGGGAAATAGGACTCTTCTTATGGGTGACTGACTTGAGGACTCCCCATCAGCTTCACTGAAAAAATTTTAATGCTGCACCATTAGTCTTACTTCTTCAACCTTCCTACCTTCTTTCCTCCATATGGGTCACACCTGCATCAGAATCTGTTGGCTCTCCCAACCTTCTTAGGCTCCCAACCCATATTCTCTTACAGGTGTTTTTCCTGATACATCTCTGTACCTTTATCTCATCTTGGATTCTGCTTCTGTAGGGCTTGAATTAACATAGTAGCCAATCATAGGGCTTGCTGAGTGGTGCAGTGGTTAAGCACTGGCTTGGGAAGCCAGCGGCCCTGGTTCGGGTCCCACATATGAGGGCCAGTGACACTTCCCTCAAAAAAAAAACAACAAAGAAACATAGTAGCCAATTATGAGGTATCTGATTTAATGATGATGATGATGATACTGAGCATTCTTTACATGACACATGATTCACCTATGTCATCTCATTTTATCCTCAGAATAACTCTTGGGTTTACTTTTATATTGTAAATGAGAAAACTGACTCAATGGTTAATTAACAATTTCACTGGTTCACTCATCTAGTAAATGGCAACAAAAACTCTGAATCACTGTAGTAGCCTTAACAAATATAAATAGAAGCTATTTGCTAATCATTTATGCCCACTATAACATTTTCGTACAGTTCATGTGGCATTTTGAGGTTAATGTGACCAATACATTCACCTGTCATAAGTTAATTATTTTTGTACTTTTTGTCCTCCCTTTTTAATTTGAATTAAATAAATGGGAGACATTTTACAAAGACCTTCATAAGTGGGTATTATTAGTGAGAATTTTCCTTCTGCATAGTTCTTAGCCATTTGCTTAAGTGAGTACACTTAGCATCAGCCAGAGAAAAATTACATTAATTAACAATAAGAGTAATGCGCCTTTGTTCCAGGCCCTTAGAAACCAGTAGATTGAAGCCAAGCATTCAGTTTTTAGTTTAAGTTTTCACTATTGTCATTTTTATTTAAAATAACCCAAATAACCCTTCCTTCTGCAATCACAATCATAATCAGACATGCATGCATTCCCTGATGTGGGAGCAATGGGATAGGAAAATTACCCTTTAATGGACTTTCCAGGTTTGGCTTTGGTATGCCAATGTAGTATAGTGGGTAAATCCATGGCCTAGGCTGGAATACAGGCTCTGAACTTAGTAACTAAATGACAAGTCGCTAAGGGCAGTTCATTCAATCTGATTGAAAATAGGAGTAAAAATAATTATCTCCTAGCTTTTTGTAAAAATAAGGATGCATGCCGTAATGTATGTATATCAGTTAGTACAGCTGTTGTAGCATTCAGTAGCCTTCTGTAAATTGCAGTTGTTGCTGTGTGTTAATTGACGTTTGGCCCTTCTCTTTTCCCAGTCGACAAATTATGGAAAAATGTAAATGTATTGGATCATTGCTCCTTAAACGTCAGCATGCATGAGACTCACCTGGAGGACTCGTTGAGACAGATTGCTGAGCTCACCCCAGGGATGCTGATTCAGTAGTCCCGGGATGCAGCAGGAGAAACTGCATTTCTCAAACAATTCCCAGGTGCTGCTGCTGCTTGGGAATTGCTTGAGAACCCCTGGGTTGGAAATATAAGCCTCCATCTCCACCTAGTGGTTGATTTATGAACTACAACACATCCATTTTTAAAAAATTTATTGGGATGACAATAATTAGTAAAATTACATGGGTTTCAAGTGTCATTTCTGTAATACATCATCTATATATCACATTGTGTGTTCACCACCCAGAGTCAGTTCTTCCATCATCATGTATTTGAGCCCCTTTACCATCTTCTACCATCTCCCCTCCCTCTTTACCCTCTGGTAACCACTAAACTGTAGTCTGTATCTGAGTTTTTGTTTCTTTGTTTGTCTTGTTCCTTTGCTGTCTTCAGTTTTATATCTCACATATGAGTGAAGTCATATGGTTTTCGACTTTTTCTGTCTGACTTATTTCACTCAGCATAGTAATCTCATGATCCATCACATCCATTGTAACACACGTTTTATTTAATCCTCATAACTGCCCTATGAAATAAATACTGTCTTCATTTTACAAATGGTAAAACTGAGATGCAAAGAGATGAAGTAATCTTCTTAAGGTTTTACCAATAGCATATGGAGAACTTATCATTGGATCCAAGACTGTCAGACTCCAGAGCCAATGCTCTCATTTAGTATGTTATCCTGTCTAAAATACATTTTCAGACCATTTTCCCCAGTAATTCCACTTCTGAAGAAATAATAAATATGGACAAAGAGGCCTAAAGATACTTATTACAACATTATTTATGGTAGTGAAAATTCATAAGAAACTTTAAATATATCATTACAAGGAATGATGATTAAGTATACTTCAGAATATTTTGCAGACAACAAAAATGAAATTTTAAGCATTTTTAATTTTATGGGACTTGCTTATATAATGTGAAGAGAGAAATGTAGGATATTTCATTAAAAATTACTTTTAAGACCCCTCCAATATACACATATAAAAGAAAATAGGCCAAAATATTAACATTAGATAGTGCGATTATGTGTTATTTTCATCTGTTTCCTTTTACTTTTCAGTATTTGCCAAATACTCTACAATGAGTGTGTATATTTTGTAATTAGAAATACATTAATCATTATTAATTTTTATTTTAATTAATTATTACATTAAAGTTTGGAAAATTATAAATTTCTATTCATTTACAAAATGTATTTAAAGAAAAAGTGATGTTTATTTAGCATCTACTCTGTGCTCAGCACCGTGCCAGTTGCTGTGAGGGATACACAAGAAAAATAAGAACTGGGTCTCACTTTTTAGGAGTTTTCTTTCTTTCTATAGGCAGAACTAACACAGAAAAAATCAGCACATGACATAAGACAATGCATGATTAAATATAAAAGATGATGAGCTATCAGCCTTAGGGAAGCTGGGGTAATCTTGGAGGAGCTATTAACGGAATAGGGCCTTCATGGGTGGAAGCAGAGCTTTCTAGAACTACAAGAGCAAGGAGAAGAGACAGGAAGAAGCATACACCTAGAGACAGGATTAGCCTGCTCCTTTTCTCTTTGGGTTCTCATCGAATCTTTCACTTACACGTTTCATGTATACACATCCCCTCAAATTGGTGATATTCATTTCTTTTCCAGTGGTCAGGACCTTTATGATGGTTCCCTTTTGAGTATTTCCTTATTTGCAGGAAATAGCCTAGCACTTCGCCACTCCCACTTGGGCCCACCAACTGGCAGATTTATCACCTGGGAGCATGTTTATAATACAGAATTACAGATCACAGAATCAAAAATCTGCACTTTAACAGGGTTCACATGCACCTTAAAGCTTCAGATGGGCTGGCGTAGCATGCAACACTATCAGAAACCTGAGTCCTAGGTAAAGGAGGCAGCTGTCAGTGTGGTTGAATAGCTGAGGGACTGACAAAGATCCTCCTAAACAACATTTTCTGTCATTATCCTTCCCTACATATACCATGAGAAGACTCAGTCTTTAAGGGCATAGTGGGTGATTTGGGAGGACTAGGTATTGGCCAACACGTGAGAAGAAATCATTAACCAGGTCAATCACAGCAAATGCCTGCTTTGTACAGTGCAGAAAGGAATGAGGCATGGTTATTTGAATACTCTCCAGAGGAAATCAGAGGAAATTACTGTCCAAGTTCTGATAAGCACAGAAATAGAGGGTGCTGGGTCCTCAGGCAGATGAAATGGGCATGAGTGCAAAGGACCTTGACTGGGGAGGCGATAGGGCATTGAAGGCACAATTTCACAATTACTCCTGTGTTGAATTACAGCTCAACTTCTTCCTTTATTTGAAGAATTCCACTCTACCAGCATGGAATTTGCTACCAGCTGAATCCTGTGTCTAAATCCTATTGGCTATGAGTTCAAAGTGACAGATGTTATTTCCAGTGGCTGATGTTACTTGGCTAGGGGTGTGGTGCAGAGGCAAGGAAGAACAGGTGGACAAAACCAAAAGCTAGATTCCGTTGTGAAATGGTGAGCACCTATTTTCCATCAGGTGCAGTTTTCTTCTGAGTTTTAATTGGGCAGTTGCTCTGAGTCACAGTGAAACCTTTGAGGTTTTGTGAAGGAGGGTCAGAGTTGTTGATTTGAAATCCAATATTTCTGGTTCTCTTTTTGGTTTTTAGAAATAACGTCTGGTTTCGTGAGGGCAAGATGAATCTTCTTTAGGGTCCTTCATGTCATGACTGAAGGAGACAGGAGAAGGCAAAGATATGGCAAAACAGGTAATGAAAGTAACTCAAAGGTCATGTCTTGTGAATTTTCTTTAAAGATGTATAAAGTTAAAACTGATGTGACTAAAGTAAAACATGTTCAGGGAATCCAACAAACCAGAGGAAGAATGCTAGGCTGAGTTTTCAGAGATGGCTGACTCTACATTTCATCATCCTATTTTGCTTCCTAATTAAAATGGAAAAGTTCAAGATTTCCCCCAGCCCACAGGATCAATGCCCATCTACCCTCTAGAGAAAGCTGTTATAGGCTGTGAGACAGAAAACTTATAAGGCTGGTAGGTGTGTGTTAGCCTTGCTGGATTATTGCCCTTGTTTGCCATCCTCAGGTGTTATTTTCTTCCTTATTTACTTTATCAACTAAAGACATCCCCAGGATCTATCCAGCCATTTAAAAATTAGATAGCCACTAGATGTAGGAACTTACTATAGAAATGGGGCCATGATAGTGGGCTGGGAGTGCTAGAGACAAGAGGGGATCACCTTTAGAGCCTGCCATCTCTACTGTGTGCACCTTAACTTTAAGGCTGACTTTAAAAGTTTTATCAATAACTTAACATGGGCACACACAACAATTTCTTTACTGTAAGGAACTCAAGGCTGCTATCCAGCTTTGCAGAAGGATACCTGTGCTGATGAGATAAGAGTCATGTTCTACAGGACATTTTCCCTTTTATCTTCACTCTACATTCTTAAATTTAATACACGTTTTTGTCCCACTGTGCTTTTACATTTTACATTACAGAGGCAGCCTCAGATGATAAATTAAGCTGTGATGACTCATAGATGAAGATGTGTCAACATGTCTGCCAAAACAAATCCATGATCCATACATTTTGATGAAATACTGAAGTGAAAGAGTGTTTTACAATGAAACTATTCATATCTAGATTAAAAAAACTTGGGGGGAAAAAGTAGTAAAATGTAAAATGTAGTTTTATTTTGATGAGGATAATTCTTAAGAGACAGTTTTATATAGAATAAGTTAATGATTTTTCAATGCGTGATTAAAATATAAAAGTGGTGGTGGCAGTGGAGATAGAAGTAAGCAACTAGTGGATTGCTTAGACGACCTACATCTAAGATCCCTTCTTACCCTAAGACTCTACAATGCAAATGTTGCTAAAGATATAAAGCTACAGAGTATGGTGGCTCATTTAGCATCCCAGAATGTTTTTACCTGCAGGAAAAGCACACTGTGGTATTCTCTTGGGAGCTTTAAAAGCTGTTTTAAAATCAGTAAGTCAATAAATATTTATTGGGTAGCTACTGTGTGCAATACACTGTGTCAGAAGCTTTAGAAGACTCAAAGGGCAAGATTTGTTTCCTTGGGAAGTTTCCTACATTGTATTTTCCCAAATGTCTGAGACCTTCTTATGAAACCTGTCCAAGGAAATTTCCTTCTAAAAAACTCCTTAAGAAGGTAACTTCCTAGATAATGCTGAGAATTCTTTCTCCCCAGGAAGGAATATACAGCTTGCAGGCCAAAATGCTATTGATAAAAACAAAACAAAACACCTAGATGTATTTTAAGTAAAGCAATACAGAAATGTCTACTTTACAAAATAATTTACACGATTCAATCAAGTTATGAAGAATGTCTGTGAATAATTCTACCAGCACAAGAAGAATAAGTCTTCATGTTAGTAATGACATATATTGGTAGAATCACATATACTGTACTATTAAAGAAAACTAACCATTGAGTGCTTCTCTTATTTGGTTAGGACAATGTTTCCCAAATCCTGCAACTCATCAGCTGGTGATAGGATGTGGAGGAAGTCTTACTCTTTTTATCTGGATGCTCAGACGCAGAGAGGCAGTCCTTCCCTCCCTACTTTCCTAAACCTTGTCCCCATGCTGCTAGTTCTTACTAGCCTGTCTTACTTTATACTTCTTGAATGTGTTCCTCTGGCTGAGTTGTTTCTACCTGGTAAAGGGCATAAGAAAACTGAAAATAAAAGTAGATACTAGTATCTATTATTCATGAAATATATTCTACATTGATGGTTAGGTTTGGCCAAGAAAAAAATGAGGATAGAATTTAGAGAGTAGATACAAAAAGGGAGAGAGACAAATAGTCTTAAGATATGAAAATAGCACAGTAGGGGAAAAGATAAGTTGAAGGGAAGATAGGAGTCAGAGAAGAAGAGGACTGATTGACAAGTGATACATCAGGAGACATAACAGAAAGGTGGGGAAAGAGAAAGATATAAATGAGGATGGAGAAGTTAGATGTAATGACTAGTGATGGTTAAAGATAGCTTAGTATGTAAGAAGTAATAGAGAGAAAGATGGGGATGGGAAAAATAGAAAGCTAAGTATAGAATGGTTAAGAGAAAGAAAAGAAGGAAGGAAGATAAGAAAGGAAATGTTAAAGGTAAAGAAAGAGGTAGTGGAAGAAAAAAATGCCCAAAGAGAACATTAACTAGGAAAAAAAACTGACAAAGACTAAAAAATTGTACAATCATCAGAATTATACTGACACATTGATCTCCATACATAAAATGGAAAGTTCATTTGCTTTTCGGTCTTGCAAAACCAGAGAATTTTGCAAGTATGGATCTTGGAGAGAAAAAAGAAGAATCAGCAAGCTCAGGGAAACTAACCCAGACGAGTGGCCTCCAAGTTTCAAGGTGGTGGTGGTCATAGCCTTCCTGCCTGTTTTTTTTTTTTTTTTCAGGTCTGTGCTAATAGTGACAGTACTGGGTTTAGCAAGTCCCAGAGGCCCAGCACCATCTGGACCACTACTCCTATTGCTGGAAGGGGGAAAAAAATTAAGGATCACCAAGAAGGTCAGGTAGTTAATCAAGTCTGGGGGAAAAGTTTGGGAACCACTGTAGACTATCAGGTACAGAAAATCAGGTGTTTTCCTTCCCCAAAGGATGCTTGGTTGAGAGAATCCTAGACCTGAAGTAGTAAGCAGTCTTGCACCTGGTCCTGTGGATTGGTCCCTATTTGAAGGGAATCAAATGGAGTGTGTTCATCTGCGTTGAGTGGGTTTACATTTATACTCTGAAATTGGGCCTCCGTGGCTAACCCAACCAATGAGTTAGGAATTTCAGTAGGCATCATTGGATCTCCATTGAATGGGCCTTGCCTTCCAATACCAGATGGAGTTCCAGTGCTGGAGGAGAGATACTTTGCTAATTTGGAGCCAAAGCATGGTAATTGTAGGATGCTAGATGGTCTTTCTTGTTGCCTTTCCCCCTCGTTTCCTTGTACTTCCCTTTGGAATCCTTCTGGTTTGGGGCCTTCATCAGGCGTATCAATAACAAGCTGCTCAGGAGTAAGGGCAGCAGTCCTGTCATTGAGCTGGCTGCCTTCTAATATTTCATCCAAAACATTGTTTCCATCTCCTCCAAGGTCACTTTTAAGACAAGGTATATTCTTTGATTGAAGGGAACTTGTTTCAGAAAAGGGCATAATCCCCCTTTGGTCCAGTTGATTCTTTATAGAACAGGGTATGTTCCTCCTCAGAGTAGACACATCATCTCTAAAAGGACTTGAGTTTGGACTTTCTACAGGTGGTCTATTCTCTGAGCTGTTTCTCTGGCTTGGTAGGGTGCTTGTTGGGGAGATGGTATGCCTTGCATGTTTAGTATGACTATCTCTTGTATGCAAAGGACTGGTGTCTTGGTTCTCCCCTGGGGCAAGACCAAAAGATGGAGTGTGGTCTTGTAGAGCAAGCAGATTGTCTTTCCGCCCCACGGACCCACCAGCACAGCACGGGCCTCTCTGGCTTACATGAAATAAATGTGCTTCTTTTGGACCTGATGAGTAACTTGGAGGAATTAGGTCCCGGGGAGTCAATTTTTCACCCTCGGGTGAATTTAACTTAGTAATCTGCATGCCATAATTCAAATTGTCACCTTCCAGCCATGTTGGATTTTTCTGAAGCCCAGCTGGGGAGTTACTAGAATAGGGCTGGTTCTCTTTCTGGTGCAGTGGACTAGCAGGGGCTTTGTGTACATGTGTTGGCTGATCCCAGAAATTTCTGTTAAAATATGGCCGTCTTTCTTTTTGTCCTTGGGCTTGTATTCTGGGGTCCCAGGAGTTCCAGGAAGTAAACAGAGTGCTTTCTTCTGGTCCAACAGGACTATTAGCATAATAGCCCCTGTTCTCCACAGGTGGTGGTACAGTGGGAACTGTATTATATGATGGAAAATTCTCATCTCGGTTCCAGGGGTAAAATTCACCATAAGGAAAATCCTCCCTGGGTTTCGATGGATTATCTAAGGAATAGGGAAGGTAGTCCTTGGGTCGATTTGAGGTATAATGTTCACCTTCATAGTGCGTAACTGTTGGGTTTTCTTTAAAGCTTGACTCCTCCATTACCCATCTACTTTGTCCTGGGAAAGGTTCATCTCCAGTTGGATCAATTGGGTCCTCTTCATGATAAGGGACTGTCTCTTTTGGGTCTGGAGTATTCATGGGGTACAGTGGATTTTCGGATTGCCCCCTAGTATTGGGCGAATCATCTCTCTCATCCCATGTATTGCTTCTAAGGTATGGTGAGCTTTCCCTGGGCTCATAGGGGTTATAGTCATGGTAGTACACACCTCCTCTTGAGCCATGGGAACGAGGAGGTAAGAGTTCCTCCTGCCTCCCAGGATCTTCCTTAAAAGGTGGAGAGATTTCTTGGTGGTTCCAAGTATTTCTTCCTGCCGGAAAATGTTCTCTTTCAGGGGAAGGGATTTCCTCAGGGTATGCAGGCTGATATGTACTGTGCTTTAATTCTGGTTGATTAGTTTCAGATTCATATGGAATTCTTCTTGGCTCTAAAATAATCCCTTTGGGCAAATTCTGATTTTGAGTTTGCCCATCAGCATTTGGGGCTCTTCTGGAATCTTCTCTTGGGTAATAAGAGTTTTCACGTTGATCAATTGAATTAAAATTTGGGACTTGCATGTTACCCTCAGGGTGAGGCATTTTATAGTTTGATTTATTAACTCCATAATCTTGAGAGTTTCTCCAGGGGCCAGTCGGATCCCTTGTAGGAATGACTATTTTTTCTTTTTGACCTAGTGGCTTCTCTCTTGGATTTTGGATTTTTTCACTGCGGCCAACAGTCCCATGTTTGGGACCCAAAGAAGCAACATTGGTTCCCATAAGGTGTTTATTTGGCCCCTGAGGCTTTCTTCTGAAATTTGCTGGATTTCCTGCATGACTGGGAGAATTGCCTCTTGCAGTGGAAGCGTAAGGTTTGCGATAAATTGCATTTCCGGGAAGAACTGCTTGTCTGCCTTCCCAAGCGTAGGAGTTCCACCGAGGACCCCTTTGGACTTGTTGGTTTCGATAAAAAGGCCCATTCTGTCTGTGCCCTGTGACAGTACTAGTGGGACGCCATTGTCTCCCTGCAGGAAAACTTTGGGTATTAGGATTTGGGTAGTATTCAAAAATATTTGGCTGACTTGGTCCCCATGGGATTTGACTTCTTTGTGCCCCCTGGCCTGAAACATTAACTGCTGGGGGTGGGACGACCCCATTTTGAGTTGCAGGGTTGCTCGCAGAGTTCGGCCCATGGCCACTGTTTCCTGTTGTGCTGGTATCATTTCCACCCTGGCTCCTTCCTGGATTTGGTGCATTTGGTTGGGTAGAATTAGTCCCAGGAACTGTTGAATTAGATGAGGGTTCTGTGGCTGGACTCTCTGTTTTAGGAGGGTCTTTTTCTTTGGGTTTTTCAAAATCTTGTTCAAACATCTCTTCTGAATAATAAGGGGGACGTCCTCCAAATCCATGATATCCAAAATATCCGAAGTAAGGATTCTGTAAAGAAGAAGATGGACATCAATAATTATTCTTTGTTTCCCATTATAGTGTTGTTCAGAATTTTTTAATGTGATAGGGAAATCTTATCAGCCATGTGCTTCTTTTAACACTTTTGGCTATGCTTTTGTTCTTTAAATTTAATTCCTCCTGGGTTTCCATGATCCTATTCCATTCTGGTTCTCTTTTCTGGTACTTGAACTTTTGGACTATTACTTCTCAGCTTTCTCTTCCTAGGCCTGGATTTCAAATCTGAGATGTTCTGTTTTGTTTTCTTTTTAGGGTTCCATCCTCTACCCTCCTCGTTCTTCTGTTATTATTTTACACATTTGCCTTAAACAATGTTTTGCAGGACAGTTCTTTCAGTACAGATACATGCCAGTGATCCCCAAAGCCATTAACTCTGGCCCATGGCATTCTCTCTTGTGGTTGAGATAGCAAGACTTCTTCACTTAAGACCTCATGAGCACTTCCAACTGAATGTACTCAGACTAGACTCATTGCCCACCTCCCCAAATGTCCTTTACAATATTCTATATCTAAGCAGCATTTACCATTATCTGCCCAGCTTGCCAAGTTTCTGCTCTCTCTTTTATGTCTACCAGACAATTAATGACCAAATCCTATAAAATCTAAACTTTCGTCTGCCTCTTTTGGCCCCTCCTCCTGTAACTGTAATACCTCTGAACTATTGCAATAGTTCTCATACTGGTTACTGTAGATGTAGTTTTACTTTCCTCTAACCTTGCCTTTCCATAGCTATCAGAGTAGTGGAGGTTGGGGATGGGTGTGGGAGAAAGCTCTGTCACTTTCCTCTTTAAATATTATTTAAAGTTACCTTTACCTTACAGGATAAACTCTAACCCCCTCGGCTAACATACAAAGCAGTATAACATGGTGCTAAAGAGTGGGACTCTAGACAGATATGGGTTAAAATCCCAGTTCCATCTCTGGGATAACCTCAGTTTATTCCTTTGAAAAATGGAGATAATAAAATAATATCTAGGGCCAGCCGGGTGGCGCGGTGGTTAAGCCCTGGCTTGGGAAGCCAGCAGCCCCGGTTTGGGTCCCACATATGAGGGCCAGTGACACTGCCCTCAAAAAAAATAAAAAAATAAAAAAATATCTACCTTGTAGGTTGTCATGAGGGTCAAATGAGACCTGGACTTAGTAAGGGCCTAACAAGTGTTATACACTGAATAATAATAATAATAATAATAATAATAATAAAAAACAATAATTTTCAATAGTCATGTTGCCCATAACTATTACATCCAGCCTATTTTCTCTCCCTTGTAGTTTGTGCAGTTGTAAATCACAACTACTTGCAGCTCTATTCATGATGACTAAGATATAAAACAACTTAAATGTCCATTAATAGATGAATGGATAAGGGAAACATGGTATATACATACAATGGAATATTATTCTATATTAAAAGAAGAAGGAAACTGCAATAAGCAACAACATGGACGAACCTTGAGGACAGTATGCTAAGTGAAATAAGCCAGTCACAGAAAGACAAATACTGCATGGTTTCACTTATATGAAGTATCTAAAATAGTTAAATTCACAGAATCAAAAAGTGGAATAGTGATTGCTGGGAGCTCAGGAGACAGGGAAATGGGGAGTTTACTAATCAACAGGAACAAAATTTCAGTTAAGCAAGATGAATGAGCTCTAGAGATTTGTACTCCATTGTACCTACAATCAACAAAACTATATTGCACACTTCGAAATTTGTTAAGAGAGTAGGTAGATCTCATGTTAAATGTTTTTACCACAATAAATAAAGTTTTTTAAAAAAAATCACAACTACTACCCATTCTCTGAATACTCTGTTCTTTCTATGTTCAGTGCCTTTGCACCTGGCTTCTTCATGTTGAACCTTCTCCTCACCTACACAGTCATCCTTCATAATAAACTTGACTGATCCTAAAGTCTCAGCTTGAATGCTCCCTCCTCTGTCCTGATTTCCATGGGCTGAATTAGGCTCTACTTCCAGGTATCCACTGCAACATAGACTTCTGCTATAACAATTACCCCTACTGAATTTCAGTTGCTTAGTTTCCTGGTATTCTCCCCACTTGATTCTCCCACGTGAAGTTTTTGAGTGAAAACATTCTTCTCATCTTTGTTTTCTCAGTACCTAGCACAGGGAGAAGTGCTTGATAAATTTTTGTTTAATAAATGACATAATCATAATGAGTTCTGTCAGTATGTTTGTTAGACATTTGTGTGGCTTTTAGGTCATTTAGTTTTTCTTTTAAAACAATACAATTTAGAGAAAAAGTATTTTTAATCTCTACTTGTGAATGTAGATGATGAGACAGATGGGTGAGGAGATGTCTCTGACATCAAGTGGGAAATCAGGTAGTGTTCTCAGGAGGTGGAACCAATTTCTTAATGCCTGTGCTAACTGCCTGCGTCATTCTGCTTCACTCTTTCATGTTAACTTTTATGAAAAATTCAAAGTGCCAGTTTTGAGGTTGCATATAATTATCTGACTCATTTTTATTTGGGGTTATTTTACAATGATACTTTTGAAAGCACCTTATGCCTACTAACATAGTAATTTTCAATGTCATTATGTAATCTCCCCCCCAGCTCTCACCCCCCCAAGAGCTATCAGGTTTCCTCATTTCATGGTGAACATATCACATATCTAGGGGAAAAGAGGGGTGCTGCGTCACAATCACTGCAATGGCTTTTTTGATGATACAGTGCTAGAATATTGTAACAGTATATCACTCTGTGACATGCATTTGGCCCTTTTTTCTAGTGTGGTGTAGTAAAGTCATTGGACAGGATGTCAGGAGACTTGAATTCTGGGTCCACTATATCCACTGACTCATTGGGTGAAATTGAATAGTGATTTATCTTCTGTGGATTTCAATATATTTGTACAATGAGGGAATTGGATGATTATTTCATTTCCTTCAGGGGATAAGACAGATGCTTGAGGAGATGTCTCTGACATCATGCAGGGGTCTAAGATGCTTTCAGTTCCTTCTCTATTTACTAGTTGCTCCATCACTGTCTAGGGTCCAGCATCAACCTGGAGCATGGCGTATTAGGTTAGCCTTCTTTGCAGGGGTTGGGGGGAAGAAGGGAGGGAGGGAAATTTTAATACATGTAGAGGAGAAATGATACATCGCATTTATTTTATTTTAGGTTACTGGATTGATTTGTTGTAATTTTTTTTTGTTATATCATGGGTGTTTGAGCTACAGCGTCATATGTTAGATTGTAACTTTCTTAATAGGTAGGGACCCAAAAAACAGAGACTAAAGGATTGTAATTCCTAATGGAGCAGTGTAGCTTTACTTGTACTTACCCCGCCTTCTTCATTGCTGACTGGTGGACGTCCATAACCTGGTGGTACCCTCTGAAAGGTGAAAAATACAATGAACACAAGAGAAAACCACTTTCTATACTTCCATTTGTTTGTAAGACTCAAGGTTCCTTAAAATAGTTCATGTCAGTGATTGGGTGTTAACACTATTAGCTTTTAGCTTCTGAGTCATTAGCTCTCACAATTCAGCTATTAATTATGACTATAATTATAATCTGTCAGTGAATACTGGTAAATACAAAGGCTTCAGATGGACCCTAGATCATCCTACTCAAAATATCATCTAGCAATTATCCCACGCCATCGAGAGAGAGAGAGAGAGAGAGAGAGAGAGAGAGAGAGAGAGAGAGAGAGAGAGAGAGAGATTTGAGTGCTATTAGGGTCCAAACATCCATATTAGAACATGTAATAATGGAGGTTAAGAAATCATGTTATTTTTAGAATGTCTACTTTGCATTTAGGGTGACAAATTGACAATCATTCCTTGATTATTGCTATAATGTTTTGATTTGACCAAGGTTTATTTTCCTAATCAAATTTGGAGGCCAAGCTTCTACACAGGGTAGGGTGTAGCAAAGCAGTTTGGCTCCCAGAGACCTTCAAGAAATTCTATGTAGATGAGATTAATAGCTACTTCAGCATAAGAATCATACTCATCTGCTTTTTAAATCTTCACCTGGTACTGTCTTAGTTTCCTTAGTCCAGTGTGGCCAGTAAACAGAAGTAACATTTTTAAGGGAAAAAAAAAGTAAGGAACTTTTACTTCTTGAAATGAATTGTTCCTTGTTGATAAAAAGTCTTCTTGGTTATAGAATCATAGACAAGAAAAACCAATGCCACAGCTGAATCAAGGGGTCATCAAGTATTTTATGTTGTTGTTTTTGTTATTTTAACAACAACTGGCTTTTATATTTCTTTAGTTCAAATAGTTTATTTTGAAATTCATATTTTAATGCCTATGATGCAATTTCAATAGTTTTATTTTAATGATTTTAAAGTTTAAAAAATTGTTGTAAACATTTTGTAAGATTTTTATGATGAAATATCTGTGGTTAGAAATAATAAGATATAATGGCAAGATCTATGTCTAATCATAGCTTATCTTATGATTTTTCAAGCTCCATTTTGTCCCAATTTCCCTATTACATTAAATGAGAATAATCTTTGTGTTTTCTAATCTTTTTGAGGAAGTGGGGAATGGTAATGAAGTAGCACAATGCTTTAAAATTAATTCACTACATTACAAGTAGTTTTTTTTTGGTGATTTAGGCTGTGTTCATGTCACCAATTTGAGTAAAAAATTCACTGAAAAATTCTCTTTTTCCTATATGATTACTGATGTGATAATTTTTTTTCCATTTATTTATTTTTTTAAATTAGTTTCAGTTGTACAACACAGTGCGATAGTTATACTTTTTGCCCCTCAAAGTGACAACCCTCCTCCCCCAGTTCGCCACCCCACTCCTCCCGGCCCCCATATCATACATATCTATTACACTTCCTCTGACTCCCTTCCACAGTATAATCTACAGCCCGTGACTATCTATATATATTCAATTACAGTTGGCATACAATATTATACAACATCACCTTCAGATGTACAGTGCAGTGATCAAGCCTCTACTCCATCCATGATGTGATGATTTTGATTTATACTATCCACTGATTGGCTTATAGCATTCCATTTAGAGTGTATGAAAACATCATTTTGAGATATAACATTTTAATTTTAGTTTTCATTTCTAGTGTAAAGAAAATTAAAAACTCACATGTGGAACTTGCCATGGGGGCTGTTGATAGGGAAAGAGCCCATTGCCAAATGGTGGGAATGCCTATAGAGAAAGAAAGAATCAGAGTGACATGGAAATTAGCAGAATTAATGAAAAATGAAACAAACCTATTAAATACAATTATTTGAAACTTGGGAGTCTACATCTCCCTTTTCATTAAACTGTGATTTTTTAACTTTAGGGCAGAGGTGATAATAACAACAACAATTTGTATTAGTATTGTTGAACACATGTTCTAGGTACTGTGCTGATGTTTTATGCTTGTAAAGTCATTTAGTCCTCACATAACCAAAGAAGATATTGCTATTATTATTCCCATTTCACTTAAGATTCTGAGGTTCAGAGAAATTAATCATTTGCCCCAAATTGCATAGGTGCTAAATGATTAAAGCCAGGGTGAAATCCAAGAGTGTCTTTTTAATAAATTTTGTATTATCTACACCTATAATAGTGTCTGATAATAAAATGCTAATTGATTCAAAGACAGTATTTTAGGAGCTCCTCACTAGGTAAGATCTTAAGAAACCAGTTGTACATCTTGCTTTAAATGGGGACTAGACTTAGGCCATCCTGAAGTACCAGAAACAATGATACCTTTCAGGGCAATATTTTAGATCATAAAGCATGAATCTTGGAATGGACCTAGAGATGATTTCGTTTACTTGTGGAGAACCTGGGGTCCAGACAGATGAAGTGACTTGCTCCAGATTGTACAACTAATAAGGGCTGAGGGTAGAACTCCAATCTCTGTTCCCTGACTCTTCCATTAGAACTCATGTTGCCTCTGTATTTTAAAAGGAACTTATTTAAGGCCAGGCTGTTTGGGTAATTTTTAATCAAATGAAGAGTGGAAATGACTCACCAGGCAGTTTTGGATAGGCGGTGACAGCGTCACCTTGGAAGGAAGTGTTAAAACTAAAGATCTTATTTTGTACACAGCAGTACCCATATTGAGGAGTATTGGAAGAAGTATGCATGTGGAGGTAGCATGGACCTCCAAATCCCTGAGGCCATATGACTCTGGTTTGGAATTTTGCTGGGCAAACCTCACCTGAGGTGGCTGGGCTTCCTCCTGGGGCTCAGTTGGGGCAGGTGGTGGCTGCTTTAAAGGCCGCTTTGGTGGTGGCTTTTTTGGTTGAGGCTGGTTGGGTTTCTGTGTCTCTGGGGTTTGATCAGTCTTGCTCTGACGTTTGGTTGCTGAAGGAGATGAAGGTTTTTGTGGAGGCCCCGTGTTGGGTGGTGGCTGAGGCCACATGGGCATCTGGTACTGTGGGTAGAGTTGAGGGAGATGCACGCCATTTCCATACAAGGGGCCCAGTGGTGCCATCTGCAAGGGTAGCAAATAACAGGAAAATCACATGGAGCTGAGATTCGGGAAGAATCTCTCTGGTGTCAGCCTCCAAAACAGCCACGGACCTTCAAAATCCTATGGAATATAACTCAACAATGGGAGCTTCAAGGTCTTTAGCTAGCATGCCTTTAAATGTTGTCTTACAGAAATAAATTTCAGTCTTCTAGTAAACCAACCAAACAAATAAAGCAAAGGGCAGAATTGGGTAAGAAAATTCAGTGTAAATATGAGAGCCAGTGACACTGCCCTCTACAGCTAACAACAGCTCCACCTGGAGCTGGGCTGTGCGAGCCCTGGCGATGGTAGGCTGCAGTCCCTGCTGCAGTGGGCTGCCATAGGCTACAGTGAGTGGCCGGCAGCCGCCGTGAGCTGCCAGCAGCTGGTGTGAGCTGCCAGGAGCCGCAATGAGGGACCATCCAGAGGCCGGCCACCGATCTGCCTCATCCGGGAAGAGCACAATGACGATACCAACAAGAAGCAACGTCCTCCGCAACTAGACTGAAGAACAAAAATACAGCAACTTGACTGTTCCCCTTCCCAAATTCCTCAATGCTGTGTCCCTCCCCCAATTCCCCAATAAAATCTTTAAAAAAAAAAAAGGTGGAGAAATCAATTAAAAAAAAAAAGGAAATTCAGTGTAAGAATCTGGCTGATAATTTTCTAAATCTGCAGCCCTGACAGGTTAGAACTGTACAAGTCAGTTTATAGAGGAATTGATGTCAAATTCAAAACCCCAGTGATGTCATAGGCCGGACAAGGAGGAAAAAAGCAAAAAGAAGATAAAGTGAGAGTTCAAAAAAAAGGAGAATGAGAATAAAAATTCTGCATGTGTAAATACCCTTAATGGTGGCTGTGCTTCTTGATTACAGGTGAATCCTCATTAATTCCATTGTCATTATCAGACTCTCCACAATTATAAGGTTGGCAGGGAAGTAAAAGTAGTTATAATTTGAAAATGCTAATATATGAATTGACCTCTTATATCAGTTCCCATTCAAATACTCCCTCTCTGGTTTAACACCAGTCTGTATCTCCCTTCTTCATTAGTCCGTCTGTTCCTGTCTGTTGGATGATGTACACACAATATAGTACAGATGTCATGTGGATTGATGGAAGGTAAAATTGCAAACCTTGCATTAAGATTCAGTATTTCATGACAATTAAGTTGGCGAAAATTTCAAATAACAGGCAAAATCACTAAACCGAGAATGAGAATTTAAAAGAGTTGGGCCAATCAATAGTTGAAGAAAATTGACAATGATGATAATTTTAGGTGAGGGGCTTTAAAAGAGAATGACTTGAATGAAAAGAATTAAGAGAAAATTGATGAAGTCCTTGATTCCTCCCAAATTGTTCTCATTATCATGCCACAAAAGTCAAAAGTAACATATAATATTATAATACAATTTTGTCAGAAAAATTATGCCAAAAGATCCAAATGATATTTAATTGATTATTAATTACTTTTAATAAATTTAATACAAAGTTAAAAAATAAAAAAAAGAAAGAAAAAGTCCTCATGAAAGTCCAACTGACCCAGATGCTCTGCTCTGAGCACATTTTGGTCTGATAGATGCTGTCAAATAGTAAGAAAAGAGAATAATCCTTTTTTATATGCATAATAAAGAAGGTGAACAATAAAAAAAATTAACACATAGTGGTAAGTATAACCTAAATTTATTTATATAAAGTTATTTCATAATTTTAGTGTTATCTTTCAAGATAATCCAAATAAAATTGATGCTCCTCAGCAAGTACTTGCTATGCTATTTTTTTTGTTTTCATTATCTGTGGATATATCTTGTGTGATCTTTTCTCAGACCCAATTTCTCTAGAATTTAAAGAACTCTTGTAATTAAGAAATTATTTTTATTTATATGAAAGAACAATAATAATGAATAAGAAGAAAATTTGGTGTAAGGGGACAGGTGAAATAAATTTTCCCTCTTGAAACTCTTTGTTTCATATTGATTTTGTTTTATATTGATTGTTTCGTATCAATACAATAATGATTATATTGTAATTAAAATGTGGCTAGCTATTGGTGTCTGTATTAACTAAGACAAACTTTATAATGTAATTATCTGTATATAAACAAAAAGTCACCAGAAATAATATAAAGTGGAACTTACATGTGAGGGGTTCATAAAGTTGAATTGACTATACCGCATCATCTGTGAACAAAGGAATCCATTAATGTGGCACAAAGGGAAAAATTTTAATTCAATCAATCCAAGAGTCATAAGAAATAAGTTGAATTTCTGAATTTAAGGTGTAATAGTCATAATATCTTTTATGTAGTTATGCTTAAATAAAAAAGTATATAATTAAAGAAACTTCGATGGCACTTTAATTTTTTACTCAAAATTTTATTTTGAGAAGAATCAATGTAGAATAATAGAGAATAAAAATCTTGTCTACTTTGAAGTTGTTGAATGTTCTACTCTACTGTTTTGGAGTTCAGAATTTGAGAATGTGGTAATTCTATGAAAAAATTATTCTCCTTTCTGATGTGTAGTGAATTTGGCTAATGATCCTGGGTATGAGTCATGTAAAAGATATTTATGGGCTTAAGTGTCTCCTTTCTAACAATCTTTGGTACAAATGTCTATCTTTGCTAGCTTAAAAACAGCAAAAAAACTAACAACTATACTTTAACACAAATTCACATTTACCTTAAAAAGGAATGTTGAAGTACATAGGTAGAATGATACTGGGGAAATTATTACTTTGCCTTGATTTGAGAGTTTAAGTCTTTTCAAATCTCCCTCCTTCCACCTCTTTCATAAGAGATTTTATATATCCAAAAGTTTTCCAATATTCTCTTTTTTTTAATGAGCTCTGAGGGCAGGGTTCTGGAAAACTCTCCCCAGAGGCTAACCATACCTACCTCCTCACTTTTACTGCTAAATCCAGGCATTCGGGGCATTTGCATCTGGAAGTGAGAGAATATGGGTGATAAATTCAGAACATCAATTGAAATAAGCCTAATAATTCTCTCCAAGTTATGCAACAATAGAACACAAAGAAAAGTCCTAAAGTCTTTTTAATACTCACTGGCATAGCAATGGAATTACGAAGCAGACCTAAAAAGATCAGGAGAATCTTCATTTTTCCACTTGGTACCTGGAATAAAAAACTGGATATTATTTTTGGACTGTGAAATAATTGTGCTTGAGGCACTCTGCACTTATCTAGGCATTGGCCCACCTGTCTGTCAAGGAGAGACAGAAATAGGCCGTGATGGGGCCTCTGCTGCCATTTTTATGTTATATTAAGAAACTATTAGATAGTTATTACCTGGTACTGTTGTAAGATGCCAAAGGGTCAGATTAAAAAGGAAAAATGAGAGAGAGAGAGAGAGAGAGAGAGAGAGAGAGAGAGAGAGAGAGAGAGAGAGAGAGAGAGAGAGAGAGAGGAACTGGAGATATTGATGCTTGAAAAGATGGAAGATGGTTCATAGCACTGGAATGTGGAGATTAAGAGTTTACTAAAAAAATATGAATATTGAAGCTTTTGAGTTTCTAGTTGCTAGGCTGGTTTAAAAGGCATAGTATGTCTGACTATATTCATTGTTCAGAATAGTCTCAATTTCTTTTTTTTAAAATTAAAGTTTATTGGGGTGACAATGGTTTGTAAAGTTACATAGGTTTCAGGTGTACAATTCTGTAATACATTATCTGTATATCATATGTGTGTTCACCACCAAGAGTCAGTTCTCCTTCTATCACCATATGTTTGATCCCTTTTATCCTCATCTATCACCCCCCTTACCCTGTTGGAAGCTGAACAGGGTAGGTACTGGTTAGTACTTGGATGGGAGATAGAATAGTTTCAATTTCAGTGAATGCACACTCCAAAATCAGTATTTTGAGTTACTTTTTAAGATGCTAGAGATAACATTCCATTATATAGAGGCTAATTAAATAAGCTGTAACATTCCAGAATCCTATTCTTTTCTTCTTTCCTCTATTGTTTCTTTATTATTATTGTTATTATTATTATTTGATCTTTTAAAAAATCACTTCTGCTCAAGGGCTGGTCAGAGAAATAGGAAAACATAGGCAAAACTATGAATTCATCTCCTTGCTAGTACTTTCATTAAACCTATAGAGGGAAAGAATGAAAGTATAGATTTATATATGAAATTTGGTGATTGTTTTCATGAATTTCGTTTATCCCACTCTAGTTAATTATGCTAGATTTGTACAATTAAGATGTTTATTTACATCTTGATCAATGTTTATTCTGAAGTATTTCCTTGGGTAATTCCTTAAGAAAACTCTTTTCTCTTTGCATATACAATAAGAGGAAAATCAAGGTTTAATCAGAATGATTTATTTTCATGTTATATCAGATAAAACATAATTGCTAGCATGATAACCTGCGTATAGACACTAATAGTTTTTCATTCCTTTTGTTCTTTCTTCCTCTTTCTGAACTTGAAATGCATCTAGTAGTTATCTGAGCCAATGCTCACCCTCTTGCTTGCTTCCCGAAGGAGCAATATAATTAAAGGACACGTCAGCATTTTCCTAAACCGTAGGTGTAATCAATCACCTTTTATATATCAGAGAATTGGGAGAGTGTAACTAAACAAAGGGCGCAGTAATATGTAAATGCTTTTCCTCCTAATTAAAGATTTTCAGAATCATAACATTTTAGAGAATTAAAAATAACTGAAATTAGTGTGTGTATTATAGGCTACAACAACACAAGGAAAATAATAAAGAGAATATTGGTGAATGCTTTTCTTTTCTAAATCTATATTCTAAGATTCTGACCTAAGATTTTGGGGGAACTTTTGGACACTTAATTTCTCTTTTGCTTATTCATCCATTTAACCTCTATAGTAGCTGTCACGAATGGTAATGTTACATACTCATGTAGAAAGATGTGGTCTTTTCTTTTGCAAATATAAAATGCCACTCATTTTCTCTATTGTAAAATTAATATGTTATGTTGGATGATTTTTAGATTCCTTCCATATCTATAAGTTCATGATTAGATGGAAGTCTATGATTATTTTTTTGAACTGAAAATAACATTCATAATGCTTGCCATAGAGTACAGTGACTGTGTAAATTCTTACTTCTTCCATTCCAGCTGTGAACTCAGATGCTCTGTTCCTTTTGACATATGTACGTAGTTTTTTATCCCCTCAAGTGTACATCTGACCACACTTAGTTTGATATGTAACCTGTGTGCATTAGGAGAAATGAATGAAAACACTCACCAAGTTATCTAGCTTAGGAAAAGAGGCTCCATGCCCGCACTGAAGAAGCAACATTTTTTCACCGAAATTTTCATAAGCCTTTAAGAAAAATACAGATTTGGCATGAGAAGAACCCCAAATAGAGAAATGAAACAAATAAACGAAACGAATAGCAAAGATTCAGCTCTACAGCAGCACATGTCATGTTAATTATTTTATCGTACCCTTATTAGAGGGTTTTCAAAAACATTGATAATCTTCTCTTGCTTTAAGAATAGGCTGAAACTAAAACAGAGAGAAAATGACTCGGGCAAGTATTTTGGAATACTTCTAGCAAAATGAGAAAACTGGACTGCTTTATGGGTAAATGTACAAAAATACAGTATTAAATGAGATCTAAGTAAGTTTAAAGAAAGCTTATAAGAAAAACAAATATACCAAATAAACCAAGAAGTTTAAAGTTTTATAAGATCAGTCTGCAAACAATGATTATATAACCAACATCAAGTAATGCAATAAGGAAGTCAACCAACTTTTATGAATTAAGTTCATATTTTGACACTATATTATTTATGTTGATAATCTCTAATACTCACCCAATGCCAGTTAGAAGCTCCGATACATAAAAAATTAACTTTTACTTGAACTTGGTTAACCTGTCCTTGAAATATATTCTTAATGATCTATAGTGGAAATGACTACAAATTGCTGAAGCCAGGGAGCTCTCGAGGAGCAAGACACATTTATTTCTTAATAATAAAACAAAAATTCTTCATGAAGATGTTCTGTAACAAAAAGGCTAAAATAAAAAGGCTCCTTCTTGTCAGAAGAGCTGGGATAGCAAGGTCACATTTAAGCACTGTTGCAGACCTGTGTAACCAATCAGCTTTAAGAAAAATGGCTTTGCCATCACAAGAACGTATGGTAAAAAAAAAACACCCAATGTAAAATTTATAATGTGTTATTATAGGAGCTGTCAAATCAAGTCTCTTATTATGTGTAATAACAGTCCAGGAAAATGAGCTTTCAGCAGTAAGATTTAGAATATGCTTTCCTTGATGGATTTTGGGCTTTTCAAATGTACAAAGATATTTAGGGAACAAAGGTGAATGCTAACTATATGGTACTGCAATAAAATATTGATCATCAAAAGGCAGGCCAATATATGTATTTAACTTAATACATTTAGTTAATATATATTTAACATAGAATGTTATGTCCATGGACAACTCATGGCTTGATTTGATTCAAATTACATAAGCCTATCAGGACACAGTATTCTTTCTGAAGTCAAATATAGTTCATTTACTGGGGATTCAGAGCTTTAAAAGAACTGGGCAAAATGACAAATGAACACTCAGCTATTATAGACAATCCAGCTTCATGAAAATATGAGTTGAGAAATTCAATGAATAGCTTATGTTATGATTCTTTTTTTTAAAATCTGACTTTCCATAATAAAGACTTCTAAATAAATAGGAAATTATACTTTTCATTGACAAGAATAAGCTTTGCTATTTTTTTTTGCTGAACTTGGATTCTCCAGTCTCTTATAGCTCCATGAGAGAAAACATTTATAGTGGTGATGTTTGCTTATTTTAATTTGGCATTTAAAAATTAAAAATGTTTTAATTTGACAACTAAAGCTGGTTCCTACTTGGTACAATTGTGCATATCAGTGCATCCAGTGGTTTCACAGGCTGCTGTTCTTCCAAGGCATGAAAAGTGCCATGTCCTTCCTCTTGGGCCAAATAACACTATATTTCTTAGCCTCTCTCCCACCCTGAATTTAGTACCACAAAAAGTAAAATTGCTCCAGAATATTTGACTTTAAACTCTGGCTTTTAAGTCATGTATCCAAGATGTACAAAGGTATGTCTGCTGCTAGTGCCTGGCTGTCTTTTTCTGATTTTGTAGAAACTGAGTAGTAATTATAATGCTGCATGTACTGTGTATACATCGAGGTGAATTTGCAAGGGGTAGGACACCTTGGGGACAGTGTATTCATGGAAGTGAAATGAGAATTGTGATGCTGGATGACCCTGGCCTCTGTCTGTGCCCTTCACATTGAGGCTGGAGTTTTGATTTTGGACGTAGCCATGTAGGTTATTGGGCATTGCCATTAAACCTCACTTTTGATCACCTTTTCTATTTACCCTTGTCCCCTTTGCCACAAGGGTGGTTAGTGGTCATGAAATAATCCATGTTTCAAAAATCCAGCTAAGCTATTGAATGGGTGAACTCTTAGTAGTGTGGCTCAGATTGAGAAAACAACCAAATCTCTTCTTTTTCTTTAAATACTCTAAAGAGGCACTTAACTCGATATAATATTTGTAACAAGTTCTTTGTGATTCTCCCCACCCTTACTCCAATCATACCTATTTATTTTATAAATTCTTTTTCCCTCCAAACAATTATAATTGTTTTGTGAACATTTTTATGATTTGGCTTTTTAAAAATTTTGTGTGTCTCTTTCTTTTTACCTTTTTAAAAAATATATATATTCCCCCTTCTTGTCCATAAAACAAGGCATCTTAACCAGGATCTATAAACCCATAACATTGTATATATAAAAATTTGTGTATGCATGTGTAAATGTACTTTTCCTCACCCTGTAAAGAATCCATATCTTCCCAGGGTCTGTGACCTCCTCACTTTTCTTTTCCTCCAGTTATCAAGATCCTTTCATTGCCCTAGATTTTAAGCTGCTGGGAGCAGAAAAGTGTTCTGATTATTTATTCTAGACATGGTGGAAAGAACCAGGTTTGGCATTGCCAGACCTGAGTTTAAACCTTCTATGAATTATCCTACTTTTCAATTTCCTCTTTAGTAAGTTTCTTTTAAGAAGTAAATGAAATAATATATGTAAAGTGCGTGGTACTTAGAAGAAACTGAGTGACGATCAGTAACTAATTGACCAATACATGAGGTAATTGTGTAGTTCCACATTACACCTATAATGATATACTAAGGACTCAAAAGTAATAAAAGCAATCATAGTTCTGTGAACAAATAGATTCTCTTCTAAGTACAATTGTCAAGCTGAAGTTCCGTGGATTATTATTTGTAGAACACTCCAACACGGCAGATTTACTGAATTTCAGACACTCGAGATAAAGCAGTGTCTTAGGAACCCATTATTGGTGACCCAATATTGTCTAAGAATCCACAATCTTGACTTCTCTCTGGAACCGTTCATGTAGCATATCTTCAGGCTCTAAATCTGAGAAACTCTTCTACCAAAGGAGAAGAGGTGTACTTTAACCTCCCGCAGATTAAATGGTTAATAATGTTTATTCCACAAATATATCCTGAATGACCTCTTCATTCAAAACCCCAGGTTAGATGTCCACTCAATTGCATAAGATATTAGGATAAGAAATTTCCTGTCAAAACTTAGAATTGGGTTCTAAACCTGGCTTCTATGACTTGCTTATTTTAAAATCTTGGTCAAGTGAATTAATCTTGTTAAGCCTCAGTTTCTTCACTTATAAACTGAAGGATAATAGTAGTATTTCCTTTACTGGTATAAGAACTTAATGAGATAATTTAGCACAGAGTACAAATAAATGTTATAAATAAATAGATATGTAACTATTAACTATAATTATGATTATCATTTGCTAAATGGCTGCTTTAATACTGACCAGTGATGTATTTTCTAAAGTTATTGAGGAATGTTTCACATCACTGTGATTACTCATTAAAAAACAAAGCAAAACAAAATAGTAAAACAGAAAACAAACCAAAAAACCTCTCAAGGAGCAAAAAACATGTACATAATTGGAACATAGAAAAAGGAAACTGAATCATAAAGTTTATCAGATTTATCCAGTTTAAGTCCAACTTTTGATCTGCAAATATAAAAGTTACCCTGTGATGGCTGGTGGGTGGTTACTTTTTTGGACCCCCCTCAGAGGTGGTGTTTATGTCTCGGAGCTCTGAGTAATTACTCTAATACACATACTGAAGATCATCTTAAAAATGATTCAGAACCTAAGAAGCCTCTCTTGTTCTCCATCTTCTCTCTTCATCCTGAGAGGGAAATGTAACCCGATGGTTAAGAACATAGACCCTGGGGTTCGAAATACTGAGAAATAGGTATAGACTGTGCTTAGAACAGTACCTGACTCACAGTAAGTGTTTCATAGGAGTCAGGTGTTTTTCTACTTCTCATACTTCATATAACTTGGTTGTGATATCATCTTATCATGGAAATAATATTTATTGATCAGTAATATTTACTGATCATGTACTGATTGTACTGAGTGCTGTTCTAAGCACTTTTAATGCATTAACGCTCAGTACTTCTCACAACTACCCTAGGAGATAGGTTCTGTTATTGTCCACATTTTAGTATAAGAAATTGAAGACACAGAAAGATTACGTAGCTTTTTCAGGGTTACACCACCATAAGTGGTGAAAGCCAGGTTTTCTGGCTCTAGAGCACCTCTGTCCTCTACTCTGCACTGCCTTGGCCTTTAATAGAAGCAATGAGGGCAACATACCGCTTCCTTAGCTTTTTCTTTCACAACAATGGTTGCCGTTGTCCCTATTTGACTATCTTGATTTAACTGGAGAAACATCACAGAAAGTCAGAATATCTAGCGTCTAGTTCTTGATCAGTTACTCACCAACCCTGGGATTTTGGAAATGCCATTATACTTCACTGTGTGTCCATTTTCTTAACAAGAGCCTGTCTATTTGTTTTCCAAAGCATGTGATATTGGCCCTCATCAGTAGAGTAGTCTGGACTTTCAGTCTAAGATAACTTTAAAATATGTACATTTCAGGGCTGGCCGAGTGACGCGGTGGTTAAGAGCTGGCTTGGGATGCCAACGGCCCCGGTTTGGATCCCACATGTGAGGGACAGTGACACTGCCCTCTTAAAAAAAAAAAGTGTGCATTTCAATTCTGATGAAATGCCTGGTTGAGAGAAGTGGTTTTGGGAAACAAGCCATTCAGCCACGGTCCTGAGAACTCCAAGATCTGTTTTTGGATCAAGTCATACCATCGGTAGCCCATACGTTTAGATTAGCTTAACATCTTTAAAGAATCACCTTCTCTAAGTTACATTTACTAAAGCCCCCAAATGATATAGGAAATCTGTTCTCACTGAGTGTCCAGTATGTGCCAGGCACAGTGAAAGTGAGTGGTGTTATAGTGAACACCATAGACAGAGCCCATCCCTTCATGAAGACCTTTATCCAGTAGTGGGTCTAGATATTGCAATGTCAGGTATAACATTGTGTAATAAGGAATAAGACTGGAGAAGTTCAGAGCATGTAGGAGGAATTTTATTGGAGGCATCTCAGAGGAAGTGAAATATAAGCTGTAACTTGATGCCTGAGTTGAAGGTAATCAGAACAGCATAGAAAAGTATTCAAGGCAGAGCACAGTATTGGTGAAGTCTGGAGGATACATGAACAAGATGAATCTGAACAACTCAGAGAAGTCTGGCATGGCTGGAAAAGAACTCCAGGGCTGACAGAGTGGTGAGAGATGAGGCTAGAAGAGATGAGCATGGATAGTCAAATAGAATTGTAAGCCTAGTGAAGGACTTTTCCATACAATAAAGTAAAAAACTGCTCTGCGTTATACAAGGTCAAATAATTAACTCATCCTAGAAAAAGTGCTACATACCTCATTGCTGAATATCACTATGGTCACCTTCAAAGTTCTTCCCTTGGGAAGTACTCCACTGATGTGAGCACCTAGTTCACTCTTGAAAGCAATTTTGGAATTCTTTTTCTGGAATGGCCATCAGAGCTGTCATCATATTACCCTTGATGTCCTGAATGGCATCAAAATGCCTTCCTGTCAATATTTCCTTTATCTTCAGGTAAAGAAAGAAGTCATTGGAACCAGATCAAGTGAGTAGGGAGGGTATTCCAATACAGTTATTTGTTTTTTGGCTAAAAACTCCCTCACAGATAGTGCTGTGTGAGCTGGTGCATTGTTGTGATGCAAGAGCCACGAATTGTTGGTGAAAAGTTCAGGTCGTGTAACTTTTTCACGCAGATTTTTCAGCACTTCCAAATAGTAAACTTGGTTAACTGTTTGTCCAGTTGATACAAATTCTTAATGAATAATCCCTCTGATATCAAAAAAGGTTAGTAATATCATTGCAACTAGTTCACAAACTTGTCAGACATCGTATAAAACACTACAGAGGAAATTTTTTCTAGAATTTTATTTCAGAAAAAACCTTGCTGCCCTTGACATGTATTAGTTTTTCTGGAGTCATGTTGCTAGGAGGTGAATCCAGGCCAGTGTCTTTCCATTTTACATCTTGTTTAAGGAATATTGATCATTTTTCTTACAACTATTGTTATGATTTATTTCCTCCTTTGCCATAATAAGAGCATGTAAAATTCTGTGTTTTCCTATTGCTCTGGTTACGAGGAAACTCAAAGATAAATTTGATGCTTGACAGTGGATTCTGGTTATATGAGGCCTAAATTAGTACAAATTGAGGGATTTTCTTTAAGAAAAAGAACACACAATTTAGGCAAGGAAGTAAATATTTGCTTGATAAGAAAAGATATCACAACGAATTTCAGATTTTAAAAAGGTGACACATAGTACATACATCACAAAATATAGAAAAACAATATTTTTACTAACTTCCCTGTCATAGCATCTGTGCACTTCAGGCCTGTTTCTCCTCTACTGCCCACATGTTTCTAGTGCTGGCTGCCAAGGACATACTCATATCACAACATCATCTCTGGTCCTCCATCTTTGGGTTACCTGTAGAATGCGTAGAGTTTGAGAGTTAGACGTGGGCAGTAGGAATATTCCTGGAAGCCATTCCTATATGAGGACGGCTAGCAATATTTTAGCTATATACAGAAGTTGACTGTGGGTCACATAAATATATTGCACTAGATTCAAACTAAATGTCTCTCCATTTCAACTTCTCTAAAATACTCATGGCTATTAGAATTTAGGAGAAGCAGGATGGAGGAGTGGGCAAAGTTTACAAAAATTCATGGCCATGTGGATACATTGCCTGGGCCCTTCTAAGGGTGTGGAAGGGGCCTGTGCTGCGTTAGTTTCGCCGGGACTCTACCTCTGACTCTGTATTGAGTTTGTATTGTGAACTTCCTTTCTGCTGTGCTTACCTTCTAATTTTATTAACATTGTTACTATTTCTTGCTATCAACTGTCTAAAAATAGTTTCTGAAAAGAGATAGATATAAAAAATTAATCAATAAAATAAAATTGTGACAATAAACCTTGCCAATTATCATTCTCTTATCGTAATAGCACCTTGAAATGTAGAACAGTAGTAACTTTATTTACTATATGCTAGACACTGTGCTAACTGCTTTAGATGATTTATTCTATATTCACAAAAATCCTATGGGGTAGGTACTATGATTCCCTCCACAAACATTTTACTGTTGAAAAAAATGGGATCTTAATGAAGTTAAATAACTTGATCAAGGCTAAGTGGTAGAATGGGGATTTGAAATCAGGTCTGCTTACTGTTAACCATCTCTCTCTACATAGTGGAGGCATATACACTATACATATTTTTACTAATATTGTCAGAACACCAGGACCAAGATTTTATAAAGGACTTAACTGCAAAAAATGAAGTGGGTTTGTGAAATTTGAATTCCAAATACTAGCATGAATTATGATTTTTTAAAAATTCAGTTGCATGAAAGTTAAAAAAAGTCTTGCTTCTCTTGAAAACAAGAGGCTCTTTCTTGGCATTGGGAGTATAGTGCACTTTGGGCAAGATGAATCAAGTTTAAATAAACAGTTAGAGCAGACTAGATAATTGTGTAAGTTGAAGCATGTTGAGTCTATCACATCATTTCTTACCAGACATCATCTAATCACTTTTCTCAGAAATGCTAGCATCTACACTGACACATCTACATTGAAACGATGCAAATATTTCAAGCAATTCTTCCTAAACAGGCCATATACGTGGATTGCAGCTCTGTGTTTATGGCTTTTGTATTATGTGGGTTCCCTTTCCCACCCGCCACCACCCACATTCACCCATCCATTCACAGGGAACAGATTTCATGAGTCCACCCTTGGAATGTTAGACTAACAAGTCCTTGGATTCCAAGGTGCTGCCACCCATTCGTTCAGCATGTGACCTAGGGATAGAGTTGTGTACTTCAGATATGTTGTCTTTTCTTTACTACGCTGAATGGTAGATATTTAATACTGGTGGTAATGTAGGCTCAGGGTGACTAAGGTCCAAATATGGGCAGAGGCTCCACAGATGGACTGTGGGTTTGCACCCAGGCTATCTGCCTCCACTTTCAACTTGCACAATACCTTCCTCACGAGGCTGGGCAAACCCACACAAGGGGCACCACTTGACCAGAGCCACCAGGGTTAGTAAGTCAGAGTGTCGCCTGTGGGCAGTTTCCCTCTGTTTCTGGGCTTGGCCCATTGTTGTTCTGCTTTCCTCTGAAAACAAGACCATTCTGGGCATGCCAGCAACTCTGTACTTGCCTTGTGTACTAGGAATGTGGTTAGATTCCTAATCGGGCACAATTTAGTGTTCAAAAGATAAGTAACTGGAAAAGATTGGATTTTGAAACAAATGGACAAATTTCTTTCATTTTTTGAAAGGTTTTTGTCATAGATTTTCCTTTAGCTTCCTGAAGAGAGAAAAACATTTTGAAGAGATGTCATATTTTTTCAGTTTTTTTTTTTTTTTTAGCTGAGCCATCCTGCCACCTGTTGGCAGCTCAATGGCAACTCACCTCAGGCTGGCATCGAACCACCGTTGCTCAGAGCTCAGCTCACACTCTTGAGCGAGCTCTTAACCAACTGAGCCACTCAGCTGGCCTTTTTTTCAGATTTTTAAGAACCAGTTTCTAAATGAGTGGAGGAGTCTACGGTGAAGACAGAAAAAGCTTCTCCAAATCATACAACCTGAGTCAGAAGAGAACTTAGAGTCATAAGTTCTAAGAGTCATAAGTTTTAGATAAAGGGATGTATCTCTGTTTCTCTAGTTTTACAAACCCGAAACCTTGAGTGTATCTTTGACTCTTCCCTTTTCTCATTCCTTAGTAAATCCTGTCTGTTCTACCTTTGAAATAGATCCTGAATTGGCCAATTTTGCACCACCTCTATCCGTTGTGGTCCAATCTTACCACTTTAGTGGTTTCTCTGCTTCTTGTTCCTCTTCAGTTTATTCTCAAATCAGGAGCCAGAACAATATATTAAATATATAGGTCAGATCATGACCCTTTTCCAGTGGCTCCTCATCTCAGCCTGCACTAAAGATGGTCCTTATCTGGCCTCAAGGACCTAATCCCACTCCTCTGATGTCCATCTCATACTTTTTATCCTTCCTCTTCTCCATTCACACTGGCCCTGTTACTTTATCTTGGTCTTACCAGGTATGCTTCTGCCTCAGGACCTTCACACTGGCTGTGCCCCTTGCTTGGAATACTTTTTCCTAGAGTCTACATGATTTACTCCCTATTAGGTTTTCATTCAGATGCTACCTTCTCAGTGAGGCTTTTACCTAATCAAAATTGTAACCTCATCATCCCTCCCCAACCCCCTTTCCTGCTTTATTTTTCTGTCTTGCACTCATCATCAATTAACACATATCTTCCTAAATTAAATTTTTTTTCTGTCTTCTTTTACAGTAAAGACAGGAAATTTTGTCTGTTTTGTCCATTATTGAATCCATAGTACCTAGAAAGTTAGTAGGCACTCAGTAAATACTAATGGAATTAATAGAACTAAATAAAATCTGGTAATTTAACCCCTTTATCATACAGAAAAAGGAACTGAGGTCTAGAGAAATTAATTGATTTTTCCAGGGTTCCACTGGTGGTTAGGGTCAGCGTTGGGGGCTTTGACTTTCAAGTTAGTGTCAATTTCACTACGTGGTATTTTATTTTGATCAATTCCTAGCAACTGATACCACATTTTAATTTTTTATCTGTGTGTTTGACTTGTTGCTCCCTAAGGACTTTTCAATTGTGAAATTGTTGCATTCAAATGTTCACCTCCTCAGGGAGCTTTCCTTGACCACCCATAATCCCTTCTTCCTCTTTTTTCCTTCACTCTGCTTTAGTTTTCTTCACAGGGTTTATCATTACCTGCCATTGTATGGGAGATTTCATGTTCTGTTACTACTGTTTTCCTAACACCTAGAACGGTGCGTAGTACATGGTGTTCACGTGAATCATTGTTGAACAAATGAATTTTCTAGGAGATTGGGATAGATAAGAATGTTCAGAAACAGCATGGAATCTTTCACAAAAATGTGTGTTTTGTGCTAACCTTTCTGAAACTGCAAAAAAAGAAAAAGAATATGTTTTTAAGCATCTGCTGTTAAAGTGAAAACTATACATTTCATAAGCTTGGCTTCAAAGGCTGACTTGGCATATTTGGGCTTTGGGTGGATATTAAAGACAGCTTAGAGAACAAAGACAGAGAGTGAGTCTCTATCAAGGTTTCTGTCTTTCTTTCTTCCATTTGTTTCAAGGTTGCGCCCTACAGAAATGCTATGGTTTCTGTCATCGGGGACTCGTCCTCCTTGCTTCATGGAGGCAGCATAGCTCTAGACAGACATATTAAATAGAGTCCAAGATGTGCTAGACACATAACTCCAAGGTTGCCCTTTTTTATGTCAGTTTTCCCCAAACATATCTTTAAATAACACCCAGACATTTCTACTTTGTGAATAAATTAGAATGTAAATCCCCATCCACTCTGGAAAACCCACAGTCATTTCCTTTACTGTGCTCACTACAGCTCATTTTAAAGTCATTACCAAAGTGGTTGTTAGGTGGGTCTCTTGGTAGAAACCTGCTGAACCCTGGGGAAAGATAAAAGCACGGGGAGAGAGCTGAAGGCATCAGCAAAAGGTATTATGACAAACAACTTCATAATGATAATTTCTCAAAGCCAGGAATTTTGTTTCTTATGTCTGGCTTCTGTGGAGTGTGGTTGTTGGTGCTTCTACTTTTCCCCTAGTCTCTAATGTTTATGGAAGAAAGGAATAGTCTAAACATCTGGTTTGCTCTCTCTCTTTGGAAAATGGAGCACAGTCTGTCTGTGGATGTCATTTGGCTGGTAGCCACATGTTGTCTGCACGAGTCAACTGTGTTTAGAGCTGAGCAATTTTGGATGGAAGAGGAACACACTTAGACACTCAAAGCTTTTATGTGTTTGGGACGTATTTCCCCAAAGAGTATTTTCAAGTTCTAAAAAATTCTGACTGTGAGTCTCGGTCAGTTTGAATATTTGCTTCAACTTGTACCATACCATTACTGGTAGGTATTTGAATGATCAGATTTTAGACTGAGTAATCACTAAAACTGTAGGTAGAAATTTATGCATTTTCTCCATTTATTTTTTAAGGAAAAGTGATTCATAGCTTTCATAAAATTCTCAAATGAATGCTTGACTGCTGTGGAGAATTTGTGTGGAAGAGTGCTCAACAGGAAACCTGAAAGCTTGGGTTTTTCACCCCCTAATACCAACCAGAACCTGAAAAAAGACAGTACTTTTCTGTAATTAGTCTCCTCATCCATAAATGAGAAGACTGAATTAAATCAGTTTTCCCAAACTTTGCTCATGTACATAATCATTTATGTATTGCCTTTGTGATCATTGCCATTTCCTGTACTGTTTACTTAATATGTTTTTAAACACTTAATAAATAAAATCTATTTTAAAAGCAACCTGATTTTTGCATCTCTAAATGGAAAACCATCGTTACTTGATGTAAGTAAAAGTAAGATTATTCAGGTTCTACATAAAAATAATTGTCCTTACACTGATGATGGGTGTGCCACACCTGAGACACACTGGTATAATGGATATATTATGTTTACTGCTCCAGATTCACTTTCCATGCTGCTCCATCCAAGGGCCCAGAAAACACTTTCTTCATCAAGGCACTTTGAAGAGCTCTGTGATTTTATCCTCTGGAGGACAGATATAATGATGATGGGGGATGGTGTTCTGGAATCTTAATGGGAGAAATATGATTCTGAAATAGTAAAGGCCAGGTGGTGGTGCTTATCTCTCAGAGACAAGGAGGATGCAATTATCACAATAAGCCACAGGATGGTAATCAGGGTACTTTGACCAATAGAAATCTATTGATGAGTATCAGGATGAGTCTCTAGAAAAAAATAGTTGGACATGCTATTAAGGTACTGCTTGACATAAAAAGACAAAAACAAAAATTCTGGGTTCACTGAGCTTAACTCAAGTGGGATTTGCAGTCTCTTAATCTAAATTTCCAGACATAGAGCTCCTTCAGCTGAGGGGAGACCAGTCCCCTGTGAGGAAAGATTGAATTTGGCCACGTGCATAGACCGTTGAAGTATCCCTAAGGCATCTCCAGGGGGACCTGGAGCAGTGACTGTGTAGGGTGGGGTAGGGGAAAGGAAATACCCAGACTTTCTGGAGATTCTGAGATAGTGGTTCTGAACCTGAAAACCCTTCATCATCTGCCAATTAAAGTTTATAAAAGTCAGGTGAGAGATGAAATCTTGGTCTACATCCATCTAACAGTGGATGCAATGCATCTATCTTGTGGTTATTTCCCCAGTCCAAGAATGTATAGTGATACTGAATATACCTAATAACTGGCAGAATCTCACATTGATTCCTATGCTAGTGGAATGACAGCTATTACAGTAGGAAGGGCCAAGTGGAAGGAAGCCCCTGGAACTGTACTCCTTCTTCCAGTACCTTTCTCTGCCTCCCAACAAGATGATGAGTCCTGTAGGGAGAAATGCAGAGCATCGTGTCATCTTTGAAGACTTGAGAGATACAAGAAAGGTGTCCTACCATATCTCCATTTAACTCACCTGCTCAGCTGAATCAAAAGCTAGTTGGGTCATGAGGGGTCACAGTGCATTACTGTAAATTCAATAAGGTGCTGATGCCAGTTGTAGCTGTAGTTCTAGATGTGGTACATTTTTGGAGCAAATCAGCATAGGGCATGGCACCAAGTATAAAGTTATTGACCTGGCAGATGCTTTTTTTCTATTCTAATCAGTTTGAAAAACAAAAGCAGGTTGTTTTTAAAAGGGAGGGCCAATACAAATGTTAACTATCTTGCCCCAGGACTGTGTCACCTCTCCTGAAATCTGTCATAATATCGTCCTGAGGATCCTCGATCATCTTCATATCCCACAAGACACCATGTCACTCCATTACACTGAAGACACAATGCAAAAGGTTTTGATTAGCCTGAAACAGCAAGCCAGAGGGTGGAAGATAAATAGTACAAAATTTGTGGGGCTGTTAACTTTTCTAGAGGTACGGAGCGTGTCAGGATAGTTAAAGGGAAAGGCAGGTTGCTTCAGCTTGTACCACCCTACAAGAAAGGAGAACCACAGTGCTTTTATGACTTCTTTGTGTTTTGAAGGCAATATATACTACATACTGTATAACTTGAAGGGTTGCCATTTCTGAGTAGGACTTAGGGCAAGAAAGGGGTTTGTGCTGTAGTGTACATCTTCCTATCACTTGGGGATTATGACTCAGGGACCCAAATATATTGGAAGTATCTATGGCTGTATGGGATCTCTGGCAAGCCATGACAGGAGAATAATAGTACAGAACCTTAGGTTTTCTTTGTAAAAAGTAGTTTTTGCTTTGTTACTGGACCCTGATAGAGATAATATGCCCAATTATGGGATGCCAAGTGACTATGCTATTTGAGTTGCTCATCTGGAACTAGGTGACAAATGATCCACTGAATCATAAAGCTGAATATAAACAGCAGCCTCCCACGGTAAATGAAAATTATATACGTGACACCAGGTTTTAGCAGGTCTGAAGTAATTGCACAAACAAGTGTTGCGCAGACTTTCATATACTTCCTCTTTATAACTTTGATGTCCTCTCTCAATCTACATATGACTAGAATAACCAGAGGTTCAGGTTTGCTGTAGGTAGCACTGGTTTATGCATGTTATCCAACAATGATGCATCATTCACGATGCCACTTTCCATTGGCAAAAATGTCCCCCCAAAATGTTTGGAGAATCAATTATATAGCCATTCTACCTACGATCAATTAATTGAGAGGAAAGGGTGTGTGTCTGGGTCATGGATTTTTGTTTGGTATTCTGGCATCAGCCGGAAATAGACAGTCAATACACCACAACCCACTCATTGGGCAGAATTTTAAAAGGCATGCTTGGTTGTCCATTTCATGTGGAAGGAGAGATGGCCTGAGATATAGATTTATATTGACTCAGTGTCAGTCCCAGATTGGTCAGCTGGTCAGGGACTTTGAAAGGATAAAATTGAAGATTAGTAATAAGGAGGTCCAAAAGTGGGCTATTTGCATAGATCTCTCAGAGTGGGATGTGGTATAAAGACATTCATTTCTCATGTAAATGCCCAGTAGAAGGAAACCCTGATGGAGGAAACACTCAATAATTAAATGCCACCGTACCCCGCCATGTGGGTGATGTTTAGCCTCTTTCCCTGGCCACCTTGGTGTTTGGTCAGTGTTTGAAGTGTATGGTGACAGGGACAGAGGTTATTTAAGGGCTCAACAGCATGGTATCCCCCTTGTAAAAGTTGATCTAACCACTAGCACTATTAGGTGCCCAGCCTGCCAAGAACCGAGGCAAACCAGCACATGTGATTTCACAAATGCATACTCTAAGTTACCAAGCACAACCAGAAGGACAGTGTGTGGGGTATGAGTAGGAAAGCACAAATACATCAGATAATAGGAATAATTCCATTCTTCCATTATTACTGCTGCTGTTTTGCTAGATTCTCTTTATGAAAAGAATCAGTAGGGGAAAAAACAAACTGCTATGATTCAACAGTTTTCTCTGTGTACTTTATCTCAGTTCACACAACAACCGTGTGAGGTAGGTTGTGTTGTAGCTCCATTATAGAAATGAAAACACAGGAGCAGAGAGACTGTCTCAATTGCAAAGACTCCTAGATGGTTAGATGTGCTGTCAGGGTTTGAACCCAAATCTGTTTGTATGTTTTTTACCATATTGCCTTGCAGGAAACAGGATTGCTCAAATAGGTCTCAGTGGGCAGCTCCTGGCTACAGTGAGGTCACTGTCCCATCTTGCTCCTTTGCTAGAGCCACTATGGTTCACAAACTGAATTTAGTCTCCTGCATATATCTCCTTTGGCTCTAGCCAGAGTGGGGGCTTGAGGAGAGGCAGACCATAAGTGGTGGCCGAGTGCACCTGCTGAGCTGTCTGAAGAACCTAGGCCCAGGGACACCTCAGGGCTCTTTTCCTGGGCTGCACCCCCAGAATCCCCAGGGGATGAAGGAGCTTCTGAGATCTGTGGAATATAAGACCTTAGATGGGTAACTTGGAAGGATGTGGACAGAATGTAGAAGGGGGCTACTTTTCAGGGGTGATCAGACCTGGCCTTGAAACCCCTTAATTTAGGCAAATAGCCTCTACTGATACATACCTAGCTTTGGTTAAATTTCACAGGGATGAGCTAATTCTCACATGGGGCCCACATGACTCTTCTTGTGTTTCTTCCTCCTGGAAGCCTCATTCTGCAGATGCTTTCTATATTATTCTGAAAAAATTTGTCTCATCTCTCCCAGCCCCTCTAGTGTCCCTTAGGCTGGGTTAGGTGTCTCTTCTCTGTGGCTTCAGGGACACCCTGTGCTTGGCCTTTTTATAGTACTTTTCACGCGTGTGGTGGGTTTGAGAGTATCTGTTTTGCAATGTTGTTGTGAGATATGATAATATATGTAAAGTACTTGAGCTTGGCCTGGAGTGGCTGTTTTTTGTTATTATTGTGGTTGTCTGTCTACTTGTCAAGAATCCCCATTGTAAGCTCTGGGGGAAAGCCTGAACTGTGTCCTTGCTGCTTAGCACAGTGCCTAGGACATATTCAACAAAACTTTCCATGAAAGAATGAATAAATTGAATAAAATGGGGTAAAGAGCAGCAAAGGTAAGGAATGAGTGTGCTTTTCTTAGTCATTTAAATATATATAAAGAATAAGCGTATGATTCCTGATAGTTCAGTGAGAAAATTCTTTATTTAAAATAGGCTAGATGTTTTTACTAGATTAAATAAAATACTCTACAAATGAGAATGTTAAATCCAATATAGCAAACCCAGTGGTATCAGTCAGGAATTGTCCACCGATCCCTGTTTAATAACATTTGAATGAAATAGCATATAATTCTGGGATTATGTGCCTTTGCTTAGAGAAAAATTTCCAAAGCAGTGTCACATTTCCTAGATATAACAGTGTCACACTAGTACGAGAAATTTTATAATGCCTAAGACAGCTAAGAAACAGTGATTTTCAAAGGCAAAGATTAATAGTATTTCTAAGTCGCAGAGACCGTTGAAACATTTTATTTCAATAACAGAATGAAATCAAGAAGGGAACCTACACTATTTCTAGCCACTTGTATTTATTCCATATATGCTTAGCACTTTTAATGCCTTTGCTGCAGAAGAGTAATAGGTGTTTTAGTAAAAAGGTATCCTATGGGGAGCTTGTGCATACAGAAGGTAGCTGATATCTCAAGGCTCTCAGGGCTCTTGGAAATGCCACACATCATGCATAATCTGGGGCTGCTGAGCCTTGTTTCCTGGCATCAATGTTTGCTGGGTATCTGGGGTCACTGTGCTATCCACCGTCGTTTCTCCCAGGGGTGTAGTTATATCAGCACCATAGGTCTCATAAGCATCAGCTAATCCAGGGGTCATCAGTGGGTCAATAGCTGCTGGGGTGACCCTGGGGGGTCCCCTGCTCTGTCCTGCAGGGCCCCTTGCCAGGCCCAGAACACTGCCCTTAGGGAGAGCAAGAAGCCCTCCTAGGGCACCAGGTGCTACCTCTGGAAGCAGAGCTGGGTTTTCTGGATTGACTAGGTTGGCTTCTGGCATGGGGGAGCCTTGTGCACCTCCTTCTCCCTTCTCAGGACCTTTGGTTCCAGCGACTGGGGAGTCAAATTCCAGAGTAAAGTCCCCGCCCATGCCTGGGTGATGGGGCATCCCTCCAAGGCTGGGCCGCAGGCCTCCAAATCCTGGGAACATGGCTCCATAGGCCATGGGGCCTCCTCTGCCGCCCTGGAAAAAACCATTTAGCAAAGACACCGTTATCATATACTGTTACTAAACCGTGCAACTAAACCTGGTGAAATAAAACAAGAAACCAGAAAAAAAACTGATAGGGAACAGGGAATTGACTGACAGCTTTGTGTACGCACATTTCTCACCAAACTTGCTTTGAAATGTAAGGGAGAGGATTCTGCCTGAGTTGGGGGAGCCCACTGCTGTAAAAGGGAGATGGAGGTGCTTTGCTATGCCTGGTGGAAAGGGTGGGAAGGAGAGCAGCCGTCCTTCCTTCCTTCCTTCCTTCCTTCCTTCCTTCCTTCCTTCCTTCCTTCCTTCCTTCCTTCCTTCCTTCCTTCGTTCCTTCCTTCCTTCCTTCCTTCCTTCCATCCTTCCTTCCTTCCACATGTATAAGAAAAAGAAACTTGATTTCTCTGGAGGAACAGAAATATATTTTTCCTGTGTACGGTCAGAATTCTAGAACTGGTCATGTTTCCTATTTTTCCTTCACTGCCCATAATTTTGAACTCAAAATCTTGGGCTATTTACAGCAATTGTGCAGGACTTTGTAACTATCATCTCTGTATTCTCACTTCCTTAGAGCTATGACTCATTTTATGTTCTATACTCAACTTTTTGGTTACATTTATTGTGTGTTTTTCATAAGCTACAGCAAAAGCTTTTGAAAATGAAGCAGAACATAAGTAAATTAATATTATAAGATGATGATCAACACTTACTTGAATTTTCAACCAATTGTGTTGGTGTTATATAGATATAATACTCTTCTCTTACTTTTTCCTAGCTCTCTACTCTCAGCTTTTCACATCATCTCTTCCAGGGGTGGCACTGTGAACCCTGGGCTGGGCTAACTGCCTCTCTCCTTTTCCTTGTTTCATAGCTCTGATACTCTTATCACATGATTGTGACATTATAGGGCCTCATAGCCATCTTTTCCATTGATTAAACTCCTTGAAAACAGGAAACATTTATTTTGTCTCTATCATATCTTTCTATATGTCTAACTCACAGAAGGCTCTCAATGTTAAGATGCAAATTTTCTTTCAGTAATAGCATGTGCGTGTATTTATTAATTTGACAGTATTTGTACTTGATAATGATTTGTTAATTCAGTGTGCTCTAACAGATGTAATGTAGAAATTTTTAAGAGACGAAGTTAAATTGTGTCAGTCTATTGATCTCACATTTTTAAATTATAATATGCATAGATAATGATAACAGAATAAGAATGTACTTGAATTAACTTATTAACATATTTTGAATTTTATGATAATCAAATTTTAAAGTTGGTTAATTTTCTGTTTCTTTTTGATGTCTCAGTTTTGAGGTCTAAATGATTTTTGATGCTATTGAATTTGTTTTGAGGGGTTAAATGGTCCAAGAAGGAACAGGAACTTTCTAAGAACCACATATATCTTTTTATGGTTTGAAGTGTTTGCCATTCAATGACTTTTCAAGAGAGGTTTCTCCTCTCCTCATATTCAAGAATGGGGCAAAACCCTATGTGCAAAAACGGTTATCACTCAGAAATATCTCTATAGGAAATGTGATGAGACCTTTGCATGCTGCTTCAGAATCAAGCTTTTGGTTTTGGAGTCCTGTGTTGTATATTTGACTACATTGAAGACCAATGTCTCTTGCAGCCAGTCATCAGTGACTGTTATCCCTTGGCCACTATTTTAAGAAGAGTTTGAAGATATTACTCACCGCCATTTCTTCTGAGCTCATGATGCCAAGTCTGGCAGGAGCATTCTGTTCGAAAAGAAACACTGCATCATATTATGAACAAGCTGACTCTTGTTGTAGCTACTTAAGAGAAAGCTAAAAACCATTTAATTTCTCCCTAACCCTTAATATTAATGCTGTGAACAGAGGCAGAATAAAGTGGTGAGATAAACCATTATTGAATAAATGTAGCCAATTTGGATAATTCAGATATAAAATTTACTTGTATTTAATGCCGTGAGTGTGTGTGTGTGTGTGTGTGTGTGTGTGTGTGTGTGTGTGTCCAGAATTATGCCAATATGAAGTATGCCTCCTTGCCTTTTCAGTTGCTAGCTTTGGCATTCAGAGAATATAGAATTTATTATGCAAGGCCTAGATTTTATAGGTTTAGCTCTTAAGATAACATTTAATTAAAAAATGATACTTTTTATAAGATATAGACTTACCAATTGATTTGCTCCGTAGGACATGTAAAACATTCCTGGATAAAGCTAAATATAAATACAATAATCACCACAAAATGCATTTTCTCATGGAAAAACTTTTAAATAAATTACAGAGAGGTGGTATTTTAAAAAACTTACTGGAGATGGTTTATTTTGTGGCATTGGTCCCCGAGAAATCAAACGGGCTATTGAGAAGATCTTTAAGTGGTTCAAAAACAGAGTAAGTAATTATTTCCTACAACACAGGCAAATCTCCCATTATAGCCATTTCTAAGAGTTACCCAAAACACATTTTCAGATAGATTTGTATGACAAAGAAGTATTTAACATTTAAGTAAACAAAAGAACTCATTATACTTTGTATTTATAATAAATGGGGTAATTAAACATTTTTACTCTTCTTTCTTGAAGTATAGAGATAGTTTTCCCAAGAAAGCCTCATTGAGATTTGTACTTACTGATGGAACTTGTGGACCAGCAAAATCCATTCCCGGTAACTGAATCACAGATAAATATTAAAATTACTAAACTATCAAAATGGACAAAGTGAACCAAACACTTATTTACAAATATGATAAAACTCTCTCAAATGAGTTTCCTTAGTCTTGGGGAGTACAAACTAAAAGATTACCATTGCTTGTTAGTGACACGACTCAAGTTTACGAGCAGGGAGATGGGACATGTCTATCATGGATTCACTACACCTTTCAGAGTAGAAAGTAAGAGTTTTGGAATCAGAGCATGCCAGGGTGGTTTGAATTCCAACCCTGCCACTGAATTTTTGTGTAATACTTGGAAAATTTTATAACGTCTCAAAGTCTGTCTTCTCCTTTTTAAAAAGGATAATTAATATCTACCTTTAGAGGAGTGTAAGTCAGGATGATATGGGGGAATGTTAAATGCCTTCAGCATACTAGTTACATGGTACCTGCCTTTTCTATCCATTGTTCTTATCTCTACATTATTACAAGACTCTTTTGCATGGCTGCCTTCTCTACTGCAAGTTAGAGAACTAATAATGCAAAATACTACTTGCAATGCTGAGGAAACAGTCACTATTCTCAGTCCTTTCCAACACCAAAAAGGACCCTGGTGATAGAATGACTGTACTTCTCTGATCTTTCCCTATTTCCTCTGAAAGCTTTCATTGTTTGCAGTTAAGAAACCAAGTTTTATAGGCACAGGATCTTTTAGAGTACGTGTTCCACCTCAGATGGCAAAGGACAGGAATGTATATTTAGGTTCTACTCCTAGATATGTCAATGGTTTAAAAAGTGTTTGTATTTTTGTGCATTATGCCTGAAAGCTCTGATTAGTTAAATGTGCTCTGCACATTAGGTTTCTTTCATTAAATTAGTGGGTGATCCTGGTCTGACTTCAGAGAAAGGAATTACCTCCACCTTTGGTGGCTTATCTGATGGTGCCACCTGCTGTTGAACCACTGGTGCCTCTGCTTGCTGCAAGGGCGGCTGTCCCTGATAAACTGGAGGCTGAGGTCCTCCTTTCTGGACTGTGTCCTGGATGGCCGTTACAACAGTGGGATGGAGGAAAGGTTTCTGTCCTGGATGTTGAGGCTGCAGAGATGGCTGAGATGGGAGAGGTGGGGGATGCACAGGCAAAGAATATTCATACTGCAGAGAAATTTGAAAGGAGTGTCAGGTGATGACTCACTGAACTGTGGCATCCAGAATTTCTAAAGCAAAAGAGCTTGGGGAGCTTTCTACTTGGGAGATTGTGGTCTGCTCATGAAGATGGGAAGCTATGTGAGCTTTCTGGTAGAATAAGTCATTTCCTCCTCTGGGTTCTCATAGTTGCCACTCTGTATCTCTATTTTACCACTTTCTGACTGGATTACAATTATTTGTCATAAATTTTTGTCCCCTCTGTCAACTGAGAGAATACATTTCATTTATCTTTATAGCCCCAGGATTTAACATAGCTCTTAACAAGTACCTGACACAATGATAGCTACTTAATACATTTTTTTATTAGTTAATGAAAGGAGAAAGGATAATTAAAAAAAAACACTAATCAAATTTCTGCACCATGCAGTCCATTTGGGAAACAATCAAATGGTGAAACAGTCACCATTAACATAATTTACTGTCCCACTAAATGTGGCCTGGTGGGCAATGCTGTCTGTTGGGGAAGGCCATCTGGAATGAAAAGTTCCTGTCAAAACAACCCTATTTTGTTGCTCTTTGAAATTGTCTGTGGTGAATGGCTCCTTGTTGTTTTTAAATTGATTGCAAATTCCTCAAAATGGCCTGGAAATCTCCTAAGTCTGGCTCTGCTTCTCCTCTTCAACCATTGCCCATCTCCAAACTCTGATGGCTTTCATCACTTAATCCTTATTCGTTACTTATACTTCAAAATTTAGCCCCTTGTGATATGTTGTCTTGTCTTATTTCCTAACCAGATCTGAAATTTCATGAGCCTTAGAGCCATTTTTAAATGTCTTCACTTTCACTCTCAATCTCCAATTTGGTTTATGTATTTACTAGGCACCTAATAAATAGTGGTTAACTGATTGATATATTTATTGATTGCTGTAGGGTTCATGATGTTTGAACCAGAACTTTGGCATCATTTTAAATGCACCTTTGAATAATTATTTGAGAAATCTTGATTAAATGAGAATTGCCCAGGATTTAGCTTATTTTCATTTTAAGGATAGCTTAGCTTTTGTTATTGCTGATATCTTAATGTAGGTCTCTTCTTTTGGCTATATCTTCCTATTTGAAATAATATTCTTCGTTTGGCTATATCTTCCTATTTGAAATAATATTCAAAAGGCTTGAAAATTTGGACCATTTTATTTAAAATTTTCCAAAGTACTAAAAACATAGTAGTTTTAAGTTTTGTTTTTCTTGGTATTTAGATAATTTTTTGTTCATTGCTCTTACCTGTGTGTGGGTAGCGTATGACAACTTAGAGAAGGTAAGTAGAAGATTTTAAAGCTTGACATTCCAAATACACTGATGTAACTAACTTACCTGTTGAGTTTCATGTTCCCTTGGTCTCATCCATGGGAAAGAGGAATGTGGTGGGAGAAGACCATTCATCCACAAAGAATTAAATGATTTTCCAAAGCCAAATCTTGAATACTAAAGACATGGTGGGGGTGGGGGTGGGGTGGGGAGGGAGAGAGAGAGAGAGAGAGAGAGAGAGAGAGAGAGAGAGAGAGAGAGAGAGAGAGAGACTTATATTTCAATATTGGCTTAAACTGGTTGTAATTTTCTTTAAAAATCTACAGAAAGTGTAGAGATAGCAAAAGTAAGAGTGGTATTGGTTAATTAATATGAATAGATAAATACTCTCTTCCATTCTGAGCCAGACTGCAATATTCCCATAGATTTGTTTGAGATTTAGCCTTTTAAGTGCTCATATCTGGGCCTGTATAATAAAACTGATAATGAAAAAAAAACCATTTTTTTAACGAAGGAAAATTTAACATTGTCCTTATTTGCCCGTGATATCCCATCCTAGGATTTTATTTTGTTTTAGGTTATCCCATATACTAATGTGTTATCCCATATAAAATGTGTTCCAATATTTTATATATTGTCTATTCACAAACATATTTTATAAATGACAATGCTACTGCTAATATCACTCCCACCACCACCATTAATATTTGCAATAAGAAATATTTGAAAATAAGGTTACCTGAGAAAGCATGTTTAATCCCTGCAAGGTGCCCAGTTGTCTCATTGTCTGTAAAGAAAAAACAAAAGTGGGTTAGTGTTTACCGCATATGTTCCTTTTTTATAGGACAAAACTGATTTCTCAACATATAACATGATTAGCACAAAATTTTTTGAATAAAATAGAAGTAGACATAAATCACCACTGAAAAGTGGAAATGTTAAATGTGATTCTGCCACTGTTGGTATTATTGCTGTTAAAATGGTGAGCTTGCTTTTTATGATTAATTTAAAGAGAGAATGCAACATTTAATTGAGGTCCCATTGAAACATGGGAAAATAGCTCATTTAACTGAATGTAATCCCAAGGACATTGGTTCATTCACTCTTTTTTCCCCTTTACCTTAGTTTGCCTTTTAAAATCCAACCTGAAGAGGAATTTGAAAAAGCAGGCAAACAAAACAAAATAAGACTACCTCTACTTCTTTCCAAACAAAAAAAGTCCTCAAAATAAAAAATTTAAAAGACACTGGTATCTTTTAATAGGAAAATGGTATCTGGATAGATTATCAAAAATACTGCCAATTCAACAGAAAGTCAATTTTAATTTAATGGGAAGAGGTTTAGAGTGCTTTGATTTAAGTTTCAGCTAGAAAGTGAGAAAAAAGTAACTCAGTGAAATTAGCTTCCATGTGAAAGAAGTGTCTAGCCAATGTAGGTATTGAGTGACCTCAGATTGTCATGATACAAATCAATTTTGCAAAGTCTTGTGAAAAAATTGTAATTTCATAAATATTTTTCTATTCATAACTGTCAATATTTTCTATTAATATCACCAAACATTTCTATTTTGCTGGGAGTTTTCTAAACAGAATATATATTTGTCAAGAGAAGTGCAATGAGACTAACACAGGTTATGCAGCAGATACCACAGTATAATATTAATGATATTTACAGGAGTTCTTATAAATAAACTAAATTTTGTAAGGTTAATTTTCTTCATGGGAACTTTATCATATAAGATACTATAAGGAGAGGAGCTAATTATAAACCAATTGTGACTTCAGGACAATGTGTTTTAATTAATGTAATAATTATATTAATGCAGTAGTTATGCCAATGTATACATGATCACATATTAAATATTAGTATTGCTTCGATTCACATACAGATGGCATTCTACAGACTGAAACACATGATAAAAAAGTACAGTAAAATTATAAGATGAGGCTCTAATTAATGTCATAAGCTTCTCTAGAACTGCACAGGACAGCCACTGAGTTCTGACTAGACAGGTTGAAAAACAGCCCATCATGTTGCTCCCTTAACAGGAACATACAAATGTAAACATTAAACGTAAATGCTGTGACAATACATACCTCCAGGCTCAAACTAGCCATACCTGGCGTTCCATGTTGCTGAGGAAATATCTAAATAGAAGCAAGAATAATTTTGAGTTCTCATTGGTCAGAAATTCCTTACCCACTGGAAATAGAAAGTACAGCTTAGAGGCCACCATTTGATTTATTTTCCAAATGACTTGAACTTTTGGGCAGAATAAAGAATTTAAATTATTTGGGGAATTAGCATTCTATTTAATAACTTTGTTCCCATACAAATCATCTACCTTTTATCTACATCTTAATACTATGCTGCTTTAAAAGTAAAATTTGATTTAGTTTGAAAATTACACTGAGAACAAATGAGAAGTAAAATAAAGCATCAAAATAGAAAACTAAGAGTACTTTATAGTTTTAAATATTATCACATAACAAAGCAAAGGGGACAAACCTGACCCCAGTTTTCTTGTGTGTTTGACAAACTTACATGCTTTTGGTTCATGGAATGTGGCATGAGGTATGGGGTCATGGCGTTAAGCAAAACCACGTGCAAAACCTAACTTGCCTCCTATTCATAGGGCTCCAACAAATCCTCCATGATCTCTAGTGAAAGATTATTTTATGTATAAACTTGTTGATCTGTGTTGATATTTTTGGGGATCATATCAAAAGTGTTTTCTTAAATAATAAACATTCTAGCTCCAAGTACTATTGTACTTTATGTGTTTGTTTAAAAGTTAAAATATAGCAGGGCCGGCCTAGTGGCACATTGGTTAAGCGCTGGCTTGGGATACCAGTGGCCCCGGTTCGGTCCCACATATGAGGGCCAGTGACACTGCCCTGAAAAAAAAAAAAAAAGAAGTTACAATATAGCTCTATTTACAACTAGGTTTCTAAAATGTAAGCTATTCTTGTTAAACCAATCTTTATTAATATGCACAAATACCAGTGGAAAAAATGGAGAATGGAAAAGTAGGGTTAGATTAAATTGGATTTTGAAGGCCTCCGGTTCTTTGAATATTTTTACTATCTAGGGTCCAGGTGTTTTAATGCCTCCTTCCTTCATTATAACACAAATACTAATAGAGTCTCCTGTACTTGGAGTATTTTTCCTTTATGAGCAAAAAGATCAGGAATATTTTCCTGAGGATATGTTATCTATCCTCCACCTCCAACTTTTTTATATAGGTAAAATCCCATCCTCTGAGTCATGGTATGAATTTGTCCAAATAATTCAGTTTTGTAAATAGATAGAATAGAGGGAAAGGAGTTACAAATGTAAGTATATATTCCTAGTAGAGAAAAAGGTTTCCTGTGTAGACAGGAAGAGTGATGTGTGTGTGTGTGTGTGTGTGTGTGTGTGTGTGTGTGTGTGTGTGTGGTGGGGGAGGGGGGGCTGAGAGTAGAGCCTTCTTTCCTCCCATTGGCCAGTTCACAAATAAGGTATCTTGAACTATAGGACAAAGTATATTTTGCTTTCCATCTGCTCCAAGTCATGAAATAAAGAACAATATTACATGAATGTAAATAGACAGGGGATACATTTCCCATGCTTAAGTAAAAGAAAAAGAACATCTGATTTGGCAGGCAGGCAGCTGGCAGTCCTAAGCAGCTGCTCTGATCCTAGAGTGGACCTGACTGACAGGTGTGGAACAACATAGGTTCTAAGGGTGTCAAGCTATTCAACTGATGATGGATGACTGAGGCTGACTCCAATGTTAGTATCATACAAAGGTAGGCTAAGGTGGCAGTTTTAGGTTTTCTTTCTTTTAAAATTCATGTTGAGTAACGGAATAGAAACTGTTTTCATTTGTAGAATTAAGGTTTTCATTCCTGCAATCAGTTTTTATCACTTTTCTCCAAAACATTTAGCTGTAAGAAGACTGAGTAGCTAACTGTTTTTTTCTCAAGGAATATAAATATTTTAAAGATCATTTGAGACTACTGGATTTGAGGCCTTAAGGCAAGAGTCCATGTTATAATTACCTTTGTGCCTCCATTGCTCAGCACACTGCTGGGTACAGGGCAGGTACTCAGTCAATGTTTGCCAAATGCATATGGCAGTTAAATAAAGGCCTTGTGAGAACAGAATCACACACTATTGGCTGCAGTACTTTAGTGCTCAAAAGAAGCTGTATTCATATGAGATCATTTCAGTATATGATAGAGTAGACCATGTGTGGAACTGAAACATACAATTAGCCCATTGCCATGGAATGTTTTCATTAAAGAAACTTCAACTCTTAGTCACACAATATCTTCCCTTTAAGGCAAATTTCCTGGTTAATTACTAGCTTCAAATGGAATTGCTTATGTCAATTTTATAACCATAGTAATTTGGCTAATACTTTTCTTTTTAAAATGAAGAAAATGTACTTTATTTTTTTGGAGAAATTTCCTCTTTGCATTTCAATTTCACAGTGGTAGCAAGTAGTTGATAATCAACTTGTGCCGTGGCATTGTGGAGGCCACATAAGTCTTTCATCTTTTAATGAATGGAATAAGACATAGAAATTGTCTTTGGAATATTTTAATTATCTTTTAAAATAGAAAAGTTATATGTTTCACTTATTGTTTTTGGATGATAAGACTGATGTTTGGGGCAACTATGACTTTTGGCTCAGTAGGAATTCTACTACTGGATTAATTCAAGTAAGTGCAGGCAGGGAGCCTCAGCCCATGTCCTTTGGTGTTGTTTGGGGCCTGGCAATGTCTCTTTTAGGACACACTCTAGAAGACTTGGACTTACCGGCACTGCAGAGCTCAATTCCAGGAGGCACAAGATCAGTATCAGGTCTTTCATTTTGAAAAGTGGGATCTGAAACAGAGTTAGGTTGGAGAATTAAGTCAGATCAATTTTTACCTCATTACGTTTCAAATGAGCCGAGTCTCTGTTCTTCACAACTAGGTTCAAAACAAAAACAAAAATAAAAAAACTAAATGTTGCTGAACAACTGATTCGTATTAAATAGTTTTAGGAAAGAATTGATAAGCAATTACAAAAATTGCAAGTACATTTTTTTATGGAACTACAATCTAAATGAACATGTAGGAAAAACCTTCATGCATATTCTTTAACTGCTGTATTTCATTTTATAACAAGAATTATGAATTTGAAAATCCCTTCCACTATGTGAAATTTTGGTCTATTCAGTATCATTCACAGGAGTTTATACTTTGTTACCTTCCAGAGTAAGTTTTGAAATGCATTTGAAATGTAACACAAATATTTCATAACAAACCATTATTTGCAGATATATAGGGTATATCATTCTATGTTTAGGTTACCCAGATGACCATGCCCAAACTTACATTTTAAAAATAAGAATGATCTTAACATTTAAATTTCCTATGGTATTAGTGGAAAATATGTCTCCAAATTGAGTTTTCATTTTTCTAAAATGAATTATCTCTTTAAAATTATTTTATAAGTTCAGAAGGTTCTTTACTCTTACATGAATGGGAATCTGTCAAGAGATTTGCTCATCTTCTAATACTTTTATAAATTAGACACTGTCGCTAATAATCACAAACAGTAAAAAGAAGTCCATAGGCAAGTCTTTTTCTGTAGATGGAAGGGTATTAGACATGTCTTCTCTGCAACATGCTAATGGTTTACAATAATCTACTATTCAGCTTCTGGTGACAAATGATGATCAATCCTCTTTAAAAAGCTTCATGGAGACAGGAAAAAAGAACTTACAGGAATCAGATGGAAATTATAAAATCACATTTTACCTTCAATGCTGGCCTGCACTGTGCTCTCAGGGCCTGGTGATGCCAACCAAGATAGTTCTAAGAAAAGAAGATTAACTTTTTTTTCTGGACTGTGTGTGCCTGGGACTCGCTCTGTATCTCTCATTCAGGGAAGACCTGAAATCTTTATTTAAAGTGCCAATCCTCCAATCAAAGTGAAGCAAATGGGGGGAAAAACCCCAAGCTCTGCTACTGTAATTAGCCCACACCCTTCTACTGCATGCAAGAACATTGGTCCAGTAGAGTGTCATTATTTTTAATTGTAACTCAACCCTTGTATTTATTCAGAGAACTCGATTGCAAGAAAGACAGTAAAGAAATAATGGATGTAGGCTTTGAAGACAATCATTTTGGTGGGCTGGGGGAAATATATATAAAATAGGTGCTAAATAAACCATTATGTGTTTTGTGCAGGTTTTTATCTGCAGGTTCAGCTAGTAACCTAATGCAAGCATTCTCACGATTTCCACCCTCATGTTTGTTGTGGTAAAAGTAACTCTCCTCCCTCCCCCCAACAAACACACAGTCTAGAAGGAAACACCAAAATAGCTTTCTGGACTTGAAAGAGAGGATGACAATATTGGATAGATAATGTAATTTTTTTTTCTCAGAATTTCCTAGATATTTTTGTATCTTAGATATTTCCTAGATATTTTCCTGGAGATATTAGACTAGAGGTAGCCAAACTTTTGTAAGAAATTTCAATTGGACCCACTGAAAGAATTACTTCAGATAAACCTTTGGTGCCTGTTCTTTGCAGGGAGAGGGGCATACATCAGAACATTGTCCATGAATTGATCAAGTCAATGGGTACAATTCTCAATTCACTGTTTAGATCGACCCATTTTTCAAGCATTTAGTAGGAAGCCAGATTAATAACTTGTATTTGTGTTGCTGATATCAACATGGATGGGTTTTTCTTCACCAACAGATAAGAATGTCTTGGATATGGATTGAGCTTTAGCTGCTTTTGTTATTCTCTGCCCCTCCTGGACTTTCTAAAGGTGTGATATCAGACCTTTGAGGGATAAGCATTTAAGATTAGTTTCTTAAGAAAGGATGAGTCAGTACACTCTTTAGGGAAGTAGGGATCTTGGTAATTACAAGGAACATGGAGGAAGCTGGTATTATGGGAGAAAGATGTCTTCATACCTATGTGTAGACCTAACAGAAGCTGTGAATAATGTTATCCAAGAAGCTGTTCCTAAAAAACTCTATTTCCCATTGATAACAGAATTATTTTTAGGATGCAAAAAAATAAGGAATGTGAATATGTTTTTTTGTAAATAGGAAAATGTTACTGAAATAAAAAACATTACTTTGGGCCTCTTTCTTCCTCTCCTTCTCTGTCTTTATTCCGGCTCTGGTGCTTGAATAAGTCCCTTAGCCTCTCTAAGCCTCAGTTTCTTATTCTGTAATGTAATCATTTGGTACATGGGCTTGTTTTGAAGATTTGGTGAGATGATGAAGATGCAGCAGCTGCCTTACAACAGATGCTCAATAAATGGGGTAATTGTCTTTGTTTGTGGGAGAAACTACATGAGACATGAAACCACAAAGATACTGTGTTTGTGTATGTGTGTGTGTGTGTGTGTGTGTGTGTGTGTGTGTGTGTGTGTCTTTTATGGTTTATGAGCACAATCATGACGTCCTAATAATGATGTTTTGGTAGATTCATATGTTCTGTCTTGGTCTTAAGCCAAATACCTATTGCTTCCACCATCTTTTTAAAATGTCCTTCAGACTCAGTCTTGGATTATCATCTTCCAGGTGTTTACCTGTTAGTTTCTTTTTTCTCTAATTGCCTTCATACTTACACCAAATTTACCTTCATAAAATATTGGTTTAAGCATTTCACTGCCCTACCCCAAATTTTTTTTAAGGATTCCTAAGGCTGTAATGTAAAGTTCACCTTCTGTAGACAGTCAAGTGAACATTTCAATTCATCTTTCCAACTTTATCTCTTGCTTTTTATGAGACACAGTGCATTGACGTAGTAATAATGATTGTTGTAATCAGTTAAAGTTGTCTTCATTTTGCATCTAGTAGACAGTTTTTTTTATTTTTGGCTTACGTTACTTGGAAAGTTATTAAATATAACCCTGTTATATCCTAGGAAAAATATTTTAATTACAATTAGTGTGAGTATACAAATACACTGCTGATAGTGATTATAGGTGTAAAGGAAGTTACTACAGCTGATGGAAACTATGTTATGTTGCTCAAAACTGTACCTGTATAAAGAACAATGAGAAAATGCTGTGTCCAGAGTACAGCAGAAAAGAAAAAAACTCAGAAGGTCAGAAGTGCTGAGACACATGAGGGGACACATATCACAGAAAAAGTTATAAAGAAAAATCTAGAGAAAGAAGATCCTGTGGAAGATGTTAGTAGAGCACAGCTGTTTAAATCCCCTTTGTGACATTGACCATGTGACATTGGGTGAGCTACTCAACTCTAATATATATAGTATTTACATATAGAAATTTCATCTGTGAAATGTTGTCTATCATAGGACAGAATTAATTTAATTTAATTTAATTTAATTTAAACATAATAATAAATATAAAGTCCTCAGCATACTACCTGGTATGAAGAAAATGTTCAATGGCCATGAGTTATTATTATTATTCTTGTTGAAATAAAGAAATATGTATGCTGAAAATCTGTTTCATAATAGATTCTGGGCCTTGGCTGTAGCTATTCTAGCCACAAATGGCAACTAAAACAACTTACTAAAATGTATAGGAATGATTTTGATTGCTTATGGGTATATTGATTCCACATGACAAACCATGCATGGACTTTGAGTTTTGTTTTGTTTTGACATGTCCTTTTCAACCTTCTACTGCAGCCGGACTTGTTTACTCACTCTTCCCAGAACATGTCATGGTTTTTCTCTTCCTGGGGTTTTGGTTGAACTTTTCTCTATGCCTAGACATTTTTCTCACCTCTTTACAACTTTTTTTTCACATTCTACTAAAATTTTACCTTTCTATGGCCTCTTCCCCCATCATTCTATTCCTCTGTAATTTTTCCTATTCTGAATTCCAAATATTTGTCAGTCAGTTGGCAATCAATCATGCACATACATTGTGACAGCTTGCTTGTTTCACATTTTATTTTGCATGTGGTCTTCTAGCTTTTTGAGTATGATTTTCATGTCTTTTAACCATATAAAACATTCCTGTGGGGCAGAAATCACCTATTCTACTAAGTTGCATCCTTTGATGTTCTATGCTCATTATAATAAGTAATGTTTGCATAGTATGTATATAGTATGTGGCAAGTCATTACTTTAATATTTTACATATATTCATTTTTTTAAAGTCTCACAAGAATTTTATAAAGAACATACTATTCTCCCATTGTTATACATGATAAAACTAAACTATGGAGAGATGAAGTAAATTGCGTGAAGTGACAGTAAGTGGTAGAACCAGAATTTAGACATAGACATCTGGCTGCAGAGTCCTTGCTGTTATGCACTGTGCCAAAATACATTAATCACCAATCACCCAATGGTTGATGACATGCGCAAATTAATCATTGGCAGATACAAGAAAGTACAATACAATACAACTGTCTGTAGGAATTTTATCAGATATTTACTCAAAGAAGAGAGATACACAAAAATGAAGCATACAATAAATCAACAATAATTTAATCAAAAAGCACATTTAATAGCAGAAGGCATAATCTCATGTGCATTGACTGCTAAAATAAGCAAGCTACAGAACAGTGATTCTTGGGCAGGGTTTTTTATTTTTTATTTATTTATTTATTTATTTATTTTGTTTTGTTTTGTTTTGTTTTGAGGGCAGTGTCACTGGCCCTCATATGTGGGACCCGAACCGGGGCCGCTGGCTTCCCAAACCAGCGTATAACCACCGCGCCACTCGGCCGGCCCTTATTTTTATTTTTAATTACAATATATTATACAATATACAATGTTATATTAGTTTCAGGTGTACAACATAATGATTAGACATTTATATAACTTACAAAGTGACTATTCTGATAAATCTAGTAGCCATCAGTCAGTGATGATTTTGCCTCCTCACCCTAGAGAACATTTAGAAATGCCTGGGAGATAAGGAGATATTTTTGGTTGTCCTAGTTTATCAGTGGGAAGTGACAGGGAGGAAAGATTTTCTATTGGCATCTAGTGAGTAGAGGCCAGGGGTGCTGTTAAACACCCTATAATACACAGAATAGAATGCCTCCCCCCGAAAAAAAAAAGATCTAGCCCCAAATGTCAGTAGTAGTGAGGTTGGGAAATTCTGCTACAGAAGAATGCTGTAAGACTTATAATGTTGGAGAAGTCCTTTGGGGTCAGGTATAAGGAGAATGATCCTTGAAGGAAGAATGAGATTTAAGAAGAAGCTCCATCAATAGTTAGTGATTGAGTGAATTGCTAAGTATTAAGTGTTTCAGGGAAAGAATCTGATGGAGTGTCATGCATTAAGCCTTAGTGCAAGAAAGGGATAAGAGCAGAGACTATGGACATGTCATAGGTAGGTCAATTTTTAATAATACACGGAATAATGGCTCTTACACTAAAGTCTAGTGTATATTAATATTAATAGCTATTTTTATTGACCACTTATCATGTGTCAGATGCTGTGCTTTATATTCCTCATCTTCCTCTTCATGAACCACCCACTACATTCTATGAAAACTGGGCTTTAGAAAGGGTACTGTGCCCTGTAGAGTTAGTAAGTAGCAGAGCTGGGAGTCAATCTCTAAAGACCATGCCACCCACATTGACTATTTTCACTTAGTGGTATGTAAGGCCCATTATTATGCTGGTTTGGGTTATGTTGATATTTGACTTTTAAATACAGTAAAACCTGGGATTGCGAGTAACTCGGTTTGCAAGTGTTCTGCAAGACAAGCAAACATTTCTATTAGGTTGATGCAAAAGTGATAGCGGTTTTGCCATTACTTGTATGCTATCATATATTTGCTATCAACAATTTATGTATATCAATTTACCATAAATTGTTGATAGCATATATCATTGCTCTCTTCCCGGCTGCAGCAGTCAGTCGCCGGCCATTGGACAGCCACTCACAGTGGCTCATGGCAGTTCTCTCCAACTGATGACTGCTCATGCTGGCTGCCAGCCACTCATACTGGCTAACAGCCACTCACAGTAGCTTACGGCAGCCCACTGCAGCCCCATTGCAGCTTACGCGGTTGCCAGCCACTCAAGGCAGCACAGCTCCAGGTTGGGCTCTTGTTCACCATCTTAGCCATAGAGGGCACAGCGTCACTGGCCCATGTGGGAACTGAACCTACGGCCCTGTGCTCAGAGCTTGAACTCCCAAGCAAACTCTTAACCAACTGAGCCACTCGGCTTGCACTCAGGAAACATGTTTTATGCTAGTCACTTAACTGCTGAGTTTGTTAAAGAACAATTATAAAAGGTTTGCTATGAACAGGCCATTGTATTAAATTTAATGATGTAAAGATAGACACTCAAGCTTCTTTTCCTCAAAAATATTAAATCTAGTTCAGAAACCACATATGACATTGATATATGAACTGACATGATCCTTATTATGAAATATCTTATCACATAAAAGAAGATAGTGTACAAATTGCTTAGTTGCTAAGAATGTGGGCTCTGGGGTAAGACTGGTCAGGTTGAGATAAAGAGTCATGATTCTCTATTTGTTACATCACCATTCTGTGCCTCAGTTTCCTGATATGTAAAACAGCCTATATAAGATTAAAGGAAATAGTGCACTAAGTGTCCAGCACATTGTGAGTATATAATTCGTGCAAATTATTATTGATTTAGCATAAATGTTACAGGGATGTCAAATAAGGTTATTAGAATGGGATAGGCTTAATCATAGAAGCATTCTTGGAGAAAATGAGTTTTAAATCCAGTATTTCAGTGAATAAATAATATAGACTGACAGCTATTAAGGTGAAAGACCCTTCCATACTGAAGGAATGACCTATAAAAAGAAAGAAGCTGATTACATGATGGTGAAAGAAAAGGAAATCAGCTGAGGTTAAATGATACTAGTGAAAAAGGTATTCAATCAATAAGATGTGATATAATCATAATGCCAAACATAGAGAATTTAGCTGACTTACATGCAGAAAAAAAAGAGAAATGGATTTGCTTCCCTGTTTTCCCAGTTATTACTATATTCATATTCCAAAATGTAAAACCAAGGCTCCTAATTTTAGAAACACTTATAGTCACTGGACATAATAGCTCAATCCAACAATGAAGATAAACAAAACAAAGCAAAGCGAAAACAAAAAAACAGACAGCGTGGGGACACTTGATAAAGAATCTACTTCTCAAGGTCTTCAAAGTCCCCTTTAACAATAGGAATTGGTGTTTTAATGGTCATTTTGCCATTAAAATCAGATTATATTATGTTTTATCTTTAAGTCAAAGAAAAAAGAGGTAAAATTATAGATATTTTGCCTCTAAAATAATGAAATGTGTTGGAATCCCTTATTTTTATCAATTTCTAGGGCTACCACAAGCAGCATTCTGGTAAATGCACAGGGCTCTAGTCCTGACTTATGGCTTCCTTTCCTGGACAGCCAGCTTAACAAACCAGAAGGAAGCATCCAGGCTCTTCTAAATCCCCTTTCTTTTAAAATTGGAAGCTAGAACATGCCCCATCAATGAATTCCATGTTTGTTTTTCCTAGAGGCTTTTCTTGACAAAGTCCATAGGCCTACGGTGGCCCCCAAAGCTCATACTAAGCTCCAAAGTCTCCTCAGATCAAATGCTTTCAAATCTTTCAGTTTTAGGTCAATAACTGTAGACTAAAAAAAAACCACAAAATTTTCTAATTCAAGCTACCTCTAGTTTCAAAGCCTGCTTCTCCAAACCTCTCCAGCCTACCCATCAGCAGCTCTGCCCCTGCTGTGAAAGACCATACCCCAGAATCTTGCATCTGCACCTAGACAAGATGGAGAGGAGGAGAGGGGCCCCAGTGGTTCTTTCTGCCTTCAGTGGTGATGTGGCTCCCAGTGGTCAGGCTCCCAATCTCTAGTCAGGCTGTCCACATTGCTCTGAATTTGTGATGTGGACCTTAGTCCTGCCTTCACATGTCTTCATTTTCTTTTCTGCTTCTTAGAACTCCTTTCTAAGTAAGTTGAGGTGAGTGGAGTAGGAAGTGGGCCAATTTTAAACTTCATTTCCATGAAAATTCACTTGTTTGGAACAGCACATCCTCTGATAAGCCCAATGAGTAGAGCATTATTGGTTATGTAATATATGAGTACATGTAATATAAATTATATTATATAATATGTTAATTATAATATCACATATAATATAAGGTATATGAAGAGCTGTGTCTCACATGATTACTTTCTTCAAATTTATTTTATCACTGAGAAGTAAATTTCAACTATTTGTAGACAGATGTGAATTACAGTAATGACTGTACAATAAGAAATTTTATTGTGACTCTGAAACACTGCATTTCATAAGGTGTATGAGATGTTTGGTTAAACATCATTAAAACATTAAAAAGAAAATTTCATGACCATGAGAGTCTCAAGGATGAAGAGGTTGCAGGATTTTACTGAATTTTTGATAGTGTATGATAATGTTAGGTTGATGTGGTTAAAATGTTGGGCTCTAAACTAATTAACCTGCAAATGTAAGAATGACTACTCTCAGAAAGCAGCCAGGATTACTTATTCTGGCAAAATGAAGATCTTGTCTTAACATTTCTTCCTGAAACACAGAAGTGCAGAAAGTACAAAACTTCAAGCAAAATAATAGAGGATGTATACATGATGGAGCACATGTCTTTGCTCTTAAAGCAGCAGGATGTATTTATCGCTGACTGGTTGCATTGTGCTTTCCAGGATATAATAAAGTCTAGCATAGAATAAGGGGGAAGGGGAAGACTACCTACTAAGTTCCGTTTTACTCTATGTCTGGCACTTTTCCTATATTATTACATTTATTCCTCACAAGAACTCCAGGAGACCAGTGTTATTAAGATCTGTATTGTTTAGACATGGAAATAAGCAACAAGGATCATTCACAGTTTGTTTAAGGCCACACGGGTAAATTGTAGAATCAAATTTCCAGTCTAGTCTGTGTCTGAAGCCCACAGCTCTCCCACTGTAGACATGTAGCCCAACATGCAGGGCTGAAATAGCAGCAGCTCAGTGGTGTCGGGGAGAACACGTGCCTTCCATTCTGTCTCCTCCAAGATCTTGCAGGAGCAGCTGGATGGGAGAGCTCTTACAGCTACACTGCAGGTCTATTCTTTCCAAAGTATGTGCTAAGAAACATGTTGAGATGCTCCTTGATAAAAAGGTCCTCTGCTTAAATACAAACATTGCATTCTACATCCCCAAGCACATCACCTGTTCTAGAAAACTCCAGAGTTTTCTAGAAACTTTAAAAACGTTCTCCCAAATTTGACGTTCTGAGTATGTTAACCTTTGGAACTGATCTTCTGTGGAACATACATTAGGAGATGCTATTTAAGGTTAAGTCTGTCACAGCCTGGAATGTATCTCCAGTACTGGTACATATGTTAGTTCATTGTATAAGGCTCAATATTTATTAAATAAATGACTCAGTAAATAAGTGAACTAATATCTCTCACTTTGTACACTCCAGACAGAGCTACCTGAGATGAAAGGGCAGCACAGAACTGTGCTTACTCCAGGTGTAGCAGGCAAGATCCTTTACGCTCAGCATTGTGTCTAAGTCATCTCTCTTTATATCTTCTGAGATATTTGTGAAATTGGATCGACCCCCACACATTGTGCTGGGGGAAAATGGGATGGAAGCATTTATTAAATTTTTGTTAAATGAGATGATGGAGATGTAATTTTTTTCTGTTATTTCATGTAATTCTCATATCAGCCTTATAAAGTAAGCCTACTGTCCTATCTTTAGAAATAGTAACACAGGTTCCAAGAGGTTAAGGAACTTGCCAAACATACCTGTCTGATAAGCATGTCAGAATTTGAATCCAGGTCAGTGTGACTCCCAAATCCATACATGCTGTTCACCCTACAATGCACTGTCCCTAAGTAGGAAACTGGATTTGAATAGATCATATTAATACAGCATTACTTACTTTGAAACTTTGACATGCTTTTGAATATGTTCTATATGAAGTTGTAATATTAATTCACAACATTAATTCATAGTAGTTTTTTGTTTGTTTATTTATTTATTTATTTATTAGTTTCAGGTGTACAACACAGTGCAGTAGTTATACTTTTTACCCCTCAAAGTGACAACTCCCCTCCCCCAATTCGCCACCCCACTCCTCCCCCCCATATCATATATATATATATATATTACTCTTCCTCTGACTCCCTTCCACAGTATAATCCACATCCCGTGACTATCTATATATATTCAATTACAGTTGGCATACAATATTATACAACATCAGCTTCAGGTATACAGTGCAGTGATCAAGCCTCTTCTTCATCCATGAAATGGTCTCCCCAACAAGACATGTGCATAGTAGTTGGTAATACAGAAGGAGGCCCAGACAATTGACTCAATTATTTTCATTTGATTATAGATTCCTTTACATTTCTTTTTTAAACAAGTAACATCAGTTTTTACCATTCTAAAGCCTGAACTTGTAGGGCCAGCTGAGTGGCGCGGTGGTTAAGCGCTGGCTTGGGAAGCCAGCGGCCTCGGTTCGGGTCCCACATATGAGGGCCAGTGACACTGCCCTCAAAAAATAAAAAACAAAATAAAAAATAAATAAAAATAAAGCCTGAACTTGTAACTTACGGTGTAAGTGCTCTGTGTGTATGTGCTTTCTTTCTTATCTTTTTTTTTTTTTTTTTTTTTTTTTACCATGCTGCTTTTTTAGACAGTCTTTGCTAATTTCTTAGCTAAACTTCATCATTGGAACTAATACTTCAAAGGCAAGAAAATTTACTGATTTTTCTTGAAAGAACTGGTCAGAACTGGCAGTCTCTAATTATAGGACTAAACCAACTTGGAGAAAAATCACATTATGTTCAATCAACATTTCTGTCTGAGAGGCAATGTCTGAAGGTGTCTATCAGGATAATTATCCAGGGAAAATATAGACTAGAAAAACCAAGAAATGGGTAGACTACCTTTCCCCAAAAAACCAAAAAAATTATCATTAACAGAAAGTAAAACAGTAGAGTCAGCTTACCATAAATTTTAGGGTTTTCATGATGCAATTAAGAGAAGAGACTAATTAAAACTGAAGAAGTATTTTAAAGAGCATGATCTAAAGATATCTGTGAGATAAATAAATATACAGAGTGTGCCAAAAAATGTGTACACATTTTAAGAAAGGAAAACTGTATTAAAATTGTAATATTCAATATAGTCTGATAACAAAAGATGGATACAAGTCACATTTAACTTCTGCAATTGCAAGAGGTGCTCAAAGTGGTTACTATCTGCATCCAGACACTTCTGATTATAGTGAACTACTGCTTGAGCAATGTTGACCAAAGTGTCCTCTTGTATGCATTTTTTGGCACCCCCCAGTATTATGATTTAGAAAATGTAAATTTGCCAAGTAGTTTCATTTCTCCAGATGATTCCTATAGAGGAGTGACTGTTAATGATAATTGTAAATGATACAAAATGATAATAATGAATATTAATGAGCTCTTGTAATGTGCTGGGCATATATTAAATGCTTGACATGCATAGTCTCATTTAAAACTTGGAAATTCTGGCAAACAGTCTCTGTCCTTCTGTATGGTAAGTATGATAGAAGTTGGAGAGAAACTGCTCCCTTTAGTTGGATAAGCATCCCCCTTATTTTTCTTATACCTGGCTGTCTTCACTCACATTCGTATATATTACCTGCCTTGCTTGGGTAGACCTTTTGGGTTTTGATGCCCACTCTAAATCTTACGTGCTTTTCATTATAGCATACAAGATAGTTGGCTAACGTGTCTTTCCATTCTCTTACAGAATTTATAGTATAATGTGGCTTACACTGGTTTAAGTTGTAAGAACAAAATATGGTTCTTAATTAATGAAAGCAAAATAGGAACAGATGCATTTTCTGACCTCATGGAGGCAGGATGTCATCCAATACCTTGTGGTTGCTCTGGTATCTGCCAGCAGCTTCACAGCTTTGAAGGCACTATAGCTTTCTTCTCTTCTAGTAGCATTCACCCTTGTGGAGACACAGCTATTCTCTGTGCTGTTTTGAATAACCTAGCAGTTACTAACTGCCTCTTTTCTAAATTTCCCAAGACAGAGGATCTGACTGATTCAGCTAGTCATCATTCCATAAAGGTCTGTATTGAGCATAGCTTTTGAATCAGGGTGCCTCATAGACTGTTGGCAAGAAAAAGTACCCATCCTTAGTCTAATCATTTGTGTGGAGCTAGGCAAGGTGAAAGGGTATGAGGCATAATTAAAGAAACTTTTAGACTGGGATGTGGGCCTGGCAGGCATTTTGAAACTCCCAGGGGGGTTTGATACCATTCTTGGCCTGTCCAGTTATAAGCGTCTTGACACAATAGTAATATTAAGGAAAAAAAAGTTAAAAATAAGACTATTTTATTAATTTATAACAAACAGGAAAACTCTCTTTCCAGTCAGGCTATTTATAATCACTCTAGTATCTCCCCAAAGAAAGACCTACATCATAAACTAAATCATAATCACATAATTACTTGTGAACACAGGCATTAGGTGGCAAAAGACTAAGTTATTCTGACACATATAGCTCAGGATAGGGGTGGATTGCCACTGGGCCTAGAATACATGGAGTTCCTTAGCTACGACTTCCTGCATCTATTAGAGATGGCCTTACCAACTGTTTGGAATTTTGAAACTTCCCTGGGAAGAGTTCCTTTAGTAGGCAGTGTTTGGCTAGATACTGCTGATATCTGTGACTCAACTTTTTCTAAGAATGGTATTTAATATTTTATTTTTAGCTAAATTTATTATTTTTTTAGCATGAAAATATTTTAGTTTTTATTGTAAAAATAATACATGGCCCTTCTTGTTACTTCCAGTTACAAATGCTTGCCTAGCCAAGACTGTGGTCATTTATGTACCACTGTGGTTATGGGGCCAGAGGAAAGTGGTCCATGCAGAAATTATTTTCTCCCAAGACTGTGATGTGACCAAACCAAGGCTGGCATTCTAGGGTCTCTTAGGAATGTCATGATTAATATGGAGCTCCTGGAATGTATGAAGCAGAATCTACCACTGAAGGAGAGGCCATTAACATTTTCTCATCTACATCCAACCTATAGGTCATGGTTCTCAGAGTGTGGTTTGGGGACATCTGGAGTGCCTGAAATCCTTTTGGGGTCCTGAATTCAAAACTATTTTTTATAATAGTACTAAGATATTATTTGTCCTTTCTACTTTCATTCTCTCCTCTCACAGGTGCATGGTATGGTTTTCTAGAGGCTACATGATGTATGATATAACAGAGTGAATGCAGAAGTAGGACAATCCAGCTATCTTCTATTCAGTTAGACATTAAAAATAGATTTACAAATATGTAAAAACAATTTCCTTATATTCTTACTAAAATTTTTGTTTTGCGAAATATAATTATTTCCATGTAAATATTGTATTCATGTTAACATGTAATTGGTTTGTTATTATTTTTAAACACTTAATAAGTAAATATTAAAACATTTCTGTAAGATAACCCTTTAAGATAACCTTTGGGATCTTCCATAATTTTTGAGTTAGAGGAGTCCTGATACAAAAATGTTTGAGAAGCTCTGTGATAGGTCTTTTTTTTTCATTGTACCATTACTGTAATTTAGCAATTGGAAAAAAGTCCATGCATTTACATTATTATATGATTCTAATTCTGTAAAATTGTAGACATATATATGCATAGAAAAAAATAAATAATATGATAACCTTTGATAAGATTATGGATGATTTAAATTTTGAATATATCTTTTCAAAATTTCTATGAGTGTAAACTCTGTTATTATTAAAATAAATGGCTACGTTAGACATAATTTAAAATATAAAGCATACTGATTCTGTGGTAATGAATATGTAGTAAAGTGAATTAGAATAAACTCATTTAGACATTTAGGATTATTTCCAAGTGTACAAAATTTAGTCCTACAAAAACTCTATAAAGTATAACTTCTCATTTTCTAAGGAGGATGAAAGCTTTCTAACCTTGAGATGAACTCTATCTTTTTTTTACCTCTATTTATTTTTCAGATCTCTTTCAAAGAGTTCGACTGTAGAAAAAATTTCTGTTGAGAAGATTGAAAATTGAATCTGAAGTCACAACACAATGATAATGTGAACTTGAAGATAAAATTCTGGGACCCTCTATTCCACAATTTCCTCTATTTGCAGTAACTTTAATTGCATTCATTCCCATTAGATTGCTTCCACATAATCTACGCTTAATTTTGACTCCTATTCATAGATTTAATTAGTGCCTTCATCTCGTCATTCATAAACACTCACTGATGATTTCTATGAACTAATCAGTGTGCTCTGATGCTGAGATTACAAAGATGAATCATGATTCCTTTCTTCAAGGAGCTAACAGTTTGTGAGAGAGTCAGACATAAAGAACTAATTAAAGTTTGGACTGACAAATGTGATAGTAGAGGGATGTGCCAAGAACTGTGCTACTATATAAAGTCTAGATGTTGGATTATTTACTCAACCAGAATATATTGAGTTCTAACTGTCCTATACCTAAGAGGTATAGGACATGATAAATAATTTTGTCTTCTAGAAGCTTACAGTCTAGCTGGAGAGACAATAATGCCCATGGGACTCCAGAGAAGAGAACTTCACAGATAGGAGCGGTTTCAAAACATTGGTCTCAAAGCCCCTTGAATGAGCCTTGAAGAGCAAATAGGACCTTAGAACAGAGAGGAAGGACAAGGTGTCTGAAGGTAGGGGTTGCAAATAGTGGACACCTTTTATTTTCTTCAGACCCAAAGTCCTCTTTATATGATAGATATTTCCTTTACTGAAATTAAATTTATTCTGTAACCTACATGCACACATAATTTGAAAGCTAAATTATATTAAATATAATGTCCTTATTGTAATTTAAAGGAGAAAGAATACTATAATAAGCAGTGTGCATTTCAATACATAATGCTTGAGCATGACTACAGAAGCCAAAATGAAATAGTCAGCTGTTTGTACTAACTGTAATGACTCAGATAGTATTTCGAAGAAGTAAAATTAAAAGCTGTGCTGAACAAGAAGTAGAGAAAAATGAAAGAGCAGAGGTACAGTGAACATAGAATAAAAACTAGGCTAGGAGGGCCGGCTGCATGGCATGTTGGTTAAGAGCTGGCTTGGGACTCCAGCGGCCCTGGTTCGGATCCCACATATGAGGCCAGTGACACTGCCCTTTATGGCTAAGATGGTGAACAACAGCTCCACCTGGAGCTGGGCTGCTGTGAGTCCCCGGGAAGGCATAGCTGCAGCCCCTGCTGCAGTGGGCTGCCATAGGCTACAGTGAGTGGCCGGCAGCCAGTGTGAGCTGCCAAGAGGTGATGTGAGTGGCTGTCCAGAGCCCGGCGACCGATCTGCCTCACCCGAGAAGAGTGCAATGATCATACCAACATGGGCCAGTGAAGCAATGTCCTCCACAACTAGACTGAAGAACAAAAGGACAGCAACTTGTCTGTTCCCCTTCCCTAGTTCCCCAAAGTTGTTCCCCTCCCCCAATTCCCCAATAAAAATCTTTTTAAAAAAAAAAAACTAGTGCTAAGATTAGTAATGACAGACTAGGCCTGTCTATATATGATAAGAGAAGAGGGAAATAACCTTAACTGTACTAGGGATAACGTGTCAAGACAAATTACAGATTGTTAAAGTGAAAAAATGAGGAAGTATGATAATTCCTGCAATGAGCTGGACACTTATGGAAATGAGACAAAATACTTCATTAAACAAATTTTATCTGGGAACCACATGTTAATGTGCACACTCTGTCTTGAATATCCAAAAGAACCACAGAGACCATATGCTTTGATAGTCAACAGGAAATTAGAAATATACTGAAAAAAGAAATAGCAATTCAAGGGACAGTGAAGGTTTGTGGCAGATCTCTGAGGACCATAAGTTTAAAAGAAATATTCACTTGAAGAACATGAGACAATTTCAAGATACAGTAAAAGCTTGGATTGCAAGTAATGTGGTTTGCAAGTGTTCTGCAAGACGAGCAAACATTTATAATGCATTTTAACGTGGTAAACAAGCTATGTCTTGCAATACGAGTAGTTTGTTTCCAGAATGAATTATGCTCGCAAACCAAAGTATTACTGTATTTCCATTAGTAATTTTTCATAACATACACCATAAGTACCCATTATGTCACTATAATAGAATTACTAATAAAATGTGTGGATCTTTGCATTTCATGTATCTCAAATAACATTAATGGCATCTTAAATCTATACAGTAAAATATTTGCAAACATCAGCTACAAAAACAGATGATTCAAGTGTGGGGCATTCACTCAAACGCTATGAGTGGCACTTGCCTTTAGGGAGGGACATGATTTTCCACAATGGTTGGCAACTCTTGAAAGATTTGTACAAAAACAAAGTATTCACTTCCCATGATTAAAAGGAAGGTGTAGATTATAATATCCTGTGTATATTAATATTGTACAAAAAGTACATTTTGTTATATATCAAAAAGAGTTGGATCCTAAGCTCAGATATGCAAATTGCTTTATTTACTTCCATAAAAATCTGGTGGAACATTTGAAAGCCATGCAGCATGTGAACCAAATCTTCCCTTTTTGGCACTTCCCCATGCACTGCAGGATATTTCACTATACATCAATAGAATCTTTAATTGTGACAGCTAAAAAAAAATAAAAAACCTGCAAAAGTTGCCAAAATATTCCCCATAGGGTTGTCCCATCTCTATTCATAGGTCCTGTTACTATACAGCAATGAAAAAAGCTTAAGCTAAATGAAGTTACACTGTAAAACTAATGTATTATGGTGGATTGAAGGAGAGTGAGGAGGCCTTCTGTTGGGTAGAGCCAACTGGTAGAGATTTTTAAATTCAAGATTGTATATTTTATTTTAAAAATCTTGAAAAATTATTGAACTGTTTTAATGTCTTAACTTAGCCTAAAATTTACACCTCTGTAGTTTTTCATGTTTGTTATTTTTATACTATCACAGTTCAAAGGATCAAACTCCTTGGATAAAAAACAATGGGTTTACAAGTTGTATTGACTCACAAGTGGATGTGTAAGCCGAGTTCAAGTCCCAACTATCTACCATAGGCATTTGTGGCTAAAACATCAATTATAGGGAATGTTCATTTCAGGGATATCATTCCTGGAATATCATCTCTGCTAACCACATCAAATACATAACTACTAGTCATGTAATGAAGGGGGTAAGAACAGCAAGTCTGCCAGAATTTTTGTTTGGTCAAAACTTATAGTCTTGCAACTATGCAAATCTTTAAATCATGTCTAAGTTAAGAAAGAATAAAGAACATATCTGATTTTTCTTGGGACAACTGACCTTATTTTTATCCCAGGCTCCCTATGGTTTTGGGTCACTTTTCTCATTTAGTGTCTAGGCCTCTTACTGTATGCTGACTGCCATAGTTTAGGGAAATTTGAAACTTAAATATTTCAGTATCTTCCAGAGGGTATTGTTAGAAGAGTGTCCCTGCTTTTCACAGAGACTTGTTATTTTCATAACCCGCATGAATACATATCAATCATCCTTTATTGATAGAGAGTAGATGCTTTTTGTTGAGTCCCAGGCCCAAGTAATCTGGGACTTGGTAGTTTCCTGGAGAAAAGTTTTTTCTTAAATGATTTTAAGGACAGGAATTGTACCATATTTCTTATGTATTTCTAGCACCTAGCATGGTGTCTAGTTCATAATAGGCATTCAATAAATGTCTTTTGATTGAATGAACGAGGGAGAAATATGTAGGATGGTTTCTGCACTTTGTGATTTTTCCAGGTTTATTCTCAGTTCAGTCTTCTGCTAATTCTGTCTGGACAGCAGAGGGAGTCCAAGATCCACATCAGGATCAAAGAACAAAATGGGGAAAGGAGGAAATTTCTATCAGTAGAAGAGCAATTGTCAAAAAACAAAACAGATAAACTTGAAATTGCCAAGAGGGCTTAATTTAAGTTTTCAATAAATGATTACCTTTTTTTTTAAAGTTGCAGAAAAGGAGTTTATTAGAAGAAAAAATACATTTCAAAGAAGCAGAAGCTGGCCTGGGCAGTAGAGAATGGCTCAAGGGCCACTATTAGTAAGAGAAAAACGTTCAAAGAGTTTGGAGCTGGCCAAGCAAAAGAAACTCAAAAGGCCATAAATGTTTACTTTTGGAGCTCTTTTTAACCTTGATACTATGTGGATAATATATTAGAAGAAAATATCTATTCTTATTTGATTTTGAAACATGGACCTACCAGAAAGTTTAAAGGAGAAAATAAAGATTACCCAGAACTAACTATGACTTACATTTGGCTGTATCTACTTTTAGTTTTAGATACATAATATATGTAATATAAGCTCTTCATGGAAAGGAATTTTTGTATTATTCATTGAATTATTCCAAGCATCTATTATTGTACTGCCTGGCACACACAGGAACTAAATAAACTGTTCAATTAATTGATCAATGAGTAAAATTATACTATAATATAGTTTGTGTCATTTTTGTTTAGCATTATATTGTCCATCAAAGGATGAATGCAAAAAGATGTGACACACAAACTCTCTCTCTCTCTCTCTCTCTCACACACACACACACACACGTACACACACGCACACAGGAGTATTATTCAGTCATGAGAATGAAGGAATTCCTTTCATTTGCAACAATGTGGATGGACCTTGAAGGCATTATGCTAAGTGAAATAAGACACATAGCAGGTAGAGAAAGACAAATACTGCATGGTATTACTTACATGTGGAATCTAAAACAATACCACAAAAACAAAAACAAAAACAAAAATGCACCAAGCTCATAGAAACAGAGAACAGATTGGTGATTACCAGAGGCAGATGGTGGAGAATGGGTAAAATATGTGAAGGAGTCAAAAGGTACAAAGTCTCAGTTATAAAATAAATAAGACATGAAGACATAATGTACAGTACAGCATGACCACTATTTAGTTAGTAATACTGTATTGCATATTTGAAAGCTGCTAAGAGAGTAGATCTTAAAAGTTCTCATCACAAGAAAAAAAATTCCATAATTATGTATGGTGATGGATGTTAAATAGACTTATTGTGGTGATAATTTCACAATATATACAAATATTGAATTATGTTGTACACTTGAAACTAATAGAATGTTATATATCAAGTATACCTCAATTAAAAAAACTACAAAAAAAAAGTTAAACTCATAGGAACAGAGAGTAGAATTGTGGTTGCCAGTGGGGTGGCAAGGGGGAATTAGGGAGAGGTTGGTAAAAGGGTACAAACTTCACCTAGTTTTGAGGATATAATGTAAAACATGGTGACTATAGTGAATAATATTGTATTATAATTGAAATTTGCTAAGAGAGTAGAACTTGAATGTTCACACCTAAAAATAAAGATAAATATTAACATTGAAGTTTAAGTCTATCTAGAAGCACATCACACAAAAGAGAGATAGGGGAGAATGTCCTAAACAAATGAAGAGCATTTAATCTGATCCTCATTTGGGGGCTCTTAGCATTTATATCTCTCCTTTTAGCATCCATCAAATACTCAGTCATCCATTTATTTAATACATTTTTATGATTGTCTCTATATAGTATACTGTACTAGTGTTGAGAGTCTGTGTGGCCATAAGGAAATCTGTTTGCTCATCTTGAGGTCTTAATCTACTTGGTGTGGTTACATATGTATAAAGTTAACTAATGATAAAAAGTTCTCTTGAATATGATTGATTAAGTGCTAACTGGATGGCTCAGACATTGGAGTCTTCTGAGCAGTAGGCAATTGGTAGTGGAAGGAATGGAACTGACATTCATTCAGTATTTACCATGTATATGTTCTATTTTATTCAATTCTCATGATAACACTGTAATGTAGTCAGGACCTTTGGATTATAAACCATCCAGCGAATTGAAGAGTGATTGCTATTGGTTGACAAATCAAATAAATGTTTTTTGAAGAAGAAAACGGACAACTTTTCTTTACATATGCATATGAGGTGTGATCAAAAAAATATGGTGAATACTGCTGCCAGGTGCCATCCAATGAAAAGGCAGGGATCTTCAATATGGGAAGTGGCATGTCAAACCTTAATAATAGTGTGTGACAAGTTTCAACTTATTGGGTACAGTCAGTTGGGTGTGAGCTACAGTTGAGAGAAGGTGTGTTTTATTTATTTATTATTTTTTTTGAGGGCAGTGTCACTGGCCCTCATATATGGGACCAAATCGGGGCCGCTGGCTTCCCAAGCCACCACTTAACCACCGCGCCACTCGGCTGGCCCTGAGAGAATGTGTATTTTAAAGTGTGCCATAAATCATCCTCTAACATGACAACACTCTGTGTCACACATGGATTCTGGCACGCAGCAATTTCTGTCAAATAAAAACATTGCAGTGTGTCCCCATCCACCTTATTCACCAGATCTGGCACTGTGGGACTTCTGGCTCTTCTCCAAAGTCAAAATGACCATGAGTAGACATTTTGAATCAGTTCGGGACATTGAGGCAGCCATGATAACACAACTAAAGACACTCATGAAAGAGGACTTCCAGAACTGCTTCAGAAAGTGGGAAGAATGATTAGATAAGTATATTCTGAGTATTTTGAGGGAGATTAGTGGCAATGTGTCTTTTCCTGTAATAATTTTTTAAATTTAAACATTCACTGTAATTTTTGATCACCTTGTAAGAATTCCAATTAATAAATATAGAAGGAATAAAGAAAATAGAAAATCACCATTAGAATTTCACAGTAATCATTGCTGGAGGCAAGATCCACAAATGAATGTCAAAATAAGTGATCAAAATTTTAAGGAGAAACAGGATATTTGGGTAGCCTAAATTGCTTCCCCCACCCCAATATTTATTAAGAGAAAAATAGTAAATTTATGTAGTGAGATCTAGCAGACACTACTTCAAAATTACATAAGATATATGGATACCATTTACCTCCTGAATAATGCACTGTAAAGGGCACATCACCTCTGTGATATTGTTCCTCAAAATTACAACCTCAATCTAATCACAAGAAAACATCAGAAAAAAGCAAATTGGGATAGTCTACAAAATACCTACCAATACACTTCAAAAGTGTCAACATCATTAAAGAAGAGACTGAAGAATTATCACTAATTGGAAGAGGTTAAGGAAACACAGCAACTAAATGAAATGTGGGATCTGAATAGGATCCAGGAACAGAAAAAGGACAGAAGCAGAAAAACAGGTGAAACCCAAACAAAGTCTGTAGTTTAGTTAATGATACTGTGCCAATGTTATTGTCTTATTTTGATAACTGTACCATAGTTATTCATGATGTTAACATTTTGGGAAAATGATTGAAGAGTATATGGAAACTCACTTTGTTATGCTTCTATAAGTCTAAAATTATTTCCAAAAAAAGTTAAAATATAGAAATACTGTTCATACTACAAAAGAAAAAGTTTAACTAGGCCTCTTTATTTTGAATCAGTTCTCAATGTATGACTGTAATTGAAACCATTTTTATGAAACAGAAGAAAAAATGTAATTAGGTTTTCCTTTTACAAAGAGTGATCATTTCATTATATAATATAGAAGTGACTGTACATAGTCACTCCTTCACTGTCAGAAGTTCTGCAAACATTGTTTCTGTGAGATGAAAATTATATATTACATAGAATCTTTCTTGGCACAGGTATCTCTGAAACTTCTCTTCATAATTATTAGACTTCCATCTTGGACATCATGTAGTCCAGCTTGTTTATTTTCACTTTATAGTTAAAAAAAGAGCAAAAAAGAGGATGGAAATAACAGTATATGTTTATATATTACTTTATATTTTACAAAGGAGTTTTAAATTTCTATCTCATTTTATTCTCACCAGCCCTGTAAGATAGGGTAATTATTATTAGCATCCATGTTTTATAGATTTCAAAATATAGGCTTTGGGATATTCATTAAGTTTTAAGGACATAGAGTTAGTTATTGGTTGGTACTCTTTTCTACCACCCTAAAACATTCCTATATTCTCTGAAAGTGAAAATGGAAAAGTCAAATTCTTTTCCCTTACAGGTCAGAAAACAGGTGATATTACTACTATGCTACTACTACTACGACGACGACGACGACGACGATGATGACTATCCAGCCTTTATTGCATTCTTACAATATGCTGGAGAATTTACCAAGTGTTTTCTAAATAAATAACCTCATTTACTCTTCTTTATGATTTGACAAGGGGTTTGAAGCAGATATGGAGAGGATTGGCATCTGATTGGATGTGATGGGCAGGAGAGGAGGGAAGAAGGGTCATGATGACTACAAGCTTTGGTGATATGGAATATGGTGGGACCATTAACAAAAATAGAGAGTGCAGAAAGAGGAATATGAGGAAAGATGATTTCTTTTTTGAATATGTCATGTGTGTACTTTCAATTCTATAGTATGTCCCCTATTTGACTTCTTTAAAGCACTTAAAATAATTTGTCAAGATTAAAAACTTTAAATGTACATGTTATTGTAATGGTTCAGAGAGTGAGATTTGATCAGACCTGAGAGTGTAAGGTCATAACTTCAGCAGACTCACCTAGTAGCCACTTGCTTGGCATGGTGTGAAAGCTTCCCTGAGCATGTTTCTGAAGATGGCATTGGTGCAACTAGCTTCAATTTGCCTTGTGAGACATTGCTTTGAAAAGCAAATCAGACTGTAATTACAGTGCATGGGGCAGACAGGACATGGAGGGGGTAAATGATTGGTAATTAACTAGGAGAAGTTTGCTGACATATAGTCTGATTTGAGCAGTGATGAAGAAATGTTGTCTATAGTTGTTATAGTGTATGGGTTTTCCCTCATTGTAACCCCACAGCCACCTCCCTCGGAGTGAAAGAGGGTGGGGAGAGACAATATAGTATTAAGCGGTCTTACATCAGCTGATCAAGCACACAAACAGTGCCCACAAGAATGAGCAAAACAGCCCTTCAGGTCAGAGTAAAGTCTTTCAACCCACACATCTCCACAGGGGTTCTGGGTCCAGTCACCCCCACCAGTTACTCACAGTCAAGAGTCCCTTCATCTCTCATGAAAATCACAGTTTATGTTTCTATATTGCTTTATACTTTGTAGAAGAAAAGCAAACTTTCTTTTTGGGCTTAAATCTTTTCCATGGGTAGGTATGCTTTGAAGATTTGACTTCCATTTGGGGTGACAGTGGGCACATGGTAGCTTCTTTTATTTATTTTCAATTACAGTTGATACTCAATATTATCTAATATTAGTTTCAGGTATACAGTACAATGTTTAGACTTTTACATAACATAAGAAGTGATCCCCCCAATTAGTCTAGTATCCATCTGACACTAAGCATAGTTGTTACAATATTATTGACTTTACATCCCTGTGACTCTTCTGTACTTAATCGCCAGCCCTCTCCCCAACAACCCTCCTACCTAGCAACAAACTGTTTGTTCTCTGTATCTATGAGTTTGTTTCTGTTTTGTTTCTTTGTTTGTTTTGTTCTTTAGATTCCACATATAAGTGAAATCATATGATATTTGTCTTTCTCAGTTTGACTTAAGAAATATTTTTCTTACTACACAAAATCCCTTTAATATTGTCAAGGAATTGGTTGTACGAATTACGCTGACTGATAAAGCAGAATATAATTTAGACATTAAAATTATGTTTTAGCAAAATGACAGGAGAAAATAGTTATTATATATAAATATATATACATATATATGGAAAAAGCATGTTACATAATAGGATACACTGCTGCAGTATAAACTCAACTGTGTGAAAAAAATACATATAATATACACAGAAACAAGTGACTAGAAAATGTTCACCAAAGTGTTAATGGTAATAATGAATGGTGGGATTTGGGTAACTAATATTTTTCCTTATAATTTTATGGATTACAAACTTTTCTATTTGCTTCTGCTTTAAAAAAAAGTAGTTGTAAAATTCAGTTGATGACTGGCTGAAAGTCTCATTATTTGATAAACTGCACCAGCTTTAAAAACTAGTAGACATTTATACAACCTGGTGTAATAATTTGTTTTACTTTTTAAATGAAAACATATACATATTCAAAGTAAGCAGAATAACTAGTGTAATATTTTGGAGTCCAGTATGCACATATACAAAAATACTCACACATCCCCATCAAAGTCTTTTTTATGGTTTCTATGTCCTTTGTTATGCTTGCTATCTTTTTGTTGAAGTTCTTACTAAGTTCCCTGAGCATCCTTATAACCATTGTTTTGAACTCTGTATCTGGTAGGCTACTTGCCTCCATTTTGTTTAGTTCTTTTTCTGGGGTTTTCTCCTGTTCTCTCATTTGGGATGCATTTCTTTGTTTCCTTGTTTTGGCTGCCTCTCTGTGTAGATCTGCTGTCTCTCCCAGTCTTGGCCAGGTGGCCTTATGTAGTAGGTGCCCTGTGGAGCGTTGGCACAATCTCCCTGGTCACCTGCTCTAGGTTCTCCAGGAGTGTCCCTTGTGTGGGTTGGGTGAGCCCTCCTGTTATATAGTTGAGACTTAATTGCTATTGGAATGTCAGTAGGTGGGATTGACCCTCAGTCTGATTAGATGTGGGGTTTGGCCATGTCCACAGCTTATGTGGTACTGTGTGAGTGGCTTATTCCACTGAGTGGGATTCACCCAGTGGGCTTTGGTATCTGTTGAGACTTCCCTTTGTGTATGCCCCTTAAGGGGCTAATTGGGCAGTGCTCTGCTATGGTGTGAAGCCAACCTCCAAGTACAGGAAGTCCCCGACTTACAAACGAGTTCTGTTCTGGGAGAATGTTTGCAAGTTGGATTTGTTCGTAAGTCCGACAAAGTGAGTCTTTGCGCTTCCTAGCAGTCCCCTCCACATCACCACTGATTTTCCTCTTGCTTCCAGACATCCTGGGCTCTGATTGTGCATTGTACTACTGTCCATCACACTGTACAGTAAGCAGACAGCAACACAACTGTGACAATGTCTGGCAGACACGTGAGCTACTTCTGTGAGTTGTTCGCATCTACAAATGTTTGTAATGCAAGGTCCTTTCATATCTGTGAAAGTTCGCAACTCGAATGTTTATAAGTTGGGGACTTACTATATGTTGGTTTTGGGCCTCTTGGGATGGGCTCCAGGGCAGGTCTAGGGTTACCCACTCCCTGTGACCATCCCATGGCTACCTGGTAGGAGCTACAAAGCAATCCGTGGTTGTTTGTTGCCAGTGCTAAACCTGGAGGCACATGGGAGATGTCTACCACCAGACTGGGCCTAGGGTAATCCCACAGAGTCAGGAAACCCTGAGGCCTGCTGCCATCTGCTGGCTCCCTTAAGGTTCAGCTGCTGATAGAGCCTTGTGAGGTTTGCAAACTGGATGAGGCAGGGTCTCAGGGAATCACTAGAGTAGGAAAAGCTGTGTCACCAGGTTAACATAAATTGCCAGTGCTGAGCCTGGAGCTACTCAGCAAAAGTCTCAGAGCACACCGAGGCCAGTCACTGCCCACCTGTGTCTGTCAGTCTCTGATTGTTTTTCAAGAAAGTGTGCAATGCAGACGTTGCTGGCTGCTCACAGAGTAAGTGCCTCTGTCATTGGGGGAGTTGAGTAGCATGGTGGAGCAGCAGAGCTCATCAGGCCAATCAGATTCAGATTTGGCCTGTGTGTGTGTGTGTGTGTGGGGGGGGGACGGGCTCAACACAGGCAAGATGGCGTCCACTTGCTGGCTTCACAGAAAGAGGATCCCTCACAGGGAAAATGCTGACTATCTTCCAGTCCTCCATCTGCAGCCACACACCTCAGTGTGCCTCATCATATATATCAGAGGCACCCCCTGCCCCACAGTCACTGTACCTCTGCCAGAACAGGTGAGTGTCTGCAAGTGAGAGAGTCTGTGTGTGGGCCATTTAAGAGAATGCTTGTGTTCCCCACAGCCTTCCATTCCACCTGGATGGTTGGAATCCCCACTGTTTTTCACAGCCAGATGTTGTGGGGGCTCCTCTTCCTGGCACCAGTACTCAGGGCTGGGGAGCCTGGTGTTGGGGGTTGGAGTCCCTAGCTCCTCTCGGGGGAACCTTCATGGTTTCTCAACCACCACATGGAGGTTTGGGGCCTGTTCCTCAATTCTGCCCCTCCTACCAGTTTCGATAAGGTTTTTTTAAATATGTGTGTTTAATTATAGAACTTCTGTTCGTCTAGACTTCAGATGATTCTCAAGGCTGATTGTTCTATAATTTAGTTTTAGTTTTCATGTGTTCATGGAAGGATGTAGGCACAGTGTTTATCTACTTTGCATCTTAGATCTACTCAGATGTAATTTCTCCTCACAGCAATAAAGTTAAAGGAAGTTCAATTCAAACTAGTTCTTTTTAATTTTAATCCAAAGTGAATAATTGTGGCAATTATTTTTCCTCTGTGTTGGTCTAAAATCTATCATATGCCCATTTCATGCTGGGTATATGGTTACCTGTTTCAGTTTTATACATTTAGTTTTAAGTATATTAATAATTAAAGTTCAACTCTGCTTGCTTAGTCCCATTGAGTTTCTGAAGGTACCTTCTTACATTTTAGATTAGATCTCTACTGGTCAAGTCTGCCAATATTTCATTGGAAAAATGAGCCTGCATTTCTGTGGCCCTATTAGTGTGACTTCTTTTCTTGGCCTGCAGAGAGAGGTATTTCTATCCAAAGGATACTTGGACAGTTGGAGTTATAGAATTTGCTTTCCTTTTTTGTGAGTCCCACGGTATTATAAGGCATTGATCACTTACATACTTAGCTCATACTCTGAATTTGCTGAAATGTTGTCCTTTATAACCCTTCTACCTGACTATTTGAGTTCTTATTCGGATTTATGGATGACTATCTGATTTGAGACTTAATTGGTTTCCTTACTGTCTTTTCCATGGCTCCATCTCGTTCATTACATTTTTAGTTTTTCTGTCTCATGACCACGAGGGGGCAATATTTTCCATCTCTTAGTCATCATTTCTAGCAAACCATATCAGTTTGTGGATTAATATTTTAAAATACTCATGAGTATTTCTTGCATCTTTTAAAAAATTAATAGACTTCATAAAATTAGTTTTAGGTTTACAGAAAAAATTGAGCCTTTAGGCTTACAGAAAGACAAAGTTCTCCTTTGTCCCCTTTTCCCTCTCCCCAACAGTTAATGCTATTGTTAATATCTTGCATTAATGTGGTTCATTTGCTACAATTGATGATCCAATAGTGATACATTTTTATTAACTAAATTTTATAGTTTACATTAAGGTTCAATTTTTATGTTGTGTATTCTATGGGTTTTTACAAATGTATGAGGACTTGTATCTACCATCTCAGTACCATACAGGACAGTTTCATTGTCCTAAAAATCCCCTGTGCTCCAGCTATTTACCTGTCAGTCCCCTTAAACCTCTGACAATAATTTATCATTTTACTGTCTCCATAGTTTTGCTTTTCTAAAATGTCATCTACGTGGAATCATATAGTATACATCCTTTTTAGATTAGCTTATTTTAATGAATGAGCAATATGACATTTCATAGCTTGATAGCTGAATAATTTCCCATTGTATGAATGTACTATAGTTTGTTTACCCATTCAACTATTGAAGGACATATTGGTTGCTTCCAAGTTTGGCAATTATGAGTAAAGCAGCTACAAATAGGTATTTGTATGCAGATTATGTGAACATAAGTTTTCAACTCATTTAGGTAAATAACAAGGAGTGCAATTTCTGGATCATATAGTTAAGAGTGTGTTAAGTTTTGTAAGGAACTGTAAGAATTTTGCATTCTTATCAGCAATGAATGAGAGTTCCTGATGCTTCACATCCTCCCCAGAATTTGGTATTATTAGTGTTGTGGGTTTTAGTTTTGCAATAGGTATATAATGGTATCACATTGTTTTTCTGAATTTGCAATATTTTGCTGACATGATATTGAACATTTTTTTCATATGTTTATTTGCCATCTGTATGTCTTTTTTGGTGAGATGTCTGCAGATATTTTGCCCATTTAAAAATATTGGTTGTTTGTTTTCTTATTGCTGAGTTTTATGTATTCTTTGTATATTTTGAATACTAGTCCTTTATCAGGTATATGTTTTGCTAAGATTTTCTCCCAGTCTGTTGCTTGTCTTTTCATTCTTTTAACACAGTTTTTTTCAGAGTAGAATTTTTACATTTTATTGAAAATCTAACTTACCAATTTTTTATTTTGTTATTGTATCTAAAAAGTCATCACCAAATTCAAGGCCACCTAGATTTTCTCCTGTTATATTTTAGGAATTTTATCATTTTGCATTTTACATTTAGGTCTGTAAACCATTTTGAAGTTAAATTTTGTTAATTAAATTAAACATTCTTATCAAAATTTTAAAAAGTATGATTAGTGAATTTAAAAAGTATGCTTTTGTATTAACATGTAATTTATGTAATATTGATATTTTTAAATGAATTAATAACTATTTTTAATTTATTAGTTTTAATTTCTACCATCAACATTTTTTCAAATATCACTCATCTGATAATTCCAGTAGGTCCTCATTTAATTTTTTTTCTCATAACTATATATGTATTAAATTATAGTTGACATGTAATATTATTCAGTGTCAGCTTCAGATGTACAGTGCAGTGGTCAGGCCTCTACACTGTCCATGAAGTGGTCTCCCTAACAAGACATGAGTCCATCTGGCCCCCTATAAAATATTTACAACATTATTGATTATATTCCCCAAACTGTCTTTTCTATCCCTGCGGCCATACTGTAGTTACCAATTTATGTTGTCTCATCCCTTCCCCTTCTCCATGCCCACCCCTGTTCCATCCAGCAATCATCAGTTTTTCCTCTGTGTCTCTAAGACTATTTCTGTTTATATTGCTTGTTCATTCAGTTCTTTAGATTCCACATATAAGTGAGATCATATGGTATTTGTCTTCCTCTGACTGACTTATTTCACTTAGCGTAATGTTCTCTAGGTCCATCTCTAGGTCGTTGCAAACGGTATGATTTCTTTCTGCTTTATAGCTGTGTAATACTCCAGTGTGTAAAAGTACCACAGTTTCTTAATCTAGTCGTCTACCGATGGGCATTTCTGTTGTTTCCAAGTCTTGGCTATTGTAAATAATGCTGCAGTGAACATAGGGGTGCATATATTTTTTTGAATTAGTGTCTTGGGATTTTCAGGATAAATATCTAGGGGTGCAATTGCTGAGTCAAAAGGTAGTTCCATTTCCAGTTTTTTGAGATACTTCCATACTGATTTCCATAGTGGCTGCACCATTTCCCTAATGATCAGTGAGGTTGAACATTTTTTTCATTTGCCTGTTGGCCATCTGTATGTCCTCTTTAGAGAAATGTCTCTTCATATCCTCTGCCCATTTTTTAATTGGTTTGTTTGTTTTTCTGGTGTTGAGTTGCATGAGTGTTTTATAAATTTTGGATATTAACCCCTTATCAGATATATCGTTGGCAAATATCTTCTCCCATTCAGTAGGCTGCCTTTTTGTTTTATTGATGGTTTCCTTTGTTGTGAAAAAACTTTTAAGTTTGATGTAATCCTCATTTAATTTTGGTTGAAAGCTAAGAACAAGAAACTACCTGAGTTGCAAAAAGCCATTCTTATTCTTAATAGTAGCACTAATATTTAAAAATCTTTATTTATTTTGTATCCTGGAGCTTTTCTATGACACACCAGTTTTCTACAGTGCGATCAGTGACAGAGGGGAAATAGGTCTTTCTTTTGTAATGTGGGAAAACAGTGACTATGAAAGGAGAAGAAGAAAAAAACATTTTCAGGCAGTTCTGTCTTAGGAAAGTACATCTGTGGGAGTTAAGAATGGAAATTGGGCTCTTAAAACCACCTGTCTGCTTGTAGCCTCTGGGAAGCCCTCAGGTTCTCTCAGGTAGAATACACCAGAAAGCCACTTGGTTTAGATGGTCTTGCTGATAATCATACACTTAAACTAATAATTAGAGCACAGTGAGGAAATACAGGGAGAAGGTGTGAGGCTGGACAGACAGATAGTTTCAGTTGATTTGAAGGATATTGCAAATAAATGAAATGAAATTCTATAGTGGTTTGGAGTTTGCAAAACACTTTCATGTATTATCTACTTTGATCATCATGTTTACCTTGGGGGATATCTGTGACAGGATTTTGCCCCCATTTTACAGATAAGAAAAATGAGGCTCAGAGATATATTTTTTTTGATAGTTATGTAGGAAATCTTCTGATATCACTTTTAATTAGTTTCACATGACACTAACTGCAAACTATTTTTGGAAAATTGAACCCAAATTTACTTTTGTTTGGCTGTGAAAACCTTGAAAATTCATAAACGTTATTCAGATTCTGCAAATCTGAAACACTGTACCTAATAAATCTTTAACTACTAGTAGACTTTTAACCACCTGAAAAACTTAACATTGAATATATTTCATAGGTGTATATTTATTTGAGTTTGTTCCTTATTGATGGGGCTGATTCTAATACAGTGAGAAATATTATTAAACCTATCTGTATCTTTTGTTTGTGGGGGCTGTAGTGTAGTTTCTATTAATCCCTCCCACTTTCCTACTCTGAATAAACTGCAATGGTCCAGGTTATAAATTTAAGTCAGATTAAATTTAAGTCATACTTTTAGGTATGAGGAGCAAGAGTATCTTGTCACCTTTAGTGATAACTTTCATCAATGTCATTTCTCACTCTTAAACATACCAAAATTAAACAGTAAGTGCCATAATCACTAGCTCTGTATATAAGTAGATTGAGGATAAGCAACATGAGTTACAATTCTTTGTTTTCACTGTATTTTTTAGGTGATCAAAATAATTTCCTTATTGAAATTAAATTTGTGACTCTTCTGGCACAGAATGGGTCATAAGGTGATTGTGAGGAAATCAGAAATTGTCCTTGCAGTGCTGAACGCCCACTCCCACGTCTGTAGCACTGCCTCCTTCCAAAGAAAGTGCTAGACATGCATGTCATCTAAGGCTCCTGAGGTAATATAGTTCCTGAAAGGGTCCAACTTTCTTCCATCCCCAAAGAAGAAAATATCAGTTTTCAAAATATGTTTTAATACATATACCTTCCAGGTCCAAGATGACATAATCAAACACAAATTTATCCATTTAATTATTCTTTTCCAGAAGTCAGTATTTTTTAGGAAGGATGTTTTCTGAAATTTCAAGTAAGATTTTAGTTAACTAAGAATTAATTTCTTCAGATACTCTCCAGTGTCTCAATCTATTCAATAATATGACCAATGAAAAAGATTTACACATAGCACCACATTTGAGGTGATTTCATTGAAAAAATTTGCAACAGCTTACTGAATTCCTGAAAGAAAATAAAACACTTTTTAAATGTAGGTAAAAGCATATTGAATTAAAGCATTTTTACTTGACATCAAAATTTCTTTACTAGGAACAAGAGTATCAATATCAAATTATTATTTTGCTATCTGCAAGTATATTTCGTTCTAGACATCCTCACTTGTTACCTAATTATCTTTGCTTGTAGAACAGCTTATTTTTACAACATTTCTTAAGTCCCATCTGAGGAGAATGGCATGTGGGCTCCTCTACTGTGCTAACTCCAGTCTATTAAGTGGCTCCTTGCAACATTAAATTAGGAAGGTTCTGAGACTCATCTATGAGTATCGTGATCGATTAGCTGTATCTGCTTTGAGCCTGTGTATTTGGTCCGCTTAAAAGCGAGATGGGACGAGGTGAACACAGGCTGTTTTCAAACATTTCCACCTCTGACTTAAGATGGAAGTATGTTAGGCCGGCAATTAAATGTCTTCTTTCTGGGTCAATTTGATAGGGTTTGTGGCCCAGTAAAAACATTTCTTCACATTGTTACAGTCAACTGTGTGTGAGTAAAAGGGCTTCCTGATTTTTTAAATATATATATATATATTTTCAAGGCAAGACAAAGAAACTCTTCTCTCCCACTCTGCATATAACTTTTGTGGCCCTGGGCCATTTTCCCAGCTGGGAGAACTTACCATTTGGGGACCCTGTGGTGGTTTCCTCAGTAGTGAGCATGCCTCTTTGGAAGCCTGCGGGAGTGGTCACCCCAAAGTCATCGTCTGTGTCATTGGGAGTTGGGAAGGGGTTCTCTGGGGTTCCATGGATGGCAGGATTTACTCCTGCTTGTCCTGCAGGAAGGATTGCATTTTGTATATCTGGATTAGCCTGGCTGGTGGGCAGGGTGGCTCCCGGGAACAAGGGCTGGAAGATGAGACCTGTGAAGATTTGTGGGACCACTGGCTGGAATGAGAGAAGGAAACAGAAAATAAAGGAACACATTTTAAGACGGGCCAACCATTCGTTTCTCCTTTGAAGGCAGCAAGTTTGGATAGGAATGGCAGGATAGAGAAGGTAGAGTCAGAGAAAATAATAAATATGGGGGCATTCCTCAGAGGAAATGCTTCCCTCCCTACGCCAAACCTGATGCTGGTTTCATTACTAGGATTGCTTGCTGTCTCCAGTTCTCTCAGAAAGGGAAAGCCACAATCAAAGCAGTCACAAAAGAGAAATAAATGCATCATTTGCTAATAATATCAGGTGTATCTGCAGGTAGAACTAAGGCAGAAAATCCATATAATTATGACAGGCTACACCTTTGTTATTGACCTAAGCCATAGTCTTTCTTTTGCCCATAATTTTTTGAAAAGTTATTTAGAAGAATAAAAATTAATGGACAAAATTAATTCAAGTAGATAAATCAATCTTCATCTCATGGTTTACAACCCCTTAAGTTTCTTTTGATGTATTTTTCAAAAGCATTGGAATATTGAATCAGAATTATTTCCCTTAGCAATTCAACCAGTTGTGTATTCCTTGGAGTTACCCAATGAACGTCCTCTTTATCAGACGTCAATGATTTGCACACTACTAATGAACGCTGTTGCTGCCACACTTGTGCTTTTTTTTTTTTTCTTTTCCCTGGGAAAAAAATTACTGTGAGAAGTTCCTCCTAAGAAGAAATAAATTGATACTGGCTGGTTTTGGAGAGAGTTCAGGCAGGAACCTGTTCTCTGGGACCCTCCAGTTCTGATGGCATTCTCAGAGAATAAAAAGGTCCAGGGCTCATAATTACGATTCAGGTCAGTTTCCTGAGCATGCTTCTCAATTGTTAGTTTGTATAAGAAACATATGAGGAGCTTGTTAAAAAGACAGTTTCCTAGGCTCCATTGTTAGAGAGATTCTGATTGTACAAGTAGAAGGCAGGAACCAGGAATCTGTAATTTTAATCAGTATTCCAAGCTGTGCTGATTTGGTGGTCCAGGAGTGAAGTTTGGGAAACACTGTCTTAGATTTACAAGGTATTGAAATCAGAATTAGAGTTATGCAGGCTGAAAGACAGCAGTAGAGTACAGAAGTTTTCAAGTTGGGGTCATGACATCTATAGATTTGAAATAAAGAAGGTGGGTCGTGCCCATCATTAAAAAGTAAGACAAAAAGAATAGACTATAAATTACCTACTGCATTTCATATTGTTTCATGAAATATGTGTGTGTGTGTGTGTGTGTGTGTGTGTGTGTGTTAGCTGCATGAAAAATGTAGCTGTTACTGTGGGTTTTACTAAAAAAGTTTGAAAACCACTGGCATAGTGGATAGAAAAATGGCTTTTGATTTGGACCTACTCTTCTTTGACTTTGGGGCCTAAGTTGTTTTAGCTCTCTGAGCCTCAGTTTCTTTATCTTCAAAGTTAGGTTCAAAATCTCTCCTTTGTAACTTGGTGAGCATTAAAAGACAATGTATGTAAAAGATCTAAGTGAGATGCCTGCTATATAGAATTGGCTCAAAAACTGATAGATGTGGGTTTTCATATATCAATGTCAGCAAAACAGCACATGACTTCATTTTATTTATGGACAATCTAGCAAATCTCTACCTTTTTCACAATAGGAAAATTTTTCAAAAACTTGTCTTCCCAGATATTGCCTCAACTTTTAACTTTGGTGTCGTGTTTATTTTATTTATTTATTTATTTATTTATTTATTTATTTATTTATTTATTTATTTATTTTTAGCTGAGCCATCCTGCCACCTGTTGGTAGCTCAATGGCAGCTCAGCTTTGGCTGGGCATGGAGCTGCTGTTGCTCAGAGCTCAGCTCGCACTCTTGAGCAAGCTCTTAACCAACTGAGCCACTTGGCTGGCCCTTAACTTTAGTGTCATGTTTAGATACCACATTAATTCAAGTCATTTTTCTCTAAAAATGACTTATGGGGAAATGCATAGAAGTACCTAGTAATGATAACATGAGCTGTATTTTATGTTAAGCACTCTAGTTATTCATGTATATAGGGAAAAGTTCATTCATCCATATAAAATGCTAGAAAAAAAACTATATTTTCATACAAAAATTTAAAATTTAAGTCAAGAAAATTAATCTTTCCTGAAATAAATTTCAATATGTGTATTTTTCTACATCTGTATGCATTTCAATAATATATAATCCTAGATTTTAATAAATATAAAGTTAAAAATATACATTGACTTTCTGGATAGGACTGAATCTGACATCAATACACAGAAAATAAAAGCTGAATCAAATTAATGGAAAAGTAGCTGGAGAAGGATGATAAAATCCTGAGTGAGACAAAGGATAACCTAATGCAAAGACCTATAAAAAAGTTCAGTTTATTTTAGTAAACACCAAGTTTAGGGTTTGCAGTCAAAAAGGACCATGAATATGAAGACAGAAAACAGCATTGTGATAGCAGTGAAAAGGAATTAAAATGTTAATAATTAAAAAAATTTTTTTTACCAACTCCTCTGAGCTTAGGATAGTCCCCTAAAAAATAATAACATAAGTTATTAGACAAACTTTAATATATTTGTGGTAAGATGTGTATAACATAACTTAAAAACTTAAAGTAGTTTTAAATATTATAAAGAAAGATTTTTTTATTTTCAACCATATTTTAAACTGACTTTGTGACTTGTATCACAAAACTCAAGTCAGCGTATGATATTGCACTGCTGTTTATTACCTGAGTGATATGAGGTCTTCTGGATTTAAAAAAAACATATATTTTTCTATTATTACAGAATAGATGCACATTGGAGGAAACTTGAAAAATGCATAAAGCAATAAGAAAAAAATATATAATACCATCATGCAGTTTGATGTATTTTCTTCCAGATATTTTTCACACATTTCTTTTTTTACATAATAGAAGTCATGGAATTTATACAATTTTTGTCTTTTCTTTTAATATTATGTAACAATCATTTCACCATATTGCTGACAAAATTTAAGAATAGACTTTTAAGTACTCACAAAGTATTTGTTTTTATGTTGCACAGTTTACTTAATAATTTTTCTTTTGTTTAAATTTAAGTTGCACGCAATATTCTTCCATACAGTAAATATTATTTTTATGAATATATTTGTAAATAAACCTTTGATGTATTTCAGATTATTTCCTTGGGATGTGTTCCCAGATATGGAATTAAGGGTTGATATGAGTTTTATATTTGATTCTGCTTTTAGAAGTAAAAGATGCCACCTGATGTTCATATTTGATCTTGACCCTTGGCAATTTTATCAGTGATCTGAAGAATTACCTTTCATGAAGGAAAATTGGGAAGGAAAAGATAATGTATTTGTATCATTTTTAGGGAAAAAAATATAGTTAATAAATAAATTTGAAATTAAAAAATAAATCCCCCAAATTATTAATCATTAGATCAGTCCCATTAATTAATTCTTTTCTTAACAGTGTGGTTTAAAGGATTGACTGGCTGCTTCACCTGTAATATTTACTAACTGCAGATTCTAACTGAGTAATTGTAAGTATCTCCAGTTACTTATCTTCAAATTGGCAATACAAATATTGTCCATAAAATGCTTTGAAAATTAAATGAGTTAGTGCATAATAAATAATAAAGTACTTAGAACAGTGCCTGGCACATAGAAAGCACTTAATAAGTATTAGTTCTTGTTATTATCAGTACCCATACAATGCAAAGTAAATAGGAAACTTCGCAACTCTCTGGTCAATTGAGGCAGGATTAATTATTTCACACTAAGATGATTTAAAACAAAAATCATATTCCAAAATAATCTTACCTGGGTTCCAAGTTGTGCTACAATAACTGGTAACATCTGTAAAAAGTGAAAAATTCAGTAAAAATATATATTCAAAGGTAAGTTCTGGCAGGTGATATAAATAGTGAGACTTTCTTTACAAATATAGTATTTGTTACTAATGATTCATCTGTAATCATAGATATAGACTAGTAAAGCTGAATGGGAATCAGAACTCATCTAATTTGTGAAAAGAAGGTTAGACCCAGGGAGATTTAGAAACCAGTCCAAGGTAGCACATTTAGAACATGGAAGTTAATAAATTGAATGATTAAAAAATAATTTTGGTCTTAAGCTACTTCCAAATTATTATAAGAGCTAACGGTATAAAATGTGATAAAAATATATGTGTGTATTTTGTATGGCATTTCAGAAGACACATGTAAAAACATGTAGTGGATATTTTAGATAAAGAGGTTTCTTGAAGCATATATATTATAATAATTGATCTCATATGGCTGACTGGATATTTTTCTGTTAAAATACAGCACTGGTAGAAATTATGAATGATATTGATCAAAAACTCCTGGCACAGGCAGAGCTCTTAGAACTCAGTGAGAAGAACTGATAATTATGTAAATGTTATGAATTTATGGTTGAAAAGATTTGGATAGTGTGAGATGTATGGATGTGCTCTAGTACTCTTAAGAACCAGCCAAGAGTTTGTGAAAGAGAACTAGGGTTTTAACATTTATTTTTATTTCTATAGAAATTCACACATGGCCAAGAAGTCATCAAACTGGGACTTTTAATACTCACCTACCTAAAATATGAAAATCTTATGAAATAGACTCTTAACTTCATTATTTCCCAAGACAGTTGGTATAGTAATACCCATAGTACCAAAAGATAAAATGTACATACCTTTAAGGAAAAAACCTCACTCTCAATCAAATTTTTGGCTACTGACAACCCCCTTCCCCCCCAAAACAAAAACAAAAACAAAAATAAATAACAAAAACAGTGAATCTTCAGAGTGGCAATAGGAAAGTGAGTTGGGGAGGAGGGACACTTGGGATTGGGAGAAAACAAAACTGAAATTTCTTCCTTAAAAGCAGGAAGGAACAAAAAGATGAAAATAGGAAACCATAAATGTCTAAGTAAAAACTGTAATGAAAGAATTTAATTGTTCACCAATGTAAAAATAAGAAAACTTTTAGATTAGTTTTGGAAGAGAAATTATCTAACACAATGATAGCTAACACTAACTGAATGTTCGCTCTGTGGTGGGCACTGTTCTAAGTGTTTTACACATATTTACTCATTGAACCCTTATAACAGCTCTTTGGGTAGGTTCTACTTTAATCTCCATTTTAAATTATGAGGAAAGTGAGCCACAGAGTGGTTAAGTAACTTGGCCAACATCACACAGATAGTAAGCAGTGAACTGGGATTTTCCCAGAAACCATATATGGTTCTAGAGTTCATTCAACCACATTGGCCTTTAATAAATGGGAGCTCTGGACAGGTGCCCAAGTTTCTGGCAGAAGACAAATGCCACTTTACATGGGGAAAGGCAGGGTTGGAGTGACTGACAGGTGCTGCACAGGAGACTGTCAGGTATGGGGACCCTTGGTGATGGCATAGCTTAGAGACATTGAAGAATCCCCACCGAAAATAGGAATTGATTTATATTATTGCATTTTGGGGAGTGTGTAATGTCAAACCCTCTCTATCGAACCTTCATTAATATCTACAGTGCCCACTAATGCCTTTGACTGGAATGGATATTCTTTGGTGAGTATCAAGATGTACTAAGTCTGTCTTCAAGGTTAGAGCAGGGCAACAACTGAAATTGAAGTTGGGAAGTCAGCATAAGGATTATGCCAGGAGCACATGTTAAAGAGATTCTCATTTTATTTGCCTATCTCTCTAGTTTTTTTTTTTTTTAGAGGATCACTTTTATTACTGAGATACAAATAAGCAGCAAATATGTTGAGGAATGCTCTAATATATCTGTAAGTAATAAGTACTGACTTATTCACATGGAAAAAGTCAAGAACTATATGATTTCACTCATATGGATATATGAGTGATGTAAAACTGTGGGATATAAAACTGAAAGCAACAAAGGAACAAGACAAACAAATAGAAAAAATAAAAAACTCATACACATAGATAACAGTTTGGTGCTTACCAGAGGGATGGTAGAAGAGGGTAAAGGGGTCAAATATATGGTGATGGAAGGAGAACTGACTTTGGGTGGTGAACACACAATGGGATATATAGATGATGTATTACAGAATTGTACACTTGAAACCTATATAATTTTACTGACCATTGTCACCTCAATAAATTTGAACTAAAGGAAGTACTGACTGTTAGACGAGTGTATGTCTCGATATTAAAAAAGAAATGTAAAAATTAGTTATATTACAGAATTTCACAAATAAGTATTAATATAGTATAGAGTATCTCGTGTTGTTTACTTTGGACAAATGAAGGTACAGAAAAAAGTTGCATATGATGTAGAATTTAAATTGAGCAACTTAAAGTTATTTTGTTAGTTAAATTCATCTTTGATTATAATTACTAATTAACACAAGTTTGCTCTTATTATAACCTGGAGGTGTCCATAGTGGTAAGAAGATGGTTAGGCTATATTGGTCCATTATTGTATTCATGCTTCATAATTTTAAAATGTGTATTAAAAGTCCTACATGTTTGTATGTCTTTGGACCTATAAATTCTTTCCCTAAGAATTGGTCCTAAGGAAATAATCACTGATATGGTCAAAGACTTAGTTACAAAGGTGTTCACTGTAGCATCATTTATATGAGCAAAATTTTGGGAAAAAAAACAATGTTTTGTAATACAGTGGAAAGTAAGAAATCATTAAAAGTAATGTTATAAATGAATATTTCAAAATACAGAACTATTCAAAATTTATTAAGTGAAAAAAATCAGATTATAGAACATTAGCTATGGTAAGAACATATTTTCTTTAAGAAAGGAAAAAGGCAGGAACAACATATCGTAGAATAATAGTGTTTAATTATGGCTGAGTGAATTTTATGGGTTTTTGTTTTGTTTATCTGTATTTTCTAAGTTCTCTAATTAACATATATTATATATGTAAATAAATAAATAAATATGTGTGTAACAAAAAATAATAAAGGTACTATAAAAAGTTAGACCAATATATGGGAATGATAGGGGCTGAGATTACCTGTTGTGGAGAACAAATTATGACTTAATTATGACATAATGACTTAGTCTAGTCATAAATGGGTCATTATATTTTTCTCCAGATCCTAATTATCTATTTAGACAAGTTTCAAAAAGGTAAAAATTTAGTCTTTCTCCACGGTTAAAATTTAAACACATCTAAAAGGAGCGATGACCTAAGTATGTCATTATATCTTAGTGTGAGAGGTTTTTCTAGGGTTTTTCCTGAAAGCAAATGATGGTGGGAGGTGAGAAAGAACTGGAAAGTCTTTGGGGGACTTTTGAGGCAGCATGAAAAGAGATGCAAAAAAGGGAAGATTAGATTTGATGAATTTATATTTTATCCACCCATTAATTTTAATTTGAGATGATTCTGGTTGCCCAGAATGTCTTCAATAGAAAACACAACATGATAGAGAAGAATCCAGATACCTCTCAATTTCCCCCCTTACACTTTCTACTTTTCAGTCTTCCCCAACTCTTCACATTTTCCTGATACAAGTTATAAATGTATGCTAGAGAGATTATGGGGAGGCTGCTCAGTTTTCCTGGGGGTGTTTTCATAGATTTTCAGCAAGAACCAAATTGCTAAAGACTGTTCCACAGAATATCACTCTGCAAATTATCTGGGTAAATGTTCAAGAACCTTGAAAAAATTCTTTCCTTCCCTTTAGGCTACCTCCTGAGAGAACAGAAGTGCTCCCCAATGTTAAACTGAAGTGAAACTTACCTGTGGTTGCAGCTGCTGTTGTACATTTAACCCTCCCAGGGTCAATGGGAGGGTCTGGGCAGCAGGTACCAGGCCTGCAGCAGGGTTTAGCTGTAGGGCAAAGAAGATTTTCGTTGTGTTGTTTCAGTCTGAACATTCAGGAAACGAAAATGTATTTACTAAATGTAAAATATGTTTAATGGAGAATTTGCTATGTAAATGTATAGTATACTATATTGCATTTGAATTAGATGTAAAGATGAAGTTCAAAGACTTTTTTAGTCTACTAGTACAACCATATGGTCTTTCTAACTTTTTCCATATTAAATGTTTCTTTGGCATTTAACCCATTCTCTTTGAGAATTACTTAAATGATTTTCCCTTTTGGCTATAACAGCAATGATTCCTGGAATTTTCTGATGGATTTCTTAGGAAGATATGAATTCTTTCATAGGTATCCCCATGAAAATTGTGAGGGTCAGAATAAAATATCTAGTCTGTATGTGGCCTAATACACTATATATATATATATATATATATATATATGTATACATATATATATATACTATATATATATATGTATACATATATATATATATATATATATGACCTAATACACTATATATATATATATATATATATGTATATATATACATCTGACCACTGGAAAAAAGTCCAGTTTAATTAGGAAAGGGACTTAAACTATATGTAGGTTAAGGAACTGCACAGATAATGCTATGAGAAATATTAGGCTCTTAGATTCTACCTTTTCTTGTTTGCTCTGATTGTTGGGGTGAAGATAGCAGTCATAGTATTTGTGCGGATGTGTGGATATTGTAGGGGGCAGTGAGGAAGGTGTGGCGAAGAAATGGGGAGAGAAGCTTGAAGAAGAGATGAGAAGAAAACAGGTAAAGACTTCAGAATTATTTTAATTCCTTTGGAGAACCTCTTGCTAAGAGAAACTTTTTGTGATGCATTGAATAGCATCTAGCTCTCTGTCTTTTCTCTGTCTTTTCTTTCAGCTCATCTATAGTGAATATGTGTGTATGTGCACATTGGTGAATACACACACACATAACACACTCAACATTAAGTATTATATTTATTTAACAATTGATATTAAAATGTTATAAAAGAGTACTTACCAGTTGCAGATCTGACCCCAGAGTGAGCATCTGTGTCAGTGGTATCAGGCTTAAAGAAGGGAAGACCTACAATGCATTGAAATGAGAAGCTGTCTGTTTTCACTATACTATCAATGGTAGATATCCTTAAGTAGCTTATATTCCCACACAGGTGAATTTTCTATGAAGGTAAATGAGGGTGAAGCTTCAAGGCTTCTCACTGTTGTCCCCTTCCATGGCCCTGGGAGGCACCCTAGAAGTATGCCCAGTTTATGGTATTTATCGGTTTAAAAAATGTGTACCTCTTATCATTATAAATTATTCACTTTAGTACTTAATTTTATGCATCTAATTTTGTATTCTTAAAGAGTGTCCCCAAGTTGTACAAGCTTCAGTTTCTCTAAGGAGAGAGATTGGATTCTGGTTGAGTTCCCTAATGTCCATCCATAGATTAAAAAGAGAACTTTAGACTCTGGTGTTATTTGATTACACTATTTCACAAAGTCTAGATGAGAGTAAATTGGGGTCCTTTAAAACACAGGAAGGGTTGGAATGGGAAAAAAGGTAGTAGCCAAAAGACAGTGCAGTTTTCAAAAGTATTTCAATATGCTTCGAGGAAACAAATTTTACAATGACACATTAATTCATTAACAATGGAATTTAAGAAAACCATGAGGAAATGTGCAGTTATTTTTATAGATTACCTCTTAATCCCTGCTGGCTCTGGCAAATACTATATATGACATGTCACAGTATTTCAAGGGCAGAGATGATCAAGATTTATCAACAGGTAGAGGTATTGCTTTTCAAAGTTTGCTAAACCTTATTATTATTTGGACAAAATGAAAAAGAATGAAGATGATTTGTATTCGTGACTCAAAATATTGTGTTGGTTTTTGTTTTACCTTTACTCCCAAAAGGAAAGCTTCTCTCTCATTTAGTCATGGAATAGTGTAAATCTTGATTTTAAATCCACGGATCTTAACATGTTTCCTTTGCTGGTCTGTAAATGTTCCCCATTGGACTCTTACCTGATTTAGCTGCTGTTGGTTTAGTAGGGTTGCCTGATCTGGAACCAGCTTTGTTGGAGGAAATCCCAAAGCAGGGTTGAGCTGCACCTGTAATAACAAATATTTGACTAGGTAGGGATGTGTCTGAAGTTTTGTATCCATTTCTTTCCATGAGGTAGCAGGTTGTCCCAAGTGCAAAAATGTCTGTCTTTAGATTCTGTGTGTTTTGGAGCAGGATTAATTTCCCGGAACATTTTATACATGACAGGAGATGGAATTATAGAGTGGAAAAATGCCAGCCCAGGAAGTGTGCAGTGGAGAGAGAGCTAGGGTAGGGCAGGGCACATTAGTATCTGGTGGTAGTTCCTAGGGTCCCATTTCTTTTCTGTAACTGCCTTCTTTCTTTTTCAGGGCATGAAATAACATAGTCTGCATTTTAGCTCCCTACACATTTGTTTTTTCCTAAGGCCTGAGGATACGTTGCCACAATTCCTACTGCGTTTTCGTGAAGCTTTCTGCTTTTCCTGAAATGGAAGTTCAGTCTTTTTCCTGGCTGGAGTAATTTCCTAGGGTATTAATTTCCTAGGGTATCACTGAGGGGCTGGCCTAGTGGCACATTGGTTAAGAGTTGGCTTGGGACATCAGCTCTGAGCAGCAGGGCTCTGGTTCAGATCCCACATGAGGGCCAGTGATGCTGCACCTTCTACAGCTGAGATTGTGAACAACAGCTCGACCTGGAGCTGGGCTGCTGTGAGTCGCTAGAGACAATGTAGGCTGCTGTGGGGCTGCAGTGGGCTGTCATCAGCTACCGTGAGTGGCTGGAAGCCAGCATGAGCTGCTATGAGCAGCCGTGAACTGCTGTGAGTGGCTGTCCAATGGCCAGCGAGTGACTGCCTCACCCGGGAACAACACAATGATAATACCATCATAGGCCAGTGAAGTGATGTTCTCCACAACTAGACTGAAGAACAAAAGAACAGCAACTTATCTGTTCCCCTTCCCCGACTCCCCAATGCTGTCCCCCTCCCCCAACTCCCCAATAAAATATTTTAAAAAAAGAATCACTGAATTTAAAGGGTGAAAATGGGCTTACAATCCATATGATCTATTTGTATGGTTTGTTTAAAAATGAGGAAAATGAGACCCAGACAAACAAAGGGACCTGCTCAAGGTGACATGGTGAGTGGCAGAGCCAGTATTAGGATCATGCAAGTGCTCTTGGTCCTTGGAAAAATGAATCCTTCCCTCAGCTCCTCTCAGCGTTCTCCCTGTATTCAGATGGAAGCTCACTGGCCACATTGGCCCCAGACGGCCTTTGCTCCTGGCTGTATCCCAGAAGGCAGTATGGTGTGGTCCTCCATTGCTGCATGTGCCCCTTGGCCATTTGGATGTACCCTGGAGCTGCCACTGATTGTGGACTTTTTCCCTTAGTTGTAAGAGGTAAGATTGGCATTATCTGTGCTTAGAGGTCCCTTTAAGCATTAAGATTATGTAAGTATAAATTTTGCAAATTTCTTTTCATTCCTTACAATTAGTCAGAATGGCAGCTAGAGAGACCTTTGAAAAAGACAGTCTGGACATTTCATTCCTCTGCTGAAGCCGTTTTTGACTTCTGTTCTAACTCAGAATAAAAGCCAGAGACCCCACAATGTCCTACAAGGCCCTCATGCCCTGGGTCCCCACTGCCCCTCTGACCTTCCACCCCATCTCACTTCCTCTCACTCACTCTACCTACTACTGCCTTTCAGGCAACTGGCTGTCTCTGCAACAGTTAAGGCTTACTCCTGCCTCAGAGACTTACTCTTTCAACAGACACTGGCTTGTTCTCTCACCTGCTCAAGTCTTTGCTTGCATTCACCTTCTGGTTCAGGCCCACCCTGACCACTCTCTTGAATATGCAACCTGCCCCATCTTCACTGTGCGCCCTATTCCCAAACTTTTGACCTACTGAAAACAATTGCTAGCTGTTTTATAATTGAATAAAATCATTTACTACTAATAAAAAGTACCTTGTTTATGTGTGCTGACTTTTCATTTGATAAATATCAATACTATCCATAATACACATTATAGTGTCACCTCCTTCATCCCCTGCACCACCAACTCTCTAGCTGCTTTCATATTATTGGCTATTAGCAACCTGCATTAACCTGCATGCTACTCTTCAATTTACCTTGATAGCTGTACTCCTGGAAAGTTTTATTTATCATGAGTTTTTACAAATTGTATAGTAATGGAAATACACTAGAGAACTCTATTTAAGAGAAACTTTTGGTAAATTTATTTGGTGAAGTGGAAAATGCATGTTTTATAGGAAAAATTTACTTCCTAATTTACCTTGTTTAGAAATGGAAGTTTTGTAGATGTCTTTCAAGAAGGACGTATGTATATTTGGAATGAAATAGGAAGGAGGTTGTTTATTTATGTCTGTTCTATCCCCTTCCTACAAGATCACCCTGTTCATCTCCTTCATAGAACTAATCACAGTTATAATTTATCATTTCTTTTGAAAAATTATTTATTAGTATCCACAGTCCTAGTGAACACCATGAAGGTGATGGATCATGCCTTTTTCCCCCCTCATCATTGTATCTTCAGCAACAAGCACAGTATCTGTTTTATAGAGAGTTTTCAGCAAATATTTGTTGATTGTATGGATGACTAAGAAGAGTCAAGTGGGCTTGAAGCTGACCTAAAGATGTTTTCTTTGTGTTCTGCTATTTTACAGCAAATATATTCTAATTATTTTCTTATCGTCCACACTCAAATATCTCAAATAATGAAAGAGAAGTCCCCTTAGACACTCAAGCAACCCATCTCATGTCTATAAAACATTAGAGGACAATTGGAGTATATGTTTGAATCCAAGTGCCTCCTTTTAAGAAAAACCTGTTATATGTGAACATATTTTGTGATGAAGTGTTCTAAATGAAAAATTACAGAAAACTGTAATATTTCCTTGCTACTGTATGATATGGTAGACTTTTGAGAGTTTATTTAATTTAGATGTTTGAGCTACCAATTATAATTGAAATATCAGAAAATACAGTTAACCTCTTTAGTCATGAGAAAATAATTAGTTGCCAAGAAATCTTAAATTCTGTTTGGAAAGTAAAATAGTTATCCATTTTGTGTAGATGTAATCTAAGACATTCCTTGTTCTCCTATTTCTACTTTATTGCTCCGACAAAATAATAGAAATTCTGCCACGAATGTAAATACATTGAAATATGCACTAATGCTTTATTAGTTTGTAATCTTACACCTTGGAAAATAAAACAGGAAACTAAGGGAAACGGTCACAGAATAGAGTAGTTTTGAATGAGGGCAGAAAGCAAGATAGACCTACAATCAAAGATGCTGCTAAGGTTGGTTGGTATGTAAAATAAACATATTGCACTTACTGGTAATGACTGAGTTGATCCTAGAAGACAAAATAGTAGAATCGTAGTCTTCATGTTTCAAATTGGTACCTATAACAACAAAATAGTATTACTGTTTCACTCCATTTTTTTTCCTTTTGAGAGAATATGATACTTTTTTAAAAAAGAATGTTCTATTTGAAACATGGTCAATTAATGTTACCTTTCTCTCCAGCACGCAAAATGTACAGGTGAAACAACCTTCAAAGTTCAGTTGATTGCTGCAGTTTTTGTAGTGAAAAATTTTACCCTTTGATGAGTTGTGAGTTTGTAGAAGGAATTTAAACTCAACACCAGGAGGTTGGCAAACTGAGAGACCAATCAGGACTTAGCTGTCTGTGAAATCATTTGGTTTCTTTCATTTCCCAACACTTCATTAGATGAGCTATTAGCTGCAGACATCACATTACCCAATGTCTACCATTTGAACAGAGGGTATTTCAGGAAGACGTGCCTTGTGTAATTAAGAAAAAATAAAGACAATTAGAAAAATTAAAATCCTTCTTTACCTCCATCTCCTTGCCAGATGACTTCCCAGAAGTACCTGTTTAATCACGTATGCATGAACATATAAATCAAACATCAAAATATAACTATGTCAAAAAAAAAATGAGGTCTATTATGTATTGGCTCTGCAGGTTACTTTGTTTACTTAATAATAGTGTACAACCTTTGTGTCAGTACATATAGATTAATTTCATTGATTTAATGGTGACATTATATTACATTACATTTTTGATGGATATTTAATCCATTTCCATTTTATTTATAATTATAAAAGTGGTACAATGAATATCCTTATGAATTTTTTCACACATGTGGGAGTATTTCTGTAGGTATTATTTCTAGAAGTACTGTATTAAAGGATACATATGTTTTAAACTTCAACATATGTGAAGGAGAATACAATGTTAATAAGTAGTTATATGCTTGATAAATACAATACACAGGTATGAAGGGGAGTGCGGTTAATTTTGTTGGGGACAGAAGGGCAGAGAAGGCTTGTAGAAGAGGTGACCCTTAATCTGGATTTTGAAGAATAAAAAGAAATTCATTAAGAACTCACGGAGAGCATCCAGGCAGACCAACTGTCTAAATATGAAGGAGTAATGTTATTGTTCCCTACCACTGGAACAAAATGGGGTGAGGGTAGCAGTGGAGAACAGGGTTGGAGCAATATCTAATTTTAATCACCTGTAGTATTTTTGTTTGTTTGTTTTTTTCTATTACTCATTTTGGTGTTGATAAGACATCTTATATGTCTTCTTTATTTTTTCCCTAACGTATATTTCTCTTGAACTAGATGTGGAGTTCCTGGGGACTTATATTTCTTTTGCATCTCTTATGTTAATAACATTAATATGCAAAGCAGCAGTTGGTCAGTGCCTGTTGATGAATAAGTGGTAGAGATATATACTCTAGGGAACTGGAGTAAGGTTGAGTTAGGAAAGACTTTGGAGAAGAGATGGGGCTTTATGTGGATTTGAAGAATAAATATGATTGACAGCACAGAGAATAGGATTGTAAAGGGGGTGAATATTAAGAGGAGCAATGGAACATAAATGCTAAAGGATGTGAAAGGGAAGGAAATTTATTCTATCACAGGCTTTAATAGACACATTTATTCATTCTTTTATTCAGTCAATTATTTCTTTCAACCTATCATTGAACATATATTCAATGTTCTATGTTCTGCTGAACATATATTCTATGTTCTGCTAACATTATTTTGGTCCCTGGGAATAAAACAGTGAATGGAAAGGACAAAGATCACTTACATTTTAGTGGGGGAATTATTAAATATTCAAGTCTCATTGTGTAGGTGGGAGACTATGACCCTGGGGAGCCCACTTTCCTCTGGACGTGATTTTCAATGAATGTGTAGGGGGAGGGGCTTCCTTAACTTTGTTTGTTTTTGTTTGTTTGTTTGTTTTTGGTGGAGGCAGAGTTGAATTTTAGGCAACTGTTTTTCCTGGGCTTAGTTGAGGAGACTTGTGTTCTATCAGCAGCTTAGCGCACAATGCTAGTGAATAGCTCATTTAAACTGAATCATTGTGACTGTCTAGGCATCAGGTAATTCAGGGACTGACAGTGCATGGATTGCCTGTTGCAGACATGCTTCCAACGCCAAGCTAGAATGGGACACACCCTAGTTTGGAAACCGAGCAGTCAGTGGGATTTGACCAAAATAAACAAGGGAAATTAAGAAGACTGAGTAATTTCTTAGACGAGAAATTTTAAGTCTGAAAGCAGATAGCTTGCAATAATATAATTATAGAGTTGGGTGTCAAGAAATATGTACTATAAAAGGGAAAAAAATTCCTAAATCATTCTAAAACTAAGAGACATCAGCAAAAACAGTGAGGTAATTTATTTTTCTGAAATAACTTAGGATATCAGGATTCATTAAAATGCTTTAGGGACTACAAGTGACATCTCAGCCTGTAGGTCTAAACATTTATTGATCTTTCATATTAGTTTTAGTTTCACATTTCTTTGGGTTATGGATCCTTTTGAGACCCTGGTTGAATCTATACACATCTCCTCAGAAAAATGCACACATATCCATGAACACAGATAACTTTAAGGGTTTCATAGATTGTGCAAACATTGAACTCTGTTTATGTAGAAAAATTTTAACTCAATATTAAAAGTACACTCATATGGGTTAAAAAGAATAAGCTTGGTTCTAGGTGACTTTTCAAAATGGAAAAGAATGTCCTGCAAATGGCAACAAATTAGGATGCTGAGGGGAGGGATAAAAGATGCAGTACTAGTGTAAGGAATCAATTCATGATTTCAGTGTGTGGATGATGATATGAAGGTTTAGATAAGGTTCTGGAATGGCGTTGGGAATTTATATAGTTTCAGATTCAATACAATATTGAGAATTGTGTAGTTACTTTCAATTTTGCAGAAGTAATCAGGAAAATATGTAGTTTCAGAGCCAAATAGAAGGTCAATAAATGATTCTGTGATGCCATAAGGAAATTCTGTGTTTCAAAGTTAGATGCAGAGAAAGCATAAGGTTAGGTGCCATCATAGGGAGATGCTTTTGTTTCAAAGAAATGGTTGTATGTGCCAGCTTCTAGACCATTGTAGAATGAAGCAATTTGTTTTGTAGTTATAGCAGACATTAATGTGAAATTATAGTTAGAGTTGGAGTTGCATATGGGTGGTGGTGGTGGTAGAAATTATTTTAGAAGTAGTGGTATCAGGGGCAGTGAAAGTTATAGGAGTTATTTGTGTTTGTGGATGACAGTTTGAAAACAAAAAAATATCTGGATATGGGTTTATATAGAGGAGCACAGAAGGAAACAATTCATTTTGATTAGGCTGAGTTTGTCCAAGTCTATTGTTGATATGTAGATTTGGATGAAATTGATGCGATTAATTTTCTTTTTTTTTGAGGTGGCTTTGGACAAGATTGAGGTATTTGAGTTTTTTTTTTTTAAATTACAGTTTATTTGGGTGACAATTGTTAGCAAAGTTACATAGATTTAAGGTGAGTTTTTTATGAATAACATATTTTAGAAAATATTTTGGTAGGTGAGGCTGTGATTGACTATGGAGTTTTTTTTTTGTTTTGTTTTTTTTTGAGAGTAGTGTCACTGGCCCTCATATGTGGGACCGAACCGGGGCCGCTGGCTTCCCAGGCCAGCGCTTAACCACCGCGCCACTCAGCCAGCCCGACTATGGAGTTTTGTATGTGTTTTTGGAGAGCAAGCTCCAATTTGAATGGCTGTTTTAAGAAGAGCTTTGGACAATTCTTTGTTTTAGTTGCTCTTAAATGACTATATGGAAAGGCAACGCCAGATGAAACAACTGGTTTTGGATGGGTTGGCTCTTTGCTTATTAATTATTCTTAAATGGTTTTCAGTAAATCCAGGTCTTAACTGAACAGTTGCTTTTGAACTAGCTTTGGACAGGAAGTGTCTTTTTGATAAATTAATTGTAGGTGAGTTTCATTGAAGCTCGCCTATTCATTGAAAATAATGCCCAGAGGAAAGTGGGCTCCCCAGAGTCATAGGCGCCCTCCCACACAATAAGACTTGAATACTTAATATTTCCTTCACCAAAATGTAAGCTCCACAAGGGAAGGAATCTTTGTCCTTTTCCATGCACTGTTTTATTCCCAGGAACCAAAACAATGCTAGCAGAACATAGAGTGAATATATGTTCAATGATGGGTTGGAAGAATGAATTGACTGAATGAAATCAAGCAGCTGATTTTAGATGAGTTTCGGATGGAATAGTTCTTTGTATATTGGCTTGTTTCAGATGAGTTTGTTTGAGGTAGCTCCTTGATGAATAGCTTCTTTGGACAGAAAATTTTTTGCAGATAGCTTGTCTTTGATGACTTTGTAAAGAGCCAGTTCCCAGCTAAACAGTTGCCTTTGGATGAACTTTGGATAAGGAAGCTCTTCTCTGACAAGTTGATTTCAGATGAGTTTGCGTAGAGCTAGACCTTAAATGAATTGATGTTTGGGGATGAGTTTTGGATGAGGGCAGTACTTTGTTAATTAGCTGGTTGGTCCCTAATGAATTTATAGAGAGCCACGTCTTGGCTGAACAGCTATTTTTGGATGAATTTAAGAGGGGTTGTACTTATCAGCTGGTTTGGTAGAAATTAAATTTTTTTAATTCAGATATAATTGACCTATAACATTGTGTAAGTTTAAGGTGGACAACATATTGATTTGATACATTTATGTTGCTGTATGATTGCCATTGCAGTGTTAGCTAACACATTTATCATATCACATAAGTGAGAAAAAGTTGAATTTGATCAGACTTGTACCAAGATGAAGTTGGCCTGAAAGCCAGTAAATCAGACTGTACTGTTTGTTTGGTTCTAGTTTTCCTTTGCTGACTGTCACAGCATTGGTCAGAGAGAAGGGTAAGCAGAAAAAACCATCACTGAATCTTAGAAGAGAAACAAATGAGTAAACTGAAAGTTGTGTTTTTATGTAATCCTTCATTTTACTGGGAAGTATAAGCTATCTCTCATTTGTCTCTATAATTCATAATAGTTGTATGAGTTTCTTGATTGTAGACCCCTGGTTAAACACCCTAAACAACTTTCTTTTTTTTTTTTTTAATTTTATTTTATTTTTAATTAGTTTCAGGTGTACAACACAGTGCAATAGTTATACATTTTACCCCTCAAAGTGACAACCCCCCCACCCCCAATAGTTTCAGGTGTACAACACAGTGCAATAGTTATACATTTTACCCCTCAAAGTGACAAACCCCCCCACCTCAATACACCCCCCCACACCCCCATATCATATATATCTATTACTCTTCCTCTGACTCTCTTCCACAGTATAATCCACATCCAGTGACTATCTATATATATATTCAATTACAGTAGGTATACCACCTCCACTTTAGTAATACAGTGCAGTGATCAAACCTCTACTCCATCCATGAAATGGTCTCCCTAACAAGACTTATGATCATCTGACATTCCACAGAATATTTACAACATTATTAATTATATTCCCCAAACTGTTTTTCCTATCCCAGTAGCAATATTGTAGTTGCCTATTTTTGCTGTCTAATCCCTTCCCCTTCTCCCTCATTCCCATTCCTCTCCAAATTAGCAACCCTGATTTTTCCTCTATATCTATGAGACAGTTTCTGTTTACTTTGCTCATTCATACAGTTTTTCATATTCCACATATAAGTGAGATCATATGGTATTTGTCCTTCTCTGACTGACTTATTTCACTCAACATTATAGTCTCTAGGTCCATCCATATCATTGCAAATGGCACGATTTCATTCTTCTTTATAGCGGAGTAATACTCCATTGTATAAATATACCACAACAACTTTCTAATTATATTTTTAAATCATGAAATGTCAAGGATGTGCTGAAGTGTTAACTCTTGGTTTCTTAACTGTCAAATCTAGGTTGTTTATGTTAATTGGTGTGAGAACCCGATGGTGTGTGTGATGGGGAGGAATTCTTGTCTTAGAGCTTGTTTTAGTGGCTAGTTTTACCATGTGTCCTCATTGGTAAACCCAATTAAGTTCTTGTCTGATAGCTAATCAAACAAATATCTCTTGAGTATATGCTATTTCTCAGACACCATGCTAGACAGTGGGGGATTGAGCTGGTAGGTTGTCAATTTGCTATCCTAATGTAATATAATAGATGACACCTTAGATTCAGTCATGTTGATGGCCCACGACTTGCAGTGTGGATGGACATAGAGAAGTCAGCACAAGAGACTGAGATGGAGCAGCGTTAGGAGAAAAACTTGGAGAGGGTGGTTTTGCACAAGGCAAAAGTAAGAATGTTTTTCAAGACTGGCCATGTTATCACATTGTGGAGAGGACAAGTACAATAATGATTAAAATATGTCCACTTAAATTAGCAACAAGTAGTCACTGGTGAACTGAGGAATTGGAGTCATAGGAATGAAAGCTGAATTGGAGTCTGTTGGGAAGTGAATGGGAGGTTAAGAAGTGGACATGGGATGGTATGATATCTATAGACAAGTCAGGCTTTTGAAAACTTCAGCTGTGAGTTGGTGAAGGAGTAAATGAATAAAGGCCCTGGGAAGACCCTGCAGGCATAAAGGGCATGGAAGGCAGAATGTTTTTGTATTTAGAGCACAAATCAAGAAATTGGCCTTTGAGCCAGTGTAACAGCAATAAAGGAGAAGATGTGAACAGATGTAGCTAGATTTGTAGATATGGTGCAGTAAATTGAAGGAATCAATTTGATGAGTTCTGTTTGCTCTAAAATATTAGGCAAGTTCACTCACTGAGGGTAGGGAGCGAAAGGACAGAGACAGATTTTAGGCTGAAGGATACACAGGCATATCTTGTTTTATTGCACTTTGCTTTTTTGAGCTTCACAGATGTTGCATTTTTTTTTACAAATTGAAGGCAAGACCCTCTACCAGCAAAAAGATTACATCTCACATTATTGTGATACTTATTGTGGTGGTCTGGAACTGAACTGGCCACATCTTTGAGGTATGCCTGTATAACAATTCTTTGGAATGTGAGTGAGTGTGCTTATAAGAGTAGTCTGGGGCAAGCATTTCTAGTAATTCCAGTTGCTCAGCTGCGTGATCATCTCCAGTAACTCTAAACATCTTGTATGGTTCAGATAGTTGTGTTTCCTGTGGGATGCCTTTTTTATTATGGACACTTAGCTATGGTGCCGAGGACAGTCATAGATGTAGAACACGTATAGGACTAGCTAGTGATCCTCACTTAGATTGTCCCTCCTCAAATCTCTTCCTCTTCCCCATTCCTCTTAGCTGATTACCTCATCTCCCTTAATTGATACTACATGGAGAAAATAAAAGCCATTATAGGGGAACTCTTTTATCTTCTCAACCTACCTGTACCTGGACTCATCTTATTCTTGTTACAATGGAAGAAATATCTTTACTCCTACTAATGAACAACTCCTCTACTTTTGTTCTGGATCCTACTGTTTTTTGCTTTCTTAAGGAGTTCACTTTTCAGTTATCTTCCCATCTATGTTTCTTGGATCATTTCCATGATCATATCAACATACTGCACATCAAGAAACACAACAAAACAAAACTTTCTTGACTACATCTCCATCCAATAGCTGCCTCATTTCTTGGCAACTTTTCATAGGAATTGTTTTCATTTTCTCCCTCTGTTTCTTCACATTCCATTTACTCATTACACAATGGTTCCCAGTCTCACTACTCCATTGAAACTGCTCTTGCTTAAGGACACTAATGACCTCCAAGTTGTCAGCATTAAGGGATGCTATTTGGTCTTCATCTTATTCAACCTTTTGGTGGCATTTGTACCACTAGCCACTGCCTCTTTCTTGAAATACTTTCCTCTCTTGGCTTCCGAGGGACCACTCAACTGGTTTTTCTGTTATCTCCCTGATTATTCAATCTAGTTTTCTGTATTGTCATTAGAAAAATTAGAGTACCTGAAGGGTTAGTCCCAAGCTTTCTTCCCTTGCCATCTCTTTCATCCCCTTCCCTTTCCTTTACATCTCTTCTCCTACCTCTCTCCCTATGTGATCTCATTCAATTTCATGTCTTTAAATAAAATTCAAATGCTATAACTCTCAACTTTATATTTTTTGCCCAGGTTTTTTTTTCTATGAGTTCAAATCTCTATACCTAATGGTTTACTTGAGATCTCTATCTGGATATCTAACAATCATCTTAAACATAATAGATTTCAAACTGAATACTTGATTGCACTCCATTTTCCTCCGAAGCTCATTTTTCCTCAAATCTTCACCATCTCAGTAAATAGCACCATCGTCCACCAAGTTATCTAGGCCAAACACCTAGGATTTGTAACTCATTTAAGCCTTTTGGCATATACTGTCAGTACTACATCTAAAATATATCCCATACCTCTCAATTTTTCCTAATTCTGTTTTTCCCCCCCTCCAGTCTCCTCTCCCTCTGGGTTTTCCAACCTTGGCACAATTGACATATGGACTAGATAATCCTTGTTTGCAGGGAGACAATCCTGTACATTATAGAATGGTTAGCAGTATCCTTGTCCTCTTCCCATTAGATTCCAGTAACATCTCTTCAGTTATGACAACAAAATATATCTCCAGACATTGCTCCTGGTAGGGGCAATATTGTACCCAGTTAAGAACTACTGACCTAGTCTGCAACACCATTATAACATGAATTGCTGCAGTAACCTCCAAGCTAATCTCTTGGCTCTTACCCCTGCCTCCTGTTCCCAGCTACTATTATTTGTGCTGGCACTGCTGCAATAGCTTTTTCACTAATCCCCTGCTTCCACTCTGATTCCCTTCCAGTCACTGTATAAAATGTCAATCAGGTAATGTCTTGCCCTACTTAAAATCCTTCATGGCTTTTCATTAATTTTTGAGTGAAATACAAACTCATTACTATGGCCTGCAACTTTAAAAAAATTTTTAATTTAAAAAAATCTTAAAATAAGTTAGTTTCTGTTAACTTCACCTTGATCTTCCTATAGTTTCTGTGTTCTTACCACATTGGATTCCTTTCTGCTCTCCCAGACAAGTCAGAGACTTTGCCTTTGCTTTTCCATCTGCCTGAATCCTTGGTCCCTAGTTACTTGTCTGGCTGGTTCCTTTTCAATCTTTAGGACTTGGCTGAAATGTTTTTTTTTTCAAGATACTTTGTCTGAAACACTCTAGTGTTCAGGTAAGTGCTCTCCCTCACTTTCTATCATATCACCCTGTTTATTTCTTTCACAGTACTAAAAACCGCTTCTAATTACCTTGTTTATGTGATATTTACTTGCATATTGTGGTTCTCCTGACTTGAATTCAAGTTTTATAAAAGTGAGGCCATTGTTTTTTCCACTGCTTTCTTGTTACCTGGCACATAAAAGGCACTTCATAAATATTTATTGATAAGTGAATGAGGTAATTTGGTATGGAAAGAGCACTGGTAGATTAGAATCAGACATATTTGCATTTGAATCCTGACTTTGTTACTTCCTGGCTGGATATCCTCAGGCAAATTAAGGAATTTTGCTAACCTTTAAATTCTTCATCCATAAAATTGGCATTTTCATTTTTCACCTTATAGAGCTGAAGATTTGTATGGCTACAAACATCTAATACTATGTTTGGTGCATAGTAAATACTTAACATTTATTTTCTGCTTGGAGTCTGAGCTCCAAGCCTATGCTGACAGCCCATTGATGTCTGTGAGAAGGACATACTCATTGGGTCTCTTGCTTTAAGCAATAATAGGTCACTTCTTCATAAGAGAAGAAGGGCTTCTCTCCCACCATCCCCCATCACTCCTGGTTCTCCAATTCTTAATTCCAGGTGTAGTCGTTCTAAGCATGTGTGGGCAGCAGACTGACAGCATCACTAGTCGATTGTACTGGGGACTCCTGAATTGCCTGGAGCTCAAAACTCACTAGAGACTGTATCCAGATTAGATAGTACCTGGAGTATTTCAGATAACCCAGCCCCCACCCTCTCTCTCTTTCACATTACTAGCAGAAAATTCCAATAATTCTGACATATTAACAGGCATAGCTATATTTCCCTCTCTTTGCTCACATCTCACTATCCAGATTAGACCTCAATTCTATCTTTGTATAATTACAAGTGTTAAAAGAAGGAGCTCCTTCTCTAAGAGGAATGTTACTTCCTCTAGGCTCACACTGCAGCAGCTTTAACAGTAACATCCCTCTCCCCTTCTATATTTGTAATTCAGTAGAGAAAATTAAATCCCTCAGTAATGAATGGTGTTCCTACCATATGCTCCACACTGACATAAAGTGGAGAAAACGGGAAAAATACCAGTGAAATATCCGTGTTCTTCGAACACTGTTTTGGAAGTTATTTGACAAAGTTGTGGCATTCATTCGGGGATACTGTGTGAGGATGCGTCTTACTCTCTGTTGTTCAAGACAGTCCTTGCTTAAAGTAAGGGACTATTTACCCCCAGGTAGTTCCGGGCAGATCTGTTTGTCCTGGAAGATTAGAGATCTATGACCTGCTGCTTTCACTCTGAAGAAGAGAATCTTGTTTCCAAGGTAGTTGATCTTCAGAACCCCATCGGATAATGTCTTTTTATTTTGTTTAAGCCTCTTGCTGATGATATCCACACTCTTTTATCATACCCATACTCTTCTATAATCTTTGTATGTACTACTGTATATTAGTAATATAGTTAGCAAGTTAAAGAATGAGATTACAGTACATCCTGCGCCACAGCAACTTAAACTGATGCAGCGTGCTATTTGTTGCCACTTTTAAACTCCAGATTTTTATAGTTTTCTAAATAGTGCACCTTTAAAAGAGACTCAGCCATCCCTCAAACAAAATAAACAAATAAATAAAGCCATTGAGCAAGCAAGCAAGCCAACAAACCAAACCAAACACCAAGACCAGAACTTGCACTTTAGGAAGGCAGCCACCAGAGGGCGCATCTATCAAGGGCATGCTGTAAAACGAGCAGTTTTCTTCTTTTTGTAATTAAAAAAAAAATAGTTTCAGGTGTACAAAGCAATGTACTAGTTAGACATTTAAACCCCTCATAAAGTGATAACCCATCTCCTCCAAGCTAATACCCCTCTGACATCTTATATAGCTGTTACAACATCACTGACTATCTTCCCTACATTGTACTCCACATCTCGTGACTGCATGTACCTATATATTTAGTTGTAGTTGACATTCAATATTATTCTACTTCAGCTTCAGGTGTACAGTGCATTGGTGAAGCATCTACATAGTCTATGAAGTGATCCTCCTGATAATTCCAGTGCCCATCTGGCACCTCACATGCTCTTTACAACATTGTTGATTACGTTCCCCATATTGTGTTAATTACCAATTTGTATTTCTTGATACCTTCACCTTTTTCACTCAGTCCTCAACCCCATTCTCCTCTACCACCCTGATAGATCTAGTACCTATCTTGCACCATACCTAGTTATTACAATATTGTTGACTGCATCCCTCTTTTCTTTTTAAGTTTATTTTTCAATTACAGTTGATGTACAATATTATATTAATTTCAGGTGTACAACATAGTGAATATATATATATATATATATATATATATATATATACACACAAAGTGATCTAGTATCCATTTGACACCATACATAATTACTGCAATATTATTGAATATATTCCCTATGCTAGACTTTTTACATCCCTATGACTATTTGTAACTACCAATTTGTACTTCCTAATCTTTTCTCCTTCAGTCATCTGCCAACCTCCCTCCCATCTGGGAACCATGAAAATGTTCTCTGTATCTATAATGTTTCTGTTGTGTTTGTTTGTTATTTTGTTTTCTAGATTCCACATACAAAGAAATCATATGGTATTTTCTTTCTCTGTCTGACTTATTCAGCATAATACCCTCTAGATCCATCCATGTTCTTACAGATGCAAGATTTTATTATTTTCTTATGACTGAATAATGTTCCATTGTACAAGGTCAGACAATTAAGTTCATGAACTCATCCTAGAAAAAGTGCTACATAGCTCGTTGCTGAATATCACTATGGTCACCTTCGTGTACTCCCCTTGGGAAGCTATGCACCTACATCAGCACCTAGTCCACCCTTCAAAACAACTTTGGAACTCTTTTTCTGGAATGACCATCAGAGCTGTCATTGTATTATGCTTGATGTCTTGAATGTCACCAAAATATCTTCCTTTCAATATTTCCATTATCTTCAGGTAAAGAAAGAAGTAATTGGGGACCAGGTCAGGTGAGTAGCGAGGGTGTTCCAATACAGTTACTTGTTTGCTGACTAAAAACTCCCTCACAGGCAGTGCCATGGAAGCTGGTACATTGCCGTGATGCAAGAGCCATGAATTGTTAGAGAAAAGTTCAGGTCATCTAACTTTTTCATGCAGCCATTTCAGCACTTCCAAATAGTAAACTTGGTTAACTGTTTGTCCAGTTGATACAAATTCATAACGGATAATCCCTCTGATATCAAGAAAGGTTAGCAACAACGTTTCAATAAGTTCGCAAACTTAATCGTCAGAACTCGTATAGCTGTACAACCTCTTCTTCATCTATTCATTTACTGGTGGACACTTAGGTTGCTTTCATATTTTGATTATTGTAAATAATGCTGCAATGAACATATAGGTGCAGATTTCTTTTAAAATTAGTGTTTTGGGTTTCTTTGTATAAATACCCAGAAGTGGAATTACTGAGACTTCTTTTTTTTTTTTTTGAAGGCAGTGTCACTGGCCCTCATATGTGGGACCGAACCGGGGCCGCTGGCGTTCCAAGCCAGCTCTTAACCACCGCGCCACTCGGCCATCCCGAGACTTCTTTGTTATAGCCTTTGTTTTAAAGTTTATTTTGTCTGGTATAAGTATTACTACCCCAGCTTTTGTTTGTTTGTTTATTTGTTTCCATTTTCATGAAATATCTCTTTCCATTCCTTTACCCTTAGTCTGTGGGTGTCTTTAATCTCAAGTGAGTCTCTTGTAGGCAGCATATGTAAGGGTCTTGGTTTCTTATCCATTCCGTCATTCTATCTATGTCTTTTGGCATTTAATCCATTTATATTTTTTTAAAACAAGATTTTATTGGGGAATTGGGGGAGGGGAACAGCATTGGGGAATCAGGGAAAGGGAACAGACAAGTTGGGGTCCTTTTTTGTTCTTCAGTCTAGTTGTGGAGGACGTTGCTTCACTGGCCCATGTTGATATTATCATTGTGCTCTTCCTCGGTGAGGCAGATCAGTTGCAGGCCTCTGGACAGCTGCTCACCATGGCTCTTGGCAGCTCACACTGGCTGCTGGCTGCTCACCATAGCTTATGGAAGTCTACTGCAGCAGGGGCTGCAGTCTCTGCCATTGCAGGTGACTCACAGCAGCCCAGCTCCAGGTCGAGTTGTTGTTATCCATCTTAGCTATAGAGGGTAGTGTCACTGGCCCTCATATGTGGGATCTGAACGCGGGTCCTGCTGCTCAGAGTTGGCGTCCCAAGCCATCTCTTAACGAATGTGCCACTCGGCTGGCCCAACCTTATTTTCTAAATTGCTCATTTGCACCCCTGCATCATGCAAGTTACTGTTGTTTCCCTCTAATGTATTCTGTATTTCAGTTATGGTATTCTTCATTTCTGATTGGATCACTTTGTGTTTCCTGTCTCCATTGTTATGTCTCTTATCACTTCATTGATGTTCTTTCTGAGGTTACTGAGCATTCTAATAACCAGTGCTTTGAACTATGGTTCTGGTAGATTGCTTGTGTCCATTTTGTTTAGTTCTTTTTCTTTTTGAGCTCTGTTCTGTTCATTTGGGATATCTTTTTTTGTCTCCCTATTTTGGCTGCTTCCCTGTGTTTGTTTCTATGTATTAGGTAGGGCTGCTATGCCTCCGGGTCTTTGTAGAGTGGCCTTATGTAGTAGGCATCTTGTGAGGCCCAGTGGCGCAGTCTCCCTGGTCACAAACAAAAGCTGGCTGTCACTAGTGCCAGGCTTCGTGTTGCTCAGCCAGACATACCGACATGCCAAAGTCAGATGCTGCTTTTTTGGGTTTTGTGAACCTTTGAGAGATTTTAGGGAAATCTCCAACATGAGCCAAGACAGGCTGTTTGCATCTTGAGCCAAGCAACTGGAAGCAGCTTGGGTGTGCCCAAAAGCTGAGGAGTGGGGGCATGATCTCAAGGACTCACCAGGGTTGGGTGAACAAATGGTCTTAGCCAGGTTGATGGAGACTCAGATATGGTGGCCACTGAGTCTGCATGCTGGGAGGGGGTACAGCTCAACAAAGAAACAATGGCTTTGCCAGCTTCTCAATCCAGAACGAAACTGCCTTTCCAGTCTTCCCCCTGAAGCCAGACAATTCAGTTTCTCCCTGTATGTCCCTGGAGTCTTTGAGCTGCTGTTCCTGTGCTGGAGCTCAGAGTGAATTTGTCAGTGAGTAGGTCCATGCATGGGCCCTTTAAGAGGACCTTCTGGGACAGCAGCCACCCTCCATCTTACTCAGCCAGAATCTCGACTGTTTTTCACAGCCAGAAGTTATGGGGACTTCTCTCCCTGGCACTGTAGCCCTGGGCTGGGAATGCTGGTTTCAATCTGGGACCCCTTCACTCCTTGGGGAGAGGGGGGTGGGAGGAGGGGAGAGTATCCACAGCCAAAATATCCCTCTTGATTTTGAATGGTCACATGTGGTTGTGGAAACAGCTCATTCCACATCTCTGGCCCTCGTGCCAATCTCGAGGTGGCTTTTTCTGTATGTCCTTAGTTGTAGAACTTTGATTCAGCTAGATTTTAGGTGATTCTGAATGATGGTTATTTTGTAATTTAGTTGTAATTTTGATGTGGTCATGGGAGGAAATGAGGACAGTGTTTATCTACTCCATTATTTTGGCCAGAAATCTCACTGTCTTTACTTTTTCCTCAGTCCATTTCAGTCTGGCTTCTATCCCCATCACTCTGTTGATGTATCTCTAGAACAAGTCTCTCATTCCCTCTGTGTTACCATATCCAATATAAATATAATCTTATCTGTTTGGGCTTCTATACTAGCTGAGTTGAATACCCTTTTTTTTTTTTTCCCTGAAAAATGGTCTCTTCTGCAGGCTGTGAGATTTGGAGGCTAGAAACTGTGTTGTATTCACTGTTTGCATTTACTCTTTCCATTTGTGGTGTTTGACACATAATAGGTAAAAAAATAAAGGTTTGTGGGACTTTTGAGTACGTCTGCAGCAAAGAGTGTGTATTTAGGAGTGGTGGCAGGGTAAGCAGGGTCAAATGATGTAAAAAAGTATTGAAAACTCGAATACTCACACAATGTAGGGAGATATCGATTGTGGACTAATATAGTGGGCTAAGTGGGGATAGTTGCAGAGAAGAGAGGATACAGTTTGTCTGAAGAGATGAGGTACTGTTAAAGCTAATTAATGGCTGCCCTGCAGGAAATCTGATCCAATGTTGTCAAATCTTATCATGGAGCCAGAAATCTGATGCTTACATGATATCATCTGAAGTTTAGGTGTTAGCTATCAATTTAAAAGCCAATTGAAAAATTGTGTAGGCCAAACAAAGCATATATGTAGACTGTTTTGCCCATGAGCTTCTAGTTTTCTATTTTGAGAGTATTCTCAAAGCTAAAGGAAGCCGGAGATGGATTTTAAGAAAGTGTCATGTTCAAAGTTATGTTTCAGAAAGAACACACTAAGAAACAGACCATAGCATTTGCTGTAATGATAATGGTGAGATTTCAAATAAATGTTGACAGGATGTATTTTTTTTCCATTTAATTAAGCCATTGGGTTAACTTATAATTATTAGGAAAAATAGGTTAGCTTTTCCATCATACAATACACGGAAATTTTTTTAAATTTTATTTTAAGGGCAGTGTCACTGGCCCTCATATATGGGACCTGAACCAGTGCCGCTGGCTTCCCAAGCCAGTGCTTAAACACCACACCACTTGGCTGGCCCAATATGAAAATTTTATAATGCATTATTTGAATATGAAAAATAGAAACATAAGCTATCAAGAAGATATCATAGGGCCGGCCGAGTGGCGTGACGGTTAAGCGCTGGCCTGGGAAGCCAGCGGCCCCGGTTCGGTCCCACATATAAGGGCCAGTAACACTGCCCTCAAAAAAAAAAAAAAAAAAAGAAGATATCATAGCTGCATATTTCATCTAGGAGTAAAAAAGTTTTTTTAAAGTAAATAACTAAAGACAAACACCAGAGAGAAAGCAATGTAATATCTTCCTTAAATACAACTGAAAGGCAAAAGAAAAGAGAATAATTAAAAGACAAAAAGAAAAAAAAACGCTAAAAGGCAGAATACAAATAAGAAAAATATTTATCACATTTGTCACAAATGGATCATGTATATATAAGTAGCTCTTGTATTATCAGTAAGAAAAAATATTGACTAGGAAAGTGAGGAAAAGTTACACACTAACAATGATCAAATAAGAAATATAAATAGTGAATTACCATATAGAAACATTTCAATATCCTAGTAATCAAAGCAGTACGTATTAAACTGTCATGATATAAAGATTTTTGTTATAAAGATTAAAAAATGATTATGATATAATAACTAATGTCAGTGAGAGTGTGGGAAAGTGGGTGATTTCACTCAGGCAGGTGTGAGAGTAAATTGGCACAGTTTTTCTAGAGAGCTATTTGATAATGTATATCAGCAATTTCACTTCTGGAACTTTAGCCTGTTAAGGTAACAATGTGTCAAAAGACTTATGAAGGATATCCTTTGTTTATCATATTGAAAAACAAAAGCAATACCTCCAAATAGGGAACTAATTAATAAATTGAACATACGAGGTCTGACATTTAAGTTTGTGAACTTGTTGAAAAGTTGTTGCTAACCTTTTTTGATATCAGAGGGATTATTCATTATGAATTTGTACCAACTGGACAAACAGTTAACCAAGTTTACTATTTGGAAGTGCTGAAAAGGCTGCGTGAAAAAGTTAGATGGCCTGAACTTCTTGCCAACAATTCATGGCTTTTGCATCACAATGATGCACCAGCTCAAAGGGCACTGTCTGTGAGGGAGTTTTTAGCCAGTCAAATAATTGTATTGGAACACCCTCCCTACTCACCTGGCCCCCAGTGACTTCTTTCTTTACCTGGAGGTAAAGGAAATATTGAAGACATTTTGATGACATTCAGGACATCAAGTGTAATACGATGACAGCTCTGATGGCCATTCCAGAATAAGTTCCAAAATTGCTTTGAAGGGTGGACTAGGTGCTGGCGTCAGTACATAGCTTCCCTGGGGAGTACTTCGAAGGTGACCATAATGCTATTCTAGGATGAGTTTGCAAACATAATTGGCAGACCTTGTATACACAAACAATATAAAATGCAATAATTACAAATTATGTTGTAAAAGAAAATTGGATGACCATAAAAACTGTTGTTTACATATTGGTAAATGAATAAAGCAAATTCCAAACTGCTGTGGTAATCTCATCTCTGTTAAATATGTATGTCTGCACAGAACAAGCACAGGAAGTGCAGATAATATAATATTATCAGTGGTTATCTCTGTGCCTTAGGAATTTTCACATTAACCTCATTTTTACAATGGTCTTTTGCTAGGGTGACCATAGCAAAATTCTACAAACTGAGTGGCTTAAACAACAGAAATTTATTTTCTCAATGTTTTGGAGACTGGGAGTTCAAGATCAAGGTGTTGGCAGATTCAGTTTCTCCTTAAGCCTCTCTTCTGGGCCTGAAGATAACTGCCTTCTTACTGTGTCCTCACATGGCCTTTTATCTGTGTGTGTACATTCCTAGGGTCTCTCTTCTTATAAGGACACCACTCATGGATTATGGCCCCACTCTAATGGCCTCATTTTAACTTAATTACCTCTTTAAAGACTATTTCCAAATATGGTTAAATTCTGAGATACTAGGGATTGGGACTTCAACGAATCAATATTTTGGGGGACATAATTCAGCTCATATCACCATATATTTATTTTGTAATCATGGTTATTCAGTACATGAACGTGGCAATAATATTAGGGACTTATGGGGATAGGAAGATTTTCATTGAAAGCATCTTTCATTGTTTACAAATAAGAAAAATATTTTTCCTTTACAGGAAAAACTGACCTCAACTTTTCTGAGAGGGCAAAAATATATCCATTTAAATTATGTTTGGAAGATTGACAAACATAGCTTTTGAACTGGCTACTATGCACATTATTTGTGGGGCTATAAATGGAAAGAGAAAGCTCTAATATTTAATGAGTACTATGAGAGTTTAAGGCTAAGGAATACTAGTATGTACTAGGCTCTGCATTTGACAAACATCTTATTTAGCCCTCACAAATAGGTGAGGTAATTTGCACACAGTGACACACATACGAGGTCCACAGATAGGTGGTAGGGTCCCATGGAACTTAGTTCTGCCTGACTCTGAAGATGCCCTTATTTGCATGACTGCAACCAACCCCTATCTAGTTGTGTCATATACTCTATTAATTTAGCACCACTCACTCTTTATTTGAGTACTAAGACTGATTTTCTTCCTTAAAATTTTTTTCCTGAAAATTTTAAGTAGTGCACTTAGTTTATTGCATTGATTCTTCTCTAATAGCTCAGAGAACCTTGGACAAAGAGTTTGTATGTCATTTAGAGATACTATTATACCTTTAATTCATTGTTTTGAATTTACCAGTCTCAACACACGTGTGCACACACACACACACACACACACACACACACACAAACAAATAGGATTCTTTTAAAGGATTTATTATCTAGAGAACAATTAAAACAGATTTGCAGAGCTGTCAGAAGTGCTTACAGAAAAGAATGACTAAGCATTCTTCAAGGTCATGCTGTCTTTGTCATATCAGAAAAGTACATTTATTCTTCAAAGATATATTATTTAAAGTTAGATTTTTGGAGGGTTGATGGCAGGCTAAATTATAGAAGTGCACTTTTTGGATTGGTGAAGATTTGTGAGAAAGAATGTATAAACACAATTTTAGTTACTAGAGCCACATGTTTCTGAGAAGAATAGAATTTTCTTTTGCTTGACATTTTAGTTTTGTAGGTAGAATTTGTTATTAATTGACAAATTGTAGAATAGCATCATGTAAACACTTCATGGAAATTTACATGGTAATATTTTTCAGCATAACCAACATTAACTGTTTTGATAAAAAAAATACATGATTAAAATTTGATTTGTGATTAATGAAGCTTTGCCTATGAACAACTTATACCTCTGAGTTTTTACTAACTTCTTCCATAATTAGGACATCATGAAGGTATTTATTGACAGATTTTCATTTCTTTCTACTGGCATGTTCCATTTTTTTAATGTTAATTGAACATTCCAACCTTATTAACAGATTGCCAGGGATCTTTGTTATTTATCATTGAATTTATAGAAAAAGATGTAAAAATATTCAAGAGAGAATTCACTAATATTTCTAATGGTCTTCATACTATATGGATCCTTCCAGGAATTAGGGAGATAGAGGGATTTCCTCCAGAATGGCTCCTTTGGGTCGGGGTCATCCACATTCCCATGTGATGACTCATAATTAAAGTTTTATTTTTGAAATTTAGCCCAATCGCTTTCTACCACAGGAATATGTTTGACTTTCTAAAGAAGTTACTCAATTGTGATTATACATAATATAGTTTGGGGGTGCAGGTAAATAAGGGCATTATTTTATGTTGTGAGCGGTTATTGTTTTAGTAATTGTGATAGATGGATACTTAACTTTCATGATTGGTTATGACAGAAATAGTAGAAATTGTAGCTTGCCCTTTGTATTTACATATAATTTCTACTAAAAGGTCAAAGCAAATTACAACTATACATTTAACCCAGGAGATTTAACAGCAATGCTTTAAGCTGGGAAAAAAATAAAAAGGTTTTGAAAGCTTATATTCCACAGTTGGAGTGTGTGCTTGTCTATATGGATTGACTGAAGAAGTGGTAGAGATAGTTGAAGTAGTGAGATCTGGAGCTGTGTTTGTTGTAGTAGAAGGGAATATAATTAGAGAAGTCGTTATGGCTAGTTCAGCTGTGGTCGAGGTAATTATAGTTTGGAGAGTGGATGTTTCAGTTCTAGCACTGGACATTTCCAGTTTGACAGTGGGGCCTGTAACTGTTTTCTGTTCAAGCTTGTTAATGAAGTGATTTCAGGTACAGTGATGTGCTCTGGAGTGATTTTGAGTACAGCAGTGATTACTGGGGTTTCAGGTTGAGTGATTGTTAATGGGTTTTATTAACAGTTTTGGATTCAGTGGTAGTCTCAAAGGTGATTTCATGTTCAGTAGAGAATTCTGGGTGTGTTTATGGGTTAAGTGGAGGTTGTTAGGATGGATTGGAATTTGGTGATTGTTCTTGGGATGGTTTCAGGTTCATTAGTGGTCTCTGAGGTGGTTTTTCCATTTGCTGGATGTTTCTGTAACAGTTCCATATTCAGATGTGTTTTCTGGTGTGGTTTCATGTCCAGAACACTTCTGGGGGTGGTTTTCGATATAGCAGTGTTTCTTGACTGGTTTCAAGTTTCGCTGTGGTCATTGGGATGGCTTTAGGCTGAGTGGTGATCTCAGGGTGGTTTGGGGTCCAACGATGGTCTCTTGAATATATTCATGTTGGTCAGTGGTTTCTGTAGTGGTTTTGGGTTCAGCAATAGTTTCTGGGGATGGTGTAGTTTCAGGTTTGGCAGTGTTTTTTTTTGTTTTTTTTCTTAAGGAGATCAAGCTTAATGATGGTCATTGGAGAGGTTTCAAGTTCAGTAGTTGTCTCAGGTGTTGTTCTGAGTTCTTCGAATGGTTTGTTTTAACTTCAGCAGTGATCTCTTGAGGGTAGTTTCAGTTTCTGGAGTGATTCCTAAAATGGGATTAGAATTCAGCAGTGTTTTCTGGGGTAGTTCAGTTTTAGCAATGCTCTCAGAATGTTTTTGTGTTTAACAGTAATCTAAGGAGGTGGTTTCAAATGTAATGACAGTCCCTAGGGTTGTTTCCTGTTTAAGTATGTTTTCCATAGTGGTTGTGGGTTCAGAGGTGATATCTTGGTTGGTTGTATGTTCGGTAGTCATTCCTGGAGTGGTTACAGGCTTAATAGTGGTTTTTTGGATGGTTTCAGTTTCAGCAGTGGTTTCAGACATCGATTTGGTTTCAGGGGTGGTTTTCAATTTGGTGGTGGTCAGTGAGGTTGCTTTGGATTCAGCACTGAACTCTATGTTGGCACTGGGTTCAGTGGCTACCTCTTCTGTGGTTTCAAGTACACCAGTGGCCTCTGAAAAGGTATTGAGTCGACCAGTCATTCCTAGGATAGATTCCAGTCGAGTAGTGGACTCCAGCGTGGCTTCAGAAACTTGTGTGGCCTTTGGGATGATTTTAGGTTGAGCAGTGTTTTTTATAGTGTGTGTGTTCTTAAGTGTGTTTTCTATAGTGGTTTTGAATTTGTTGGTGGTTACTGACGTTGCTTTGTGTTCACCAATGTTCTCTGGACTGGTTTTGGGTTCTGTGGCCATCTCATGTGTGATTTTGTGTTTAACAATATTTTCTGTGTTGGTTTCAGATTTGACAGTGGTGTCTTTGGTTGTTTCAAGTTTGATGACAGGGTTTTGTGTTGTTGCATGTTCAAGGATATTGTTTTTGATGGTTTTGGGTTCAATGGTGAACTTTTTGTTGTATTCATATTCAACATTCAATTCTGGAGTGGCTTCAGACCTAATAGTCATTCTTGTATAGCTTCAGGTTCATCTGTTGTTTCTAGAGTGGGTTTGCTTTCAAGTGTAATTTCTGGAATCATTTTTAGTTTGTTGGTGGTCACTGATGTGTTTTCAGCAGTATTTTCTAAGTTGGTTTTGGGTTCATTGGCAATCTGTTGTGTGATCTTATGTTCACCTGAAGTTTGTAAGCTTTTATATGGTTCATCAGTGGTTTTTGAGGTTGTTTCAGTACCTGGGGTGGCCACAGTGGTGCTTTCAATTTCAGCAGGGTTTTCTGGGAAAGTTTCAGTCCCAGCAGTGGTGTCAGGCATGGTATTATATCTAACAGTGTTTTTCAGGATGGTTGCATGTTCAAGGATATTGTTTTTGGTGGTTTTGGGTTCAATGGTGAACTTTTTGTTGTATTCATATTCAACATTCAATTCTGGAGTGGCTTCAGACCTAATAGTCATTCCTTGTATAGCTTCAGGTTCATCTGTTGTTTCTAGAGTGGGTTTGCTTTCAAGTGTAATTTCTGGAATCATTTTTAGTTTGTTGGTGGTCACTGATGTGTTTTCAGCAGTATTTTCTAAGTTGGTTTTGGGTTCATTGGCAATCTGTTGTGTGATCTCATGTTCACCTGAAGTTTGTAAGCTTTTATGGGGTTCATCAGTGGTTTTTGAGGTTGTTTCAGTACCTGGGTGGCCACTGTGGAGCTTTCAATTTCAGCAGAGTTTTCTGGGAAAGTTTCAGTCCCAGCAGTGGTGTCAGACATGGTTTTATATCTAACAGTGTTTTTCAGGATGGTTCCAAGCTTGGTGGTGGCCTTCAGGATGGTGTTTTGTACAGTGGTTGTCTCAGGAGTTGGTTTGTGTTCAATGTTGATTTCTGGAGAGGTTTTAGATTGAGAAGTGGTTTCTCAGTTAGGTTTGGTTTTAAAGGTAGGTTCTGGAATCATTTCTGTTTTCATGGTGGACACTGAGATTGTTTTTAGTTGAACAGTATTCTCTGTGTTGGTGACTGTTCTAGCATTTGATTTTGGTGTGATACCAGGACTAATAGTGGTATCTCGGGTGGTTTCAATTTCATTCATGGTTTGTAGAGTCTGTTTGCGTTCAAGGGTAGTTTCTGGGGTGGTTGTGAGTTTTATGGTACTTACTGAGGTTGTTGTGGATGCTGAATTCTTTTTTGGTTTGGTTTTGCATTTTTTTGCAGTCTTTCTTGTGGTTTGTTGTTCAGCATAGGTGTGTGAGGTGGTTTTCGGTTCAGCAGTGTTTTTGGGGGTGAATTTATGTTTAGAGATGATTGAAGAAACTCCTATAGTAGGTTTAGTAATAACTTGAGTACCAGTAGATTTAGATAGAGTGCTAAAATCCACTTTCTTGCGCAGAAACAAGGTGGTGCGTGCTTCTGAAGGAGTTTTTGAAGGGGTTGTTTTAGATTCGTTTTTAAATACGGAGCTAGAAAGACAAATTACACGACCTGAAGATAATGTTTGATATGGCCCCTTACATTTATTTTTAGGTTGAAGTTTCTTTTCTTGTGGCAATAAAGGAAATTTTGTATGATTATATATAGTCATTGTGTGCGGGATTATGTGAAAGTGAACAGAGTTATTTTTTGGAAGAAAACCTTGTTTTGGGGCAGGTATAATACTTTCCCAGCCAACTTTCCATTGAATGGGTATTCTGTTTTCTTCCTCAGTCTTAGTTTGCTGAAAAAGAGAGGAGAGATTATTATTCATAAATAGAACAATTATTAAAACATAAGTGAATCAAACCTCTAGATTTGAAAGTCTTTTTATTTTATTTTTTGGTGAACAACAGCACACATACATAAAATGTAATGTATAGTTCAATGAATTAAGAAGGCAAATACCTATGTAATCACACACACAGATAAACAAACAAACAAAACAAACAAACAAACAAACAAATAAATAAATAAATAAATAAATAAATAAAATATTGCCATTATATCAGTAGACCTCTTTGGCCCCTTCCCCATTTTTACGCTTTCTTTCTGTTCAAAGTGAACCACTTTCCTAACTGCTAACACTTGTGCAGACATCTTTTGAATTTTCTATTTGTGGAATCACATAATATATAGTGATTTGTGTCTAGCTTTGTTTTATTAAATTTATTGGGGTGACATTAGTTAATAAAATTATATAGGTGTCACATGTATGATTCTATAATACATCATCTATGTATTGCATTGTGTGTTCACCACCAAAAGTCAAATTTCTTTCTTTCACTGTATATTTGACCCCCTTTGTCCTCTCCTATCTTCCTCCGTTCCCCCTTCCCCTCTGGTAAACACTAAACTGTTGTCTTTGCCTATGAGTTTTTGCTTGTTTGTTTGTCTTGTTCACTTTTTGCTTTCAGTTTTATATCCCACATATGAGTGAAATCATATGGTTCTCCACTTTTTATGTCTGACTTACTTCACTTAACATGATAATCTCAAGATCGATCCATACTGTCGAAAATAGTAGTGTTTCATCTGAGTAATATTTCATTGTATATATGTACTACATCTTTATCCGATCATCCATTGAAGGACAATTTAGGTGATTCCATGTCTTGGCCACTGTGAATAATGATGTAATGAACATAGCGATACATATATCTTTAGGGATAAATGTTTTCAGATTTTTTGGGGTAAATACTCAGGAGAGGGATTGCTAGGTCATGTGATAGTTTTATTATTAATTTTTTGAGGAACCTCCACATTGCCTTCCATAGCGGCTGCACCGATCTGCATTCCCACCAACAGTGTCTGAGGGTTCCTTTTCCTCTACAGCCTCTCCAACACTTGTTATTATTTGTCTTGTTGATAATAGATAGCCATTCTAACAGGTGTGAGGTGATATTCATTGTGGCTTTGATTTGCATTTCCCTAATCGCTAGTGAAGTTGAGCATTTTTTCATATATCTATTGGCTATTTGTATGTCTTCTTGGGAGAAATGTCTGTTCAGGTCCTCTGCCCAGGTTTTAATTGGATTGTTTATTTATTTATTTTTGTTGAGTTATATGAATTCTTTATATAATTTGGATATTAGCCCCTTATCAGAAGTGTTGTTTGCAAATATCTTCACCCATTTATTAGTTGCCTCTTTGTTTCCTTGATGGTTTCTTTTGCTGTGCAGAAGCTTTTTAGTTTGATATAGTCCCATTCAGTTAATTTGGCTTTTCTTCCCTTGCCTTTGAGGTCAAATTCATGAAATCCTTTGAGCTGAACTTCATACACTTACTACCTATGTTTTACTCTAGGTAAATTATTGTTTCAGGTCTTGTGTTAAGGTCTTTGATCCATTTTGAGTTCATTTTCATACATGGTGACAGATAGCAGTCCAGTTTCTTTCTTTTGCATGCAGCTTTCCAATTTTCCCAGCACCATTTATCGAAGAGGCTTTCTTTTCTCCATTGTACACTTTTGGCTCCTTTGTAAAAATTATTTGCCCATATATACGTTTATTTCTGGGTTCTCAATTCTGTTCCATTAGCCTGTGTGTCTGTTTTTCTGCCAATACCACATTTTTTGTTTAATTATTAAAATTTGTTGGGGTGACAGTGGTCAGCAAAACTACATAGGTTTCAAGTGTACAATTCTATAATACATCATCTGTATATTGCATTATGTGTTCACTATCCAGAGTAAGTTCTCTTTTCATCACCATATATTTGACCACCTTTACCCTCGATGAAATACTGCCATTTACAACAACATGGATGGACCCTGATGTTATTAAGCCAAGTGAAATAAGTCAGGCAGAAAAAGTCAAGAATCACATGACTTCACTTATATGTGAGATATAAAACTGAAGGCAACAAAGGAAGAAGACAAAAAAATAAAGAAATGTTATTTTGTTTATTGCCACTTTGTAGTATAAATTGAAGTGAGGGAGTGTGATACCTCTGGCTTTGTTCTTTTTTCTCAGAATTGCTTTGACTATTTTGGGTCTTTTGTGATTTCATACAAATCTGATGATTTTTTGCTCTATTTTTTTAAGAAATGTCATTGGGATTTTGATGGGATTTGCATTCACCTGTATATTGCTTTGAGTAATATGGCTATTTTAACTATGTTGATTCTTCGAATCCATGAACACGGTTTATCTTTCCTTTTTTTTTTTTTTGTCTTCTTTAATTTCTTTTAATAATGTCTTATAGTTTTCAGTGTATAGGTCTTCCACTTCCTTTGTTAAATTTATTCCAAGGTATTTTATTCTTTTTGTTGCAATTGCAAAAGGAATTGTTTTTTTCATTTCTGTTTTCTGCGATATCATTGTTAGTATATAGGAATATAATGAATTTCTGTATGTCGATTTTGTATCCTGCAACTTTACTGTTTTTGTTTGTTTCTAATAGTTTTTTGGTGGTCTTTAGGGTTTTCTATGTAAAGAATCAGGTTGTCTGCAAAAAGTGACAATTTGTATTTTTCATTCCCAATTTGGATACCCTTTATTTCTTTCTCTTACCTGATTGCTCTGGCTAAGACTTCCAATACTATGTTGAATAATAGTGATAAGAAGGGACATCCTTGTCTTGCTCCTGATTTTGTGTCTCGTTTTTTTTTTTGCCCAACATTATGTTTGTGAGATCATTCAAATTCTTGTGTGTAACTGTAAATAATTTTTAAAAGTCATCATAGTAATTAGCCTCTCTTATAAATTCACCACAGATGTATCCATTGTATACTTTCTGGACCTTTTGGATATTTTCAGTATTTGGTATTAGAAGCAATGCTACTATGAACTTTTTTGTACATATTTATTGGTGTAGATCTTCACCAACACTTGCTACTGCAAGACTTTTTAATTATAATCATTTAATTTTAATCATTCTGATTAATGTGAAGAATTATTATGCTTTATATTAGCATTTCCCATTACATATGAAGTTGAATTCTTTTACACATATTTATTGGTTACTTGAATATAACCAAGGTCTTGAAAATATTCTATTATTGTACAGAACTTTAATGTATTGTCTTTTACTTTGAGATCTATAATTATCTTGTCTTTATTGGGAGAGAGAAAAAGATGGCATGATATGAGTTTGGGGTCAGTTCTCATTTTTTGTTTTTTCCAATTTGCATTCTAATTTACTTAATGCCTTTTTTTTTTTTTTTATTTTTTATTTAGAGCAGTGTTACTGGCCCTCATACGTGGTACCCGAACCAGAGCCGCTGGCTTCCCCAGCCAGAGCTTAACCAATGCGCCACTCGGCCAGCCCACTTAATACCTTTATTGAAATGTATATCCTTTCTCCATTGATCTGTAATATCACCTTTGTTATAAATTAGGTGTTCATACATTTATTGGTCCATGTCTGGCCTTTCAATTTTGTTCTGGTGGTATCTTTGTTAATCCTTTGCCAAAACCACACTTCAAAATTATTGTGGCTTTATATCATCATCATAATCAGTAGACAAATTTCATGAACAAACATTTCTCCTCTCCCTCCCTCTCTCCCTCCCTCCCTCCTTCCCTCCCTCCTTTTGCTTCCTCCCTTCTTTCCTTCCTCACTCTCTTCCTTTGATGCTGTTTGCATGTCAATGGGAGGCATTGACCCTCAGGCTGACTGATTCTGAAAACTGGCTGAGACTACAGTGGTGGAGCTGTTGTACAGGGACTGACCCTACAGGACAGGATTTGCTTTATCAGGACTCTGGTGCCTGCTGAGTCTGTCCTTTGGATGTGTCATTTATGGATGTAGTTGGGTGGTGTTCTGGTGTAACCTGAAAGTGGTCACTGTGTGTATTGGTTTTGGTGCCTCTTGAAAGGCTGTCTGTTGCAGGCCAGGGTCAGCTGTTGCCTGTGCCTTACCTGGGCCACTTGGTATAAAAGTCATCTGCAGATGGCTGTCCCTTTTTCTGGGATTGGAGGTGCTTGGGAGAAGCTAAGCTGTGAATTGAGGCTGGCTGTTGCTAGTCCTGGGCTTGGGGCTGCTTAACAAGAGATACCAGGCAAGCTGAGGCCAGATATTGCTTGTATGAGGTTTGTAAACTTTGAAGAGATTTTAGGAAAGTCCACAGCATGGGTCAAAACTGACCATTTGTATGGAAAAGCCACTGGAAGCAGCTTGAGTGGGCCCACAAGTTGGGTGGGGTGGGGTCTCAGGGAGTCAACAGGGCAGGGCAAAAACAGTGTTAGCAGGTTGATGGAGATTCAGATATGGAGCCCACTTGCTTGTGCAGGCTGGGTTGGGGGAGGGTTCAACAAAAGAACAATGGCTTCTGCCAGAACATTTGTTTAGGAGGAAGCTGCTCCTCCAATCCTTGCCCTGAAATCAGACAATTGAGTTCTCCCCATATGCCCCTGGCATCTTTTAAACCACTGCCCCAGCACTGGAGCTCAGAATGAGTGAGTTCATCAGCAAGTAGTTCATCTGTGGTCCCTTTAAGAGGAAGGTTTTGTACTCCAGCTGCCCTTTGTCTCACTCAGCTACAATCTCTGCTAGATTTCACAGCCAGAAGTTATGAGGACTTCTCTTCCTGGCACTGGAACCCTGAGCTGGGAGTCTGGTATGAGGCCTGGACCCTTTACTCTTCAGGGGGAACCTCATGGCTGAGATATCCCTCCCAATTTTTAACCACCACACCTGGGTGTGGGACGAGCCCATTCTATGTCTCTGACCTTTCTACCAGTCTCTATGTGGCTTCTTCTGTATATCTTTAGTTATAGGACTTGTGCTCAGCTAGAATTCAGGTGAGTCTCATTAATGGTTGTTCTGTAGTTTAGTTGCAATTTCGAGGTGGTTTGGGAGGAAGCTAGCACAGTCTTTACCCAGTCACCATCTTCTGGTCTACAATTTTATTTTTTGGGTAAATCTTTGTCAGCTTGGGGGCTTAATATTATACTCATTTAATAAAATAGACTTGGAATATTATTCTTTTTTGTGCTCTCAGATACTTTAAGAAGCTTTGAGATTTCTAAACTTAAGGTATTGATCTTCTTTGTGAAATAATTGGGAGTGTTTATGTAGGAGATCTCTTTAATGCATTTTATATATTTTCTATGTTAACTTGTCTGTTTCAACATTGTCTCTACTTGGGAAAATTTTGATAAGTTGTATTTGTAGTGAAGTATCTATTTAATGCATTATTTATATGTATAAATTTGTATAAAATGGCCTATTAATTAAAAGAAAAGATAGCTTTTTCATCCTTGTTATTTCTAATTTTGTGTAATTGTTTTCTTCCCTCTATTATAAATAAGATTAAACAATTTATCTTTTTTAATACATTTTTTCAAAGAATCCATTTTTGGATTTATTTATTATATTAGTTTTTATTTTATTATATTGTATACTAATTCACTAATGCCTGATTTTATCTTTTATAATTCTTTATGCTTTCTTTTAACTTGTTCTTTTTCTAACTTTTCAAGTTGGATGTTTAGTTCAATATTTTAATTTTTTTTGTTTAATTAATATTTAAGGATATAAACTCTCCTTTAAGCATTACTTATGTTTTATTTCATTGATTTTAATATTTGCGTTTCATTATTTTATTTTCAGGAGATCTGCAATTTCAGCTTGTATTTCCTCTTTTGATTCCACAGATGTTTATTAAATATATTTCTTTTTTTCTTTCCAGGTGGGAGGTCCTTTCTGTTTGTTACTTATTTTTAGGTTTATTATATTGTGGTCAGGTTAGTCAGTTTTGTATTATGTGTACTTTTCTAGAATTTTTTGTGGCCTAAGATATGCTAAATTTTGGAAAATATTTTTTATGTACTCAAAATGAAGTTATATTCTCTTATTATCAAGATTTAGATTTAAATATATACCTAAAAAAATCTTAGTGATTAAATTGCTTAGTAATAAAGTTACTGTTTAAGCCTTTTTATTTACTTGATCCATCTTCACTGTAATTTTTTTTTTTTTTTTGAGGGCAGTATCACTGTCCCTCACATGTGGGACCCGAACCGGGGTCGCTGGCTTCCCAAGCTAGCGCTTAACCACCACGCCACTCGGCCGGCCTTACTTGATCCATCTTAAATGAAGAGAGATTTCCTTAATTTTCCAATTATTGATGCGGTTTTTTTTCTTTTCAATTTTATCCTTGAATCTCCTCTAGTTTCTGATTTATGGAAGCCCTTACAAAAATATTAATAACATATTTTTACTGATAATTATAACCTTTAGCATTATAACGTGTCTTCCTTTGTCCCTCTTAACTGCTTTTTGGTTGCATTGTACCTCATTATAGAGCTGTATTGTGACCCTCTCTTTTCTTTTACTTGGATTTACCTGGTATGTTTTGCATATTCTTTTATTTTTTAAACTTTCTGCATGTCTTTGTTTTACTATCCTTTGTTTATAGTTTCTCGGCTAGATTTTCCTTTGTTAGGCAATCTGAAAATCTTTTTCCTTTTATAGGTGAATTAGGCTCATTTACACTATATGATTGACACGTTGGACTCAGATACACACACACTACACACATATACACACATGCACACAAACACATATCATCTTGTGTTTCTCTGTTCTCTTTTTTGGGCTCTCTTTCTGCTGTATCTTTTCATATTTAGGAAGATTTTATTTTTAATTCTACAGGTTTTCTGTTACCTTTATACTGATTCCTTATATAACACACTTAATCTCATTTTTTGAATATTGTCTATTATTTCACTACTATAAACAATATCGAAATTAGCTGGTAAAGTCTTCTTTCCCAACCCTTTTTCTCTGACCTAGAATTTAATTTGAAATATTTTTTTACACTCCAATAATATTTATGAGTCAACCATACTTTCTGTATGCTCTTTTATGGCTGACGGCATAATTTTGAAAGTTGTACTATATCCATATTATGAGAGCATATAACCATTACAAGCTATATTTTCTCCCTTAAAAGCATAATTAAATCTTGGTTATATAGATAAATACATATCCAATGCTCACCACGAATGTTGTTTTGTACATTTCCTGGCATTTTGTTTTTCTTTTTCAAAAAAATTGAGATATAATTGACACATAACATTGTGTTAAGTATGCAACATAATGATTTGATATGTACATAATGTGAATTTATTACCACAATAGTTTAGTTAACATCCATTAGCACACATAGTTATGAAATTTTTTTTTTACTATGAGAACTTTTAAGATCTACTCTCAGCAACTTTTAAATATACAATACAATATTGCTAACTATAGTCATCATGCTGTATTAATGTACACCCCCAGAACTTACTTGTCTTAGAACTGGAAGTTCGTACCTTTTGATCACAATCACATTTTTCACCATCCTATAACCTGTGTCTGTTCTCTGTTCCAACCACCATTCAGACTCGTTCTCTGTACCTATGAGTTCAGGTTTTTTTTAGATTTCATATATTAGTGATATCATGTAGTACTTTCTCTGTCTGATTTATTTCATGTCTTTCTTTCTCTGTCTGATTTGTTTCACTTAGCATAATGCCCTCAAAGTCCATCTATATTGTTGCAAATGGCAGAATTTCTTTTTTATAGCTAAATAATATCCCATTATATCTAAGTCTATGTTTGTATCTATATCTATCATTTATATGTTATATTATGTTATGTTAGCTTATCTATCTATCTAATCTATATATATATATCTCACATTTTCTGTATCCATTCATCCATCAGTGGACACTTCGGTTGTTTCTATGTCTTGGCTATTATAAATAATGCTGCTATGTACATGGGGTGCAGATAACTTTTCTTTTTTTAAAGACCTTAGTACATGATCCAGAGACTTCAACCTAAAATAGTTACAGAGACATGACAAGAGAAAAAAAACTAAACTGTTCATTAAAATTTCTCCAATAGGCATAGATAATGTGAGTGTGAGAGATATGTATGTGCAGATATGTAAAGAAAAGAGAAAAACAAGAGGAAAGAGAGGAAGTTTCTGTTTAAACTTCCCCTGATTGCTTGTAATTCCATGTTACTGAAATGAACAAAGGAAAGCTGCCAAGCAAGAAGGTGAAAGTTAAGGATATAAATGTAATATTTAGTTTTTAGTGCTTTGCAAAAGCTCAAAGACTATTGCATATGCTCAACAAGTTCTACATTGTCACATTGGGTTCAAGTTGTGGTGAAATTGGCCACTTTGGATGTTTATCATGGCTAGTTTCTTAGCATCCAGTGAAATAAAAAAGGGGTGGGGGAGTCTGATACACTCAAGTTCCAGTTATAGAACAGGTGTTAGTTCTTATTTAATTATATGATCCATTCTACTATACCAGGTATTAGCAAAGTTTTCTGTGCACTATTTTAATGCTTTGTAATATAATCCTTTTATGATTTAACATGTGTCACTTAATATGCATGTGTATATGGTCAATATATTTTATGTATTTAAATGTCTGTCCCGAGTCTAAAGCCTGACATCAAGGAAACATCCTATTACACAAACCTTTTGATTTTCTTTCTTCCCCTGAACCAGAAATTCACTCTCCTCCTTCTTCTTGGCCATAAATCCAAGGAGGAACTACAATGCCCTGTGAATACTACAGAGGACAGGCATTGTGGGTAGCCATGACTTATTACAACTTTAGCTATAGGTAAAGAGAGTTTGCTATTGTTAAACTTTGCATTATCACTCCATAAAAACACTTTCTGTAATGCACATACTAACCAAAGTCCCCAAATCAGATTTCTGAATTCAGGGCTTCTTTCACTAAACTGAAACACTAGTAGCTAGCTGTTCTAGAATGAGAGGCTGGGGAAAAAAGTCACTGGCTGCCACTTGTAAGTTGTTTTGCCAGAAATGGCTTAAGGAGACTATTACAGACTCACACCTGTAAGCTAACTAAAGGATTTAGTCACTTAAAATATTTCTAGATTTTTAACTCAAGACAAGGGAATTTTGATTGCACTCTTGAGGTATGGTATAAGATAGTCCTGATTCTTGACCAAGGCCCAAATCCAAATACACTTGTACCTCAGTTAACAGATCATCACAACATACAGTGTAGTTGTTAGGGAAGAGCAACAGGCAGTGATGGTTGTGGGGATCAGGGAGCATGGCGAGCCTAGGTTCACTGTTTAGGACTGAGTTTGAGGCTCATCCCTGTCACTTAGTATATTCTTGAGGCATGAAATAGAGGCCATTCCACCATCTGGAAAGTGGGGAATAATATTTGCTACACAGCAATACACATATTGTATTCTGCAAAGTGCTTAGTGAAATGTTCTATTCTCAAAGTGTGTCAGTTCTTTCTCTTTCTCTCTTCTCCTTTCAGCAACTCCAGCTATGTTAGTTTCATTAGCTTTCAAACAGTGCACAGAATGTCCTACTTCAAGAGAAATCACAGTTTGGTACAACCTGTAGAAATAGCTTAAGAAGAAGAGAAATGCATGTTTTCATAGACTATATGACTTTGTTAATTTAGGAATTGTGCTTTACACAGCAATGTTGAGGAGCATAGAAGCACTGCCATTTGCTGATGGTCATTTCTTTAAAAATATATATAATTTTGTAGCTGTAGATTGACATTGTAGGAGGATATTTCTTTGGATGCCACTTCTACAAGTGGCTAGATTTCTATTAGGTAAGACACAGGTTGAGGGGGAGGGGTGAGACTGCTGACTGTGAAAGGCTAAATTCATGGAAATTTTATGAACATTAGGTGGCCAGTTTAGAACCTACATATTGGAGAGATGATATGCTCAGCCTTAAAATTGTACACAGCATTGTATCAAATTTATAAAACATTTTTAGATAGTATATGTGCACTTCCTTATTTCATCTTCATTTCTTGAAAGACAACACTAGACTACGGAAGTTTCTTGTCCTAGTCTAATAAAACTTAAACCATTTAGGAAGAGTGTTCTATTTTATAGAATAGAATAAATAGCTCATGTTTATATGTCTTAATTCCTCTTTTTTTGTACAGTGCATCTTTACTATTGAGCCAGGTTAACCAGCTCATGAACCTATGTTTAAAGGTCACTAAAAGCAAGAGAGTCCAGTTTTCAGAGCACCCTAAGCCAATTCTTTCTTTGTTTCTGGATTTGCCTATTCCATTCCAGTTGTTACCAGGTCCAGACCTTGTGCTACTGCTCTTTGTGCTTTTGAATGATCTTGGTTTCCCCATTTTGACCCCCAGTGTTCTCTAAAAGACTATGGCTTGGGTCTAATTCTGTGGTCCTTTGGGCTTGAGGGTGGGATATATCACTCTGGCACCTAAGACTCAACCAACTCTGTTTCTACTCCAGCCTCTCTCAAGAAAGAGTGCAGGCCTCAGATATTATATTTCTGCCATACTGACACAAATCAAAGAGCCACATTAAATAATTTTTTATTGTTCTAATCAGTGGCTAGTAATCATATTTTTAAAAGATGATTATAAGCATCAAATTTATACTAAAGGGTTTTATAGTAAAAACTGAAGTTGCAAAAATCCAACTTTAATGACTAACACAGATATTTCAGAGAAATATATAAAATTCTAAATATTAGAGCTACTAAAATCAGTGGGGAAAGAGAATACTGATGCAAGATTTATCTAGGGACATCACAGAAATGGTGGAATGAGGAATGCCTCTTGAAATCTCCCCTGGAAGTTACAACAAATTGAATGCTATAATTCAGCAAAGGATTCCCTGCACAACACAGAAACACTGAGATCCACACATCAAATCACCTGAAGATGGGCAAATCAGATGAGCAAGGGAGGAGGGAATGGAGAAGTGCAGAGACACAGCCATGGGCCTCAGGATGCAGACCAGAGCTCACTGCAGTCCCAGGAGAAGAAAGAATTCAGGCTGCAGGTGTACGTCCTGTGGCCCACAGTCCTGCCTGTGGGCTCAGCATATAATATGGCTATTTGGAGCAGAGACCTCAGGTGAGAACTGTGGTTTAAGTTGCTAGACAGAAACAGAAAACAAAGGCACAGAGTCTGGCCACCTTTCCTCCACCCTTTAAGAGCTCACCCCACTTCCACCCTCTCAATGTTAGAAGCTGGCTCCAGAAGAAACGGTGGCAGTGTCAGATTAAAGAACAGAATATCTATAGCCCTGAGAATTGGAGTGATGGTCCCTTAGCCACAGACTCACAGCACAAATAATTCTGGTGAAAGGGAAGGAACTGTAGAGGCAAGACTGCTGTGGGTTGGCAGTTGCCATTGCTCACAGCCACAACCACATCAGCCACCTCTCACAGCACCCCCCCCCCCCCCCGCCTTTCTGGGCAGATCCCTGTGGAGACAACCAGAGCTGCTGATACACATAGACTCTGCATTGGACAGCAGGGGCAGCATTGAGATTTCAGAAGCTCTGAACTCTAGCATCCTTCCATTCTCCCATGGAGGCAATGCTCTGAGACCCAGGTGACCTGCTCACAGAGGAGAAGCCCACCTTCCAGGGAACCCCCATCATGTGAGAAGCTTGTACAGTACAAGAGAAAATAAAATGCTACAGCGTGAGAGAAAATAAAACGCTGCAGTGGAAGAGAAAAATAAAATACTCCAGTGAGACCTACTGGAAAGCAAAAGAAAGACCTCTTTATATCAACCTGCTGTAGAACCCACTCCTGTAGATGCCCAAGAAGAAAAATAAGAATTCATTACTTGCCATGAAAACCAAGGTAACAAGGCAGCTCAGAAAGAAAATGAAAAATCTCCAGAAAATGAACATAAAGACATGGAAATATGAAATTTAAATGACAGAGAATTCAAGATTGCAGTTCTGAAAGAACTCAATGAGATGCAAGAAAACACAGACAGGCAGTTTAATGAACTCAGAAGCACAATCAAAGAACAAAACAAACATTTTACCAAAGAGATTGAAATTTTTAAAAGGAACCAAATAGGAATTCTGGAGATGAAGAACTCAATAGAGATACGAAGAATGAAATAGCCGGCTTAGGTAATATTGCTGATCAGATGGAGGAAAGAATTAGTGATATCAAAGATAGAAATCTGGAAATAACACAGATAGAAGAAGAGAGAGACTTGAGAGTTAAAAGAAATGGAAGAACTCTATAAGGACTTTCTGACTCCAACAGGAAGTGCAACATAAAAATAATGGGTATAACAGGAGAAAAGAGGGAGAAAGGAACAGAGAGTATATTCAAAGAAATAGGCAATGACAACTTTCTGAACCTGTGGAAAGAACTGGATCCTCAAATTCAAGAAGCAAACAGAACACTTAATTACCTCTATTCCAACAGGCCTTCTTCAAAGCACATTGTATTGAAGCTGTCAAAAATTAGTGACAAAGGAAGAATTCTCAAGGCAGCCAGGGAAAAGAAGACGGTAGCTTAACAAAGGAAAGTTCATTAGATTGTCATCAGATTTTCAGCAGAAACTCTCCAAGCCACGAAGGAGTGCTATCAAATATTCAAAATATTGCAAGAGAGAAATTATCAGCTAAGAATAATATATTCAGCAAAGATATCCTTTAGATATAAAGAGGAATAAAGACCTTTCCAGATACAGAAGCTGAGGGTGAAGAAGAAATAAGAGGAGAGCTCAAAAGATACATAGAAACAAATGAGAATGAAAATACAGCCTACCATATTATTGCAAAAGCAGTTATAAGAGGGAAATTTATATCATTATATGCCTATTTTAACAGAAAACATAAATCCCAGGTAAACAACCTAACATTACATATTAAAGAACTGGAAAAAGAAGAACAAATCAAACCCAAAATCATCAGAAGGAAAGAAATAATAAAAATTAGAGCAGAACTAAATAAAATAGAGAACAAAAAGATAACAGAAAAAATTAATGCAACAAACAGCTGGTTCTTTGAAAAGAGTAATAAAATTGACAAACACTTGTCCCACTAAGATAACAGAGAAAAGACACAAATAAACAAAATCATAAATGAAAGAGAAGTTACCATGATACCACAGAAATACATAGGATCATACAATACTATGAAGGACTATGTGCCACCAAATTCAATAACCTAGAAGAAATGGACAATTTATTAGAAACATAGCCGCCCTAGACTGAGTCACAAAGAACTGGAAAATCTAAATAGACTGATCAACAGAAGGAAATCCATCAATCATCCAAAGCCTTCCCCAAAGCAAAAGTCCAGCACCAGATGGCTTCACTACTGAATTCTACCAAGCATTCAAAGAGAATTTAGCACCTGTCCTCCTCAAACTCTTCAAAAAAATTGAAGAAGAGGCAATACTTCCTAACTCATTTTATGAGTCCAACATTACCCTGATACCAAATCCTGGTAAGGATAACACAAAAGAAGAAAATTACAGACCAATATCTTTGATGACTACAGATGCAAAAATCCTAAACAAAATTCTGGTAAACTGAATGCAACAACGCATTAAAAAGATTACACATCCTGATCAAATGGGGTTCATCCCATGGACACAAGCATGCTTCAACATATGCAAATCAATCAATGTGATACTCCACATAAACAAAATAAAAGATAAAAATCATATTATTATATCAATAGAAACATAAGAAGCATTTGATAAGATACCACATCCATTTATGATTAAAACACCTAATGAAATGGGTATAGAAGAAAATACCTTAACATAATAAAGGCCACACATGACAAACCTTCGGCTAATATCATAATTAACAGTGAAAAAACTGAGGCCTTTTTCTCTATACTCAGGAACAAGACAGGGTTGCCGCCTACCACCACTGTTATTTAACATAGTATTGGAAGTCCTAGCCAGAGCAATCAGGGAAGAGAAATAAACTAAAGGCATCCGAATTGGGTTAATGAAGTTAAATTGTCACTTTTTGCAGATGATGTGATTCTTTATATAGAAAACCCTAAAGACTCCACCAAAAAGCTATTAGAAACAATAAACAAATATAGTAAAGTTACTGGCTACAAAATCAATGTACAAAAAGCATTGCATTCCTATATACTAACAATGAAATTTCAGAATTTTTTTGCAATTGCAACAGAAACTTATCAAGGAATAAACTTAACAAAGGATGTGAAGGACCCATACACTGAAAACAACAAGACATTTTTTATTTATTTATTTATTTATTTTTTGGGCAGTGTCGCTGGCCCTCATATGTGGGACCCGAACTGGGGCCGCTGGCTTCCCAAGCCAGTGCTTAATTACCGCGCCACTCGGCCAGCCGAACAAGACATTTTTTAAATTAAAGTTTATTGGGGTGACAACTGTTGGTAGAATTACATAGGTTTCAGGTGTACAATTCTGTAATACATCATCTATATATCACATTGTGTGTTCATCATCCAGATCCAGTTTTAAAAGAAATTGAAGAAGGCACAAAGAAATGGAAGGACATTCTGTGTTCATGAATCCAAAGAATGAATATAGTTAAAATGATCATATTACCCAAAGCAACAGACAGATTTAATGCAATCTCCATCAAAATTCTAATGGCATTTTTAAAAGAAATAGAACAAAAACTCATCAGATTTGTATGGAACCACAAAACCCAAAGCAATCTGAAGAAAAAAGAATAAGGTTGGAGGTATAATACTCCCTGACTTCAGCTTGTATTATAGAGCAACAATAATCAAAATAGCATAGTATTGGCAGAAAAACAGACACACAAACCAATGGAATAGAATTGAAAACCAGAAATAGACCTACATAAATATGGACAGATAATTTTCAATAAAGGAGCCAAAAACATACAATGGAGGGGAAAAAAAAGCCTTTTCAATAAATGGTGCAGGGAAAATTGGAAAGCCACTTCGAAAAGAATGAAGCTAGACTGCTATCTGTCACACATACCCAAATTAACTTAAAATGGATCAAAGCTCTAAATGTAATACCTGAAACAATAAACTGCATAGAAGAAGACATAGGAACTAAAATTATGGACCTTGGGTTCAAAGAAATTTTATGAATTTGACCTCAAAGGCAAGGGAAGTTAAAGGTAAAATAAATGAGGAGGACTTTATCAAACTAAAAAGCTTCTGCACAGCAAAAGAAACCATGAACAAAACAAAGAGGCAACCAATTGAATGGGAGGAGACATTTGCAAATGACACTCTGATAAGGGGCTAATATCCAAAATATATAAGGAATTCATACAATTCAACAAAAAAAGACAATCCAATTAAAAAATGGGCAGAGGACATGAATAGAAGCTTCTCCCAAGAAGACATACTAACAGCCAACAGATACATGAAAAAATGCTCAACTCCATTAACTATCAGGGAGATGCAAATCAAAACCACAATGAGATATCATGCCACACCTGTTAGAATGGCTACTATCAACAAGACAAATAATAACTGTTGGAGAGGCAGTGGAGAAAAAGGAATGCTCATATACTGTTGGTGGGAATGTAGATTGGTGCAGCTGCTATGGAAAGCAGTGTGGAGGTTCCTCAAAAAATTAAGAATAAAATTACCATATGACCTAGCAATCCCTCTCCTTGATATCTACCCAAAAAATCTGAAAACATTTATCTGTAAAGATATGTGTACTCCAATGTTCATTGCAGCATTATTTATGGTGGCCAAGACATGGAAACAACCAAAGTGTCCCTCGATAGATGATTCGATCAAGAAGATGTGGTATATACATATGTATACAATGGAATGCTACTCTGCCATGGGAAAAGACGCTATTTGTGACAACATGGATCTTGAGATTATTATGCTAAGTGAAATAATTCTGACAGAAAAAGTCAAGAACCATATGATTTCACTCACATGTGGGATATAAAACTGAAGGCAACAAAGGAACAAGAAAAACAAATAAAGAAACAAAAACCCATAGACACAGACAGCAGTTTAGTGGTTACCAGAGGGATGGTAGAAGAGGGTAAAGGGGGTCAAATATATGGCGATAAAAGGAGAACTGACTCTGGGTGGTAAGCACACAATGCGATATATAGACAATGTGTTATAGAAATGTACATTTGAAACCTATGTAATTTTGTTAACCATTGTCAACCTAATGCATTTTTTAATTAGTTTACTGAGGTGATAGTGGTTAGTAAAGTTACATAGGTTTCAGGTGTACAATTCTGTAATACATCATCTATACACTGTATTGTATGTTCATCACCCAGAGTCTGTTCTCCTACCATCACCACATATGTATATGTGTGTGTGTGTGTGTGTGTGTGTGTGTGTATATATATATATATATATATATATATATATATATATAAATTTTAAAAAAATGTAACCAGATATCTTTTCATGTTAGTGACTTTGTTTCCCTCAAATAAATACCCAGAAGTGGAATTAGTATTGTAGATCATATAGTAGTTCTATTTTTAATTTTTTGAGGAAACTCCATGCTGTTTTCCATAGTGGCTACACCTATTTACATTCTCACTAACAGTTATGCACAAGATCTTTCTCTTCTTTACATCCTTGCCTATACTTTTTATTTCTTAGCTTTTTGATGATAGGCATTCTAACAGGTGTGATGTGATATCTTATTGTGGCTTTAATGTGTATTTCCCTGATGAATACACATTATTCATTTACCTGCTGGCTATTTGTATGTCATCTTTGGGAAAATGTCTATTTGGTTCTTCTGCTCATTTTAAAATCAGGATTTTAAAGTTTAAGGCCTTACATTCAAGTTTTAAATTTATTTTGAATATTTTGTAGGACAGTGGTCCAGTTTCATTCTTTTGCATATTGTTTTCCAGTTATTCCAAAGGAACTATCCTTTACCTATTGTATATTCTTCGATTCTTTGTCCTAAATTAATTAACCATATATGTGTGGGTTTATTTCTGGGCTCTCGATTCTATTCTGTTGATCTATATGTCTGTTTTTATGCCTCTACCATGCTGTGTTGATTACTATAGCTTTGTAATATTGTTTGACATCAAGAAGTGTGATGCCTCCAGCTTTGTTCTTTCTCAAGATTGCTTTGACTATTCAGGGGCTTTTGTGGTTTTATATAAATTTTAGGACTTTTTTTTCTATTTCTGTGAACTAAAACCTTGGAATTTCGACAGAGATTGCATTCATTCTATAGATTGCTTTGGGCTGAGTGAACATTTTAACAATATTACCTCTTCCAGTCCATGAGCATGGATTGTCTTTCTATTTATTTGTGTTGTTTTCATTTTCTTTCATCAATGTCTAGAGTTTCAGTGTGCAGATTTTTCACCTCCTTGTTATATTTATTCCTAGATATTTTATTCTTTTTTTTTTTTTAAAGATTTTATTGGGGAATTGGGGGAGGGGAACAGCATTGGGTAATCGGGGAAGGGGAATAGACAAGTTGCTGTCTTTTTGTTCTTCAGTCTAGTTGCGGAGGACGTTGCTTCACTGGTGCATGTTGGTATCATCATTGCGCTCTTCCCGGATGAGGCAGATCGGTCGCCGGCCTCTGGATGGCCATTCACGGAGGCCCTTGGCAGCTCACACTGGCTGCCAGCCACTCACTGTAGCCTATGGCAGCCCACTGCAGCAGGGGCTGCAGCCTCCACCATCGCCGGGGCTCGCACAGCCCAGCTCCTGGTGGAGCTGTTGTTAGCTGTAGAGGGCAGTGTCACTGGCCCTCATATGTGGGATCTGAACTGGGGCTGCTGGCATCCCAAAACCAGCTCTTAACCAATGCGGCACTCGGCCGGCCCGATATTTTATTCTTTTTGATGCAATTGTAATTGGAATTGTTTTCTTAATTTCTCTTTCTGATAGTTAATTATTAGTGTATAGAAAGACAGCTGATTTTGTATTCTGTAACTTTACTGAATTTGTTGATTAGTTCTAACAGTTTTTTGGTGACGTCTTCAGGGTTTTCTATATATAATATGTCATCTGTAAATAGAGACAGTTTTACTTCTTTTTTATTTATTTTGATTCCTTATATTTATTTTTGTTGCCTAATTTCTCTGGTTATGACTTCTAGTACTAATACTTCTAGTACTAATAACCAAACAATGGTGAGACTAGGCATCTTTGTTTTATTTCTAATCTTAAGGGTGCTTATAATAATAATCACTATTATTATTGTATTTGCTATGGTGATGTGTGATCAGTGATCTTTGGTGTGACGAGGGCAAGACCTTCCTACCAGCTAAAAGGTTACAACTTGCTGAAGGCTCAGATGTTCACTAGCATTCTTTTTTTTTTAGCAGTATTTTTAAAGTTGGGTATGTACATTTTTTTTTTAGACATAATGCTATTTTACCCTTTTTAGACTACAGTATAGAATAAACATAACTTTTATTTATACTGGGAAGCCACAAAAATTTTGTAACTCACTTTATTATGATATTTGCTTTATTGTGCTGGTTTGGATCTGAAAGCACAATATCTCCAAATTATGCTTGTACTGCTTCAGTCTACTTACTAGTAAGTGGTCTGTTCAGATTTTCTATTTCTTCATGGTTTATCTTATTTGGACCTCTTTGGGCTTTCTTCATCTTGATATCTGTTTCCTTCTCTAGGTTTGGGCAGTTTTCAGCTATTATTTCTTCAAATAAGTTTTTTGCCCCTTTCTCTCCTTCTTCTGGTATCCCTATAATACAAATGTTCGTCCTCTTGATGTCTTTCCACATGTTCCTTAAGCTATCTTCATTCTTTTTTATTGTTGGTCCTCTGATTGGATGAATCCCATTGCCCTGTTTTTGAGTTTGTTGATCCTTCTTCCTGCTTCATGTAGTCTGCTGTTAAACCTCTCTATTGAATTTTTTGCAGTTCAGTTATTGTATTTTTTAGCTCTGTGATTTCTGTCTGGTATTATATTTTTTATATATATTTTTAATTTTTCAATTACAGTTGACATATAATATTATATTAGTTTCAGGTGTACAACATAGTGATTAGACATTTATATAACTTCCAAAATGATCACCCTGATAAGTCTAGTACCCATCAAACACCCTCTATAGTTATTGAAATATTATTGTTTATAGTCCCTATGCTGTACTTTACATCCCCATGACTAGTTTTATAACTGCCTGTTTGTACTTCTTAATCCCTTCACCTTTTTCACCTATCCCCGCATTCTCCTCCCTGTTTGGTATTTTCTTATATTTTCTAGCTCTTTGTTGAGATTTCCACTTTATTCATGCATTGTTTTCCTGATCTTAATGAGCATCCTTATGACAATTATTTTGAACTTTTGATTGGGTAAATTACTTATCTCCATTTCATTAAAGTATTTTTCTGATTTTTTTTCTTGTTCTTTTGTTTGGAATCTATTTTTATTTATTTAGTTTTTTGTTTTTTTCATTTTCCTTGTCTCTCTTTGTTGGTTTCTATACATTAGATAAAACAGCCACCTCTTTCAGCCTTGAAGGAGTGGCCTCATGTAGGAGATGAAACTTATTGTTTAACCTGCCTTCAGTCTTGGTTGTTTCTCAAACATTTTTGATTGTCCAAGCAGCACCTTTGGTCCTAGTGGCTTTTAGTAGTTGATTTGTGTCAAGGCTTGTCAGTGTCCCAAAGGGAAAGATCTCAGTCAACATCTAAATGCAGGGGGATATTTCTGTTTGCTGCCTCTGCACTAAGCACTGAGGGGATAGCCCATTAAGAATTGTTTCTTTGCTACTGTCCCATTGAAACCATGAACACAAGACCTTCTAGGTACCAGATCCAGGCAGTTAAGAGGCGTACCCTAGGTGGCAGCTGCAAAAACTAGGGTGAGAGGCATGTGCACAAGCTTCTTTCTGGGAGATCCTGGCAACTTGGAGTGAGGCAGAGGGAGAGCACAAAGATGGCACTCACTGGCGTCTGTGGTCTTTGAAGAGTATTGCACTCAGGCCTCTTGATGTATGCTAAATTAGAAGGCTGCCACTCAGGTCAAAGCTTTAAGGTAAGCAAATAAGCCTCTTCCACAGAAAGACTGGATGTTCCAGTCTACTGCCTCTGCATTGGGCCCTGAAGTTAGCCATGATGGGTCCAGGAGAGCCCTTTAAAAACTATTCCATGTAGCTTTGTGGGTCTTATAGATGCAAGTCCCATTGGGTTTCAGTGTTAGATGTTTTGGGGGCCAATCTCTCCGGTAGAAATCCTAAAAGTTGAGGAGCTGGATATGAGGCCCAAACCCTTTACTCTTCAGGAAGAAGCTGGGAGTTATGAGTTCCTTCCCTGTTGTGTGTTGCTGCACAGAGAGTGGGGTCTACAGCGAGATTGTATCTCAACCTATTTTACATGTTTCTGTGTTGGTTTTTTCTTGTTTGCCTGATGTGCAGGAGTTTCTCAGCTAGATTCTGGATTTCTTTCAGAGGGAATTGTTCTGTATGTAGTGGTAGATTTGCTGTGTCCATGGGAAGAGGTGAGCTCAGAAGCCTCCTTTATCACCATTTTGAACCAGAACTCCACATTTGTTTTTCTCAAGCTTGTTCTCTAGTCAGATTCATCAGGTAAAATTCATGGGAACAATATATTTTGGGCTCCTCAGTTTCCTAATAGTATATATTCAGTCTTTACATTTGGAGAGAAATAGCACTGAATATATTTTGGTAAATATTTTATTTCTTTAAGTCTCTCAAATATTTTACTTCATTGTCTAATACAGCATAGTCATTGAAAAGACTGATATCAATCTAATTTTCCTTTTCTTAAAAGTAATTTGTTCTTTTTATCTGAATGCCTAAAGAATTTTTTTTTTTAAACGAAAAGTTTCACTAGAATATAAGTGTTTACTGCTGTTTGCTGATTTTCCCAAGTACATGTTTTGTGTGCCTTTCCATCAGTAGTTTCTAGTCTTCTTCAAGAACTGTTTCTTAAAGTATAACTTTAAGTATTTGTTCTTAACCATTGCATTGCTTTTCTCCTTCAAAGACACTATAATATGTATATTGGCTCTTCCCTCCTCTCCCCTACTTTCTCTTAAATCTTTTAATCTCTCCTTAAAATTTTCATTTTTGATTTAAATATATTTTCCTGCTCATTTCTCTTTCTTTTATGTATTTATTTGCTCATGTGTTCCATGTATTTGATCTTTTTCTTTTATTATACCACTTTTCTGAGTTCTGTAACCTCTCCTTCCAAATTTTGGTTTTGTCCAATCATCTTTTTCTAAGTTTTTCTGTTTCTGATTTATGTAGTTCTTTCATAGTGTTTCCCCCCAAATATTTAACTTGTTTTGATATATATGGCCAAATTTTCCATCTGTTTTGGGACATGTATTTCTGGCATGCCCTCCTTAGTCATAGAATTGCTATTCTGACCATTATTCTCTTTTGTTTTTCCTTAAGATTGTTTTGAATGGGTTCTTCTGTAATAATTTTTTTGTTTGTTTGTTTTTAGAGGGCAGCATCACTGGCCCTCATGTGGGATCCGAACTGGGGCCGCTGGCATCCCAAGCCAGCTCTTATCCACTGCGCCACTCATCTGGCCCTATAATAATTTTTTTTTGTGGCCAATTCTGACTGGGGTAGCCTCTCTTGTCCTATGAAGGAGAATGTAAAACAAGATGGCTTTCTTAGCTTCATGGCTCTAGGATGCCCTCTTCTATTGTTATCATAAAATGTTTATAAATTATGACCTTAAAGTTTTTTAGTTCTACCTTCTCTGCTTCTCCCCTCCCCTTCATCAGCACATTCTCTTTCCTTGCCTCTAGTTGTCCCTTTTCTGCTCTCTTTAGATACTTCTCCCAACAATTTCTTTTCACTGTAGGGCTTCCTTTTTCTGGAAGGGAGCTTTGGTTGGTTAATTTACAGAATTCACAGAGCCTAAATTTTCTCATATAGTTAGACCTTCTCCTGATTCTCTTGGCCTCATCAGCAAATTAAGGACATTTTATATCTTTTGGGTAAAGAGGCCACTTATTTTGCTCTAGTTACTTTCTTTAATTCCACAATTTTTTTTCATAAAACTGGATATCATTTATTAATATACTAATACTATGTAATAGTGACAGCTTGACCAAAACATTAGCTTCTTGTATATATGGGAAGCTGACTTTGTGAAAAAAGAAAACTTTTCAAAATAAAATGCTTAAATAATACAAGATAGCTTAACAAATTTATGTCAACAATGAGAATACTCCATCAGAAGGACTAAGTATTAATATGATAAATGCAAATGAAATGAAGTTAGTAAGCCAGTCAGTATTATAAATTGTAGAAAGCTTTTCTAGATTCAATGTATACCAACACAAATTATTTATGAGTCTTTGCAGAGAAGGTGTATTCATACTTGAAAGCCAAAGGACAAACTTAAGTCCAAATTATTAAGACTGAAACATTTTACTTAAATAAAGGCAAAGAAAATGAAAATCACAACCAAATTATTTTATTTCAAAGAAGAATCACACTGTGGTTTAGCCATTCTTTGCTAGTGACACTTTGGCATAAACTAAACCTTTGAGCAAGCTCTGACCATCATTGAATAATCTGACATATTTGTTATACAATATTATATAGAACTGGGTGCAATTCGATTCTAGTAAGAGAGGAGGTATGGCATACCATCAAGCTGACTCCAAAGGAACATGATTTTTATTCTTGAATATGAACACCCTTGATTCTTTTTAAAAAAATTTTTTTTTACTTTTGTTTTGAGGGGCAGTGTCACTGGTCCTCATATGTGGGACCTGAACCGGGGCCGCTGGCTTCCCAAGCCAGCGCTTAACCACCATGCCACTCGGCCGGTCCAAAACACCTTTGATTCTTGAAGAGAGAGAGTTATCAAGGATGTATTTTTTTTTTTTTCAGGGCAGTGTCACTGGCCCTCATATGTGGGACCGAACCGGGGCCGCTGGCTTCCCAAACCAGCGCTTAACCACCACGCCACTCGGCTGGCCCTGGTCCTCTCTTAATTAATGGAGTCAAAAATTCTGCTTCTAGGAATTCTTTGTAAACCCAGCAAAGAAAACTCACTTTTTATCAGTTTCCCTTACGAAAATTGAAAACCAGTTTTCTGTTTCAAATTCTTTTCTTCAGTATTGTCATTCAATAGTGTCAAAATAAATAAATATATTTTAAAAATGCTGACAAATTTGTATGCAAAAGGATTTAAGTAAAAACAGAATTCAATAGTCTCAAATCCAGAGTTCCCCGTACCTACCTGAATGGGTGGGATGCTTCTTCTCATGGATAGGTCAAGATGTCTGTGAAATTCGATGGTGGCCAGTTGTCTTATGTCTCAGGATGGAAGCTGAATCAAATAACAGCTTTTAAAGGAACATACTGCTTCTTATAGCCTTCAGTATTTATTAGAGATAGGAGAAAGTTTTGTTGAAAGGGGAAGTCACTTCTCAGTTGATAATCTTTATCCACATAAAGAAATACTAGTTATGATGTTTGGCAGCAGATCTTTTCATTCTGTTCATTACTGAGGAACACTGATTCTCTGAGTCACATTCTTGCAGTGAATTTTATCTTCTGGGATTAAGCTATGTAAATTCTTTTGGGTCATTGGATTACCACTGCCATTAGTACTAAGGTGTCTAATTGTTTATGGTAGCTTTGCATCCATAATATTTAATTTACCTTCCAGATACCCAGGAACTGTGGCAAATATTTACTAAGTCTTTCAAAAGCACACAGAATAGTTCCATGTGTTGTCCTATTGTATAGAAAAGGCATGGAAACCTTGGCTAGATTCTCACCAAACCCATTTTTAATTCTTGGAAACACAGCTAAACTGAATTTTCCATCATACTACTATATACCGTGTGTTTAGTTCCGGCCAGTGAAATATGAGCAGAAGAAACGTGTGTCACTTCTAAGCTTGGCCACTAAAATATGTTCCACTTTCTCTTTCACCATCTTTGAGCAAAATATAAAGGAAGAGAAGGAACCTACTAAGCAGATATCTGAGTCAAGTTAATTTCAGGCAGAGAGGATTGTGTATAGGCCCTGAGGTCAGAGACTATCTGGCTTGAAGAACAAGGAGATCAACATAACTGAGGTGGATTTTTTTCTTCCCTCTTTGCCCAAATATCATTTTTTCTCAATGAGGCTTATCTTTACACTTTATTTAAAATTACAACATGTTCTTTTTAGCATTTACTTCATTCTCCTTGATCTTTCTTGTATGTACTTATTTTCTTTGACATATATGGTATGTAGAATAATGGCTTCTAAAGATACCCACATTCTAATCTCCAGAACCTGTAAGCATGTTAGGTTACAAGACAGAAAAGGAATTAAATTAGATACAATTAAGGTTATTAATCATTCAACTTTTAAACAGGGAGATTTTCCTGGATTACCTGGTGAATCAATGAAACTACTCGGGTACTTAAAATTGGAATAAAGCTGTAAAAAAAAAAAAAACAAGGAAAAGGTAGAAGAGGAAGACAGAAGAGAGTCAGAAAGAGAGTGACTCTGAAATTAGGCATGGAAAAATGCGACATTGCTGGCTTTGAAGATTGAGAAAGGGGGTACTCTAGAAGTTGGAAAAGACAAGGAAATTATTCTCCTTTAGGGCCTACAGAAAAAACTTCAGCCCTGTTAATACCTTGATTTTAGCTCATTGAGACCCATGTCTGACATTCAACCTACATAGCTATAAAGAATAAATTTATGTGAAAGATTCCTGGTCAAGATGGCAGAATAGGTAAATGCTATGCTTGTCTCCTTTCATGACCATATCAAAATTACAACTAAACTACAGAACAACCATCATTGAGAATCACCTGAAGTCTAACTGAACTGAAGCCCTACTACTAAAGACATACAGAAGAAGCCACTTTAAGATTGGTAGGAGGGGCAGGGATGTGGAATGGGCTGGTCCCATACCCACATGTGACTATTCAAAACAGGCAGGGATATATTAGCTACAGAAGTCCACCCCCAGAGCAGTGAGGGGTCCCAGGCCAACATCAGGCTCCTCAGCCTAGGGTTCCAGTGCCAGGGAGAGAATTCCCCATAACTTCTGGCTGTGAAAGCCAGCAGAGATTGTGGCTAAGTGAGTTGGAGAATGACTGGATTCCAAGATGTTCCTCTTAAAGGGCTTATGGGCAGACTTACTCACTGATGGACACCTGGGCTCTCAGCACCAGTGTTGGGGCAGCAGCAGGAAAGGTGCCTGGGACATATGAGGAGGAACTGAGTTGTCTGGCTTCAGGGCAAAGCCTGGAGAGGCAGCTTTCTCCCAGATGGAGAAGCTGGCAGAGGACATTTTTTCTTTGTGGAGCCCTCCCCACTCCTGGTATGCAGACAGAGGCAACTTCCATATCTGAGTCCCCATCAACCTGGCTAACACCACGTGTTCACCCTGCCTTAATGGTTCCTCAAGATCTTGCCCCACCAAAGTTTGGGCACACCCAAGCCACTTCCAGTGATGTTTCCATATGAACAGCCTATCATGGCTCATGCTGCAGAATTTCCTAAAATCTTTCAAAGTTTCATAAAACCTAAGCAATCAGCATATGGCTTCAGCATGTCCCATATTTCTTGCTGAGAAGCTGTAAGAGCTACAGTCAGCCTTAGTTGCAGCTTGGTCTCTTGAGGTACCTCCAAGCCCAACACAGGCAGTGGCCATTTGTGGATTGCTTTGTACGTCATGCCAGGTGGCCAAGGGCAGGCAACAGTCTGCTACTAAACATGGCCTTGGATGAGGACCCTCTCAGGAGACTCTGGGGCTGGCATGTCTGGTGGCCGTCTTTGGACTGTGCCAGAGCATCACTGGTGACCTCCAAGAAAGACACATCCAAAGGGAAGACAGGGCAGGTATCAGGGCCCTGCTAAAGTGAATCTTTCTCTATAGAGTAAGCCCCTGCACAATAGCTCCTCCATTGTATTCATGGCCAGTCCTCACAACCAATCAGCCCTAGGGTTAATTCTTTCCACTGTTGTGCAAACAATAACCAAGGCTCAACTACAGTAGGACGGCACACACAACCCACACAAGGGACACACCTAGGGCACATGGACCAGGTGATCAGGGAGACTGCATTACTGGTCCCACAGGACATCTACCATAAAAGGCCAATCTACTAAGACTGGGAGGCATAGCATCCCTACCTAATACATAGAAACAAACATAAGGAGGCAGCCAAAATGGGAAGACAAAGAAACATGTCCATTATGAAAGAACAGAGCAAAGCTCAGGAAAAAAAAATGGAGACAAGCAATCTACCAGATACAGAGGTCAAAACACTGGTTATAAGGATGCTTTTATATTTTAGGGAGAACTTCAACAATGAGATAGGAAACATAAAAATGGAGAAGAAAAAATAAAAAAAAGAACCAGTCAGAAATAAAGAATGCAATAACAAAAATGAAGAATACATTACAGGGAATCAACAGTAGATTAGATGAAGCAGAGGACTGAATCAGTGATTTTGAAGATAAGGTAGCAGAAAACACCCAATTAGAACAACAAAAATAAAAAAGAATCCAAAAAATGAGGGCAGTTTCAGGAGCCTCTAAGACAATATCAAGTGTAACAAGATTCACATCATAGGGGTACCAGAAAGAGAAGAAAGAGAACAAAGAATTGAAAACCCATTTGAAGAAATAATGATGGAAAACTTCCCTAACTTGATAAAGGAAATAGACATATAAGCCCAGAAATTTCAGAGACCCAAACAAAATAAACCCAAAGAGGCCCACACCAAGAGCCATCATAACTAAAATGTCAAAGGTTAAAGACAAAGAGAGAATCTTAAAAGCAGCAAGAGAAAAGCAGTTAGTTACCTACAAGGGAGCTCTCATAAAAGTGTCAGCTGATTTCTCAACAGAAACTTTGCAGCCTGGGAAGGACTGGCACAAAATATTCAACATGATGAAAGGCAAGGACCTACAACCAAGATTACACTATCCAGCAAAGCTGTTATTTAGAATTGAAGGATAGATTAAAAGCTTCCCAGATAAGTAAAAGCTAAAGGAGTTCATCACCATCAAACTAGTATTACAAGAAATGTTAAAGGGCTCTTTTTTTTTACCATGATTGTAGTGTGTGCAGTTGGCTCTTCTGCCTCATGTCTTCTTACAAGGCTTTCTGGATCAAGTGGTTCCTGACCAAGAAACAAAAGCAAATCGGCCTATTACCCAATAGATTCAGATGAAAACTGGTTATGAAATCAGGTGAAACTCCAAGAAGAGACATTAGAGAAGAACCAAACTGAGTCTATAAGGAACTACACATGAGATGGCACACATATTTATTGCTGTATCCAGGTTGCTTGGATCTTACCATTGCACTGAAAAGATCACAATAGTTGGGTGTATTGGGAAATTATTGGAAAAATGAGTTTTCCCTTAATATGTTTCGCACTAGTAGGTTTGTTCAGCAATAAATATGTGAAGCCTTCTTAAAAAAAAAGAAATGTTAAAGGGATTTCTTTAAGAAGAATGGGGTAGGGAAGAACATAAAAATGAGTAATAAAATGGCAATAACTATGTATCTATCAATAATCAATTTAAATGTAAGTACGTTAAATGCTGCAATAAAAGACATAGGGTAGATGAATGGATAAGAAAACATGACCCACATATATGCTATGTACAAAAGACTCACTTCAGATCAAAAGACATAAAAAGACTGAAAGTAAAGGGATGGAAAAGATATTTCATTCCAATAGGAATGAAAAGAAAAAGCTGGGATAGTAATACTTATGTCAGACAAAAATAGACTTAAAAACAAAGGCTATAATAAGAGATAAAGAGGGACATTACATAATGATAAAGTAATCATTATATCCAACAAGAGGATGTAATCCTTGTGAACATTTATGGACTCAATACAGAAGCACCCAAATATATAAAGGAAATATTGACCAACAAAGGGAGAGATCAACAGTAATACAATCATAGTAGGGGACTTTAACACCCCATTGACACCAATGAACAGATTTTTCAGACAGAAAATCAACAATTAAACAGTGGCCTTAAATAACTGGATGGATTTAATTGAATATTTTTAGAACATTTCACCCCAAAGCAGCAGAATATACATTCTCTTCAAGTGCACATGGAACATTTTCCAAGATAGACCACATATTAGGCCACAAAACAAGTCTAAATAAGTTTAAGAACAATGAAATCATATCACACGTCTTCTCTGACCACAATGGTATGAAACTAAAAATCAATTACAAGAAAAAAACTGAAAAACACACAAACACATGGAGGCTAAATAACATGCAACTAAATAATGAATGGATCAGCAATGAGATCAAGGAAGAAATCAAAAGATACCTTGAGACAAATAAAAATGAAAACAAAATAGCCCCAAATCTATGGGACACAGTGAAAGTAGTCCTAAGAGGGAAGTTCATAGCAATACAGGCCTACATCAAGAAAGAAGAAAAAAATTCAAATAAACACTCTAACCTTACAGTTAAAGGAACTAGATAAAGAACAGCAAACAAAACCTAAAGTGGGTAGAAGAAAGGAAAATATAAAGATCAGAGTAGAAATAAATGAAATAGTCTAAAAAGAAATACAAAAGGTAAATGAAGCCAAAAGAGGCTCTTTGCAAAGAAACAAAATTGATAACTTTTTTTAAAAATTAAAGTTTATTGGGGTGACAATTGTTAGTAAAGTTACATAGGTTTCAGGTGTACAATTCTGTAGCTCATCATCCATATATCACATTGTGTGTTCACTGCCCAGAGGACCTGAATAGACATTTCTCCAAAGAGGACATACACATGGCCAATGACATGAAAAGATGCTCAATATCACTAATTAGCAGAAAAATGCAAATTAAAATCACAATGAGATACCACCTCATACCTGTCAAAATGGCCATCATCAATAAATCAACAAACAACAAGTATCGGTGAGGATGTGAAGAAAAAAGAAACCTCTTGCACTATTGGTGTGATTGCAAATTGGTGCAGCCATTATGGAAAATGGCTTGGAGTTTCCTCAAAAATTTAAAAATTAAACTACTTTTAACCCAGCAATTCCAATTTTTGGTATTTATCTGAAGAAATCCAAAACACTGATGTGAAAAGATAAATGCATCCCTATGTTCGTTGCAGCACTATTTACAATAGCCAAGATAATGAAGCAATCCAAAGGCCCATCAGTAGATGATTGGATAAAGAAGATGTGGTATATATATACAAAGGAATATTACTCTGCCTTAAAAAGAATGAAATCTTACCATTTGTGACAACAGGGGTGAACCTAGAGGGTATTAGGCTAAGTGAAATAAGTCAGGCTGAGAGAGACAAATTCCGTAAGATCTCACTTATATGTCATTTCTAAAGAACAAAATAAATGAAGAAGCAAAACAGGGACATACTCATAGGTACAGAGAGCAAACTGATGGTTGCCAGAGGGGCTGTCAGTTAGGGAGCTGGGTGAAAGAGAAGTGATTAAGAAATACAAAGTGGAAGTTACAAAATAACCATGGGTAGTAAAGTACAGCATAGAAAATATAGTCAAAAGTGTTGCAACAACTATGTATAGGCTAGGTGGATACTAGACTAATCAGGGGGATCATGGCATAAATTATATAAATGTCTAACCACTATGCTGTACACCTAAAATTAATATAAATTAATTTAAAATAATATTGAATGTCAACTGTAATTGAAAAAATAATTAAGAAATTGTTCTTATAAGGAAAAGAGGAGGCTAAGTGTTCTAGTCAAAAAAGGTGACATGAAGACAAAAGCAGAGAGAGAGATTAGAAGATGCTATGCAGCTGTCTTTGAAGATAGAGGATGGGGCTATAGCCAAGGAATGCAGGTGTCCTTGAGAAGCTTGCAAGGAAACATTTTTTTTCCTAGAGTATCCAGAAGGAATACAGTCCTACAAACACCTTGATTTTAGGACTCCTGGCCTTTAAAACTGTAAAACAATACATTTATATTGCTTTAAGTCACTATGTTTGTGGTAATTTGTCATGGCAACAATAGGAAAGGAATAGCGTATTATCATGAAGAGTGGTAGTTTTTAATTCATTAGCTGATTTGTCTTTAAAAATCATAAACACTATATTCATTCACACTAAAAGGAAAATTTTCTGAGCATTTTAGTGATCTACTTTATTTTTCCATAATGTACACTTAAATAAAAGATGTAATTTTGTCTTATTAAAGGTCATGGAAAGCTTAGAAATTTTGCCTAAACTTTCTTTCTTCAGGACATTCAGTGGTTTTATTAAGAAGTCAGCCGTGCTAGGTTCTAGTGTCTTTTTAAATTTTCAGGTTTTGCTTTCATTTTCAGGTTTTAAGCTTTCATTTTCATTATGAATAATGCATTAAATTCTGTCATTTTTGTTGGGTTTTGCACATTTTACTTTATTCCCTCAGCAGGGCTCAAATTTTAGGTGAGGTTTGTTGATTAGAGTCAAAATTTTTTATCAAATTTATCACCACCTAGACTTCTAGATCTAACAATGAGGCTTAAACCATGCCTTTATATTTTTCACATCGTCCTTTTCTTTCAGTAATAACATGAGCTATTTAAAAGGTATTTTCTAAAAGTTCAACTGTAATTGTCACAAACTTTAAAAATGTTAATCTGTATATTCTCACAAAAAATACAGTGAAGTTTCTAGATACCTTTGTCAATAAGAGATATAATTTCCCCTCATTTTGCTTCCTATATATCTAATTATGTTATGTTTGTAAAAAGAAATTGCATAATGTTAACCTTCTTTTTACAATGATAAAATACATAATCATATACCAGAAAATTAATATTAATAAGCCATAGAACAAATAGCCCATATCTGATCAATGCATGTATCAATTACTTCCCTTTCTATGTCTCTCATAATTTTCAAATTGGGTATAATGTTTGTTGTAATGTACACAGTTCTTGCTGAGGATAATGTGATTAATTACCTATTCTATTCTAGTCTAGTCTAGTCTAGTCTAGTCCAGTCTATTCTTTTCTTTTCCACTACGTTTCATGCCACTCCATGCCACACCTTGCCGCTCCACTCCACTCCACTCCACTCCACTCCACTCCACTCCACTCCACTCCACTCCACTCCACTCCATTCCTTATGTTGATTTAGAATTCCAATTCATATAAATGAAGTATATGCTGATTATTGTGAAGTCTCTAGTCACAGGATGTTTATATCTTGGCCATTCTAAACCTTGGAGTATTCCTTGAGAAAGTTACTATTCTTCTTTTAAAATAATTCAAAATGATACAGAGGTACCCTAAAATGAAACTGGAAGGAACAGAGTTAAGTGAAAGGGTTGGGGAATCTTTTGTCATCAGTCTGAGAAGCATAGGGCAAATAAAGAATTTGGGTTGGAAACATATATTAATAAGTAAGACTAAGTAAAGATTAAGTTAATTTAAGTAAATTAACAACTTTGTTTAAAAGATGAAAAAACTGATGTTCAGAGATACTGAGTGCCTATCCAGGTCACTTACTAATTTGTGGCAGAGTTGACAAGAATACAAATCTTTATTTAGGACTCTTTTTCACCTATCTCAGAATCTAAGAGAGACAAGGAGCTTCCAAATATACCCAATGAAAATACATTGCTGAGTGATTTCTTTATTAGTTGGCAAAAAATTTAAGAACAATCATCAGAGTTGTTAGTAGTAGTGACAGAAAATAAAAATACCTCCACATCCCAATTAACATCATCTCTATACATCAAATAGATAGTTTTTATTCTTCTACTGACTAGAATCAGGGTTTATTTTCAAAGACAGTTTTGCCAACTTGACAAAGTACAGTACATTGGCATGGTTTGCTTTAAACATATGCAAACATATGGCTAAGAGTTTTAGAAACTGTTCCACTGTTGAATACATTTCACATTGAATTAATGTAAATTAATTGAATTACTCATATGTTGAATAATCTGAATTAATAATGAAATATTATGAGCACCCTGTGAACATACACAAAAAATCTTCTTGTGGTTCACAGAGGCTAGAATCAGATTGAAATTAACTTAGATATAATACAATAAATGTTAATCATGAAACCTAAACAATTACATGCTCTCAAAAATTTAGTGTCAGAAACGTAGTTTGTGCTTGGCTGCCCTTTTTATTTCCACTCCAAATCTTCACCTCAGATAAATTTTCCCTGTTCTTGGTTCTCATTTTGAGGAACAGAATTTTATTGTAAATTTTAAGATGATGGTTTAAAGGGATTTTGTCACTAATAAGTAAAACAATGACAGGTCTATCTATAGAAATTAGATGTTTTTGTTCATTTAGGAAGACCTAATTTTACCCCTTTATATTTGTGGGATTAGATAATTTAGGTGAGTTTCTGATTGGGGGATATAATATAGTTACCGTATCATTTCCAAAATTTAGGAAAAAATAAATGATTGCCGATCGATATAATTTTTTTTTTTTAATCTAATGGCATTCCACCCCCACCCTACAGAGATAGGTTCCACAACTTGGTCTTAATTTAAGTCCTGGTCATGCACTTGATTTGTGGGTTAGAGGTGGTTTTTCTTGTTATTAGATCATATGAGGTAAATAGATTCAAAGATTAGTGATAGTGCTTTAAATTTGATAAATATTATAATTTCGCTTTGAGATTAGTATAAAAGCAAAGGTGGTAGTTCTATACTCATAATTCATATTTAATGACAGAACACTTCACAATGTGTGATGTACTATGTACTATTTATAATATCAGAAATCTGCTGTGCAATCACATTAATATATTTCAAGAATCGACAAATTGCATTTTGGATAGGAGATGAAGTTGTTTGTTCAAGAGTGGTAATTTGAGTAGTGACTGGAATAGTAGTAACTTGGGTTGTGGATGCAGCTGTAGTTTTGGAAGTTTCAGGTTCAAGGGTGATTGTTGAAAATTTAGGTGTATTTGGGAAAGCTGTGGTCTCCCATGGACCTGAGGAGGGTTGTGGTGCTGGTGTATCTGCAGAAGAATATGTGGGGATATCACTTTCTCTTGTAGGTACCATGGCAACATTCTGAACAAGAAGAGTCACATCTGGAGAGGAAGCAATTTTGGTGGAAGTAGATGTGGGACTCATAAGCAGGATCTGGTTGGCAGCCTCTGAGGTATTATTGTTGACTGAGATGTCATTTTTATCTGCACAGTTAGGTGTCCAGAGATATTTTGGGAATACGGATTTTCTCCTCTTTAAATAAGATTTTTGGTGTCGGTATTGGTGAAAAAGGACATGCCTTTGAAATAATTGTGTCCAGTCAGGTCGGAATCTGCGATAAAAAAGTGGTGGTCGACGGTCTAATATAAATCCATGGTTATTATTCCTTCTGTGATATATTTCCCATTGCTGACTTTGTGCTTCACTGAGCTGTAGAGAAGAAAGAAAGTATATAAGTGAAAACATTTATTGATTTATCAGCTAGGGGTTTATTGCTAAATGTGTGATGAGCAGTATTTATGGAGTTTTGGGATTGGAAACCATATAGCAGTGGGTTGAGGGATTACTTTTCTAATTTCATCAAGTCTCAGTAATGACCTGCTATAAGAGAGTTTTATGTTGTCAAGTTTTTTTTTTTTTTTTTTTTTGCAGCTAGCTAGGATGGATGTATTCCTGTGGGCTCAAGCCTGGAGGACTAACTAGATCTGCCTTTTTGCATTTGTAGTTTCTCTGATCTTCCTTTGATAGAAACAATGAAGTTACTGCCCGAGGCCTGAGCAAAAGGGCTCCCTGCTCACTGACCTCTGTCCATGAAACTTCAGTCAAAGATATTCAATTGAGATTCAGGAGTCTTTTCTGAATCACAGCCCTCATAGCTACCACCATCAAAGAACAAAACAAACAACAAAACCCCAAACAATCAACTTAACAAACACATATCCCACCTCAATTTCATGTCTTCCATATCACAGGAAACTTAGGTTTTAACCTTTTTAAATTAGAGAAAGAGCTTTATTACCTTTCAACTTTATCATTATAAAAATTAGAATTACAGAAAGCCAGGGGGTCCTTGAATCCTATGATATCATAAAAACATTTTGCATGTTTATTCATTTTGTCTACATAGAAGACCTATAGCTTTCATGATTTCTCAAAGGTGTTCACATCTGAAAAGAACACTAGTGTTGCTCAACTGTACATATAACACTTGATCTTTATCCAATACACCTCCTGAATGATATTTCAGCCTATGCTTGTCAAGTTCTTCTGATTGGGAGCTTACTACCATATTTCCCAAGGTGGTCTGGTAGAGTTCTTGATACTGAGTGGAAGTTTGTTTCTTGGGATTTCCATTCTTAACTGAATAGAGATTTATTTCTTCAGATTTCCACTCTTGGTCCTAATGCTATGGTTTGCAGCACATAGAAGATGGAGCACTTCAAAATTTGAAAATATGTACCATGCCATGTAGCTCTATATTCTGCAAGGTGAAGAATTTTAGTTCTTTTAGTCATTGTGGACTTTGAGTTAGAGTATCACCACTGTTTTAGTTTCTTATCTCTAAACATACCGCAATTTATATCATTTTTTGTATATTTCATTTCATACTAGAATTCTATTTATTTATTTATTTATTTATTTATTTATTTATTTTTAATTAGTTTCAGTTGTACAAAGCAACATAATAATTAGACATTCACACCACTCACAAAGTGATAACCCATCTCCCCCAAGCTATTACTCCTCTGACATCCTATATAACCATTAAAATACCATTGACTATCTTCCTTATGCTGTACTCCATATTAGAATTTTAAATTATCAATTATATTAAATTAAATAGCAGAAAAGAAATTTAGCATTAGGATAAGGGGGCACATCCCAAAGTTACAAACAAGGGTTACATTTTTCCTTCTGAGAATTTCTACATAAACCCTTTTTAGACCACCAACTAGATCAATCATTCCAGTACTGCACTGTAAAGTTGTCTTCAAAGACAGAGTTTAGCACAGGTAATGTGAAAACTTCTGAGAGACTACCAGATTTGTTCAGCTAAAATAGCTTCCTCAAAGGCTAATATACTCAGACTTAAAAATAACTTCAGAAAGCATTAATTCTTTAAAAAAATTAAATTATCCAGGATGTTTTAATTCCTAAGTAAGAATATCCATAAGTTAAAATAATGGCTTCTGATCAATATAACTTTGATGTTTTTGTATAGCCCTCTCTCTCTCTCTTTCTCTTTCTCTCTCTCTCTCTTTCTTTAATTAATTTTATTGGGGTGGGCTAGCCAAGTGGCGCGGTGGTTAAGAGCTGGCTTGGGACGCCAGTGGCCCTGGTTTGAATCCCACATATGAGTGCCAGTGACTAAAAAAAAAAAAAAGTTTATTGGGGTGACAATTGTTAGCAAAGTTATATAGGTTTCAGGTGTACAATCCTGTTAGACATCATCTATATATCACGTTGTGTGTTCACCACCCAGAGTCAGTTCTCTTTCTATCACCATGTATTTGGTCTCCTTTACCCTCATCTGCATAGCTCTCTCTTAAAAGGGTGTAGAATACCAGAATATGGAGCTCTGAAAGCAGATGCTCCTCTGATCATGGAACCTCTTAGAAGATTCTCTCCATTAGAGGGCAGTAGATTCCTAATGTAAAATAAGCAGGTCATGTCATTCAAGCAAATCTTTCCCTGGAGATTCAAATGATAGTCAGATATTCACAAAACTGCTCTGATTGAAGCAGGATTGAGGGCCTTGTATCTCACCAGCTCAGCCTCCACCTTTTGAAGTGATTTCTGAGGATGATGTGAAGACCTCCCAGATCTTAGAGGAGTATGTTTGAAACACACTGTTGCAGACCATCAATGGAGGTTGGGTTTGTCCTGTGTCTGCCATTACATTATTGAATGACTTTGGGCAAATCACTTAATTTCACTGGATCTGTTTACTCATTTATGAAATGATTCAGAATAAATTAAATTCCAGATCCAAAATATAATTCTATGGCATCTGTGCTTTAAAATATTTATGGTGTGGGGTAGGCCGAGTGGCTCGGTTGGTTAAGACCATGACCTCTGAGCAACAGGGTCACTGGTTCGATTCCTACATGGGCTAGTGATCTGCGCCTGAGCTGAACTGCCAACAGGTGGCAGGATGGCTCAGCTGGTAAGAGCATGTGCTCCTAACAACAAGGTTTCCAGTTCGACTCCCACATGGGATTGTGGGCTGTGCCCACCTGCAACTAAGACTGAACGTAGCACATTGAGTTGAGCTGCCCTGAGCTGCCTTCGAGTGGCCAGATGACTCAATGGTTAGAGCATGCACTCTTAGCAACAAGGTTGCTGGTTTGACTCCCTCATGGGATTGTGGGCTGCAACCACCTGAAACTAAGATTGAGCACAGCACCTTGAGCTGAGTGGAAGCAAGCTGCTGCTTGCGGATTTGGAGCTGAGTTAGCTGCACCCTCCACACAACTAAGACTGAAGGACAACAATTTGGCTGTTCCCCTTCCCCAATTCCTCAATAAAATCTTAAAAAAAAAAAAGTTATGGTGTTCATTTCCTTAGTGAGATGATCAGCTTTAAGAGAGCAGGAATTTTGTTTTGTTAATCTCTGTATGACTATACATAGAACTATACCTGGCACATAAGAGACACCATTAGATATTTATTGAATGACTAAATACATGGAATCAATAATAAAGAAAGTGATTTCTCATTGAATAAAATCTTACCATTTAAAGATGTTTATTAAGATGTGAAAATTTTTCAGCTGTTTTAATTTTAGGTGACCAAAATAATATCTACCATGTTTTGATATGAAAGCAAATTAATTAAAATTCAATTTTAATGTTAGCTTAACATAGAACATATATCAAATGATCAGTTTGACTAGTTTACTTAAAATATATTGACTAATTATTATGATTGGCAGTTATGGCTTTAACAAAACTTATTGAGTAGAATTGGGCTTAGGCAAGCTTGAGAAGTGAAATTGAAAATGCCTTTAAGCTTTTGAGATTAATGACTAAAGAATGGAGGTGCTTATAATAAATATAGATAAACCAGGAAGAGCGTATTAAAGATATCTTATTTTGCTTGTTCACAACTTTTAGTTTTGTAAAAAAAAGATTCTTACATAGCACTCAGTGTGTGTCAGGCCCCATTCTAAGTGGTTTACAAATATAAATTTACTTAATTCCTTAGGAACACCATAAGGTAGTTACTATTATTATCCTTATTATACACATGAGAAAACTGAATCCCAGAGAGATTAAGTTTTAGGAGAATGTGTCTGCACACGCAAACTACACTTTTGATGGGGCAGGAGCAGGAGAAGAGGGAGAGTGAGGAGTGAGGGGAGAGTGGGCTGGAGTCAGGGAGGGCGAAGGGTAGAGAGGTACATGACACCTGGAGCAAGAAAGGAGGGGTAGAAGGGAGCTGAAAATTGTTGAAATAGCTAGAGGAATGATAAATTTTGGGAGTTGGAAGGGGAGGAAAAAATAGGCCATGAAAGAAATAGAGAAATAGGAAAAGGACTAGAAGAGTACAAGGTCAAAATGGCACTTACTTGAAATTAGGAAACACACTAAATGTTTTTATTTTTGGTTACTAGCCTATTTTAATGATCATTTGAAAACCTGTAATCCTTTTCCACATAGAAAGAAATCAGTATATTTAAGCAATGTTATATTTAATAGAGCTTCTATACGATTCCAGAATACATCCCCTTCCTCTTTTGGGGAGCATCTGAAAGAAAGGGTCCAGGCTATCTGTTCCCTGAAATCACTCCACAGAGATAGAGTGTGTTGTTATCAGAACTCCAGAGCTGGTCTTCTCTGACTGTGGGCTGGTGCCACTCTCTGATACATGTTGTATTTTCCAAGGATCAAGTCAACGTATTCCTGCGCTACCTTCTCATATTCAATATCTTTGGAAATTCTTTCTTTCCCTAGAAGCATTTTGAGAATTGGGCAGTTTAAAGAGTTTTCTTTATACTGAACTTGTGGAAGAGATGATTTGTTAGGTACCTGGATTTATAGAAAACACCACGTAGGGCCTCCTTAAAACAACAACCAGCTTTAGTCATTCTACAACTACACAATGGTTTGTGTTGATTGAAGCACCATTTCTTTTCATCTAGAGATGTACAGTAAACAAAGTAAAATTTGACTTATTAAAAATTTAATATCACCAGGCATATTCAGGTCTTAAATCCTTATCAACTAATATGTAAATTGAAATTATAACTATTTTACAGTCATAAGTTTTACATCTATGCTATGCTTTACAATATATAAACACATGCATTCTCATTTACTTTTAAACTGCCTCATAAAGCATATGCTATTCTGTTTTCACATGGGGCAATTAGGTCGCTATAGATAGATTGTTTTTCAAGATTCATCTGGCTGTTCAGATAATGAGCTTAAGCCCACATCTTCTAAGACCAATTTTAGTGTACTTTTTTGCTATAAGCATAGAAATCAACACTAGGGTCCAAAGAAAAAACCTGGAGTTTTTGTTTTTTTTTTTCCTTTGGTGGGGGACATATTATGTGATAAGAGGGAATATGAGACTATAGAAGAATAAATTTTATCTATCTTATCAGTTCTTTTCCTCTCTCTACTTTTTACAGTCATACTATTTGGAGGCTACTGAGCCTCATTCAATAAATCTGCATTCCACTTCTCGACCCTTCCTTCAAATTTGTGTCAAAATAAAAATGAACAAATACATACAAGTATATAGTCTTAGAAACAAATATGGTTGTTTGGTATACCATGTGTCATCTTGAATCATTATTAATTTTGATCTTCATTTCTGTAGACCCTAAATATCTTAAAGATAGGGTCCATTTTGTAATCTCTTTGTTTTTGAAACCATACTTTTCTGTGATTCCTCCCTTTTTTGTGATTCCTCCTTTTTTTCTACTGCTCATATCCAAACGTTTTACATTTTCTCTCTAGGTGATCTGGTAAGGTCCCATGCTTCTAATATATTCTAAAGATAGATGTCACCCCTTGACTCCTTTCTGAACTGCAGACAGTATATATCCAGTTGCCTCTTAGCATCTTCTTGTAGAAGTTTGATAGCCATTTCAAACTTAACATATTTGAAACAGAACTCTTTTGTTCATTTCTTTCTTTTACTACATGTCTAACCCAGCAGAAGTTATGGAGACTTAACCACCAAAACTTACCTTAAATACATCCTCATGTGTTTTTTTTTTTTAAGATGTTTTTTGGGGTATTGGGGTGGAGAACAACATTGGGGAATCAGGGAAGGGGAACAGACAAGTTGCTGTCCTTTTTGTTCTTCAGTCTAGTTGTGGAGGACGTTCCTTCACTTGTTCATGTTGGTATTATCATTGCGCTCTTCCTGGGTGAGGCAGTTGCTTGCTGGCCATTGGACAGCTGTGGCTGGCCACTCACGAAAGCACAGGACACCTGCTGGCCAGCCTCACTGCAGCCTATGCAGTCACCAGTGACTCATGGTAGCCCAGCTCCATGTCAAGCTTTTGTTCACCATCTTAGCTGTAGAGGGTGCAGTGTCACTGGCCCTCAAGTGGGATCTGAACTAGGGCCCTACTGCTCAGAGCTGGTGTCCCAAGCCAACTCTTAACCAGCATGCTACTCGGCTGGCCCACATCCTCATGTTTTATTTTAATTGCTGACATTTAGTAGAAGTCATTATTTTTTATCTTGACCACTGTGATATCTTCTTGATTGGTCTCTTTATCTCAACTTTTGCCTCCTACAATCTGTTTTCTCCCCAGAACCTAAAGTCATGTCACTTCCCTGTGGACACTCTAATCATCCTGAGGTGTCCTGATATAGTGAGAATGGAATCCATATTCTACACCAATAAGGCCTTAACAGGACCTGTTTTCTGCATCTCCATCTGATTTTATCACACCCATGATAAAGTTGGTACTACATAAATATTGATTAAATGAAATGAATAATTTCCTTGTGCTTTAATTATCTGTTGTCTTATGTTTCACAGAAAACAAAAGATACCAAATTGCTTAGATATAGGAAATTGTATGATATACTTTTGAAGTCTCAAGCATACACACTAAATGCTTGTTATTGTGTAACAAACATTAAGAATAAAAGTTATGTGGGTGGATACTTACTGTGAAGCAAGCAGTGAGTGCACAGATGCACACGAGCAGTGGCACAGTTTTCATCTTTTCCTTTTGGTTCCTGGAAAAAGCAGAATAATGGCTCACGATTAGTTATGTAATTGTGGGAGAGGGGCACATTTTGGTAAATGGCTTTATTTGTTAGAAAATACAGTTTTAAAGTGAATAATTGTTTCTGAAAATTATGTTTTACATATATATTTACTCCATAGTTGTGAGGCAAAATTGCTTCCAAATAATATACATTCTTTCACAGAGAAAGCAAAGGAAGAGAGTCAAGAAATTGTTATTGTAATTAACTTGTAGCATGAGCATTTTCTACTGATACTAAAGATTGCCTAGGGAGGGCAAGATCTTAGAAAGTTTAGCAATAAGAAAGCAATAATTTCCTTCTTATTTCTATTCTAATTCTCTAAGCTTCTCTGTTTGGTGAACCATCAAACTACCTGATATTTACTAAACATGGTTTTGTAAATGTTCCATGATGTTATTTGAAACAAGGAAGACATTCCTTGTCTCTGTATTATGAACTGTTACTTAGGACAAAGAAGCTTATCAAATGGACTCTTCCTGAAACTTTATTCTACTGAAGATTTTGCCATTTAATCCCTTTTTCTAAAGTTCTTAATTACAGGGATTATGTTATATTCATTTTATGTCATCATACTTGGCATATAGTGCAGATTTAATCAAATTTTTTAAAAAGTAACTACTTCAATTAGATAATTTTACTTTGGGCTATGTGTTGTAACAAGGGGGAGTGAAAGAATGATGTAAGATTTTATTTTTCTTATTCGATTCGGTATACAGAATATATATGTCAGCTTGAGTTCAGAAAACAAAATAAAGGTTATATGATTATGTAGATAGAATATGTATTAGGACAAGTAAATTAATGTGTGCATGTCAGTGTGGTGGCCTGTCAGACCAGATTTCACAATATAGTCCCGTGGTTTATCAAACTGGTATTAGATTCAGTCATACTTGGTCTAAATCCCAGCCCTGCCACTAATGGTATGACTTTGAGTGAGTTGCAATCTTATATGTGAAGGTTGTCCTGAGGATTAACTGGAATAATATATATTACAAATTGTACTCAGGACAATGTCTGATCCATGATAAAAGCTCAGTAGTGTTTATTAGCTTGGTTCTAGTATATCAAGAAGAAAAGTATCTGACACAGTTGGAGAAAGGAATTGTTTTTATTACTTTATCAGTTTCCTAATATCCTATCATATTTTCTTCTCTTATTTTCAAGGTTAAAAAAATATTTCCCACTCATAATATTTTCTCCTAATAACATAAGAGTTGAGCCTGTTATCACATAGTTTAGTAGTTCACAAGAGAGAATAACTGTATTAGCACAACTACTGATATTATATATATATATATAAAACTCAAAATCTGTTTAGTTTACATTAGAATACATTAGTTCCCAATATATAAAATATTCATGTACCTGGCCTGATGTGACTCTTCTTAGGATGTTCGATCCAATTGATTGCCTTCAGCTGACACTTTTAGGAAACTGGAAATAAAGACGAGAAAACACAAGAGAATTTTCAGATTTTATAGTTCTCCCTTTGAGGTTTTTGGAAATAGGAAATTTACTGGATTTAGGATACGGTCACTTCTGTCAAGGAATTTGATTTCAAAGACAAAGAAAGGATAGTTGTAATTTGCTGAGGTTGACAGTAGCCCTTTGTACACCAGATTCTTCCTGATGAACATGATGACATTAAGAGGTTCTCAATGAATAATTTATTTGATTGATAGAAGCATGATAGTGATTGATGACACTTAAGGAGACTTGAACAACCACAGACCAGGTCTTCCAAGTAGGAACAGATCTTCCACCCTTTCTTGTTGGCCTCTCAAAGTAAGTAGAGGGATTGCCTTCCAACAGCTCATGTGATACAGCACCATTTTTTCTCTGTCCAGAAATATGATTTTGCAAAGGGCAGAGGATAAAAACATAACATAATGCTAAATATTGATGAAGGACAATTACTTCAGAGCTGAAAGATAAACATTAAATTATTTAATATGCGCAATTTAAAACTTTTTGACTTTTTATTTTGAAATAAATTCAAACATACAAAAAAGTGAGGAGAGTAGTATAAAGCACAATCATTCCTTAGATTTAACAGTTGTTAACATTTTGCTGTAGATCTTAATTGATTGTTTTGTTGAAATATTTTAAGTTATATTACAGAAATAATGATAACCAATCTATCATATTTCAGTATTTACCTCTAACATAATCTTTTTTATATAACACAAGTAACATCTAACAACATTCATAATTCATATATACAATCTAAAACTCAGTCCGTATTCTAATTTCCCAAATTTTGCCCAAAGTACTTGGACCTTATTACTTGTCCTTACCAGGACACAAATAAGGTCCATACATTACATTTACTTGTTATGTCTCTAGTTTATTTTACTCTATAACATTCTCCTCTCTTTCCCACCATGGTATTGATCTCTTGAATGACTAGGCCAATTGTCTTATAAGTACTTATCTTTAGAAAGAAATTTAAAAGTCATTTTCATAAAGGTTTTATAATTAGATATTTCTACTATATAAAATCAATCAAACTGCTGGTCAATGTTTTTTTTTTTCACATATCGTTTCTGAGGGCAGGTTTAAGTTATATTGTTTGAGTTTGATTTCTTGCTTCTTCACTTAGTAGCAATGTAATATTTGGCAAGTTATCCAACTTCCCTAAGTCTTTTCCTAAGTCCTCTCCTCACTTTTCCTATCTGCAAAATAGGGGTGTCATCTACCTTACAAAGTTGTTATTAAAATAACATCAAATAATCTAAAGGGTCAGATATGGTGCTTTTAAATAATAAAACTCAGCTTTTGAATTGCTATCATTGGGAAGTAGGAGTAGTTTTTTTTTTATAGCATTCAGTTAGCAGATATGGGTTATAATATTTTTTTCCCTTTATTTTGCTAGTAACCAGTGATATACATTTACAACATGCTTTTTTTGTGGTCAAAATGGAGTGTGGAGTAGAATTTTTATTGATTTGAAACAAGTTTTTCTGAGTCCATGGCTTCAATAGAACAATTCTCAAATCATCTTAAGTTATTGCTCACTTGATAACAACCTGATACATTAATAAAATTCCCAGAAATGTCTGATTACTTCCAGTCTTGATTCACACCTAACGATAACAGTATCAATTCTTTTTAAATATTAGAAAAGCATAAGAATAACTGAATATATTATAATTTGATCCAGTGTCTTTCAGGTTTTATTTTCCAATAAATAATGATGATCATTTATTCTTTTAATGTTCTTGCAGTGTTGGCTCAACTTTGCATTTTAGGAACTCATGATTATGCAGTGAACTATACAAATAGTTTGTAAACTATACAAATTTTAGACATAATGAATAGAAATTACTAACACATAGACTACAAAATCACCATTATGCTGTATTTTAACTTAGCTCTGGGTGTTGTGACATGAGGAACAACATGATAACCTCACAGTGTACTGCCCATTGAATTCTGCTTTTCTGGAATAAAAAAGCTACACAGCTGATTTTCTTCTCCTTACTACACTCTCACCTCCACACCAAAATGCTTCATATCTGAAAAGAAAGTTTATTTTCTAATTCAATCAGGACCAGATGTTGGTTAATTGAAATGTCCATTAGAGTAGAATTCAAAGTAGAAGACTTTTACTAACCTTTTTTCTCCCCTAACTCCCAGCTCTTTGGATATTTCACATTATTTTATGCTTTCTAATCTATTATAAATCTTAATTAGAATATGAAGAACATCAATTATTTCAATCAGTGCATTAAGACATATTTTGCTCTATCAATATTATTTTAGGCTCTGTTTCTGTTGTTTGAAATATATTTTCTGGTTTTACTAAAGTTGATAGTTGACTCCTTTCAGAGTTTTGAGGAAGTATTTGCAGAATAGGTGAGTCCATGAATCCATTTTCAGGTTAAGAAAAATAATCTGGATTTAAGAGTAAGAGAATTTGGAAATGGCACAATGGAAAACTGACCTGGAAAAGTGGTAGAAAGCTTTGTTTCAACTTTGGCAGTCTTTGCAGTGTCTATATAATGACATTTATGTCTGTATATGCAAGATAAAGGAAAGAGAATTATGTGCACCTTCTTTAGTTTTTGATTTCATATACTATTATCAGTCCTAGTATTTTAATGCATCTCAATCCTTGTCATTTTCAAAGTGCTTCTACATACTTCATAATTATCAATTATATAGAACAATTATTAAAAGTAAATATAGTGTTCCAGGAATCTGTTGGGGCACTCATTTTGCTCAATGTTACAAAGCTAGTGGAGTAACAATGGATAACAGTGACCTTGATAGCTTCTTAATATTGTTTTCTCTAAGTATGTTTATTAGGGGAAGGTTGGATAAATAGTTTGTGCTTTCCAGTAAAATGCCTCATTTGGTATTTTGCTTTTCACCCATGTTAGTTGGCTCCTCAGCTTTCTTTATCCTGACTATGCCTTGTCAGCTATGAAACCCTGGTTTCAGTTTTATAAAGCTAATCTTTTTAGCCTGGAGATCTTTTTCCTTTATAAAAAAAATTTTTTTATTTCAAGGTTTCATTTTGATTATTTTCTTCTGGTTTGGGGTTCAGCAAAACCTAAGCTAAATTGAGTAAGAGTCTTCTTCTTTGAGAGAAATTACCATTATTTTTGTAATTGTCATGTCTGCCTCTGGAGTTTTAGGTTTACCTTAGAGGTGGCATTGTGTATTGGAATAGAAGACAAAGACAGACTAAGAAACTGATGAAATGAAATGGCAGGGAAAGAAACGGGTCATTCTATAGGGGATAGCAAGGCCAGTTAGCATGCATAGCAAGAATGGGGAAGTGATTCTCACATCTGTCCATAGTTAGGCCTCCCCATAAAAGAATTACTCAGATTGAGTTGTGAAGTAGATTAAGAGCATTTGTATTCATTACCTTCATTTAAATGCAAATTTGTAATAATAAATAGAACAGTAGATGAGGAGGAAATGATCTTTCTGGCACATTCTTGAATCCTGTGAATTTTTATGAAGGGTAGGATTTTAATTTCTGTGCACAAGAGGAAGGTCAATTGATGTCTGTGATGAAAACATTTTATAAATGTGGTATAACCTTCTTAAAAAGTAGCCTGAAACATTTTTTTTTTCTCTTCAAACCTCAATTATTTTTTTCCAGGAAGGGATAAAAAACGGAAAGTAATGTTATGGAATATATTAAAATGTTTGTAATTTCAACTTCTATGTTATAAAATATTTTTAAAAATCTGATCCTTTGTCTAAGCAATTGCTGAGAAAAAGATGGTGTTTAAATTCCACCAGATATAAGAGATAGGTTAGGTAAACATCACAAAACAAAGAGAGACTCAGAATTTCTTTACAATTAAAACAAAACATAACAGAGACATCTAATTAAAAAGATACTCATTGTGGCCGGCTGAGTGGCGCGGTGGTTGAGAGCTGGCTTGGGATGCCAGCGACCCGGGTTAGGATCCTACATATGACACTGCCCTCCAAAAAAAAAAAAAAAGATACTCATTGGGCACTTTACATAAAAATACTGGAAATCCATAATTTTCTTTTATTTTGTGCTAAATATAAGAGAGGGAGCAAGATAAGAGTTCTAAATGTGGAGAAACCTTTTCTCTGATTAGTTAAGCACAATCAAAAAAGAAAAGGAAAGTTACCAGCAAAGGCAAAATCAGCTTGCAATAATTTTGAGGCTGTTTCCCTGCAGCCATAGAAAGATGGACCCTAATATGTCTCAGGAAGGAATTTGTTTTCTAAGTAAAAAGAATGAATAATAAAGAAAGATGTAATTGAGACTATGAAAAAAATTACAGAATGAAATGTGTATTATAATTTAGGTTTAGTAAAAATGGTAACCAATTTACTACTCAGGAAGGGTTTGATAAACTGTGGCATGTGTGCCTGATTTGGCCTCTGGCCTGGTATTTTACCCAGTAAATGAAAAATGGTTTTCATAATTTTAAAAGATTGTAAAAAAACAAACAATAAAAAATATCCACAAAGGCCTAAAATATTTACTATCTGGTTCTTTACAGAAAAAGCTTGCTAATCCCTGTTTTAACTAGAGGAACTTTTTAAAGAAAGTCTATTTCACCATTTGACATTTGCTATCGCCTATTTTTAAAAGTCCTTTAAAAGTAAAACAAGTATTTTCTGGGAAGCATTGGTGCATTTCTGCAGTTATTGGTGTACTATTGGGCTCTGTAATCAATTGTCTGGTCTCTGCCTTTTGATGTACTAGCTGTATGACTTTGCGTAAGTTATTCAACTCTTCTAAGATTTAGTAATGTCAATTACTGATTTTCCTCATTGGTAATGTATGTACATGATTATAGAAGCTATGAAGTTTAAATGGGGGTACTGAGCATTACAATGTATGTGTAACAGTATCTGACAAAAGTTATTTTAGTTAGCTATTATTATCTGTGAAATTGTTAGATACAAACATTCCAGAATTATTGCAACAAGGAAGCAAATTTACCATGCTATACAGGTAGAGTTTTTTGTGACATCTACATGTCTGCCTGATGGGGAAATTTATATTAATTTTGGAACCCATTCAAGAATTTGTCTTCCAGTGTTGGCCAAGTTGCTCAGTTGGTTTAGAGCGTGAACATTGAGCAACAGGATCACAGGTTAGATTCCCTCACAGGCCAGTGAGCTGCATCCGAGTTGAGCTGCCACTGAACTGCTAACAGGTGGCAGGGTGGCTCAGTTGGTGAGAGCACATGCTCCTAACAACAAGGTTTCTGGTTCGACTCCTGCATGGGATGGTGAGTTACACCCACCCATAAGTAAGATTGAACATGGCACCTTGAGCTGAGCGATCATGAGCTGCTGACGGGCGTCCAGATGGTGACTGGATTTGAAGCTGAGCTAGTTGTGCCCTCCACAACTAAGATTGAAGGACAACAACTTGGCTGTTCCCCTTCCCCAATACCCCAATTAAAATCTTAAAAAAAAAAAATTCATCTTCCCACTCAGTGTTATGGATATTAACTCACAACAGTGTCACCAGTGTGCAGATGACACTTGCAGCTAGAGACCTTGGCACAGAGCTCAAAGTAGAGAAAACATGCACAACTGCAGCACCAAAAAAAAAAAAAGGTGTTTTTTTCAGATTGACTAAAGCAAAATTACCAATATTTTATAGAGCTTGCCAAAGAAACTAACACCTTTTATTTATATCCAATGAAATGAATTTTGAACCACTGCACAAGCATAAACTGAAACAACGCATATCTCACCCCACATTGGCTTGGAACATGCCTCAAAGCTTGTCCTCATTGAGATGTCTCCAAAATAGGATGGCCTTAGACGTTATTACAACCTCAAAAGGAGTTACCTGTACCATATCTGAACAGAATGCTGTGTATCCATGTATAAGTCTGCTTATGTATAGTTTTTATTAAGTCACATGAGGACACAAGTAAATACCCTGAATATTCTGACCCCCAGTGTACACGACTTAATGAATCAGCATTTTGGATCATGGGGCTCTTCATGGAAACTCATTTTCGTAATCATTATCTTAATATGTGTTTTCTCTTACATGTATCTATATTGTTGCTGTGGTATCTCCCTCTACTGCAGCCACATAGCTGCCAAACCAGCCACTTCCATGCTAGTAAAACACTTGCTGATTGCTAGGGGCATAGTGCAGGAGGTGGGGGTGGGAAGTGGGCATGTACATTGTAAGAGACAGTCACAGGGATGGAATGTTAGAGGCTGTCATTGAGGGGACATGATCACTAGTTGACCTGTAAGCTGCATCCCGGCAATCTGAAGCTCCTCACCCCCTCCTCTGGCCTTGGAAAGTACATTTGCCCACTGTTTTCCCAGCCAGGGCTGTTTCAAAGAACCTCGGGAGACTAAGATTTTGTTGAGAACATCTGGATTGAGTACGTAACAAAACCCAGTTAAGGCCTCTATATAAACTTCTCAGATTCTGCTGGGCGTGGAGATCTACCCATCCAGCTGCCACTAAAGACAAGCCTCATAAGTTCCCTTGCTTATTAAACCTGCCAGTTACCAATCTAGAGAGGTCTTTGCCTTATTTGGGTCTCTCCTTGCTCTCCTCATACAGGGGCTTGTTTGCAACCCAATAATATTAGGTATGACTGTTTTGTTTTCTTTGTAGGTACTCTTTATTAGTTTGAGAAAAGTCCTTTCTACTCTTAGTTTATTGAATTTTTGTCACAAACGAGTGTTGACTTATGTAGAATGCTTTTTCTGCATTCATTGAGATGACCACATGGTTTTTATTTTAGGCTTTCAATAGGGTGAATTGCAATTTAATTGACATACAATATTATATTAGTTTCAGGTGTACAACATAGTGATTAAACATTTATATATCTTAGAGTGATCACCCTGATAATCTAGTATCCATCTGACACCATACATAGTTATTACAATATTATTGACTATATATATTCCCTATGCTAGACTTTACCTGCCCATAACTATTTTGTAACTACCAATTTGTACTTCTTAATCCCTTCCCCTTTTTAGTCATCCCCCAAACCCTCTCCCATCTAGCACCGTCAAAACGTTCTCTAAATCTGTAAGTCTGTTTTTGTTTTGTTTTATTTATTTTGTTTCTAAGATTCCACATATAAGGAAAATTGTATTGCTTCTGTCTTTCTAGATCTGACATACTGCACTCAGCACAGAACCCACCAGGTCCAAATCTGCTACCAGAGAGGGCAAAAACCTATTCTCTTCCATGGTCAAGAAATATCCCATTGTATATGAGTAACACATATATACAATTTTTTCCATTCATCCATTGTCTGACACCCAGACTGCCTCCACGTTTTGGCCATTATGAACAGTGCTGCTATGAACATATGGAAGCACATGTTCCTTCAAAATAGTGTTTCTGGGTCCTTTGTCTTCTGTTATACTCTTTGTTTTAAAGTCTTTTTTCTTGTATAAGTATCGTTACTGAAACTTTTTGTTTTTTTTCATTTTCATGAAATATCTTTTCTCATCCCTTTACTTTGTGTCTCTGTGTGTCTTTCAATCTAAAGTGAGTCTCTTGTAGGCATCATGTATAAGTGTTTTGTTTTCTTATCCATTCAGCCCTCGTATGTCTTTTGATTGGAGCATTTAATCCATGTACAGTGAAAGAAATTGTTGCTAGATATGTAGCTATTGTTATTTTATTATTCATAATTTTGACTTTTTTTTCCTTTTTTTTTTTTTTGAGGGCAGTGTCACTGGCCCTCATATGTGGGACCAAACCGGGGCCGCTGGCTTCCCAAGCCAGTGCTTAACCACCGCGTCACTCGGCCGGCCCCAGATTTTTTTTCCATCTTAAAGAAATCCCTGTAACATTCCTTTTAATACTGGTCTCGTTGTGATGAGCTTCTTTAGCTTTTTCTTGTCTGGGAAGCTCTTTGTCTGTCCCTTGATTTTAATGATCACTTTGCTGAATAGAGTAGTCTTGGTTGTAGGTCCTTGCTTTTCATCATGTTCAAAGTTTGTGCCAATCTCTTCTGGCCTGCAAAGTTTCTGTTGAGAAACCAGCTGACAGTCTTATGGGAGCTCCTTTATAAGTTATTAGTTGCCTTTCTCTTGTTGCCTTTAGGATTCTCTCTTTGTCTTTATTAACCTTTGTCATTTTAATTATAATGTGTCTAGTTGTGGACCTGTTTGAGTTCATCCTGTTTGGGACTATCTGCTCTCCCTGGGCTTTTTTATGTCTATCTCTTTCCCAGGTTAGGAAAGTTTTCAGTCATCATTTCTTCAAGTAGGTTCTCAATCTCTTGCTGTCTCTTTTCTGTTATCCCTATAATGCAAATGTTACTCTTGATGTTGTCCCAGAAGTCTATTAATCTATCCTCATTTTTTGGATTTTTTTTTTCTGTTCTGATTGGATGTTTTGTACTATCTTGTCTTCCAACTCACAGTTTCAATCCTCTGTCTAGTCTGCTGATGATTCCTTCTAGCGCATTCTTCATTTGAGTTATCGTATTCTTCACTCCTGACTGGTTCTTTTTTATGGTTTCTATGTCCTTTTTTTATGTTTGTAATCTCTTTGTTGAAGTTCTCGCAAAATTCCTTGAGCATCCTTACAACCATTGTTTTGAACTCTGCTAGGTTGTTCTCCATTTTGTTTAGTTCTTTTTCTGGATTTTTCTCCTCTTCTTTCATTTAGGGTGTATTTTTTTTTTATTTTCTCATTTTGGCTGCCTTTCTGTGTTAGTTTATATGTATTAGACAGATCTGCTATGTCTCCCAGTCTTGGCCAGGTGGCCTTATGTAATAGGTGTCCTGTGGGGTCCCTGGCCACCTGAGCTTGGTGCTCCAGAAGTGTCCTTCATGTGTGTTGTGTGTGTCCTCCTGTTATAGTTGAGCCTAGATCACTATTGGCACATCAGTGGGTGGGTGTGACTCTCAGGGTGACTTGCTATGGGGTTTGGCCACATCCATAGCTTATGGGCTGTTATGTGGGAGGCTTACCCCCGAGTAGGATTTGCCCCAGTGGGCTCTGGTGCCTCTTGAGACCACTCATGTGTGTGCCACTTGTGCAGCTAATTGGGCGGTGCTCTGCTGTGGTCTGAAGCCAACCTCCAAGTAAGTTGGTTCTGGGGTCTCTTGGAAGAGGTTCCTGTGCAGGCCCAGGTCACCTACTGCCTGTGACTGGCCGGGAGCTGCCTGGTAGGAGCTGCAAAGCAATCTGCAGATGTTTGTTGCCTTTGATAAATCTGGAGGCTCATGAGAGAGGGATGAATATTTTTTAAAAATTATAGTTGACATTCAATATTAGTTTATATTACTTTCAGGTATACAGCCTAGTGGTTAGACACCTGTATAACTTATGAAGCAATCCCCCCAATAAGTCTAGTACTCATCTGACAATATACATAGTTTTTACAATACTATTGAATATATTCCCCAAACTTTACATTACATCCTGTGATACTCCCGTAACTACCAATTTGTACTTCTTAATTTCTTCACTTTTCTCACCCAGCTCCTCAATTCCTTCCCATCTAATAACCATTAGTTTTTTCTCTGTATCTATGGGTCTGTTTCTGTTTTGTTTGTTCATTTATTTTGTTCTTTAGATTCCACATATAAGTGAGATCATACTTGTCTTTCTCAAACTGACTTATTTCACTAAGCCTAATACTCTCTACATCCATCAATTTTGTCGCAAATGATAATATTTCATTCTTTTTATGGCAGAGTAATATTCCATTGTATATGCATCCCACGAATTCTTTATCCAGTCATCTATAGATAGGCATTTTGGTTGTTTCCATGTTTTGGCTATTATAAATAGCGTAGTGAACATAGGGACGATATATTTTTTCAGATTAGTGTTTTAGGTTTCTTCAGGTAAATACCCTGAAGTAGAATTGCTGAGTCATAAGGTACCTTTATTTTTAAGTTTTTGAGGAACTTCCATACTGTTTTTTGTGTGGCTGTACCAATTTGCAATCCCACCAACAGTACACAAGAGTTCCCTTTTATCCACATCCTTGCAAACACTTGTTGTTTGTTGGTTTATTTATCATGGCCATCCTGACAGTTGTGAGGTGATATCTCATATTGGTTTTAATTTGCATCTATTCAGTTCTTCTACCCATTTTTAAATTGGATTTTAAAAAAACTGCATTTTATTTTAAAATTGAATCTTTTTTATTTATTTATTTATTTTTGCTATTGAGTTGTACAAAGTCCTTGTATATTTTGGATATTAATCCCTTAGCAGATATATGATTTGCAAATATTTTCTCCCATGTAGGTTATATTTTTATTTTGTTAATTGTTTCTTTTGCTGTGCAGAAGGTTTTTTAGTTTGATGTAGTCTTACCTGTTCAAATTTGCTAATAACGTAACACTTAAGATTACATTTTTTTTTGATCACAGCCTTGATTTGGGAATGAATTGTTCAACTCTTACTAATTTTCTATAAAATTTGTATCTACAGTTTGATTTTTCCTTTGTCCCAGTGATTATTTAAAAGAATGTTTCCTAATTTCTGGTAGGTGTTTTCCCCCTGAACTTTATTCCTTTATTGGTTTACTTTGCCCTGTTATGATATGGGAAGAGGCTCTTGGCTTGTGCAGGATTTATTGGAGTCCAGGCACCATGTACAGCTAAAGGCGACTAATTGTGGGACAAAGAAGCTGCTAGGAGCAGGAGGGTAGTTGAAAAGTCTGCAATAAAAAATGTTGAAATTGGAATCTGGGTCAATATAGGTTTGATGATTATATTGCTAGGTCAATCCCAGAAAAAAATGGAGTTAAGTTTGGTTAGCCAATATTTGGATAGCTAACAGCAAAGAAGGGAGGATGACCATGCCAAGCCATGCTCAAAGACTGGAATAAGGGTAGAAAGGAGAGGTGATTACAAGGGGAGAGCAAATTTTCAGAAAACGAAATTCCCAACATCCGTGATAGTGGATCTTACAGCTTGTGACCCATGCTCATTGGATAATTTATTAGTCTCACCTGAATAAAATCTATTTTCTTTTCCAGGAAATAGAAATATTTATTTGTCTGAATGCAAATCTTAAGGCAGTTTTTTCAAACTGTGGGTTGTAGTACACTAGTGGTGAGTGACTAGCATTAAAATGCTAAAGACAGTATATATATGATATGAGATGTATTTCATGGTGTATCAAAGATGAATCTAAAGAGTTTGAAGAAAAATATTTTATAAAATATGAGAATAGAAAAGAACATTATTTAAAAATTGATATATTTTCCCACATAATATGTGATTTTAAATATGTAGATCTAGTTAAATAAATTATTGTAAGTAGAATGTGACAATTTTATTTACATCTTTAGAAGTTTATGTATTTGGGTTTACAAATTCAAGAGCTTTTAATTATCCTCTCACCCGAAAAACGTGGGAAATTTTTTGTATTCAGAGTCTATGCAGGCAATATTCTAGTTAAATAACTGCCCAGATAGAGGTGCTATAAGCATGTAAAGAAAGTATTGGAAGTGGAACTGAATTCTTTGTTTATGTGAGGCTGGATATAATTATTGCACTTAATTTATCTTACATATCCTTTTTATTAAAACTGAGGATTTGGAGACTCGTCTACGTACAACAAATAAAAGAAGCCCTCATTTCAAACTTTTATTAGCTAGGGAAAATCAAGAAGAGAGTTTCTTTGTTGTAGATTTCCCATCAGTGGCAGACACTTTTGTTTAGTAATGCTAATATACATGGTTTTTTAAAGAAGATCTTTATTATGCTTAAATAATGGGCTTTGAAGTAAATTTTTCAGTGCTTGATACTGTTATGTATACTCTGTGAAAGATTCACAATTATAGTCTTTAGAAATAAATTTGTGCATACTTATTGTTTTGATAAGTACTTTTCTTGACACTTCTTTAAGGCAATTCTATGAATAAAAATCCAAAGCTTCTCAGCAGATAAAACACAAGGTGAGTTTTTCTTATTATATGTATTTAATATTATTTAAAATGTAATTGACATTCTTTTTTTATAAGTGACATTCTTAGTGCTCTTAATATGATTGATTAAAAATAGTCAGTTTACATAAAACTCATTAGGAACACATTTGTAGGGTAAAGAATAATATACGCTACATTAAAATTTCTCCTACATAATTAATTTAATTCATTTTAGCATTATATCACCACCTTATGAAAAGTTACTTTTATCAATTTCATAATGGTTAATGAATGACCAATCTGTGCCCCAAAGTCATAAATAATCTTTTAAAATTTTTCTTTTCAGAGGCCACGGAAATAAAATAAATGTCAATAGCATATCTTTAATTTTCTCATATTAGCTTTCTTTCAATTTTATTTAACTTTGTTGTTTCTAACTTATTCTTTCTGGACTACATTTTCATCTCATCACTCAAATGAATGCTGGATAAGCAGCAGCCATGGTTTAGCTAATGCCCAGTTTCATCTGAATGTGAGCTCAGATTGCTTGTATTCTATGATAGTTCCAGTAGTCATATTGATTTTTCAAATAATGGTGCTGGATCTTTTTGATTATTTACAAATTGTTATTTCATCTTTCATGGATAAAGACTTAATTTAGGATCTCTTCACATGACAACTGGTAAATAATAACATATTAACTTTTCTTTAGAAATTGTCTTTCTTGCAGTTAGCTTTGATTACTTTAGAATTGTTCATGTGTCTTAAGGATTTTTATTTCTGTATACATAGGTGTCCATAAAGTCCAGAGTGCATTTGCTGCATTTGTTGGATGAATGGAAAACTGTTTAGGGAGAAGTGTTGGATACGGCGACAAAGGAATTTCTTTAGTCAAATATGATTCTATTCTATCATGTCAGTCATAAAACCATCTATAATTCATCTATAAAAGCAAACACCACTAACAATTTGGTGTAATTTTTTAAAATTTTTCTTTTGTGTACAGGCTTTAGAAAAAGTTATCATGATTTACACTATTTAAAGATGTCTTTATAATTTCATAGATAATAGAAATGAAAATTTAAATTTGTGTACTGAAATGAAATATTCTTATTCTATTTAAATTTCTTTTTGATATTTAGAGTAGAAATAAAAATATTTTTAGCTGGAAGAATATTTAGCACTTTTATATGAAAAAGTAGTAGGTATAAGATTTTGGTCTCAGAGTAAGTTTTTTTTCAGAAGTTCCGCCCATATAAATCATGAACTATGGTAGATAGGCTGTAGGAAATGATTCAGTTTCAGCTTGACCTTCTGTAAAAGAATCTGATGTAGGCTCTGCTGTGTCACTCTTAGTGATGCCATCATTACTATCAAGGGTAGTGTCATAAAATGTGCTAGGTGTAGGTGTTGAAGTGTCATCAGCTATGATGACACTGTTGCTTGTTATGGTAGTAGTTGGAGTTAATGTGTTAAGAGGGGGCAGTGTCATCAAGTGTGGAGTGAGCAGATGTGGTAGTGGGCATAGGAACCATGGAGGGGTCAGAAGTGAGCTCTGATGGAAACAGGTGTTTGGATGCATCACCTGAAGTGGTAGGGTGCTGCGGTGGTTGCTGCTATAGTGGCAGCAGCATGCTGGCGGTTGGTGAGGTACTAATGGAAAGAGTGGGTGTGGTGCCAGGTGTGGTGGTCAGGAGAACTGAAGTCATTTTGGCTGTAGGTGTGGTGCTGGTAACAGCAGACATGGTGGTGAGACCAGGCATGGTAGTGGTAGCCTGTGTGCCAGTAGAAGTGGCAGGAGTGGCTGTGGAAGCAGATGTGGTAGGATTGGCTGCAGTAACCATGGTGGTATGAGCCCTGCATGTAGTGCTTGTAGATGCCAGGGGAGATTCCCCAGTGGCAGGGGAAGAGACCTCAGAACATGTAGTGGCAGCTGATGTGGCTAAGAGATCAGCCACGATGGTACTTGTCTCTGTGGTGACAGTGGTGGTTATAGGGGCAGGTGTGGTAGGAATAGATGTGGCAGCAGACATCGTAGAGACAGACTGCATGATTGAGGAAGAAGACAGAGTCAAAGTAGCTGGGGCTGCAGAGGATGAGCTGGCAGGTGGAGTCGTGGAAGAGGCACTCTGTGCAGTGCTGGGAGGCAGTGATGGTGGCAGGTGATGAGGAGACCTCTGCTGTGGAGGTGATGGCTCAGATGTGGTAGATGTGAATAATGCTGTAGGAAGAGTGGTAGAGACAGGTGTGTTGGTGGCAGAAGTGTTGGCATCAATCTGAGTGGAAAACGGAGCAGAAGTTGTCATTGCAGTAAATGATGTGCTGGTGGCAGTGGAGGCTGTTAAGATTCTAGCTGAGGTAGATGAGCAAAAGTGGTTGTAGCAGGAGGTGAGGTGTTGGAGATGGCAGGGGAAGTAGAGGTGGAAGCTGAGGTGGTAAATGGAGCGGATGTGGTTGTGGGAGAAATCAATGTGAAAGCAGCTGTGGTCATGGCAGGGATGTTGGTGATCATGGAAGTGGTACTTGTGGACATTGCTGGAGCTGCTCCAGATGTGGTAGAAGTAACCGATTTTTTTAGTGGTGTCAGCTACTGTTGTGGTCAGAGATGGTGCAGTGGTTTCCAGAGCAGACATGGCAGTGGCAGCTGTGGTAGTGGCAGAACGAGTAGTAACAGGCTGTGTAATGGAAGAGGGAGAAGAAATGGTTGTGGCACCAGGTGAGCTGCAATGATTGTCAGTGTTAGTGGGGGGCTCTGAAGCAGTGGAAGGAGCTGAACAGGCTATGGCAGTCAGAGTGGTGACTGAGGCAGTGGTGGTAGTGTCAAGGTCATAGGCAATAGTAGGGTCATAAAATGTGCTAGAGCCCAAAGTTGTCATATTATCTGTGGTGACCAGGGTACTTGGTATAGTGTCAGTAGCAGAGGTTGTGATGTCTTCTATGGTAATAAAGAGCACAGGAGTCAGATGAAGTGGTGGGAATAGGATTCACGGTGATTTCAATGGTGGCTGCAGTGAGTATTCCTGAACTGGGGGCAAGAGATGTGATAGAAACTAGAAAAGTGCTAGAAGACATGAAGGAAGGTGATAAAGAGCTGGTGGCAGCAGGAGTGGAAGGAGTAGGTGTGGGGGCTGGAGAAATTATAGCATCAGCCTGAGGAAAAGTGTCAAGAATGGCAGTGGTTGTGGTGGCAAGGGAGGTGCTGGTGGCTTCAGTGGATATCATGGGGAGGGCAGCAGTAGCTCTGGCTGCCTGTGTGGTGCTGAAAGGAGCACATGTGCTTGTGGCACCTTGTGGGGTAACAAAGGCATCAGAGAAGGAAGCGACTGTGGAGGAAGCTGTGGTAGGGGCCTCTGTGGTTGTCAGGCATGTTTGGGGCAGCAGAGGTGATACTTGTGTATGCTGCTGCCCCAAATGAGGTAAACAAAGATGACTGACTAGTGACACCAGAGATAGGAGTGGTAGTGGCTGTGGTTTCCACCACACACATGGAGGTAGCTGCTTGAGTTGTGCTAAAAGTAGTGGAAATCCTTGGGGCAGCAGGTGTGGTGGTGATAGATGCAGAAATGACTGCAGGAAGAGCAGTAGGAACAGATGTGGTGGCAGGGGATGTGCCTGAGACAGCATCTTTGGAGGTAGAGGGCTATGTGGTAAGTGCTGTACAGAAAGCAGCAGAACGGGATCAGTAGTGTCAGGTTGATAATCAAGTGTGTCATCATCAAATGTACTAGAGTAAAATGTTGATGTGTCATCTTCAATGACCAGGGTTGTAGTCATTGCACCAGGGGTGATTCTGTGGCATCTGCTCCAGTTGTCAAATGCTGTCTAGGAGGAGAGTGGTATTGGTAGAAGTGGGATCTGTGTTGAGTTCGGGGATGATCACTGTGGGTGTTGCTGTGCTCAGGAGTGCAGGTGTGGTGGACTGAGCCTCTGTGGTGGCTGCTTCTGTGGTTGTAGAAGTGGCTGTAATCATTTTCATCCATGGCAGCTGTGGCCTCTAAAGCCATGGATGTAGAGCTATTGTAGGTCCATAGCTGTAGAGGTAGATGTGGGTAGCAGCAGGGGTGCTCATGAAGGCCTGTTCTGGGGGCAAGGGAGCGCTGGTGTCCATAGCAGTGAATGTGGTGCTGGGGGCAGCAGACGAGGTAGAAAAAGATTTGCTGTTGGAGGTAGAAGTAGCTGAGGGAGAAGTGGAGGGAGCAAGAGTGGTTGAAGCAACAGATGTGGTGGAGAGATCTGCGCTGGGGGCAGCCTCTGTGATGAGGGGGGTTGAAGTAACTTTGGCAGTAGATTTGGTAGGGGTAGCTGTGGTGAAAGCAGACATGTTTCTTGGTGGTGCTGCAGAGAGCGAAACTGTGGTTGTGAACTTTGTGTATTCACAGGTCATAAGTCACTCCCAGCCAGAGTTACAGCAGAGACGGAAGTGACCATTAGTGCAGTGGTAGTGGTGGGTGTGGTGGTGGTTGATGTAGACTGAGAAGCTGATTCTGTGGTGATAGGAGATGTAGTTTTTGGCACCATTGTTGAGAAATTAGAAGCAGGGATTGTTTTTGGGGTGTGTGATATAAATACTGAGCTGGTAGATTCAATGACTTGGGTGGTAGTAGGAAGGGATTTAGTGGTTTTCCCCACAGATTTATTTGCTCATTTGGGCAGATTCGCAGTAGTGGGGCTGGTGGAAGACAAACTAGGAATTTCAGTTGGTTTGAGTAATATAGTGGCAGAAGAACTGGTGTCAGCAATAGTATTAACAGTGGCAATAAGTCTAATGGTGGGTGCATTGGGCTTGGTGGAGATGGTCAGTTTTGTGTTAAGAATCACAGGCTTTAAAGTTGCTGCTTCTGGTTGAGAAGCCAGCAGGCTTAGCGTTGGTGGACTTGGCGGTGGAGGTCACACCCTTGGTTGTGGTAGTGGATGTAGTGATAGCTGTGGCAGGTTGTTTAGTGGTAAAGGATTTGGTGGTAGGGGCCACTGCTTTGGTGGTTTTGGAGGATTTGGGAGTATTAACCACAGGTTTGGTAGAAACGGTGGATTTTGTAGCTGTAGCTATAAGATTAGAAGTTGAGGAAGATTTGGTGATAGAGGCCACTGAGTTTGTGGCAGCCTTTGTATTAGTTGATACAAATTGAATGGTCACAGAAGCTTTTGTGGCCACTAAAACTGGTTCTGAGATTATAGTTTTAGAGGTTGTTGGCTTAAGATCTGCTGGAAACTTCTTCTCAGGGTGTGTGGGACAAAGTACCCCTGGCCAATGATTTTGAAAGTCAGGTTTAGGTTTCAATGGTGGCTTTTGATGAGGGCTGTGTGGGTGAAATGGGTGTTTTTTACCTGGTTGCCTTCCATAATGTTTATGTGAGCCAGAGTGCTGGATGGGTTTATATGGCTGGAGATAAAGCGGATTAGCATATTGTTTTTTGACAGCAGGATTCCAGAGTGCAGGACCTTTGGTACAGGTATAGGCTGGCCAAGGTGATAGTATTGAGGGCCTGGCTGGGGAGGTCTCCTATTATAGGGTGGATTTCTTGCGTTTTTGCTTTTCTGTTGCATGGCTGCTTTTGCCTTAGATTTTCTTTGGCTAGATTGTTTTCTGACTGGTTTATTCAAGTGATGCTCTGAGGGCCCAGTCTGATGATGTTTGGGAATATTTGGACCAGTCTTTGCTTGACTTGTTCATTGCTTTATGGTTGGATTTTTACAAGGTTTTACTTGGCTAGATATTTCCTTTGGACTCAATGGTTGTGGCTTGGTTTGACTGACATTTTCTTGAACTGAAGTTATCGAAGGTAGTTTGGAATCAAAGGTAGTTTGAGTATTTTTGGGTTTTGTCAAAATTTGGTGCCAAAGTAAGGTTTAGGTTTCCTTGATAACTTTTTTGTTGTTTTGCCAGGCTCATATTTGATAATTCTAGGTTTTTAAGAGCTGATGAATTTGTATGATTTGGAAGTTCATGGCAATTTTGCTGTACTAGAGATTTTTGATAAGACCTTGATTGCTGGATGGATGTGTCTATGCACAAGTCTCTGTTGACCAGCTTTGTTTTTTTTTTACCTTTTTGGTTCTGTTTGGTTTATTTGTAATAGGTTTTGACTTTCTAGGTTGTTTAGTAGCATTCAGATGGAACTTCCTTTGGCTAACTTTTTTTCATATGGGAGCCTTTGTTTGACTAATTTGTTGTTTCTTGATTGCAGTATTATGAGGTTTTGATAGGATATACGTAAGGCTTATGGTTTAGTTTAGTGCTGCTGATCATTTCTTTTACCAACTGAAACTGTACATGGATTGGGTCTTTCTGGATTTTGTCAAACTTTAATTGTAAAACAAGGCTATGTTTTCTTGGAAGTTTTTTTTAAAACAGTTTTTCCTTGCTGAGATTTGTTTTTGTTAATATTTTTGGGAACTGTTGAATTCATGTGGTTTGGGAGTGTTGACATTCTGTGTGTGATTATTTTGACCAGGCTTGGGCTGACCGGGATGGTGATATCTAGGCCCAGTGGAGTCAGGTTTATGTTGACCAATTTTCTGGTTTTCATGTTTACTTATGTTGTTTCTATTTGTTGTAGCTTTCAGTTTGGGGATTGAAATGTTAGAAATTTTGGAAATTTGTTTTAGAAATATTGAAATGATATTTACTCTGGTTAGTTTTCATACTGAAATTTTTGTCTGGATTGGTGCCTGATGGTTATATTTTTACTAAGTTTTGATTGATCAGATATGTTTTGTAGGTTAGGTTGTTGTCATTTCTTTTACTAGTTGAAGATGAAGATAGTTTGGACTGTTTTGAGTTCTGTTGAACATGGAAAAGGAAAATTAAAATTTCCTTATTATTTTATAGCAGTTTTATCTTCATAAGATTTAGTCCTTTTAAGTGTTTGGTGAGTCTTTGAATTCCTGGGGCTTTGAATTTGTTCGTTACTTAGTGGTGTAGGGGATTTTTGATGAGTATATGGTTGAGGCCCATGCATGGCTATCATTAATCTTGTTTGTACATTTGCTTTTGTTTTCACTCCAGAGACTCTCGTCTTTTTTATCTTCTTAGTGTTGAAATGGCGTTTTCTCTGGTCATTTTGCTTTCCTATATGATTTTTTACTTGATGTGGTTGGTGTTTAGTAACTGTATTCTTCTGAAGTTGTAGTTGGCTGGATATTTTCTGCTGGCCTGATATCTGAGGCTTTGTTGGTGACCATTTAAAGCTACTTTGGTTTGGCTTGTATTCTGTTGGATAGTAGTACTTATGGGAGCTTTAGATTTCTTTGGTAATTTTTTAAGTATTTTGTCTGTATGAGATTTGAAGGGCCGGCCAAGTGGCACGGTGGTTAAGAGCTGGCTTGGGAAGCCAGCGGCCCGGTTCAGGTCCCACATATGAGGGCCAGTGACACTGCCCTCAAAAAAAAAAAAAAAAAAAAAAAAGAAATCTAGAGATTTGAATGTGCTAGATTTTTTTGTGAACTGTTAATTTTGGGGTTGTGGCTCTTTTTTTGTGGAAGACGTTTCATGGAAACTCTCTTTAACCTTTGCAGTTTTGCTGCAAAATATTCCCATTCTCCAATTTGACAATTTGCTTTTGTTAAATTAATTTTTCTGAATTTTCTTAAAGTTCCGATTTGATTATTTTTAGGTCTTTAGGATTTTATTTAAGTCTGTAAGTTGAACTTTAAAATCTGCATTTTGTGTGCCTCATTTTTGACACGATTTACTAGCTCTATATATTGTTTTAGTAATTCTCTGGTTTTGAAAGCCATTGGCTCACATTTATTTGTCAGTAATTCTACAAACCTGTGGATACTATAGGCACTTTCTGATTCTTCTTGTCAAAAGTGTTTCCTAATTTTGGGAGTGTCATCTATTCTATTTTATCTTAATATATAGTTATTTATTTTTATATATCATTTTTCCCCACTAAAATTTAGTTTTTTTTGTAACCAGGAATTATGCATCATTTATAGTTTGTTTCATTGTCAATTACAGTATCTTTCATAAAAAAGGGCCACAAAAATATTCATTGGTTGATCAAGGATTTGATAGTTTGAATTAGAGTACCTCAAGACTTCTCTGTTTCAGTCTAAATATCATGTGTTTCTTTACCACTCCTTTGACATATGAAAAAGTTTTCAAATCATTCACTTGCTTGAATTTTTTTCTGCTGAACATTTTCAATTTTTCAGTGTTCTCTATTAATATGTTCCCAGATTTTATTATTTTATTTTTATATTGAAGCTAATGTTTGTTTAGTGCTTATTATGTTCCAGCATCATTTCTAAGCATTTTGTATTATTAACTTATCTTCTATAATAACAGCCCTGAGAGGTGGGTATGTTCTGATCAGTGGAGTACTCAACCTCCCTGTTGACACAGGTTCAGTTAACTTTGCTTGTTTGAACAGCTGTTCATACTATTGACTCACTATTGACTACAGTGATTTGTAGTCATCTTTAAATTTGTATGTATTTTTAAAACAATTTCAGTTTATGATGTTTCTTATATTCTTCTTAAGTTGATTTTGGAAACTGAAACAAAGAACTATTTATTGCTGGGAGATAGTATTATGTATGTTAATGTTTAAATGCACAGACTTTAGAAGCAAATTGACATGGTTCATGTTGTGGTTTTGCTACTGAACAGCTATGGAAACTTGGAACACTTTTCTTTTTAACAAATCCATGGTTCAGTTCATAATATATAAATTGTAAAATTATAATCTATAAATTCTTATGAAGGTTAGCAAAGTAAAAATATAATTAGCATCTAGTAGACATACAGTAAGAGCTCCACAAAAGCTGGCTACTACTATTAAATTTTTTTGCATATTACTTTCTACCAATTCTGAACTATTTTTCAAGCCGCTGCAGATGTGGCAATACTTGGCCTCAGGAGAGGTGGTAAAATAGTAAAAAGGGTAAATATGTGAAGTGCTAGGGAAATCATTGGTTTTGGTGCCTGTTCTTAATGTCCCTAGAATTTCCTTTGAATATAACTATCTTGAGGTAGACAAATTGCAGCATAACCACTATTACTGTACCTTTCTTCATCACTAGGGCTTGAGCACCTTTGGGTTCTGGTGGCTGTCTTATTCAATGCACAGTTTGTGTATTGTGGAAAACACTGTATTAATTTAATGAGAAAGGGAGATTGCAAAAATAAAGGGCAAATATTGTGAAATACTTAGTGTTAAAAAAGATAAGCAGACAAAGAACTAATTACTGTTTTGACTGAGAAAGTAAGTAAATATTTTACAGAAAATGACACACTTGATAATTGAAAGAAAAGTAAGAACAACTACATTTAAAAAAAATTTTTTTAAAAGATTTTATTGGGTAATTGGGGGAGGGGAACAGTGTTGGGGAACCAGGGAAGGGAACAGACAAGTTGCTGTCCTTTTGTTCTTCAGTCTTGTTGTGGAGGACTCTGCTTCATTGGCCCATGTTGGTATTGTCATTGCACGTTTCCCAGGTGAGGAAGATCGGTTGCTAGCCTCTGGATGGCCGCTCATGGCGGCCATTGGCAGCTCACACTGGCTGCCGGCCGCTCATGCTGGCTGTCGGCCACTCACTGTAGCTTATGGCAGCCCATTGCAGCAGGGGCTGCAGCCTATGCCTTTGCCAGCAATTCATGGCAGCCCAGCTCCAGGTTGAGCTGTTGTTCAACATCTTAGCTGTAGAGGGCAGTGTCCGAACTGTGGGATCTGAACTAGGGCCTAGCTACTCAGAGCTGGCATCCCAAGCCAGATCTTAATCAATGAGCTATGTGGCCCGCCCAACATTTTTTGAATGATGAACACAAAGGGACATAAAACATACTATTAAATGATAGTTGTATCAGAATGGACCTAGCCAAAGAAAAGATACAAAGAAAAATCAGCTAACTGAAAATTTGGTGCTGTAAAGAAGAGGATATTAGTGCTGAGAATTTGGAAAACAAGTTGCCACTCTTCTGGTTTTGTAGCCTCAATTCACAGCTTGCATGGCCCACAAAACTTTAAGGTAAGAATTCAGAGTGATTTTGGATTAACAGTGTGTCCAGGCACCTAGCAGAAACCAATTTTTATTTCCTTTTTGAAGGAAATCCCCTCATTCCAAGCCTCAAAGAACAAGAAGCTCATAGTCAAAAATAACTGACCCCACATGTGAACAAGGCACATTAATGAGAATCAGCAGAAATAATAAGGAACTGAATTAGATCTCCAAAGAAGAATGCTTTTTTAAAAATCAGCCCCAGGTGTACAGCACAGTGCAATAGTTATACTTTTTACCCCTCAAAGTGACAACCTCCCTCCCCCAATTCACCACCCCCTCCTCCCCCCATATCATACATATCTATTACAATTCCTTTGACTCCCTTCCACAGTATAATCCACATCCCGTGACTATCTATATGTTCAGTTACAGTTGGCATACAATATTATACATCAGTTTTAGGTATACAGTGCAGTGATCAAGCCTCTACTCCATCCATGAAGTGGTCTCCCTAACAAGACATGTAACCATCTGACACCCCACAAAATATTTACAGCATTATTATATTCCCCGAACTGTCTTTCATATCCCTGTAGCAATATTGTAGTTGTATATTTCTGCTGTCTAATCCCTTTCCCTTCTCCCTTATCCCCACCCCGCTCCCAACTAGCAACCCTCAGTTTTTCCTCTATATCTATGAGTCTGTTTGCATTTCTCTGATGATTAGTGAGGTTGAACATTTTTTCATATGCCTGTTGGCCATCTGTATGTCCTCTTTAGAGAAATGCCTCTTCATATTCTCTGCCCATTTTTTAATTGGGTTGTTTGTTTTTTTGGTGTTGAGTTTCGTGAGTGTTTTATAAATTTTGGATATTAACCCTTTATCAGATATATCATTGGCAAATATCTTCTCCCATTCAGTAGGCTGCCTTTTTGTTTTATTGATGATTTCCTTTACTGTGAAAAAACTTTTAAGTTTGATGTAATCCCTTATGTTCATTTTTTCTTTTATTTCCCTTGCCCAAGGGGATATATCAGCAAAAATATTCTGAGTGGTCCTTTCAAATGAAAGTCAGATGACATCTTTCTCTGCTTTAATGGTTTCTTATCTTGGAGTTAAATTCAAAACCCTTTTTGTTAACAAGTCATACCATGATTTACTCCCCTGCAGCACACTGTCTGACTAACCACTAAGAGTGTTTTCATGAATACTTTCCTTTATGATACCATTTACATATATTTTGTGTATTTTTTCTAGCATGATTGTATTTAATATTCTATGGCTGGCGTCATTTTCCCTAAAGCAGCAGTCTTGACTCCTTCCTTGTTTATTGTCAGAAGTATGTAAATTGCTCTTTTGGTGTAATATACATACTATATATATGTCTAGTACACCTGCCTTCTTCTACTTCCTTCTTCAAAATTTGTCTTGACCGCAACTCCTGCTGAAATTCTCAACACCCTTTCAGGATGCTTTACAATAGTAGATAATGTTTATTTGTCCATATTCTTTGGCATAATAATATTTTTGTGACCTAAGACTTTGATATCACTGAACACCAGCCTCTATGGAATGTAGAACAGATTAATGAACATAAAAAGTTATGTATAAAGGTCTTTAATACTTTTTTTAGAACACCAGAAAAACATATGCAGACAGAAAAAAACTGGTATGGCTTGCAAACTGGATGCTAGTATTAAAGTATTTAATCAAAGTTAAGTACAGTGTATTGAGAAAATTCACTCCCCAGCTAAAAAATTTCCCATAATGAAAACTGCAACCTGAGGTCTCAGTGCTGTGTACTGTGGAGTGCCCCAGGGCTCAGACCCTGGAGCTCTCCTCTGTTCCATCTATACTTACGCTCTAGGTCGGCAACTCAGTTCTGCCAGACAATCTCATATCCCTTATGCCCTCTCTCCTCCACTTTCCTGTGTAGTTAGTTCTTATCCTATCTTCTTTCCTAGGATTCCCCCAAACCTTTTCTATTCTCACTGTCAGCTGACAGATAACTTTGCTTCTTGCTTTTTGAGAAAATTCGATAGTCAGAAGAGAACTTCTTCAAACTCCTGCGACAACATCTACCCACCTACCAACATCTGCACCCACCTGTTAACTTCCCACCATACATGTATACCTGCTCCTATCTAAAGCGAATCCACTCACTTGTGTTCTGGATCCTACCATTATTTCCTACTCAGGAATGTTGCTTCAGCAGTTCTCCTGCATCAATATTTTGCTCCTCCAAGAATGTTTTTATGAGCATAAAAATACATTTCTTGGTCCACTTTTCTCACCAGTTGTAATCCATTCCTGTGCTCCCCTTTGCAGAAAAACACCTGGAGTTATTTATTCTCCTTCTAAATCCACTTTTTCCATTCTTTCTTAAACTCACTATAGTCAATCTTTTATGCTAGTTCACAGAAATCATTGTTGTCAAGATAACCAATTACCCTCATGTGTCTAAACCCAGTGGTCAGTTTTTAGTCCTCATTTTACTTGACTTGTTATCACACAACTGACACAGCTGATCACTCCTCTTTGAAATACTTCTTTTCTTTTTTTTAAAGTTGGTTTCATTGTTGGGGACTGAGAGACCCTCAAGGAGCTGTAAAGGAGGAGTGTTTGCAAGGCTCACCCCTCTGGCTGTTGCTTTTGCAAGGCTGGCACAGCACTTCGACCATCCAGGCGACCTCGGTCTCCATGCAGGCAAAGCACCTCAGTGCACAGAGGTTTTCGATACATTGGGTACAGAACAGCCTGGGTTTGATACGTTGGATACAGATAGCCTGTAGCTGAGCCACGGAATAGTCCCATTGCCTCCCCTCACCTCCCCCGCTTTAGCAAAGCCTATATCAATAAACCACAGCTGCTAGACTGGGTCACTGTCCTCCCATCAGGAGACAGCTGTCCACCTACCCCCTGCTTTCAAGTACTTCTTTGTCTGTCTTTCTTACATCCTCCATCGCCCCCACTCCGGCTGTTCGACTGGTAGCGCTGAACGTGACATTTCATAGATATGCTTACAAACACTCTCTTAGATTTCCTCATATATCCCGCGCTATTCTTTCTCAGTCTTCTTAGCTGGTCCTTCCTTTCTCCCTGATGTCTTAATTTTGAAGGACCTATGGGTCATTTTTGGGTGCTCTTGTTTTTCCTATCTATACTCACTCACTTCCTTAGTAATCTCATTCATTCTCATGACATTCAAATTGATAACTTCCAATCTTTCCCTGAACTCAGACTCTTTCATACAACTGTCTCCTTGAAATCTCTACTTGCATTATTTATTAACTATTTTATACTTATTACATCTAAAAATGATCTTCTGATCTTCTCCTGTAAAACTTATCCATATGCAGCCTCCCCCATCTCAGCTGATGGCAACTTTCACCTTCTGAATAGTTGTTCAGGACAAAACTTTGAAGTCAAACTTGACCTGTCTCTAGCATCCCCACTCAATCCATTCTGTTAGCTCTACTTCAAAATATATGCAGGATTTGATGACTTCTAACATTTCCAGGGCTACCACTATCTCCAAGCCACTCCCATCTTTTACTTAATTGCTGTAGTAACTGCCTGTCTAATCTTTCCACTTATAATCATATCAACTTACAGTTAATTCTCAATATAATAACTGGTATGTTTAAAACAAAAGCAGATTAATGCAAAACATAGGTTATTCTTAACATGGCATCTGGTGTGTTTAAAATATATATCAAATCATGTCATTTCTTCACTGAAAACCCTCCAATGGCTACTTACCTCACTGAGTAAAAATTAGAGTTTTTCCTATGGCCTTTAAGGAATTATACAATCTAGCTTCTATTGCCTTTTTGACATCATCTCATACTAATTTCCCTCTCATTCACTCAACTCTAGTCTTACTGTCCTCCTTGCTGTTCCTGTAAAACAGCAGGCACACTCTTCCTTGATTAACATTTTTCTCTTTAGCCTTTATTACCACTAACAGGTTATATATTGATTTATTGTTTATTTTGCTTATTACTGTATCGTAGTGTCTAGAATAGTACATGGTACTGGGTAGGTACTCAATAAATGTTTGTTGTTGACAGAATGATTTTTACAATGGATTGTTCCAACCTTCAAATGAATAAAAATAGCTGCTTGGTAAATGTAAAAAAATTCAAATTATATATTAATTACTTTAATTTGCATATTAATATTTTTAAATCATATATGAGAGCAGACTAAACCCAATGGCAGTTACTGAGAGCAGGTCACAAGCACTAAGGGGCCCAGGGTCAAGTCGAGTGCTTTCATCCTTTCCATCTGCTGTCTGAAAAAACAAGGATAAGTCATTCTTTGTTTTCTATGCAGCAACTACATACGTGCCACATAATTATTTTATTATCAACACAACTATTTCTTATAGAGGAAATTATTAAGAGTAACAAAAAAAATTTGAAAAATTTGTTTTTTTTGAGGGTGGTGTCACTGGCCCTCATATGTGAGACCCGAACCAGGACCGCTGGCTTCCCAAGCCAGCACTTAACTACACCACTTGGCCGGCCCTTGAAATTTTTTAAGTTTGCAAAACTTATTAATAAATATTTTACTTTTAATACTTTAATATATTTGCATTTTGGAAAACAGTTTTCAATTTAAAATTTTAAAACAATTAAGCATATAGAACAGAAAATAGTAATGTTGAACCATTTTGAATTTCAGAATACTCATCATTATTCAAATCATGCTGCACACTGCATTTCAGCATTGAATATGAATATTTTACTTATATATGGAGTTATTATATACCTAGAGTTATTATGATTAAAGCACATATTTCATTGTATTGGGAATTCATTTTATGAAATCAGGGAATGTGAGAGTTAGAAATGATTTGAGACATAATGATTTCTGACCAGTTAGTACAATATGTCATAAGAACACAGTCTCCAGTATAGAAAAACAGGTCTACCATTTACTGAGTAGCTGTCATCTACTGAACTAATTTCTTCCTTCCTTCCTTCCTTCCTTCCTTCCTTCCTTCCTTCCTTCCTTCCTTCCTTCCTTCCTTCCTTCCTTCCTTCCTGACTTATTTCGCTTAGCATAATAATCTAAAGATCCATCCGTGTTCTCGCAAATGGAGCTGATGGCTAATAGATACATGAGAAGATGCTGAACTATTCTAAGAAATGGGCAACATGTTAATTATATTGCTCTTTTAATTCTAGCAACAACTCTAGGAAGTAGATAAAACCACCTTAATTTTATATATAGAAAAACTAAGAAAAATTTTAAGCAAGTTTTTCAAGGACTCAAGTAAGTGATAAAGCTGGGGTTTAAAAATATGACTGTGACTCCAAAGTTCTTATTTGTTTTTAAATCTGTTATGCTGTCATGGAAAATCTAAAAATAATGTATTTTTCTTCTTCAAAATTCTAGAAGAAAGAGAAGAAAACTTTTCTTTTTGGAACATCTCTTCTCTAAAATGGTCTCATTTTTGTTAGGCCTGTGCCTTTATCTGGGATATTAATTAAACTGCAAGACTAGAATAATGAAATAAGAGGGAATTACACAGCTATTTTTTGAAAGATTTACTCTTAACCATTCTATAAAAAATAGATGCTATGGTTAGATTTCTAAGTAGCAGTGATATGAACCACAAAATTCAGTCATTATGTTAAGACAAACATTAATTAATTTAAACCTGTGGCCAAGTGAGCAAACGTTAGTTGGCATTGAGAGTTTACAAGAGAAGTCTAGAAATGGCTATCAGATGGACATGGCTTTTTCAAAATAGGGCTTAATGAACAGTGTTTTTTTTTTTTTTTTTTTTTTACTATATTCCATAGTACATATTTTGTGACTATATAAGAACAGCATCACTGACTATACTTTCATTGGAAGCGTATCAAAATTTCAACCTTATCAGAGTGCCTGAACAATTTTCATTTACTTGAAAAATCCAAAGTTTAAATAACTGAATCTGAGTCTCTTTTAAAAGCCTCAGATGAAAATTACCAGTACCTACCTACCTTGTGGTATCCCTCCTTCCTGATATGGTCAAATTAGTTAAATGGATTCTTATCAGTTACTGTATTTGAGCATCTTCACAGTCTAAAGAGTAACTGAAGCCTAAGGACTCAAGTAAGAACAACCAGTGAGATAACAATGGTTTTTATAACCTGTTTTTTTTTTTCCTATTCCATTCTTTTGAAAGATAAGCTATATTGTGGTGGAAGAGAAGGGCATGACTGAATTTAATTAAAGTGTTCTCTTAAAAAGATAAATGGTTGTCATTTACTGTGTTTGACATTTGTGTTTGTCTTCCTCCCTGAGGAACAGTTGTGTTGTAATTCACCAGCACCAGGTTTTTCTAAGTGACTAAGTTTAAGGGAAAAAAAAAGTCCTTTATAATCGTGTCCATTTTATTCAAGGTATAATGTGTAAATTGGGAAAAAGCAATAAAAAAGATTGATGGCATGGCAGTGACATAAAATATTAGTGTAGGGGCCATTTCACTGTTTTATTTTGCACCTACCTCAGTATGCCTTTTAGTACAGTAATGTAGACATCTGACTGACTTGCCCACTTGATTAGAGATACGTTTGTTGTCTTGTTTGCCTTTGTATTGGCCATAGCTCCTAACATAGAATATTGTACAAATCAGGCACTTGATATCTGCTTGCTGAATGTTTTCATTATATTTTACAGAAAATATAACTTATTTTAGAAATGAAATATATAACTTCAGGCAGTGGTGACTTGGTCACAATTCACCCTTCTATATTTCAAAAAATGTTGAGGAACACCTGGAATATTAGATGTACAATTAAAAGAGGAATTATTCATAACTTTCATACATATCATTCACTTCACTATTGGGGCTCCGTCACTTATTTTCTATTTGTTTCTCTCATGTAACATTTGGCTATTTATTAATCAAAACAAGGCTTCTCAAATTCTATTCCTTTATGAAGCCATCCTTGATGAAATTATCCACATTGTAAATTTTTTCTTTCTTATTTCTCTAAACTTTGATTACTGTTTAGTACCCTACAATTTAGTCCTCTGTAATATTTTGTTGTCTCTTGCTCTTTTCTATCGTTTTTCTTTTTCTTGTATTCATGTGTCTTAAACAGTGAAGGATCCAGTGTGATATTTTCTCCTGTATTTTAATGAGTGCTTCATAGTTAACAAAAAAATTGGCCCACAAATTTAATTTGGGAAATCCTAGTATTCTGGAGTCTATGAACTGTGGTGTTATGCTTATGAATTTGTTAATTTAGAATACAGGTTTGCCTTGTTTTAATAATGTTACCTTTTATTAATCCAAGATTATTAGTCTATTAGCTAAAGTAAAAAGTCTTAATTAGGGCAGGTAGTCAGTACAGTACAGTAACTTACAGTCAGTGATTAACAGTAACTTATTTGGCATTAAAATTTTAGGAAAAGATGACAGGAAATGCATACTAAATGATGGGTTGAATTGTGCCTCCCCCCTAAAAAATGATATGTTGAAATTCTAACCCTCAGTAACTGAGTGTGATCTTATTTGAAAATAGGGTCATTGTAAATGTAAGCAGTTAAATTGAGGTCATACTAGAGTAGGATGAGCTCCTAATCCATCATGCCTGGTGTTTTTATAAGAAGATGACCATGTGAAGACACAGGGATGACCCATGAGAAGACAGGCAGAGATTGGAGTTATGTTGTCACAAGCCAAAGAATGGTTGGGACTACCAGAAACTGGAAGAGGAAAGAAAGAATACTTCCCTAATGGGTTTCAAAGGGTGCATGACCCTGCCAACACCTTGATTCTGGACTTCTAGCCTCATGAAATGTGAGGCAATAAATTTTTGAACAGTGTGTTCTTCTAGGACCCATCAATGCCAAGTCAAGTAGTTGTCTACAATCTAGTTGTGGTAGGAGCAGCTCCTTGGCCCATGTGGGAATCAAATCGGCAACTTTGGTGTTATGAGCTTGCGCTCTAACCACCTGAGCCAACAACTGGCTGCCCCGGACACAAGGTTTCTTTTTTTCCCCAAAGACTTTATTGGGGAATTGGGGGAGGGGAACAGCGTTGGGGAATCAGGGAAGGGGAACAGACAAGTAGCTGTCCTTTATGTTCTTCAGTCTAGTTGTGGAGGACGTTGCTTCACTGGCCCATGTTGGTATTGTCATTGCGCTCTTCCCGGGTGAAGCAGATCTGTCTCTGGCCTCTGGATGGTCACTCACAGCAGCTCTTGGCAGCTCACTCTGGCTGTCTTCCACTCACTGTGTAGCCTATGGCAGCCCACTGCAGCAGGGGCTGCAGCCCACACCATTGCTGGCGACTCACAGCAGCCCAGCTCCAGGTAGAGCTGTTGTTCACCACCTTAGCTATAGAGGGCAGTGTCATTGACCCTCATATGTGGGATCCAAACCAGGGCCCTGCTGCTCAGATCTGGCATCCCAAGCCAGCTCTTAACCAATGTGCCACTTGGCTGACCCCATCAGGTTTCTTAATAAGTAAATATCTTCATGAGGTTTTGTATGATCTTCTTTTGAATGCTTTCCTCTTTCACATTAATGTGTATATATGTGTAAAAAACTCTGCAGCACTGCTGGCTTATTCGCCCCTGGAAATAACATATTTAAGGGTTTCGGCATGGATTTATATTCAAAGACCTCTGTGTGTGATCCCAAGGTTCTACCTGAGCTGGATGCTTCCTACTGCACCTGTTAGAGAGATGCCCATCAGCCTCTGTGCTCAAGCATCTGCAAGCCCCAGAGAAACACAACTATAAAGAGAATGGTGAGGAGCTCTGATAGGACAGTGGCTCACAAAACCCTCTAATAAATTCATTTGACATTGGAAGAGAAGAACATATCTGGAGTGAGATATTTTGCTCAAAGGAAAGAACAGATACTTGCCCCTGACAGAAATTACCAGTTGTTCTTTGTATATCCTTTCTTCCCAAAGAATTGTGTTGTTACTCAGTGGGTCATATTGGTAGATTATGCAAGTTATGTTTGCATCAATCTTTTATTTTGTGGGCTGGTACTTTTAGGCAATTGGTGGTAGCTTTAGTAACAACTATCCTCTGTTCTGATGGAGACATTGTTGTCTTAATCAGACAAAGCTCCTTACAGAATTGCCCAGTTGCTCTAAGATAAGATATTATCTGGCTTTGATATATCCACAAAAAGTTATCAGGAGTGACAAAACTTATTTCATTCATGCAACAAGCACTTAGTGACATATTTCTATGGGCCTGTCAGCAGCCTTTTATGTATGTCGTATTTTCACTCAGCCATGCTGGTTGATGGCATTTCTTTCAGTTCTCTCATGATTAAAGTTTCATTTTTAAAAGGATCTTTCATACTATCTTTGAGACATTGCTATGTAATCCTTTAAGTACTATCTCAAGATCCCTTAGCAAAATTAAGATTCATCTGTATTCTCATAGTATTGTCTCCATTATTTAAAAACGTATTTGAGAATAGCTGAGACTAGAACTCAGGATTAATGACTTTGTTATTATTGTGCATTCATCAAATTAAAAATATTTCATATGTCCTTTAAAAATTATCTGAAACCTATAACTGTTCAGACCTTTTGATATTATCTCACAGATCCCTGAGACTCTTTATTTTGTTTCCTTTTTTTTTCCTCTTTCCTTGTTTGGTTGAATAATCTTTTTTTAATTAAAAAAATTTTATTAAATATTTTGGGATGACATTGCTAACCATTTAAACCTCAGAATGTCAGATAATCTCTTCAGGACATATTGCGCTTCTCCATATAATAAGGGCTATGGACAGATTAGTGTTTTTTCAATTTAACTTCCTCAGACCCTTCTAAGGAGTTTTTTTTTTTAAGAAATACAGGCCTTACCTCCAGAGTTCATGTTCAGGTCTGATCTGAGGTAGGATCCAGATATCTGCATTTTTCTTAAAGTTCCCTAAGGTTATTTCTGATAATAAGCCAAGTTTGAGAATACTATATTAGATGATACTTTAGGGAGACAGAGCATATAACAGAGATTCTTGGTACTAATAACTTCTGAGTTCTCTGAAGGAAGGTTCTCTACACTGATGTGGAGATATGATATCTGCCAAAATCTTACAATAAAGTCCCTTGGGACAAGGTTCATTAGTCTTTATTTTTATCACAGCTTTTAAATGAATGTTCAAGGTCAAGAAGGAATCTTTTAAAGATATTCTATGCCACCCCTTTCCAAGTTCTTAAGTTTGCCAGTCACAACATATATATTTTTAAATATAAAAGCAATAAGAAAAAATACTCAGCTTTCTCAGAATTATTTGGGTATTAATTCATTCAAATATTTACTGAGAAAATCCAATGTACCTAGCATTGTTCTAGGTATAGTGAATAAAAGTAACACATACAAAAAAATAAAAACATACTTTCCCACTAATGACACAATAGTTTTCTTTTAGTAATTTACATGCATCTACTTACTCCCCTAGTTTAGTAACAGATTTGCTGTCTTTTTTATCTTCATGTCCTCTGTAGATCTGTAGTGCTTTATATAGAACTTTAGTGTACCATGTAGTTATTCTACATGTTAGCTAGACTGATACTGACTGCTAGAATAAATAGAACTCAAAACGTATAATGGCTCTTTCTTAAGAGAGGATTATTACTTGATTCAAGATTGCTGTTCTGTTTATTGGGCAGCTTTATTTTATGTGGTGATTCAGAGACTCAGGCTCCTGTCCTTTTGTGGTCCCACCATCTACGAGAGCCCCATCAACACCTTTATTCAGCTGGTGAAAGAGAAGTGAGGGAAGAGACAGTAGACTTCTAAGAGTCTTGGCCTGGAAATAACTACATCACTTCTGCTCATAAACCATAGGGTGGAGCTCAGTTACATGACCCACTAATAGCAAAGTCTAAAAGTCTAGAAAGAAGAGGAAATTGTATATATATATATATATATATATATATATATATATATATATATATGCAAAGCTAGTAATGTCTTCTGTATATTTGCTGATTAAAATTTTTATTTTATCAGACCAAAACCTAGTAGATTCAAGTAATGGAAAATATTTCCTCATATTAATCAAATGCTTTCTATGTCATCAGTCAATGAGAGAAAAATAATCCCTGCCTTACAGAGATTTCCTTCTAGATTTTTTTTTGTGTGTGTGTGTGACATAAAATAAACTGATTATATATTACATTAAAGGTGATAACTTGTATGGAAAAAAACAAACAGAGTTGCGTAAGGGAAATTAGAAGTACTAGTAGAGGGCATATTGACATAGATAATCATAGAAGACCTCATTGAAAAAAAAGACAATTGACCAAAATTTTAAGAAGTGTGGGAATGAATCCTGTGGTTTCCAGAAGAATATTTTTAACAGAGAGAACTGAGGTGGGAGTGTGCCTGGTTGAAGACCAGCAAGAGGGCAAGTATGGCTTAGGGCAAAATGAACAGGGAGGAAGCATGAAGAGATCATGACAGAGAGGAAATGGCCCAGATCGTATAGGGCCTTATAGACCACTGGACAACATTGAGCAGAAGAGTGATATGATTTGACTTTAAAAGGATAACTGTGACTATAATAATGGAGAGGACAACAGGAGAGAGGCAAGGATGGAGGCAGGAAGATTAGTAACATGCAATAACTGGGCAGAGATGGTGATGGCTTGGACAAGAGTGGATACAGGCTGGCAAGAGAGGTTAGAGTCTAAATCTATTTGAAATTAACATCAACAAGGGTTGCTGATAGTTTTTATAATTAAATGAGACAGTTGGGAGAAAGAGAGGAGTCAAGATTTTTGGCTTGATCCACCAGAAAGATGAAATTGCCTTTAACTCAGGTAGAGGTGTGTGTGTGTGTGTGTGTGTGTGTGTGTGTGTGTGTGTGTGTGTGTGTTGGAGATCAGGAGTTCTAATTTAGATATATATATAATTTCAAGATGAAAAAAATTACGTTCTTTCATCATAGCAAATTTTATTCTTAATTTCAAAATCTGGAGCTAATTTTGAACTATTATGAAATCCTAATTGAATTACATTTATAGATTTCTTCTTTTTTTTTTTTTTTTTGGAGGGCAGTGTCACTGACCTTCATATGTGGGGCTGCTGGCTTCCCAAGCCAGCGCTTAACCATATAGATTTCTTGTTCGATAGAAAGAAAGGTTACCCTTTGGTGCCACTCTTTCCTTTTTCTAGGTCTCTACTCCATCCTCTGCGATCAAGCCTCTCAAATCACATATACTCCTGAAGACATTCATGACCATCCTATCCTTTTATTGATTTTTCTTCCTTATGCACCTAGTGAGGCTCTCATGGTTTATATTCTCTCTTTTTTCCCTACTGTTTTGTCTTTTCTGTAGTTTCCTAAACTTAGGCAGGGTCTATGCATGATATTTTTACAGAGGGTCTGCAGAGTTTAGAAACCTGGACATTGTAGCTTATATGTTTTGAAGCCGTTGTATTGTGGTATTTGTGATTCCTACTTATATTACTATATACAGTTAGCAAAGGAATACATATTTTCAGTATTTCAAATATATTGATAGTTCTCCAGTAACCAAAACCCAAATGAAGTAAATGAGAGAGCATATACCATAATTGGCTTATGAGGCTGGTGAGATATTCTGTGTGAGATAACTATGGGACATTCATCTTTCTAAACAGGATTCTCTGAGGATTAATTATCTACAAAGTTGTTATTGTTACAGTAGCAATATCCATAAGTATGTCAATCTCTGGAAGGTTAGAAATACTCTGTAGTAAATGGCTCATTGGGATTTTCAGTCTTTTCCATTTTAGTCTGCAAAGTACAAATCCATTGATTTTAAAACATTTTACATGTGTTAGTCAATCTATTTTCTTTCTTTTTTTGTCTATTTGATCTGATGATTTCTAAGATATGTTAAAAATCACCCTATAATCATCAATTGGTTAATATTTCATTTTACTTATATAAATTTTTTTATATTTATATTTTTAGGTGTTCAGAAGTTCATGCTGTTATAGTTTTAGATGGATTGTGAGTTGTATCAATATAAAATATGCCTCTCTGTCCTATTTAATATATTTAACTTTGAGTTCTCATTTCTCAAAAAATTTTTTACTTGTAGAAAACACACTTTATTATTGTTCCAGCTTTATTGAGACATAATTGACATATAGCATTGTGTACATTTAAGATATGCAATGTTTTGATTTGGCACATTTATATATCGTATTATAATTAGCACCATAGCGTGAGCTAACAGCTCCATCACTCCACATAATCACAGATCTTTTTTGTGGTGAGAATATTTAAGATCTACTCTTTTGGCAACATTCAAATATATAATGCAGTATTGTTAACTATAATCACAGTGCTGTGCATTAGATCCCCAGAACTTACTCATCTTTTTTTTTCTTTTAAGGAAGCAACCTAAGAGTCCATTAACAGATGAATGGATAAAGAAGGAGTATAATATAACATTACTCAGTCATAAAAAAGAATGAAATCTTGCCATTTGTAACAACATGGATAGACCCAGAGAGCATTATACTAAGTGAAATAAGTCAGACAGTGAAAGACAAACACCATATGATTTCTCTTATATGTGAAATCTAAAACAAAAGAAAACAAAAAAGCAAACAAAACAGAAACAGACTCATAGATACAGAGGACAAATTAATGGTTGCCAGAGGGGAGGAGAGTCTGGGAAATGGGTGAAAAGGTAAAGGAGAATAAAAGGTACAAACTTCCAGTTATAAAATAAATGTCAGGTTGATGTAATGTACAGCAAAGAGAATATAGTCAATAGTATTATGATAACTTTTTTTGGTGACAGATGGTTACTAAATTTATCATGGTGAGCACATTGTAAGATATAGAAATGTTGAATCAAGATGTTGTACACCTGAAACTAATTTAAATATTGTATGTCAACTAACTTTAATAAAAAAATCAATATTTGATGGTAGAATCTGAGTATAAGTTAAGATATTTTACTTAATTACCTTTTCAATACACTTCAAATTATATTCACCCCCTTTCTCACATTAACCCTACTACAGTATATGCTTCCCATCCCCAGGATCAGAAAATACACATTTTTTAATGCAAACAGAAAAGCTGAGTGAAAAGTTTGAATTTTACCATCATAACTATCTCCTATTAATTAGAAAAGTGGCAATAGAATAGTTAATTTAGTGCATTGGGTTTTAAAATATGGTCAGTGCTCTTGGATTAATGGTTCTAAAAATATGTACCAAATCACAAAATATTCTTGCTTTTCCTAAAGTAATAAAGATAAATTATTCAAGTTAAACAAATATTTCATTTTTTTTCTCATAGAAGGAAATATGTTTTAGCCTATGGTACTGTCAGTAACAAGTAACGTGATTCTATAAATGCATAGACTCTCAAATGCATAGACTCTCATCTTCTAACTGGAAGTTTATACTCTTTGATCAACATCTCCCCATTTCCACTATCCCTCAGCCCCTGATAACCACCTTTCTATTCCTTGTTTTATGAGTTCAGATATTTTAGATTACACATGTAAATGATATCATATAGTATTTGTCTTTCTCTGTTATCAAAGTTCTATAAGTCATTCTTGCCTTCTATTTGCTAGCTAGAGCCTAATATACATTTTTCTATGTCTTTATTTTCAACCTCTCGGTGTCCTTTGTTTTTGATGTGAATATTGCATAGAACACATAAATGGATTTCTTTTTTATTAATATTTTTGAAAACTATGAAAGCTTCTGTTTTAAGTAGGGAAATAGAACACATTTATATTAACTATTATTAATATTCTTGACTTATACTTAACCTTCTTTTACATCATATATGTATGTTTTATATTTACCTTAATTAAATTTTTTTCATTAATTTGGTTGCATTAATCATGGTATTTTTTTTTAATCCTTTTTCCCCCAAAAGCTTTTAAAATTATATGTTATGTTTGTAATTTTAGGCAATTAACCTTACATTTTTAATAAACATATTTGCTTACACTTTCTATTAAATTCTGTTTCACTAGCTGTATTTTCCACAGAGATTTCTTTTCCAAGCATTCACTTGGTCTTTCCTTTAAGACCAACTTCATTTTGATGATAATTAAGGTTTTATTTCTAGGTTGTTATGAATTATTTTTCTATTATACATCAATAATCACTTAGAATTAACTTAAGTTTAACTATTTCATTTGGTCACTAATGTTTGTGCTATCCGTACATGTGTCTCCCTAGTTGTCCTTTAGACAGAGCATAGCCTCATGTAGTTCTTTCAGAAAGACTATAGGTATTCAATTTCAGAAGTGTTACGTGTGCTTTGAATGCAAATTTCATTTTACATCTTAGGTTTACAAAAAATATAATAGTTATTATTGTTTCTCTTAGTTTGTTTTGGCTGCTATAACAAAACAAAACATAGTCTGAGTGACAACAGAAATTTATTTCCTATAGTTCTGGAGGTTGGGAAGTCCAAGACAAGGTGCTGGCAGATTTAGTGTCTGGTGAGAACCTGCTTCCGGGTTTACAGATGGCTGTTTTCTTGCTGTGTCCTCACATGGTGGAAGGCGAGAGGGAGCTCTTAGGACCTCTTTTATAAGAGCACTAATCCCACACATGAGGGCTCCACTCTCATGACCTAATCACTTCCCAGAGATCCCATTTCCTAATACCTTGGGGTTAGAATTTTAAAACATGAATTTCTTTTGGGGGGGAGGGGCACAAACATTCAGTCTGTAACATTATAATCATCATTAAAATAATTCAGTTTTAGGGCCGGCTGAGTGGCGTGGTGGTTAAGCGCTGGCTTGGAAAGCCAGTGGCCCTGGTTCGGGTCCCACATATGAGGGCCAGTGACACTGCCCTTAAAAAAAAAAAAAAAAATAATAATAATAATAATTCAGTTTTATAGGAATAGTTGCATAAACTTAGCACAAGTCAATTTGTGGTTCTGTTGTTTTGTTTTGTTTTCTTAGGCATTGTGCTTCTTTTCTGATGGGTACTGGGGAAGACTTCTGACCTTCTAAGTTTTTTATGCAGGTGTTTGCTGAGATAGTCATCATCTTCACTGGCTTTTAATTACCTAGTTGTACAAATAGTCACTAGGTCCCTCTTTTTCTTTCCTTCCACCTGTACTCTTGAGGTCTACTGGCATTTGTGCCACACTGGAACTAAGGGAGCTATATATAGTCTACCCACTGCCTCATGAATTATGAGATTTTCCAGTGTGTTTGGTGTGAACAGACACTACTCCTGCCCCTATGTGACCACTGGGTACTGTTTCCATTAATCCTCTTATATAATTCTGGCTCCAGTTTTTGGCAGTTTCTTATCATATATTTACCAATCATTATTCTATTGAATACTTGGGGGTGGGGCTCTGGAATCTTCTCTTCACGTGGCAACCTCTTCAGCCATACTTGCGGGCTCCCTACACTTTTAACTTACAGAGTTCTCCAGGCTCCCCATGGGGCCTCCTTCTCTACACCTCAGCGTGGAAACTCAATGCAGTAAACTGAAAAAAATCGCAGGACTCACTTCATTTATTTCTCATCTCAGAGGATCATTGTCTTATTTTGCTTGATGTCCAATGTCTTGAAAACCATTTTTAAAAATTCATTTTGTATGTTCTTTTGTTTTTGTTTTTACTTTTGATTATTTTAGGTAGGAGGCAAAATCATGTTCCTCTTCTCCATTATGGTCAGAAGTGAAAGTTGGTCTAGTACGTTAGCTAACTGACATAATAGTGATAAATACATAAACTCATTCAGAAATAAATGATGGAGAATTTATTTCTTGAGTAGCCAGGACAATGGTATGGAAAATTTTGATAGAAGAGATTACTTTACAACTGGGTTTTCTGTTTTGAGATTTTTGTTTCACTATATATATGGGGAGTGGGATGAGGAGAAAGTCTTCTAGATGGGGGCAAATCATTAACAAAGGCATAAAAGTTTAGAAGTGTTCGGAGGAGTAGCAAGTAATCCTGTATAGCAAGTGGCAGAATCTAGATCAATATGCAAATTCATGGCAGCAAATACATTAGAAATTCTTGTCTGGCATCCTGTGAAGTTGGATGCTTTCTTACAGATAATGGGAGGGGAGGGGCATTGATATTTTGTAATCGAATAGAGAAATCATTAGCTCTGGGTTTTTCCGAAAACTTTACAGAGTGGAAAATGGGTTTGAATTGGAAGAGGCTGATGGTATGAAGGCTTCTGTAGATAATTATTGTAAAATACTGCACAGCTGACAATGTGGTTCTATTCTAGACCAGTAGGAATGAGGATGAAGAAGAAAGCGTCTGTTTCATAGATGAAATCAAATAGATTGAACGGTGAATGATATTTGTGGTTTGCTACCTTTAATACCTCAATTGAGAAAGCCCTCTCAGTCTTGTAGAGTCATCTCCCTGCTTCCTGGGGTCAAGAGAGGTCTTATTTACATAGGAATGTCAAGTCAAGCCCAAGAAGCCTGTGTCATTTCATAACATCCCCACTTTTCTTTCTCTGCAACACTTGCTGCCTTGCTGTCACTTTCTGCTGTGCAGACCATCATGATCTTTATCCCTGTTCATATCAATCACAAGATTCACAAGTCCCCCAGAAAATGCCCCATTTTCCACACTAATCCCTATAAGGTATTGCACATTCCCCCTGTAGACCCATCTCCAATTACCTCCCCTTGATTCCTGAAAATTTTTTTTATCATGCCTCCTAAACTAATGGTCATCAACAAAATCCCCTGTTATCTTCAACTCTCTAAATGCTTCGTTAATATTTTTGCTCTAACTGAAAACTGACTCTCCTATGAGGAGGCTAATTTCCCTGCAGCCATATCAAGGAGAGGCTATTTTTTTCTCTTCTATGTTTTGAGAAGAGATTACTACATAGGGAGAAGGCTCCATATGAAGATGGAGTTGATGTCCTTCATGTGATTATTGCAACCTCTCAACAGTCTCCTTCCCAAGTCCTTAAAAACCTTCAGCTTTTAGTCTAATGTCATCAGACTATACCACTGTTTGACCTCAGAATACATTCATCTGCTGAACTTTGGCTCGTTCCTCATTATTTGTAGATTTTAGCTCCTAAATTGCTGTAGATCTCTCCATATATGTCTTCTTTTTAAAAATTTATTTATGATTTCCATGTCTATATCAGGCTCATTTTAATGCCAAGCAAGTAAAAGGTGACTTGACTTCCTTTTCTTCAACTTTCTTGTCCCGTGTTCTGCCTCAGACACTCATTCATGTGGATGTTCTCTGGGCTTGTAATTACCAATTAGTGAAAACCTTCCTTAATCTAAAATGTAACTATCCTACCTTTTGACCATTATCTTCTGTTTTTCTGTGTCACTTTCTCTACTACCTTCACACTAGTAATCCTTTAATTCTGGCCACAAGGATCTACCTATGTATACTACTATTATTTTACTTTCCTTACTACTATCATTCCCATCCTTTTACTTTCCTTTTTATCTAGCTAATATCCAATGATCAGTTAAAACCACCAACTTGTAGTATATACCCTCAATTCTCTTGCCTCAAGAATGCCTGAGCTTGAATTACAGCAAAAGACAACCATTAAATTTCTTGTTAAACTTGGTAAAAGTGGAAGTGAAATCAGGGACATGTTAGTCTAAGTTTATGGGAATAATGCCATGAAGAAAATGACAGTGTACAAAGGGATTAAACATGTTTCTGAAGGAAGAGATGTGTCACTGATGAAAACAGGTCAGGGCGTCCCATAACAAGCAGAGCTGATGAAAACATAGCAAAAATTCATCGAATTGTGCATCAAAATCACTGGTTGACTATGAGAAGCATAGCAGACCAGGTAAACATCGATAGAGAAACAGTTAAGAAAATCTTAACTGAATATCTTGGCATGAGAAGGTATGTGCAAAATTGGTTCCCAAGGAGCTCACTGATGAACAAAAGCAAAGGAAGATCAAAGTTTGCCAAGACCTTTTGGAGAGGCAACATGATGTTTTGGGCCATGTTATGACTGGTGATGAAACATGGATGAACCAATACAACCTTGAAAGAAAGCATCAAATTGCACAATGGAAACCAGCCAATTCTCTATGACCAATAAATTTCTATCAGTCCAAATCAAGAGTCAAAATGATGTTGCTAACGTTTTTTGATATCAGAGGGATTATTCATTTGAATTTGTACCAACTGGACAAACAGTTAACTAAGTTTACTATTTGGAAGTGCTGAAAAGGCTGCATGAAAAAGTTAGACGAAAATGACCTGAACTTTTCTCCAAAAATTCATGGCTCTTGCATCACAACAATGTACCAGCTCATACAATACTGTCTGTGAGGGAATATTTAGCCAGTAAACAAATCACTGTATTGAAAACCCTCCCTACCCGCCTGATCTGGTTCCCAATGACTTCTTTCTTTACCCAAAGATAAAGGAAATATTGAAAGGAAGACATTTTGATGACATTCAGGACCTCAAGTATAATACAACGACAGCTCTGATGGCCATCCCAGAAAGAGTTCCAAGATTGCTTTGAAGGGTGAACTAGGCACTGGCATCAGTGGAGTACTTCCCAAGGGAAGTACTTTGAAGGTGACTGTAGTGATATTCATCAATGAAGTATGTAGCATTTTTTCTAGGATGACTTCAAGAACTTAATTGTAAGATCTTGTGTGTACCACCTTTTCTTTATCCATTCATCCATTCAAGGACACCCAGTTTGCCTTCATATCTTGGCTATTATAAATAATGCTGAAGTTAGCATGTGTATAAGCATGTCCCCTCAAAGTAGCATTTTTGGTTTCTTTGGATAAACACCCAAAAATGAGATTTCTAGGTCCTTCTTTGTCTGTTGTCATAGTCTTTGTTTTAAAGTCTATTTTGTCTGGTATAAGTATTGATACTCAGCTTTTTGTTTGTTTGTTTCATTTTCATGAAATATCTTTCCCCATCCCTTTACTTTCAGTCTGTGTGTGTCTTTCAATCTGAAGTGAGTCTTTTATAAGCAGCTATATAAGGGTCTTGTTTTCTTATTCATTCAGCCCTGCTATTTTTTGATTGGAGTGTTCAATTCATTTACATTGAAAGTGATTGTTGGTAGGTATGTAGTTATTGCCATTATATTATGCACACTTTTTATTTATTTTTCATCTTAAAGAAGTCCCTCTAACATTCCTTGTAACACTAGTTTGGTGGTGATGAACGCCTTTACCCTTTTCTTGTCCGGAAAGCACTTTATCTGTCTTTCGATTCTTAATGATAGCTTTGCTGGATAGAGTAACCCTTGCTAGGTAGAATAAAGTAGCTTTGCTTTTCATCACTTTGAATATTTCCTGCCAGTCCCTTTCTGGCCTGCAAAGTGTCTATTGAGAAATCAGCTGAGTCTTATGGGAGTTCCCTTGTAGATAACTAAATACTTTCTCTTGTTACTTAAAGCCTACCTTCAACTGATATAATCAGAACAGATATTTCATCAACTGTAAAAATAATAAAATTATTGCTTGTCCCTGGGTCTAACTACAAAATCCTTAAACTGAGAATGTCTAAATATCTATGTACATGAGATACAGTTTCTTTCAAACTTCTTGTCCAGTGGATTGTTGTCAACTATTATATTTGGATAGTTTTACAATACAGGAGTAACTGAGGATAAAGAAAATAAGTGAGAAGCTGGGGGCAAGAATTTTTTTTTTTGTAGCTTGCCTTATTTATTCACTTTGGAGATGGAAGGGAATGTCACATCTAGATTGCTGCTTTTGCTCAAAAATAGAACAGATAGGTGTTACAATTGGAGTTTGGCAGTTACCCTTTAGACAGCTATTTCCTCTCAAGGACCTGCATATTATAGCTCAATAAGTCAGGTTCTCTGAATGTCTAAGTTATATTCTCTGATTACAGTAACTATATTACCTCTTTTGAAACATAGGTGTAACTGGAGCCAAGATTTCCTTGTGTTCTTAAACAAAAAATTTCCTTTGTAGGAATGCACATTTGCTCCAGGATATAATGTAAACATTAACAAATTTTGGCTCACCAGCATGCTTAAAAAGATTCATTGTAAGTTTATAGAACTTTAGAACTGGAAGGAATTTCCTTTCTCTCTGCCCCCTCTCCTCACTCCCTCCTTCTTCTCTTCCTTCCTTTCTTTCTCCCTTTCTTCTTTTCTTCATCATTCTTTTTCCTCCCTCCCTACTTCCCTTCCCTTTTTATGTGTTCATTTATTGAGTCAGCATTTATTCCACATCTATTATATACTAGGCACTAATATTGATTACATATTAACTACATAGGATAATCAATTAATCTTATTTTTCCACATGATTTAATTGAATTAGGTGTTTATTTTTAAAATTCACTTCATAAGGATACTTTGTAATTGCTCTTTTACATCATTGCTAAAGTGATTCCAAGTCAAAATCGATCTCTTCCTTTTGTGTGTTCCCACAGACCTCTACTGTTATCCAGCTCATCACCTGGTGGTTACTCCCACTGAAGTGGATACACCCCTTTGCAACCTCCCTCCATTGAACCAGGGTAAGACCTTTGGAAAGAGCAAGCCCTCAATACATCTTGCTGTAAATGATTTTTATTTTACCTTTCAAAATAATGAAAATATAATTTTACATTTCTTTCAGATGGAATAGCATGTTAGCCTTATATGAATTAAATTTCTTTTGGAAAATATGTATAAATCCTTAATATATAAATTCTAAAATACTTAAGAAATCATGTTAATTATCTTGGACAACAGTCAGCTCACCTGTGGGTATTTGTCATTCTGCCTGCCAACTGATTTCAGTAACTTTCTGGTTACCTGTCCTTGTAGTTCAAACTCCTCAGATTTATTTCCCATGAAGATATCCATCTTTAGGTATTCCCTTCCAGTATCTCTTCCTTTCTTTTGCCTGAGCTTATACTCTGTTTAATTAGGACTGAACAATAATTACCTCTATTTTCCTTCATTTTGTTTTGGTTTTCGCATTGGTATCATATGTCTTAGACTTCTTTTCCAATATAGGGAAGAGCGTCTGCATGAAACTTTTCCTTTTCCTTCCAAAAAACCTCTACAATTTGACAAAACCTGAGTATGCAAACTTTGCCAAATTAGCCAATTAATTTGGAAATATGTTTTGTGTTTCTTAATTATGACACATTATCTGTTTCATTGGGTTAACAATAGAATTTTCTGGGATTAAAAAATCATAATTTTATTCTTTCTCAAAGTTAATTTTTAAGAGTGTGCATCAGAAATTTAGAGAAACAATTTGTACAGAGCAGTAAAAGTACTTATTTTAATTCCTTCTCTTTCATTTAACCTCAGTTGACATCACCTATGTCCATGAGGGGCGAGCCTCTGAATTGCCATGTTCTAAGGATGAATTGAGCAATTTTTTCATCTTTCTAGAATGCTTTATTTTTTATTTTTTTTGAAATGACATTTAAAATTATGTTAGTGGTTTCTTTTTGTTTTGGATTGGCAGGTCTTTTGCACACTGATTTTCAAGGCTCACAAAACCTTGTTGCTCTGTTGAAGCAGTTTCCTGTTTTAGCAGAAACGTCTTGTTAGTATGGAGCTGAAGCCTGTGTTGTGTTCTATGGAAGCATCTTGTTTGTTTTCCAGCTGAAGGAGAGAAAGCCTTTCTAGTTGTCTTCTGCTTTTTGGCCTGACTACATATTTACTCTGTTGGTGATTCAGTGAGTTTTTTCTAGACTTTGGATTAATCAATAGGTATTTTGGGAAAGGACCTGAGTACTTTTAAGGAGGCGTATAAAAATTATTAAGTGTAGAACTACCTTCCTACTTCATTTTCTTTTGCAAATATGAATTTTTGTGCAATGGGCTTGCTCAAATCAGAGTGGAGGTTTTAGGGATAAAATTATAGAAGCACACACAGAAATGGATTTACTATGAAGCTAGTAATAGTAAAGCGTCAGGGCTGGTCACTTGCACAGGCTTGTTCTCACTCCTTGGGAATGAGCCATCACCTGCCCTTCCACCCTGCAAACTGATTTGGATGTCAAAACTGATGACACCACACATAGTGGGAGCATATAAAAGGGTTTATTATTCACATAATGGAGACCAGCACTGGTCCAGCTGGCTTGAGGGAAGAAGAGAGAGTGAGTTGGACCTTTGTAGTGGTTAGGGGTGGGTCTGGGGAAGAGTTCACAGTGGGCTTCAGGTTTGTAAAGTTGGAACTGCCCCCAGGCACCAAAAGACAAATCATACACACAGGCCTTCTTATCATAGTTGCCCAGATATGGTGTAGGTAGAGAAGAGGATGGGGATTTAAATGCTGTCAATGGTTAAACATCAAAAATGACGCATGCCTCTGTATTACAGAAGGATACCTAACAATGTAGTCATATAGGTTATATGCTTTCGCAATATTTGCAGTAATAAAATATTTAACCATGATTGGTTAAAATCACTATCTTTTCCCTCTTCAACATCTCTCTGTCTCACTTCCCTTCGTGTCTGGTGGTATTGGAAATGATGCTGCAGGCATTTTGGAGAACAGGTTATGAGGAAGTTGTGATGGGAATATATTTAGTTTAGATACATTAGGATATATTTTTATGGTTCACATTCACTTTTAGGTATAGTTAAGTTATTGCTAGCCTTTCCAGTGTAAGAGAGACTTATATAAATAATTCTACTCTCCACTGTGTGAACTTACTTGGCATTGTGATATGAGTGTGCAGGGCCAAAGCTCATATCAGAGTAAGAATATATCTAAGGTACCTAGCACCCAAAGAAATATGGATAGAGTAAGAAAGGTACAGAGCCAGAAGTGAGTCTGTACAAAATTTTTCACTCATCAGATGTGTAAAATTGTAAACAGAACATTTAGTTTTCATTAATGCATAGTCAAAATGGAAACTCTTGCCTTGATTATGCAGCATATAAAATTATAAAATTTATCTATCTACCTATCTATCATCTATCAATCCATCTCAGAGATAATCATGAAATAGAATTTTCATTTTTTTCTGTTTTTATAGCATATGAACACAGCTATTCAAACAGTGAGTACATCTGTGTGTTAAAGCAGCAAGCTTTGCGCATATTCAGGAAATACTAACATTGTCAAAGATATTCTAAAACCCATACTATACTACTAAAATTGAGAACATAATTAATAAATTGCCATCATTTCAAACAGTATTTAAATTACTTTTACAAAAATACTTCATATACTCTGAAATTGTATAGCTCATATGTGAAAGAAACTTGGTAAAAGTTTTCCAGTATTTGACAATGAATTAAAAAATTTACATGCTATTGCCAATGAGTTGTAAGTTTAAATGAAAAATTTAAACTATCAATAATAAAAAGATATTTTAATCAGCTATGCCGAAGGAAGAGGTAGTCAAAGAATTTACAAAAATGCGGGATAATAAGAATTATAGTCATTTCTTAAGTGGTTAACTATTAAAAATGCTATTTTGGGGGGATTTTGTCAGCCTTTTAAAATTTATAATTTGTTAAGATTTATATTTTTCTAAATAAAAATTCAACATATGCATAATATAGAATTTATAATTTTGTATTATTTTGGGTGTATATACACCCAAATTGTATATACAAGATTCAGGTCACAAAATCTGGATCTGCCCTTTCGTAATAGCATAGAATTCTGAGGTCAGTCATTTTATCTCTCTTTAGGACTAGTCTCATTATAATGTAACCAAACACTAAAGATTTATTAGTGTTGACTACTACTGTTGTTATCTTTACTCACAAAAACAAAGGTAAACTGGTCTTGTTTACCTAATGCAAATTGTGGGAGGTATGTGAGATTCTATGAGATAGAGCAGATTAAGTATAAGTAAATGTGAAACATTTGGCTTTATTGCTTCATCTGGGATTAATAATATAATTATTATTTTATATAATAATAATCTGGGCATTTCATAGTTTGGATATCCATAAGTTTATGACTTACCAAAAGGTCAGATAAAACATGCTACTGCCTGGGTTAAATCTTGGTTCTCTGACATTTTTACTCTACATAACGGGGAACAATAATAGTTTGGAGGATTTAATGAGTTAGTATTTGTAAAGTTCTTAGTGTTTGGCAGTACCACACAAGTGCTAAATTTAAAAAATTGTACCAGTGATGGCTTATGTAGATTTTTTCTGTCCTGCTTGTTAGCACCCTACTTCACCGTACCAAGTTGTCTCTGTTAGGTAAGGCTCTTAGGTTTTCCATGTTAAATCCATTTTATGACTTTTTAATTATTAATTTTTATCAAGATAATATAGTTTATAGATAAAACACTACTATAAGGAGAAAAATAGTTGTCCCTTTCCTACCCCTTCACATCTAGGCTGCTCTCTAGAGGCAATTGGTTCCAACTCTTTTACCGAGCACTTGCCTCCATTTTTAAAACTATAAGCTTAACAGCTATTTTAAAAATTGGTGACCTTTTAAAGGAGATATGATGTATTTCCAGTAAAGTGTGCACATCTTCACCTTCACTTGTTACATCTTGAATATTTACATATGTTACGTATGTATATGCCTGTGTACCCAGAGCCCAGATCAAAACAGGAAAGATTTCTCACTTCCCAGGAATTCTCTTTGCTTTCTCTTGGCCAAATCTTCCCAGCATAAATCATATGTCACCTTAGATCAGGGTTTCTCAGTCTCAGTCAGCACTACTGGCACTTGGAGAGGCCATCCTGTGCACTGTAGGATCTTTAGCAGCATCTCTGTCCTTTTCCCACTCGTTAGGAAGAATAAAACTTCCCCAACCCCCCAAGATGTCCATGACCTAATCCCTAAAATCTGTGAATATTTCTGTTACTTGGTAAGGGGGAATTAATATGGCAGATGAAGTTAAGGTTGCTAATCAACTCATCTTAATATCAGCAGATTATCCTGAATTGTCCAGAGCTCAATGTAATAACAGCAGACTTGCAAAAATGACGAGCCCTGTATTCCATTAGAGTGTCAGTGTGATGTGACTTGAGAAATTCATTTTACCGAGGGCTCATGGGGGAATAGAGAGATATGTGCAGGTATCATTCCTCATCAAAAGAGTCCCTCCAGGCGGCCAAGCCAGCCTAGCAATTGAAATAGAGTGTATACACAAATGGCAAAAATTGTCCACATTAAAAACTCTGTGGGATGAAAAAGTGATGCCTGCTAAAAATCGAAGGGATAAAGAGCTCCTGGTGGCAGCAAATATGTCTTTGATTATGTTTGCACGCAGGTCATAGTAAAGTACCTATCAGTACATATTTTCTAAATAGAGGTCAAATTGAGGATTAAACTGGAGGTGGTATGAATCAGTCCAGTTGTTGCTAGCAAGAAGAGGAGAGCAACAGAGAGCAGCTAGTGTAGACTCTGATCCCATGCTAGAAAATTAGTGGGGCCTGTGTTTATTTGGAATGCTTAAGCAGCATAAAAGTTTAGAAGCCAGATTATGGTGATGGCACCTGAAAAGGACATTGGAGAAATCTGGAATGTAGTGTCCTAAAGTAGGAGTTCAGAGCTGTTCTTAAAAGGCCAAATACACATAGATATAAATACATATAACTCTGACTTTTCATACATTCCTTAGAGTTGGTATAATCTTTTGTATAAAACAGTTATGAACAACAGCCAGACACAAACTTTTTAAGTGACAGAAATATACCTGATATCATTATGTTGTTTGAGGACAACAACTAAGTCTGTATCCATATTTGCTGGTTGCATCTCTGAAAAGTAATTTTCTGCTATAATCAAAAGTAACTAAACAAAATGGAGACAAGCAGTCTACCAGAAGCAGAGTTAAAAACACTGGTTATAAGGATTCTCAGTGATCTCAGGGAGAACTTCAACAATGAGATAGAAAACAAAAATGGAGATAGAAAACATAAAAAAGAACCAGTCAGAAATAAAGAAAAAAAATTGATATACTTTTATAATTTATCTTGCTGCCATCTCTTCTCCTTTCTGTGAAGGAAGCCAGGGATCTTCACATACTTTCTTACCTATTTATTTGGTTTCAAAATGCTGAGCCAGGCCACTATGTGCTGATAGTTCCTCATTAACAGTTCACCCTTCTCTGCCTACCTCTCCACCTTGGGGGAAGATGATCATACAAACTCATTATATAGGTTCCCTTGCCTGTGAAATTTTGACTGGGGTCCACTGATGAAAGCAATAGGAGAAGGAGAAAAGTAGGGGTACTATCCTGCTCTCTCCATGCTACCGTCTTGCTTTCTCCATACTGTGGCTGCAATAGTTACATCCATTCACAGCAATAAATCCCACTGGGTGGACTTTTGTCCACTGTCCTAGCTTTCATTCAGGCTCTGGTATTGGCATTTGATCCTTTTGCCTAGGCACACTACTAGCTCCACTGTCGCTAGACTCTGTATGTCTCAACATCCCTTGTTGGTTCATTAAATTCAGCTCACTCTCTTTAAGTAGATCCTTTATCAAATGCTTATTTTGTATAAAAGGTCTCTGACTGATCAGCTGTTGTAGATTATAAGATGCAACATTGAATCGTAGACATCATGACAGCAATAGATGCATATTTTTGCTCAAATAGTACTTAACTTTATTTGTTTGGTGTGCTAGTTAGATCAGTTAGTTTCATTGAAATAATTGAAATTCATTTCTCCTAAGGATTCAGAGCAATTTGGAAAATACCATTTCTAACAATCGGGATCTAAATAGCAAAGAAATTTACTCCAAAAATACTTAAAATCTCTCGTTGTTGGTGTAGTTTGATTGGGAGTTGTCATTTGGGTAGTGGGTAATATGGTGGTGGGAGGGTTGGGTGTAACTTGAGTAGTAGCTGTGGTAGATTCTGTGGTGGTGGGTTCTGTGGGGGTGGTGGTGGCTGCTGGGGTGGTGGTGGTGGCTGCTGGGGTGGTGGTGGCTGCTGTTGTGGTGGCTGCTGGGGTGGTGGTGGTGGCTGCTGGGGTGGTGGTGGCTGCTGTTGTGGTGGCTGCAGTTGTGGTGGTGGCTGCTGGGGTGGTGGTGGCTGCTGTTGTGGTGGCTGCTGGGGTGGTGGTGGTGGCTGCTGGGGTGGTGGTGGCTGCTGGGGTGGTGGTGGCTGCTGTGGTGGTGGCTGCTGGGGTGGTGGTGGTGGCTGCTGGGGTGGTGGTGGCTGCTGGGGTGGTGGTGGCTGCTGTTGTGGTGGCTGCTGGGGTGGTGGTGGCTGCTGTGGTGGTGGCTGCTGGGGTGGTGGTGGTGGCTGCTGGGGTGGTGGTGGCTGCTGGGGTGGTGGTGGCTGCTGTTGTGGTGGTGGCTGCTGGGGTGGTGGTGGCTGCTGTTGTGGTGGCTGCTGGGGTGGTGGTGGCTGCTGTGGTGGTGGCTGCTGGGGTGGTGGTGGTGGCTGCTGGGGTGGTGGTGGCTGCTGGGGTGGTGGTGGCTGCTGTTGTGGTGGCTGCTGGGGTGGTGGTGGCTGCTGTGGTGGTGGCTGCTGGGGTGGTGGTGGTGGCTGCTGGGGTGGTGGTGGCTGCTGGGGTGGTGGTGGCTGCTGGGGTGGTGGTGGCTGCTGGGGTGGTGGTGGTGGCTGCTGGGGTGGTGGTGGCTGCTGGGGTGGTGGTGGCTGCTGTTGTGGTGGCTGCTGAGGTGGTGGTGGTGGCTGCTGGGGTGGTGGTAGCTGCAGTTGTGGTGGTGGCTGCTGAGGTGGTGGTGGCTGCTGGGGTGGTGGCTGCTGTTGTGGTGGTGGCTGCTGGGGTGGTGGTGGCTGCTGGTGTGGTGGCTGCTGGGGTGGTGGTGGCTGCTGGGGTGGTGGTGGTGGCTGCTGTTGTGGTGGTGGCTGCTGGGGTGGTGGTGGCTGCTGGGGTGGTGGTGGTGGCTGCTGTTGTGGTGGCTGCTGTTGTGGTGGTGGCTGCTGGGGTGGTGGTGGCTGCTGTTGTGGTGGTGGTTGCTGTTGTGGTGGCTGCTGGGGTGGTGGTGGCTGCTGGGGTGGTGGTGGCTGCTGTTGTGGTGGTGGCTGCTGTTGTGGTGGCTGCTGGGGTGGTGGTGGCTGCTGTTGTGGTGGCTGCTGGGGTGGTGGTGGCTGCTGGGGTGGTGGTGGCTGCTGTTGTGGTGGCTGCTGTTGTGGTGGTGGTGGCTGCTGGGGTGGTGGTGGCTGCTGGGTTGGTGGTGGCTGCTGGGGTGGTGGTGGTAGCTGCTGGGGTGGTGGTGGCTGCTGTTGTGGTGGTGGCTGCTGGGGTGGTGGTGGCTGCTGTTGTGGTGGCTGCTGGGGTGGTGGTGGTGGCTGCTGGGGTGGTGGTGGCTGCTGGGGTGGTGGTGGCTGCTGTTGTGGTCGCTGCTGAGGTGGTGGTGGTAGCTGCTGGGGTGGTGGTGACTGCTGGGGTGGTGGTGGCTGCTGGGGTGGTGGTGGCTGCTGTTGTGGTGGCTGCTGGGGTGGTGGTGGTGGCTGCTGGGGTGGTGGTGGCTGCTGGGGTGGTGGTGGCTGCTGGGGTGGTGGTGGCTGCTGTTGTGGTCGCTGCTGAGGTGGTGGTGGTAGCTGCTGGGGTGGTGGTGGCTGCTGGGGTGGTTGTGGCTGCTGTTGTGGTGGTGGCTGCTGGGGTGGTGGTGGCTGCTGGGGTGGTGGTGGCTGCTGTTGTGGTGGTGGCTGCTGGGGTGGTGGTGGCTGCTGGGGTGGTGGTGAGTTCTATAGTGGTAGGGGTAGCAGTAGTGGTTGTGGTTGTAGGTTTGATGGGTTCTTTAATTGCGGGTTGAGGAGTAGGTCTGGGAAGGTTAGGTTTTGGTTGGACAGGGAATTTTGGATACAAAGGATAAGGATAAGGATAAGGATGAGGATGAGGATAAGGATAAGGATGAGGATGAGGATGAGGATGAGGATAAGGATAAGGATAAGGATAAGAGTTAGATGGTCTATTAGGTTTCAGTGGACGGGGTTTGAGTTGTTGCACTGGGTCATAAAGAAAAATATTAGGAGGAACGCGTACTGGTGGACCAAAAGGAGGACGAGGTGGTGGTATATGTCCTGGGCCCTGGGGAGGAGGACGTTGTGGTAGAACCCATCCTGGGCCCTGGGGAGGAGGACGTTGTGGTAGAACCCTTCCTGGGCCCTGGGAAGGAGGACGTTGTGGTAAAACCCATCCTGGGCCCTGGGGAGGAGGACGTTGTGGTAGAACCCATCCTGGGCCCTGGGGAGGAGGACGTTGTGGTAGAACCCTTCCTGGGCCCTGGGGAGGAGGACGTTGTGGTAAAACCCATCCTGGGCCCTGGGGAGGAGGACGTTGTGGTAAAACCCTTCCTGGGCCCTGGGAAGGAGGACGTTGTGGTAGAACCCATCCTGGCCTTTGGAGTTGAGGCTGTGGCAGCTGGCCAGGTCGATATGGTCTTCTGGGTACTCTTTGGCTCTCACTGGACTGTGGAGGTAAAAACCAAACAGAAACAAAAAACAAGGTTTCTATATTTGATCATTTAAAGTTCAAGCATTAGGATCTGTACTTTTAGAAGTCATGTAGTCGGGTAGGCCGAGTGGCGTGTTGGTTGGTTGTTGGTTTGGAGTGCCAGCTCTGAGCAGCAGGGCCTTGGTTTAGATCCCACATGAGGGCCAGTGATGCTGCACCCTCTACAGCTAAGATGGTGAACAACAGCTCAATCTGGAGCTGGGCTCCTTTGAGTCACCGACACGTAGGCTGCAGCCCCTGCTGCAGTGGGCTGTCATGAGCTACCGTGAGTGGCTGGCAACCAGCATGAGCAGCCGGCAGCTGGTGTGAGCTGCCGTGAGCCACTGTGAGCGGCTGTCCAATGACTGGCCAGTGACTGCCTCAGCCAGGAAGAGCGCAATGACGATACCAACATGGACCAGTGAAGCAACGTCCTCCACAACTAGACTGAAGAGCAAAAGGACAGCAACTTGTCTGTTCCCCTCCCCCAATTCCCCAATTTAAAAAACAGAACAAAACAAACAAAAAAAGTCATAGTCATGTATTTCACTGAGAAAATAAGTTCGAAACAAAGAATATAAAATTTCTCTTTCCTTCTGGAAGTCTGATCATTCAATAAAAACTAGGATAGTGTTAAATGCAAAAAAAAAAAAAAGTCAACTTTACTCTATGACATATACATTTTAGAGGGACCAAATTACCTTGAATGCCTAATAAAAGAGACCACCTTTGGAAGTAGTTTCAAATGAAAGTGAATGCTACAGTGAAATGATTCGCAGAAATCTGGTGCTGTCCAAAACGTCTACAGAAACACTAGGTCCATGTGAACCTATCTGTCTCACCCCATGTGCCATGAACAGCTAGGCTCTGAGGTGAGAGGCACTATTATTGTCAATTCAACCAAAATACTATTATTGAACCAATAAAACATGATAGTAGGGCTGGCCAAATGGCACATTGGTTAGGAGCTGGCTTGGGACACCAGCTCTGAGCAGCGGGGCCCCAGTTTGGGTCCCATATATGAGGGCCAGTGACACTGCCCTCTATAGCTAAGATGGCTGGCGACACTGTGGGCTGCAGCCCCTGCTGCAGTGGGCTGCCATAGGCCATAGTGAGTGGCCGGCAGCCAGCGTGAGTGGCTGGCAGCCAGTGTGAGCTGCCAAGAACCACCGTGAGTGGCTGTCCAGAGGCCAGCAACTGATTTGCCTCACCCGGGAAGAGCGCAGTGATGATGCCAACATGGGACGGTGAAGCAACGTCCTCCACAACTAGACTGAAGAACAAAAGGACAGCAACTTGTCTGTTCCCCTTCCCCAATTCCCCAGCTTTGTTCCCCTCCCCCAATTCCCCAGCTTTGTTCCCCTCCCCCAATTCCCCAATAAAATCTTTTAAAAAAAAACGGGAAAAAAAACCATGATAGTATTTTTTTTTTTAAGAGGGGAACAGCGTTGGGGAATCGGGGAAGGGGAACAGACAAGTTGCTGTCCTTTTGTTCTTCAGTCTAGTTGTGGAGGATGTTGCTTCATTGGCCCATGTTGGTATCATCATTGCACTCTTCCCGGATGAGGCAGATCGGTCGCCAGCCTCTGAATGGTTGCTCACTGCGGCTCTTGGCAGTTCACACTGGCTGCCAGCCACTCACGCTGGCTGCCGGCCACTCACGGTAGCCTATGGCAGCCCACTGCAGCAGGGACTGCAGCCTACACAGTCGCCGGGGCTCACACAGCCCAGCTCCAGGAGGAGTTCTTGTTCACCATCTTAGCTGTAGAGGGCAGTGTCACTGGCCCTCAAATGTGGGTTCTGAACCAGGGCCGCTGGCATCCCAAAAACAGCTCTTAACCAATGTGCCACTCGGCCGGCCCATGATAGTCTTTTTTATGTATTAATCCTGTAAGTCAAATGTATAAGTACATGTTATTGGTTGTTTGGACCCAGGGATGTTTTCTAAGTGTGGACATTTTGGACAGGACCAAATTTCAAGAATCTTTTGGCATGGACCAAATGTCCTTGTGGACATTTTGCCCAGGACCAAATGTCCTGCAATTCAGTGGAAACTACCTGGGGACTTCCTTTCTAGCTCTTCATTCCAAAAACTCAGTGAGATTTCAGGTTCTGAATCATTAATTCATTCTGTAACAGTTTATTGAGAAACTATTGTATGCATCACACCTTTTGAGAGCTAAGAGAAGCAGATTTAATACATGAACCCATCCTTATGTGAGTCTGAAATCTAATAGGAACTACACACTCACACACACACACACACACACACACACACACACACACACACACACACACACCCCGCCCTGCAAACTACAATGTAAGACAATACAATAAAAAGCCTCTGGGAAGCAGCATAGTGCGTTGGTTAAAACAAGGACACTGGAGCCTGATTTCTAAAGCCAATCCTTCTAGTGTTGTAAGCTAGTTGAGGTGCTTAAGTTCTCTCTGTTTCTGTCTCCTCATTTCTAAAATGGTTCTAGAAATAGTTCTTTTCTTTTATCGTGGTTGATAGGATTATACATAATCTGTGTACATTGCTTAGAAATTGTAAATAAGATAAGAACTCAATATAAATTTGAGCTATTTTGAACTTTATGATTGTGTGTAAAAAATCTAGTAGGAAAGAAATAATTGATAAATGTGCCAAAAATTCTTCATGAAATAACAATTTGAAGGAGAATTTTATTTTTGGCAAAAGAGCAAGGACTAAGGATTGTCTTGTAGAGGCAAGATAGTTTTTTAAATGAGGCTTAAATAATAGAGTTGAAATGGTAAACAGAAAATAAAATTCAATGTTGTAAGCAAATGAGAAGAGTTAGGAAAATACAAATCATATTATAGAAGCAGTCAGAAGACCATTTTGTTTGGAAGAGGTTTCATGAAGGTGCAAGACTGGTCCTCTCTTGCAACTTTCATCTTGTTTCTGTATCTTTCTTCCATATTGACTTGGATAACATCAAACTATTGGAACAATTCTATACAAATTACCTTCTTTATTTCTGCTTCCAGGCTGGTGAACATTACTAGAGAATGCCATGAATCCCTAAATATTATAAATAGTAGAGATTCACAGTGGCTGTCTTCATCTGGTGCCTCAGCAGTGCCAATCCATTCTTCCCCAGTTTCCCCAAAGGCTGTCTTCTTAACATCCACACTCCCTTTCTACCCTTCCTCCCTTCTACACCCTAAGATGATCTTGCCACCTATTTTACAAAATTGAGGCTGTTACAAGGGGAACTTCTCTGCCCACACATCTATAAAACTCACCTATATCCAGTTGTTCCCTCTTCTTGTTTATAACTAACCTCTTCACCTGTTTTCTGTGTGGATCTCCTCTGAGAGAGGAGGCTTTCCTCTCTTAATTATTGTCATTCCCTTCAACCTCTTTTTATCGCTGGCTCTATTCCCTCAGGTTATAATATCAATTTATGTATCATATGAGTATATTAAAGAAGCCCATTCTCTAACTAGTGTACCCCTGTAGCTATCCCTTTCCATTCCTAGACTGATATTAGGGAAACCTAGACTAGACTTTCTGTTTCTACTTCCTAATATCCTATTTGCTATTTATCCTGGATTCTATCCCCAACACACAACTTAATTTCTTTTTACAAAGATTGGCGATAACTCAAAAATTTCCAAGAATTTAGCATAGAATTGGACATGTATAGATTCTCAATGATTTAAATATTACTTTTTGTAAACTCCTTAATAATGTTGAGTTAATCTTATGAATATTTTATAAATGAAGTAGTTAGGCTTTTCCATGCCCTAGTGCCATGGTATGTACTTGTGCAGCTCAGGAGTTGGCAAACGAAGGCTGTGGGCCAAAGGCAGCTTACATGATTGATAAAGTTTCACTGGAACACAGCCATCCCCATTTATTTATTAACGCTGCTTTGGAGCTATATTGACTGAGTTGATCAGTTGTTTCAGAGACCATATGACATATAAATCCCAAAATATTTACTGCCTGGCACCTTTCAGAAAAAGTTTGTTAATCCCTGCTCTGGCTATTATTACCAATCTTTCCTGTATGTGCAGACAGATTTAAGCCCCTTGAAGTCAAAGATCACACTTATCAATTTTTTTATAACCCATTACACCACTATCAATAGACAGCATTACATAAATATTTATGGATGTTCTTCAGATATTTTAGAAGTTATTTTTTGGCAAAGCATCACTAATGATGGAAAGTGAAATGTGTGGGAAGAGACTGTAAGTCTCTGATGCTGTGCACTGACTTCATACACTAAGTTTTTGCCTGTTATTCAGAGTAAAAACCAAAGCTCAATACAGTCTCATGAGACTTTACACTATCTAACCCTCATCTGTCCCTCTGGTCTCACCCGTGAACCTGTCTTGCCCTCTCACTCCATACCAGACCTATTAACCTTGCCCCCCTTACATCAGGCAGGCATGCAGCTCCTTCAGATTTTGACATTTTTGTTTCCTCTGCTTGCATGGCTTGTTTTTCACCTTCTTCAGGTCTTTAATCAAATGTCATTTCTACCTGGATACCCTATCTAAAATTGTAACCTTGTTCTAGTTCCTCCTTACCCCTTCCAATGTTCAACATTCCCTCTTCCTTTTTCTGCCTTATATATAAGCTCCATGATGTTAGTAACTTTTTGTTTGTTTTGCTCACTGCTGTTTACCCAACATCTACAATAGTGCCTAGTATACAGCAGGTGTTCAATAAATATTTGAGGTAAAAAAATTACGTGAGTCTGGGCCGGCCGAGTGGCGCAGTGGTTAAGCGCTGGCTTGGGAAGCCAGTGGCCCCGGTTCGGTCCCAGATATGAGGGCCAGTGACACTGCCCTCAAAACAAAACAAAACAAACATTATGTGAGTTAGTGATACGCAGAAACTTCCTTTATGTGGTTGCAGTCTGCTAGTTCCTTCCTTGCACAAGACAAGGAACATAAGGCTCTTCTCTTGAAGACATTTGAGGGGAAGAAACCCTTAAGGAGTCCTCAAATTTTCTGTTTGGTTTTATGGCCTCCACAGGCCAGGACCTTGCTATTCAAATGTTATTTGCTGACCAGCAGCATCAGTTTCAGCATCATCTGAGAGCCTGATAAAAATGTAGACTCCTGAGCCCTACTCAAACCTATTGGATTAGCATCTGCATTTCTACAATTTATCAGATGATTTGCATGCCTATTAGAGTTTTGATAAATATCAGCTGGCCTAAGTTATTTGATAATTGGTTATATAGTCAGTTCAGTTCAGACTAAAGGTTTTAGTTCATTTCTGCTAATTCTTTATTACTTTTTTTTTTTTTACTTTACTATTTTACTTTTCTCAACATCTTCTTCTTGTCTTTAGGGATTAGAAACTGCCAGACTGACTGCTCTGATTAGAGCAGTTTAGTGGACATAATGTGCCACCCTTTTCCATCCTGTGTGAATGACAGACATTCCTTGTCCATTACGGATCCTTTGTCTTGGAGCTTAGATTTAGGCTATAATCTATCCCCACACCATACTTCAGACATCCTATAAAATGGCATGAGTTAGCAGGTGACAGTCAGAACTCTATTGTTATTTCTGGGAGTCAACTACATAGAAGCCCATTCACTCATTCGTTTCATTATTGAGGGCTTTCCTCATTTGCTCTTCTGTGCTATGTGTTGGAGCAGCCTAAGTCCCTGTCTGACTTTCCAGGGTTTTTGCAAGGTTTAATTCTAGTGTGGGGAAAATCCATGTACCAAATTCATGTTCTTTAGGACATAGAATCCTGTTTCTTATGTCATGGGGATTCTATAACCTAAGAATGTAGAGGATTTAAACTAGAAAAGAACTTGTCTTAAGCTCATTAGTATTGCAGTTCAGGCATATGGAATAAAAATGTGCCATTAATTTGTAAAAGTCTTCAAGATTGATGCTTTGTATTAGGCTTCTTAGAAGTTGTCTCTTGTCAGTATGAAGCAGAGTGTTGTTGGAAGGGGAACAAAGATATCATCTTCTCTGTTACTGCTGGAAATTGCTCTACAAAATTATATTGCATTTTACACAATTTAAGCCAAGTTTACCAGTCCACGGAACTTCCTTTCTCTTCCATTCTACTAACATTTTTTTTGGAATTCTGAACTGAAATTTATTAATGTGGCCAGAGAAATTACATTTGTCACAGTATGTGGGGGAATGTTTCTGAAAAAGTGGTCAATTTTAGCATGATGAATTTGATAATTATAGTTATTAACCTAAGACTTTTTCATTGGTTGTATTGATTTCAGTTGAATTTACCTTAAAAGCTTTCTTTATATACCCTATGTAATTATATCCAATTATACAATAAGTTAATTTCAAGAAAATCTATTTGAGTGGTCTCAAACTTCAGCATGCATAAGAATCTTCTGGAATGCAGGTTCCCAGTCCTTAAAAGGCAGATATTATTTTTTTTAGCCCTGAGATACAATCTGAAAATATACATTCTGAAAAATTATATCTGGTGTTCTGATACAGGTATCCCAAGGAATGAAATGTAGTTCTACTCCAACATCATGTTATAGACGAGAATCTCAGCTCAAAATAAACCACTTGTCCAAAAATATTTATACAGATGTCACTAAATGCACCAGAATAACAATCCTACACCATGAGTTTATAATATTGCTAGTGCCTATTGACATGTTTTTTTTCATCGTGTGCTATAGACTGATTCCTAAATAGTTTCTCTCAGGAAAGTACTCTGAAGTGAAGACTCAGTCTGTGAAGATCCCAATTTTGAATTCAACGTTGGTACTTTTTATGTTATCCAGCACTGGGGTCAGCACACAGAAAATTATCAGTAATCCTTAAAAGTGAAACATACTCAGCAGTCTCTCTACTCTCTAACTCCCACCCAATACCAACATACACTAGAGTAACTGTTCTTTTTCGGAGGCTCATATTAGTCTATTGATGTTTTTGGCTGTGGAACTTATCACTTGCTTCTTTGGATTATATATTTTTGGATCTTCTGTAGAGCCTATCCAGATGCTTTTCAAAGGTTGAATAAAGAAAGTGTTTCCTGATTGACCTTTCTTTTTCTGTTTTTAGTTTTTCTTAAGCAAAAAAGTAGAGTAAACAGTAAAGTAGGACTTTACTCTCCAGTCAATTAACAGGAACATTTTAGCTGTAACCAGTGTTTTTAGACATGAGAAAGGCTTTCTAACTTTAAATTCTTGACAAATATTTTCAGTGCATTCTATGCATTGATGCATTATGCTGTCTGTTTAGAAAATTTATCTTGAATATTATATTTTCCCATTTCCTGTACCTTAAACATTTATTAAGCTTCAATTATATTTTTCTGACAGTTTGATTTTAGTTCTTTTGAAAGAGATGTTCCTAGATAGGAGAAAGCTCTCCCAGATTCTACCTGCATTTTGTCCCTTCATGCCCACACAGAGAGTCATGTATAAAAGAGAAAGAAAAAGGAAAGTAGGAATTAGTCTATAATTATTGATATTTTGTGACATTATAATGTTAATAAAGAAGAACATCATTGCTATCAAAACAATAAGAAGTATAACAAGAATATTTATGACTGGGGGAGCTTACCGTGAAACATGCAATAAGAGCCAACAACAGGCTGACGATGGAAGTTAATTTTTTCATTCTGTAATATTGCTCCTGAAAGCAGGACAATGATTGCTCATGGTTAGTCAAATTGATCAACATTAGTTTTCTTAATTTAAAATCAAAATTTATAAAGGATTCTAGTACATGTTATGGAATATGGCAAAGAAAAAGCACAACAGTCTTTTAAAGATATGCTTGACATTTGGGGGAAAGGAAGCAGCGTATATGCATAGCAGTGTTATTGTGATTTGATATTTTATGACAAAATGAAGGGATTTGTATTTTATGAAAGGTAATTCCCGATAATTATTCAAATGAATTTTAAAAATAAAAGCATTTTAGGAAAATACTTGTGGTCTCTAATGGTGATACTTGAAGAGATATATCTTATTTGGGTGTACATTTTATAACGCTTATTAAAATTAATCAAAATGTGTAGATTTCTATAGATTCAGGACATGGGTAGTCAATGTGACTAAAGTATTGCAAAACCTAACTTTTAATAAGATTGTTTTTTTAAAACAACACAAAAAGTTCCTCTTTAGATTTTTCTGAAGGGAAAAGAATTGTGGAACATGTATCTTCCGTTTAACATCAATCTATTAAGGTATTCTTTCCTCATTATTTTCCCCACCAAGTGATACCCAAAAGCCAATTATTTTCCATCAGTGATTGAATTAGAAAAAAGAGGTTTTATCTTTAATTTGATTATAGTTTTCAGCACGTTATCACAAGTACATAACAGCCTGTGCTCTGGGAAGGCCGAATTCAAGCACCATCGTGATGACAGATAGCTTTGAAAATGACACAAGGAAAAGAGGTCCACAGATTTTATAGTTGTATGTTCATGACATTAGCCCTTAAAATTGCTTTTTAAAAATATCCTCTATTTGAAGACAGTTTAAAAATGCATAAAAATAAAAAACCATAATGCAAAGAAAAGTAACAGAAATGCAAATCTGTCTGTATGTGTCTTTAAGCCTCTTCTATTCATAATTGGCTTTAGAAACCATTAAAATATATCAGCAGAAAAGATTCAATAGATTGTGAAATTGGATGTAAATTGTGCAACCAGTCAGCATGAATATTCTTCCTGATACAATCTTTCAGAAATGTTAAAGATTTTGTGAGCTTTACCACTAACAATATTTTTTTTTCTTAAATACATCTGACTTTTTTAGCATAACTATTGGGTTGTCGGAAAAGTCATGACATTTTTTTCTATGTTTCTTTTGTTGCAAAAATGCATCATGACTTTTCCTACAGCCCAATATTTCTATTTTTCCTTCAGCTTTGAGGTTCTATTTTTCTTTCAGCTTCAACTGACAAATTTGTAAGATTATTTAAAAGGTACAATGTGATGATTTGATATATGTATACATTGTGAAGAGATGCCTCTCATTGAGTTAGCATATCCATCATCTCACATATTTACCTTTTTGTCTTTATTTATTTATTTTTTTTTGCTGAGAACACTTAAATTCTACTCTCTTAACAAATTTCAGTTTTACAGCACAGTGCTACCGACTAGAGTTACTGTGTTATACATTAGATTCTCAGATCTTATTCATCTTATAACTGAAAATTTATACTCTCTGACCAACCTCTCACTGTTTTCCCCAACCCCAGCACCTGGCAACCATTTTTCTTCTCTCTGTTTCTACGAGTTTGACTTTTTAAAATTTTATTTCTACATATAAGTAATACCATGCTGCATTTGTCTTTTTCTATCTGGCTTTTTTTGCTTTGCAAAATGCTCTCTAGTTTTATCCATGTTGCTACAAATGACAGGATTTCCTTCTTCTTTAAGGCTGAATAATATTCCACTATGTATTACACAATGAGAATGATAAGCTTGAGCAAAAACTAGAATTCAAAGTTAAAATCCTTACATCTATATTTCCAATACATACCTTGGCAAGAGATTCTCCTTTGGAAAAACCAAGTTGTTATTTAATCTTATTTTTGCCAGGTAATCAGGTTAGATAGTCACTGTTTGAAAATTCAAGAAGAAAAAGAACTTCCACAGAAAACCACCCTCTTAAGTACCTCTGTCTGCATTTTTATTGGAGTTAAGAGAAAGGTTGAGGGAAGGTAATCTGGGGTGATGTTCTTTACCTAAACAAAGAACTGATAGTTGCAGTTGCCAGTTTGGCAACTTCATCCATGGAAGTACAATCCAGTCAGTGTCTATCAGGCCTTGGGGAAGCATTTGAAATGGTCTAAACAACGGTTTTCAAATTTGACTGCACATTAAAATTATGTGGGGAGATTTTTAAAAATTCTCAATTCTGAGACTCTATCCCAGACTATTTTATCAGAATCTATGGGGTAAGAAGATGGGCAAAAGTATTTTTAAAGGTCCCCTTCATTGATTATAAAATGAAACCTTTTTTGGGGACCACTGCTGTGAAATAGTGTAGATTCTGGAGTTTCCACATATCTAGGCATATATATCTGAATTGACATGTATATTGTAAGAATTGGTTCATTTGGGAAGAAAGATTTTGAAGAATGGAAAAGCAGGTAGTTAAAATAAATACTTTGTCTCAATTTTGGAAGTAAGAAAAAAGATTTCATGGCGAAAGGGGGACAATTAGGAAACAGTCTTTATAGTTTCTTAATCTTAACTTGATATTTATTTAAAATTAAGTGTAATTTTATTTAAAGATACTATAAACAGGCTTTTGAGCTACTTAAAATATCAAAGATGGAAATTACTTAATAAATTTCCTGTAGCTAATGAATAGCTGGACTACTTAAAGGGTAAGAAAATACCTGAAGGTATATTGGGTTCTGCAAGTATATGATATTATCTCCATTATCCGAACAATATGAATGGATACAATACACACTAGCCTAGCAAAGATAGTAGGTATGGGAAAACTGCATAACCTATTTTTAGTTTATGGCAAATGGATATAATAAATCAATTTTATGTTTTAAAAGAACCCAGGTACTGAGAGACTTACCCATGTGATACCAATTTATTCAGTTGAGAAAAAATTATCTCATGTTAGCTATTATATTTTATTCCCTCAGCTGTAATTTATTAAGTCCTTACCATGTCCTCAACTGTGATATTAACTTCACGTGGATGAGGTCATGTAATCCTCGCAATAACCCCTTGTAATGTATTATTATTGCCATATTACTGATTAGAAAATGAAATCATAGAGAAAACCAGTAACTTGTTCTAATTCACACAAATATTTAGGATGAGAATTTTCCTAAATTCAGAGCTTGAATTTTTTTCCCATTGTGCTAATTTGTTGCCCAAACTCAATTGTTTCCCAATTGCTTAACTAATTAATACACTTTTTAAAAAAAATAATAGCACCTATTGAATTGTGGGTGCAACTCATTTGCAATCTGCAATATCAATTAAGAAAGTAGCAAATAGAAATTAAAGAACAGATAGAGTAGAATATAAAAGAAAATATTAGATGCCTTCACATGTAGTTTTGTTGAGACATTTTATGGTTATACATGTGGGTATGTGTAGGGTAATCATGTAAATTATATGTCTTTGAGTTGTACTCAGAAAAATGTGAAAGACTTTTGTTACAGAGTAGTTTAGTGGTGTATGTGAGATGATTCAAGTAGCCTGATTGGAATTCCAACTCTGGCCCTTTGTTTAGCTGTATGTTGAATGGACAGCTACTTAATACCATGTGTGATACCATCATCATCTACAAAATACGCGTTTCATAGAATGTTCTGAAGATTAAATGAAATTGGATGTGAAAGTCTGATCCATGTGATTAGTAAAATGTTAGTTAAAATTTCAATGGGAATTTCTTCCTTACTTCATTCGTTTTTAAAAATATCCTGATATGATGAGTCTCTAGTAATTGAGGTATAATGCATATTTAAATTTAAAGGTGATTTAAAAGCTTTTAGTAGTGATGGGGGACTGAGTTGAAATTGATCTTCAATCACCAAGTTTTCTTTGCTAATGATTTAATGTAGTTGACAAGTAGAATTCATGCACAATTTGTTACTTTGCTAATTATGTTTGACACATTTTGTAGCTATTCATTTGTGTGAGCCAACACATCTTACTATTGGGTTGTCAGAAAAGTCATGACGTATTTTTCTATGTTTTTCGCTGCAAAAATGAGTCATGACTTTTCCAACAACCCAATAGTTCATGCTGAATACTTCGTGAGTTTTACCTTCTCTAGTCACATACTCATGAGAAAAAGATAACTTTTCTCTCTCGTTGGTTCTATAAATTGTTTTTGTGCCAAGATATGTTTTCAGCCAAGTGTTTTAAATACAAGGTGTGATTTCCAGTTGTCATGGAACATTGGCTGTAAAGGATTTAGGATGAACACTGTCAAAATTGAAATATTTTCTGCATGGGTAAGAGCCAAAAAAGGATTAGAGTGTCTAAAGCAAGTGAAAGTATACTTCTTTGAAAAACAAAAACTGTATTCAAGTAATATTTTAATTAAATTCTGACCTTAAGAGATCTTGACTACGTATTTTCTAGAACCATATGTAAAGTAGAAACTACCTTTTGTGACAGGAGATTCAGGTTGCTGGTGGAATCTCACTCTTGTTAGTGAAAAACATTATTTAACAGATAAAAAATTTTTAATAAACAAATCTGTATCTAGCAGAATTAAAGTCAGTGATTTATGTTTGCTCCTCTGTTATAACAGCCTTTTTCTTCCTTTAGTTCTATTAGTTCTTGCATTATATACTGAAGGCTGTTTTAAAACAAATTAAAAATTGCTATCTTATTGTTGAATCAATCCTTCTGCATTAGGAAATATGCCTTATCTCTGGTAATACTTCTATTCTTTAAATCTATTTTATCTGCTATTAGTTTAACTATACCAGATTCCTTTTGGATAGTGTTTTTCATAGCATTCTTTTTTCCATTCTCCTGCCCCACACCTCACCCCCTATCATCCATCATCCAGTGTCTTTATTTTAAGAGGTATCTCTTGTAGACAATATGTAATTTTTAAAAATTAAGTCTGACAATTTTTTTTTTAAAGATTTTATTGGGAAATTGGGGGAGGGAAACAGCATTGGGGAATCTGGGAAGGGGAACAGACAATTTCTGCTCCTTTTTTGTTCTTCAGTCTAGTTGTGGAGGATGTTGCTTCACTGGCCCATGTTGATATTATCATTGTGCTCTCCTCGGGGGAAGCAGATCTGTTGTTGGCCTCTGGATGGCCACCCACCACAGCTCTTGGCAGTTCACGCTGACTGCCGGCCACTCACTGTAGCCTATGGCAGCCCACTGCAGCAGGGGCTGCAGCCTACACTGTCGCAGGCCATCTTAGCTATAGAGGCAACCAGGTGGAGCTGTTGTTCACTGCCTTAGCTATAGAGGGCAGTATCACTGGTCCTTATATGTGGGATCCAAACTGGGGTCCCGCTGCTCAGAGCTGGCGTCCCAAGCCAGCTCCTAACCAACGTGCCACTCGGCCAGCCCAAGTCTGACAATCTTTGTCTTTAATTAGATAACCTAGTTCACTTATTATTGAGCAAGGACTTGCTGCCTGATGCACATAGAGGCCAATACTATGACATCAGCTTTTGAGAAAAGAAAAAGCTGTTGCTGCTAATTGACCAGCAAGGAGTTTTGGGTTACATTTAAAGAAAGAATTGGGGGAAATTATGTATATTCTATAGAGTTACATTATTTCAGCATAATAAGAGCTTAGTGTGCAGGTGTTAGGGGATCATGGCTTGTTATGTCTTGCATGATTAAATTTGCCGGTGTGTGTGTGTTAATATGTAGTTCATGGTGGATTTAGACCTGCTGACATTGAAAGGTTACTCTAGGGTGAATTCTTTCTTTACTGTGCATGTCTGACTGCATAATCTGTGGTCTTCTTCTGTTATCTCTGAAAAACAACTCAGTTTCTCTTAGAAACAGTACAAGATCAGTTTGCATTGGTTCTGTAATTACCACCCCTCCCCACTTTTTGTTCATTTCTCACTCTTGAGAGAAATAGGGTAACAGAACCAGGGTCACTTAAGATGGTGGATTAGTTTCAAGATGGAGTCAGAATTGTCCACCTATCGCACCCTTCTTATGCAGCTCTTAATATCTCCTGTGCCCACCTCTTCAGCAATGGTCTTTGAGCCTTAGAGGAAGCATTCTGGGTGTTTAATTTACAAGCAGAGACCATAGCAACAATAGAAGCAGCAGTAGGCCAGGACACCTGTATCCTAGCATGAGACAAAGAATTATAACTTTTGTCTTTATGTGCCCCAAGACCTGAACCATGATGATGACCATCATGACAATCACTGGGGAGAAAGAAAGTTTGGGGTTTGACAGTTGTTTCCTGCTGATCAGGAATAAAGATCAGAATCTAAAGAATGACATTGCTTTGCATTTAGTTGTGTATACTCACAAATGCCATGTTGTGGGTCTTGGCTGAGTATTAAGTTGTGAGAGCCATAATTTGGGATTGGGAAGGGCTAGCTGCAAGACATTGATTAAAGTAAACCAGAATAACTTTGAAGAGTATTCAAATAGTTAATCTTAATATGAGTAAAATCATTAACATTTATAATCCTGATCTCAAGAAGGACCTGATTCCAGAAGGTAACCAGCTGAAAAGATCAGAATGCCTGTCCATGGCCAAGGTTCTGTTTGTGCCGTTATCTTAATATTTTGTATTATGATCTCTAAATCCTTTACTACTGGGTTGTTGGAAAAGTCGTGAAGTATTTTTTTCTATGTTTTTCATTGCAAAAATGCATCATGACTTTTCCAACAACCCAATACTTGGCCAGAGGTGTTAATATAAAAGCAGCAACTTTCCCTTAATAATGTACAGGTTCCTCCTACCTCAGCTGTCAAGATGTCTAGAGCCCATTTGTTTTGTAATACCATTTCAGCCAGTGAATTAATAGCTATTTGCTGATGTTCTATAGCAGAAACAGTGGCCTTCCAAGATTCTTGTATCAAATTGAGATGTTACAGACCAAGATTTCTAGATCGGCTATCCCCCCAAAACAGAATACATCTCTATATATGACCAATTTTTGAGTGATCTACTATAGGGTTACAGGTGCTTAAAATTCCAAAGCCAGTTGAGGTACCATAAAGGTCTCTTTTAATCCTGGGCTTTTGAAATGTAATGGACAGGAAGGAGCCTAATTTACAAATTTTAGCTGAAGTTCCCAGGGAAGTGAGGTTGTTTGCTTCAGACAACTCTACAATTACCATGCAAGTGCCTCACCAGGAAAAGGGAAGAGTGTGGTAAAAATGGAAAAAACAGAGGCAAAATAATCCAATACCCTTATGAAAAACAGCAGTTAGGACCCCTCAAAGCAAAACCTTATTGTGGATAGTGTTCAGGACAAATATTTTAGGATCTAAGGGTCTGTTATTCAGCCATGGCAATCGGGGAACATGAAACTGTGAGCACATAAGGGGTGATAGGAGTTCCCTAAATGACTCTGAGGATTGTGAGAGTGATTGAAATTACTTCTCAAATTTCAGTAAATTAGAGGTAGCAGGGTGGGCCTAAGGTTAGTAGAATTTGTAGAGTTGAAATAAGATGTCACACCACCCAGTTCCAGGGCCCAAAGAACTCCTGAGAGGGGGTCTATTCCAAATATATTCTGAGTTATCTTGAGAAGAAACTTTTGCTTCCCAATAGGTGATGACATTAAGCAGCCCATTTCCCCATCTTAGGGAAACTTTGAAGGTGGTGTATGTATAAGTTGTGTCATTATTAACTGGGACAAGACTCCCTGAGATAGTATTGTATTCAAGTGTGAAATTTCAATGTATATTAAGTTTCAGAAACCCCCAAAGAGGTCTAAGACCATATAATTACATAAACAAAGGCAGCTTTGAAAGGGCATGGACTGTACCTTCTCTACAGACTGAGGCCAAAAACTAGCATGGTGTGTAGGATTTTGATCGGCCCATCCAAACCTGGGTCAAAACACCAATCAATATGTGGCTATATATGTTGTGTATGTGTACCCTGACATTTTTCCTGTCTGATTTAATAGAGTGGCAAGAATAAGGGGAATACCAATAAGCATAGGTTCATCCTCCATATAGTGTGCAGATTCAACAATTAGCCAGTTGAACCTTACTGGCCAGCTATCTTATGGCAGGCCTACATGGATTAAAGGTTGCAAGGGCTGCCAGAAGGTAAAAAATATAGAAATAACAAAGTATAGTAAATAGAAAAACTAAAGTGAGAAGGGAAAAGATTTTATAATGAAAAAGGAGGAAAGCTAACCCTAATGTTTACAGAGGAAGTGATTTACTTCTTTAAAAAAGAGCACAAGAAAACATAAAGAAATAGAATACTGAGGCTGTGCAAGCATATGTCACCAACAGTAAAGTAAAACATACTGCTTAACCCCAAACAATAGAACAAGAGTAAGTTAAGAGAGTTCAGTATAACATGATCAGATTAATATGATAACCATAATACAGGTGAGATATAAGTAGAATCCAGGTTTATAGAGGCCTGGTCTGGACTCTTGGGAAGAACCATCTACTCTTGAGATGTCTGTGTCTTCTCCTCTTGGCCAGATGGGTGTCTTAGTTGTCTTGTTTCTTTTGAAAAGCAATTTACGATTAATAAGGAGTTCAGTGTACTTAGTTAAGTGTACTTGGGAGCCAAAAAGTCAGTGGTGGGCTTTCAGGCCCATCCAATGTTAGGGTCCTCCTAACAGTGGAGTCCTCCTGTTTTGTCCCACCTGTGAAGTAGGTTCTGTTTGGGAATTGTAAAGGGGGATACTGGCTAGAGATGGGTGTTATTTTTACTTATGAAATATCTAAGGTTGAACTTTTTTGAACTTAACTGAAGAATGTGTAACTAGAAGGACTTCATAGGGTCCATTCTACGCATATTTTGGCTGTAGTTGATTCTCAAGGTATAGATTTTTCTAGGTCCTGAGGAGAACCTGGTCACCTGGGCTCACTCAGTGCAAGGGAATATCTGTTGGAAACATTAACCAGCTAGAAGCATACTTATGTATGGCAGGTAATGTAGTACCTAGAGACTGTACATATTTCATAATATCTAATTCCTTTAAAACATGATTATTTTAAAGGATACAGTAATATTTAGTCTTCAGTAACATTTCATAAGGTCTCAATTGGAGCATGCTTCTGGGGGCCACTCTCACCCTAAGCAGGGCAACTGGTAAGAACTTATTGCCATGTTAAATTGATTTCTTGACATATGTTGGCAGTTATCTTTTTAAAGATATAATTCATCTTTTCCGTTTTTTCTCTAGAAGCCTGTAACTCCCATTGTATCCCAAGGAACCCAGGCACCTCTAGTGTTACCTTGGCTATGAAGGCTCCTCCACTGTCACTTTGAATCAAAAGTTGCAACTGAAAATGAGGGATAGTTTCTTTAGTATGCAATTTATTTTAGTATGCCTTTGTTGCCTCAGAAGGCTTTTCTGTCCTGCATGGAAAAGCTTTGAACCGTTCCATGAAGGTGTCCACAAATATCATCAAAATTTATAATTTCCCATGATGGTTGGCATAGCAGTAAAGTCTATTTGTCAATCATCCCTTGGGTTTGTATTTCTTTTACTATTGGAGGTGGCCTGGTTTTAGGATTGTTTTTGGCATAGATCAGGCAATTTTAGACTACCTTTTAGATAATCTTTTGCCTTTGTGGACCACTAATAAACTTTTGCAGCCAATGATAGGTTGCATTTCTCCCACAATGGGTTCCTTGATGTAGATGGGTAATAATCCTTTCCATCAACTGATTTGGTTTAAGCACTAATTCCTGTTCATTATAAATCCAGCCTTCTTTGGTAGTTTGGTATTTATTACCACCTAAATCTTGTGAGCCAGCATGAAATCCCTATTTGTTCACTCTTTCTAAATCTATTTCTGAATACTGAGGCTGAAACAGGGACAGGTCCACACTAAGAAAGAGTGCTAGAGCCTAAGGATATGAGTTTTTGATTCTGGATACCTGTTTTGCAGCCTCATCAGACAAATTATTTCCTTTGGCTATATAGCTATCAGTCTTTTGGTGACTTGGGCAATGAACTATGGCTACTTCTTCTAGCATTATAATGGAGTCCAAAAAAAGCCAGTATCTCCTTGTGTTTAATTTCTTTTCTTCCTGAAGTTGGTAGACATCTTTCTTTTCATGTGGCTCTGTGTGCAAGCATGACAGAGAAGGCATATTTGGAATCAGTATAAATAGTTACCTTTTTCTTAGCTCCAAGGTACAGGGCTCTTGTGAGTGCTATGAATTCTGCTTTCTGGGATGATGTACTTGAAGGGGGTGCTTCTGCTTCTTGGATTTCCTGATGAGTTACTACTGCATACCCGGCCTTCTGAAGTCCCTGGTCCATGAAGCTTCTCCCATCTGTAAACATTTCCATATCTGCATTTTCTAAAGGCTAGTCACGTCAGGTCTGCTGGAATAAACTTCTTGAATTATTTGTATTCATTTATTTTTTATTTTATTTTTTATTTTGTTAAAGATTTTATTGGGAAATTGGGGGAGGGGAACAGACAATTTGCTGTCCTTTTGTTCTTCAGTCTAGTTGCGGAGGACGTTGCTTCACTGGCCCATGTTGGTATCGTCATTGCGCTCTTCCTGGGGGAGGCAGCTTGGTCGCCGGCTTCTGGATGGTCGCTCACCGTGGCTATTGGCAGCTCACGCTGGCTGCAGGCTGCTCACGCTGGCTGCCGGCCACTCACTGGAGCCTATGGCAGCCCACTGCAGCAGGGGCTGCAGCCTACACCATCGCCAGGGCTCACAGCCCAGCTCCAGGTGGAGCTGTTGTTTGCTGTAGAGGGCAGTGTCACTGGCCCTCATATGTGGTATCCGAACCGGGATTGCTGGCATCCCCAAACCAGCTCTTAACCAATGCGCCACTCGGCCGGCCCATGTATTCATTTAGGAACAGGCTCTCCAGTCATACTGGGGAGCAGATTGGCTGGATTTAGAGAGGATACTGCTTTCAGTTTTACATTCGGGTTGTCCAGTAGTATGGCCTAATATTTTCCCAACCTCCCCAAATAAACCAACACCCACCTTTGTTCAGGAGAGGTAGCATGCAATGTAGAGTGTGTACAATGGTAGGCTGACTCAGAGTAAAATTTTCAGCCTCCTGTAAAATACCACAGGTTGCAGCCACAGCCTGGAGGTTAACTGTCTATTCTTTAATTATGATGTCCAATTATTTGAAAAAGTAAGCTACTAGTCTTCTAATGGCACCTAATTTTGAGCTAGTACCCCAAGACTTATGCCCTGTCTTTCATGTACAAAATGATGAAATTGTTTTTTAATGTTGGGGAGACAAAGTGCTGGGGATGTTAAAAATTTCTCCTTGATGATATGGAACACCTTATGGCATTCCACAGTCCAGCTTAATAGCTCATTGTGCTTTCCTATAAGAGCCCCATATAGGGGTTTGTCTATGAGTCCAAAATTAGGAATCCAAATATGATAAAACCTAACCATTCTAAGAAATGTTTGTAATTGTCTTTAGGTGGTCTCTACAGCCACCCTAGCTAATGCTTCCCTTCGATCCGGCAACAAGTTTCTTTGTCCTTTTGATAACTCAAATCCTAGATATTGTCAGTTGATTGAGAAATGTGTGTCTTTCCCTCAGATACTTTGTATCCCTTGTCTGCTAGAAAGTTTAAAATTAGGATTGTATTCTGGTCTGAAGTTTTTTTAGTTTTATTAGCAATTACTATGACATCCATATATTGGAATAAGGCTCCCTCATTTAATTAGCAATCCCTTAAGTCCTTGACTAAGACTTCTCTGAAGATGGTGGGGTGTTCTTAAGTCCTTGTGGGTGTTATCCAGCATATTGTTGTTTTATATTAGTCTCTGCATCATTCCATTCAAAAGAAAGCAGTTCCTGGGACGTAAGGACTTAGGGGTAAACACTAAAAGGCATCTTTTAAGTCCAGAATTGTGAACCAGTAAAAGTCTCCAGATAAAGTTGTAAGCAAAGTATAAGGATCTGGCACCACTGAAAGTATATCTTCTACAATTTGGTTAATGGCCCTCAATTCCTGTACAAAATGGTAATCTCCAGTTCCAAGTTTTTGTACCAGCAGGATGGTAGTGTTACATGGGCATTGGCAAGGTAGAATTAATTGGCATTAAAAAAAGGTTGTTATCAGAGGCTTTATGTTTTTCATAGCATGTCTCTTTAAAGGATAATGCTTTAAATTTTGAGTCTTGGTGCCTGGACAGAGTTTTAGTACTATTGAGTTAGCTGTCTTGGCCCTTCCTGAATTCCTGTCAGCCTTAGCATCCATTTTTACATTTTGCAAAATATCTTAGGGGATTTTTGGTTGAGGCTGGTTTTTCAATTATAATAGTGTAGCTTGAAGGATGCAGCCTTGATCTGGGAGCACCTTAATACCTACCTTTTCTGGTAAAAAAGACACTTGGACATTTAGTTCAGTTAATAAATCTTGATCCAATAAAGGAATAGGACACTCAGGCATATACAGAAAACTGTGCTTCAGATATGTTTCTCCAATGTGATATTCAAGTGGCTAAAGGAAGAATTTGAGGGAGGCGCCCTTAGATGTAGGGGAGAGGGGACCTTGTCTGGTGTTTAGGACAGAATATGGAGCTCCAGCCTCAATTAGAGGGTCTATGAGTCTCTTTACTACAGCAATTGTCACCCGGCGTTCCTTTTGGGAAATGTTGAGAGCTAATAGAGGATTCCCAGGTCCCATCTTTATTGGTTGTCATCAACCAGTGGCATCTGGTGGGTTGATGTGTGGAAAGTTCCTTCCCATATCTGTAGGGGGTGGTTAAGATATTCCTGTCTCCAATGTCTACAATACGCACATTGTTGGGTCCCTAAATGTGGACGGCCCTTCGAGTCAGGTAGTGAGGGCCTCAAGGGTCTTACCCATGGATGTTTTGGCTGTTTGTTTCCTCTAGAAGGCACCTTACTGGGTCTTGATTGATTGCTGCTAAGGGCTGTGGCAAGTAGTACGGATTGTTGTCTTATGTCATGTTATTTCTGTTTCTCCTTGGCTTGGCTGTGGCTGTTAAATACTTTAAAGGAAAGCTCAACCATCTGAGACATTGGTATCCCCAATCCCCCTTCTACCATTGTAACTTTCTTTCTAATGTTAGGAGCACTCTGACTGATGAAAGTCATATTAACGAGTCTCAACTTTTCTGGGTCAATGTGAGTATATTGTCTGTAGGTTTTAAAGATTCTTTCAAGAAAGGCAGGATTCTCTTTTAGTCCCTGCTGTCACTCACAGACCTAATTTAGGCTCTTTTGTTTTGGGGACCCCTTTCTGCATTTCCATCATTAAACATGCTTTGTAGTGGCTTAATTTTGCTTGGCCTTTGGCGTCATTGGGGTTCCAGCCTGGCTCAAGCCTGGGTATAGTTGGAGTCCGGATGGTGTCATGAGGTTACTCATGAAGCTTCTAGGCCTCTTGACGAGTTATTTTTAGTACTATCCTTGGCCTTGGTGGTAGAGACTGACAGGGTCTTGTCTTAATGGGAATTGCCCTACCTAGGATGGAGTGTTTTCTGAGCCACACTGAGCACACCGACAGTTTGTGTTTGTTTTTTGGGGGGAGGAGGTAAATAGGGGTACAATGCTGAGCCAGCAACTTCAGGGGGTGCATTATGCCCTTCCTGGTCATTTACAGCTGCACTCCTGGCATGATAGTAAATGAGAAAGGACAAGATCATCATCTGACTTTGATTCTGGAAAGACAGCCTTTTTCTGGAGATTCTCCATTTGAATCATGATCTTACATCTCTTTTGTAAATTTTTATTTTGATATAAAGACATGAAAGATTTTATATAGGGATTGTGTCTCATTTCTCCTCTCTTTTACAAAACAGGTCTAATTGTAAAATAGTATTATAGTTCAAAGACCCATTGTTGGGCTGAATATCCCCAAATTCCAACTGATATTGGGGCCAGGCATTGTTTCAAAATAAAACCATTTTTTTTTTCCTTTTCATAGGCTCATAACTAGACATTAACCAATTCTGAAAAATACATCCCAAGGGACTATACAGTCAATTATATTATTAACATTCCCCATGATTTAAAGAGAATTTAGTTTAAGGTGACTGGGTCAATGACTTTTCACTTTTTTTTTTCTTTTTTGTTTTAAATTGGGGAATTGGGGGAGGGGAACAGCATTGGGAACCCCTAAAGGAGAACAGACAAGTTGCTGTCCTTTTGTTCTTCAGTCTAGTTGTGGAAGACATTGCTTCACTGGCCCATGTTGGTATCATCACTGCACTCTTCTCAGGTAAGGCAGATCGGTCACCAGCCTCTGGACAGCCGCTCACAGCAGCTCTGGGCAGCTCACACAGGCTGCCAGCCACTCATGCTGGCTGCTGGCCACTCACTGTTGCCTATTGCAGCCAACTGCAGCAGGGGCTGCAGCTATGCCACCCGGGGACTCACAGCAGCCAGTTCCAGGTGGAGCTGTTATTCACCATCTTAGCTGTAGAGGGCAATGTCACTGGCCCTCATATGTGGGATCCAAACCGGGGCTGCTGATGTCCCATGTCAGCTCTTAACCAATGCACCACTTGGCCAGCCCGACTTTTAAACTTTCAATCCAATTAATGTGGTGTTCCAGTATCTGAACTTGCCTCATCACCTTAGACCTTAAGTTTGTTCCCCTCAACGGGGAGAAAACTGACAACTCAGGCTTGTCCTTGCTTGCACCCAACACCTTGATCCACTCAAGGTGGAGAGGGCTGACCTCTGGTAGGCAGTCAAGAAAGTGTTTGCTCAGTATGGTCAAAATGAAGCAAACAGCTACCCTTAGTTAGGCTTGCCTGCAGCTGGCAACTCCTTCAGGGTTTGCTGATGAGCTGCAAATTACAGAGCCTTTAATCTAAAACAAGATGCATACAGAACAAGACCAACACACATACAATACAGTAGACTGCATACTCTTCTAGGCAAATATATCCAAGACCCCAGGATTGGAACCCAAGGTTTGGGATTCTAACCCGATCTTTGAGGACTTCAGGGGTTGTAGACTTTTCTCCAATTGTCTCTCTAGGATGAAACTCGAACCCACAGTCTTAGCTCTGGGACTGTAACCCAAGTCTCTGGGTGTGGGACTCAAACCCACAATCCTCAAGAATTCTTAGACAATTTAGGCCCAAGAATGTATTAGCAAGGTCACTCTCCATATAGACATCTGATTCAGGAACTCTTTCTCTCAAAAGTGAAAGCTCAGCAGAGCCTGGAGCTTCCCTGAGGGGAAGCACAAACCCAGGAGCCAAGTCTCTAGACAAACAGGTCTAGGTGGCCACTCAGGGTCAGTTGTGAGGGCCCATACCCTGTTGTGGGGCTTCAGTGCCTTGGGCAGATGGTCACAAGACCCTGATCCCTTTATAGTTGCAATTTAATTACCAAACAAGGGCTCACTGCTGGACATACATAGGGAAAAGAAAAAGCTGTATATTGCTAAGTTGACCAGCAAGGAGATAGGAGGTGAGAGATGGGAGGTTAGGCTCGAATCTATCTCCCCAACTAGGGGATTTTGGGTTACATTTAAAGGAAGAAGCAGAGGGAAGTAATGCATATTCTATAGAGTTACATTATGTAAGCATAATGAGAGCTTAGGGCACAGATGCTGGGGATCTCAATTTTTCAAGGGTCATACATTTGAATTTGGAGGGAGGTGGTGTGTGTGTGTGTGTGTGTGTGTGTGTGTGTGTGTGTGTGTGTTAGTATATAGTCTACAGTGCATTTTGATTTGATGACACTGAAAGGTAATTCTAGGGTCAATTTTTTTTTTTCCTCTAGTGCACATGTCCGACTGTCTGATTTGCTACCTTGTTCCTGTAAACTCAACTCAGTATCTCTTTACAAACAGGAGTAGGCCAGTTTAGACTGGCTCTGTAGTTGAAGGAAGTTATGTATCCATGGAACTCCAGAAGTTATGTATCCATGGAAATTCCAAATTTTGCCAACAGAATGATAGACTCCAAAATCATATTTAGAGTCTGTGTTTATGAATCCTGTTTTCCTTAGAGTTCTGTAAATTCTTACCCAGTTTAGTTTTAGACCCCTTCATAATCTTTACTATGCAGAAAGTAAAATAATCAATTATTAATTATTTCTTTAGTTATGACTAGCTACTAAACAACAAGGGGATGCACGAAATAATATATGTAGCTCAGAATCTATCATCTATCTGTCTTGGAACTCACAATGTATTTAGAGAAGACTTCATAAAAATATGTAAGAAAATATTCTTGAAGACTAAATTATCTGACAGTATAAATCTTGCAAAGGAGGTGGGGAAACAAAAATCCCTCCCTAGAGTTACAGGCTTGGTAGGCATATGAATGGTCTGTCTTGCTCATTTAATTCTGTATTTACATCATAGGTTGTCAGGGTTAAGTTTGGGGAGGCCTGTTTACACAGAGTCATTCAAAATACAAGGATGATGACAACTGTTATCTTTTTATTATTATTATTATTATTATTATTATTATTATTATATTAATAGTTACAGATGTACAAAACTATGCAATAGTTATCTTTTTCACCCCTTACAAAGTGACTAACCGCTCCCCCCTCCCTTATCTATTACAATTCCATTGACTCCATCCCCACACTATACCCACATCCCATGACTATATATGTGTTAAATTATAGTCAACATCTCATATTAATGAACGGCAGCTTCAGATGTACAGTGCAGTAGTCAGGCCACTACACCATCACTGAAGTGGTCTCCCTGACAAGACATGAGTCCATCTAAAAAATATTTACAATATTATTGATTATATTCCCTAATACTACTGTCTCTGCAGTAGTATTGTATCACCAGTTTATGTTGCCTCGTCCCTTCCCTTTCTCCCTCATGCCCACCCCCGTCCCATCTAGCCCTCATCAGTTTTTCCTCTGTGTCTCTAAGACTATTTCTGTTTGTTTTGCTCGTTTATTCAGTTCTTTAGACAACTGTTATCTTAAACAGGTATTCCTGGGATCAGTGTTACAAGAGCAGAAAGGGAAAAGGTCCTGAAATAACAGATAGGAAGGATTTATGGCTGGGTTTAGAAGTGACACATCACTTTCTGCTCTCATTCCATTGGCTGAAGTTCAGGCACATGGTTATACCTAATTGCAAGGAAGGTTGGGAAGTATAGTCTAGCTATATGTCCAGAAAGAAAAGGGAAAAAGATTTTCCTCTGATACCCTATGGTTGCTGCTATAATTTGAATTCCTGATACGTTTAACTTCCTCTCCTCACTTTACAAGTTTTCTACAAGTTTGACATTCCTTCGAAATGATGCTTTAGAATAAATATTTCCATAAAGGTTACTTTGATCTGTATTCATGGATGATTTTCTGAATATTTGTGGGCTCCTTAAGCCCACTATTTAATGATATGATTCTTTAATGGCAACTTGGGATTTTGGGGCACATAGGAGATATTATGAAACCCTATTAATCTTGGTGTTACTACATCCATATTGTTTGTAATTGGCATATTGGATGATATCACAGTAGAATATAACATCTGTGGAAAGGCAAGCTCAGAAGGCTGGCATTATGAAGTAAACATTACCTATCAGAATTGTTAGTAAATGGTATAAGAAGTACTTAACAGGAACCAAGGTAAGATTATTTTTCATCTTTATGAGTAGACTTGGCAAGGTCCTGTGTACTCAGCTAAGATAAGAGGAATGGGTATATACATGGTGACTTGTTTATGTCGTCATTTCATCATGGCTCAAGGTGTAATTGTATTTCAGTTACAAAATAGTTGATATTTTTAATTTGCATATTTATAAAAATGTGATGCATACTTTTGCTCCTGGGATGCTCACAATATAGAGTAGATTTAAAATAAAATAGACATTGCAATAAGTGGCAGGAATGTTTAGCCTATCTAGACAGCATAGACTTGTGATTTCTCTCTGCAGTGTTCATTGACCTAGCAGTGGGAATTGCTCATTACCCAAAAATCAAAATAGGAATGTTAGAAATTGTAAACATTGTGTAAAGAATATGGGTGTCAATTGGATCTACTTGAGTTGGAATCCTGGCTTTGCCACTAATGAGATGCGTGTTATTAACCAAGTTATTTTAGCTCTCTGAGCCTCATCTGAAGAAGAAAAATGTTAATACATGTATTGTAGAACAGTTTACATATATGTATATATTTAATCTATTCTATCTATCCTTTGGTTTTTATATTTTACATGGCTTCAAGCATTGAATCAGTTTACAAACACTTTGTACTTGTTAAATGTTGTAGTCAATTTATTATCAACTCAAAATATTTTCTGGTACCATGTATAGAAATATATAATTTTTTCAATTTTAGGATCCAGGCCAAAAATGGAAATAAATGACCTCCAAATAGTAAACATATATTAACAAATCAGAAAGACTTAAAAGCCTAGTGAGACTGAAAGGGATACTTAATAGAGGGAGGCAAAGGGAAATTTAGAAATACAGAAAATTGGGCCAGAGAAGAATGTTCTAGAGTACCAATTGAGACAAAGGAATTTTATGGGGTGTTTGTATTTAAGGGAATGGTTTGCTGATGACAGGCTTAAGTGATGTGGGTGGGCCATGAAAAATGATGTGGTTGTCAATTATAAAAGTAGGAATCAACTGGAGTGAAAAAAAAAAGGGGGCTAACATAGTTTAGGATGTGACTGAGGTATAGCAGGGAGGAAAAAAATGGAATAGGGCATAAAACTCACTGAGGAAGCTGGGAGCATGTTCTAGGGATTTGTTTGTAGCTTAGGTGAGAAAATGGACGTGATACATGACTGTTAATAGGAAGAATTATTAAGTAAGATCAGCAGTAGAAGGATCTGGATGTGGCTGAGGGGAGCAGGCAAAATTTCCTAGAGATATGCAGTTTAATAGTGAGAAGAATAAAAAGTAGTTTTTACAATAGAGGTTATGTGTGCTGTTGTGAAGAAGAAGCCATATTTAGTTTATGATTCAAAGGAAAACCCCAAGACAGAAGTAGATGAGCTCATAATGGGGATTCTATTGATATGTTAGAAAGGGCTCTTATCTTTTAGATAGATAATGGTCTGCTATCTGTTAACTCTTATCACCTATTGCTTGTTTCCCATCTTTCTTTTGTACTGATCAGAGTTCTATTCAAGATAAGAAACCATCATTTCCATGTGCCTACAAAGCAATGGAAAGAATGGTTGAAGGACTGGAAATTAGGGGGCTTCCACGCTCAATTGGCCTTAAGGTTGTATGGCCATAGTTGTGATTCAGAGAGTATAAATCTGTTTCTGCAGCTACCATTGCAGCTGATCTGTCTCACAGCCACAGGGCAGCAGTCACCTGGCTCAAGTACATCTGTCTGATCTTGTTTGCTAGTAGGCAAAGTAGCAAGAAAATTGCTTCTGCCCTACTTCTGCCTTCTAAATCTCATGTGAATGTATCCCACTGGATTGAGCCTAGTCACATTCGAAATACTGTGTCTTGAAAATATAATTTTTAGGTTTTCCTCTACCCAACATATAAGAACTTACATATAAATTATAGGGAATTAAAGACACATGGCAATAAAGTATATCAAATACACTCCTTTTGTCTTTGTCTTTTGTGTTGTCATCCAGCTGAGATAATATAGTCTACTTCTATAATCCTTTTCTTACATATTCTCATAGACCATTTCATGCTCAGTACTGAAAATCCTTGATTAGCCTTGATGCCACACTAAGAAACAAAATATAAAAAATAGGCTAAATAACTGGCTCAGCAAGAAATTTCTTAAAAGACAATATAGTGGAACTTTTGGTGCTAACACTCCTCTCCTCCAATGCCTAAAACAGTTTAAATGTCAGTTCTGGGTTCTGTAATCTGGTGGCCTCTTCAGCCTACATTGGCAGTTGAAACCTCCAAAATTTGGGCGTGCCTTCATGAGACAGAAGGGAAATACCAGGAAGCCACAACACTCACATTACATTTTCTTAATGTCTGCATATTGTTTTCCCTACTTGCTCACATTTTTGATAATACTCCAAAATGGAGTATGCTTAGCCAAGTCAGAATTGTCATTATAAACCATTTGTAAACTTTCACCAGCCTTTGTAGGACAGCTTAGCTCATAGACAACCACAATTCCTAGAGTGACTCTGCTTTCCCATCTATTTTTCTGTCATTCTTTCTTAGCAAAATTGGGAGCCTAGTTCAACTCAGTTCTTCCATTTATTTTGCTCTTGCATAGATCTTGCTTGCTCAGTATCTTTACTTAAAAATTGTGTTACTTCTTCAAAGTTTCTAAAAACATGACCCCAAGATTTCCATCTCCTCGTTATTTAATCCAACATTAATCTAGGTTCTTCGGCAAAGGGACTTCCCAGATATTAATAAATATAGATATTTAAACAGAGAGATTATCCTGGATTATTTTGGTAGGACTAATCTAATCACCTGAGCTCTTAAAAGTCGATAAATTTCTTTGTCTGGAGTTAGAGAGATGTGGCAGAAAAAGAGTCAGGTAGAAGAGGAGTGCAGGGGAGATGAATGAACCTTGAAACTTTCTTCCCTAGAGCCTCCCAAAAGGAATGCAGCCCTGACAATACCTTGATTTCAGCCTTCTGAGACTCTAAGCAGACAGGCTAGCTGAGCCATGCTATTGCATGGATATTGTATTGTCTGAGCCATAGAACCGTGAGATAATTCATTTGTGTTCAGATGCTAAATTTGTGGTAATATGTTATGGCAGTAAAAAAAAATAATACTGAAGTTAAAGAGAGATCTGAAACTTAACATATTTTTCTATATTTCATTATTTCTCCCTTTCTCCATTGATCCCACCCAGTTTAAGCCACCACCTCTCTCACAACAATTCTTGAAATAGCCTCAAGTCTTGTTCTCCTAACTGTGGTATTCATAGACCAGCCAGAGAAGTGAAGTTTAGAAAATAAATATTTTATTCCCCTATTTGATGTTATTCCCCTATTTAAAGCTCCAGTGACCTCTTATACATTTAGAATAAAATTCAAATCCTAGCTCCTTTATGATTTGGTCTGTCTTTGACTTCTTGATATCTCCTTTTACTCTCCTTCTTTCTAAGAGTGAGTCACATTAACATTCTTCTGGTCCTCCCACACACAAAATTCATCGCTGCTTCAGACTTTTACATGCTTGATCCCTTTTGCCTTGAATACGCTTCCTCTAGATATTTTATTGTTTTACTTCTTAATATTCTTCAAGTATTTGCTTAAATATCATTTCATCAGAGGTTCTCCCTGATAATCTCAAAACATTCACCACCACTATGTATTTCTTTATCCTTCCTTATTATTTTTCTAAGTAAGCTCACTTCTTAAATTATATTTATATGTATCTACTTTTTTGTGATGCTAGAAGGTAAGCTCAATGAAGGCAGTGATGACTTTGTCTTCATAATTGCTGATTGGTCAAATACTAGAACAACAGTCCCTGTGTCATTGTAGATTCTCAACAAATATTTATGGAATTAAATATAGCACATATTAACACATTTGGACTTACTTTAGGTATCTTCAAGGAGTTTTGATTCATAAGTGTTTCACAATGTGGGTAGTTAAATGGCCTACAAGAAAAATGTGGTGCTATACTTCAACAGTCTAAAATGTAAGAAAAATATAGCTATCATGACATAATGAGGCCATTTCTGAAATAGTCATAATAATTTTGATTATTTGAAAACCTTAACTTACAGCTGGAAGCAATGGAAACATGGAAATCTGAGCCATAAGCCTCTTAATATTGATATCTGAAGTTATCAACTATCTCTTCCTTAGCTTGCACAATGAGTTTTCCATACCAAATTCCAAGATTTGTGCTTCATATTTCACTTAGATATTTAGATTCGTGAGAAAGGCATTTCTACTCCTGAATAGCTCATATTAAAGCCAATTTATGATTAGGTGGTCCTCAGGAATTTTTCAGGGGGCATGCTGTGAGAGAGCTTAATTTAACACTTATTAACATGGTATTTCATGTTTTGTAACTGTATGATGGGTCGTGGTACTCAAGAGGGCATCCTGTTACTTATTCTTCTAGCTTTATCACCCTGTAAGTTCAGGTATCTCACTATATTTTTTCCTAATTATATCGTTCGTCTCATGGTACAAGGCCAGGCTTCTGGCAGCACTAATCTTCATTTGGGTTGGCATATCTGGGGACAAACTGGTGCCTCTCATGACAACTCAGGAGATTTCATGTTGTTGCTCAACTTTTTATTTTTTCTTTATTTGCATAACATTTGTGTGGGTTGTTTCAGTTTCTTTCTAAGATTATTTCTCCCCAAAGCTCTGATATTTTTCAATATCTCATCCTCATCCCACCACTGAAATTACTTTATCAAAAAAGCCCTTTTTAGCAGGAGCAGTAGTTGTGGGGCTGGTGGAGTCTGTTTTGGTGGTGGTGGGGCTTTTTGTGGTCGTAGTGGAGCTTGTTGTAGTAGTTTGTATTTGGGGTGCAGTGGTAAGGGAGGAAGGAAAATATGGAGGGTACAGTTCCTCTTCAGGTCTAAGTGGATCAGGTCTTGGTTGGAAAGGTAAATATGGATAATATGGATCATAAGGGAGAGGAGGAGGAGGAGGTGGAATTCTTCCTGGGCCATAAGGGTTTGGAAAAGGAGGAGGGGGTGGAATTCTCCCTGGGCCATAAGGGTTTGGATAAGGAGGAGGAGGTGGATTTCTCCCTGGGCCATAAGGGTTTGGATAAGGAGGAGGGGGTGGAATTCTCCCTGGGCCATAAGGGTTTGGATAAGGAGGAGGGGGTGGAATTCTCCCTGGGCCATAAGGGGAAGGTGGAGGAGGTCGAACAAATCTTGGGTCCAAAGGTAAAGGCGGAGGAGGAGGCAGCAATGGGTTAGGTGGATATGGTCCCCTGGGGCCTCTCTGACTCTCACCAGGCTGTGGGAAAAAAGAAATAAACAATTTTAAATTAAATTAAAGCATAAGAACATATACCCTCTGTGGCAGGCAGAATTTTAAGGTAGCTCCTAAGATTCCTGCTTCCCATTGGCACATACTGGCCTGAAATTACCAGGTGAGCCTTTAAAATAGGTTCTACAGGTCAGAGGCAGAAAAAATCAGAGAGATTTGAAGCTGCAGCAAATGCTCTCCCATTGGCTTTGAAGCAAAGAGCTATGTTGTGGGAAGTAAACAGTAGATGGCCATCGAAGCTGGGAATGTCCCCTGGCTCACAGCCAGCAAAAAATTAAGAATCTGAAGTCCTACAAACAAAGGACCCAATTCTGACAAAAACCATGCAAGCTTGAAAGAGGGTCTTAGATTCCAGAAAGGAACACGGTCCTGGAAAAGTTTTCCAGCCTGGTGACCCTGAACAGAGAATACAACCAAGCCAAAGCACAGTTCTGGTCAAAGAAACTGTGAGATAATAAAACAGATTTTTTAAAGCTACTAATTTGTTGTAGTGTGTTATGCAGCCAGAGAAAACTAATATATGTATCTAAGTAACACAGTCTAAAAGTATATATCCTAAAAGGAAGAGTTTCTCTTTTGCCCTCTGAATGCCTAGGCTCTCAATGAAAGTTGAGATAGTACTGAATGGAAAAATAAAAGATTTGGGGTAAAATCATATCCTTTCCTTTTAGTAGAGACTGTCATTGGAATCAATTGCAAATGGGGAAAGTATCTCCTAGTGTCTCATTCAAGAGTTCAGGATTGTTCCAGGCTTTGAAAACTAATATTGTCAAACATGTTATTGAGCACCTACTCGCTTTATGTAATACACTGAAGCAGGAGCTGTGGGCTACAAACATGCCTTTTGTGAGTCTACAGACCAAGTAGCTACAATGCAAAACAGTGCAAAAATAGCCAAATGGGAGGCAGAATGATAATCTCTGGTTTCCTGCCAGTTTTTGAAGTCTGTCTCTGCTACTGATACATTGTGTGAATGTGGAATCCTTTCTGAAACTCTCTTTCCTCATCTGGAAAATGACGTTCGAAAGAGTGCTTATGTCCTAGGATCACTGTCAAATTTGTTGTAAAATATTGTCTGTAAACTGCTCAGGGCAGTGCTCAGCTATAGTGCTCAATAAATGTTACATGCTACTATTTGTTATGTTAACATCAAGGATAGTGGTTGCAATTTTTGGAAATATAATATTTAGAAATAAAAATAGCTGAAAAATAGTGCAGGAGACAAATACATTAGCCATTTGGAGTGATTAGTTTCGGATTGAGGAAAAATTTAGGATTGTCTCACTGAGGAGATAGCCTTTGAAAGAAGGGTTAAGTAATACAAAATGTGGAGAGGGCATTGAAAAATGGAGGGAATGTATGTGAATGTTCCAGGGTAGGAAAACACAAGTTCTGCTTGCCTGAGGGTTTATGTAGGACACAAATTCATTCCCTTCTTGCCATCCTCAGGTCCTTCATCTATTTGTCTGATACTTGCCAATTTCAAACTGTTAGAATTCCCCTAAATCACCTCTCTCCTTGATTCCTACTTGCAGGTCCTTAACTGGTAGTCACAGATATCAAAAGCCCTGTTCCATCAATATTTATGGTCCTTCAGCACTGCCCTGAAATCCTTTCAAGGGCCTTAGATTTACTATACTCCATTTCCTAGAAGACTATAATTTTCCAAGTTGACGGCAATTTCATTAAAGTTCTCTATATCTTCCTGAGCCCTCAACCACCCCATCAAAATGACTTTCCTTCTATTTCTCTAAAGTAATGCCAAAAATTAGAAATGAGCTTCATTGATGTACTGGGCACACACCATAAAGTCATTGATATCTGGATATTTCCTTTTCCTTTATGAGTATTTTCTCAGGGCTCTGTCAATTTTCTCTTTTTCTTCCTGCACTTGCACACATGCCTTTTAACTGGCTTGTTTTCCTCAAAAATAACTGTCACATATGTTACATTTACCTTATTAAACAAGGTCCACTTTCAAACATGTGTTCCCTTGTTATCACCCTCTCTTCACCTCTTTCCTTTATAGGAAAGCTCTCTGAAACGGTAATCTAGGTTGATGAGACTAACCCCATTTCTCATATCCTATTCACTCTTCTACATGGCTTATGACCCCAGTATGACAGTACAACTCTTTTCTTTGTGTCACCAGTGAAACAAAAAATGCTAAGGCACTTCTGTAAAACTAGTTGTCGTGTCTGCCCTCTCTAGTTTATTGAATTATGGAGAACATTTGACACAAGGGCTGACAATCCAAAGGCTAGTCAGGATGTTTGAAAAGTTCAGGACTTGATTTTTAATTGTCAAGAAAAGAAATCCTTAGTGTGGGAAAATATTTTACATCATTTTCATTGCTAAGACATAGAATTAGCTAAAGGTACCCTTGTCTCCTAAGGATGTCCTATTAAGATCTAAATTATATCTAATGAAAAAAAAATCTTCACAGACAATAATCTGTTCTTTTCCTAATCTCTTAACCCATCTACAGTGATTACCTTCCTATTCACAACTGGAGAAAGGTGATGAACTTGGTAAAATTATGAAAATACTGTTAGAATGAAAAATTACCCTCTCAATGGGCTATAATTAGAGTTAATCTCCTGCATAACTTGATTTAGGAACAATCCAGCTAAGACATGGATACTTAGAATCTAAATTTATTTATGTTTGGGGCTTAATAGTAGTCCTTTTCTCACGTGTTCTTTTTTTTTGAGGATTAAGTAAAATAAGTCTGTAAAGCATTTAGAAAATTACCAATAACAGAATGAACACTCAAAAGATGACTGAATCAATATTACTACTTACCTTGACCATATTATTAATTATTAATTATCACGAATCTCATATAATTAAGTTGGGAAAAGGCTTATTTCTATTTGAACTGCTTATATTATTGGAACTCTGAAATTTGTTTTGCAAAAAAAAAAATCATTGTTTAGATAGCTAAAGTCATATTCTTTAAAATAAGAAAGTATTCTTTTCTTATATTCTCAGGGAAAATATTGAAAATCAGCTTAAAGATTAGATAAGTAATAAATAACATGACCTTTTATACATGCCAACATGTTTTATTGGTTTATCAACTATAATGCAATAGTAATATTGCCAAGGTCCAATTGCCTGAGCAACCTATCTAATGGCCTGCTTTTAGTCAAATTTCTGAAAGTAGATGAAGGAGCATTATTTCATGTTTTAGAATGGTATAATATAGTGTTGCCTGCTCTGTGGAAGTCCTCATGTTCTGAAAAAAAGCTCTCATCTTTTTCCACTTGACATAATAGATTTTACAGTTCTTTGGAAGAAATTACTCTGGAATTAATCTCTTTTTCCAAACACTGGAATTAATCTATCCCTACCTTGAAATTTATTATTATTCCACTACTTAAAACACAAAAACTTGTGCCTTTTTTTTTAATCCCTTGGAACTTTGAATATTTAGTAGCTTCTGTGATGCTTAACCCATTCCTTTACACATGGTAAGTATTGATATAGATGTTTATAGTTTTTCAAAAATTGCCTGAATCCTTGGCAAATGCATATTCCTTGGTCTTATTCTCAGACACTCATTCATTCTGGGATGAGGCTTGCTACTCTATATTTTTAATAAGTGAGTCAGGTTACTCTGATCTGATGATCCATGAATCCTATGTTGAGAAAAACTGTTATGTGTTAACTATCCTATATATAGATGAGGAAATAGAGTCTCAATAAAATTAAATATGTTCAAGGATATTCAAATAGTTTCTTCATATATATTGGATCAAAAATTTGCAATACATTTATATACCTATTTGTGAGGTATACGTACCCAGTTTATACATGTCTGTAAAATGTAGTCTGATATAGATTTAAATGGTTCAGTATGATAGCCAGTGAGCCATGTGTGTCAATTTAAATTAAGTTAGATTTCCAATGTAAGTTCAAATTAAAGCACTAGAACAGCGTTTCCTCAATGACTGATTGCTACTGATATGTAAAGAAGGGTAACAATATTAATGCAAAAAACATGAACTAATAGTTGTGAGAAAAATACGCAGATGTGATTAATGAGACTTACCGAGAAACATGCTACAAGGGCCAAAAGGCCCAAGATTAAGCAGATGGGTTTCATCCTTATGGTTACTCCTGAAAATAAGCATAATGGCTGATCAGCATTCCTTTTTTTTGAAGGTGTTCCAACCACCGATATATGATATAGTGCAGAAATACTATTGTAGCATTTTAAGAAATTTGCCTAATATAATTTTGGACTCAGTATTAATATGGAGAAATACTGTTAAGCTTATGACATTTAACTATGAAATGATGGAATTAGTTTTTACTTTTACTTGTAAAATTACACTGGAGATAATGGCAAAGAGTTGTTCATAAAGCATTTTATAAAATAGTTTTTATGAGTAACTACCATATCTAGTAGGCTGATTCTTTTTCTTTCCTTATTTTTTGAGATGTCTCAAGAAATGAAGTTTAAAACATATGACCTAGTTATTACATTAATATCTCAAATACAGATCTGTAGAAATCTATAATGTAATTGCTATTTTAAAATACCAAGATGTTCAGTCTAAGCAAGTGTCCATTTCAAAGTACAGTTGACTCTTGAACAACACTGGTTTGAACTGTGAGGGGCCACTAATTGTGGATTTTTTTCAGTAAATATGAAGTAAGCCCTCTGTATCCCTGGGTTTTGCATCCACAGATACAACCAGCTGCAGATTGAAAATAGTGTTTTTCATCCTTCAGCTGGAAATCCGCGGGTCCTGAGGGTGAACTGTTAGCATCATTCTACACCATTATATTATATATAAGGGACTTGAGGATCTGCAGATTTTGGTATCCACGAGTTCCTGGAACCAATCCCCCTGCAGATACCAAAGGATGGCTTGTGAGTCAAAGTTATACTCAGATTTTTGACTGCAGGGGTTAGGTGCTCCCAACCCACACATTGTTCAAGGATCAGCTGTCATTTAAAGAAAGATTGTCACATAATACATATATCCTAGTTTTAACAACATTCTATTAAGTTATTTTATTCCATGATGCGTGGTCTCAAACTACTTCCAATAATCCACATAATGTACATCAAAAACCAAGACAGAGGAAACAGAGATGACCAGATCTTTTACTCTTAATTGGTTTAAAATTTAAAATATATTCCAAGTTCTGGGAAAGCAATGCATGCATCTCTGGGCAGAATGGTTTTCTGATAGTCAACTTTACACATGAGTTGAATGTATTGCCTGAACGATCCAGGTTTTAAAAGAATCTTAGGGACAAATTGCAAAGAATATTCAATTATATGTGCTTATGGTTATTTTTTTAAATATCACATTTCCTATGACAGTTTAAAAGCTTAAAAAACCAAAGACAAAACTAATCATAAAAATATACTGTAGAACAATTCTCTGAGTACATTTGATAAGTGTTCTGGCCATTATGAAGCTAAAAAAATGTTAACATACATCTGGGGGAAAAGTTGGTTCTGTAATTGGATGGATTAATTTTCCAAGTGCCCAACATGAATGCTTTTCCTGACATATAGAATTTCACAAGACTTAATGCATTTTATGGCTTACCATATTTCATGTAAGGCATATATTATTCTTTTAGTGAAAATCCTTTATAAAAAACCCATGAAAATGATATCTTTAAAAGTCTCAGGAAAATTTAGTATTCAAAGTAAAAATTCTTCAGTTCATATTTCTGTGCACCTACCTTTGTGAGGTTCCTTTATAGAACTGATTATTTTGCTGGTCAAAATGTCTGCTGCTAGTAACTTTTCCAAAGATGACAAATGAAGGGAAAGAACAAGAAACCTAAGCTCTTATATATGTTTCAATGGATTTCTAGTAATAATAAGGGAAATATTAGTTGGAAAATATAAACTTCTCCGTTGTTTTTTTTTTTAAACAATGACAGAAAAGTTGTCATTGCCAATTTGGCAATCTTTTTCACCATGTTTTTTTTTGTTGTTGTTTTTTTTTCATTTATGAGGATCTTTGATCCATTCAATATTAGGTGTCTCCGGAGGAAACATAACATATATATGAACCATAATGTCCTTTTGTCTCAGTAAAATAATCTGAAGTTGTTCTATTTCAAGTAATTTTAACGGTCATCTTTTGTTATGTGTTATGTCACCATATTTCCTATTTTATTAGAACTTAAACATATTATGTGGGAAATTAAAAGATCAAATTATTTTTAAATTGAACTCTTATAGAGAGAATTTTTTGGGGAAAAAACTTAGAATTAAAATTAGAAGTTATTAAATAAATACTGCTAAATTCCACACATAGTGTATCATGGCCAGTTATGTATAGAATATCTCAAATATATAGCTTGATTATTTGAATCACTATGTTATGTCTTGTGGGTTTCATGTTTTTATTGTTTTTTCAGTTGAAGTAATGAAATTGTATTACTCTTTTATACTTGGGCATTTCTACATAAGTGATCCTATGTATTATTTCTCCCATTTATGTAGTTGGCTTACTTGAGTAAATGTTTTTGAAGGCTGAGTACTTGGATTAAGATTTTAATCCAAGTTTTAGAAATAGCAAGAAAGAAAAATCTAGTGGTGGAAGGGGGAGAACAGTCAGAAGATTCATGCAGTTCTCCAGTCTTACTTATACATATTTGAATTCTCTGTGTCTATGATAGTTTCAAAATAGATTATTTAAAATATACTTAAATAGACATTTTTAACAGAAGTTTCCTTTTGCCAATGTAGAACTAAAACAGTGGTCTGAGATTGTATTTTAAAATCACAAGCTGTTTGCCATAATTAGCTTGAGAAATTGAATTAAACAAAAATGTGATGACTTAAAGTTTTTGATTATGGACAAAATACATGGAGACATTTTTACTTTGAAGTGGATATCTATGGCAAAGTCACAGTGTAAATATATATATATTTACATTGGGGAATTGGGGGAGGGGAACAGACAAGTTGCTGTCCTTTTGTTCCTCAGTCTAGTTGTGGAGGACATTGCTTCACTGGCCCATGTTGGTATCTTCATTTTGTTCTTTTCAGGTGAGGCAGATTGGTCGCTGGCCTCTGGATGGCTGCTCACAGCGGCTATTGGCAGCTCACACTGGCTGCCAGCCACTCACGCTGGCTGCCGGCCACTCACTGTAGCCTATGGCAGCCCACTGCAGCAGAGGCTGCAGCTATGCTGACTGGGGACTCACAGCAGCCCAGCTCCAGGTGGAGCCGTTGTTCACCATCTTAGCGGTAGAAGGCCGTGTCACTGGCCCTCATATGTGGGATCCAAACCGGGGCCAGTGGCATCCCAAGCCAGCTCTTAAACAATGTGCCACTTGGCCGGCCCTCAGCTTTATATTTTTGATAAACCCAGACTTTGAGAGTTTTCCTATTATAGATGATTTTATAATTTCTATTTTTTTTTTACAAATTTCTATATTATAATAATAATTGCTATTATTTAAAAAGCCTTTACCATATACCACATGGCAAGATGAAAAAGTTATATGATTATCTCTGTTTGCACAAGGATCCTAATGGACTTAAGTCTGTTACTTCAAGACCTGGTTACTGAGTTAACCAGTGCTCTGAGCTGCCTCCCAAAACGAAATAACCTTCATAAACTTAACAAACATTATATGTTATAGTATTCTGCAGAGATTAATCAAGTCAATTTACTTGTTTAGTCAAGGCATTTTATTCAAAGCTTAATACCAGCATTTATTTGCTGGGTGATATAAGACAAGTTATTTTGACTCATTGTGTCTCAATATTTTCATTGAAAAATGTGGACATTTATAATTTCCGTATCATGGAGTTCAGTTTTTCTATCATTCATTCATTCACTCATTCAACATTTATTTAATGGCTACTGGGTGTCAGACATGGTACTAGTTGTCAAAGTCTAAGGATATTTAAATATTTGACATTTCAAAAATGTTTTGGGAGTCACAGTTTGTGTAGGAACAAAAAAAAATACATTTTGAGAGTTGGTCTTAGTTTTAAATTACTGTACTTAATTTCATTTCCTTTGTCACAATTTCATTGCCTTAAAAAAATTCTAATGACATCAAGTGTTATTATAACAATAATAAACCAATAAACTGTTATTGGTTTGCTAACCTTAGGCCTTAATCAGTTACTGAACAATTACATACCCAAACAGTGAAGATGATTCTATTTCTAAGTTAATATGGAAAGTTCAAAAATCCACTTTCTTTTCTGACAATTAATTCAGGTTGTCAAAAGAGGAATATTCTTCTTTTTTGTTTTGATGCCAACATATTTATCAGCCAAGTGTTTTAAGTCCAGGTATGATGTATGTTGTAGTGGATCATTGGCTTTGAAAGATTTAGGATGAATACTGGCAAAACTGAAAGGTAATTTCTGAGTGGCTTGTGACCAACAAAGGATTAGAGAACAACATAAGCCAACGGAAGCACATGTTTGTTAAGAAAGAAACAGTCACTCAAGTTAATCTTTATTCTTTTTTTTTTCAAGTTAATCTTTAATTAATTCATGGCTTTAAGAGACCCCGATTGAATAATTTCTAGAACAGTAACTAAATGAACTAATGTCTCTGGTCACAGGAAGTTCAAGATGACAGTGGTTTTATTAATGCACTATTGTTATTGCAGAGCCTAATGTGACAGATGGAAAATATTTTTGTGATATAATTAGATTTAACAGAATTAAACTCAGTCATGCAGCAAGATATTTCAAGTCTGCTGCCCTATTGTAAAATAGTAATAACTATGTTTCTTTGGACCTAGGGAAAGCATATGAATGTGCTTCTTTTAGACTATGTAGAAGTAGGTGATTTGTTTCTGGGTTAATGACACTTTAAATATGTATCATGCTTTTGAATTTACAGATTTCTTTTAAATTTTATGTGGAAATATTTGCTGTGTGGGGTTAGTCAGTGATGCCATTAGGTACTGAGAGAAAATGCATTCTATGAGACTGAAGGAATCTAGCGAGATGAGGTGAGAATAATATTAAGGCTTGCAGATTGAAGAAAAGCTATAGCTGTGATTTATACAGTGTGGATGCAACTGGAAATCCAGACCCAAAACTTCTGTAGACTTTCTGGAAGCTGGCTACAATTTTTCCCCCAACTTTCCAAGTAGGTAAAGTTAAAAGGGAAATATAATTAGATAAAAAGAATTCACAATGTCCATAAAACAAAATCACAGTAATGTTTAAGACAGCTACCTTTTCTTCTACTCAGTACAACGAGGAAATTTCTCATTCGTTTTCAGCCAGAAAGTATATTATTCTATAGTAAGAGTGAACATAATCTTTACAGTATAACCTGAATGTCTCCAACCTGTGAATGTAAATAAGTATATAATGCCTTTTAATCAGGGTTTTGTTTGATTGATAACTCTCACATAACCAAACAAATGCAGTTTCTTTTTTTTTTCCAGAACCCCTCTTGGGGAATATTCTGGCTTTATCTTATTATTGAAAATATATTTCCTTTGTCACAATTTCACATTAATTAAAAAAAAATCTGGTTGTATACAAGTTGTCTCTGTAAACAAGATCCAAAACTTTAAAAAATTTCCCCAAAATGTAACATATTAGTTAGTTGATAAATCATGTTATATTTATTTTCTCATTTAATATGCAAAACAACTCTAAGACCTAGTAAGGAAGAAATTAACATTCCATTTTTTTTAATGAAAAAAGAGCTGAGAGATAGAGTCAGTACTAAGATCATATCAGGCTTGTTTAATAAGGTTTATTTTTTAAAAAATTCATAGTTTATTGGTAAGAATTTGTTACTTAAAAAATAAGAAAGGACTCTAAGAAATAAAGTCTATTAGAAATGAAGATTATATGTTCATCACTTAAAAGCTGGTTCAAATGCCTTAAATAACAAGTTTATATTTTGGGAGACAATGGTGTATTTTTCTCCAAAATGGAAATAAAAAACTTCAGTTCCAGAACTGACTTTGCTACCTATGAATATGGACTTGGGAGAAAGTTCATTAACTTCTCAGGGCTTTATTTTCCTCCTTTGTAAAATGATAAACTTAAATTGAACAGCTGCCTTTTGTCCCTATTACAGGCAGATCTATATTTTGAGGGCCCTAAAGATTATACCATTTGGGGAGACTCCTACAAGAAGAATACAAAATTATAATTACCAACTTCCTTTAGTATTGATTGTTGATAGCAGCAATAGAGAAGGGAAGGAAGAGGAATGGCTAAATGTCACAGGCTTCATTGAAGTGGGAATTGTTTTTTAAAAGATTGGAAGATTAATGGTCTCTGTGCTAGTTAGCTTTACTGTAGCAACAACAAAAACAAAACTCTCAATGGTTAACAAAACAAACATTTATTTCTCTCATGTTGGCAACCGTTGAGCCTGCTTCTGCAGTTCCATTATGTGTTTTCTTTTTCCAGGACCCAGGTAGAAGATAGAGTCTCTGTTTAGGACATGCAGCTCTTGTAGTATAACATAAAACAAGGGAGCATGAGTGATGGAATTACTGCTTTCCAGTTGCCTATGGTGACTTGAGCTCACATTTTAATGCCAAAGCAAGTTGGGGGTGACAGTTTGTCAATGGGTTAGGGAGGTATGCTCTACAGGGAGGGCAGGATGCCCTGCAAAGCTTTTGGCAATGACTGGAAACCTAAAATACTCTTTTTATAAAGGTGGTGGAAGTAAGTGATTGAGAACATTAGTACCATCTACCACAGTTGGGAAGCAGCACCCAAAAAGATGACAAATGTGCTTCATGTCTCTAAGATTGAGGGTTGAGGAAGAATCAATAGCTTTCACTGAGACGATCATTTATTTCTTGTAAAGAAGCAATCTGCTGTGAAAGTCTAATTCTTTCTGCTCTCTGGGATGCAGCTTTTCAAAAAATTATCATCTTTTTATAATTAAACATTCAATTTCTCATTTTCAACTGAAATAATTCCTAAAACAAAATTATACTCTTGATTGCATTACCTCTTCAAGCCATCAACTTGTTTCTTTTTGGTCTCTTTAATAGAAAGCCTTTTTTGTTGCTTGCTCTCACCCCTTAACATTTTTATAATTTGGAGAATGCTGAAACTCTTATTTCCAAACATTTTATTATTCATGTGCTTTGTGTTCTTCTCATTTTCTTATTATTCCTTTTCTCTCTCTCTCTTCTTTTAAAAGTTTATTTTTTTACATTCTTAAAACTTTTTTCTCCTCTTGGCTTTTATGAAAAGTTTCTTAGTTTTCTCACCTCTGATGGCTCCTTTTCTATTTACTTCCCTTGCACTTCTTTCTTCTGGTCTGAGTTCGGGTTTCCCTCACGATATATTGGGTTATTGGAAAAGTCGTGCCGTATTTTTCCTATGTTTCTCGTTGCAAAAATGCATTATGACTTTTCCAGCAACCCAATATCTACTTTTATTACTCTTTCTTCTTCTTCTGTTTTTCTTCCTGAAGTTCTGCTTACCCCTTTCTCTTCTTCTCCCCCTCCTTTCTCCTCTTCTCTCTCTCTCTCTCTCTCTCTCTCTCTCTCTCTCTCTCTCTCTCTCTCTCTCTACTGTACAATAATAAATATACAGGGGAGCTTGTGTTTTGAGGAGAAATGTGCTCTAAACCATTGTTAATGATAAAGACAATGTGGATTACATTAATGTGATATCTGCACAGTCCTAGTTGAACAAGTCTTTATCTTATAAAATTCCAGAATAAGCAGAACACAAAGCTGACTGGACTATCATAATGGATTCCTAATTTGTTTCTCCACTTCAGATGTCCTAGGCATTTTTGGTGGGAGAAGTAAATATTGTGGGCTACATTAGCCAGTCTTGAATGCCTGCTCTTCATTCGCCTATTATATATCCATGGGTAGTTGATTAAACTCTACATGCTTCAGTTTTCCTAAATCTAGAGTGTCAATAATATTGGGAATTATAAGATTATGGCGAGTATTAGTTAAATGTGGAGCTCTTAGAACAGAGTTTGGCACATGTAAGAAACCAAATGCTTTTGTTATTGATAACACATATTTCCTATAATAATCTGTGGTAGATTAATAAATTAATTTTTATTAATTTTTCTTTTCTATAGAATTAATCCAAACTCTTAATTCTCTTCCTTGATAATATGATTATAACTTCCTATTCTGACATTTCTTTTTTTAGGTATGTATGTCATATTTACTACCGACTTCTATTTCACGGAATTAGGAGCAACTTGACAGTGTGGTATGTATTTTATTCATTTCTATATTCCCAGAATTGCAGTGCTGGCATGTTGTATACATTTAATTGAATGTTTGGAGTGTGTGAATATGGATGCCATTTTCTCTTCTAACGCCATGCATTTGCTGTGTTTTTATTCACAAGTGGGCCTCCTATCTTTTCTGCCTGTTCAAATCACTCCTTCCCTTTTTATCTCTTTCATGAAGACATTTTTTTCATCACTTTTTCCACACTACAATCTGGGGATCAATTTTTATGACCCTAATGATAGTTATGTGCATTATTGACTTTTAATTCCTATTTAATTCCTGAAGAAATAGGTTGTGTCTTATTAGTTAGTGATATCACTTTAAACCCTTCGATACCAAGATTTTGTAATTATCTGTCTCCTATAATAGTTTATCCATAACTTTCTATGTAAGTCCTTGCTCTTATAATAATTTTCCTATAAGTGTTTGCTTTTCCTAAAGGGGAATAAATATCTCTCTCCCTTGTTTGCTTATTATTGTTTGTGCCTTGCATATGGTATTTACTACAGATTGCTTATATGGTTATTCAGTTAATTGCCTTGTTTTTATCTTTGCCACTTGAATCTTGGAGGCATAGTGATTGAATTTTTTACATTTATATTCTATACCCTGTTCTAGGTAATTTTTCTAAATCACTTGGATGAATTACTTTATCAACTACAGATGAGCTAATACATTTTTGAAAGAAGTGATTCATAAAATGGTGTAAAGTCTCAGTTGAATAATCTCTGGAGAAAATACTTCTTTTAAATGAAAGAATGTGTTCGAAATATTCAGAAAAAGAATATCTATAGATATAAAGAAATTTAACTTATTCTTTCTATGTTTTTTGAAAAATATGTTTTACTAGGTTATGATCTCTTTGATGGTAGAATTGTATTGGCACCTCTTTGTAATTGGCACCTCTTTATCATGGTGGTGATTTTATATACACATATATGTATATATAGAATTACATTTGATAAAAATCATATATGTGTAACTATTTGGTTATGACTAATGCACTGATATTTTGTATAAAAAGTCTTTTCTAAGCTTTATATATATTTATATATATATAATATTCTTTATATGTATAGTATTCTTCATATATTTTAACTTGATGCTATTTAGGATGACTTCAAACAATTTACTTTTTTTTTTTTTTTTTGAGGGCAGTGTCAGTGGCCCTCATATGTGGGACTCAAACCGGGGCCACTGGCTTCCCAAGCTAGCGCTTAACTATTGTGCCACTTGGCCGGCCCCAAACAATTTACTTTTTGCATTTGCATGTTTTTTTCCTGAGTATGTACTTTGTGTGTTATAGAACTATCTGAATGAGTAAAGGTGCTGATAATACTGTTGTCACTCTACAGAGAAATAAAGAAGAAACTAATATGCAGGTGATAAAACATACAAATCAAATTACCTTTGAAATTTTTTACAGCATATGAAAACTAAAGAAGCAGTAAAAACTTGCATCCCTTTATTTTTGTATTTTTTCTATATTTTTGTTAAAACTAAAATGATGAAAGTGATCACAAATGTATCAATATTCAGTTTTTCATGATCTGTAAAAACAAAACAAAACACAAACAATTAAAAGTATATAAGCTCATATTTCTCCAATTGTTTTAAAATAGACAATTGTTGTGTATGACATTAGCAGCTGGGATCCTGGAGTTAATGGATCTGAGTTTAAAGGCTAGTTTTCCATTTATAATTTGTGAATTTTGGAATGTCACATAAATTTTCATAACCTCAGTTTCCTGATCTTGAAAAAAGGGTACAATGAAATCTGCTTTACAGAATTGCTATGCATATTAAATGAAATTCAGTACAAGAAATATTTAGTGCAGTGACAGCATCAGAACTATCTAAATATTTCATTTATCATTGTGATTTTTATATTATATAATTTGGATAACTCTTCTTGTTTATTCATAATGAAAAGTGCCTACATTCAGAAATGGGAGCAATATATGCTATTCTCCTATTTCTTCAACATTGTTTCTTAAGGGTCATATTATATCATGGTGAGTGTGTTTCAGTCAATGTTTATTGCAAGAGAGCTCTTCTATAGCTTGTGATTTAGTTCATATTTCTATCCTCAAAGCTAATTGTAATATTTGCTAAAAATATTTCATCCCTTTCTGCCTTATTAGAGGTGGTGGGTCCTGAAAGAGTGATGGGAGCATTCCTCTATATCTAATGCGCACATCATAAAATTTAATAAACTGAAAAGCATAAAATAACTTATTTACTAAGGCTTTAAAATGATTTTTCAGGAAAATAAAACATATTTGAGCATTGGAAACAGAAGGTCAAAATACATGCACATTTGGGGAACCTTTTAATTGTTTCTTTTGTAGAAATCTATAAGCATTGGCTTTATAGATCAAATCTACCCAGTTAAGGAGACCAAATTTAGTTCTTGAAGTAAAAGAGGATTAAGACCTGCTCTACCACATTGCAGAGTTAGAAACTAGTTTATCTTTCTCTTTGATGGGGCAAAAGCAACAACCACAACCACCTGGTATTGCAGTATTTAGACACATCTCAATGTCACTCACTTAGTTAAGAAATATTTTGGAAAATATTGTTTACCTTGGTTTACCTTTGTCTTCTTGTGGAATCTTAGTGGTAGAATTACTGAAGCTGTTGTTTCTGGTTAGCAGCGGTAGAGCCATTCACCTCAGCAGGGGTAGTGCCTACTAACAGACAGCCACCTGGTCCCTGGCAGTGCTAACCGTCATGGCATTGGTGGTGCCCTTAGGTTGAAGGGCACTGGGAGCCATGGTACTTGATGCACTGTCTCTAATTTTGCTGGCAGAGACAGTGGAAGTGTTCGTGGTGGCAGCAACAGTGCTGGTGGTGAATTACAGTTGGAGGAGCACTAAAAGTGGGTAGTGGTATTTGAGAACTAAGGTTTACCATATTCTCAGGTGTGGGTGTAAGTCTGTGTGATGAACCATAGTGGTAGTGGGGATGGTGGGTGTGGTGGCCTCTGTGGGATTCAGGATGGTTGTGGTGACAATGTGGAGTTCCAGGAGCTTGTCCAAATTTTACAAAATGTTTTCCTGATTGCTCAGAATTTATTCATTTAAATAGTTTAAAATGCTCTTTGGAACTTTCGTTAGACTTAAGAGAGAGAATACAAAACACAATTGTTTTTAAACAGATGCTGTATATGAACTAGCCTGAAATCAGCCTTAAAATAAATATGTATCTATATTATCACTTAAATTTGTGTAAATATTGTAACTTCATTCCATAAGTAACTTAATGGGCATACTTACCAAGTAGAGGGTTTTGGATTATGGCATTCGGTGAAATATGAAGTAAGCTGTATCTGCAATTCTCAAAGCTTAATCATTTCATTACAGATTTTTCAAAATGTGTTTCATAATAGGCACTATGTTGAAAACATTTTTTCTGGTCAAATAAGTATGGAAAATATTTAAGTAAAGTAAACATTTCTGTATCCCAGCACTTAATGGAATTGTTAATATAATATGCCAATGGATAATTTAGCATATCCAAAGGATATGCAATATTTCCCAAATTTACTTTGCCATGGAAATGTGTGTGTGTGTGTGTGTGTGTGTGTGTGTGTGTGTGTGTGTGTAATATTTCTCTGAACTAGTGTTTTAGTGTTTCATGGAGAACTTTTTGGGACATGGCTGTTCTAATTTCTATCCTGAAAAAGAGCATAATACATTTTACTACTCTCGATAAAAAGAATGAAAGGAGACTGTGGAGGCTTTGCATTGCTCTCTTTCTGTAGACCCCCAAATACGAGATTGATAGAGCATTCTATGAATCCATGTGGCTGACTCATTTGCACAGAATCACAGACACTAAATGCTAGAAATACCTTAGATCAATCAGTGCATATCTACCCAGTGAAAGACTCATTTCAGCAATGCCATGGGCAATTTTAATTGGCTTTAGTTACATGGACTTTTAACATGACATTCCCATATAATATCCATTTAGGCCCTGGTCTTTCATTTTGTCTTCACTAGCAGAAGTTAATACTGGAATTCTAAATACGATATTCCTCCTGCCTCTTCATGAAACAGTTTTCAAAATAAATAAATTCTAAGAAATAGTCAGATGCCTGACTAAGATGAAGCAGAAATAAGTTACACAAATTGTCATAAACTTTCAAGGTAGGTTTGGATTTTTTTTTTCTAAATATCAGCATAATTTGGGTCAGTAAACCTAGGCAACGTCTATTCCTCAGCATTAGAACAAGATAACATTTGTTTGTTTTTAAGGATTCATTTTGAGTACTTGTCTTGGACTGTGGAAAAGAAGGAGCAAGGAAGTGTAAGAGGATGATGTGACAAATAGTTTCAGGTGACATGTTCTACTATGCAGGTCACCTCTGTTGTTACATTGAGTGAGGGTTGTGAGAATTAGGAATGGCAGTGTGGAAACAAGGATTTGTAATTTTGAAAAGTCTTTCCAGCTTCTGAGGGACAAGATGGCGGCTGTGAGGAGGGCTCCATGAAATCTCCCCTGGAAATATCCACAATTTGAACTTCTAATACGCTTCAAAGAGACATCTACTCATCACACAGAGCGACTAAGAGTTCCACACAAGGATTGCTGGAAGGTGGGCAGGCCGGGCGAGTAGGGGAAGAAGGCGGCGAGACGCGTGAGGTGCAGCCCGCACCCGCGGCTGCTGAGTCACGGTGAGTGTTGCCCCGGCTCGCTCCCTGCGGCCCGCGGCCCACCTAGAGTTCAGCCAGAGCGCGTTGGTTTGCGGTCTGAGGCAGAAGCTCAGGCCGGGCAAGTGCGGGAGGAGAGAGAGGAGACGACTGTGCAGAGGTGCGAGCTGCACCCGCGTTCCCCAGGAAGCAGGGTGCAGAGCCCCGCAGCGACAGGGCAAGATCAGTCCCTGCACCCTCCCGGTTCAGGGATCAGTCTCTGTGCCCACCGGGTCCCGCGGAACGCAGAAGCCTGAAACCCGGGAGCAGGGGAAAACAGAGGCCTCGCCCGCGGAGAAGCAGCGCGCGCGGGGCGGAGACGCAGGTCCCGGAGAGACGGAGCGGGGATCGGAGCCGCGTGGAAAGGTGCGCGCAGTCTCCTGAACCCCGGCGGCAGTCCCTCCAGGAGCGCAGCAGGAGAACGGCGCGGGCGCGCGCCGGCTCCAAGGCAGAGGCCTTAAACCCGAGAGCAGGGGAAACACAGGACTCGCCCGTGGAGACGCAGCGCGCCGGCTGGAGTCACAGATCCCGGAGAGACAGAGCGGGGATCGGAGCCACGCGCGCACGGCGCAGTCCCCTAAATCCCGGCAGACCGTTTGGGAGAGCAGCAGGATTTCCGCGCCGGCGCGCCGGCTCCGAGGCAGAAGCCTGGAACCCGGGAGCAGGGGAAAAAGAGGACTCGCTCGGACAAGCAGTGCGCCGGGTGGAGACGCAGGTCCCCGAGAGACGCGGAGCGGGGATCTTGGCCACACGGTAGGGTGCGCGCAATTCCCTAAATCCCGGCAGACCCTTTGGGAGAGCAGCAGGAACTCCGCTGGAGCATAAGAGGCAAAGGCCTTAGCTTGAAACAGTGTTGGAACTGTGGCTTTGTTTATTTTTATGTTTTTTATTTTTTTTCCCTTTTTCTACTCTTGAACAGAAAGCAAAAAAAAACAACCCAATAACTCACCCACTCCCACAAACTTTGTCCCCCGCCAAGACAGTCTTAAACTGACTCCTGAAGGGAGCAATAGGGGCAGACTAGGAAGATATCCTTACCTGCAGGGGGTTGAGAATTTCCACCCAGTAAAGGCAGCAGAGTGAGACTACCCACCCCGCCCCCACCTTTCGGCAAGGCTTGGGAGGCAGGGCAGGTTCATCTGCTGAGGCACTAATTAACAGATTCTTAGCAGCAGGCTTTTGGTAGTGAGGAATTCTTTAATTCTCCACAGCTGTCAACCAAAAGGGTGCCCAGAGACACTCAGTGAGCCTTTGGGGGTGCAGCCTGCCTTGGGACTGGCAAAAGCAAAAAGGCAGTGACTTTGTAAAAACCACCAATCACACGTCACAACCACACTCAAGTACAGCAAACCTGCAGTGCCAGGATCACGCTAGGCATCAGGTGGCCTACTGTTCCACAAGGCAGCACAGGAATTTTTGTACAGCAGACAATCTGAAGAGAGCTTGGTGGACTTTAGCCTAGACCAGCACGGGTATTTTTGGTTTGTTTGGTTTTATTCTGTTTTGTTTTCCCTTTATTGGCTGCTTATCTTGGTTGTTTTTGGTTTTTATTTCTATTTCATTATAATCATATTGTAGTTTTTAATATAGGCATATATATATAGGTGTATATAGGTGAATATATGTCCATATATATGGGTGTGTAGACAAATATATATATATTTTTTTTTTTCCTTTTTCTTTTCTTTTCTTTCTTTTCTTTTCTTTTTCCCCACCCTCACTTTCTGTCTTATTTTATTCATTCTTCTCACTGCTATACTTTTCCTCTTTTCCTTTTTCTGCAAATTTTAGTTTTTACATTTTTCTTACTTTGTTATTCTTATCTGAGTTTATTTTTATTTTTTATTTTTTAGGTATAGCTCATCGGTTTCTCATGTTTATTCTATTTTTATTTTAGGATATTGTATTTTATTTTGTTTCCTCTTCTGTTATTATTGAGTATGTGGTTTTTGTTTTGTTTCTGTTTGGTTTCTTCATTAGTATGATTGATATTTCTGTACAAGTTGACTGTAGTTTGATGGTTGGTTGTTTTTAATTGTGCAGCATTTGGTTTCCTTTGGTGGCTGCGGAGGTTGTTCTTGTTGATCTGTTATGCTCTAAAATCACTCTGCAGCAGTGGGTCCAAACAAACAGACACAAGAATCATCATACCCGGAGGCCAACTTTAGATAAAACCAGAGCATTTCTGGGTTTGACATACAAGAGTCACACCCAAAAAGAAGTTACTACAGGTACTAAGACCCATAGGGTCCAAGTTTCATCAGAGGGGTCAATCCTCTCACAGCAGCTCATAAACTGCAGAAGCTGCTGATCCTCACAGCTAATCAATCTGGGAGTCAATCCCACCTACTGACAAACCAAAAGTAATCAAAACTAAAACTTCAACAAGTGAGGACGCACGACACAAGGAACACCTCAGATACAAGCACAAGAGAATAGGGAGACTGAGTAACTCAAACATAAAGGACACACACCATATAAGTTTACCCAGAAAAGACTGAGAAATCTGGGGGATCTATCTGTTATATTGAAGCAAACACAAAGAGTAAGCCAGAATGGGGAGACAAAGAAACATAACACAAATAAAAGAACAGAAGAAACTTCCTGAATCAGTGGAAATAGAGGAAATAGAGGTAACCAACCTATCGGAGACAGAGTTCAGAACACTGATTATTAGAATGTTCAAGGAAATTAATGAAAATATAAAGAAGGATAGAGAAATCATGAAAAGCAACCAGCTAGAACTTAAGAACACAATTACTGAATTAAATAACAAACTTGATGGAATCACTAGCAGACTGGATGAAGCAGAAAATCGAATCAGTGACTTAGAAGACAAAATAGCAGAGATCACCCATGCGGTACAACAAAAAGAAAAAAGAATGAAAACCATGGAAAATAGTTTAAGAGAGCTGGGGGACAACATCAGACGCAATAACCTAAGGGTCATTGGAGTACCAGAAGGAGAAGAGAGGGAGCAAGGGATTGAGAATATATTTGAAGTAATAATGTCTGAAAACTTCCCTAACCTGGCAAAGGACATTGAAATACAAGCCCAGGAAGTGCAGAGAGTTCCAAACAGGATGATTCCAAACAGGCCCACTCCAAGACACATTATAGTGAAAATGGCAAGGGTTAAGGACAAAGACAGAATCCTTAAAGCAGCAAGGGAAAGGCAGCAAGTTACTTACAAGGGTACCCCCATAAGATTATCAGCTGACTTTTCTACAGAAACTTTGCAGGCCAGAAGAGAGTGGCAGGAGGTTTTCAAAGTGATGAAAAATAAAGGCCTACAACCAAGATTGCTGTATCCAGCAAGGTTATCATTTAAAATCGAAGGCGAGATAAGAGAGCTTTTGCAGAAAAAAATAAGTTAAGGGAATTCATTACCACCAAGCCAGCTTTGCAGGAAATGCTAAAAGGGCTTCTTTAAGTAGAAGAGAAAAACAACCTATGAAAGACTACGAACACAAATAAGAAAATGGCAATAAATACACACCTATCAATAATCACATTAAATGTAAATGGATTAAATGCTCCAATAAAAAGACATAGGGTGGCTGAATGGATAAGAAAGCAAGACCCCAGTATATGCTGTATACAAGAGACTCACCTCAGATCCAAAGACTCATACAGGCTGAAAGTAAAGGGATGGAGTAAAATATTTCATGCAAATGGTACTGAGAAAAAAGCTGGAGTAGCGATACTTATATCAGATAAAATGGACTTTAAATTGAAGAATATAACAAAGGACAAAGAAGGACACTTCATAGTAATGAAGGGATCGATCCAACAAGAGGACATAACTCTAGTAAACATCTATGCACCTAACATAGGAGCCCCTAAATATATAAAACAGATATTGTCAGACATAAAGACAGAGATCAACAGTAACACTATCATAGTAGGGGTGACTTCAACACCCCGCTGTCACTAATGGACAGATCCTCCAGACAGAAAATCAATGTGGAAACAGCGACCTTAAATGACACATTAGACCAGCTGGATTTAACAGACATTTTCAGAGCATTTCATCCCAAAGCTACAGAATATACGTTCTTTTCAAGTGCACATGGAACATTTTCTAAGATAGACCACATGTTAGGCCACAAAACAAGTCTCAATAAATTTAAGAAGATTGAAATCATTTCAACTGTATTCTCTGACCACAATGCTATGAAACTAGAAATCAATTACAAGAAGAAATCCGGGAAGCTGACAAATAAATGGAGGCTAAACAATATGCTATTAAATAGTGAGTGGGTCACAAATGAGATCAAGGAGGAAATCAAAAGATACCTCGAGACAAACGAAAATGAAAACACCACGACCCAAAAATCTCTGGGATGCTAAAGCAGTCCTAAGAGGAAGTTTATAGCAGTGCAGGCCTACCTAAAGAAGGAAGAAAAATCTCAAGTCAACAGGTTATCCTTACACCTAAGGGAACTGGAAAAAGAACAGCAAAAAGAGGCCCAAGGGGAGTACAAGAAAGGAGATAATAAAGACCAGAGCAGAAATAAACAATATAGAGAACAGAAAAACAATTCAAAGATCAATGAAACCAAGAGCTGGTTTCTTGAGAAGATAAACAAAATTGACAAACCTCTAGCCAGGCTCATCAAAAAAAAAAGAGAGAGGACTCAAATTAGCAAAATCAGGAATGAAAGAGGGGAAATGACTACAGACATCACAGAAATACAAAAAATTCTAAGAAATTACTATGAGCAACTATATGCCAACAAATTTGACAATCTGGATGAAATGGATAATTTTCTAGAAGCATACAACCTTCCAAAGCTAACGCCAGAAGAAACAGAAAATCTAAATACCCTGATTACTACCAAGGAAATTGAATCAGTAATTGACAAGCTCCCAAAAAACAAAAGCCCTGGACCAGACGGCTTCACAAGTGAATTTTATCAAACATTCAAAAAAGAACTATCACCTATTCTTCTCAAACTATTCCAAAAAATCCAGAAGGAGGGAAGGCTCCCAAACTCTTTTATGAAGCCTCTATCACCCTGATTCCAAAACCAGATAAAGACATCACAAAAAGGAAAAACTACAGGCCAATCTCCCTGATGAATATAGATGCCAAAAGTCTCAATAAAATATTAGCAAACAGAATTCAGCAATATATTAAGAAGATCATACATCATGATCAAGTGGGATTCATCCCTAGTGCGCAAGGCTGGTTCAACATCCGTAAATCAATTAATGTGATACACCACATCAACAAAATGAAGGATAAAGATCACATGGTCATTTCAATAGATGCAGAAAAAGCATTTGACAAAATCCAACAGCCATTTATTTATGTTAAAAACCCTTAGCAAAGTGGGAATACAGGGATCATATCTCAACATAATAAAAGCCATATATGATAAACCTACAGCTAACATCATACTCAATGGGGAAAAGCTAAAACCATTCCCCTTAAGATCAGGAACAAGACAAGGCTGTCCACTTTCTCCTCTTTTATTCAACATAGTGCTGGAAGTTCTAGCCACAGCAATCAGACAACAAAAAAAATAAAAGGCATCCAAATTGGCAATGAAGAAGTAAAATTGTCACTATATGCAGATGACATGATACTGTATATAGAGAACCCCAAAGACTCCATCAAAAAACTATTGGAACTGATAGACGAATTCAGTAAAGTAGCAGGATATAAAATCAATGTTCAGAAATCAGTGGCATTTGCATATACCAATAATAAACTAATGGAAAGCGAAATTAAGAAAACTGTCCCATTTACAATTGGCCAAGAACTATAAAATACCTAGGAATAAATTTAACCAAAGAAGTGAAAGATCTGTACTCAGAAAATTATAAGACACTGAAGAAAGAAATCATAGAAGATACAAATAAATGGAAACACCTACCATGCTCATGGATAGGAAGAATTAATATAGTTAAAATGTCCATACTGCCTAAAGCAATATATAGATTCAATGCAATTCCTATCAAACTACCAAGGGCATTTTTCACAGAAATAGAAAATATAATCCTAAAGTTTATATGGAATCATAAAAAGACCCAGAATAGCCTCGGCAATTCTGAGGAATAAAAACAAAGTCGGGGGTATCACGCTACCATAAATCAAAACCTACTACAAGGCCACAGTAATCAAGACAGTTTGGTATTGGCATAAAACAGGCACATCGATCAGTGGAACAGAACAGAGAGCCCAGAAATAAATCCAAGCATTTACGGACAGTTAATCTATGACAAGGGAAGCAAGAATTTACACTGGAGTAAAGATAGTCTATTCAATAAATGGTGCTGGGAAAATTGGACTGACACATGCAAAAAAAAATGAAACTGGATCATCTCCTTACGCCTTATACAAGAACAAATTCAAAATGGATTAAAGACTTAAATGTAAGACCTGAAACCATAAAAATCCTAAATGAAAATATAGGGAGTACATTTGCAGACATTACCCGGAGCAATATTTTTACTGATACATCCCTACGGGCAAGGGAAGTAAAGAAAAAAATGAACATATGGGATTATATCAGACTTAAAAGTTTTTTTCACAACAAAGGAAACCATTAATAAAACAATAAGGAAGCCTACTGAATGGGAGAATATATTTGCCAACGATATATCTGATAAGGGGTTAATATCCAAAATTTATAAAACACTCATGAAACTCAACACCAAAAAAACGAACAACCCAATTAAAAATGGGCAGAAGATATGAAGAGACATTTATATAAAGAAGAAATACAGATGGCCAACAGGCATATGTAAAAAAGTTCAACCTCACTGGTCATTAGGAAATGCAAATAAAAACCACCATGAGATACCACCTCACTCCAGTCAGAATGGCTATCATCAACAAATCAACAAACAACAAGTGCTGGCGGGGCTGTGGGAAAGGGGACCCTGCTGCACTGTTGGTGGGACTGCAGATTGGTGCAGCCACTATGGAAGTCAGTATGGAGGTATCTCAAAGAACTGGAAATAGAGCTACCTTTGACCCAGCAATTCCACTCCTAGGTATTTATCCTGAAAAAACCAAGACACTTATTCACAAAAAGTGATGCACCCCGATGTGCATAGCAGCACAATGTACAATAGCTAAGACTTGGAAACAACCAAAATGCCCGTCAGTAGATGACTGGATTAAGAAACTGTGGTATATTTATACAATGGAGTATTACTCCGCTATAAAGAAGAATGAAATCGTGCCATTTTCAATGATATGGATGGACCTAGAGACTATAATGTTGAGTGAAGTAAGTCAGTCAGAGAAGGACAAATACCATATGATCTCACTTATATGTGGAATATGAAAAACTGTATGAATGAGCAAAGTAAACAGAAACTGTCTCATAGATATAGAGGAAAAATCAGGGTTGCTAATTTGGAGAGGAATGGGAATGAGGGAGAAGGGGAAGGGATTAGACAGCAAAAATAGGCAACTACAATATTGTTACTGGGATAGGAAAAACAGTTTGGGGAATATAATTAATAATGTTGTAAATATTCTGTGGAATGTCAGATGATCATAGGTCTTGTTAGGGAGACCATTTCATGGATGGAGTAGAGGTTTGATCACTGCACTGTATTACTAAAGTGGAGGTGGTATACCTACTGTAATTGAATATATATAGATAGTCACGGGATGTGGATTATACTGTGGAAGAGAGTCAGAGGAAGAGTAATAGATATGTATGATATGGGGGTGTGTGGGGTGTATTGGGGTGGGGGTTTGTCACTTTGGGGGGTAAAATGTATAACTATTGCACTGTGTTGTACACCTGAAACTATTGGGGGTGGGGTGGTTGTCACTTTGAGGGGTAAAATGTATAACTATTGCAATGTGTTGTACACCTGAAACTAATTAAAAATAAAATAAAATTAAAAAAAAAAAAAAAAAAAAAAAAAAGAAAAGTCTTTCCAGATCGTTCTGAGTTTCTTTCCTCTTCCATTGAAAACTATTAATTTTGAGAAAAGAAATTAATTTTTGCACTTTATGGTATCATAGGAAATGTTCCTTATTAAAAAGTCATTAATATTTATAAGAACAGATGTTTATGAACAAACAAATATGGATAATTTTTGGTACTAAAGGCTGGGTAAACTGCTTTTTATGTGCTAAACTGTCCTACTCCCCTTACAGATTAATATGTATCTAAGAGGTAGGTGACTGGGGGTAAGATTTTGGTGCTCACAGAACTTTTTCCATTGGGTGAGTCTGGCTCTCTCAACATTTTATTAGGTTGGGAATAAAAACAAATAAAATACAGGTATTGTACACTATCAACTTTTCAGATATAACTGACTTTGATTATGAATGAAAATGTAAAACAATCACCAGAAATATAAATAAAACTTACTTTTTGTGGATTTTCACCTATGTGCAGCAGCTGACTAAAATGAGATGAAGAATACATATATGTTAAAAAAAAAATTAGACCCAAGGCATATATGGCATTTTAAGAATACTGATTATACATTATTTCTGAGTATACAATGTAGTTGGGTTAGGGTGAATGGAACGGAATACAATGTTAAAATTTTGAATGTCATCATTAAATGTGTGGGACCGTCTAACAGTTTAAAGCATACACAGTTCGTGAGATAAAGATGATCAGTTTTTTTTCTGGAGGTCGTTAAGAAGAAGGGTTCCTCGGGCCAGCCAAGTGGCGCGGTGGTTGGGCGCTGGCTTGGGAAGCCAGCGGCCCCGGTTCGGGTCCCACATATGAGGGCCAGTGACACTGCCCTCAAAAAAAAAAAAAAAAAAAAGAAAGAAAGAAAAAAAGAAGGGTTCCTCTTTCTCCACATTCTCATGGGTGTATTGCTCATCAGTCCAGTTTCTAGGTAGTGTTTGATTTGGCTCCTTTTATCATAATACTGACCATTCACTCAGGTGCCAAGCCTGGAGACCATTATGGAACCAACATCTTTATGAACTTGGTATACAACTAAGGAAAAACCAGCCTGTCTTTTGTGGGAGTGAAAAATGGGTGATCCCAAGAGTTTCAGAATAGGGTTTTTTCAGTGGATGAAAAATCCTCCTTGCTACATTTTAGAGTGGAACAAAGGGAAGAAGCTGTTCCCATAGTTAACAGAGCCCATGAGACATTGGTTTGTTCATGAAATGATACTGGAATGTGTTTGCAGTCATAGGCTTTAGACAATGTAAGTTAACCTTTAGATAATGTAATATAGGTGTAGATATTAGGTAAATAAATCTAAAATTATTAGAGGATACAAGAACATACTCTTGATTGTTACATCCAGAATTTCTTAATTTATTTTATCCATGTGAAACCCTGTATGTGGTTGCAAATTTATTTTATAGTGTTCCTCATAATCAATTTTCTTCTTCATGTTTCTTTCTTTTGGGATAGCCTACCAAAGACTAAATGCTATCCAGAAATGCTATTGCAGAGGTAGAATCAGAACACACAATTTAAAATCATGATACTACAATGTCTTATTTATGTATGTTGGGAATTCTAGAGACTACCAATATGTGGAAAAAATAAAAGAAAATTATTGATTATATCCTAAAGTCAACAAAAGATTACAGAGAAAATTAAACTAAGGCCTAAGGTGGGGAGGGTAAGTATGTGTGTGCAGTATAAAGCTGTGTTGAAATAAGAGTGAACTGAATGTACACTTTATAACTAAGAGCTAAATAAGAAAATAAATATATGTAAGATATACAGTATTTACAGAGAAGCGAGAAATCAAAGTCAAGATGAGAGCAATAAAAATGAGAGCCTTCATCTTGTCTTAGGGTCTTTTCAAAGTAAGCAGCAAGAGAGCTGGCCGAGTGGCACGGTGGTTAAGCACTGGCTTGGGAAGCCAGCGGCCCCCGTTCGGGTCCCACATATGAGGGTCAGTGACACTGCCCTCAAAAACAAAATGCATGAAATCAAAGTAAGCAGCAAGAGATGTTTCATTGGTGGTGAGTAAATAAAAGAAATGCCACTTTTTTGCTAAACTTTAGCTAAAGGAAAAGCATTTCTGCGTGTTATGGCACACCTATGACACACAGTATTTCCCCTTTATCCGTGGAGGATATGTTCCAGACCCCCAGTGGGTGCCTGAAATCATGGATAGTACCAAACCCTGTGTATACTATGTTTTTTCCTATATATACATACCTATGATAAAGTTTAATTTATAAAATCAGCACAGTGAGAGACTAACAATAACAAATAATAAAATAGAACAATTATAAAAATATACTTAATAAAAGTTATGTGAATGGTCCCTATGAAGTAAAGTAAAGGTTATTTGAACAAAAGAACTGCAATACTGTGACAGTCAATCTGATAACTGAGAAGGCTACTAAATGACTAATGGGTAGGTAACCTATGTGACGTGGATACACTGGGCAAAGGAATGTCCTTGGTGAGGTGGCCTGAGATTTCATCACACTATTCAGAAGGGCATGTAATTTAAAATGTATGAATTGTTTATTTGTAGAATCATTTATTTAATATTTTCAGACCATGGTTGATTACACATAATTGAAACCATGGAAAGTGAAACTGCAGATAAGGGAGGACTACTATATATTGTATCTGTGGCACAATAAGAACTTATCACCAAGCATATCAAGTCCAACAGATATATTAAAGGTTAAGAATAATATATTTCTCTAACTACAACTAATAGTTAAAAATGTAGACCAAAGTTAGTGCTTGTTTCATTGTCAAGCAAACATATAGAACTTCCTTTTGAGCTACTATTTTACAATCACTAAAGACTTATTTAAGAAGGTAAAACCAAAATATGGTCAAGATTGTGGTGAGATTCATGTTCGTTCTATTAATTGTTGTTTTTTAAAGCAGTATGGCAGTATGCAAAAGAAACATGAGAATAAAGACAGTCCTAGAAATTATCCTTGATAAAATACCCAATTTTTTAAATGTTTATTCCAGTGTTACTTACAATTTAAAAATATGGATGCTAATAATCATGAGGACTTTGTAGAAATTTGAAAAATATGTTATAATAAGTGGAAGTCTAATGTCTAATGTTCAAATAGATAAGAACAGAAAAATATAAGCAAAAATTAAAATGTGTTGTATGATGGTTTAATATATGTGTGGATTTTCCATTATTAAAAAATTTATGGTGTTTTTTTTGATTTTATAATTTAAACACATACAGGAAGTCAATAAATTGCCATTAAAATGCTCTTCTGGCTCTGATTTTGACCTTACATACTTAAAACTCTAGACAATAAATTTTAAACATTAACATAACTTAAAAATGTACATACTTAGAAATATGAAATATTTTATAATTTTGTCTTCAGTATTACTTTTATTACCTATGAGTAACTTTTAGAAATTTGACATGCCTGCCAAACTTTATTTTCTTCTGATATAAACATAATTGCTAGATTTTCTTATACAAAGGAAATGACAAAAACAAAACAAAACAAACCCACCAAACTTAAATCTGCTCAATTACAGTTATTATACAATTATCCTGTTTTCATAATTTTGCACTCATATATATCATATTTCAGTAATGAATCAATTTTTTTGGTCACTATTAACTTAAGTGAATGTTTTCCCCAAAGGAAAAAATAGTGAAATTTTGGCTAATTATTTATACTTACAAAATCTCAGCTTCAAATGGGACTGCTTTTCTAACTTTCATTATAACATTAAAAACATGATAGTCACAACTTAACTGATGGAGAATTACTATGTTTTAACAATGATTTTATTCAATAGGGCATCTTATGATTTTAAGACAAAAAAAAACAACACTGAATCAATAGTCTTAAAAGTTGAGCTCATTCAGTTGTCAAACTCTGGTTACATTACTTAACCCATCTGAAGCCAATTTTTCTCATTTTGACATGAAGTGATTAATTTATTTAATGAAATTGTCACATCCCAATATTCTAAGAATAAGAAAAGCAAACCAAAATAATAAATGTATCTCCATCATGTGAAAACAGTCACAATCTCAAACAAAATATAAGACACATACAGATAGTAATGTGCCCTTTTCTTTATAATAAAAGAAATAAATTAAATGGACCCATTCAATTAATTAAAAGATCAGGCACAATAATATCGTGCATAATTTGGTACAATAGATGTTTCTGTTACTGAAAACATTTTCATTCTTTTAGTTACAAAACTAAAATATTGATTTATGTCTAAAAGGGGTTCACTTTTAATCTATTGGGGATTCCAGAGGACAAGCTATTTTTATTATTATGTTTACTGAAATTATTAATATTTTACTAATAAAAGTAGATAGAGCTGATGGTTGATGAGTTCGTTAAAGCATTGTCATTTTTTAAAAATTATGGTATTTCCTTTCAAATGCATTGTCTATGAGAACTCTGTAGAAAACAGAGTTTGAGAGTTCATAATAATTATACTAATTAGAAACTGGATTTAACCAAAGCTGAAGAAAGTTAGTTTAAGTCTTTGAAATTTTAAAAATGATACCGTAATAAGGGATTTTCTCTCTCTGCCCCGAAATGTCAGCCTTGCCTTAGCTTCTGAAGACTGGAAGCTCAGAGAAAGAATGTAGGTGACTCATACCTTATAAACGCTTTTCCTCCCCTCCTTAATCCTTTCTATTTTGTTTTTATTGTTAAGCAAAATATTATTATTATTTTAGTATATGCTTCTGGGCTAATCCAAGTATTTCCTGAAGCAAAAAAGGTGTGATATTATCTTCAAAAGTTGACATTTGTCCTTTTCATTTTTCTTAGAAGCATTATGGTTAATTATCAGTGCATCAGCAAAAGCAAAGACTTATTCATCATAATTTAAAGATAACACTCTGAGTCTGTTTCTTTCCTTTGTTTTGGATGTTTTCTTAAATAACTTGACATTTTACTAACAAAGCAATAATTAATGAAACCTGACTACATTTGCTAGGTCTAGTGAACATTTTCAAAATTAAGATTGCTATTTATATTTGCCTTGCTACTACTACAGAGGATGCCAAAAAAAATGTATACACATTTTAAGAAAAGAAAAAAACTGTTAAAATTGTAATACTTAATATATACTGACAACAAAAGATGAATACAAGTCACGTGTGACTTCTGTAATTACACATTGCTACTATAATTCAACTCAACTTCAAAAAGTAATACATAAATAACATCTCTTAAAATGTGTATACATTTTTTGTCACCCCCTGTAGTTGCAAATTCTAAGCTGGCAAAAAGCACCTGAAGATGGTAACATCTTTTGTATTCAATTTTAGCTTTTTAATGTAAAGTACTTCATTCCTGAACGTTAGTTTTTAGAAATTATAAAATGAGTTCAACTGAATCATTACAAGGGAGCTGCAAGCATTGCATAGTTCCTTGACTTTTCAAGACAAAACTATGAGAAAATGATGACTGATGAACCATGTTGATGCCCCTTTTTAAGCATGTTAGGACTAGACCAATAATAATTCTTTAAACAGATGGTAACAGAAGGAATGTTGTGTACCACAGTGATCATCTTGCTCAGGAGAAATGGTTGTTATTGAACAATACAGAAAGTGAGCATTGTAGTAGTTTGACATTTGTTTCAAAGTCAGTAAGTTTCACCTTTCATCAAAGTGCTGTTCATTACCAAAAAGATAGGAATACATCATGTATTTACACATGGAAGGTCTACTTATGGATAATCAGATTTGTAATACTTTTCTTTCAAGTTAGCTGTTAACCGTGGTGTATGTTGGCATTAATTCATTCAGTGACGGACTAAAAGTCAGATGAAAGAAGATGCAGATTTTTTACCCTAAAGGTGAATTAGAAGGCACTGGGCATCGCGTCTCCTTGGTTATTGGTTTTTCCATTTGTTCATGTCTTTAAACACTTTTTTTTTTAGGAGAGTAACCTAAATTCTAAATCAAGTTGCAGACCTAGATCTGTGTGACTTACATGAAAAGTAATTTTGTACATGAAGAAACTGACTTGAGAAAATAAGTTAACTAGCTCTCAGTTTCAAAAGCCAGTATTTTAACCTAGACTTGTTTATCTCCACAGCCTTTTCTTTTCTTTGGATCAAGATATTATAAAGTGTTTTTAACTTCTGCCAAGAGAATTTTTGATGAATTTTTGTGTGTAAGCTATAAATAAAGAAGCTCTGTGTTAGGCATTTTTGTGTCTTTATCAACTAATAGATTTCCCAATATAAATTTAGGTGATGAATAATGCTTTTGATGAAGTAAATACCAGGGGTGCCAAAAAAAATTCACATTTTAAGAGATGTTATCTATGTATTACTTTTTGAAGTTGAATTGAATTATGGTAGGAATGTGTAATATGACGTTCATTCAAAAAATGGTGTTAAATCAAATCATTCATTGTGTTACAACTTTAATACAGTTTTTTCCTTTCTTAAAATGTATATACATATTTTTTGGCACTATCTGTATATGTGAGCTTCTTTCTTTTTCTGACTTTGTTGTAAATTATATCTAATCCAAAATTCTATAGAATGAGAGAAAATGTGAGAATTCCAATTCACTATTATAGATGCTCTCATTAAAGAGACTCACCCAACTTAGCTAGAAACCACTACTGATTGGGACAGATGCTAGAGCTTTCAGATTTCTACATAAAATTTTCATGTTAAGGAGCCTATGTAGTTGAGATTGTGCTGATTTTATTATCATTCTGATTAATAATATAGATGGAATACAGTGATAAATATTAGAATATATTGTTAATTATTCTTGTTCCTGCTACGGTTTCTTTTCTCTCTACCTCTTGCTTCCTCTATCAAACCTAATCCAGCTTTTGGTTTTTCATCAAAATAATCTTTCTAAAGTACAGTTAACATATTAACCCCTTGCTTAAACTTTTGATGCCTCCCATTGTCTATATCAGCATTTCCCAAACCATGTTACACACAGCATTAGTTCCTAGAGTTTCTGGAGGACCAGGAACACTTCATATTCCATTTAAAGACTCCAGAAAACTTGTCCCAAAATGTTATCAATGCATTTTTACCCTGAAGCTCTTTTTAACTTTTTCAAAAACAAAGACAAAAACAAACAAACAAAATTAATTTCTGTAAAACTAGCTCAGGAAGTATGAGCTGTTAATTATGTGAAATTTTAACCCTAAATTGCTACACATGGTGTGATAGTTAATTTTGTGCTAACTTGGCTAGGTTACAGGGCATAGTTACAAACACTAGTTAATTGTTGCTGTATAGTTATTTTATAAATGTGATTAACATTTGCAATCAGTAGACTTTAGGTAAAGCTGATTACCTTCTGGAATATGGATGGACCTCATTAATCATTTGAATGCCTTAAGAGCAAAAACTTCTAATAAAGAAGGAATTTTGCCTTGAGACTGAAACGTACAAACCCTGTTTGAATTTCCCATCCTGTGGCTTGCACTGTGGATTTTAGACTCAAGAACACAATATCAACTTTTATCTGAATTTTTAGCTTATCAGCCTGTGCTATGGATTTTGAACCTACCAGTCTCTACAATTAGGTGAACCAATTTCTTAAAAGAAATATCTATCATCTATCTATCTATCATCCCCAACACCCGAGAGAACCCCAATATACATGGTCTGACACAATTTGATTATTTTTGATTTTGTAAATAATACTATCAGTCAAAATTTGGTATATATCTGTTACCACTCCCTCTTAGATCTATTGTGCTCTGACCTTACTTCAATATTATTGAGCATACAAAATATGATTATGCTTCTGGATCTTTGCACCTTCCTTTCCGTCAGCTTGAAACCAGTGATACACCTCTTGTCCTGGTAAACGCATATTCATCTCTAAGTATTATATTTAGTTCATACCATCCTTCCTCTGAGAACATTCATAGCCTAATAAATGAAATCATTATTCACTGTTTTATGTAATTCATTCATTTAGCATGCTTATTGAACATCTACTGTGTTCAAAGCTCTCAGAATTGAGCAGTTGGTGAGGAAGATATGATCTCTTCTCTTACGATGAAATGATTAGCTATGTTTACTCAGGACACTAGTTTATGCCTGTTTTGGAGTCATTATTAAAAATCCTCTTTTCAGTCTCAAAAGTGTTCTGGTTTTGATGATAAATTATGTGATCTTTTTAATTATCCAAACATGCAATCTATGAGGTAAGAAATATTAAACACAAGTTATAGGTTGAATTATGTCTTTTCCCCTCCCACCTACAAATATGTTGGAGTCCTAGCTCCCAGAATCTGCAGATGTACCCAAGTTAATCCTAATCCAATGACTGTTGTCTGTATAAGTAGAGAAAAATTTGTACACAGAGAAACACAAAGAAAATATCATGTGATGAGGGAGGCAGAGATTGTAGTGATGTGTCCATAAGCCAAAGAATGTCAAGGATTGGCAGCAACTAGGAAGCAGCAAGGAAAGATCCTCCTTAAACCTTCAGAGAGCACAATGCCCTGCTGATAACTTGATTTCAGATTTATATTGTTCAGAACTGTGAGATGACACATTTCTATTGTTTTAAGCAACCCAGTTTGTAGTAATTTGTTACAGCAATCATAGAAAAGTATTACAACAAGCAATTTAAAAAAATATGGGTGTTATATAAAGCAAGATATTGTGTACCGTGGAGCATTGTGATGGGATAATACAGAGGCCTATGTGGTTTGAGGAAGTGACATCTAAGGGAGTTCAAGACAACTACAATATTGCCACAGGAATATGAAACACAGTTCGGGGAATATAATAATGTTGTAAAAATTTTGTGGCGTGTCAGATAGTCACATGTCTTGTTAGGGAGACCACTTCATGGATAGAGTAGAGGCTTGATCACTGCAATGTACACCTGAAACTGATGTTGTACAGTATTGTATGCCAACTGTAACTGAATATGTGGACGGTCATGGGATGTGGAGTATACTGTGGAGGGGAGTCAGGGGAGTTGTGATAGATATGTATGATATGGGGGGGAGTGGGGTGGTGAACTGGGGGAGGGGGGTTGTCACTTTGGGGGGTAAAGACTATAACTATTGCATTGTGTTGTACACCTGAAACTAATAAAAATAAATAAATTTAAAAAAAAAAAGAATGACTCAGGAGAGTATAGCATATTCAGTGATCCTGAGAGAAGACATAGCTTGATGCTCTAAAGAAACCCAAAGAAGATCTATATAGTTGGGATTTAAGAATAAAAAATCACAGCAGCATATCATGAGGCTTCATAAATAAGCATTGTCCCAGTTGTGGAGAATCTGACAAATATCAAGAAGATTTTGTACTTTATCCTAAAGTGGATGCAAAGTCACTGAGCATTTTGAGTATGGAGGTGGAAGTGGCATGACCAATTTCTGCTATAAAATGTCACTTTTGCTTGACAAAACCTGGGATAAAGAAGTGGCAGCAGGGATGGAGGCAAATGGATTCCTGAGGGCCCGGAGGTAAAAACTTTGTTTTTGTTGGGTGTGGGAAATGGGAGACAGAGACGTGTGAAAGAAGAGTCCCAGTTTCTGGCTTGGACAACTGTGCAGGTGGTGTCTTTTGCTAAGATAGAGAATATTAGAAAAGGAGAAATTTGAGGGAAGGGGAATTTCAATTTAGACTTCTGTTATCTTTGACAAATCCAAAAGAACATACTAATAGTGTTGGAAATAGACTGCAGACTCAAAATTTAATTCTTGTATCATTTATTTACTCTTAATGTACAACAGGTGGAAGAATTGGTCAATGCCCATATACCACACATATAATGGCCCAATTCTCCAGTCTTCTTGGTACCTTGAGGTTACTAACCACCTTCTTCTCCTCCTCCTCCTCCTCCTCCTCCTTCTTCCTTTTTTTTTATTAGTGTATGTGGAGGACAGCATACAGAACAGAGTCAATGGAATTGTAATGAATGTTCTTTAATGCATCCTCATGTATAACATCTCCTTAGGAGAACTGTTTTTCTTTGTGGTTCGAAGTCCTTTCATCTTAAAACCTCTCTCTCTCTCTCTCTCTCTCTCTCTCTCTCTCTCTCTCTTTCTCTTTCTCTTTCATATTGGTACTATCAGGAATTTCTTATAACATGAAAGAGAATTTTGTGTCACAGGGTAGGGAAAGCTGTAAGTAAGGGGTACAGTGTGGACTGAAAATTCTATTAGGTTACATCAGGGCAGAGGGGGACTTTGGATGGAGGTATCTGGTGTTAGAAGGAAATATGGGTAGGATTAGCTAGTGATTCAGAGCCACTTCTAGCCTCAGGGCTTTAGGCATGTGGTGACCCCAACTCAACACATTTTTCAATCTTTATCTTAAATCTCATGTTTTCAAGAAAGTTGCCGTTTCTTATGTACTTAGATTTCTCAACTCCATTTGGATAAATATACATATATGTGTCCTAAGTTTTTGTATGATTTATATCTGTCTTTGATTATGTAGAATTTATTTTAGAGTATGGTTTTAAGTAGCACTCTAGCTTAATTTTTCCCCAAATACTCAATTGTTAAAGCAAGATTAATTAACTACCATATCCCATGGTTTTGAAGTCTGCTTTACATATACTGAATTTTTGTATTAAAATATATTTCTGGGGCTGGCCGAGTTGTGCGTTGGTTAAGAGCTGGCTTGGGATGCCAGTGGCCCTGGTTCTGATCCCACATATGAGGTCTGGTGACACTGCCTTGTACAGCTAGGATGGTGAACAACAGCTCCACCTAGAGCTGGGCTGCTGTGAGTCCCTGGGTTGGCATAGCTGCAGCCCCTGCTGCAGTGGGCTGCCATAGGCTACAGTGAGTGGCCAGCAGTCAGTGTGAGCGGCTGGCAGCTGGTGTGAGCTGCCAAAGAGCTGCTGTGAGTAGCCATCCAGAGGCCGGAGACTGATCTGCCTCACCTGAGAAGAGTACATTGACGATACCAACATGGGACAGTGAAGCAATGTCCTCCACAACTATACTGAAGAACCAAAGGATGGCAACTTGTCTGTTCCCCTTCCTGGGTTCCCCAACGCTGTTCCCCTCCCCTAATTCCCCAATAAAAATCTTAAACAAGAAAACAGACAAACAAAAATATATATTTCTGGGTTTTAACATGCTACCATACTTATTTTATAGTCTACCTAGTGGTGTGAATCCTTATCCCTCTCCGTTCCCTCTGCCCCCCATATGTACCATTTATGATTCACCCAATGCTTTGGCTTTTTATTTTGATAAAATAATAAAATTATTAGTCTCTATAGAATAATTCTATTCCTGGTGTCCAGAGCTAAGTTATTCTTTAAACAAACAGTACATTTTCATTTTACTTACATCCCTCCTAATTTGAGAATTCTGTGCTAGAATATCAAACACATCTGCACACAGTAAATCAGTTGCTGTCAAAAAGATTTATTGAAGAAAATCCTGTTCAGTTGGTTGTTATATTCTTTTTTTTAAATTAAAGTTTAATGAGTTGACAACTGTTAGTAAAGTTACACAGGTTTCAGGTGTAGAATTCTGTAATACATCATCTATATATCACATTGTGTGTTTATCACCCAGAGTCAGTTCTTTTTCCATTACCATATATTTGATCCCTTTACCCTCATCTACCACCCTCTTCCTCCCCTATCCTCTGGAAACCACTAAACTATTGTCTGTGTCTATGAGTTTTTGTTTCTTCATTTGTTTATTTTGTTCTTTTGTTGTTTTCAGTTTTATATACCACATATTAGTGAAATATGTGGTTCTCGACTTTGTCTGATTTATTTCGCTTAGCATAATAATTTCAAATTCATCCATGTTGTTGCAAATGATACTGCTTCATTTTTTCTTATGGCAGAATAGTATTCCATTGGAAATAAAAGCCACAATGAGATATCATCTCACACCAGTTAGAATGGCTATCATCAACAAGACAAATAATAACAAGTGTTTGAGAGACTGTGGAAGAAAAGGAACCCTCGTACACTGTTGGTGGAGATACAGATTGGTGCAGCTGCTATAGAAGGCAATGTGGAGGTTCCTCAAAAAACTAAGAATAGAATTACCATATGACCCAGCAATCCCTCTCCTGGGTATCTACCCAAAAAATCTCAAAACATTTATCAGTAAAGAAATATGTGCTCTGATGTTCATTGGTCATTATATTCTATACAATTGGTGATCACAGCAGAATCAACAGAATAAGTCATGAATATATTACTCCTTCCCATTCTTGTCATTAGTTCTGAGTCTGGAACAAATGGGTATTCCATTTTTTTTTTACTTTATGAAGAATGGTGATGGTATTGTTTCCAACTAGAGAACCATTCTCCATAATTGTTTCATCTAGAAATTAGGTAAAAATAATCCAACTTGAATCAGTTAAAGAATAAATCATGCATCTGGGAGCCTTAGTATTAAAATTGATAGAACTTTTGAGAACAGTAGTCTCATTGTGAGAATTAGGATTTTCCACTTTGGGACTGAAGCTTGGTGTTTTTTGGTAGTTTTGATATCAGTTGGAGATCCTTGGAATAAATGTTCCAAGATTGCAGCACTGGCATAGGGTGCATGAGATTCAAATACATTGAAATCATTAGCAAGTGTATTTTTTCCTATAAGGGGGCCATTTTCTTTCTTCACTAGTTCAAAAACATAGTTATCTGCAACATGTTCAAGGGCACTGTCAACAGGCATTAATAGTTACTATATCTTCATTATTTGGAATAGTTTCATCTGCCAAAAGGATGTCATGTGCCTCTTCTGAAATGTATTCTGTAAAAAGAACTACCTCCGTGAATATATCTTTCTTAATAAACATCTTCTCTCCAAATTTATTGTTATTAATGTTTTTTATGTCTCTTGTTGAAATAAAGATAGTAGGTGAAATAATGGCTTTGTCAGGTGCAGTATTTCTTTCTCCAGATGGAATAATATTATTAGTCTTTGTTGTGGTGTCTTTTTCCATTCTGATAACTGGATCAAGTTCAGAATACTTAGATGAACCCATGAATGCTTTGAAATCAGAAGCAAGAAGAAATGATTCCATGGTGCTAGGTTTATGCCCCAGTGGGAATGTTTGCAATGGTCCCTTCTCCAGTAGTGACTTCAAGAGGAGAACTTTGAACGTTAGACCTAGATGCTTCTGGAAGAATGAATGTGGAATCAACTGAAAAATATTCCCTTTGAATTGGAGGTGCTTGAGTTTTAGTAAGATTAGATCTAAATTTACTAGTGAGAGACTTATCTTTCAATGTACTTTCATCTTCTGTGGGAAAAAAAATTGCCTGCTTCAGTAATCTGGACTTGTTCCTCCACATTGTTGTCACTTTTGGAAAGAGTATTAGGTTCAGATACTGAGGGAAGGATTTTCTCCATAGCAGGATGGAGAACAATTGCATTTATGATAAAATTTAGTAGCTAGATCTTGATCAGATAAATTAGCTATTTTTCTTTCTTCTTAGACCCTATGTTGAGAGGCTTTTGTAGGAGAAAAGGCTTTCATGATTGTCCTCTGAAGATCAGAATATATTTCATCTGTATCAATTTTAGAAATGTCAGTAGTTTTGCTATTTACTGATGGCATTGAATCAAACTTATTAGTTGTGGGATTGTCTGAAAAAGTAGTAGAACCAATGGGAAGTTTAGTTGAGTTCAAGGAGTAAAGCTTGAAGTCAGTTTTATTTTTAATGGGTCCATCACCATAATTAATAGAATTAGGGTATTTAATCATTGTCTCAAATGTGTTTTACCATACAACTGAAGGATTGACCAAGAAGATATTTGTCACTGGATCAGAGATATCAAGATTTTCAGTTAAGGCATTAAAAACGAACATACACTTTTCTGGCATTTGTAGAGCTAGCAATCCTCTAAACCTAATATTGTCTTCTGGCAGAATAGAATTACCTCCTTCATAACTACTGTCAGGGGACAGAGTAATGGTATAATCCACAGTGTGGACTTTATTCATAGATGAGGAAGAGATTGAAGCCCTGTTATTTAAAATTTCTGAATCTTCATTGATTAAAAAAAGCTTACCATCAGGGATAGCATTGAAGTTAGTCAAAGGAATAATGCTGCCTCATGAGTGTTACATCTCTGCCATATTAGTTTTAACTTTAGCATTGTCCAATCTGGATGATAAGATGTTTTCTGCTTCACCTTGGGTATCAGTGTTATAAACAGCAGATGAAATGCTTTCCTGTATAATTGATTCTTATTTTTTTTTTTTTTTGAGGGCAGTGTCACTGGCCCTCATATGTGGGACCGAACCGGGGCTGCTGGCTTCCAAGGCCAGCGCTTAACTGATTCTTATTTTTTAATGGAAAGGTGATCACAATGGGATCAATTGCTTCCTCTAGGAACTGCCCTCCCTCCACCATGCTTTCCATTATTTCTGAGTCTGGAACAAGTGTATATTTAATCTTTTTGCCTTCAGGGAGAACGATATTAGTGTAATTTTCTCTTAGAGTGTCCCTTTTCATAATTGTTTTACCTAGAAGCTTGTGAAAATTCTTACCTGCATGATTTAAGGGATGTGTCATGGATCAAGAAACTTAAATTCAAATTGTCAGTGGGACTTTGGGGAATAAGAGCATCAAGAGCTCTAGATATCAATTTTTTGCATTATTTCTTTAGTTTTTATCTAAGTTGGAGCTCCTTCAGATAAATGTTCAGAGGCATCAGTACTAGAATAAAATTGATGAGACTCAATTTTTTTTGGGTCATAACCAAGAGTAATTTTCTTAATAATAGGATTTTTTTCCCTCCTGTGGTTCAAGGACATATTTATTTGTGACATATTTGAGAGCTCTGTCATTAAGCACAGTGCTTATTGCATTCTCATTATTTGAAATATTTTCATCATCTAAAATAATGTCTGAAATATTTTCTGTAATAAGAACTACTTCATATTCAGTGATTATATCATTCTCTACAAAATTTCTGTGCACAAATCCATTATTAAAAATAGTGTTTAGTGTGTCTTTTGTTAAAGTATTGATACCTGGTGAAATGATGGCTTTGTGAGATGGAGTATTTCTTTCCTTAAATGGAACATTACTATTAGTCTTTGTCATAGTACCTGTTTTCATTTTGACAACTAGATCAAGTTCAGAATTTTTAGATGAACGCTCAGAAGTTGTAAAATCAGAAGGAGAAACAGTTGATTTCCATAGTATTTCATAGGTTCCAGCAGGAGCATTTTGAAACAAACCTGCTATGTCTGCATCTTCATTGGAAAGAGCAGAATTTTTATCCTTAGACTTTAAAGGCTTTTCCAGAGACATGGCGGCATAAACTGAAAGGTTTCTTTTTAAATTTGAAGGAGCTTGAGATCTGGCAGAAATATTAAATTTACAAGGGAAAACATTATTTTTCAATGTCCTTAAATCTCCTAAAACAAAGTTCCCTGCTTCAGAAATACTGAGTTCCTTCCTCCTCCTGTTGTAACTGCTCTTGGGGAGAGCACTGGGTTCAGTGGTTCAATGAAGCATTTTCTTCAGAGTTGGAATGAGTACCATTGCATTTATAATGTGACCTAAATCAAATTTAACAGGCGTATCTTCCTCAGCAGGGAGTTTAGCCATTTTTCTTACACCAGAAAGGAAAGGGCTTCTTTGTCTAGGTCAAAAAACTTTCATTATTGTGCCCAGTACTTGAACATCTGTCTTAATTTTAGAAATGTTAATAGTTTCTCTTTCCACAGTAGATATTGAATCAACCTCATCATCTGTGGAATTTTTGGTAAAAGTTATTGAATTAATAGGAATAAATTGAGTCCAAGGAATGGGGCTGAAGGTCTGTTTGAATTTGAATGTCCTGATTTTCTCAAATATCAGTTCTATTAATGAGATCAAGGTATTCAGCCACTCACTCTGATACTACTGATACTGACTTTGAGGAGTCAGTCAAGGAGTTATCATTCATTATTAGCACAGAATCCTTAGTTAAGATTTTAGGCTTGAGAATGACACTATCAGTTGTTAATAGAAATGGAAATTCTCTGGACCTAACATTATTTTCATCAGATTGCATAGAATCACCCTCTTCATAACTGTTTTGAAGGGAAAGAACAGTGGTATCAGCTATACTGTGAGCTGTATTCATAGGTGAAAAAGAAGTTGAAACTCTGTTTTTTGTATTCTCAGAATGTTCATGAAAAAGGTTGTGATAATTTTCATTATCAAGGTTGACACTGAATGTAACTGAAGTGCCATCCTGTGAATGGTAACTCTCTGCTTTGAAAGTTTTGTCTTGATTATATTCTGACTTGGGTGAAATAATGTGTTTCTTTCGGTCATAAAAAGCAGTGAATGTGACATATCTCCTATAGAGCTGGAGTTGCATTTATGGTGTGATTAGTGATTTTATCTGGGAATATCCTGCTTTCTCTCACAATTTCCATTGATTCTAGTTCCAGAGCATTGATTGGCTCAATCCATTGCCTTTTGGTAAAATGGTGATGATGTCATATCTACTTAAGGTGCCTCCTTTCAGGGCTAAAACATTTAGAAACTTGGGGGAAATTTTTCTATTTGCATCTGTTAGAGAGTGAGTCATGTTTCTAGGTGACTTACTTTTGATATTGGTAGTATACTCTTTGAAAAAGAGACCATCTTCATCAGAATCAGGATTTTCTTTTCCAGAGATCAGCATTTGGTATTTTTGTTTAGTTTTGAGTTTTACAGAATTTTCATTAAATAGGCTCTCAGTGATATGTGCAGTGGGGAATGAAACATTAGATTCAAATTTATGGACGCCCTTGAATGAAGATAGGTGTTTTTTTGTTGTGTATCTCTTTCCTTCTTCTCCAACATAAAAGGTATTTATTTTCTTCTGATACATATTTAAGAGTATTTCATCAAGTCCAGCAGTCATTAGATTCATATTACTTGGATTGTTTTCCCCTGGCAGAAAATCCACATCTAACTCTGCTGAAAAGTCCTTTGTAAAAGGAATTATTTTATATTGAGTTACATTATCTTTTTCTTAGAATCAATGTATCTTTTTCCATTTACAATATTCCTCATGTCATCAATAAAAATAATATTGTCAGGTAAAATTATTTCTTTGTTAGGTAGGACAGTTGTATCATTAGATATAATAGATTCATCAGTCATTTTTGTGTTGCTCTCTCTCATAATGAGTGCTTGATCAAGTTCAGAATTATTTATTTTAATAAAATCAGCAATAAAATCAATAAGGGTAAGAGTTGGTTTCAAGGGTAAATTTATTATAAGAATTTGTGATAGACCTCTCTTAGTTCTCATTATCAAGAGAAAGTGAGCCCCTAGCCCTGACCTTTGTCAACGTTGTTGTGTTCACTGTGGAACTCGGGTAAAGTATTTCTTTTAAAGTTCCAGGTGCTTTCTGCTCAGCAGAAACAACATCAGGCTTAAGAATGAAAGGTTGATGTTCTCTGAATTTACCTCTCTTAACTTCATTGGAATTTTGGCTTCAGAAATGTAAGATTCATCCTCTACAACAGGCTCATCTTTACTGAGGAATGCATTAGCCTCAATTCCTGAGGTAGTGATTTCTTTTGCAGATAGACTGATAACTGCTTTGTTTACATAGTGACTTATATAGTGAGAAGTTTTATTTATCTGCCCTTTTTTGGTGGATTACAGGTTGAAGGGCTATATTCCATGGAAAGTTCATCGTGTCAGTTTATCATTAATGCCCCCATTTTCAGTGGTAGGTATGCCAGCAGCTACATCTATAGGATTCTCTGAAAAAGTAATAGGATCTTCTAGAGGAACAGAGGAGACCATAGAGAAGGGCAAAGGGTCACTTTGCACCTTGGTGACTTCCCGGTTTTGGTCAATGATAGTGGCGTGCTCACTGAATGGCTCTGATAACTCTAATGTTATAGATTTATTAGCTATAGAACCATCATTTTTACTGAGAGCAACTGCAGTTTTAAGCCTTTCCTGATTTGGAATTACAGAGATTTTAATTTTATTGACAAGACACCATCTACCTCAGGCATGGCGGAATCACCATTTTCATTGCTCGCCTTAGAGTCAAAGACAGAGACACTAGGGGAAATGGTGGTGGCATTTGCTGGCATTTGGTGGCATCAGCAGGATTAAGAGAAGCTATGGAAGTTGCTTTGATTATACCTTTAGTAACTTTAAAACATAGAAGATATTCTCAGCTTGGGAGGCAATGTTCTGAGCCAAGCGGTTAATGATCCTCTGAAGGCATCACTTCAGTGAAGTCCATTTTATTTTCATTGACTTTTGGTTTTCCTGATGTGATGGAGTCTCCTATCTCCAGAGCAGCTGTGTTACAAACATTAGATAAAATGCCTTTCCTGTAGAAATGACCTTGATGTTTTATGGGGGTGGAGATCACTGCATGGCCAGTGGGGACAGCATCAAATGCTCTGTTCTCTCCTGTGGTGATTGTTTCTCTGTGTGGTACAAAGAAATATTTGATTTTTTTATTTCTCAAATTGGAAAATTCAAGGAGTCTGGTGATAGCATCATCTTTACTTAGAGTGTCCTTTCCTGCAGATGATTTTTCTAGAAACTCAGGGAAAAAAGTCTCATCTGCATCAACGAGGGAGGGTGCCATGTTTTTTGGATGCTCAATATTGAAGTTTTTGATGTAATCTTTTAAAGAAGTGGCAAGAATATCAGAGTCAGAATTTTCTTTTTTGAGAATAATAGTTTGGTATTTTTCTTTAGTTTTAAATTCAGGATGAGTTATTCTATACAGAAGACTCTTTGAGGAGGGTGTATGAAATACAAATCCATTGGGTTCATGTGTAAATTGAATAGGTTTTGTAATAGGGCTATTTTCTTCCTTCAGTATTTCAAAGTTGTGCCTATTTGAAATATATTCAGAATCACTTTTATCAGGTTCAATAATGATCAAGTCCATGGCATCTAGGTTATTTTTCTTTGCCCAAGTGGTCACAGGCCTACTAATAAAGGAATTGTCTCTCAATGTATTTGCATATCCCAGTAATAGAGGAATACCTGTTTCAAACACATGGTAATAATTTTCCACATTTATGTCTTCAGAGGGGACACGTGTGGAGAAGATATCAGGTATAACGCCTGTAAGAGAATTTTTTATGCTACCTTCAGCAGTTTTGATTTTTCCTGTACCTGGATCAGTTTGCTCATCAATATAAGTAGCATATTTTTTCCTGGAAGCTTCATTACCTAATAATTCATTTTTTTCCACAGCAGAGTTTATATTATTTTTCATGGAAATCCTAAAATCTGATCTTGTAAAGGGAGATCTTTCAGGGGGAAAGATATACCCTTTGGGGATATTTTCTTTCATCATCAGATAAAGTGTATCACCATCAAAGAATGCATCATGTTCATCACCACTATTACTATTTTTTTCAACCACCTTTCCTTGAAACTCAGGATTAAATTTCCGAAGTAGAGACTTTGAGACATCACTCATAAAGGATGGTGCAGGATTGTCAAATTCAAGTTGATCACCTGTGGTTCTGGTTGTTCCTTTGAAGCTGATGGAGTTATACATATCAGAGTTAAGAGGATAATATTTGGCTGCCAAGTTGTTGCCTTTAGGAACATTATCTCCTGCAATAGGTATAACATAAATTTGATCCCTCACATTTTCTTCTTTAAGTATATCTTCTTTCTCTGCCATAATGCCTATGTTTTTGGGGGAATCTGCTTCATAGTTTAATGTTATATCTTCCTTGAAAAAGTTTTCAGATTCATATCTTGGGATATAAAACATGTTAGCATCTCCTTGGGAAGCAGTGGTGACAGCTACAGTCAAAGCTTCTGGGGAAGACTTACTCTGAAAAGTTTTTGGTATTATAATATCTGCCAAAGAGGTCTGTTTTGTAGGTTTTGTTGCTTGAGGAAGGGTGAGAGACTTTTTAAAAGTAGAGGAACCAGCTGTTAATAGAGTGCCATCATCCCTAGATACATTGGGATGATCATTTCTGGAAATGGTAACATCATCTCCTAGTTTATTAGGTTTATTGTTAAAAGTATTAACTTCATCCATAGTCTGAATGCCTTTCTTTATTGGTGAGATAGCAGTTGTTGAATCCAAGTCTGTTATAACTTCAGTGTTTTTATTTATGTAGGAAATATCATCAGCTACAGTAGTAATGTCAAGAGGGATATTTTTTATTTCAATCCCAGCTATTTTGTCTTCATTGGCCAGTGTCTCAGCATTGCTTGGAGTGATAGAAACAGGGGTTTGATAGCCATCTCTGTAATCAGTAAAGTGTGCATTGTCCATTGTGGAGAGTGATAGCTTATGTTTCATAATGTTCTGAGCAAGATTTGGGTTCTCCATAGTAAGTGGATTATCAATGATTACACTGTAGTATATATTAGGGAGTATAGGATGATCCCTTTTTCCAGTTTTGAGGATAGAATTGCCAGGTGGAAGGAATTCAGTGCCATCTGCTGCTTCCACATATTGTTTCACAGTAGCACTTTCACCCAAACCATTAACTGTTGTTTTGGTAGCTAGTGTCTTAAAATGTATTTTGTCATTTGCAGGTTTAGTGACATCATATAGAACATCAACATTTTCTTCCCCAAAAGTGGTGAGGTCTCTTTCAGTTATTGTTATTTCAGCAGTAGGTATAATACTACTTAAGTGGGAAAGAGACTTTGTGGTATCAACAGTCACAAATCCATTCCTCTTAAAACTGTTGTCTCCTGATTCAAAGTACTGGAAATTATGTGCAGGTGGAAGGTCTTCCTTTCTCTGAAAAACATCTTCTTCCACTACATACTTTACATTCACATAGGGATTTGATTCTTCTTCATTAGTCATTTCTTTGTCTATCAAACTTCCAAATCGTTTTCTTGGTGTGAGAATCCCAGGTATCTTTGCAGACAAGGAGGTAAAGGTTACAGTGGGCCTTCTTTCTGGCAAGGTGAACTTATTAGTCATTTGTTCAGAGCTGTTAATCATATCTGTGGTCCCCTTACCTGCACTGGCAGTGAAATTGTATTCATCATTGGGAGAGGTGAAATCAGCTGTAAGGAAAGTAGGCTCCAGTGGAATGTTCAAAGTATCTACTGATATGTCCACATGATCTGATACCCAAGTACCAGTCAAGGAATCATCTTTACTTAGCAGGGAGTTTGTAGCTTGATCATTTTGGGCATTAGGCCTTAGGGTAGGTGATTCTGCTACTGACAGAAAAGTGTATCTTTTGTTCATAGGAAAGTCTGTTCCAGGGTTAGGACCTGCATCACCATCAGCCTGGTTGTCATTAGTAGAGAAACTAATGGTTTCATCCACAGAGTCAGTTGACTTATCTAAAGAAGTGATACTGACCTTTGAATCTGAGATCATGTCAGCTATACTGTCTTCACTAAAGTCAACAGACTCAACAGTTCCAGGGTGAGTGATAGAAATGATAGGGGTGATATTGCTCTGGAAATTGGCTGTTTTAAATGCAGTAGTTCTTTCAATATCCATTTTGGCTTTTGCATTATTTATAGTAATTGTGGTAGTGGCTCCATTGTCACTTCTGGCATTAATGAGGTTTGTGCTGTCCATTGCAAAGGGCTTTACTTTATATTTCAATAGGGGATTGAACATATCAGGGATGTCAGAAGGGAGGATGATTTTGTTTCCTGCTGTTTGGGCATAATCTGCATCGGGGCTATGAGAGTATACTTTTCTTCTAGTTTTTGTAGTGGAAGTGTCTGGGTGAAGGAAGATGACTTCCTCTACAATTCCATTATTTTGGTCCATATTTGCAATTTCTTGAACCACAGGAATAATAAACTCAATTCCATCAATGTTCACAGACTTAAAATCATTCCTTTCAGTTTCATGATAAACATTGTCAGCAGTAATAGAACGGTACTTGGTTATTGAATTATCTACTTTGGATCCAGCTGCTTCAGAAATATTGTTATTGTTAGGCGTTGTGCTATTTTCTATCTGAGCAGTGTGTCTGTCTTCTATTATGGTACCTTCCTTTGAAGGCCAAGTTATTTTAAAGTTAATATGGGTGTTAGTTGGCTCAATGGAGTTAGAATTAGCATAATACTTTGTAGAAGTAATTTCATTTGTTTTGGGAGCAATTAAGTCCCCTGCATGCATCATACTTTTAGCTACATTTAACATTGTTTTGGTATCATCAGAATTGCTAGTAACATTATTGCTTTCTTTATACACTCCATCATTAAGAAATAAAATTGGGGGATTGATATTTGAAATAGTATTAATGTGGTTGATATTGGAAATAGCATCATCAATATCAGCGGCAATCCTAGATTTGGTATCAGCCTTGTTGTAAGTACTCAGAATAGGAATAGATTCAAAGTCATTGCTATTTTTTACAGAGGAAATACTAGGTGTTTGAGTATTAACTGTGGTTCTATTATGATTCTTCATGCCTGGAGCTTCAATTACAATAGAATTGTCTTTCTGTGGGAGGTCAGGAACATTGTTTACAGTTTCACCATTTCTTTCCTGTGGAGTGGTATCAATTATAACGATGTTTTTGTCCTCCATGTCAGGAATATCAAGCAGAGTTTTGTAATTTTCTAGAATGTCTATGGCATCAGGTTTTGCTCTATTGCCTCCTTTCATCAGAGTTGTGGTACCCAAAAAGAATATATTCTCTGGTTCTGCTTGTTGCTTACAGGTAGTAGTATGAGTTCCAAGGAGGTTGTTTGCGTTTGATGTGGCAATGACATTCTCCTCTGCAGAGACACCAAACTCATTCTTGGCACTTGGGATGTATGCAGCAGGATTAGCGGCAAAGAATGGTTTAAATCTTCCAGTGGATGGGAAGAAGTGTTCAAGACTCTGAGTTGCTTTGGAGTCTGTCTGAAAGTGGGGAATAGCAATGGAATCAGACTTATAATGTGGGCGGTTATGAATACAGTTGCTGAGATGCTGTTTTCCCCTGGAATATTCATCCTGCTCTGTGTTATTCTGGACTTGGGTGCAAATCTAGAAATTGTGGTATGGACAACAGAGATGTCCTGCATAGCAGCACATGAAGGTAAAGCATTGCTTTTTGGAGCCTGTGATTAGTAGAATTGTCTACTCTACTCTTGGCATAAGCAAAGCTAGCCGAAACCTGAATAGCTGAAGAATTACTTGGTATATAATCACTGAACTGGGGAAAGTTATATGTGCTATCTTGAAGAGTCTCTGAGAAATTTCTCTTAGAAAGAGATCCAGAGAGCCTTGTTACTCAATCAGTAGACTCAGAGCAGCTATTTAAATCATCTGTAGGTACAGAAATTTATTTTATTCTTAGGATGGAAAAAAGTTTATTTGCTGTTTGGCTGTCTGATGAGGATAAAGGTGGATTGGCAGACAAATGTTGATTTGTCTGTGTATTTCCTAACTCCCATTATACTAAAGGGAAAGAAGTACAACATTTTTTGTGAGGTTCCCCTTTCAATTATATTTCACTAAATACCTGAAATCAATAGTCACTTCATTAAACTGATCAAATAAAGCAACATTCTGAAGGTCCCTGCTTTCTTCTTCATCCATTGGTTGTTGAGTCAATCAAGATAGAAATGTACAATATCAATGTAAAAAAGAACAGCTATGTTAGGGTTAAGTGCCCTCTATACATATAGTATCTTAGGGTTGAATACCCTCTGTAAATATAAATCCAGGTGTTCAATGGAAAACTTTTCATAAGGAATTTCTTATAGTGTAAAAAGTATAGAGAATCTTATTCAAATCCTATAGTATCATGCATTATAACTTCTAGTATTTTGCATCATTATGTATATGATTAATTTTTTAAAAAGGAGATTTATAAATAGAAAATAGAATTTTAAAAATACAATGATGTTTTGTTCAGCAAAATATTCTTTCTTGCATTAAACATAAGTTGATAATCTAAATCTATTTTTTCCCTCCATCTAATTTTTAGTTCCAAAAAGATATGATTATCAAAAATACTGAAACTTACCGGGAAGTAGGCTGCAAAATTCAAGATGGTCACAGTCAGAATTAGGATGTTCATCTTGTCTTGCTATTCCCTGCAACCAGGGTACAAAATTGTCATATGTTACATGAACACATTGACAGATTGACAATATAAAAAACATTGGAAATAATCTTTATTTTAATATCATTAACATTAACTAAAATGCTGGCTTACTTAATAAGACAAACATAGTGCCCAAACAATTCTAGTACATTATTAGAAATGATAATATGTGAGATAGAATACTCTTCTTGCTAAGGTCAATACCATTTTAACCAATCAGTGAATATAGGCAGAATGTTGGCTGTTCTCTATAACTTATAGAGAATCAAGGAGTAAACAATCTAACTAGCAAATACATTTTGGAAGAGTACTTCAGTGAGGATGTCATCATGTAAATTCACCCTTATTCTCATGTTAATAATTATCTATTTGTTGCATTCTTCAGGACTATGTAGACAGAAGTTAACTTATTGAATCTATATTCAGCCAGAGTTTTAAACCTGTCTTTGTAGATTCTTTAACCAAAAAGGTTATAAGAAAGAGTAGGTATCTGATGAAAGAATAGCTGCAAACCTTCTAACGTATTCAAGCATTTACCTTGCAAAGGAATTCCTTTCAGCTGCTTTCTAGCCTTAGCTCTTGACTGAATCAGCCTGGTTCAGCAATGCATGGAGATGAAATCCTTGTTGAGGAAGTCTAAATCTAAGAAACACAGTTCCTTATTCTTCCCCCTTCTTTATTTCAATGGGGACAGAAATGGCTTCACATATAAGGGATTGCTTTTGAGTTGATCCCAAAACAAAAGAAAGGAAAGGAGTGGCTATTTGCTTTTGTACATGTCATCTCTCAGGCTCAGAGTGACCCTATTAGCTTATCTTCAGATAGAAAGGGGCAAGGCTCATATTTTAAATATTATGAAAACTTTAAAAAATTAACTCTGTAGCCTCCAGTGTCATGCCCTCTCTGTTTTCCTCTTATTATTATTTTTTTAATTGCTCCTTCCTCAGTTTCTATAGCAAAATTTTGATTCACTGTAATAGCATTTAACATGTATTGCCATTTATTAGTTTACATTGGGACCCTCTCTATGAGACCCTCTTAGTTTTATTAAGGACACAATTTTATTTGTTTGAGAGTCTGATAATTATGTTTATAATATAGAATAATAATAATTTTTTTAAATAACATGCTCATAGCAATCATTTCTTTTCTCCTTTTGTACATGAGTTATGTAGATTCCATGCTGATCTCTCAGGCATCTGCTTCCTTTGGTAAACTCAACATTGCTGATAGAGCTGTTAACTCCAGTTTCTGAAGCTAATTGTCTATGTGGAATCCACGAAAAGGCACTGTCTCTATTGTGCCACTTGCTAAGGTGATTCACTGGTATGCATTCTAAAACCTCCATAAGAATCTGAACTTAAATTGTTATTGATTTTTAGTTCATGCTATCCAAGGCATGGTGCAACAGTACTTTTATCAAACAATAAGTTCAGTACCTGAACTTAATTGGTGTGGTATCTCTTCTCATTTGAAGACACATAAAATTTACTTATTGGTAATTTTTTTTTTACCCTGCATTCTTCTTTCATATCACGTAACCCTAAGATTTAAAAATAGATTGTGATTATATAGGTCTTACTGAGTCTTACGACATAGATAGATAAACAAAGTCAAATTTCTTGTAGTTTTTTTTTTCCTTTAGGCTTCCTCAATTTCCCTATCTTCTGGCTCATCTTAATACTTTTCTGTAGCTGACATTCTTTTATTACACATTGGAACAAACACTGAATCCCCAAAGTTATGTCCAAAACTGGCATTGTATTGTTCTTTTAATGGAGCCAAGTATTGGTGTACAAAGCATCTATGTACATTATAATTACCTTCAGATCAAAAGCAATGTGTCATGAGTTGAACAATTATAATGTTATCACTTTAGTAGATTGGAAATCCCATTCCTGTGACATTAAATGTTTATCTTCAAGAGAATTGAAGTAATTGTTGGAAAGTTAAATGCAGTAATACATATTTATGGATGGAATGTTCATTCGATTAAAGATGATATTTGCAGGTCTTTTAATTTCAAGTAAGGTGCCAGAGTCAGACTTAGAATCCCTGATTGGCACTAATTCATCTTTATAAGATCTAAGCTAAGATTTCCACCTCATGGTCTCCAAAGTTGAACCTACAACAATAAAATCAAGGCTTTATCTCTTAAGAAACTTCTTCTTTGAAATATATATATATATATTGTAATCCAAGAAGTCCTAATCCATTGTTCCATTGTCCCACTTCAGTCAGGTGAATAGTTCATTTTTTTTCACATTCTTTCCAGTTTATGATCTACTCACTATGTCTGGAAATTGTCCTCTACAATGAGTTAGTAGGCTAACACCAGTGGTTATACTAAAATAATCACATAGAAGCAGGAGCTACAGATTAGAAAAACATGTTATTAGTGTGCGTATAGTTATGATTTTTATGCAGCAAAAGTGAAGCTTATAGGCACAGCTCTAACTTTTACAGAATGCTTGTTTTGTTTTATTGAATCTCCTATAAGTACTGTAAGTTTAATGGATGGAATACATATTATAAGTTTATATCCGTACTATAAGTTTAATGGATGGAATACATATTGATTCAATATGTGGAATATATATTGATTCAACAAGTATTTATTGTGTCTGTGAAAGGCACTGATGGATAAACAGAAGTAGCAGATGCAACACTTACTCTCAAATAATTTATAATCTATTTTAGGTAGAAAGGAATGTTTGTGATAACCATGTTCATTGCCATTTGTTCATTTATTCATTCAAATAGTAATTGAGTGCCTGATAACTTTAAGTGTCAGCTATAGGCCTGAAGGACATAATTGGGAGCCAAATAGGCAAAATCTACCCTCTGAGTTATATAATCAAGGGATTGTAAATTGGGATTTTCAATGAAAGAGAAATAATTTTTTGGGAAGGTTCTTGGCTCTGACATTTGAGTAAGTTTTGAGACTGGAGCTGATTTGGGGGAACATGTTAAATATAGGGAAAGGCACAGAAACGAGAATTCTCAGGGATGATTGGGGTTAAGAGGGAATGTCTGATCTTCGTATTTCTCGCTTGCATCCATTGCTCAGGACAAGAGTAAGATCAGTAGAGGAAGCCCTGGGAACTCTGAAGCTGGTAAATGCTCCCTTCTTCGTGTCACTACATTCACTGGAGTCAGGGTAGAATCTCATTAACCTGGAATAAGACTGGTCACTTTAGGGCCTTCAAATCTCAATATATACGAGTGAACTCAAGGCCTCAAGACTTCAACTCCTTCCTAACCCCAAACTCAATACCGTTATCTGCCTTGAGACCTAGAAGACTAACCTTGTTGTGACCTTTATTCCTTACCATATCCAAACTTAGCTCCCCCTAACTGAAGACATGGATTTACCTGTAACTATTTTAAATCTTGCTTCTTTTCTTTTTAATACCCCTGTACCTTGGAATCTGGAGGCAGGTTAGAAATCTCCCTTGTTCTTTATTGATGCTTCATACCATTTTGTGTCTCTCTCTAAACTTTCACCAGTTTGGACTCTTGTGTCATTATATACCTCCCATTATATGTCCAATTAGTCATCTAGTGACACTGAAATCACTTCCCCTCTGCCTGTAAAGATTTGGTTTTAGTCAGGGTTCTCCAGAGAAACAGAACCAATAGGTTATATTTAGGAAGAGGTTTATTATGAAGAATTGGTTTACATGATTATGGAGGCCGAGAAGTCTCATGATCAGCCATCTGCAAGCCGGTGATCCTGGAAAGCCGGTGGTGTAATACCAATCCAAGTCTGAAGGCCTGAGAACCAGGATAGCTAATGGTACATATCTATCCTTGTCCAGGGGACGGAGAAAATAGATGTCCCAACTCAAATAGACAGTTAGGAAGAAAAAGGGCAAATTCCTCCTCCCTGGACCTTTTCTCTTCTATTCAGTCCCTCAGATGATTGTATGATGAATGCCCACATTGAAGAGGGTGATCTACTTTACTGAGTTCACTGGTTCAAATGCTAATCTCATCCAGAAACACCCTCATAGACACTACTAGAAATAATGTTTAATCTGGGCACCTCTTAGCCCAGTCAAGTTGACATAAAATTAACCACCACAGATCTTTATTTCCTGGCTCAGTGAAAATTTGTTCATATGACTGCTTTCTCAATTCTTGGTGATTTCAATGTCCTTATAGAAGACATTTTCAATGTTTTGTCTTCTCTGTTCCTTGACTCTTTCCTCCCCATATTTTTATCCTTTACACTGTCTTATCCACTCATTCCCATGGCTATAAATCAACTTACCATTACTAATAATCCCTATTACAAACAACTCACTTTCCAACCTCCTTCTGCTACTCTGATTCTAAAAATTATTTAACCTCATAAACACCTACAATCCACTGATCCAACAAACTTTGAACTTTCTTATCCATTATGAGTCCTTACAGTCCTCTTTATCCAGCTCACATTACATGAACAATTGCTAAAATGCCTCCCTCACACACCATTAACTCCTTTGTCCTGTTCTTGCTTTATTGTACTTGCTTGGAAAAACATCCATTCAGAGTAAACATAACTCTGCATCCACTTCATTCTTGCACCCAGATAAAACCATATTGATCCGTGACTTCTATTTTCCTGTTAATGCTAACCGGTAATCATATTAAAGTTCCTTAATCCATTCACCTTTCAGTCTTCTTATCATAGTTTCTCCTCCCTCTTCAAATTTTCAACAGCTCCTGTTCATCCTCAGTCTCAGTTGATGATCTCAGTCATTATTTCATGAAAAAAAAAGATAAAATCAAGAGAATATTCACAAGTTCCACCAACATATTTCCTTGTCCCCTATTATTTGAATTTATGCATTCTGTCTTCCTTCCAATTATTATAAATGAGTCCTCCAGAATTAGGTCTAAGGCCAACTCCTCCATTTTAGACTAGATATTACCCTGTTTGCCTATTCAAGGATCTCATTCTAGTAATCCCTTCTCTCCTGTATTATTATTTTCCCCCTTGTTGACTCATTATCATCAATATACAAGCATGATATTCCTTCTACCATAAAACAAAAAATAAAAGTAGACCATTATTTTCCTTGACTTTACTTTCCCCTCCATATACTGCCACATTTTTCTACTTTTTTTTTATAACAAAGTCATTAAAAAAAAATTGTCTTCAGTTCCTCTGTCCCACTCTTTTCAACTTACTTCAAAAGGGTTTTGCCTCCACTACTCCACCTAAATTGCTGTGATAATTCACTATTTTAAATTGGTTGTACCTTCATGTTATTGAACCCAGGTGTCCATTTTAAGATCACATTTTATTTGACTTATCAGTGTACTTGACACAGTTGATTATGCTGGCTTTTATGAAACATTTTCTTCACTTGATTTCCACTATACCACATACTCTAGTTCTTTCTTCTGCTTCACTAATCTCTTATTCTTGCATTTCTTTGTTGGTTCTTCCTCTTCTTCCTAATCATCTGGAATATTCTATGGGTCAATCTTTGAATCTCTTCCCTTCACTATGGGCACTCACTTCTTTGGTAATTTCATTTATTCACATGTCTCTAAAGACCATCAAAATGATAACAATTATCAAATTATTATCTCCAGCTCAGACTTCTAGCCTAAATTCCAGACTGTTATATCCAACCTCTTATATAACAGAGCCAATTAATGTCAATAGACATGTCACACCCAAACAAAACTTTGATATACTCCAAATACCAACCAACAAAAAAAGCTCCTGCTGTTTTTCCCATCTCATTGTTGATGACTGTTACAGGCTGAATTGTGTCTCCACATAATTTCTATGTTGAAATCCTAACTCTCCAGTGTGATTATATTAGGATATAGGGCCTTTAAGAAATTACTGCTGTATTAGAACATAAGTGTGGGGCCCTCATTACATAGGTGTGGTGCCCTAATAAGCGGAAAGACTGATCTTTGTCTCTACATGTGCATACTCAGAGGTAAAGCCATGTAAGGACATAATGAAGAGGTGGCCATCTTAAGCCAGAGAGTTCTTACCAGGGACTGAACTAGCTGATAGCTTGATCTTAAACTTCTAGCCTCCAGAACTGTGAGAAATAAATGCATGTTGTTTAAGAGACCTAGTCTATGGTATTTTGCTATGACAGCCTGAGCAGACTAATACAACTCAGTTCTTCCCATTGCTCAGATCAAACATTTTGGGGTCATCCTTGAGTATTAATTCTTTTTTATACCAAACATTGAATTCTTGAGCAAATATTGATGGTTCTGTCTTCAAAATATATCCAGAACCTTATGACTTTTCACCAGCTCCAACACTACCATCCTTGTACAGGCTTCCATCAATTGTCAGCTTGATTACTGCTTTCATATTTTAACTAGTTTTCTGCTCCACTTTTTATTATCATTACAGGCAGCTGTAATGTTCTTTTTAAATATTAGTCAGATCATGCTGCTCAAAGCCTCTAGTGACTATTGAGTGAATAAAATAAAAGTCTTGGGGCCGGCCGAGTAGCGCAGTGGTTAAGCGTTGGCTTGGGAAGCCAGAGGCGCCGGTTCGGGTCCCACATGTGAGGGTCAGTGACACTGACCTCAAAAAAAAAAAAAAGTTAAAATAAAAGTCTTAAAGGCCCTGCAGAATATTGCCCCCCATTACCTCCCAGAGCTCATTTTATGCTTTCACTATGGCTCACTTTGTTCTGGCCATGTTATCTTATTGTGGCACTTTGAATGTTCCAGTTATTCTTGGCTTTAACAATGAAGAAGAGGAATGATGGTAATTAGAAGCAGGGGACTTAGTTTGTAGATTATTAACCCAATATGGATCAGAGGTCATAAAGTTTTGTAAAGAGTAATATTATAAGAAAATAAAGTATTATTTATAAAATAATTGAAAGAGAATCAATAGAATACAGTGAATATTAAGAAGAGTTGAGGACAGTATTGATATTTGTAGTTTGGGCAACTCTGAGCATGGTAGATGATTGTAGAGATGGATACTATAGGGCAGAAGGCTCTGGGAGGCAAAAGTAACACATCCCTTTTCTATTTTTTAAAATTAATTATGTATTTATATATATTTTTTCAATTACAGTTGACAGTCAATATTATTTTATATTTGTTTCAGCAATAGTGGTGAGACATTTATATAATTTATGCAATGAACTCCCCAATTGATCTAATACCCACTTGGCACTATACATAATTATTGCAATATCATTGACTAAATTCCCTATGCTGTACTTTACATCATGACTACTTTGTAACTACCAATTTGTATTTCTTAATCCCTTCACCTTCTCTACCCAACCCCCCAATCCTCATCCCCTCTGGCAATCATCAGCTTGTTGTCTATATCTATGAGTCTGTTTCTGTTTTGTTTATTCATTTATTTTGTGCTTTAGATTCCTTCCACATATAAGTGATATTTTATGACATTTGTCTTTTTCACTCTGACTTGTTTCACATAGCATAATACACTCTAGGTCCATCCATGACACAAATGATAAGATTTCAATCTTTTATGGCTAAGTAATATTCCATTGTGTATATGTACCAATTCTTCTTTATCCAATTGTCCATTGATAGGCACTTAGGTTTCTTCTGTATCTTAGCTGTTGTAAATAGTGCTTCATTAAACATAGGTTGGACATATCTTTTTGAATTAGTGTTTTGGATTTCTTTGGATAAATACCCAGAAGTGGAGTTGCTGGGTCATAAGGTAGTTCTACTTTTCATCTTTTGAGAAACCTCCAAACTTTTTCTCATAGTGGCTGCACCAATTTGCAATCCTGCCAACAGTGCACGAGGGTTCTCTTTTCTCCACATCCTCCACAACACTTGTTGTTTGTTGATCTATTGATGATAATGATTCTGAGATAGGAGATGATATCTTATTATTTACATTTCTCTGATTAGTGTCATTGTGCATCTTTTCCTATGTCTATTAGCCATCTGTATATTCTCTTTGGAGAGATGTCAGGTCCTCTGTGCATTTTTTTAATTGGATTTTGTGTGTGTGTGTGTGTGTGTGTGTGTGTGTGTGTGTTGACTTGTATGAGTTCTTTATAAATTTTGTATATTAACCCTTTATTATATGTATCATTGATGGATGGGAAGATTCTCCCATTCAGTAGACTCCTGACTTTTTATTTTGTTCATCATTCCCTTTGCTCTACAAAACCTTTTTGGTTTCATGTAGTCCCATTTGTTTATTTTTTCTTTTGTTTCTCTTGCCCAAGGATGTATATCAGAAAAAATATTGCTAAAAACAGTGTCAGAGAATTTACTGCCTATGTTTTCTTCTAATAGTTTTACAGTTTTGGGTTTTACATTTCAGTCTTTAATCCATTTTGAGTTTATTCTTTTATATGGTGTAAGGGGCTGAAGTAGAATAGTATTGAATGTCAAATATTGGGTTGTCAGAAAAGTCATGATGCATTTTTGCAACCAAAAAACACAGAAAAATACATCATGACTTTTCTGATAGCCCAATATATATAATATATTACATATATTATATAATATATTCTATATCTATATATAATATATATTATATAGTCACAGGATGTAAGGTACAGTACAGGGAATGTAGTCAATGGTATTGTGACAGCTATATGTGATGTCAGAGGGATAGTAGATTGGGGGAGTTATCACTTTGTGAGGGGTGTAAATATCTAATCATTATCATGTTTTATACACCTGAAACTATTTTAAATGAAACAATTCTAGAAATTCTGCTTTTCACTCTCTTATTTCTTAAATATGTTCATTTTTACTTTTCCAGCTTTTGCTCAAGAAATGATTTAGGAAGTCTGTCTGCATTTGGAAATGAGTTAAAAGATTAATATGGTTATCCCTCTAAAAAAAAGAATCCAATAATGAGAAATACTTAAATATAAGGTTGTCCAAGACCTTAATGTTCCCCCCAGATTTAATTAAACTTTAGACAGGTTCCTTCCTGACTCTAGGTCCCTGGAGTCTTAGAACATTTCTTTAGAAAACAGTCTAAAAGTAAATTCTTTCTCTATCCCTCTGAGATAGTCTTTTATTTATTTATCTTTTTTGCTTTTTAAAAAATAGTTGCACTATTGTCGCTCCCTCCATGTCCTGAATCTATTCAAAACATTTACCTTTCATGGTCATTTTGACTTTGGGGAAGAGCCAGAAGTTGCACGGTGCCATACCTGGTGAATAAGGTGGATGAAGACACACCGTAATGTTTTTATTTGACAGAAATTGCCGCACACAAGCGATGTGTGACATGGAGCCTTTCCATCATGATCACAAAATACGATGAATGCTGCTGCCAAGTACCAACATCAAACAGAAAGGAAGAGATCTTCAATACCAGAAGCAATGCGTTGAACCTTAGGAACAGTGTGTGTAAGTTTCAACTTGTTCGGTGCAGTCAGTCTGGTGTGCATTACAGTTGAGAGATGGTGTGTTTTAAAGTGTGCCATAAATCATCCTCTATCATGACAATGCTCTGTGTCACACATCACATCTGGTATATGGCAATTTCTGTCAAATAAAAAACATTATGGTGTGTCCTTATCCACCTTATTCACCAGATCTGGTGCCGTGTGACTTCTGGCTGTTCCCCAAAGTCAAAATGATTCAGGACATCGAGGCAACCATGACAACACAACTAAAGACATCACAAAAGAGGACTTCCAGAACTGCTTCAGAGAGTGGCAAGAACAAGAGGATAAGTGTGTTCAAAGCAATTAATGGCAATGTGTCTTTTACTGTAATAATTTTTTTAAATTTAAACATTCACTATATTGCTTGATCACACATCATGTATTCTAGCAATCTTTTCTCTGAAATAATCTCAAATCTGCTCCTTCTATTTTAGAGTTTTATTTTGTGGTTCTACAATCTAGACTAATTCTTCACTGTATTGTATCTTGATGACTATAAAAATTTCAAAATTTTATTTTTTTCTCCATGGATGTTCTTCATTAATAGTAGCATTATGTCCCCATTTTCATCTGTACTTAACTGAGGAGTCACTTTATCTATACAGTCATGAGCTTTTCAATGATGTTTTGGTCAAGAATGAATTGCCCATATGACTATGGGCCATAAGATTATAATGGAGCTACAAAGTTCCTATCATCTAGTGGCATTGTAGCCATTGTGACATCATATACAGTGCATTATTCATGTGTTTGTGGTGATGCTGGTGTAAACAACCTACTGTGCTGCAGGTTATATAAAAGTATAGCACATAACTATGTACAGTACATAATACTTGATAATAAATAACTATGTTACTGGTTTATGTATTTATTATACTATACTTTTTATCTTTATCATTATTTTAGAGTGTACTCTTTCTTTTTTTTTTTTAAAGATTTTATTGGGGAATTGGCGGAAGGGAACAGCGTTGGGGAATCGGGGAAGGGGAACAGACAAGTTGCTGTCTTTTTGTTCTTCAGTTTAGTTGCGGAGGATGTTGCTTCACTGTTGGTCTCGTCATTGCGCTCTTCCCGGATGAGGCAGATAGGTCTCTGGCCTCTGGATGTCGCTCACCGCGGCTATTGACAGCTCACGCTTGGCTGCCAGCCGCTCACGCTGGCTGCGGGCCACTCACTGTAGCCTATGGCAGCCTACTGCAGCAGGGGCTGCAGTCCACACCATCACCGGGGCTCGCACAGCCCAGCTCCAGGTGGAGCTGTTGTTAGCTGTAGAGGGCAGTGTCACTGGCCCTCATGTGGGATCCGAACCGGGGCCGCTGACATCCCAAAACCAGCGCTTAACCAATGCGCCACTCGGCCGGCCCTAGAGTGTACTCTTTCTACTTATTAAAAACAGTTTGCGGCCAGCAGAGTGGTGCGGTGGTTACGTGCTGGCTTGGAAAGCCAGTGGTCCCGGTTCGGGTCCCACATATGAGGGCCAGTGACACTGCCCTAAAAAACAAACAAACGAACAAACAAAAAACAGTTTGCTCTAAAACAGTATGCCATGTTATGCTGGCAGCAACCTCATACATCTTATATTTACCAAGATTCTTAATTACATCATTTTCTCTTCTGCTTGATTTAATCTTGTGTTGATTTATAAATTTAGTGTAGTCTAAGTGTACAGTATTGATAAAGTGTATGGTAGTGTACAGTGATATCCCAGGTCTTCACACTCACTCACCACTCACTGACTCACCCAGAGCAACCTCCAGTCCTGCTGGTTACATTCATGGTAAGTGTTCTATACCAGAGTTCCATTTTTTATTTTTTACACTATATTTTTACTGTACCTTTTCTATGTTTAGATATATTTAGATACACAAATACATATCACTGTGTTACAGTTGCCTGGTGTATTTAGAACAGTAACATGCTATACAGCCTTGTTGCCTACGAGCAATAGGCTATAGCATATAGCTAGGTGTGTAGTAGGCTTTACCGTCTAGGTTTATGTAAGTGCACACACATCTTTGATGTTCGCACAATGACGCAATCACCTAATGGTGCATTTCTCAGAACATATCCTCATTATTAAGTGGTGCATGACTGCAGTCCACTCATGTACAGCTGCTTACTATTTATTGATTGTGATACTTATTCTTATGTTTGAACTTGTATACCTGCCAATTTCACTTTCTGAGATACCATCTGAATGTTTTCATACTTGTAACCTCCTCAGACTCCTCCGCAACCCCCAAGTATTTTGTTAAAAGTTATGTAGTTTCTAGAGTGGAAGATAGAGTTCAGTCATCTTTATTTTGAAAAAACAAACCAAGTAATTATGATTTAACTGTCTCTAAGTTATCTTTTGGGATTACTATTCTAGAATTCTAAGCTTTCTGGTTGTTGGCAGAAGTACTAAGACACTTGGATTCCAGTTCTGGCTTTGCACCATGTGTTCTGAATTTAAGAAAATCCCATACCTCTATATCCTATATGTAAAATGGGAGAATATCTGCTCTACATCACAGAATTACAAAATATCAAAATTTGGGCAGATCAGGAGTAACTAGCTATTATGTAGGATGTCTGAAGACATATAGAGCATTAGTGAATTTCTCCATGTAATTCATTGCGTGCCATAATTTACCTACCATTGAGCTGTGCCTCTGCATTGCTTTTACTATTTTTGTGGAAGGAGTGCTAATGGTGTGGCTGCAATACTTTTGGCATCTGAAACCACTGCAGTGGTGGCTGCTGTAGGAACTGTGGCTGCAGATAAAGCAGCTGTTGCAGGAGTAGTCACAGATGTGGTGCCTGCTTCTAAAGCTGGAGAGTCAGCTGAAGAGATTGTGGCACCTTCGGCCACAGTGGTAGCATCTTCAGTGGTTGTATCTTGTGCTGGTTCAGTGGTAGCCTTTTCTCCTGGAGTCATAGCTCCAGAGGACTGGGTGGTATTTTCACCCAGACTGGTCAACACAGCAGGGTCAGCAGTGGAGCCTGAAGCCACAGGGGGTGAAGTGGCAGCACCTGCTGTAGTTGTGATGGCAGCAGCAGCTGTATCACTGGTAGCTGAGGTTGTGACTGTACCACTGCTGGTTGTATCCAGCCCTCGAGGTGTAGAGGCCACTGCTCTGGTGGTGATTGTTCCCACAGGTGCTGGGGTAGAGGACCTAGAAGGCATAATAGCAGTGGATGTGAAGTCTGTTTCTAAGGTTGTTGAGTCTGTTAGACCAGTTGTGACCCCATCAAATGAAGATGTGGTGGCAGCTACGGTGGTTGTGTCATTGACTGACTCAGTGGTTTCTTCATTCCCTGGGGTTGCAGTCTCAGTGGTTGTGTCAACTGCCATTTCAGTGGTAGTCTCAGCCGCTGGGGAGAGGGAAGAACTTGATGCAGCCATGCTGGCAGCGCCAGGCTCACTGGTGGGTACAGAACTTGGTGCATTCATGGTTCTGGGACCCGAGGCAGCTGTGGTTGTGAGAGAACTGGACACAGTTGTGGAAGTTCCAGGTATTTCTGCTGTAGCAGGAGCAGGTGTTATGGTAGCACTAGCTGATAATGAGGTAGCCACAGTGCTGGTGGCATCAATCCCTAGGGTTACGGAAGTTGTTACAGTTGTGGCTCCAACACTTGTGGAGGTTGTGGCTGCAGTTGTGGTGGCAGCCATAACAGGGGAAGTGGTACCTGTGTTTACTAAAGTTGTGGAGGCAACTTGAGCGGTGGAATCATCTGGGAGAGTGGTGCCATCTGCTGTGTTTGCTTCAGTTTCTGAGGCCTCTGTGATAAAATGAGTAGTGGTGGAGAGAGAGGTTAAGAGGGTGGTGGAGCCCACCCCTGGATTTATGGAGTCTGCCTTGGAAGCAGCAGACTGGTGGGATGTGGCTTCCACTGCAGGTGTCACTGAGGCCACTACAGATGCTGGGGCAGTTGTAGAGGAGGCAGCACCTATTGCTGGTTTAGTAGTTGACATCACTTGGGCTGTGGCAACCGCTGTTGAGGAGAGAGTTTCAGGTGTTCTGGTGGCTGCATCTGATCCTTGAGTTACAGGGGTTGGACCTTGAGTTATAATGTTTTCAGTGCCCATTGGCCTTTTTGGAGGCTTTGGTTTATAAAAGGGTGGTTTATGAGGCAAATGAAGTTGGTAATAATGATATAGGTGTGCCAGGGGACGTGGGCCACTTGGCCATGGTCTTGGTGGAGGTGGAAAGAATTGATGAACCCTCAATGGGCACTTATACAGTCGATTTGGTTGTGGACATGGAAGTTTAGTTTGATGAGGTTTAAATGGAAAATATGATGGAAATGGTATTATGCCTTTGTTATATGGATACTTTCCCTGTGCAGCTTGAACAGACTTAGATCCTTTTGGTTTAGAGAGTTTCAACCTTTCTTTGGCAAGTGTAGATTTCCTTTTTTTAGATTGTTTTACAGTTTTGCCAGCTAAGTGAGGTGGTCTTTTTATTCCTTGAAGGGATTTAAGCTGATTTACACCTTTCCAAAGAGGTTTAGACAGTCTTTTTGTAAATTTACTTGGCCTTTTCTTTGCTGTTAGAGATGTGGGCTGCTGTTTTTCAGGTGGTTTTACAGATTCAATGTTTGAAAGAGCTGTTTCTGAAGACTTTTTACCTGCTATGGGCTGTTTCTGTGTAAGTTTCTTTTGAATTTTCTTCTTGGCTATTGATCTCTTTGATCCTGCCTGAGAAAACTTAGACTGATTAAACAGATTTTTGGCAGCTGGTTTAGATTTGTTTAGGTTTTTCTTTTTGGCCAGAGTTTCTTTGAGGGCTGGAGGTTTGCCTTCTTTGGCTTGATTTGACTGATTTTTGGCAATTTTAGACAAGGAGCTTTGAGATTGATTTGGTCTCGCCTTTGAGGCTGGTTGTGTTCTTAGAACTGATCTAAGTGCTTTATTCTGAATCACTTCTTTTTTGATACATAGATTAGCAGTTGTTTTGGTTTTCTTTGACACTTTATTTTTGGCTTTAGATTTTTTCTTTTTTGTTGCAACTTTTCTTGGCCGATTGGGTTTTTTCTTGGAAGATGTAGATGCTCTCTTTTTAGATTTAGTTAGCTTTTTCTTTTTGGGTTTGGAAATTGCTCTTGTCGCTGTTGCCTTAGTTAGCTCTCTTTTAATTGGAGTTAATTGTTTATATTTTTGTTTCTTTACAGTTTTCTTTTTGGCTAAGCTGTTTTGGGGGACTGCTTTAACTGCTTTTGCCTGATTCATTTTTTTCTTGACAGATGAAGATAGAGTTTTGTGAGATTTAGTTGGTCTTTTCTTTGGGCTTGAAGAAGTTTTGGGGGAAGCTTTTATTGCTGTGGAAATGGGTGATTGTTTTTTGGATAACACAGACACGGATTTTTTAAAAGTATTTAGAGGTTTCTTCTTAGGTAAAGATGATTTTGAAACTGTTCCAATTGTGGACTGTTTAAACTGTATCTTAGCAGGTGTAGACTGGATTTTCTTGGGTTTTTGTGGATCTTTCTTTGTAGCTGAAATTCTTTTTAATGATGCCCTAGCTGCTCTTAGCAGATTCAAATCCTTCTTAACAGAGGTAGACAGGGATTTTTCAGAAGCATTTACACTTTTCTTTATGGCTGAAGATGGTTTTGATTCTGCTGCAGTCCATTTTGGCTGTTTCTTTGCAGTTGTATTTTGACGTTTTTTAGGCTGTTTTAAAATTTTGTTTGCCCTCATTGGATTATTTCGCCTTGTTAGACCAGATGAATTAGTCTTGGCAGAGGTCAATGTATTTTTCTTAGGCCTGACTTGTTGATTTTGTCTTTGTGATACCTGGACAGGTTTTCTCTTTTTATTTGATATCCTAGACTTTGAAGATAATTGGCTGGCTGATATTTTAGTCAGTATAGGTGGGACAGAGGCATGAAAATGGGCTTGAGGTTTCCTAATGACCTCGGTTGATGCAGATCTGCTTCGTGATGTCCTGGCATGAGAACTTTGCACTGGTTGACTGGTGACCACCTTCCCTATTGCCTGGTGATGTGATTGCTGACTCTCACTGAACTGAGGGGGAGAAAATAGAAGATATTACCAATGAAACACTCAATAAATTATTGTTTTGTATTTTCAGTTTAATTACAGACTAGTCTGCTCTTTAGGCTGGGATGTACTTTGGTTTTGAATATAATATAAATTTAGAACAACTTGCACTGCAAACTTAAAATAAGAGACAATATGTGGGTGATTCGAGAAATGACCTGAGTAACACTTTCAAAGCTTAAAATATATATTTGCTAAAAAACAAAATCTGACTAAATATAAAAATGTAATTTGATGAAATCCAATTAATTGGTTTCCTAAAAATACCACGACTAATTCTATAAAAAAATTTTTTTCCCTTAAAGACTAGAGAATGAAAAATCATTGTCATGTCCTTTAGGAATTAACAAAAAAGTCATATAGGCAACTATGTTACATGAATCTGAATGAAAGTTTATAGCTAAAGTCCAGTTTACAAATTATATAAAAGAGATATATTTGGTGTTAAATGCAGAAAGTTGGATATTAAAAAATCAACATAAATATGAGTTACTCTTGCCTGTAAAAGCTTTGAGGCATTGCATGTTGTAGGAAGAATTCTCAACAAGGAAATAATAGTGATGGCAGAAAAGGAAAGGATCCTTGGAGTGAAGCATAGCTGGTTAAATAGGATTGAACAGATACTTGAAGATTGCCCTGTAATTCGAAAAACAATAGTGGATATAATACTCTTTGATCAAAGAAAGATGTAAGGAACTAGTGAATAGTACATAATTAAATCAGAAGAGCAGAAGATGGTATTTTTAAAGAACTGCAAGAGATATAAAAGGGAAAAGCAAAAGACCATAAAATTAAAGACACTCAGGCTCACTCAGAACAGTACAGAAACCTATTTGAACATGTCACATTTAGTTAAAGTCAAATATGTGAAATATAACAATTGCTTATTTTAGATACCAGTATAAGAGACTAGCTTCCTTTTCACTGTGTTTATATCTTAAGTGGAAGAACACATTACAGCTTTTGATTGTGAGAATATAATAACAGACTTAGAGGCTGAGTGAAAAACAAACTCGAGAGATGCATAAACTCACCCTCATTTTTCACCTTCAGAGAGGAACCTCTTTATAGTGGAGGTGGTGGGTGAACATGGACATTAAGGAGAGATGAAGTCTGATAATTTCTCTGCAAGTCTATTTCTAGTTCTCTTCCTCCACATTTTTTTTTTGGAGATTTTCTCATACCTTATCCTCCTCAACTAATAGTCATTCTCTTTTGCTTTGCCCCATCTTTTTCTCTCTTTATTTTTCTTCCACATTTTCCTTTTTTTTGCCCCTTCTCCTTAAATTCCAAGTGATTATGAATAGACATATTTGCACAGGTGTTAGAAGTAGAAGGTAATTGTTCCTACTTCTTTACATCTCATGCAAACACCCTATTTTTAGAAATACAATGCCATAATGTAACTCTGAACCCCATCTCAGTGCATTGCGGCTCTCAATTTTAGGTAGTTCTTCTAGTTTTCAACTGTATAGAATCTTACCAGGAAACAAATGGCAAAACCCAGGATAAGCCCAGCCAGGACTGAAGTCTTCATCCTGTTCTTTTAACCCCTGTAAGTAAAGAAAGAAGAGGAAATATTTATTACATGCTTTCCAATGAGAGAATGAGTTTTTACCAAACTAACTGCTCAATGATATAAAATTTAAATTTTAGTAGCAATTTTAAGAACAAAGAATAAAAATTTCCTAAAATTAAACTTAAAATGTGTATGTGAAATTAAAAGATAAATATATATTTTTTTGAAGACACCATCATTATTTGAAAACACTAAAAAATTAGGTTCTTCCATTTGGTTTGCTAATGAGACTTCTTTAAAATCTCACATAAAAGGAGAGCTTCATCTTGTATTGGAACTTAAATAATGAAGAAATTCCTCAGGCTGGCTGAGTGGCCTGTTCGTTAAGAGCTGATTTGGGATGCCAGCGGCCCCAGTTGGGATCCCACATACGAGGGCGCCACCTGGAGCTGGGCTGCTGTGAGTCCCCATGGACGGCACAGCTGCAGCCCCTGCTGCAGAGGGCTGCCTTAGGCTACAGTGAGTGGCCGGCAGCCAGCGCGAGTGGCTGGCAGCCAGTGTGAGCTGCCAAGAGCCGCTGTGAGCGGTCATCCAGAGGCCGGCGACCGATCTGCCTCACCCGGGAAGAGTGCAATGACGATACCAACATGGGCCAGTGAAGCAACGTCTTCCACAACTAGACTGAGGAACAAAAGGACAGCAACTTGTCTGTTCCCCTCCCCCAATTCCCCAATAAAATCTTTTAAAAAAAACCACAAGAAATTCCTCACCTACTCATTATCCACTCACTGTGTGTGCATGTGTGCTGGCATGCACACATTACACACACACACACACACACACACACACACACACACACACACACACTCTACTTGCCCTACCCTTTCAACCCTGTCACTTAGGAAAATTGTAGCAGTTCTGACATAGAGTTTTAGGAAGGTACGTAGTGTGTTATAATATTAAGCTGAGCAGTTAACTTTGTGGAACTCAGCTTCCATATGCATGATGAGTGACATGGTACACTATATATTACCATGTTGCAAGGACAGCTTTCGTGAAATCCTGAAATATCACTGTTTTTCTTTTGCTCTCCTCCTCCCTTCAATTCATATTTTTAGTCTGCTGGATCCTATCCCTGTTCTGAAAATATTTTATAAAATATTATTATGTACTTTTCCTGTTGATAACTCAATTTTAGATGAAGTACACATCACAATTAATGTTATTGAATAATCAAATCTATTTCTGACCTATGTTAGTTTTATTTTGAAGAATCTCATGTTGTTATTCCTGATATGACAGTGATATGGATGGAAAGTGTATGATGTTTCCGTGATGCCAGTTTATTAGGACGAGAGAAGAAAGACTGCTGATATGAGAATTTTGTGAAAGGAAAATAAAAAGTAAAGGTAGTCTGTACCTATGATAGGAATTAGCTTTGGGAAGCTCAGTATAAATGAGCTACTTTCTAGTACCACATAGCTTGTGAGAATGATGGTGGGACTCCACCTTTAATTGCTGTCAGTGCCAACAGATCAACTTTTAGATAATTATAGAAAACATGTGAAATTAAATTGTGTTTCAGTCTGAGTCTGAAATGAACTGCTTACATCATCATCTTTTCCTATAAAACAATTGTTCCCTGTTTCAGTGAAGGCACACTATTCACTCAAAAGGCAGTGTAAGCTGGAATCCTCAGCCAATTTTGACTCTCTTTCTCATTCTGTCATGTCTATCACTGAATCCTCTCTATATTTTACTTCCTACACAGTGTTTTGAATTAGTCCAGTTCTCTTCATCTTCACCAACAGCATCCTGCCCACCTTAGCATCATATCTCAGTTGGGCTACTTCTTAACACAGCAAATAATATTATGTAGTAGGAACTGTTGTAAAAAAATGGAGATATAGTGGAGAACAGTACAATGTCCCTGACTTATTGGAGTTTTCATTTTCATGATTACCAAAACAGTCTCTTCACTGCCCCCCCAGCCCTGCTTTCAGTTAACTACTGTAATTGTGATATTTTTAAAATACAAATCTGATTACTCTAGTTCTATGGTTAAAACCTTTCACTGGTTTCCCATTGGTCTTTTTTGTAAAGCAAAACAAAACAAAACAAAACAAACAAAAATTCCTTCAAATGGCTTACAAGACAATTTGCAACTCCACCTCTCATTGACTTTCTATCACCTCTCTTTTAATTTCACCCACATTTGTGTGTGTGTGTGCATGTGCATGTACTTGTGATACTCCTTTCTTCCTCGAAGGCCTTTACATTTTCTATTACACAATCTACTTCATTAAGGCCTTTTATTTCACCTACATATTGGAACAACTCCAATCCATTTAGCTAGTGGTGTGTTTATTATCAATCTAATTATTATCTTATAGGTTGGAATTCTCTCTAGTTTTTACAAGGAGTCCTTCCCTCTTCTCTTGGCTTTTGTAAAACCACCTTATCCTGTTTTTTTCATACTTCTCTGAAGTCCTTTTTTAGGTTTGTTTATGAATTTCATTCCCTTCCTACCCACATTCGGGTTCTGGCATCAGTCCTATATTTTCCTCATTCTATAGCAATGTCCCTGTGTAATCTCCTGCATCTACTTAGAAACAGCTTCCATCTATATGCTGACTTCCAAATTTATTCATCAGGACCCATGTATCCAACTCTTTCAAGGACATCTCCATTTGGTTGTACCATTGCATCTTTAACCCATCTTAAATTGAACTCCTAGCTTCATCTTAAGAAACCAGGTATTAATAGAGAAAATAAGATTCTGGAGTAAGAGTGCCCTAGAGGCATTGTCATAATCCATACAATTACCTTGAGAGGGGTGTCTCTTGGATCTCGGTCTGCACTTGCTTCTTTTGATCCATCCAGTGCCTCTAACACTTGATAACTGTAGATGTAAAAATAATTAATTGACCGGTTCTTCCACCTAATAAAGCAACTATGCCTTCCCTTTGGACCTCCTACTTTTCACTTATTGGTTGTGGTGGTGGTGGGTGGGAGGGGGCTAGAACAAAAACATTGCATATGTGGGATTATTGCAGTTTAATTTTTAAACATTTGTCCTTTGGATTTGCTGTGCCAGGAACACTGAGAATTCTACTGTATCTTTTACTTTGAAGAGGTAACAGTAAAACATGGTAGTTTCCAAAATTCATAAATTAATACTATAGCTTCTCTATATATTGCTTTTTAAGAAAACCATGGTTCAACTTCTTATTTGAAGTTATAGAATAAATTATACATTGTCAAACATTCCCAAATGTTTGGAATTTGACCAACCTCATTTTTGCAGTTTGCTTCAGTATTCCAAAGTTTAATATAAGTGAAGAGATAAATGTCTGAAAGGATGTAATAAGAAAATATAAATCACCTTTCTTCTACTAAGTTAAAACACAATTAAGCACATAAACTCAAAGTGCCCATGTTAATTAAATTTGTGAAATACGTCTACCACATTGTACTCCCTCATGATCCTTTTGACTTAGAATCTCCCAAATTTTGAAGAGCACACATTTAATTATCTAGTAATCTGCTTTCTGAGTACTTTTTGAATTGCTGTGACCATGCAATGAGAAGTGTAGATAATTTCCATTTGGTATACTTGTATTTATTAATTTTATACTAATTTTTTTTAGGTTGACATTATAGGTAATGGACTTAGTTTTTTGTTTCTTTCAATTACAGTTGACTTTCAATAATATTTTTTATTATTTTCAGATGTACAGCATAGTGGTCAAACACTTATATAATTTATGCAGTGATCCCCTGATAAGTCTAGTACCCACTTGCCACCGTGCATAGTTATTACCATACAATTGACGTTGTTGCCTATACTGTGCTTTACATCCCCATGATTCTTGCAATACTGATTTGTTGACAATTTTTAAATATCCATCTATGTTAAATCACCTACCAGAAAAAAATGTCAAATTCTCTGATTCTGAACAGAAAACTATGAGAAATCACCAGTGTATTTAAGAAAAAAATGCAAAAAGTGTTAAAGGGCATTCTAGATGGTAAAAAGAACACTGAATTTGAAATCAGAAGGTCTAGATTTTATTACAAACTCTGTCATTTTATTACTATGTAACCTTGGTGACCTTATTTGTAAATGCCATTTTCTCATCTATAAAACAAGAATCACACTTGTTTTATATACCTGAATGAGTTGATGTTAGAATCAAATTGGAATATTCTCTTACTTTGTAAACTCTATAGCACTGTGACAATATTGTTTATAATTTATTCTATATTGAATTTTCCTAATAATTTATTATTTTAGATTAATGTAACTTTTAATCTCAGTATTACTGGATTTGAAATGACAACTTTGATTTGCTTATCCAGTCAACAAATATTTATTGTACATCCGCTCTGTAGATGGTACCATGGATTCAATTGGAATAAGACAGACCCAATTCCTGCCTTGAGGGACTAGGAATTTATTGGAAAACAGTATAACTCATAGAGAAAGAGTAGCTTTGATCCATTGATATCTGGTTAATAGAGCAAAACATTTCTTTTGGACACATTTTCCTCATTGACCTTTTCTTCCTAAAGTCTTGTGAAGATCAGAACTCAGGGTTTGGCTGCCCTTGAATGACTTGGTGCCTGCATGATAATCAATTTTATAATGAGGGCTCTGTGATAACAATAGACAATATTGTCTTTCCTGAAAATTGAGGTAATCACTTTATTATATATACTTATGACCGATACACTGATTTAACTCATAATGAGGTGTAACATTTTGGAACTATCATAACAAACTTTTTTATGAAGTCAATATTATTTTAGGTGTTCCAATTTATGGTTTTCATTTTACTTGAACATTGGAATATAATAAAAAAGACCATATTCCAAAATATTGGAATATAATATTGGAATATAATATAAAGGAGGCTGAGGACTTTGTTTGGTCTGGATATTCCCTAAATTTGAGTTTATACTTAATTTTGTAAGGAAGGTACGTGTGTGGAAATTTTATCATATAATTATAATCTCTATGTTTATGTAAAAATTGTTCATGCTTTCTCCAATGTGAATTCAAGGATACTCAAGAAGTTTTAGAAAAGTAAATCAAGCTTCTTGTGATTATCAATAAAATATATTATACAGTTATTAACATGTTATTGATATAGAGGAAATAGATTATTAATCATTTCACATTTAAACACCAATCAAGATTAAATAAAATAATAAATATATGGACATATTTATGTCAAATTCTTGGTTATTAACATTACCTTAGACATAGTTCTATCAGGTTGTTTTGAGAAAAGTAGGAGACTAATTGCTGACATGTAGTTCATATTCAATATTTAGAGAAGGAAGCTTTATACCAACTTACCCGTTTTTCATGAAATATAATGTTTAGAAAATCAATGCAATGTAAAGATACTGCCTACTGGAAAATTTGAGAGGAAAATAAATAAATCATATATATTTTCAAAGGAAGGGGAAGAGTGGGTGGATAAATAGAAACTATAGTCTTAGATTAATTCCAAATAGTGGGTAGCAATTTAGAAATAGGTGAGAATTTGCAGGTATACTGTCATTTGAGGAATAAAAAATGTATTAAGTAGATATATCTTCATTCTGATATATATGTGCATATACAAATTCTAGAAAAAATATATTTTATTTCAATTAATTTAAGTGTGAAATTTTTTTTTAATTATTTGGATTTGTAATTTCCTGATAATGCTTATGTTTCTTTGCTCACAGTCATCTTCAACTCAGCATTATCACCACGATCAATGTCAAAATTATGGTCTTTTAAAAAATAAGCAAACATGATTCCCTCCAATGGTTTATAATTTAAATTAGTAAATCTGTTTGTTGAATGGTAAATAAGTCAAAATTCAAACATGTATACTTTAACTCTAAATATAGTACTTTTTCTGAAGTACTAAAATGCCATATTTCAGTTATTGATTTTCGGAACTAGTTGGACTCTTTAATACAAGTGTTGAAGTAAGTACACTTTTAGTAAAGTAAAATTTACTTGTAGTAAAATAAAAAAATTCATTGTTTTTCCAAAATTCCTGTGACTTTATGATGTATAATGACTTTATAATAGTATGCAGATCTCTTTAAGATCTCTTTTAAGAGAAATTTAGAGTTTATTTATTGTGTTAATTCCAGTATGCTCATATTACCCTTGACAGGAGAATTGTGTAGCTGCCATTGGTTCCATATTAATTTGTTTTTCCAACTTAGACTCTTTTCTTATAATGCCTTCTACACCTAGGTATTCAACCATTCTTATGTTATTCTAAAACTAGTGAGATAATCAGGGAGTAAGTTTCTTCCTTCATTCCATGCTAGTGTTCAATGATTAACTAAATCTAATAAAAAATATTCTTTATCTCTTGCTACATAACGACAGATGCCTGTTCATTAGTTCTATACAATATTTACTGGAGGTCCTAGCAAGGGCAGTAAATAATGAAAAAAATAAATAAAAGACTGGAAAGAAGGAAAACTTTCACCATTTACAGACAGCGCGTTTTTGCATGTAAAAAATTCAGACTGGCCGGCTGAATGGCGCATTGGTTAAGAGCTGGCTTGGGATGCCAGCAGCCCCGGTTCAGATCCTACATATAAGAGCCAGCGACACTGCCCTCTACAGCTAACAACAGCTCCACCTGGAGCTGGGTTGCGAGCCCCCTCAACGAAGGTGTAGGCTGCAGCCCCTTCTGCAGTGGGCTGCCATACGCTACAGTGAGCGGCCGGCAGCCAGTGTGAGCTGCCAATAGCCACGGTGAGCGACCATCCAGAGGCCAGAGACTAATCTGCCTCATCTGGGAAGAGCACAATGACGATACCAACATGGGCCAGTGAAGCAATGTCCTCCGCAACTAGACTGAAGAACAAAAAGACAGCAACTTGTCTGTTCTCCTCCCCCAATTCCCCAATAAAATCTTTAAAAAAAAATTCAAACTAATATCCAGGAAAATGATCAGAATGACTAAGAGAATATAGCCATGTCACTGTACAAAAGGTTAATATATAAAATCAATTATATCTCTACGTATTAGCAACAAAGAGAATATAAAATTTAAAAACAATTGCCATTTACATTAACATAAAATACTTATTAAATCTAATGATGTGTTGAAGCTCTGCACTGAAAACTATAAAATTTTATTGTATTAGTTTGCTATTCTGACATAACAAAATACCATAAATTTAGTGGCTTAAAAAGTACCAATTCATTATATTACAGGTTTTTTTCTGCTTTATTTGTTTATTTTTATCTTTAGATCCCACATATAAGTGAAATCACATTGCATCTGTCATTCTCTGTCTGGCATACTCCATGCAGCCAAATACCCTCAAGGTCTATCCATGCCACCACAGATGGTAAGAGCCCATTCCCTTCCATGGTTGAGCAATATTCCATTGCATACATGTACTACCTCTTGTTTATCCATTCATCCATTGATGAATACCCAGGCTGCCTCCACATCTTAGCCATTGTAGACAATGCTGCAATGAACATATGGATGCACAATCCCCCTCAAAGTAGCATTTTGGATTTCTTTAAGCAAATACCCAGCAGTGGTATTACTGTGTCCTCCTTTGTCTCTTCTTGTTGCAGCCTTTTTTCTAAAGTCTGTTTTGTCTGGTATAAGTATTGCTACTCAGCTTTTTTTGTTTGTTTCTGTTTTCATGAAATATCTTTTTCTATTCCTTTACTTTCAGTCTGTGTGTGTCTTTTGATCTGAATATATGACAGTTTTTAAAGTCAGAAATCTGAAATAGGTGTCACCAGACTTAAACCAATGTGTCAACAGGCTTCATTTTCTTTTTGAGATCTCTAGGGGAATATCTGTTTCTTGCTTATTTGGGTTGTTGACAGAATTTAGTTCCTTGTGGTTGTAGGACTAAGGGACCCATTTTCTTTTGGCTGCAAACTGAGAGCTGTTTCAGCTTTTTTAAGAGTGCTACATTCCTTGACTCATAGCCCCTTCCTCCATCTTCAAAGCCATACAGCCATTCTGGTGTCATATCTCTGACTCACTGTTCTGCTTTCTTTGTTTACTTTTAAGGATTTATGTGATTAAATTTGGCTCACATGGATAATGTATGCTAATCTCATCATTTTAAAGTCCTTAATCTTAATCACATTTACAAAGTACCTTTTGCTATGAAGGATAACATATTCATAGGTTCGGAAGATTAGGCCATAGACATCTTTGGTGGGCATTATTCTTCTTATCGCAAATATTAATGAATTAAAGATGACCTAATAAAACAGAGGATTGTACCATGTTTATGAATTGGAAAACAATAGTCTAAAGGTGAATTTATTTTTATTGTGAGTTAGAGCCTTGTGTGAGTCCTAAAATGTTGTGGAAACAATTCTCTAAGGAATGAAGGAAAAAGAAGAAAAGAAAACTTAGAAAAATGGAGAGTTGTTTAGGTGATTTTATACACATTGTTGAAGAGGAATTAAATCTGTCAAAATTATGAAAACTATGTCATCTAACAAAAATTATATGAAGCTAGTGAATAATGATAATTAAGCTGAAAAGGCATAATAAAAGTACTTGATGAGTCTTTCAAGAAGTGTTAAAGAAAAAAGAGAGTGCTTAAAATTAAGGGGCTCAGTCTTGGAGAAGCAAATAACAATATGGTTATATGATCTGAGTTTCTGAATGGTCCAGGTTGTGAAACAACTGTGTACTTGATATTTGAGTGGAAAAACTGTTTATTCTTTTGGTTTTTAAGACAAAATCATAGGCTCCATAAGCTGAAAGCAAACAAGTTTGAGATGCGAACTCCTTCTTAGTGTAGACCTCAGAGGACACCATCACCCACCCATGCATTTAAGATGGAAAAATATGGAAACAGAATGGAATAGCAGTACAGGATGTATTAATCTCGTTCATAAATTTAATTACTTATAATCTGCCTAGAGAACTCCCCAAATTTCTCAACTCTTTTCACACTGCTTTTTCTTTAAATTCTCTATTTACTTACACTTTATTCTTACTTTCGATTTTCCTCTTTTTTTTTGTTTTTTGTCTTCTAAGCCAAAGAGATAGTAAGTAGATATGTTCTTATGGTTGTTGAAGGGAGGGAAGAATTATCACTTTTTTTGTTCTTTTCACCTGACTTTGTTCAGTTTGTAAAAGCACAGTGCATTTTCTCACTCTAAAATATATTTCTGTGTTATATACATGTATTTCTTAATATTAGGGACTAGACTTATCAGGGGGATCACTTCATAAATAATATAGGTGTTTCACTACTATACTGTACACCTGCAACTAATATAGAATAATATTAAAAGTCAACTATAATTAAAAAATAGTCACAGGGATATATAGTATAGCATTGGGAATATAGTCAGTAATATTCTAATAGCTATGTACAGTGTAATATGGGTAATAGTTATTGGGGTTATTATTTTGTGAGGTATATAATAAATGTCAAATCACTATGTTGTTTTGTACATCTGAAACTAATTTTATAAAAGAAAAATATTAGGGAGTTCTAAGTTTCCAGTGTACAGAATCTTTACAAGGAAACAACTGGCAATGGCCAGAATGAAGCTGATCAGCATTATAACCTTCATTTTGTCCTGTTAATCCTTACAAATTTCTAAACAAGAGGATTTTATAGTAGTGTTTTGATTCCTGCCCAGATTTACTTTTTCAGGAAACCCTTTATTGTCTCATTATTTTCTCTTTTAGCACTTTAATGATTTTTCATAATAGTTATCAAATTCATACATGAGTTTATGTAATTTTGTGGTTAAAGCTGATTTTCATCCTAGATTTTAATTGTATGAGGGCAGACATTGTGTTTATTTTGGTTAAAAATGTATTCCACTGTGTATTTTAGTGCCCAGCACATGGAAAACCGTACATAAATATTTGTAAAATAACTCATTATGTATATCACTGCAGATATGTTTGTTTTTTTTACTCAAATTTCATTCATCATAATGAATATTAAATTTCTTGTGCTTGATCTTTTCAATTACCTAATCTCTACTTCTTTCATGGTTTATATTGTTAGCACTTAAACATGTTGAAAACCTTCTATGTCTCCAACCTACATTCTGCCTCTATTTACTGTCTTATTTCTCTTCTATGCTTCATAGTCAGTCTGTTTGGAAGACATCAAATAATAATCTGAATTTCTAACCTCTTCATCCTTAGACCACTACAATTTGGTGTCTGCCTTCATCCCTTCCCTGAAATTGCTTGTCAAGTTTCAAACTGCTTGTCCAGTTTGCTAGTGACATCTTTATTGTCAATACTTTACTTAACTATTTTGCAGTAATTGATATTTTGACCTGATCTTCTCTTCCCTGTCATCCTCTTAAACCACACCTTCCTGGCTTTTCTGTTAGTTCTTAGCCTCTTTCTTTTTTCCATTGCCTTATAGGTTGGTGTTACATAGGATCCTACCACATTTCTACTACAATCTATAGAATTCCTGCATATAGTCATAAATCCCTTGGTATTAGCACCATCTGTATCTGGTGGTATCTAGGTCTATTGTGATAAATTCACCATCTTAATGAACTGTTTCTATTGTTTTTATTATTACTCTTCAAACTCACTATGCCCCCATTTGACCTCTTAATTTTTTCATGCCTCATTTCTTCCCTTGAGGAATTGGTAGAGAAGTTAATAAAGAGATCTGAAGCAGGAATGCCCTAGAGCATTCCTAGAGTGATCCAGCTAGGTACCATGGTAGGGTGCTTTCCCTGGATCCTGATCAAGAGTTGTTCCTTTTTGAACCTGAACAGTGTCCCCAAATGACATAATGCGTTTTGATGATTATAAAGGACTAATTGAGTGATTCTTCATTTGATAAAGTAATTCAATTTTTCTATATCTCTCTTACTTTTCTGGGGTAGGGGGATGGCAGTGTTTAGGGTAGAGGAAAAACATTTCATGTAGATATGATTGCCCCAGGTTAATCTTGAATAAAGGGCAACTGCTGGAGAGAAGAGAATGCCCATCCTTGACCCCTTTTGTGTTCTTGTGGCTAGGTTAATAATAAAATTGACACAAGACCAGATTAATGAAAGAAAAAAACAATTTAATATATGCACACAAGAAATCATTAATGATGCTCAAGACCATAATATGATGCTCAGAGAAATGATCAAACCAGTTTGAGTTTTATACCTTTTAGACAATGAAACAATAAATTTGTGAAGAATTAACAGGATGCTTGGTTTTGGGTACTCATTATTGAGGAATCTAAATATAAAGTTTGAGCTTGGTAGTAAATTAGTAGAGGAGTAACAAGGTTTGTTTATGTAACTTTTGACCCTGAGTTCCTTAACTCTAGTGCACCTTTCACATGGAGATTTATTTCCTGCATTCAAGGAGTCAAAAGATGGTCAAGGTGCACTTCTGGCACTACTGGTCACTTGTCAAGTAACTTTAATTCAAAGTAATCAATATGCTATTTGTAGGACATTTTGGGGCAGCCTGTCCTGAGTCCCAATACAATCAAATAAATAGATATTTCCTATTTCCTGAAAAGGAGGATTTTCCCTTTGCTTATTTTCTCTGAAGACTACATAAGTCCATACATTTGTTTAGTACAGAATGTGATAATTAATGGTTATTCTTAATAATTTATGCTATGATTTCTAGGCTATCACACTTTTTTGAAAAAGTTTATCAAAGAAAAACATTTAGTCACTTAGTATTAATTATAGAGTAATTAATATATTATACAGCCCTACAGTTTTGGGGCTTTAATCAGCTCTATAATTTGTAAAATATAAAATATGTAATTTACTTCCATGTTCTTTTAGTAAAATTGATATAATCAATGTATGAATATATTCAAAGAGAAAACATTAATCAAAATTCTTCCAATTGCTTAAAATGTGATGAAATTATTTTCTTAAATAATTTTATTTGGAAAATATAGGGAACATCTTTCTTGTCAACCTGTTTGAAAGTGAATATCAGAATTATTTTATTTGGAACTACTTTAGAACTTTATGAGTATATTTTTAATTATATGAAATTTATTTTATCCAGATATTTGTTATTTTAGTCTCAGTCATTTATCATTTTTCACATGTAAATATAAGACAAATCACAAGCAACAACAGATGCTAAAAATTCTGTGCCTGAGGTAATGCAAGTATGAGAATTAATCAGTGTATTTGAAAATTCATTGAGGTAATTATGATAAGATAATTCTTGTATGGTAAATGGAGTTGTCCTTGGAATTAGAAGATCTATTTAAATCCTAGCTGTCACTTAGCAATTTGACTATAGGGAGCTCATTTAACCTCATCTGTAGAAAAAGGAAAATATTTTCCTAATTCACATTATAATATGTTCCTTAGATTTAAATGAGAAAATTTATTAATGCATAATGTATATTGTAAAGTTGTTTGTAAGTTTGGTTAACAAATTAAAAACTAACTCATTCACACAATGAGTGGAATTAACAGCTGTTTATCTTAATTGACTTTTATGTAAAAATATATTATTTTAATATTATACTTAAAGCATTTGTTATAATAAATCTCATTTATTCATTCATTCAAAAATATTAAACAATTGTTTTTTTTTAACTGTGGTTGATACTGATAGTACATTAACTAATGATAATAATAATGGTATTAATGACAGATCAAATGGAAAAAAAATGGCCTTCTTTTTCCAAGGACACTCTTTAGTAGATACAATATATGTTAACTGGACAATTCCTTTAGTATTAGAAAAGTATGTCTTCTAGTTCACCTTTGCTTCACAGAGCCTCTTGAGATGAATGTCTGCTGGATAATCAACAATACAGTAAATGTTGCCAGTAACAGAACAATATATAATACTCTCTTTTTATGTAGTTTGAGGTCATCCATTTCAAACCAGGAAGGCCACATACACGTAAGAGTGTTACACTGATTTGATTCATAATATGGTTTTCTTTCTTCACATATAGTTTCCATTTCTTTCAGAACACTAAAATTCTGTACACCCCTTCATGAAGTTCAAAATTATAATTTTGTTAACCAGATATTGGGGCATAGCCAAGAGGGTTTTTTGGATAAAGGGATTCTTGTCCTCAGACATCAGAAACTATAAATTGTTTTATTTAATAACATTCTAAGGAAAAGATCTTTGTCTTGGCTTTAACTATTCCCTTCTGTGTAGAATCCTTTCCTTCATCTGGTGTCTACTTGGCTAATATTTGTCGGCGGAGGAGGGGTGAAATTTTGTATTAATATTACATGTTTCTGATTGTTTAAATATTTTTATATCTTCCCTAATGTTTTTTTTTGTAGATAGACTTCTCATAGATTTATTTCTGTGTTATGTGATATATAAATTTATATATATATATATATATATATATATATATATATATATATATATATATACAATCTATATCCCTTTTCCTTCCCCACCAAATCCACAAAAGGAAGTATAAATCCTTCCAGGACTACCATCAGGCTTTCCAAGATAGCCAGCACCAAGATAAAAGCATCTCCCAACATCTCAAGAAACAGCCAGCTACCCTTCTTAGGCTAGAAGGGTAGCCTTAGGGTCATTGAAGCAGCAGCATTCCCAAGGGGAGGCGTGAGGAAAGGATTCTGTTACAACTACTATGTGACAGAATTGTAGGATGAACGTGTCCATTGACTCCTACAATGGCAGACTGGCTCCTAGAACTCTCAGAGTGGGAATGCAAGTGGCCCTGCAGATGCTGCCCAAATAGGCTGGGGGTAGGGAACAGAACTGGGGATTAGGCATGCAGGGGTTGGGTAGGACAAGGAACACATGGGTTATACTGGAGGCATTGCAGCCCCACCTACTCAATGACATAACAAACAAGGACAGATGCTGACTCTTAAAAATATAGGGGAGAGAGCATGGCAGGGAGGATGAGGACGACAATGGGCACATAAGAAAGTCACGTAAAACAAAAAATACCAACAAAAACATGACTTGTACTTGCCTCCTCCCTAGAGAAAGGGTGAACTATGCTTGGGGGTAGCAGAGAAAAGAAGGGAGGTGAATGGTCATGAACCTAGGATTATCAGCTGGCCAGGGGCACAGCAAGGCTCTTTGAGGACTCCTAAGGGTCAGGCAGGCAGCTGGGATCCTGTATCCCCAGGGAACAAACGACAGTCCCTTCAGTTCAACTTGGAGCAAATCTTGGCGCTCCCTCGGAGCCCCTTGCCCTTTGAGGCGTTCTTGCTGGGCTGGCGCTGATTGGTGCCAGCAGCTGGTTCCCTCAGTTCAGTCAGGTGTTGCTTAGGGTCCTGGGAAGTGGCTGCAGCTGCTGCTGCTGTTGTAACTTCAATGGTTTTTTTTAAGGTTGGCGACTTCACTCAGTCTGCTGCTTCAGGCCCAGCTGCTGCTCCTTGTGCTGGTTGACATGGCTCACCTATTCCTCAACGCCTGACAGCACTACCTCACAGCCCACACACCACACCTGTAAAGTTCGGGCAATCGCACTGATGTCTTGCTTGGCGCTGGATGTCCCTCCCAATGCTGTAGTCAACCTCTAGCCACTGATTGCGCTGGTCCAGGGAGCCACGAAGCACTTTGGCGTACAGGGCCTCAATGACAAGGTCTTCCAGCTGCCTCACGTTATGCAGGTCAAGGTCCTCCAGCAACCCTGCATATGTGATACACTTGACTTTGGCAGCCAGGGGGACCACTGATAGGTGTCGAAGCTTATTCTTCTGAGCCTCTGTGAGTGTGGGAAGATTCCAGGCTTCAGCTAAATACAGTATGTCCTGTGTAAGCAAACACCGTGAGCAGGTGGAATGTGGAAGCGGAGTCACTCTCAGCCAGCTCTCTAACATTAGGCATATCCAGCAGTTCCCCAAACACGTAGACAACAGGGGCCTCCAGCACCTGGTGGATTAGTGTGGCCAGCGCTGACCCCTTGGCCGACTTGGCCAGGAGCAGAAATTGCTCCTGGTTCTGCTCTGTCACCCTCACCTCCACACTCATGGCTGCACTGAGTTGAGGATACGTGGGCTCAGGATATCTGGAGCTGGAAGCTTCGTCTTTCAGAGCATGGGGTGGGACCATCCTCTTCCCTAATGTTAATACAAGGAGATTCAGAAACATAATCAAAGAGAACATATTTATTTTGTTATTAATATTATTAATAGAAATAATTAAAATTACTTATGGTTTTTACTTAAAAGCTTCTTACTATTGAGATACCCCAGAGCTTGGTGTTTGACTCTTCTCTTTTCTATCTGTAATCACTTCCTCAGTGATTTCATTTGGTCTCATGGTTTTAAAAGCCATCTCTATGTCATTGACTCCTAAATATATAATCTTGCTGGTTTTGACCTCTCTCCTATACCCCAGAATGGAATGTCCAACTGTTATTTGATATTGCTATTTGGATCACTAATAGAAATTTCAAATGTCTTCAAAACACTTTTTTTGAAAATGGAACTCCTGATCTTCCTTACGCTACAACCAATGCCATCTATACTTGTAGCCTTCACCACCCTTTCAGTTTTTCATATGAAAAACTTTGGAATCATTGTGATGCTCTCTTATCTCACCCCTCACATCTAGGCCATCAGTAAGTCCTTCAAAGAATACCTAGGATCCTACTTCTTTTTCCCTCCCTTATCTAAGCCACCATTATCTCTCAAGGGCTTATATTAATGGTCTTCTAATTGATCTCTGCCACTCCAAGTCTCATAGCAAGGATGTGATGGTTTCAGGTCAAATCATTTCACTTCTATAGTGAATATATTCTGGCTTATATTTGCCACTAGCCCTTTATGATTTTCCCTAAATTAGCAGTTGGAATATAAAATGTTATGTAAAATCTCTATAGACAAATGTCTATGTATGTAATGTGCTTCAGTCGTTTTTAAAAATTTTGTGAGCATGCTTAAAATCTATAGTATCTTAACAAATTTCAAGTATACAATACAGTATTTTTAGCGATAGTATCACATTGTACATTAGATCCTCAGAACTTATTCATCTTATAACTTAAAATTTGTACACTTTGACCAATATCTTTCCATTTTTCCCACCCCAGCCCCTGCCAATCACCATTCTTCTGTTCCTATGAAAAAAGATTCCACATATAAATAATACCATACAGAATTTGTCTTTCTCTGTCTAGCTTATTTCACTTAGCAAAAACTTCCAACAGGCCCATCTTTGTCATCACAAATGGAAATATTTCTTTATTATGGCTAAATAATATTCCATTGTGTACATACCACACAACATATGAGATGTTTTCTTTTTTTCTTTTTTTTTTTTTTTTTGAGGGCAGTGTCACTGGCCCTCATATCTGGGACCGTACCAGGGCCGCTGGCTTCCCAAGCCAGCCCTTAACCACCACGCCACTCAGCCGGCCCTGAGATGTTTTCTTTACCCATGCATCTGTTGATGGACCCTTAAGTTAGGCCTTCACTAGCTCTCACTCTAATCTTAAATCGTATCTGAGGAAATCCTCTCTCCTTTTAAAAATATCACATGATTTCATTGTTAAGAGCAAAGATTACTCACTTAAATGTCTAGAGGACCTAATTAACAGTGAATGTATGAAATAGGCCTGGTGGAGACTGGTGAAATGAGGAGAGCCTGCCTCATTTATGAAGGCAAGCACTAGCAGTATCTTAGCTTTAGTTCACAGAAGTATTGGTAAGGGATTAAATGAAATGCTTACACCAGAATACAGTGTTTGTTTGTTTTGTTTTGTTTAATCCAGAAAGTATTTCACTAAAAAAATGAATAAATTGATATATAAAGGGAGCTGAAAACACAGTGTGCATAATGACAACATTGATTTTTGTCCTTCACTCCTAACTGATTGGTAATTTGTGGCCCAGCAGTCAGTTTGCAGATTACACATTGCATAACATTGCTGTAGTTGGTAGTTGTCATAAAGAGTGCATGTCTGTGGTGCCAGACCATTCATGTTTTGGAGTTAAATATGGATTTTTATGTGCATTCTCCTTTTTTTAAAATACTTTACATATTGGCAACTCATTCAGTTATTTAAAATATTATTCAAATCAAAACATTCAAGAAAGTAAAAATTAAAGCTGTTCTTTAACATCTAGTTGAAATAACACCTTTTGCATAACACTTTTTTTTTTCCTGTGATCACTGCCCTGATCTTTCAGTCTATAAGAAATCTCTCCTCATTGGATTGTGTCATCATTAGTCATATATCCATGTGCTATGTAACCCCTTTTTCTTTGAGCTCCCTTGACCACAATCATTGTTTGTGTTTTTTTGTATTGTTTCATAGCAATTAGCACAGAGATTTGCTATTGGTAGATGCTCAAAATACACTTTGAATGTGTTACTTTAATATATTTAATTATCAATCCAGAATTAGAAATTACTTACACAATAAAGAGTCTTACACAATATTTTAGTCATTTAAAAATTTTGTAAATATTTAAGAATGAGCAGAAAAGCTGGCAAGAATTTTCTTCTTTGTGCACGTGCATGAAGCTATGGAGTAGATCAAAATTTGTGCCTGTGCTTAGCAAATCCTTACAATATTCCTGACCTACACTTTGAGGATACTCGAAGACTATAAAAAAGAATAGTTACCTTGCCTACTAATTTGGATTGGGTTTTTAATGCCAATCCAGATTGTGAAGATAGGTCCATCAAATATGAGTATATTGATTTTAGAATCTGCTATGGGGTAGACTTGAGAAGGATTGTTTTCTTTTTTTAAATTAAAATTTATTGTGGTGACAATGCTTAATAAAGTTATATAGGTTTCAAGCGTTCAATTCTGTAATACCTCATCTATATATCACATTGTGTGTTCACCACTCAGAGTCACTACTTCTTCCATCACCATATATTTAATCCCATTTACCCTCATTTACCACCTCTCTTCGCCCTTACACTCTGGTAACCACTATTGTCTGTGTCTATGAGTTTTTGTTTCTTCATTTTTTGTCTTGTTCCTTTGTTGTTTTCAGTTTTATAGCCCACATATCAGTGAACTCATATGGTTCTTGACTTTTCCTGACTTATTTCACTTAGCATAATAATCTCTAGATACATCCATGTTGTTGCAAATGGCACTATTTCATCTTGTCTTGTGGCAGAATAATATTCTATTGTGTATATATATCACATCTTCTTTTTCCAGTCATCTATTGAAGGACACTTTTGTTGTTTCCATGTCTTGGCCACTATAAATAAAGCTGCAATGAACATCAGAGCACGTATATCTTTATGGATAAATGTTTTCAGATTTTGGGAGTATATACCCAGGAGACGGATTGCTGGGTCATATGGTAACACAGGTACTAAACTTATGGATTTTAGATTCAAAGAGGATTTTATGAAATTGACAAAGGTAAGGGAAGTAAAAGCTAAAATAAATGAATGGGACTATATCAAACAAAAAGCACAGAAAAAGAAACCATCAACAAAACAAAGAGCAACCAACTGGATGTGAGACGATATTTGCAAATGATACATCTGATAAGGGGCTAATATCTAAATATATAAGAAACTCATACAACTCAACAACAAAAAGACAATCCAATTAAAATATGTACAGAGGACCTGGAGAGACATTTCTCCAAAGAGGGCATGCAAATGGCCAATAGACATATGAAAAGATGCTCAACATTACTAATTATCAGGGAAATGCAAATAAAAACCACAATGAGATATCACCTCACACTGGTTAGAATGGCTATCATCAACAAGACAAATAAGAAAAGTGTTGGAGAGGGCCGGCCGAGTGGCGTGGTGGTTGGGCGCTGGCTTGGGAGGCCAGCAGCCCGGTTTGGGTCCTGCATGTGACAGCCAGTGACACTGCCCTCAAAAAAAGTGTTGGAGAGACTATGGAAAAAAAACAAAACCTTTATGCACTGTTGGTGAGAATTCAGATTGGTGCAGCTGCCATGCAGTGTGGAGGTTCCTGAAAAAGTTAAGAATAGAGAAGGATTATTTTAAGATAAAAGCTGATAAACCTAAAATACATATGGCCTGAGGAGAAAAATAATCTTACCTTTTTGTTTTTCAATTCTAAGTTATTCTTTTATGTATAATATTGATTCAACATTATAGAAGAGAAGAAGAAATCTGTGATGGGAAATGAAAATAATAAATAATAAATGAGTGTAGCCTTTCAGGTGAACTATAGATTGATAGGCAAGTCTCTCTCTTCTCTCTCTCTCCCCATCACACACACACACACACACACACACACACACACACCCCCTATAAAATTAGATTAAGAACCCTACTTATTTCTCAGAGGAAATGGAAGTTCTAGGAAAACTACTTGGAGAGTAGAGAGGGGGCAGGATTTCTCAGTTTGGTTCCCTTTGGGTCCCTGTCTATGAGTCTGTGGTTACCACAGTGAGGAGGCAGCCAGTTCCAAAGATGCCAGTGACATGGTCTATGTAAGACAGGGTCTTGCTGGATCTAAGCAGCTCATTTCTTGCTCTTCCAGTGCTCCATAGCTGAGGAATAATTTAAATATTCCTTTTCATATAAAAATATGTTTACAGGCTTCTGGGACCCTCTTGGTATTTACCAGGACCAAATGATCATGCAGGGGAAAAAGGAATGTTCAGTTTGCAGATTCTCTGAATAATATCTCTGCCTCCAATTTTATTGCATCCTAAAAACCTCATATCCTACATGAGAGATTCCTTTTATTCTATAGTTACCACCTTTAAGTGTTTATTTCCTTTCATAATAATGAAGTTTATCAAGTTAATAAATTATCCTTTTAAAGTATAAGACACAAATTTTTGTTAGGTAATTTAATCAAGGTCAGTGAATGAGATTTCAGTGCTGAAGAGAAGGGAATTAAGAGGATTTAAGGAGTTTTGCTCAGAGGACATCAAGGACTTTTTAGAGTGAAGTGAAGATAAAAAACATTCCACTTTTATGTCAATTATTGAGGTCTGTGAAGTGAATTCAGTCATCATAATGAAATGCAATGACAATTCTTATTGAACTTCAAATATATGATGTGATATGCTGATGATAGACAGGAAATAATGAAAACTACTATAAGGTATACTTAAAGAATTACTGTATTTTCACTGCTAAAAATTTCAGCATTTCTTCTCATACCTTTGATTATTAGTTGGGGTATTCAATTGATATTCAAGGGCTATGTGTAATAGATATCACCTGTAGGTTCTGAGCAGTGTTATCAGTTGTAGATTATAAGGCCTTTTGTATCAGAGCAGTGGCCCCTGGAAATAGTGCCTGTGGCATTAGATTCTGGAATTGCAGTAGAATCCTCAGCAAGCTCTGGGCCATGTTCATATTCATATTCAGAAGCTGAAACATAATCTTCAATGCCATAGGTATACTCTTCAGGGTTGGTGACATCTTTTTCAGGAACAGTGTTAACAGTTTATTGCTAGCAGTGGTAGCATTAGGGAAGGTAGAGGTGATATTGATCATGAGAAGAGTAGTTCCAAGGGTGTTCTCTCCTGGAGCAGCTGTGTTGGTTTTAAGAACCCCGGTGATGGTTGCAGTGTCAGTTGCACTGTGAATGCTCACGATAATGGCTGTGGGGCTAGTCAAAGAAGCAGTTATAGCAGTCCTTTCCATAGTGGTATAAGTATTAATAGTAGTGGTTTCAATTGTAGAAGTGGTTCCATGTACTGCAGCAGCAGTAGTGTCAGTTACAGGAGTAGTTGTGTCATCTTCAAGGGTAGTGGTCTCTTGTCAGGCGGTGGTGGTGTGTCAGCAAATTGGGTGATGATTTGAGATGCAGGGGTAGTGGTAGTAGGTGAAAGAACTTTTGCGGTAGGTGTAATTTGAGTTGGGCTAGTAATATCATTTATAACTCCAGTGGCTGTCATGGTGATATTTGCAAAGACAGCAGTTAGTGCTGTGTGTGATACAGTAGTTGCTTCTACAGAATTCCCAGAGGGCTGCTTTTTTGGTCATTATGTACAGGCTATGGGCTTATGAGCTTTAGATATCCGAGTTTGAAGTTGAGATAATTAAGGTTTCACTGGACAAGATGGTGGTGGATGAGGTGAGTCCATGTCGCTTGGGAGCATGTGGTAATGTTAGATAAAATGGAGACTGGTGAAGAGAATGCAAAGGTCTCATCTTCCTTCGTTTGCTTTTGGAAGCTAAATGCTGGCTTCTGGAGAATTGTATCTTTGAGACTTGATGGCTGAAGACTTTGCAATTCTTTTTGAAACAGACCAGAAACCTGGTAAATTCTTTGGTGGAGACCTCTTAGAAGAAACTCTCCCTGTTTTACTCTTGGAAACTTTAGATTGGCTGCTTAGACTTAAGAACCAGATGCCTCCTATTGCACCTTGGGAAGATGATGTCTAAGTGCTAGTTTGGCAGGTGGAATCTTGTTTTGCTGTCTTTACAACTGATTTCTGTGAAGCACTGGAAACGAAAAACCTTTGTTCTGTTTTGTGTGACAATGATGTCCACTTGTGATGTCCACACAGGGTGTAGACCTGGTAACCTTTGACTGTTTCTATTTAGGCTTAGCAGTTTTCTTTTTTTATGCCAGTCTTGGTGGGGATGACTGGATTTAGACTTTTCAGTTAAGTCAGTTTGGTTTGCAGATTTGAGGATTAAGTTCTGATTTTTTGAAAATTTTTTTTTTTTTGTAAGATTTTATTGGGGAATTGGGGAAGGGGATCAGCCAAGTTGTTGTTCTTCAATCTTCGTTGTGGAGGGCGCCAGTCACCATCTGGCTTCCCCTTGGCAGTTCGTGGCCTCTAAGTTCAAGGAGCTGTGTTGAAGTTGTGGGTGGGACTAGCCACCATCCCATTAGGGAGTCAAACCAGCAGCCTTGTTGTTAAGAGTGCACACTCAATCCACTGAGCCATCCAGGCAGCAGCTCAGCTCAAGGTGCTGAGTTCCGCCTTAGTTGCGGGTGGGCATAGTCCACCATTGAACATGCAATCTTGTTGTTACACCAGCTGAGCCATCCTGCCACCTGTTGGCAACTCAGGAACAGCTCAGCTTGGGCTCAGCGTTCACTGGCCCATGTGCGAATCAAACTGGCAGCCCTGTTGCTCAGAGCAAGCGCTCTAAGCCAACTCTTAACCAACTGAACCACTCGGACGGCCCCTGAAATTGGTTTTGATGAAGGCAATTTTTGTGCAATCTCATTATCTAGAAATTGCTTTTTGGTAGACCTCTTTGCTGCATCTTGGGAAAATAATGAGGTTTAGGTGTAGACTTGGAAATAATTTTTTTTTTTTAATTTAGATGCTAGAGATTAGTTTGGTAAAACTGATAGAAATGATTTTGAATGTTTCTTGGTAAGTGAAGCCTGGCTTGATGATTGCTTTGATATCTGGGCTGGGGATTAATTTAGTGTAGCCTGAGCATGTTAGGAGTTTGTTTTCCAGTTTTGGAAGGTGTATTTAGCTTTGATAGCTTTTGCCTTGACTGATCATGAGTTTTAACACTCTCACTTCTCTGCAAATAAAAATAAGAAAAGAATCAAACATGTATGGCATCAAGTCACAATATTCACCAGTAAATATTTTTAAATAACTTAAAGTTTTTCTTTTGTGGGCAGTTTTAGGTTCACAGCATTAAGTGAATGGAAGGTACAGAGAGCTCCCATATATTGCCTCCACATACACAGAGCCTCCCCAACTATCGACATCCCACAGAAAAGAGGTACATTTGTTACAATCAGTGAACCTACACTGACACAGCATTGTTACTCCAAGCCCATAATTTACATTAGAGTTTACTCTTGGTGTTGTACATTGTGGTTGTGACATTTGTATAATAATATGTATCCATAATGATAGTATCTTCTAGAATGATTTGACTGCCCTAAAAACCCTTTTTGTTCTGCCTGTTCATCCCCCAGTCCCTGGTAACCACTGATCTTTTTACTGTCTCCATATGTTTTGTTTTTTTCCAGAGTGTTATATATTAGAATCATACAGTATGTAGCCTTTTTAGACTGGCGTCTTTTACTTAGTAATATGCATTTAACTTTCCTTCATGTCTTTTCATGGCTTAATAGGTCAATTTTTTAGCACTGCATAATATCCCATTATATGAGTATACCCCAGTTTATTTATTCACTCACCACAGAAGCTTCCTGGTTGTGTGTGTGTGTGTGTGTGTGTGTGTGTGTGTGTGTGTGTGTGTGTTTGGACAACTGTGAAATGGTATCTTCCAGTCTGGAGAAAACTGGTCTTGCAGGTCAAAAGCCTCAGTCAACTCCTGTTAATATTGCCATGCATCTGTGTTTATAGCTGTGGTCATCTGTAGCCTGACTGTACTCAGGATTTTCTCTTGGGAATGATCTAGACTAAAATTAGCAATACATTTGGGCACTTAACATTTAATGCTAACCCTATTGCTCCCATGGCTCATAAGAGTCACTTTGGGGTCCTCTGGATTGGAATACATTGGCTTAGTTCTTCTCTAGTCCCAGTGACTAGGCCATAAATTTATTAGATGTTTCAGAGTCATCCTGGAGAAGACATTCTTCATTAGTGTTAGACCACATACCACTTTGAGAGTCAGAAAAAAATCATGAACTTTGTCCCCAATTAAACTTGTGTACTCAAACTCACACTAAATTTGCCTTGGAGTTTCAAGATTTGAAAGACCTCTGAGGCTTATCCACAGACTCCTCTCAAGTTAAGAGATCCAGTTGCATTCAATTGACTTTATTGTACAATACCCAAAAAATTAAGTGTGACATGAAAAAGTAAAATGTAAGGGGAAAAGAGAAAGGAGCTGATTTTGTGAAAATTACATTCTCTCTTCACTGAAGGCAGACAAGTGGACAGAGAAGAGTTTGAAGTAGTCATTTGGTTTCAGCAAGACCTATAAAAAAATGATGACATTTTAGGAATTTAGTTCATAATGTGTTAATAGTAATCATGATATGTAGATTTTATTTAGCTTCCATAATTTATCTCTTTGTATCCAAGAAGTTAATATACAGGGAGTTCATTAAATTAAATATTTAAATTTAATTATTTAAACTTGGCATATAGTGAATTGGAAATCATTAACTTCACCTAATATTGACAGATTCTGTCCTTTGCATACTTCTTTATAAGTGATATATAATGGCTTTAGCTTAGAAATTTAGATTTTCGAGTTTTTAGTAAATATAATGATTGAAATAATGATTATTCTATTGAAAACATAATCACATAATTTATATGATTTTGGATCAATACACAACTACATACTCAATTACTTGCTTTCATGTTCTCTGCATTTGTTTTCTTATTTTGCTTTCTAAATTTTAATAAGTCAAAAATTTCCCCAGCTTATTTTCTTTCTCCTATGAACTGTCTATTAAATAACAATTAAATAATATAATTTATATATGTACTGATCTAAGGAAATCATAGTGTGTTTTCTGTTCTGCAAATATGACAGCCCATATAGAAATATATGACATAGTAATAATTAAGCCTCACTTCTGAAATCAAACAGGTTTGATTTGATTCTGTTCTGAACCTTCTAGCTGTAGTAACTTACTTAAAACATCTATAGGCCCATTTTCTCTTTTTTTATTTTGAATTCAGGAAAGTAATATAATCTATTCCATGTTGTTGCTATAGGCATAAACTGAGAAAAATTATGTGAAGTTCATATTATTTAGTAAGGACTTGAGATGTTGGCTACAAGTAAATTCTACTATTTATTAATTTTACTTTATGTTTTCTAATGCATTACATTTTACATATTTATCTAATTTCCTTTTTCCTTCCTTCCTTCCTTCCTTCCTTTCCTTTCTTCCTTTCTTTTTTATTTTTTTTTTACAGAAAGTTCAGAGAGAGTAATAACTTGCCTAAGTTCACACAATAGAAGAAGCAGCCTCCTCTGATCTAATGCTATTACTATTATATCACAGATCACTGTGTTCCATTTTAGATCATAAAATGTGTAGACAATGTGATGCACTGAAAATATTTGTTGAAAAGACTCTCAAAATTTTGTAACTTTCTCCCCAAATTATTTCACATTCTTTGGTAATTTCCTATTTCATTAATCTTTCTCTTTATTTAACTTATCCCCATATGTTTCAAACTATTTTATACTCTGCCATTATCTGTTGATCTGAATAATAAATGGAAGCATTTTGCATCACATTTAAGGTTTTGAAAGTATCCTCTAAATATGTATATACTTTTCAAGTTAAGAATTAGAATTCTTCCATGAGTTTATTTTAAAATAGGAGAAATTTGGGTGCCTAACTTCATGGATCCTTTCAGAAATGAAGTTGGAAATAAAGGAATGCATGGAAAATATCATTTCCTTTTACTTTATTTATACCAAAATTAGAGCACAAAAACATTATTAAACAATTAAAATGTATTTAAACTCATACCCAGTATAAATTGTTCTAAGAACATTCATTTGAGGTTAGAAAATTCATGAGTTTAACATAGTATTTTACTTTACTGTCTTTGTGTATGATTAGGAATGAAATAAAACTAATAGATTCTAGGAGTGTTCCAATTGTTGAAAAAAAGTTTAATGATGAACTCCCCAAATTTCCTTCATTTTGTAAAATAAGATTATTTTTCATTTCTTGTTGGAACAGAATCTAGTGTATCATTGCTTTGGCACAACCAAATGAAAATTATAATCAGTGCATTTTGCCTGTCCCCATAACAGACTTAATTTGTCCATTCATATTATTTAGATTTTATGATTGTATTGGTAAATCCATGAATCTTGTCTTTATTCATTTTTTTTTTCTTTTGCTCATTTACCTGTGTGGTCTTCTTTGATGCTTCTATAGAATTTTTAGACCGTGGATGAAATAAGTGTGACTGTGGTAGTCTCAGGCATGCTTGTGATGAATTCTGAGGAAGCTTCTGGAGTAACTGCACTGTTCACCATTGATTCAGTGGTAGGAATATATGTAGGGTTAACAGTAGCAATGGTATTGATGTCAGGAATGACTGTTTTATCTTGAATTTTTTTGGGCGGAACAGCAATAAATGATGGATGCTGGTATGAGTGTCGTACCACAGCGGGTGGGTAGATATTTGGCATGATTTGCCACTGAGGAATTTGAACATGTTGTCTAACTGCAACTGGCTTTGCATAATATGGATAAGGCATATATTGGTTATTAATTGGTACAGCTGGTCTATATTGGTAGGAATTGGGTTCAAAACGAGGATAGCTATTCAGCAGATACTGAATTGGAATATATTTGACTGTGTTTTGATTGAACAATCTTTCATTATTCTCACGGCACTGCAAAGAGAATCAATTATGAAGAATGGTATTATTGTATGGTAGAATGTAGAGATCATCATAAATCAGAATTTATTGATATAATATGTATTTGACATTGGATAAGTACAATACTGAAAGTAGTGAACACAGCAACCATATTATTTTACAAGATATGATTTATACACTTCACATTCACTTCTTGATTTTCAACAAATATTAAAAATAATATTAGTTTCAAACAAATTAGATGAGGTAATCCATAATGTAAACCACATAGCCCAGAGCTTGGCATATATGAAACTGCTCAGTAAATGTTGGGCATTATAATAAGTATAACAGCTAGAAAAATCTCAAAGAGAGCTTTGACATACTATATATAAACATACCACACACAGAGAGAAATATATATATATATATATATTATTACATATATACATATATATGTTTTTATATGTGTTATTATCAACACACATTTGTAATTATTTACAAATTTTATTTATCTAGAAATTAGACTGAGGGCACTTTTTTTTCCTAAGCTAATTATAATAACATAATAGTAAAATAATGTGATATGTGAGAATTCCTAGATCTTTCCTTTGGATGTTTTTTTCAGTTTAATTTTATCCATTAAAAATCAGTTAAGGAATTTTCAATTTTTATTTATTTCTGTTCTACTGATTATGTATAGTTATCAAAATATGTCATTTGATCTTTCCATATGAATAGAAACAAAATTATACTGTAAGCAAACATTTCTCATGAAAGAGGACATATTTAAATGTATTTATTTAAACATATTTGGAAAACAAAAGGAGGAAGTAAATACAAGTATAAGATAATTAGTCAAAGGTGGGTCAGAGCAGGATCTTTCCCAAAGTCTTAAAATATAGGCCGGGAAGATATTAAACTTTACTTTTGTTTTCATTTTTTCTCAGTGTTAAATTTTGATAGTTTTCCCATGTTGCTAACTATACAGGAAAAGCCAAAACACATGACTTGAGCTATAAAATGAAACCATGATTTTCAGATGAACACTGTTGTTGATTCACATGATTGGTTGTTGATGTGAAATTTTTTTCCAAAGATTATTAGATTGTTTATGGACTTTAAATATTTATTTAGATATTAGAAAGCATTTTAATATCATTGAACTTTGCAGAATATTATACTGTACTTGGAATTTCATGTCTTCTCTACCAGAAATAATTAAAGTTAACTTACTGTTGGTTGTTCCTGGTTTTGCACCTCTGCACCCTGGTGAAGTTCAGAGAAATAATAAGAAATAAGTTTTTGAAAAGCAAGGAAGAATCTAGATTTTTTTGTGTGTGGTTTTAAAAATTACTTTTTTATTAAAAGACAAAAACTGTTTTGTTGATTTTTATTGTAATATTGTAAAATATTGTAAAGCATTTTCCATGGTTATTTAACCTATAAGGTCTGTGAACCACCCACAAAAGTAACATCAGTATAGTAATTAAAATAGTAATAATGATCTCCATGGTTAAACTGTCTTTAAAAATCACCACCAAGAGAAAATTTAAATATTGAAAATAATATGATTATCTGACTCTTGTACAAACAAATACATATTTTTTAAATGAAAAATATGAATAACCTATATTCAGTTTGTATTGAATGTACATTGTTAAAAATAAGAAAAACATTGAGAATATTTTCTTTGTCTCCTTCTAAGACGTTTTATGAGGTTTACTTAGATTCAAAATAATTGCCTCTAGGGCCGGCCAAGTGGCTCAGTTGGTTAAGAGCTCACTCAAGAGTGTGAGCTGAGCTCTGAGCAACGGTGGTTCAATGCCAGCCCGAGCTGAGTTGCTGTTGAGCTGCCCACAGGTGGCAGGATGGCTCAGCTAAAAAAAAAAAAGAAAATTGCCTCTAGTATAATATCAATATATAAATAATAGATTTCTTGAAAAATCAAATTTCATTTGTTTTTATAGTACTTTTCTCAATCTGGATTGCAATGTATATAGATAATCAGGAGTGAGAAAATAATTTCCATAGACAAGTATATATAAAACTTTAAAAACTCACAAAGGTTTTACAAACTTTTGAGATTACATCATAATATTAAATATTTTTAAAATAGTTCTAGTTTAGGATTTTTCACACATATCTCTTGGATATAAAAAGACTCTAGAAAACTTTTGGAAATTGTAGGTATAAAAAATTAGAAATTTGATAAAAATAATAAAATTCAGGATGTGTTGAGATAGAAATTATATTTCCTCTAAAAGTATTAAATTACTAGTTTACAGTTTAAAAAGTAATATGAATATTATAGATATTTTGCCTTCACTCAACAATTCTGATAATCTAGACATCTTGATATAATATCAATCTATATTATGTATTCCTGGTACATGTTTGTTTTAGTATCTTGTATCCTACTGTTTTTGAAGATGCATAGTCTCATAACATTTTTCCATTTATCTCAATGTTTTCATACTTACATATTTGTAGTTAAAAAATAAATGATTATGTCTTGAAAACTTTTTTTTACTCTGTTGTTAGCCATTAAGGCCCTTATTTCAAAAAAATGTTTTATTTTAAATAGATAAACAATATCTATATACCAGTGACCTTTTTAATACTTTTTATTGATTCCTTGAGATAATTTTCAAAGCTGAGATTTTTAGAGAGAACAAAAATACTTTGGTAAGAATTATCAAATTGTACATAAAGATTGTGCCAATTTATAATGCCACCAATAGCTTGTAATATTGTGCAGTTCATCTCATAATTGCTAGCAATACATATTATCTTAACTGTTTTTATTTTGAGAGAAGGGATAAATTAGCACATAAAAGATGCTATCACATTGCTATTTTCATTTGTGTAATTTTGACTACTCATAAGATTGAATGATAAAATCTACAAGTTTTCATTCTTGTTCAGAATTATTTGTTCAAGTTCATGGGGCTTGAAGCTTTTGTGAAAATGGGAAGGCATGTTTGGGGGCTACAGCAGGCTCAAGTAACTCAAGAAGACATTGCTATATGGCAGGCAGTGGGAATCATCTGATTTCAACTTTAACCCCTATCACTTAAAGAGAAAACCAAAGTTCTAAATGTGCAGGTGGCTACAATAAAATGGAATTTCAAAAAATAAATGAAAGAAAATAGACATTTCTGAAACAAGGACATACAGATGGCCAATAGACATATGAAAATATGCTTAACATCACTAATCATCAGAGAAATGCAAATAAAAACCACAATGAGATATCACCTCACACTGGTTAGAATGGGTATCACCAAAGGACAATATTTCATTTTTTCTTATGACCAAGTAATATTCCATTGTATTATTCTTTATAAATTATGTTTAGAAATTTTTATAATTCAAAAATATTTTCATTATTGTTTTATCCCCCCAGGACATATTTATTATTTTTTATTAGTTTCAGGTATACAAAGTGAAGTAAAATTTCTTAAAGTATTAATACAAATTGATTAGATGAAATTAACTCACCAAAAAAGGCACAGCTAATGCCAGGATATTCACAACTAGGAAAAACCTCATTGTTGCACCTAAAACTGGAAATTAAAAATATTAAATTAAAAGGATCTGTTACTAATAATTTAGGAGTGATTTGGAGCAATATTTCCTTTGCTTTAAGAAAAAATAGCCAGATTTTTATGGGTAGATTTAACTAATGTGGAAAATCTATTTTATCAAAAGCTTTAAAAAAAAAACTTGCAGTATAATATTTATTAATTTAATTTTTGGCTATATTACTGAAAGTGTCATTACAATGTTAATCATTAATTCTTTTACCATATACCAAGAACTACGAGGAAGTAGTCACTGTGTCAAGTGTTGAGGTTATCAGGGTGAATTGGTCTTGCCACTAAGTAGCATCAATTTCAGAAAGAGAGTTGTAACATACACAACTCACTGTAAGAGGAAAGAAAGTAGAAAATATCAAAAAAGTGGTTTTCTACACACACACAAAAGTTTCAATTAAGAAATCTACAAGTTCTTTGAGTAGGAGCTAGCATGTAGGTGGGACTTGCCTATGTAGAGATTCATAGGGAGAGAAACTTTTCAACAGAGGAGAAAATCTTGGGAATATGGATGGACATTTTGAATGGAGTGTTTTATGAGAAGGCGAAGATAAAGTTGGAATGAAAGTTTAGGGCAGAAAAGAGAGAGAGGCCTTAAATGCCAAGTTAGAGTTAGGCGTGGCTTTTTAAATAATGAAAACCAGTTGAGTGGTTTTTGAATTAGAGACTGACGTTACTACACATTCCTTTGGAGGACTGAGTCCTATCTCAGACACTATACTGTATAACTTTGGCCAAATAATTTCTCTTACATGGGCCTTACCTTTCTCACCTATAAAATGGAGGTTGGAACTAAGTGATTTCTAAAATTTTGTAATTCCATAATCAATCTAACAGGGAAATGCAAGATGGAAGAAGGAAAGTTTTCTGAAACTGCTCTCTTCATAATCTGCTTTTCCAGTATTGTAAATGATATGATTAACTTTATTGTGTTAATTAGAAATATAGATATGACATTTATAGTGGCTTTAATTGAAATATTTAAAGAAATAAATTTACCTTAGGTTTCTAAAGGAGTATAGATTTCACACCTGCTCATTTGATCCTTTTTTAATTTTTTCTTTTTAGAAAGATACATATAACACTTCAAATTTTTAATATTTAAGTACATATTGTATTTGTGAAGTAAATACTAACTATATAATTTTTACAGCTATTGATATTGTATAGATTTATTTTCTACGAACTTGAGTTTTACAAAAGAGGGTCACAGAGTTAAAGCCCAGATCAGGGAAAAGGGAGCACATCAGACTCCATTTGCCACTGATTCTCAGGTAATAATGTTTAGGAAGACTTTCTACTAAATTAGCTTCAGAACCATTGATAAGATATCATTGGATGGAAAAGAATTCATGTGGAATCAAATTTGAATAATCTGCAGCAACGCTCAAATTTCCTTGAGAGGGATGGAGTTCTTTATTAATTGTTCATTTGCCAGTTAAATTTTTCAGTTGAAATATATTTGACATATAAAATTGTATAAATTTAAGGTGTACAACATATTGACTTGATATTTTTATATATTGTTAGGTGATTGACATTATAGTGGTAATTGGCACCTCTATGACACCACAAAATTATCATTTCTCTTTTTGTGGTTGGAGTAATTAAGATCTAATCTCTTAGAAAATTTCATGATTATAATACAGCTAACCAAATAACTTGCCTAGATAACTCAGGAAGAATACCTTCTTTTGTAAATATAGACAACAATATTGTATTACAATCGCCAGTTAATTGTTAAATTTATAGATGAAACAATAATATGTATGTGGTGAATCACACTCCTTTTTCAATTCACACAGAATTATATAACACACACATTCTGTAAAAAATGATATTAATGCTTCTTTTTTTAATATAAACAGAAATCAGAGAGATAAGGCCATACTTAAGTTATCAGTTATCTTTAAACTAATGAGCACTTAAATTTGCCTTCATTGCTTGGTAAATTTTTGAAACAGTAGAAACATTCAGCTATCATGAGAATATAAAAAGCACATTTTAAAACAATAGCTATACTATAACAAATACAATTATGATATTTAGATAGAAATAAAATTTGAGGTTAATTAAGGGATCCATCAACATTATCACAAGCCCATCTTCCTGAGAAGTTATCTGTCTCTATTTGTCTGTAGGAATAGGATCATTGTCTTGAGCACCTTCTTCTTTATAATTTATATTGTCTTCAGTAGTTTAGCCAGTATCAAACCTTGGTTTAACCCAAAGTTAAGTTAAAAATAAATTTGATTATAACACCATATAAAATCTAAGGTTTAGTTTAGGAACTAATCTTAAAACGATGCCAAGATATGTTCAAGCTTAACAATAAAGACTAAAAGGAAGAAAATATACTTCTAAAATAACTTTGGTGGTATTATTACTAACTAGGGTGAAAAGCAATCATTCTCTCTGGATGTTCCAACATAATTACCTTTCCTTGTGCCTGTTGTGTCTTGCTTGCCAGTAGATTGAGTTGGCCTCTCAACTGTAAAGACCCAAGACTAATTTAAGGGTATCAATGCCTTGAGTCATGTGATTTATTTTCCTTTTGTGTTTTACCCAATAGGAATATGACAAAAAGGAAAGATTTGACAACAGCAGGGTTATCTTTGGTTCAATCTTAGTTAATGAAATGTAGAGGGGGAAATGGAGTTATCATTCATAAAGTTTAAGAGACAATTCTCACTTTTTCTAGAAATCATTTTTATATTTTATGAAGAGCTATAGAAGAATTTTAAAAAATATTAATTACATTCTTAATCATCTAATTCCACCTATTTGAACTTAAAGCTACTGTTAAAATAAAAAATAGCTAGCCACAAGACTTTCATATTTTAAATGTTTCTTTTTAGTTTAAGAGCCTGGATATCCAGCAACCCTACATATATTATGTGCTGTTTGTCTTTTTCTTTCCAGAATTACAACTATTGATTTTTAAAAATTAGAAAACTGACCATCTCTTACACAAGTGCAACTTCTTACAAGCTAAATCTAGATATAAAATACTTTAATCAACATAAATAGGGAGCCACTTGTATTTGAGCTATAACATGTATTCTTTAGTAAGCTTATGGTATAAGCATTCAATATATAAACAATCAACTTACTAATTAACTAACCTCTTATGAAACAAAGTTGTTTTCATATTTTTAAATTTTAATAATACAAATAAATTATTCTGGATGTACAAAATTGAATTATTGAATTGGAGGTAATTCTGTTTCAAGGACAGCTCATGTTGACTTACAGTGTATATATCACAAAACCAACAACATGGGAGATAGTATTTTGGTAAAATACAGCTAAGCAAATAATTTACCTAAATAACTCAGGGAAGAATATTTTCTTTTACTTACATTTCTCTAAAGAAAATGTTAATTATAACTTCACTTTAGCTGTGAAGGACTGGCGAGATTGAGGTATTTACAGGAATCAATGTAAGACTGCCAGAATACAAACAAGGAATAATATCAGCATTGTGGTTATTCTTATATTCCTGTCTTTTTCTTAGAACTATTTCATGTCTTATAAAGTTAGGAATGATGTTCAGAACCCTAGAATGCTTATTCAGTTTGTACAGAGCAGAGTAAGTTAAGGTTTTTTATTTCTCAGAATAGTTGGCTTCTGCTGTTTAGAGAAAGATGGCAGAATTTCAAAATTGCTAAAACAAGCTGCTAAAGTATTATACTAAGACCAGCCATTGTATCTGGACTGTTTAGTCACATATTTTACTTTGGCTCTCAAGGCCAAGTGATAGTTTGAAGGTTATGGTCTGGTACAAATTATGAAGGTGTCTAATTCCACATGGTAATTTCTCAGTCATTGATGTAGAGTCATAGGTTAATATTGATTTTATTTAATTCACAACTACCTGAAACTCCTTTAATAACATTGTTTTAGCAAGAAAATATACTTCACCTAGCAATGCTGGGAATTTTTCTCCCCTACTGAGAGAAAAACACTTCCATAGTGGCATCACCTATCTACTTCAAATAGGAATATGGCTCTCTTGGGAGCTTTGCAAAACTGAATGTTATTTTTTGAAATAACTTAAGTTATTTCAGGTACTGTTCCAGGCATTAGGGATATATTACTAACCAAAGCAGGCAAATATCCTTACCCTTGTGACGCTCATAGTCTAACATTTACTTGAATACTAGTGACACTGAACATTCCCCATATATGGATATATTGACCTAAGGCAATCTAAGAGAGCTAGAGTTTTGTTTTGTTTTTTTCTTTTTATTTTAATTGGGAAATTGGGGGAGGGAAACAGTACTGGGGAATTGGGGGGTGGGGGGAACTAGCCAAGTTTTTCTTCAATCTTTGTTGTGGAGGGCGCCAGTTGCCATCTGGCTTCCTGTCAGCAGCTCGTGGCCTCTAAGCTCAAGGCTTAGTTGCAGGTGGGCGTAGCCACCATACCATGCGGGAGTCAAATCCAGCAGCCTTGTTGTTAAGAGTGCACACTCTATTCACTGAGCCATCCGGGAAGCAGTTCAGCTCAAGGTGCTGAGTTCAACTTAGCTGCAGTTGGGCATAGCCCACTGAGCATAGCCCACCATCAAACAGGCAATCTTGTTACACCAGCTGAGCCATCCTGCCACCTGTTGGCAGTTCAGTGATAGCTCAGCTCAGGCACAGCGTCACTGGCCCATGTGGGAATCAAACTGGCGGAACTGTTGTTCAGAGCTCTCTCTCTCTTAAGCCAACTGTTAACCAACTGAGCCACTCGCTGGCTGAGAGCTAGAGTTTTGAGTGACTGTTGTAGGTGAATTAGATGAACTATCTATTGGAATTCTAATACTCTGCTGTTCTCCAAAGAAAAGCAAAAGGGAAATCAGAACTCCCATAATATGAAATCCCACGATGTTGGGATGGTGCTGAAGAAATTCTCAAAACTTAAGAGTGTTTGTAATCTGGAACTGATTCACCAGCCTTATTCTAGTTCCATAGTCATCTTAAGTGTCATGGCCTACTCCTGAAACAGCCCTGGAGTCTGGAAAGAGGACCAGCAGGGCTTCTTTGTCAAGTTACAGCTTCTTTTTGTTTAGGTCCAATAATCAGTGTCTATTTATATAACTACCCACACAATGAAGCTGGATAAGAGGCTATTGTGGGTTCATTAATTCACATTTCAAGCACTATGAAGTAAACATTTTGTGATAAGTGAAATGATAATTATTAACTCATTTTATGTTATTTTACCTACAATTTTTTATTGTTCTGTTAGCATTTCTTACATCTGATATGTACTTTATCTGAATTTTCTTTGGGTTTTATTTTTTTGTGTCTCATTTTATTTCTCAGCTACTTCATCAGTACCAGGCTGACCTCAATACTATATTGCTTGAAGTATAAAGCTGTTTGTGACAATAGTTGCAATGTAAATAACTCACATAACTTTCCATATGATTAATTCTTAAGGCATCATAAAATGAACATTTTAGTGCAGAAATTTGTATGATTTGGAAACCATTGCTATGATATGTGAAAATCATGGGAAAATAGCATGAAATTCTCTTAAAATTTTTTCAATACTAGCAAAATGAAATGTCACAGGTTTGCTCTCCTATAAACAATTCAGTTAAATAAACTGCACACACACATACAATTTTTATTAAATACAAAACGCTTTGAAGAATATAGTAAACAGTCACAATCTCTGCTTGCAGAGAACATGTAAAAAGATAATGCTTTCTGCTGGACAATGATAGGAAGACTCTTTGAGGCTGTGAGGAGACATTTCACATTATCTGGAGCCTAGAATTAATCTTATTAGGAATTTAACATCATCCCGTATATAAATTCATGCTTTAGTAACATTTAGGATCCCAGGGTTTCTGGATCCAATACAAGGACACAGATTATAAAAATACAAGTAATCAAGAAAACTTCTGTAAATATTTTGTGGGATGTCAGATGCTCACATGTCTTGTTAGGGAGACCACTTCATGGATGGAGTAGAGGCTTGATCACTGCACTGTATACCTGAAGCTGGTGTTGTATAATATTGTATGCCAACTGTAATTGAATATATATATAGTCATGTGATGTGGAGTATGGTGTGGAGTGGAGTCAAACGAATTGTAATAGATATGTATGATGTGTGGGGGGAGTAGGGTGGTGAATTGGGGGAGGGGGTTGTCACTTTGAGGGGTAAAAAGTATAACTATTGCACTGTGTTGTACACCTGAAACTAATTTTTAAAAAAGTTTATTTCATAATAAAATAATTTTAAAATAATAATTACAATAATAATAATAATAATCATACAATAAAAAATACTACCAGATTTTGAAAAAAGAAAACTTTTAATTTACATAAAGCATTATTTATCCGCTATGAACTTTAGGACCCTCTGTACTTTCTTGTATTTACTCCAAAAGGTCTTTTATTCCACTCATACCATTCAAAATAGATAGCCAGGTCAACTTTTATCTCCATGTGTCCAAGCCCAGTGCTACTGTTTAGATCTTAATCTCAGCAACCTTTGACATGGTGATTGGTCTTTCACACTTGTATTGATTTTTCTTTTCGTATTTCCTCTCAAATCTGGCTACTCTTAATTTTTCTTTTGGTTCTTCTTATTTTCCTCAAACTCTCAGTTTAGGAAAACTTCAAAGGTTCTTTCTGAGCTCACCAGCCCTTTAACTTTGTTCTCTTCTCTATTTTGAGTATCATTATCATTTACCTACTTGATTTCTATAGACTTAAATATTGTTTACATTCTGATAACTTCACTGAACTATAGATTCAGGTATCTGACAATTGTTTTAACACCTCCAGTTATATATGAAAGACACCACCAATTTATCATGAACAAGGTAAAATATTGATCTTCAAACACATCCTTTTTCAATCAAGTCCTCTAGCAGTCTTTTCCTCTGACACCATGATAACTCCCAGTGGCTCAAGAGAAAATTTTGAGTCATATTTTGTCCCCTCCTCTCTAACAATTCATTAGAAAAATTATAAACCCTATCTTAACAATATACCCTGAATCTGCCACCACTTTCTAGTCTTACCTTTATTGCCCTAGTCGGTCCCGTCTACTGGCATCTCACACCTGACCATCACAATAGTTGCATTTCTGGTACCACTAATTTCACTCTTATCACCTTATAATCATTCTCCACATAGTAATAAAATATTATTTTTGGACATATGTCTAGTATGATTATTCTCCTGCTTAAAATCTTTCATAAGCACTTAGAATACATTTCAAATATTTTATCAAAGCCTATCAGTTTCTATAAAATGTAGTCTCTTTCCATCCCTTTTACCTTGTCTTCTCTCACCCTTTCTCTCACTATGTGCAATATTTGAGGACCTTTCTGTTCCTAGAAGATGCGAAACTCTTTCCCAAATCAGCGACTTTTCACTTTTGTTCATATTCTCTGAAATGTTCTTACCCCAATTCTTCTCCTTAGTGTCTCCTTTATATTATTCAATTTCAGCTTCAATGTTTTCCTCTTAGAGACACTTCCTTGGCACCTTTTCTAAATAGTTATTTCCTTTCCTTCATCTCATTTTATTTGTTTTTCATAACATATCACAACATGAAAGGATTTTAAAATTTTATATATGTTCATTTACTATTCTTTGTTTTCTCCCTCTAGAAGTTAAGTTCCTCAGTGTATAGTCCTAAGTCTGACACATATTAGAAATAAATGCTTTATGCACAAATGATTAATTATCTGGATTATTTGTTTCAGTTTCAAATTATTGCCTCACTCCACACTACTAAGCCAGAACTTTTAAGGAAGGCGTATTCTTGGAAATCTGCATAGTTAATAAATACCTAAATCATCTTTTATACAGATGAAAGTTTGTAAATCACTACTTTCTTCTGGATGAAGTCAGCACCTAGTCATGAAGAACTTCTAAAGTGGACAGGCATATTATGTGTTTCCTGAAATTCTAATTTATTTCACTGGGATTGATTTTTCTGTGAAAGCATTAGAACTAACTTCCCCTAAACTGTTGGGAATGCTGAATTCTCTTTTGGTGTGATTGCAGCTAGATTTTAGTGTGGCCCCCTGGTTTTATTTTTTCCCTGTACTGAAGTATTCAGTAATTGAGAGAAAAGGATTTTTCAAGCAATTGGAGGGTGTGGCACTTCAACTGTCAATGTCTCACTTAAAAAAAAGTTATTAAATTTATTGGGGTGACATTGGTAAGTAAAATTATATCGTTTCAAGTATAGAATTTTATAATACATCATCTATATACTGCATTGTGTTTACACCACCCAAAGTCAATTCTCCTTCCATTACCATATTTACCCCCTTTACCCTCTTCTACCACCCCCATCCCCCCTTACCCTCTGGTAACCACTAAACTGTTGTCTGTGTCTATGAGTTTTTGTTTGTTTGTTCACTTGATGCTTTCAGTTTTATATCCCATATGAGTGAAATCATATGATTCTCAACTTTTTCTGTCTGATTTATTTCACTTAGCATAGTAATCTCAAGATACATCCATGTTGTCAGAAATGGCAGTATTTCATCTTTTCTTATTGCTGAGTAATAGTCCATTGTATCTATATACCACATCTTTTTTTAAATTAAAGTTTATTGGGGTGACAATTGTTAGCGAAGTCACATAGATTTCAGGTGTACAATTCTGTAATACATCATCTATATATCACAGTGTGTGTTCACCACCCAGAGTAAGTTCTCTTTCCATAATCATGTATTTGATCCCCTTTACTCTCACCTACCAACCCCCTCACGTCTTCTTTATCCAATCATCTATGAAAGGACACTTCAGTTGTTTTCATGTCTTGGCTATCATGAATAATGCTGCAATCAACACGGGGGTATATATGCCTTTATGGATAAATGTTTTCAGATTTTTGGAGTAGATACCCAGGCCACTGGGGCCTGTGGTAATTCTATTATTATTTTTTTGAGGAACCTTCATACTGTTTTTTCACAGTGGCTGTACCAATTTACATTCCCACCAGCAGTGGATGGGGGTTTCTTTCTCTCCACAACCTCACCTGTTATTATTTGTCTTATTGACAATAGCCATTAAAACAGGTGTGAGGTGGTGTCTCATTGTGGTTTTGATTTGCATTTCCTTAATAGCTAGTGAAGTTGAGCATTTTTTCATATATCTGTTGGCAGTTTGTTTTCTTGGGAGAAGTGTATATTCAGGTCTTCTGCCCATTTTTTAATTGGATTGTTGTTGTGTGTTTTTTCTGTTGAGTTATATTAGTTCTTCTTTATATTTTGGACATTAGCCCTTTATTGAAGGTGTTGTTTGGAAATATCTTCTCCCATTCAGTTGGATACCTCTTTATTTTGTTGATAGCTTCTTTTGCTGTGCAGAAGCTTTTTAGTTTGATATAGTCCCATTCATTTATTTTTGCTCTTACTTCTTTGGCCTTTGAGGTCAAATTCATAAAATTCTCTCTACACGAAAGGTTAATAATTTTAGTACCTATGCTTTCTTCGATGCAATTTATTGTTTCAGGTCTTATATGTTCAGTTCTTTAATCCATTTTGAGTTAATTTAAGTATATGGTGACAGATAGCAGTTTAACTTCACTTTTTTTGCATGTGGTTTTTCAATTTTCCCAGCACCATTTATTGAAGATGCTTTCTTCCCTCCATTGTCATGTTTTGGCTCCACTGTCAAAAATTATCTGTCTATAGATATATATTTTATTTCTGTGTTCTCAATTCTATTCCATTGCTCTGTGTGTCTGTTTTTCTGCTCAGTACTTTGCTTTTCACCTTTTCTTTCACCTTGTTGCTATTAGCTATCTTGGTTTGACTCAGCTTTGGCCAGAAGATTCAACTCTGCCTGGATATTATTGAATTCATATAAAATTCTAGGAAAATACTCTCTACTGAATATCTCAGTCATTTATGTAAAGAAATAGCTCATCAGATGATATTTGTTCTCTCTCTATATATATGAAAAATTCAGAAAAATGTGTGTACTAAACAAGAATATTACTAAGAGGGTAAAGGGTGTCAAATATACGGTGATGGAAAGAAAACTGACTCTAGGTAGTGAACACACAATGCAGTACATAGATGATGCATTATAGAATTCTACACTTGAAACCTATACAGTTTCACTAACCAATGTAATCCCAATAAAAAATTTTTTAAAAAAGAATGTCACTAAGATATTTATTACTTTCCCTTTTGTTTCTCAGGTCAGATATATTCCTAAAGTTATATTAATTTGTATATTCATTAGAAATACGTTCTAAATTATTTTATTCCCATCTTTTGCTCTCTTTGCCCAATGGAGCTAAATATCATTAAAAATTCCAACTTGTGTATAGAGTTTATCCATCCAGTAAACATCTATTGATGCTAATCTACTTGTCAATAATCTATTTATCCATTAAAGTTCAGGTCAAAGTCACTTGTGAGACTTTTCCTATATTGTGTAGGCAGATCTAGTTTCCCCTCTGCCTTGAAAACAAACAACAACTCTGTGAATGCTTTATTGGAGCACTAACTACATTTATTGAAGTTGTATACATGTTTATCTCCCCTCACAAGGTTGTAAGATTTTTAAAGGTGAAAGAAAAAAATCCCTTGTCCAAATCCCTAGCAATTAACATAATGATTGGCGCAATCTGAAAGATATATGAGGGACATGTGGGTCCTCCCCTAACAGTATAGGGGAAGTGAATTTAGCTCTCTGTTTACTTTTCTATGAAAGCTGTTGTCAATAATTAGTATATAAACACCATGTGAATGTGAAACCTCATCTCTATAGCTGATTACATTTTGAAATCACATAGTGTGTTTAAGGATACACTACCTTTATCAACTGTCTCAATGAGATGTGGATCATTCTATTGTCAATTTAGTTTGGAAAACGTAGTGAAGCAAAATGATTTTTTATACTGGCACTTCCAAGAATGTTATCATATGTATGTATACTATAAATTTCCAAGAGATATTTTGAGGACAAATATTTATTTTGAGGGCCATCTTGTGAGGTTAATGCTTCAAGAAAAACACTTTAGGAAAGAATGGTTTTGTGGATCTGATCCCCATAAGCCAATATCAGATTACAAAAGATAATGGAGGTTTGATGACTGGCTTATTGAGAAACTGTCCCACTAATCACAAGAATAAAAGGTGCCAGGACCAGGAATGATATTGCCCAGATTCACTGGAGGAATAACTGATTAATTTTAACTGAATATATTTGCTTCACAAGTGTAATAGTTAAAAGTAAATGATGACAGATCTTTTTTTTTCCTAGAAAGTTGCAATGGCATAATTTGAGATGCATAAAATAAAGTTCTAATCTGGGAGTTGACATATATCAAACATGTAAAAAAATTACATAACAGAGGAAAGAGTAAATTACAGAGCTGGCCCTGCAAAACTTCAGAACAGCAAAAGTTTGCTTTTGGCCCTTCTTCAGGCTCTGATTTCCTAACTTCTTTATGCCCCTCTGCCTTGGTTTCCCATTACTGCCTTTCCTTAGCCATGCAGTGACCTCAATCTGTCAGCTGTATGGTTGGAAAACACTCCGTATACAATTAATTTACCAAATTATATTGAGAACAGTTTGGTCCTCTTGCTGTCCCTCCCATAGTTTTAACTGGGATCACTGACTTTAATACCAGACAATGAATATTTAATGTTTGAGGAACTTCTAATCCCTGAAAATGGCTAAGAGAGACAGCAGCTTCCTTGCTCAAGCCTTGCCAAGAGGCTCATTAGGCTGGCCTTGATTTGCAGCCAGCTTATGGGTAATGGTGAAATTTCCCTTATTGACACTAAGAGTCTCAGCTATAAACACTATAAACTTGGGGTGGAGAAATGTGATCTTTGTTCAAAGAGAATTTTTATAACTTCCTGATAATTTACCTGTAGGGACAAGGCTGCCATTGTGACACAATGAAAGGCTCACTGTGTTACCTTGTTGGATGACTTTTGTCGTATACTGCAGGAAAGTTTATTTTCGTCACCACCTGCTACCTTTTCCTCCTTCAGGGTTTTGTTTCTAGGGTGCTCATACAGGATTTATGGGAACTGTTGATCAGGACAAATTGTCCCTCAATAAAGTTCACAAAGCCTTTGCTATGTGCATTTACTTTACATGCAAAAGAAAATACGCATCATAAATGAAAAGCCTCTGAACTTGTTTTTCCCAGAGTTGATGCAAATGTTTAACCCTCTAAGATATATATAATATACAGTTACATTGTCTTGAGGCAAAAAATTTTATTCATAACTTGACATTTTATGGGCCCTACAATTTCTATAGCAGAGTATGGGTGCTAACGTTGTAGCTGAGTAAGAGAGAATTGTTACCATATAAATACTGAGTGTAAGAGTTTCTTTTCTCTTTCACAAGAAGGAGCCATTTATTGACTAATATGTTGATATAAGTCAGAGATATAAAAAATATTTTTTTGAAAAATAAGAATTTGAAAGTTTTATTAATATATTCCATTTATGAGTCACTCATTGAGTACCTTCTACTCTGCTAAGTACTGAGGAATAGTTACATTATTGTGATACTACAGGAACTTACAATCTCCCCAAGAAGAATACAGAAATATAAATGAATTATTTATTAGAAGGTAAGCATAATAAGACTCATAAATAAGTCGGAACAAAATGCAGAGGGAGAGGATCAAAGTGGTGAGTGCTCCATTCTGTTTGGAGAGATAGGAGGGAGTTTCTCATGAACGTCATGATACTGGATTTGTATTTTGAAAGATAAATTGGATTTCCACACTGAAGCAGAGGAATGGACATTCCATGAAGAGAGTGCACCATAAGCAAAGGCACAGCTATGTGAGCGTGAAGGCCAATGGTGGGGAAAGGCAATGGCCTGGTGTGACATTGAGGATATATGGGAGGCTTGGCTGGTTGTAAGGGATTTGAAAGAAGCTTGAGGTTAGTATGTAGAAGGCCTTGAATGCCATGCAGAGGAAAATGGATTTTATATTATAGACAATAAGACTTCCAAGGCATTGAAGCAAATCAGAAATATAAGTCAAAACATATTTTGTAAACCAACTCCAGTGCAGAGTGGCTGCTAGATTAGCAGAGGAGGAGATGGGTGGCAGTTACCCTTATTAGCATGTGTTTGATTTTTCCTACTGAAATAAAGTGAAAACAGATGGATTTAACTAATCTTTGGTACTGCCATCATGGAATCCTGGATTCAGAATTTGTTTTAATAGATATGAAGTTGAAACAAAGGCCTAAGAGTTGGATAGGCCTGGTTTGTATTCTGTTCCCGCCATATACGAGATCCATGACTGTGTATGTTCATAGGACTTTCATGATCTTCCATTTTCCCACATTAGAAACATGATTACTGTACAGAGATTTGTACAGTAAATTTGTAAAGATTTGATGATATAATGATTCAGAAAAGCACTTTGTAACCTTACAAGCATGATATAAATGCTGTTTTTAGGATCTCACTAATCATTGGTTTTTTGAAGTTTGAGACAGTACTTGATTGATTTTGATATCCTTTACCAATACATCAGGTTTAATATCCTACTGAAAATAAATTCCACATTCAATTGAGTAATTGAAACAATCTGGTGCTTTTTTGAATTAAATTAAATTGACCTCTGGCTCTTATTAATACAATCAGTACAACCACACAGCATAAGCTGCTGAATAGACTTTTATTCAACGTATTTGCAGGGCTACCTCTACTCCCCATACTTGCCCTAGAATAGTTAAACAAATTAAAATTTATCAAAATTTACTTTGAATTTCTACTGGTAATGCACATTTAGAAAATAGGAAACCAAGATCTTTTTTTGTGTTTAAAAAAGAGGACCACTAAAGAAATTGATGAGAGAATATTGTATGTTACTTCTATTGCATTTATTTTTCTTTTATTAACAGAAATAGTGATTCTTCAAGGAGGTGGTTCACATGCAGTTTTAGTGACCTGAAATAAATGACAGGCTTACAGTTATTAATCCTAATGGGTCATTTGCTTATGCTTCTAAGGTTTTTGCTTTTAATACAAATATTGTCTCAAAGCATATCTAGTTCAAGGACTGGGAAACTTTCTGCTCAAGAAGACTGAGTAAATGCAAGAAAGAAGGCAGGGGCCGTTAGTGGTAGAGATTAGCTGAAAGTATGTTTGTTTCCTAGAAGAGTCCCTTGAGTCCTAATATAATCTTTAATATAGTGTACTTTCCCTCAGTTTATCTGGTACTTGACATACCATCAACTTTATTTTTGATATGATGAGATGATAGAGGTGTCTACTCTAAGTGGAACATTCAACCTTTAGGGTTTTTATAATAATGTGACAATCAGAAAGTAGGTTTGGGTTTTAATATTAATTTGAAAAAGGAATAGGCTGAGTTTATTTCAGATCCTAGACCCACATGTTCATCTGTTATGATCTCTACTTTGGTTAAAGTTTTACCTTCTTTAGCCTTCTGATTTAGCTCCAAAATACACAGATGTTGATGATAGTAGAAAATGTTAAAATATATTTTGTAAAAATATTTTAATATGAAGGGGTTTGTTTCTATGACATCACAGAAAATGAGGAATTTAAACTGCTATGCTGGGGCCGGACAAGTGGCTCGGTAGTTAAGCGCTGGCTTGGGAAGCCAGCAGCCCTGGTTCAGGTCTCACATATGAGGGCCAGTAACACTGCCCTCAAAAATAATAATAATAATAATAAACTGCTATGCTGGTTAGATCATGGAAGATTAGATGTATGTACCTCTGAGCAGAGACCCTAACAATTTATATCAGAGAAAAAGATTGAAACAAATTGTGACTTAGTGGGGCTAAGTGAAAATACTTGAACTTCCTTTTCATGAAATGATGTATTCAAATTTTTAAAAATCACATGCTTTGTACTTGCATACTTACCACCCATTTCATCTTAAATTGCACTGGGACTTTTCTTTCTTGTTTACTGTCCACTAATAGGAGTAGGTAGAGGGACAGATGGAGGTATCGGAATAGGAAAAAAAAAGTATCTAAACCATGGATATCTTGGATATCGGAATGGTGGATATGGGCCAAATGGATATCTGTAAGGAGGCACACGAAAGTGTAAAGGTGATTCATTACTCCCACTGGCCTGTTGAAAGAAATTAAATAGGCTTGTTGTACTCTTTACAAAGGAGTGAGACAAAATAGTCTTTTGACACACTAATCTTCATTTTTTGGGTAGAGGCTTTAGAAGCTCTAAAATCATTTACCTTTTCTATGTGTAATGTGAACAGGGGTTTGATTAACTTGCATTACTTTATAAAAATTTAGGAAATTACTTAGAGATGAACATGTTCTTGTACCTTTCTACTCATGGCCAAACATTCCTGATAGCATATCTATAATTATAAGGTCAGGGGAAGAGTTCGATGAGGGAACATCAAATTTCCCCCTTGCTTTTATACAAGTTCTTTACCCAAACCATGTGTTATACAGTCTCCTCTTTATCTCTTGTCTTTTCTTTTTTTTCCTCTCAGTTTTCTATCCATATCCTTATCAAGTTCTGTATCCTTAAACACTGTAAATTTCAGTCTCAAAACCATGCTTCCTTTTAGATAATAAGATTTTCGTAAGTATAAGCAAATCTCTAAACAAGACTCTCCTTTTAAAAAACATTTTTGATTAACTGTTTAGCCCAAATATTCCTTTAGTGAATTTAGCACTGGTGGGATCATCAAAGCTGGCCCACATTTCCTAATTCTCAAGTTTTAATTATGTTTTTTTTACCTTTTCTGGAATGGACTTTTTAGAGTTAAAGCAAAGTGGAGGCATGAACAATTATGAACTTTTATTAAGCTAGATAATTTTAGTAAAAATTATTATAACTCAACTCATAACAGAGATTTAAGTTTCAATTTAAGTCCCACTGTTACATGAAATGCTGAGATAATTCCCTTTCTATACACAGAGATTAAATCCCTGAAGTCTATTCTGTTGAGTACTAATACCAAACTCTTTAAGGACTTCTCTAGAGTTTGAGAAGTTTAGATAAAGAAATATCTTTAACCACAGTTATGGATGTTTCTCATAGAAATCTAACATGTTCAAAAAATCAAGAAATGTAACTTACACTTCGTGATTCTCTTTTCTGGTCTTGAGAGACCTAAAGCCCAAACAATGAAATTAATTCAACTCATGCTGATGAAACACACAAACTAAGAAATACATACCTTTGTATGAAGAAAAGAATTTGACTATCCACTACCTACTCTTGTCTCATGTATTTATTTATTTTTTTGAAAATGTAGGCTTTAAATGCCTAGAAAACATTGTAGCAACTATTTTTCTAAAAAGTGTTAATATGTATTTTAAATGACTCAAATTTACCACTATTCCAATGAGGAATTGAACTATACACTGAACAATACATGATTTATAATATTTTCTAGAAAATAATATTAAACGGGAAGGTGTTAGGCATATTTATAAAATAGAATACAGTGCATGCAGGAAAAAATTTTCTAGGATTCATGGTCAGAACAAAAAAATGCTAAATACTCTGGAGTGTTGAAAAGGATACTTACAGGGAAACCAACAGTTACTGCCAAGATGGCTGTGATTAGAAGGAGAACTTTCATCTTATTCAGAAAGATCCTAGAAGTCAGCAGAAAGACTAAATGTTAGCATAAATTCAGAAGACACAGTTATAGTATGTTTTAAGTTACTAATAGGTCTTTGACCTTGGCCAAGTCTCTTACTATTAGGGCATCAATCTAGTTGTTCATGAGGAACATTGTTTTTTAGGTAAAGTTAAAGGTACTTTGATTTTACATCTATGTTACAGCAATTCTTTTATAAACAAACATTAACATATTATTTAAGAATAATACTTGTCTGAACATAGTAATAAAAGTAGTTTCTGAAATGAAATACTGACTGCCTTGGTTAATACAGAGAATTTCAGTGTGGGGCAAACAGTTATTTAGCAGTCTCAGGAAGTTCAAACCACATCTCATATTATGTCCATGAAATTAATTTAGGTAACAGAATTATTTGCATTAGTTCCTAGGCAACCCAAAAAATTCCAGGTGTTTAGAGGGACCTATTTTTGACATTTGGGAAAGAACATTTCCAAACATTTTGTTTTATTTTAATTTTTATTGTAGATTCCTTATCTTAAGATACAGTTTGTTATAATTAATACATCAGTTATGATTGCTAATAAATATTTGAGAAAACTGAGCTCATTTAAATATGAAACTAATGATCATATATAGAGAAATTGACAATAAGAGAAGCTTTTGCATTTACAGTAATTCATTACTAATACAATAAACATGTGTATAATACTTGATTTCAAACATGAATAGGTAATTTTCCTTATGGGATGGTACCACTAGTCATTAATCCGCTTTGTGATGGCGTAGATGCAGTAGACACTAGAGAATACATGGCAGGGGGCTAAGGGGGAGTTTGGAAAGGCAATCAAGTTGGAAAGAGGAGTTGGTTAGGGGACTTTTCTTCAAGTTGCCCTCTATTTATTTATTAGTTTATTTATTCCTAAAGTATTTCCTGATCACTGATTGTTTGACACTATTGTAGGGGTCAGGTATACATAGCATTACAAAAGTCCTGGTTTCATGGACTTCCATAAGCACACTGTTATAGGTCCAAACATTGCAAAGCTGTCTAAAGATTACTTAATTTAAAGCTTTATATTGAGGAAAATGTCAATTATCTATATCATCTTTATTATTTTGAGGTGGCTTTGAGTTGTTTAATGAAGATTCTAGGGGGATTTGATTACCTCTTAATGCTTCCTAAATATATATGAGACAGAAGAAAAAAATGTAAAAGAAAAAGATACTTAAAATTTGATTGTATTGTCTTTACTTTATGATCATCATATTGTCTTTATTTTTTATTATATTGATCAAAATTCAAATTGGGATAAGATGATGTTATGACTATAAGAAGTTCAGGATTCTATAGGATGACTGACAGTACAGGCAATTAACAGAAAAAATTTTATGCACATACACACACATACACGTGCATTTGCTCCTCACAGAGACACATATGTACACACATAGCATAAATGTACACATAGCATGTGTAAGAATTGTGCTAGGTGTTATCAGGGATGTAAATGATCAAGCATGATTTCTGCCCTCTGAAAGCTAGTAAGGAAAGACAGATAAAGACTTTTTTTAATAATATAAGGCAAAGTATGATAAATACTATATATAGCAATTACGAAGTATTGAGAGCATACAGAAAATAAAAGACAAATTAAGGAGACAGTTTCGGAGAAGATAGAACTTAAGCAGAGCATTTACAATAGGAAGAAATTCAACTGGTTTCAAAGATTATTCAAAACCATGTTAAGCAAACCACATCACAGGCTTCTAAATTATGTCTTGTAGTCAGGACACAGCATAATGACCAATTACCACATTTTATTTTTCAGAAGCTGTAGTCCTGATAGAAGTATATTGTAGCTGTACATCTTTGAAAAAAATTAGATGCATTTTCCTTGGGCATCAATTTTATTCAAGAATGTATTGGAAAACATTTACACAATTTTTATATTAAAATCAGCATGGTATGTTATAGAATGTAATGTAAATACAGCAATTTTTAAAGATAAAACAGGAAACTACAAATAAATTGGCAGTTGTTCACACTTTAGAGAATATCTGGTATTGCATGTTCCCTTTCTTTGTTGACTTAAACCAAAAAAATTCAACATGAATGGCCAGATCCCCTGGAACAGTCTCACTGTCCAACCCCCCTCCCTGCACCCGCCACCCCCACACCACCATCCAGTACTCCACCTGCACAAAGATTTGTGTATGGTCATTCTAAAATATGCACTTATTACGGGTTGGTGGAGATTTTAAGAAAAGTTTGTAACCAGGTATACCCAAAATGATTGTCTAATTACTTAGTTTATAATTTCCTAAGCAACCATTACACGATAGTTTCAATAGTTTTACTTTTGATAGTTTAAAGGATATGTGTGTATATCTCTTTCTATCTATATAGACAATATATATTAGATATATATCATAATATACCTCAGTTTACAGTAATATTTAAGACCTCTCTTACCTCAAACTTTCCAGACAGTTTCTTCTCTAGGAGATGGGAAGTGACTGGCCCTGGAATATTACAACTATTTTTATACACTCAGAAGTAAGTGGAATAAAGTCTGTGGTTTGAATCCTTCTCTTCTGGGATCAATTACTCGGTTGAGTCATCAACCATCATAATGTGTTGAAATTGGGGAATAACCACCATTTACAGTTTCAATGAAACTTTGGCTGAGTGGCCACCAAATACATCTATTTGTGGTTTCTTTTCAAAATTTTATGTATCTTGTGTATTTAATGCTTTCCACTTCACATGATGGTGTCCTATGCTCTTATAGAAAACATTTTTTTAAGTTCCATAATTTGAAAAATATTTTCTAAGCCTCTTATTGGTATTGGAGTATAATCTATTGGAAAGCATTTTTTGGTAGTGTTGTGATTTTAAGAAAACAGAGAATCTTTTAAAAATGTTAAAGATGAGGTGAAAACTTTTTGCATGATTCTACTTTCAGCTCTTTGGTTTTAGTGAGCAGAATTTAGAGGTTCACGGATCAATGGACCACATTTTTGAGTATCAAAGCACTGTGGTTACCTTCTGAGATACTACTATACTTTGTTTTTCTATTAAAGCTGTACTTAACAGAAAAAGTATAACCATCAAATGTAGGACCAAAAACTAGAGCCCTCAAGAATTTCAAGAATCTTCTTTTTTTAAAATTTGGATGTCTGCTTTTTATTATTTATTTATTTATTTATTTTTAGCTGAGCCATCCTGCCATCTGTTGGCAGCTCAGTGGCAGCTCAGCTCGGGCTGGGCATGCAACTGCGTTTGCTCAAAGCTGAGCTTGCACTCTTGAGCGAGCTCTTAATCAACTCAGCCACTCGGGCCGGCCCCAAGAAGAATTTCAAGAATCTTCTTTTTTTTAAATTTGGATGTCTGCTTTTTATTATTTATTTATTTATTTATTTATTTATTTATTTATTTTTAGCTGAGCCATCCTGCCACCTGTTGGCAGCTCAGTGGCAGCTCAGCTCGGGCTGGGCATCCAACTGCGTTTGCTCAAAGCTGAGCTTGCACTCTTGAGTGAGCTCTTAATCAACTCAGCCACTCGGGCCGGCCCCAAGAATCTTCTTAAGCATGTATACATACTGTGTGTGCTATACTGAAAGTCATAAAACTTGGACTTTTTACTATTTACTTGAGAGCTCTCAAGAATATTGCATCCTTGAGGTCAATTTCTATTTCAGTAGAGTTTATATGATCTAAATTGTAGTAATGCATCAATTTCCTTTTCCATTTATCCTTTCTAGAAATGATTTCTCAAGAGAGCCTAGAAAAATAATAACAGCTTGCACTTCTTTCCATGCTCAAGCACACATACACACCTAAGTGCTTTATATGTATTACATCATTTAATCCTCAAAATAACCAACCCTAAGAGCAACATACTAATATCAGCATCATCCCCATATTATAGATAAAGAGCCTGAAAAGTAGAGAATGCTAGTAACAGGTCTAAGACATTGTAACTAGTACCCTGGTGGAGATGGTATTAAACACCAGCAATTAAGTTCCAAAACCTACATTCTTAGTTAGTGCTTTATATTGTCACTATAGCAGAAAGTTAGAAAAATCAATGCAAACCCAGAGAAACACTAAACTTTCTTTACCTAAAGCTGAACATGTAATCTTATCTCATTGATTTAAATAAAACTGCTGCAAATGGAAACCTAATTTATTAAACTTAATATTATGTTGTATATTGCTTTTTATTTTGACTGATCTGGAGTTAGAGTAGATTTCTTCAGAACTAGGGATAATAAGTTTGTGCGTGTGCATGTGTGTGTGCACGTGTACATAACATACTATTCACTTCTTTATCTTACAACCTGTATTTCAGTTTCTTCTACTTATCTGAAACTGTCATAACACAAGCTACCCATTACCACTTAATTGTGAAAACAATAAATGCTTTTCTGTCCTCATGTTATTGACATTTCTTGGCATTTAATAGTGGTAACTATGCCCATCGGGAAACTTATCTTTCTTACCTTGGCTTGTTAAAACCACTCCCCCTTGTTATTTTTCTACTTTTCTGATTGTAACCTTGTCTTCAATGATTCTTTTTTTCTTAAGTCATTGTATATGACCTCTTACCTTTTTAGTTTATACTTACTCTGAATAATAAAATCTACTCTGATTCCCTAACTGATGCCTTCAGCACAATCTAGATGTCTAATGTGTGCAATTCAAAACTGAACTTATTATTTTTCCCTCCAAATCTGCTCCTCTCTTTTATTTTAAACTCAGCTAATGGTCATTATTCACACACTCATCCAAGTCAGAAATCTGAGATTCACCCTATACTCTCCTTGCCCTTGCCCTTTGGCATCTAATGGTAATTAAGGTTTCCCTTATTGTATATTCCCGGATCAGTCTCTTTCATCCTCATTATCATTTCCTTCATTTAGTTCCTGATTCACTTACAATAGCCTCTCAATTAGATTTCCTGTCTCCATTATTCTCCTTCTCCAATTCATCTTCCTCATAAGCTTCTAAAGTGGCTTTCAAACCTTTTAAAAAGCAACTCATGGAAAAAAAATGCATGTTATGTCATAATTGAGTATATGTGCATACATACACAGACAACTGAAACAGGGTTTTTAAAAAAATAAGTTTTATTTATTAAACTTTTAAAATACATAATATTTTTCCTGCATTATTGAGATATATTTGACATTTAACATTGAGTAAGTTCAGGTACAATGTAATGGTTTGTTACATGTATATATATTGTGAATTGAGTGCCACAATAAGTTTGGTTAACATATTCATCGCTTCACATAGTTACTTTTTGTGTATGTAAACACTTAAGATCTAACTCTCTCAGCATCTTTCGAGTATATAAAACAGTATTAACTATAGTCACAATACTATACATGAGGTCCCCAGAAATCATTAGTTTTGAAACAGGAGTGACCACCATCACTCATTTCCTCCACTGCCAGGCAATCACCAATCTACTTTCCATTTCTATGAGTTTTTTGTTTGTTTGTTTGTTTATTTTTAGATTTTCCAGACAAGCGAGATCATACAGTTTATGTCTTTCTAATAAGAACTGTTTGCTTTCCTAATCTTTGGTTTCCATTTGTGTTGGCCCAGAGGTAGTACTAATTAAGCTAGCAGGTTACATAAAGCTGTGGTTATCCTGTTACTGAAAGTCTAACTATCAAGAAGGAGCAAGAAAAATGAAGTCAATAATAGATATCGCCAAGCTAAATGAAAGGAAGAGCTCTAGCTTTGACTGATCTATATTTTGACTTTTAGATCCTCTTAATTAGCTGTTAAGTAGGCAAGTCAGAGTCTCTGAGTCTCAATTTTCCTACCTTTAAAGTGAGGATAAAGATAATTATTTCTGGAATTGGGAAATAAGTGAAATGAAATGTATAAAAGCACTCATCATGGTGTCTGACTCCTTAAATGATGATTTTGTCAGGATCAAAGCTTCAGCTTTGAATAAATCAGACCTCTTCCTGACACAAATCCTCTGGATTCCTCAGATAATTACATTCCTCAGCGAATACAAGGTACATGAAAGTGCCTTACATAGTAAGTGGAACTGGATCGAGGCTTACCTAATATGTTAGTTACATCTGAATATAAGTAGGGGAATTTTGAAACCAAGTAGTATCAGGAGGGAGGAACTATTCTTTGTGGTTGGTGATTTAACTTTACCCTCCACACAGTCCACTAAGCACTGTCTCACAAGGTGTAATTCTGGCTGAATTCAGGAAATAGGAGCTGCTGTTACTTTCTTGTGTTAATCTTAATTCAAATGGCTAGAATGTGATAACAGAGAACACCCTGGTTTAACAGCATGACAATTATAGATACGAAAACACAATGGTAACCCAAGAAACACCAGAAAGAGGTCATGAGTGGCCTTCAGAAGTTGGGCAGGCTGTCATGAAAGAGGGTTTGAGTTTGTTTGGGGGGACAGAGATGGCAGGAATGAAAATTAGCATATCAATATATTAAAAATAATCTGTAAGGAAAGACTTTTTAAAAGTTAAAAACACCTATCTTTGCAGATATTCAAGGAGAGGTTGAGTGACCATAGACTGGGATGTAGTTGAGGGGATTTTTGTGTGGCCAGTAGAATTGGTTACATGACTTCATTTGTACTCTTGCAAGCATAATACTCTCAGAATGGATGGTAAACAGGGATGGCAATACCTACGGGAACAGGTTTAGCAATTAAATTTTTTTGAAGGCCCATAGGCTTATTCTCATTAAAGGATTAGAATTGGTATACGGAAATGCACATTTTAAGCCATACTATGGGAAGATTTAGCTGTGGATTAACTATAACTTCAATAAGAGAGCAGAAATATTTTTTTTCACATCTTGTGGATAATAAAGTTTTAAAAATTCAACATGTACACATTCTTTAGGCATTTTCACCTTTTTATGTGTATGTGTGAATTGAAAACCATGAGATATGATCTAGCCTTTAATGGCTTAAATACTTGTCAATACTAAGGAGGAATTTTCTTATTTAAAAAAAGCCCATGACATTTTTCGTCTGAGAGAGTGAATATAGACAAATCTCTGAATTCTCTTCAAAGCCTCTGAAAATGTTATATATTCAACTAGAAGTGATCTTAGTGACTATGGATTCCTGCAAAAGAATTAGAATCCTATGTGGCCATGTTGTAGAATCTAAGTGGTTGTCAATTCCCCAATCTCCATGGCACACTCATCCCCCACCTGTTAAAAAGGAAAGTGAATATGAGTTCTCATGCCTGGAGTCTGCACTGGCAAGTGCCAGAGTTATGGCCAGAGAAACCCATGTCCACTGTAGTGTTCCCTAGAATGGGCCTGGCTTTTAGTGGCACCAAGTATGTGCTTAATAAATACTTATTGCATAAACAAATTAGACTCCTCAAAAATTGCTTCAGATATCTCCTGGTGCTCTTTATCAGTTATACAATAGGTTGAAGCCAAAGGCACTGTTTATTGAGAAGCCCTGTTTTTAACTGTTCCCCACACTCATGAGACATCATTTTATCAGCACAATTTAAATTTTATACCAAATTCCATTGATAATTTGATATTTTTCATATGGCTCAAATGATGGAAATTGCCATATTTGATATATATTACAAGTAGCTTATGCAGCCCATTCCAAAACTTCCTTTTCTTTCTGCAAAATATATCATTTCTTTTTCTCAAGTTCCAATAAAAATTTAAATACAAAACATTAAAATATTAATGACCTCCTCCTATGCACTTTACATTTTTTTCTAAAGTATTTGAATGGAAACTAATATTTTGATATAAAATGTGGTTTATAGGACTGCTACCTAAAACTGCTCTATTACAAAGACCTTTGTAGACCCATTCTGTGGTTCTTCCTTTATAGACATTTTCCCCTGATGCCTGCTCCTCAGACAGAAGTTAAGAAAATAGCCAGTAGAGTCATCCATCCGGATCTGAATCATACCCCTCCATTTGCTTTAGATGAATGTCTAAACCTTTTATAACTACCCAGTTATTCAGCATTAAAATAACAGTAACAACAGTTTACCTGTTTGCCTCATAGCTTTAACAATTTAAATAAGAATGTTTTCTATACGACAGTGTGTTAAAATCCATGGTCTTGAAATTGAATTGCATCTCCTTCAACCTGATCTCCATGTTCATGATCCAGATTTTCAAGTTTTTTCTCCCTTTGTTTTTACCTTTGAATTATCAAAATATAAGAAGCTTCCTGTATTTAATAAAGATTCTAATTATGATAAATCCTAAAGGATCCACATAATTAGAACATGTTCTATTAGCTTTACATTATTTAAGACAACATCATCAAAATACTTACATGCTAGAAGCTGACAAATGCTTACATGAAATACATGGTATGTATTCACGATAGCCCTATGGGATAAGCTATGCAGTTATTCCTATATTATAGATAAGGAAAATTTGGCTTAGAAAGTTAGGTATCTAAGATCACAAATCTAGTAAACTGTGTAACTGGAATGCAGAATTAGTCAATTCCTATCCACAACACAAATAACATGAAATGAATTAGGGAAAATCCACTTAGTGAATTATAAAGACGCTGTACAGATTTTAAGCAGTTATACAATCTGTTATTTTAAAAACTTTTTATATTAAAAAGGTTGCATTCCAACCCATTTGGACAAAGGGATATAATGTATAACAAAGATAAAATGTCTTACAAAGGAAAAACTGATGGGGGCTAGATGGGACAGGGGTGGGCATGAGGGAGAAGAGGAGGGAACGAAGCAATATAAACTGTTAACTACAATACTACTACAGAGACAGAAGAGACAGTTTAGGGAATAAATCAATAATGTTGTAAATATTTTTTTAGGGGACCAGATGGACTCATGTCTTGTCAGGCAGACCACTTCATCGACGATGTAGTGGCCTGACTACTGCACTGTACATCTGAAATGCCTCTGATTAATATTAGATGTTGACTATAATTTAACACATATATAGTCATGAAATGTGGAATATAGTGTGGGGAATGTAGTCAACGGAATTGTAATAGATATGTGTGATATCGGAGGTTGGGGAGACAGGGAAGGGGAGAGAGAGTAGTCACTTTGTAAGGGGTGAAAAAGATAACTATTGCACAGTTTTGTATATCTGTAACTATTAATAATAAAAAAATAATAATAAAAAAATAATAAAAAACAAAGATAGTCTTTTAATTTATGTACTTGAAATAATAACTATATATTCAAAAGGATGATACATTTTGGTTTGGACAAGGAAAGTTTTAGAGCAGCCACAAAAACATTTTTTATAATAATTGGACATCTTAGAAGGCAAATATTAAAAGTTATTTATTTTTAAGATATATCAAATATACAAAATTCTTAATGGAATTTTCTGTGATATTTAAAGAGTACTAGTAGCATTTTCATGTCTTATGATTTGGATAGGATAGTAAACAGGACTGCTCAGCTTTGCCCTTGCTATTTATGAAATTATTATTGGAGAGAATCAGGTTGTTTTCGAAGTAGATTTTACTCATTAATTTATTAATATGTTAAGTATTTATTGTGCTTTAATTAGAGATCAGGTACTATGCTAGTCACTATAATGCTCATCAGAGAAGGCATTATCCATGCCTTATAAATAGCATTATAAGTGAAATGATTAAAGGAGTATGGGTACTGCAGAAATACAGAGCAGATACCCCAGCCTAATATAAATGGTCTATGAGAAGTATACCAGAAAAAGTAAAGACCTAAGAAGTAATATTAACCAAGTGAAGAGAAGAAGGACTGTTGTTCCAGGCAGAGGGAACAGAGTGTGACATTTCAGGTTTCAGGGGTTCATGGCATATTCTATGAAATGTAAAGGAGTTTACTTTGGCTTCACTGTAGTGATCAATGGGTTTATGACAAATATATTAGCAGGACTAAGTAATATGAACCTTTTAAGCCAATTAACAGAGTTTGGAGTTTAAGCAGAAACCAATGCATTGCATGGTTTTAAGCAGGGGAGTAAAATGATCAGGGTTCCATTTTTGAATGACCATTCTATTTCTGGGGGAACAAATATGGAGATGCTTATATATTCATCTTCATAAGAGATACTCATGTTCTTCAGAGGGTAGAGATAGTGAAGATCTTTTTTAATCTTTTTTAAGATTAAAAAGATATTTATGAGAGAAAATCTCTCATAAAAAAGATTAAAAAGATATTTATAAGAGAAAATCTTCAGAATATAGACTTCCAGCTTCTATTAATGGCAGAAAAGTTTATATTGAATTAAAGCTCCTGCTAATAACAATTATAAGCTCTGGGCATAATATGAAGAAAAAAAAAGTTGGAAGACATTGGAGAGTGACCAAAAGCAGGTAGAAACTTAAGGAAATTAGACTCTTGCAATAAAGGTTAAATCTACATTTATATCACTTTTCTTTTATAGGCACTTCCCATCTGCAGCGTGGGGGCAGCTAGACGTCAATAAGGAAGCCACAGTTTCTGAGACATCAGAGGAGGTTTGGGGATGCCAGAGGGGGAAAGTCCCATAATGGAAGGAACCTCTGAGGTGGGAACCTCAAAATCTGTGTATAAACTCTCCAAATCCTTGGCTGAGTATGCATATACATATGCAAAGCAAGATATCAAGGATCCCAGGGGAAAGCAATAGCTGAAAAGTTGAAAGAGCAGAGATTTCAGCAACTTCCTGTTGCTGTGGTGACTGAGTCAGGAATTAGAGTTCCATCAACTTAGAGGAGCTTGATTAACACCACAGGCCAGAATGACAGCCTCATAGGTGTAAAGACCATGTTGATAGAACTTATTTTTGCCCTAGCACCAAGGACAAAACTGAAATATATGATTATACAAATAAGTAAAAAAAAGCCTCCACAAGATCAATTTGATACCCCAGTAGATCAACTATGATAATATATACAAATATTAGCATATATATATATATATATATATATATATATATATATATATATATATCACATCAAACTACACAATTAAAGTTTATGCATCTAAAAATGTTGCTAGAGTGTCAGATGGGTAGTAGACTTGTTGGGGTTATCAGTCTGTGAGGGATATAAATGTCTAATCACTATGTTGTTTTGTACATCTGAAACTAATAATAAAAAAATAGAAAATAAAATAAAAATGGTACTAGATTATGATGATACATTGGATATGGGTGTAAAGTTGGAGGTGAGGTCATACATGAATTCTGTGTTTCAGTCTTGAACTAATGCTGTTATAATCCATTTAGCTAAGAAGCACCTCATGTAGAAGGTTGGTAGGGAAAATTTTGAATCTTGTGGATTATCAAATCTAAGCAAAACTGATTTTAGAGAAATTATTCTACATAGAATTTTCTGGTCAACCCTGTTCAAAATTGAACTCCTTTTTCTGCTTCACCTTTCTTTTACTGGCCTGAAAAAGAAAAAGTAGAATGCTGGACTTGAAACAAACAAATAAACAAAACCTAGTTCTTTGCATGTATTCTGGTGATATTTTCATAATCTATACACTCTTGTCTTTCTAACTTTGGTAAAAGAAATGATAGAGTTTAAAGCTGTTGTATAAAATGTTTTGAAAACAGAATATCTCATTGATAGTTGTAGTATTCAAGTTTTCACATACTTGTTCAAGAATACCTTACGACTTAACATCTTCCTGAAACATATTGGATCCTAAACAGAGATTAGGGAATTTATTTTTTAAGTTGTCACTAGATTGGATCTGTTAAAACTATCCACAGTCATAAGGTCCTGTTAATATTGCCTAGAATAAAGAATAAATTCAGCATGCTTTAGTTTAATATTAATGTTTTTATCAAAATATTTATTCTTGAAGTAATTTCTCACTGTTCATTATTCCATTTTTTGTATAGTACTTATCCACTTTATGGTTTTATATGTTATAATAATATTGTATTCATAGAACCCCCATGTTTTAGAAAGTATTTATTATTATAACCCCTAATATTACCAAACTCTTGATTTGATTATAACTTGATGCTTAGAGTTTTGCAGTTTTCCCTGAGTTCACTTCTCTTCACTGTACCTTCAGACAGAATAGCTATGTTATACTCATATCTCACTTTAGTTTCTGACCATCCCCTTTTTATTCCTACTTAAAGAGAAAAGTAGAATACTTGCTGTGTTCTAAAATATATTCGAAACACTCAGCATGAATTACCTTGTGTAATTTTTCCCAATAACCTTGTGGGCTCTTGGAATTTGGGGACATGATATTTCTAAGGTCAGAATACCTGCATTTTATCAGATAGCTTGGTGTTTGACTTCCTATATCATGTCCAGTATTAAGAGGTCAGTCAATTACATTCATTCAACTCCCCAATTTAGGGGAAAAGGATAAAGTATAATATGAAGTTAGAATAAGTGATTAGTGGGTTACTCTTTCATAGGGTAAGTAGTAAATTTTAGAGTCATAACATTACTAAATGCTGGAAAATCTATGAATTGTAATCAACTTTAAAGCCTAGAATACTAACCAAATTTGTTTGGAACCACCTAATACTCATTCACTCATTCAATTTTCTTTTCATATATATATACACTCACTCACATCAACATATTAATATATCTACATATAAATATGGTAAAGCATATTGAAAATCAGTTTTCCAGTTGTCTCAGACTTTCAGCTGAAGGTACAAAGCTAAGAAAATAAGTAAAAAGTGCTCCCATAGTCACAAGTGAAAGGGGAAAAATTAACATTTTTCTGAGTACTTTATATGAGCCAGGTATCTTTCATGTGTTATTTCATGTAGTACTTTCAGAAATTCTAAAAGGTAGATATGGTTATCTCAACTCAGGATAAGTGACTTGCTGAAGGTTCAAAACCAGACTGAAAGTCAGATCTGGTGAAATCCAAAACCAATGTCCTATTATATACAGGATATTGTCTCCCCAGCATACATCTTCCAGGAGAATCTATCCTTTTGGGTGAGGACAGCCATCTCTGTGTGTAACTGTGTCATACTGGAAGCATGCACTTCATGACATCTGCTACCAAATAATTTTAATTCTAAGGGAGAGTGCATAAGAAGGAATCTAGCGGAATGAGCCTAGGCGAAATAATGAGATAATATGTCCAAGTTAGGTACATTAGTTCACCAGTCCCAATCATCATACTCAGAAATCCAATGACATATATATTTATTCTCATCAATTACATCATTTTCCAGAATCATACTTTATTAATGCAATTATCCAATTGATTCAGTGATATTAGCTTTATTCTCATTATTGTTACTTTCCAGATTATGCAATAACAAAGTATTTGAAAAGAAATACAATTTTATAAAGACAGGACTTATTAAATGATTTTTATTTTTTATTATTTTTCTAGAGCAAAACTATTTAGATTAAAAGACATTCAGGAGAAAAGCCAAGATATTTTATATATTTCAAAGAATTGATATTAGCATTGAGGAAGCAAATAGCCTAAAATGATATCCGAGGCACCATCATGCTTTTTTCTCTGAAAAATAAGATAGAACAACATTTTAGTACCATTAGACTGTTTTGTGTAAAATATCCTAGATATTTTCTAAATTTCTTAGTAAAGAAGTGGAGAACTTTACTTTTTCTGGCATTAATGCCATGTAGATGTAGGTCACACTATACTGAAATCCCTTTAGTACTTCTGATTAAATAATTTGAATTGCATTGTACAAAATGTTGCATTAGAGGAGAGGCTTTTCTAAAAAGGTACTAATACTATTCACTTCTGGTTGTATTTTTATAGACTTTTTTTTCATCTGAAGAATGCTGAGTATTAATTTTCATAGAAGTTGGAATCAGAAGAGACTCATAGGCAGCAGGGAGGAGATTTCACTAAACTTTGCCTTTTAGTTTTCCCTTCTGGCAAAATTGTTTGCTTTTCAGTATATTTTTTACTTCTTGGTGCCATGCCAGCCTATCCTTCTATCAAACATCCATTGGCCTGACATCCAACCAAGCCTATTGGTACAGGTAAATAAGGTTATGTTTGACATAAAAGTCATGGAATTTTAAATTTCCATGTGATTGTGCAATTTTTTTTTCTATCATTTTGAGACTTTATTTTATGCCAATCTAATACAAATGTGTTGGCATTACAACTTGCAGTTTGCAATGTGAAGTAATGATTTTGAAGAACTAACTCCATATATAGTGTCTGTAGAATATCTTTTACATGGACCTAGTATATTTACTGTTTGTGTCTTCAGAACTTATACCAAGTTTATTGCATAGGTAGACATGATTTTCAAAAATGTATTTTGATATTTAAAAAATTGCTGAAGTCTCATAATTATTATTAGTTTTGTAGGAATATAGAAGCACTAACTTTTTTTTTTCATTTTGATAAGTTATCTTCATTAGTTCCCTTGACAGTTTTTTTATTTGTTCGTTTTTCTCTTTTAATTTAGGATATGTCACGGTACTTAATGCAGGCCTCTTGTCAAATACCTACCAAAAATTCTGAATGATTAGGACAACGTCTTATGGTTCCTTTAGGCTACCAGTCTTGGCCTATTGAGAAAAGGACATTCATAAGAAGCTCTTATTAAATTAAAATTAATTCTATTCTGATAAATTGATTATCACTAAGCAATTATTGGCCTCCCCATTCAAGGTTAAGACCATATATTCTATTGTATCATTAACTCTCCCATTATTTTCATAACTAAGTCCTATAAATTAAGCACTGACTTTATATTTTCTAGTAGACAATAATTTCTTACATATAATGAATCTTTGATTACTCTACCTTCTCTTCCATGAGCTCTGGGGTAATAGTTGGGTCTATATCAGAAGCAAAAACACTTGTTGTGCTGGGTTTTTGTGAAGTTGAAGGAATGAAAATTCCTCCACTGGCAGGCCTAAAGTTTATCATTTCTTTGTGTAAATATGGTATCACTCCTCCTGCTGGCTATAGAGAATGAGAAAGAAAATAAAGTGGTTACAGGTTGAAGCACAAGGTCAAATTGGAAGAATATAAAGCAACAGAATTGAGATGCAAGGCAACAAGTTTATTTAAGAAGTAAATACCTTTGGTATTTTCTATATTATGACCTATCCTTTAGAGAGACTATGCCTATATAGCTGGAAATGTGGATGTCTTTTAATACCTGATTTTAAGTGAGTGTACCTAGGAGAGTATCTGACATATAGTAGTCCCTCAGGAAATATTTGATGAACTGAGTGAATTCAATTCCATTGGCAAAAAATTACAGGGACAAGGGCCTGCCAAGTGGCATAGTGGTTAAGCGCTGGCTTGGGAAGCCAGCAGCCCTGGTTTGGGTCCCACATATGAGGGCCAGTGACACTGCCCTCAAAAAAAAAAAAATTACAGGGACAGGATGTTATAATCATTGATGGAATAATAATAATAAATATTTCATTAGAATGAACAATAGTGCAGGAAACTGGAGGTTGTCACTTGCTGATTGCTAGGCCCTAGCAATGTGTGGTAAGGAATCTTACCATTGCTCCAGTTTCAGGAGCTGTGCCTATGAAGGTATCAAATGTTAGTTGTTGCTGTCCTGGTACAATCTGAAAAATTGGAAAGTTTGAAAAGTTTAAATCATTAACCTATAAAATATATTGTTTTGCACCCAACACACTTAAACTCTTGCAATTTCTTAAACTAGTTTCTTAAAAAACAAAAATAATCATTTACATTTAAGAAAGAGAAAAACAGTTCTTGACACAGGGAAACTGGCCTGATACAACAGCTTCGCTTGTGCTGTCAGGAGCTTGCCTGACATTCCCTGTTAGGCCCTGGATTTCTGTTGAACATTAACAACCCTAGAGAACACCAACATCAGATGAGGTCTCCTGCAAACACAACTAGGTGCGACAAAAAACAAGACCACTATGTAATCTTTTCTAAAGCAAGATCGCGGTACAAGCCATGAAAATACCAGACATCCTCATATACTGGCTAATCTGAGTAACTCTTGCTTCTTTACCAATCACAGTATTGCCTTGCTCCATTGTTCTTATCTTTGAAGTAAGAATCATTAAGTTATCCAATCATAGAGCTACCCCTCCTCCACGTCTTGAGAACACCCAATCCAGGGTGAACTGTCACTCTTCGAACTCTCCCCAAAATTTCCTGACACAACCCCAGATCCTATAAGATGTAATTTCAATACCTCCCTATTAGGATACTCCACAGTTCCTCATGTTGTGTGTTCTCCCTCACTGCAATGAGTGGATGAATCCAAATTTGTTCAGCTAGATATCTGGTTCTTGGTAGTTTTTGGCTGAACGGCACTGATAGATTTATTAGGTAATGCAGCAAGTAGTTTCAAAAGTGTTTTTTTTTTTTCTAATGGAAAAGTATGCATTTACTTACAGGTTCTGTTTGTTGTGGGATATATCCAAATTGAGTATAGAATGGTATCTGTCAGATTTTTGAAAACATGCATTAGAATTTCTATGATGCTTTTTGTCATAATTTTGAAATAAATGATTACATAAAATTATATACACATACTATATTATATCAAATGCTTTTCTGAAAGTTCATATCATCTCTCTTTTTTTAAATTAAAGTTTATTGGGTTTCGATGGTTAATAAAGTTGTATAAGTTTCAGATGTACAATTCTGTAATACTTCATCTATATATCACATTGTGTGTTCACCACCCAGAGTCAGTTCTCCTTTCATCACCATATATTTGACCCCCTTTACCCTTTTCTACCATTCCCCTCCCGACTTACCATCGGTAATCACTAAACTATTGTCTGTGTCTATGAGTTTTTGTTTCTTTGTTTGTCTTGTTCCTTTGTTGTTACCAGTTTTATATACCACATATCAGTGAAATCATATGTTTTTTGACTATTTCTGTCTGATTTACAATGGAATACTATTGTGTCATAAGAAAAGATGAAATAGTGCCATTTGTGACAACATGAATGGATCTTGAGATTATTATGCTAATTGATTTCATTGTTTTAAAATCCAGCCTTAGAGCATTTCCAAATTAGTGATATGTTAGGAGAAAGCACAGCATCCTTTTATGACCAGCAGTTCAAACTGTTGAGTTTTTGCACTAAACATACTCAGAATATTTTCTCCTCTGGAAATTTACCCTATCCTCTCTTTTCTTACATGGAACTAATCAGAATAAAATCAAACACTTGCAGTACCTGCTCCTCAAATTGCTGCTGTCCTGTTGGTGGGGGTGACCGTGTTACTGTTTGTTGAGGTTGTTCCCAGGGTAGGAGCATGTAAACTGGATAGTATTGAAGCATCTATTTGTAGACAGAAATGTTTTGTAAGAGCTTCCTCTGAATCAGCATAGGCCTTTAAAAAAACATCTTCTAATGTCAATATTATTTTAAAGCTGATATATATCTAGCAATTTTATGAACAAAAGAATGCATAAAGCAGAACTTCCCAAACTTTAGAAACAACTTATATTGCACATGATACTGAATTTTGTTTCAAGGTTGATTGTCAAACACCTTTAGGAAGTAGTGGGTTCAACTAAAGAACATGCTTTTTAAAAAGGGCACCTTGAACTTTATATACAAATTTTAGGCATTATATATAAATTACTTAGCATATATCTAACAAGAGGATATCCTACACAGAATTCCCTCTATATTTTTTGAGAATCACTATTCTGCATGATGTGATATTAGAAATTCTACCACAATGAATGAAATGTCAAGAAATTAAATTGCCTTTAATAATTGACATTTTATTAAAACAATCCACATAGATTTTAGAATATTTTGAAAATCCAGAGACAAGGAACAAATAAAATCACCTGCAACTTCACCACCCACATTATCATGTATTGACTTCCACTTAAATCTTTGTCTATATGTTCATATGTGTATATACAAAATGGGGTCATAGTACATACATACTTTTGTATGCTGTTTTGTTTCCTAGTATATTAAATAAGAGACTATATTAGACATAAGAATTTAGAAAAAAAAAAACAGAACAACTATGATTCGAGAAATACATTTTGGTGGTTCTTAATCCTGGCTAAGAATCAAAATCACCTATTGAGCATTTTTACAGAAAATCATATTTGGGCTTTACTCATGGGATTTTGATTCATTAGGTGTGGGTAGGACCCAGGCATATGTAATTTTCAAAATTACCACTAGAAATTCTAATCCGAGCCATGGTGAAGAGCCACTAGTTTAGTGGTTAAAGGAAGGGTGAAAAATTATATTATAACTCAGCTATTTACTTCAATTAGGATTCAGAATTTAATCTCATTAAGACTTAGTTTCCTGATACTTAAGATGAAGTAATTCCATATGTAATGTATCTAAATATAGTGGCATACAGTGAGATAATGTCTAGAAGTAATTTTTGTTTTCAGACAAAATTAAATAATTATAATTATAGTAGCGTCAAGTGGTTGAACTTTTTATGAGTAGTCAATACTCTGCTGGTGAATAATATAGTTTATGTCCCTATTTCTTTGAACTCAGAATATTATAAAATTAATTAGCCTAATCCTGAGAGGGTTTTCTATATTACTGTAATGATTTTACTAGCTTACATTCATGTTTTTAAGATTCTCCTATTTTATGAAAATAAGCACCATTTGATTGTAATGTGGAATTAAGCTGAAAATATACAGGAACCTGGAAATGTATTGAGCAGAATTTTATAACTATCAAATAATATGGGTAAGTGTTTCTTATCTCTACATCATATCATATTTTATCAGTTCAATACTCTGAAAAAAGAATTTAGTGTTGGGCAAAGTCAGCCCTTAGTATTTCTTTTGAGTTTTTCTCAAATGTCAGCACTTTGGATGCAGAAAGGACATAACTTAGGGCTAAGTTCACTTCTTTATTCCCAACACAGTAATACTCTGGGAACTCAGGGGTCCTGGGGGTTCACCTTAGAAGCCTTTCTTCAGGAGTTATTAAGTGAGTCTGACATTAACAAATGATGACAGCCCAGCAACAACAGTATCCAGACAGTAATATCATAGTATGGGTTTTTATAGCCCTGTGATAGGAATCAGAGCTACAGATATTTAATAAAAAAAGCATTCAAAGAGAGTGTCTGTACTTTCTCTCTATAGGAATGATGATATCCTATTTATTTACCTGTGCTTGCTCTTGAGGAATTTTGAATGAGAACACATAGGGTATCACCTGCCAAAAAAGGAATCATAAAAATATTGTACTTGACTTTTTAATTTAAAATTCCAGAGCTGTTTTCCTTAGACCTAACCATATAAATCTATAATTTGTATTAGCCGACTTCTATGACAACAAAGGTCATCTATTATATGTACCATCATTATTGCAAATTGTCTTTTTTTAAAGGTGAAATTTCCCTAATTATCTTTTCCAAGACATGTTTTAACAATTTTGATTTGTGGTTGTTATCCTACAATAGCTGATTTATATGGTTTTTTTCATGTTAGAAATCAAAAGATACAGAAGTACTTCCAGTGGTGGTAGAAACCTATTGTGAGAAAATTCTTGCTCAGTAACTCCTATCTTAATACAAAGCTGATTCATATTTTCACATTCAACTTGCATTATCTCCCCTCTGAATAACAAAATGGAAGAGGCTCAACTTACATGATTCAGGCTTTGTTGGGTCTGCGGTGGTGTTTGAGGCTGTGAGGGGTCCAGTTGTCCCACTTGGGTTCCTTGGGCAAAAGTGACCTGTCCTGGGAAAGTTATCTGATTTGGGAACAGTCTAGCAAACTGGTCTAGAGTTGATAAAGAGAATGGGGAGAGTCCCGGAATTTGAGCTTGTTGTTGCTGTTGTAGGATCCCAGAGAAAGGAGGAATCCATGAATTAAATGGTCCCTGGGAAGATACAAAAGAAAGAAAACATTTCCTTTTCATTTCAGAAATAACTGAAAATCAATCCTGAGCAGGAAAGAGACAAAATATAAACAATTTCTATATTTTCATTGCTGCATTATAAAAAAAGGACAAGCATCTTGGCACATTATGAGCAGTGCAAATAATATTAACAATGCTCAATTCTCAATGGCCGTGAGAAATTTGGGGCTGAATGAGGGGGGAAAAAAGAGTACAGTTTCTGCAGTTTCCGGACTAGTTTCAAATCTTTTTTTTAACCATTAAGCTGAGTATGACTTCGTGTAGAATAGTTAATTTAAGTAGCTCATAGTTGTGGGAATCTGTGCCTGACATATACCAACTTCTCAATAAATACGTGTTAATCAGATTATATTTTTACTTTAGCCTCCAAACAAATGGTCATTAGAATATATGGGGCAAGTTCATAACTTTAAAAACTGAGATTTCAAAAATAAGAAATGTTTGTTCTCATACAAAGTACCATAATAAGAAATCGGCAGTAGAAAAACATTCTTAAAATAATTATTGCAGTAGAGGTACCTGAAGATGTAGTGGCTGAAGCTGAGCATTATTAAGATTCAGCAGTAACTAAAAAAAGTAAAGATAATATGAAAACAAGATTAATACACATGCTAAAATAATTAATAACAGTGTTTACTATAAGTACAGGACAAGTCATAGCTGACTGATCATAGTTTCCTGTTAGAGGTGAAATGTTTTCTCACTAAGCTTATACTAAATAGTAGTGATTAGAGGTTGGAATTTAACTACCTCTTCCCTGCTGTGGTTGAGATTGTACAACTTTAGCCCATTCCAGTGGTTTAGTTAGTCATTTTATGCTCTTATATACACCTGGATTAAGTGCTATTAGGATAAAAAGATATGCGAGAACTGTCATTGCCTTTAAAGAATTTACAATCAAACAAGGGAGGCAAATAATATTTTAGAAGTAATCTGGTATATAAAACAAAGATGACACTGGAAATGCCTTTGGATATAAGAGTTTTGAAGAACCAAAGAATTTTATGGTCTCTAGCTAGGTTTGGAATTTCAGCCCCACCCGCACCAACCCCTGTATTTCTTTTTTAAAAAGACAAACAAACAAAAAGGAAGAGATTGTTTTACATTTTCAAACTAACCTCATTGCTGTGGCTTGCAGACAAAAGGTGCTGTGGGATAAGCTTAAAAAAAAAACAAAAAGGTAAAAGAAAGATTTGTTACAGGTTTTAAACAATAATTTTAGTTGTACCATGAAATCACTTACCGGCGCTGACATCGTGGCTCCCAGTAACCCCAAAAGAATTACAGTTTTCATTTTCAGATGAAGTATCTAGAAAATAAATTGTGAAATTTAGCTTTAAAAAAACTAATTAAAATCATGATAACAAAAATTAGCTGGTATTATTCAATCAGAAGGGTAGTTGAGTGGAAATTATAGTTTTTGCTTATATATTAGGATTTAAAATAAAAAGTATATTTATAAATAGCTACAAGAAAAATTATTCTTTTCTCCCAGAGCAGCTGCTTATAAAAACCAAAATTGTTTGCTTGTGGTTTTAGCTTGACTAAATAACTCATTTGGTGGCATATGATATAGTTGAATGAGTTATGGACAAGATGGCCTCATCCTTTGTACTGTTTTACACTGAAGGGTGTGAGTCCTTCTGACCATGGGAGGCCCATGACTGGATCCTTATCAAGAAAACAATTTTAATGTCTATTTAATGTAGTAGTAAAAATACTTCAATAAAGATCTGACAATAGAAGTTCAATACCAGATAATTTTCATCTAAAAGTTGAGTAACATTAAAATATATTAAAATGAAGAAACTGAGTCATTATTTTTCTAATTCAGGGAAAAGGTTTATAAAATTAAATTGCAAAATTGATTTATAGTACAACCCACGGAAGTATATTATCTCTTGTCCTCCAAATGTGAAAACCCAGCCCTACTTCAGATCACTGACCTATATAAGCAGTCAGTGTGACCTTGGTAGTCTATCCTGTAGAGTTGACTGATTTTGATTCATAATAATATGAAAGCAAAGATTTGATATCTTACCTCTCTCTTTTGCCTATGAAGAGATATCTAGACCCATGCAAGGTCTGTGTTCCTTTGTCTTTCAACTCTGCTGCTTAGAACATCTCTTATATTTTAAAACCCATCTTTGAAAAAAAGGACCAATCATATTTCAAAAGGACCAGTGATTCAGTGGGTTTCAGACAATGGCTTAGCTAATAACCCCTTTCCTAATCATCTAGGTGGTATATGGGTTCCCACACTTTTAGTAATGTCATTAAATTACCCCCTGAGAAATGTTTCCCTGTGATCATTCCTGGTTTCTGCTTCGGTTATGATTAAATCTTCTAGATTAATTTCATCCTTAAAATGGATACCCTAATAAAGTAATTTTAAAAGCTTTTATTAAATTCAAAGATCCATGTGGATTTTAAAGAATAAAATATAGAATTATTAGACATACGGCACAGGTCTAAAAGACAAAAATTTACAACCTAGTTATGGGTAGAAAAGATTCTTTGGCTCTTCAATGCTTGCTTGAGTAAATATGAGCTAATTTCTTTTAGGTTTAACCTTGAAAACATCAGTAAATCTCCTACCTACAGAATAAAATCCTAAAAACAATTACTGAATCTCTATGTGTCTATGATACGTATATCCCATGTGATGATGTTGCTTGGAATAAATAATTTAATGAATACAAAGCATGATAGCCTACATTTTTTTAAATAGAGGTAAGTGATGTTTTGCATTTAAAATTTTTTCTTTTGCTAACTATGATTTTAATATTTAAAATTCAACTAAGTATTCTTATCTGTACATCCCTGTTATTTAAATTTTTTTTCATAAAGTGAGTTTTGTGTTTATTTGTCTTGTTTGTGGAACAACATGTTAATATTGACACCACTCTGACAGACCAAGGTCATAAATGTTGTAATAATATAGTATCCATTAATTTCTATTGTGGAAGAGTTCTTTGGCTAATTTAATCTTAAACAATTAATGGTGACTTTATCATACAGGAAAACAAAGTTACTGTCTTTAAATGAATTTGGTTTTTCAGTAGGATAACACACTTCTCAGAACTTGCATGGTTCATTCATACTAAAATAACATTAGTATTTTTTTAAAAATCTAGCCTAAGAAACCAGAAGGACAAAAAAAGTTAGTTAAAATAACAAAACCGTTTTCATTACTAAAGAAGGAAAGCTACTACTAAGATTATATATCTGTTAGAAAGGAACTTTCCCAAGATTTATGAATGTTATCTTTTTAGATTAGCCTGCATGTTGATGACAGATTTCAGTAGAGCTGGGTGGTTAATGTAAACAATTGTTGCCTGAAAAATCCAGTAGATTGGTTGAATGGGGGAACAAGGTAGATGGTGCTATATTGCCTGTTGATATATATTTACAATTAATGACCTTGGTCTATTCTGAATATTATTAAGTTAAATTTGTATACCATAAACTCTCAGTCTCCCAAGATTTTCCATTGCTTTGTACAGGGTCTTAGACAGCTAACCCCACTCTTAGCCAAAAAGTTGTCAGGGCCAAGTACTGAAAAAGTTAGGAACTGTATTACAGAGCCAAAATATAATCAATGTAAAAATTATCCTGGTGATGAATAGTTTTACCTACCTATATTCCTCATGTTGGAAGGTATTAAAAAGGATATTTCTGTCATTGCTTTTTGTTTTTGTTTTCTGTTACTTGAATATTCTAAAAAGAAAAAGCAGTTCAAACTCTCTAGTTACACAACAAGTAAAAATAGAAAAGAACAGGCTAAGCTTTCCTACCTAATAGCTTCTAACTCCCTCTGTCCTTGGAGGCAAAATTATCTCTCAGTACGATGGGAAGTAGCAAGGGGCCCTAGTTTAATTCTTATCACATCATAGTGTGGATATTGTCTTTGTGTTTCTCCCATTCAGATATGTTGAACTTATTCATTTTTCTATCCTATGTCAGTCACCCCATAGGTACTCCCACTGGGAAATTAAATAAATGAGCTCCTTTATTCAGGGGAGAAAAAAAGATGATACAGATCCAGAGTAATATCAGTCTGTATGGATTAAGGTGCAGAAATCTTAAACTGAGGTGCCTGAAGATGAGGAAATTCTGAACCAGATATTGTCACTATGACTTCATTACTTTGTTTTAGTTCAATTACCAGAACACCGGATACCCTTTATTCAACTAAAAGTACAAAAACGCATATCAATGCCAAGTGCATATGACTGTTGGATTGCGTACTATTAAAATTTTCTTGGTCTTAACTCTGTTCTAATAACATAAATGATGACGAGGAAACAGCACCTTTCAAAATGTCTGCTGCTTTTCCCCTTCAACTAACCTGAAAAATCAATTACAAGGTTTACAGAGAACCATTGTGATGTAGACCAATATTCTGTAAAGCAAGAGAATAGATTTGAATTTTAGCACTGTACATAACAAAAAAGTTATTTTCTTACATATGAGTTATAATTTTTCCAGGAAGTTCCATTTATATATCAAGGTAGGCATACATATATCACCTCCACATTTCAATGAGAAAGATGAGGTATAGAAGGCTCAGTGACTTCATTCATTCATTCATTCATACAGCAATATTAGCGTGCAGCTTCTGCAGTCCACATCCTTGCTAGGCATTGAGCACTTACTTAGTATTAATGGAAGAGACATGGTTTCTGCCTTCATGGAAATTACTGTTTTTTCCACTGTTAAAAAAGTAACAGAATTGTGGCTACCATGCAGATCTTTTGATTCTTAATCATGTAGTTTTTCTAAAGCACTAAGCTACCTAACCAGAAAAAAGAGAGACATAGCACAATTTCAAATATAAGAAACAGATTAAAATAATAAATTATAAAAATGAGTGTTTTCATATGTTGCCATACTTCAATAATGAATCTCAAATCAATGAAGGTAATAGATTTTGTGACTTTATTTTTTTTCTTTTTTCTTTTT